>OX459037.1:20467114-21965706 GCA_949775005.1 Orthosia gothica
TTGACAGTACTTGCTCTGCTTGACTTTAGCAATGCCTTCAATGCTGTTGATTTCGATATTTTGCTTGGCGTCCTTAACTCTTTTAACATATCTCCTTCGGTAGTTGACTGGTTTCATAGTTACCTGTTTGGCCGCCGGCAGCGTATTTGCACTGATGATTTTTTATCTTCTTGGTGCCACACCTCTGCCGGTGTGCCGCAGGGTAGCGTTTTATCTCCTCTTCTCTTCGCGCTCTTCATTAATGCTATTACTCAACGACTTTCTTCTTTCTACCACCTGTACGCTGATGATCTTCAAATTTATACCCAAGCCCCTCTCGGAGAGTTATCTGATGCCATTGGGACAATTAATATGGACCTGGCTCGAATAGGAGACTGGAGCACTGAGTTCGGGCTGAAGATCAATCCAACGAAGACTCAAGTGACGGTTGTTGGTAGTACCCGGACTGTCTCTAGGATCGATTGGTCGACACTTCCCCAGGTTTCTTTCAATAATACCATTATCCCTTTAAATCATATTGTAAAGAACTTGGGGATTTATATCGACAGCACTCTATCCTGGACCAAACAACTGCAGGAAGTCAGTCGAAAACTGTTTGCGTCTGCGGGCTCCCTGAGACGGCTTCGTAATTTTCTGCCCATAACAACTAAAATTGCGATAGCACAATCTCTTCTTCTCCCTATCTTAGACTATGCTGATGCCAGCTATCTTGATCTCAACCAAGACCAATTAGATAAGCTAGAGCGACTTCAAAATCTCTGTATCAGGTTCATATTTGGCTTGCGTAAATATGATCACGTTTCTGAATTTCGTACTAAGCTCAAATGGCTTCCTATTCGCCTTCGCCGGAATGCCCACATACTTTCTATGCTTTATAATGTGTTATTTAATCCTTTTACTCCTTTTTATCTCAAAGAACGCTTTCAGTTCCTCTGTGACACCCATTCTAGGTCCTTGAGATCATCGGAAAATCTAAAATTAAGTATTCGTATGCATTCCACTTCCTTCTTTGACAAATCTTTCACGATTCAAGCAGCTCGGTTGTGGAATGCATTACCTATTGAAATAAGACGTGCTCAAACACTGCCAACGTTTAAGAAAATGGTGAAGGAACATTATCTTTCACTATAATTTTTCATTCTTCTCCTTTCTCTGTTATATTTGATATATATTAGTATATTTTGTATATTGTATGTTTGTATTTTATGTTATTATGTTTAAGTAGTGTATTATTAATGTTAATTTGTACACTGACAGCCCTAAATTCTTCTCCTGTTGCTCAGTCCATCCAAAGGTCGTCTGTAAGAGATTGCCTAGTGCGATAAGACCGCCCATTGTACACTTGTTATTGTAAACGTTTGTCCTGTATGTTTTTTGTGGTGTACATCTTTATGGTCCTTCGAGCCAACGAGCGGGATCATTAACGCGAACAATCAGTGGACATTGAGTCAATTCGTGTGAGTGGTTCCATATCAGCAGCAGCTGTGGAGTTGCAGTTCAGGGAGTAAACAGCAGCCTTGAGCGCAATCAACATACCCACCATACAGCAGAATCAAAGTAAGATCTTTCCTTTTTATTGCTTGATCTAACAATATGAGCCAAACAATGGAGGATCTTCTGGCCAACCAGAAACGAATCATGGTGGCCATGAACCAACTTTTATCAAACTTTAAGAAAGATGGTCAGGAACGCAAAACTCCTGACTACATCAAACGTAGATTGGAAACTTTAGACTCCTACTGGCAGGAGTTTCAATCTAATCACGATCAGTTAAACCCATTTTGCAACAAATCAATTGAGTATTTTGCATTGAATCACTATCAACAAACTCAGGGTATCTATCTTTCAACGCGGGAATTTATCAAAAGTGTAGGAACTCCGTCTATTTTAAAACCCGCAACACCATTAGCCGGCACGTTCAGGGCCGGCGTGGACGACACCCTTAAGAACAGGAATCCCGATGACAGCGAGGCTACGACCTTTCTTGAAACGCCCAAATTCAAGTCTCAGGGCACCAACAGCAAGTTGGACGAATTACTGAAGAAGCAAACTATCAATTGTAAGGCTTTCTATCGAACTGTGGCGAACATCAACATCGATGCCATAACTGAGAAATGGGAGTTTCAAGATACGTTGAAAACATTGGAAGCGAGGTGGTCGGCCATTGACACGCTTCACTGGGAGTTGGAAGGTGAACTCGACGGGCAAGATGATTCGTATGAGGACAAGTTTACCTCGTATGAAATGACGTACAACAACATGAAGAAGTCTCTGAACAGTAAATTGTGGTCTGTATCACACCGAGAACATTCTACACCAAAGATGGAAGTGCCTACGTTTAATGGCCATTATCAACACTGGGTATCCTTTAAAGACTTATTCACGGAGGCTATCCACAACAATCCGTCGCTCTCTCAAGCTCAAAAGATGCAGTACCTTAAAGCTAAACTGAAAGGGGAAGCCGAAGGTTTAATACACCATCTTCAGATCAGCTCTGAAAACTATTCAACGTGTTGGGAAATCCTTAATCACAGGTATAACAACAAACTGCTTATATTCACCACACATATGAATACTCTAACCAACATTCCGGTCATGCAACAACCTTCAGTCTTTCATGTGAAACGCATCCACGATACAACTATCGAATGTGTCAACGCTATAAAGAACATGGGAGCAGACGTAAGCACATGGGACCCCATAATTTGCTATTTGATGTCGAATAAATTAGATGCTAACACGCATTCCGAATACATCGCATCTCTTAAGCAACCTCGTGAACTGCCCATTTTATCTGGCTTTTTGGACTTCCTGGAAGCCAAGTTCACGAGTATGGAGTCATCCCGGCGTAAACAAGATCAGAAATCTCCAAATTCCAACGCAAAATTAGCTAAAGATAACAATTTTAACAACAAAAATATCAACCGTTATTCGAAACAATCCTATTCGAGCAACAAAAACGTGTCGAAATCGAACGGAAAATTTCACAAAACACGAACTTGCCCATTATGCGAAAATGGTCATGGATTATTCCATTGTGAACAATATATTGGATTGTCCCCAATCGACAAAAAACAATTTGTCGTTGACAACAAGCTATGCGAAAATTGTCTTTTTAGTCATAAAGGCAAGGCATGCATTTCAACAAAACGGTGCCATGAGTGCGACGGAAGACATAACACGATACTTCACGATGCGTTTGCGCAATCCGCAAATGCATTGCCTAACCAAGCAATACCTAAAGCTGGAAATGCACGTACTTTGCCTGAGCAAACTCAGCAACTTAGCACTCACATGGCTCAACAACGTGATTTACCGGAAACATTATTGTCCACAGCCGTGATTAAGGTCCAAAAACGTGATGGATCTTATCTTAACATGCGAGCTCTGATTGATCAGGGTTCCCAAACTTCGCTCATTACCGAAAATGCGGCACAACAATTGGGACTGTCCCGTCAAAGATGCAAGGGCGTAATAACCGGTATAGGAGACAGGGATAATGCCTGTAAGGGAGTTATAAACATTAACTGCTCATCAAGAAAAGAAACTTACTCTTTTAACACAGATGTTTTCATCATGAAAACTTTAACAAAAAATCTGCCAACTTATACCTTTGCTAAGCCCACGTGGTCTTATTTAGAAAACATAGAACTTGCAGATCCTGACTTTTACGTCAGTCGTCCGATAGATATTTTATTTGGCGCTGACATATATTCAAACATCATTATGGAGGGTATCTGCAGAGTTGAACAAACAACACCCATTGCTCAACAGACTCGGCTTGGGTGGATTCTGTGCGGCAACGTAAACATACTGCAATGCAATGTCGTACAGTTTGATATTGACCAGTTGCAAAAATTTTGGGAAACGGAGGAAATTGCAGAGTCTATTTCGCTTTCATCAGATGATCAAGAGTGTATGCAATTTTACAGCTCAACAACAAACCGATTGCTAGATGGAAGATATGTAGTGAGACTCCCTCTGAAAACAAATTTTGAAGAACAATTGGGAAACTCGAAATCAAAGGCCATAGCACAATTTGGTAATTTGGAACGTAAATTAATTAAAAAAGAAAACATCGCAAAAGAGTATAAAACATTCATACACGAGTACCTAGCGTTAGGACATATGAAACCAGCCCTTTGTAACTCGAAACTCGAATGTTTCCTGCCGCATCATTGTGTGCTACGTGACGACTTTATTTATTATATGCTTTATTGCACACCTTAAAATAGAATTATAACAAGAAACTTAAAATTAATATAAATAATATGGGCGGCCTTATCGCATAGCGCGATCTTTTCCAGGCAACCTGGTATAGACAGTAATTGTCTGGACTGTTATGTGTCCTGTCCATCGGCATTTTAATTGTTTTATTTTCTTCAGAATGTCTTCCACCTTTGTTGTAGATCTAATATCTTCTGCTTTTTTTCGGTCTATTATTAGCGTCACGCCTAACGTACTCCTTTAAATACCCTTTAGACACGTTTTCAGTTTTTGAAATTGTTTCTGAGTCAACGCCCAAGTTTTGTATTCATAAGTGAGACATGGCAAGGTACATGAGTCGATAACGAGTCCATAAGGGAATAAAATACCGAAAAATAAAACATTGACAGAAATAAGAAATTAATGAGCAATAAATAGGTACCACCCAGCTAATTAAAAAAAAGGTTGATAATAAGCCTGTGGTCACAAGTGCTACTGCCCAGCTTGAGGTCCACCACAGCTTTATTGCGTAATGAATTCGGCAAGGCAAAGGGCAAAAAGTATAGATAAGATAAGATAAATTTATTGAGACATCATTCTATACAAACATAAAGCACAACAAAAATAAAACAAATATTATAGTATGTACAAGAAAATACAAACATTACGTGCATTTAAGTAGCCCTAGACCCCACACTAGGATACCTTGTGTCGTGGGATCTAGTATTTTCGTCGTTAATTAATGACACAATATTATAAGAGCACTTGGAGGTAGTTCCTGAATATTTGTTTACAACACTAAACAATATTGTGCCGTGTGAGCACACTACCCTAAGGAACGCCAAAATGGGTATCAGAATACTCACTTATTGCTTCACCTTTAGCTTTTATTCTCTGCTGTCGGTTGAAATTTTGGGTTAGAAGCGTTATGACTACGTCTCGATAAGACTAAATAGCAGATATGACTAGTTCGCTATAGGACTTAATCTCGACATGACTAAATCTTGTTTAGACTATATCGTGTTTGGACTAGATCGCAATAAGGACAGATAGCGTAACGACTATATTTTCGTTTGTTTTTTGAAGTACAGTTATCGAGATAAAGCATCAATTTCTTTCCCTCGGTACCTATATTAAAATACTCAAAATGAAAGCATTTCATTGTAACATATTTATTTATTTATTTATTTAATTCCTAACGAGGTCATTGTTATTTTGGATCTCAATTTGGAGTAGCTACTCTTGTGATAAATATTAATCTCCACCGTAATGATCATGACAATTATTGACAATATGGATGAGAATTATAATATCAGTGAGAACTCGAACTCGTTTAGCAGTAAAGGTTATTTTACCTGCAATCTGAAATTAGCGGTAGATGTGAAAATATTTTCACTAAGGAAAGACTGTTACTTTCAGAATCCCCTTGACATAAAATTTCGGGTTAGAAGCGTTATGACTACGTATCGATAAGACTAAATAGCAGATATGACTAGTTCGCTATAGGACTTTATTTACTACTTATTGAAAATAAAAAGAATAAGGAAGCACTACTTCATGATGGCTACCGGCACAATTTTGTGTCCAACAACTCAAGCGGAATATCGTTCTGGCGTTGCTACAAGAGACAAGAGTATAGTGTTTCTCTCACACTTAATCAAGAAAATACCATTCTAATCAGAAATAGTCTGCACAAGTGTGAGCAAGACCATGAAAAAATGCAAGAAGACCTTTTACTGGATACGGCAAAACAGAATGTATGTCCGAAGACGTCCTCCAAAAACTGCCCTCTTTGCAACCTTTAATAGCAGACCTTAAAATTCAGTGAAGGATGTCCTGCACAGACATCGTGAAATGTTCCTTCAAGTGCAAAAAACAGAGTTTTCTAAATCCAGTGAAGTGACAGTACCAAATATGATCAATAAATACTTTTTGATTGCCGAGTTTTAGTTACAAGAAGACGACAAAATGCTTGTATTCTCATCACAATTGCCCAAAAGTCACCTTAATGTGCGCATGAAGCATAAACTAACGTTGTTACATTTTTTATTTTATTTAAAAAAGAGCAAATTTAGATAAAAAAAAACAAAATCGAAAAGAGTCGAACCGAACAACAAAAGAAGAAACACCACATTATTCAATTGAAAGTATCAAAGAGAATTAAATAAATTTGAGATGAAGGAGATTATGCTCCTATCTTTTTTTTTAAAACGTTAGCGATTTAAAGCGTAAGTTTAAATAAATAAATAAATAAATATGTTACAATGAAATGCTTTCATTTTGAGTATTTTAATATAGGTACCGAGGGAAAGAAATTGATGCTTTATCTCGATAACTGTACTTCAAAAAACAAACGAAAATATAGTCGTTACGCTATCTGTCCTTATTGCGATCTAGTCCAAACACGATATAGTCTAAACAAGATTTAGTCATGTCGAGATTAAGTCCTATAGCGAACTAGTCATATCTGCTATTTAGTCTTATCGAGACGTAGTCATAACGCTTCTAACCCAAAATTTCAACCGACAGCAGAGAATAAAAGCTAAAGGTGAAGCAATAAGTGAGTATTCTGATACCCATTTTGGCGTTCCTTAGGGTAGTGTGCTCACACGGCACAATATTGTTTAGTGTTGTAAACAAATATTCAGGAACTACCTCCAAGTGCTCTTATAATATTGTGTCATTAATTAACGACGAAAATACTAGATCCCACGACACAAGGTATCCTAGTGTGGGGTCTAGGGCTACTTAAATGCACGTAATGTTTGTATTTTCTTGTACATACTATAATATTTGTTTTATTTTTGTTGTGCTTTATGTTTGTATAGAATGATGTCTCAATAAATTTATCTTATCTTATCTATACTTTTTGCCCTTTGCCTTGCCGAATTCATTACGCAATAAAGCTGTGGTGGACCTCAAGCTGGGCAGTAGCACTTGTGACCACAGGCTTATTATCAACCTTTTTATTAATTAGCTGGGTGGTACCTATTTATTGCTCATTAATTTCTTATTTCTGTCAATGTTTTATTTTTCGGTATTTTATTCCCTTATGGACTCGTTATCGACTCATGTACCTTGCCATGTCTCACTTATGAATACAAAACTTGGGCGTTGACTCAGAAACAATTTCAAAAACTGAAAACGTGTCTAAAGGGTATTTAAAGGAGTACGTTAGGCGTGACGCTAATAATAGACCAAAAAAAGCAGAAGATATTAGATCTACAACAAAGGTGGAAGACATTCTGAAGAAAATAAAACAATTAAAATGCCGATGGACAGGACACATAACAGTCCAGACAATTACTGTCTATACCAGGTTGCCTGGAAAAGATCGCGCTATGCGATAAGGCCGCCCATATTATTTATATTAATTTTAAGTTTCTTGTTATAATTCTATTTTAAGGTGTGCAATAAAGCATATAATAAATAAATAAATAACAAGGGACAGCAGGAAAAGGCGGACTAAAACAACCACATGATGGCAAAAGAAAGAGAGGCAGGCAAGCTAAAAGATGGACAGACGATAGAAAGATTACTGAAGGGACAATTTGGTCAAGAAAGGCTAATAAAAGAGAAGAGTGGAAACAGCTGGAAGAGGCCTAGTGTCACAGGACACGCTGATCACTAAACCGGGAAATCCAATATGTTAGTTATTTAAGATAAAACACAAAATAGGATGGTCACTGGATTGGAAGGATAACACGATTAGAAGTTAGGTGCTACGATGCAATTACAAAAAGGCCAATTTGATTTGATTGAGAACAAATTTATTGTTATGATTCAAATAGGGCAATGTGTATCAGAAGCAAACAATTGCATTTGGAGGTTCAACCCTGTTTTATGACCGACTTATGCTATTACAAGAGGTTGTGGAGGTCAGATAGGCTGTCGCTCCTTGTAAAATACTGGTATTCAGCTGCATCTGGTGAGACTGAAAGCTGACACCAACATTGATAGGAAAGGGTAGGCTAGGATAGGTGGTAGGCTGATTGGTATTTACAAAAGGTGGACAAGCATAAAAAATAGTGATGTAGAAATAAAAAAAAACTAAAAAACACTCTTTGATAGAAAACCAAACTAAAAAGTAGAATATAATTTTCAATAAATTTAAATAAAGAATAGATTGATAAACAAAAAAAAACGCGAAACGTGACAGAACCTGCGAGGGCCGCAAACCGACCCCCCAAGACACTGATAGAACCCACGACGGACCTAAACCCAGATACACTAAGAGCAAGCGCGGTGGAGCTGCACGCAAAGCAAATAAGACCGTGCCAAGCTCCCCTAACCTGCAGCCTGGACCAAGTGGGACAGCGCCATTGAAGAGGGTGCGCCCCGACGACATAGCATCGCCAAGTACACTTCAGGGGGACGCTAAGTGGGTGAGAATCCACTCCGCAAAGGCGGGCCTCTGCCTTCCCCAGCCCGGCAGAGAACTGACTAGACAAGAGGCCGAGCACATCAAGACCGCACTAGAAGACACACTGTTGGACTCGGAATCGACGACACCACTCCCGGCCTTCCGCGGATACCCACGGGTAGCGGAAGGCACGGTGCAGTTGTGGTGCAAAGATGAGAATGCTCTGACCTGGCTGACACATCAAACTCCCCGACAACGACCTTACACTGACGGTACTAAAACAGACCGACGTGCCCACCCGTGTCCGAGCCTCGCTCTTCGTCCCTCGCTACAGAGGTGACGTGGGCAGGCTCGACGGTATTCTGATCCGTCAGAATACCTGGTATGACATCAGCAGGTTGTCATTGTACAAGGCGACCGCCACGGGACATACCTGACCCTGGGGTTGCCACCGGAGAAAGCCGAAGAGGTTCTGGGGCTGGAGCGATGGATATCGTACCTCTTTGGGTCGATATACCTGCACTTCTGGCCCATGACACGACCATCAGACACCCAGACTGATAGCACGGATGGAAAAATATCAGAACAGACGACGGAACCGACGACAACTCTGACAAGCGATACGGACATTGTCCAGCTCGAGGAGGAGATGGCCCGAGCGGCAATGGCCGATGACGCCGACACCTTACCGCCCGCATCACCTGGCTGGAACGAGCAGCTCCTTGCTTTGTCGCCGGGCGATCAACACGACGACAATTACAAAGAGATTGAGACGGAGGGACTATCTGATGGATCCATCTCCTATTAACTCCACCACACCTTGTAGCGTTACGTATAGCTCAGTGGAGCTATATGTAAGCCACGTTAATAAAAATTAAGATAAAAGGTTATTTAAATTAAAGCTAAGAAAATTTAAAATGGATATGATAATAAAATAAGGTCCGGCTTCGCGCGACGTAGGCAGCAAAACGAACAGGAGGATGTGGTATGCCCGAGGTAGACAGATGAGCAGGCAATCGGGCAGGTAGGAAGTTGTGTAGACAGCAGAATGGCAGATGAGCAGGCAATCGGGCAGGTAGGCAGGTCAGCAGAACGAACAGAAGGATGTGGTATGCCCGAGGTAGACTGATGATCAGGCAATCGGGCAGGTAGGATTGTTTCACAGGTAGTGATGTAGGCAACAAGGAGTGTCGACGAATCAGGGCTGTGGCGTTTCACTCCGTAGATATGAAGGTACACGATAGGCAGGATTCAGACAAATGATACTCAGTATATCACACACAATATATATATTATTGGAGCACTTCAGATAATAATAGTTATACATGAGCTGATAACTCAACAATTTTTAAGCGTTTTAGAATAGAAAATACACTTCGCATACGTATAACCAACTCTAAGCGTTCCGACCAGATTCAAGACTCCAAAAATCTGAAGCCCGTTTTTCATTCGCTCTGTAATCTCTTCTAAATTTCAAATTCAAATTTCAATAAGACCAGAACGAATAAAAACGGCTTTACAAAGGCGGGTCAGTCTGCTCTGACCTTACAATAATGTACAACTAGCTTAAGGAAAGGTCTAGGTAGTCCATGGTACCTATGGTATGTTTATGGCTTTAAGAAAATAAAATAGACGGACAGATGTCATGTCAAATGAAAATGTCACAATAGAAAATTTTGCAAGAATTATAAATTACGAATATCTTTTAAGTTTTAGACATTAAAAACAGCCTGGAGATAACTAAATATGCTTTCCAGATGTTAATAATACAAAGAATATATAAAAATGAGTTACTAAAATTGATACAATATCAAAAGATATGAAGATGGTTTGTGGAGTGTTATGAAACGTAAGTAGATCTTGAATAAATACCACAACCTCCATCCCCACCCCTCAACATCATCCAAACCAACCTCCAGCATAGCCAAACTGCCACGGCTATCTTACGCAGAGCACTGGAGGTAAAGCCTGGAACCATCGCACTGATCCAAGAGCCGTGGTTCAGGAAAAACAGTATATGTAGCCTAGTAACATAGCAGGTAAGCTAATTCTTGATACACGCGGCTCAGACAAGTCAAGAACTTGCGTGTACATACCCAAAGAAATTCTTTTTACGACACTGACTCAATTCCGTTCCAGAGACCTGACAACTGTCAGGCTCTATACTGAAGGTAGCAATCCAGATGTTGTACTGGCCTCGGCATACATACCAGGCGAGGACACAGATTGCCCGCCAAAGGAGTTGGCTGACCTAATGCATTACTGTGAGCGCGCCGGTCTGGACCTGATCATTGGCACCGACTCGAACCTCCACAACCCGCTCTGGGGCAGTGTCACACCGAACTCCAGAGCAGAGGTACTATCCACCTTTTTGTTATATTCTAATCTTAACATTGTTAACCACGCCACAGAACCCACTTGGGTCACGGCCCGTGGACAAACGATCATAGATTTAACACTCGCCACAGAAAACGCGACAAACCTTATCACAAATTGGCACGTATCGGACGAGCCTTCTTGCTCAGACCATAGAAGGATCCGCTTTACACTAACTACAAACACTAAAAAACCCGCACCAAGGCGAAACCCGAGGCGTACCAACGTTTTTGGGTTCGAAAGCCTTCTGGCCTCACTATTAGCTGGACATCTAGCACTTGTAACCATAAGGGACCAAGCACAATTAGAACACACCGTAACAAAATATCCAAATACCTAACAGAAGCTTTCCACGCATGCTGTAAATCAAACGCGTCACAAAGTAGGAACGAGAGGTACCCCTGGTGGATCGCTGTACTCGTACTTGGTAAACTCAGAGCGCTTACGCTGCGTAAGCAATTTAACAGAGCAAAAAACACAAGAATCCAGGAAGACTGGGAGATATACAAAAAAGCATACAACCAATATGCATACAAAAAACAGACTAGAACCGCCATGAGGATTGCATGGCGGTGATTCTGTGAATCCATTGAAACATATAATGTGGCCACAAGGGTACGGAAGATCCTATCAAGTGATCAGGACCAAACCCTCGGCGCGCTGTTAAAACCCGACAACTCATATACACAAACCGACTATGAAACCAGCAAGGTCCTCCTCGAAACTCACTTCTCGGACTGTCAAGTCTTGAAGGACAGGACGTGGGAGGCTGAACCCGAATGGACCCAACGGAACAAGACTGATCGAGAGCCCACAATATAGTAACAGTAGACCGGATAAAATGGGCTATCAACAACTTTCAGCCATACAAGTCGGCGGGCTGGATGATATCTTCCCAACCCTGCTACAGTGGGGGGTAGATTATCTAACGCCATGGCTGTTGGAGATCTATCAGGCCTGCATAGCACTTAGATACATACCTCTCGCATGTTGCAAGGTGAAGGTCATCTTCATACCCAAACCGGGCAAAACTGATTACACACAACCCAAGGCACCCTGGCCTCACATCCTTTTTACTGAAAACCCTCGAAAGACTCTGTGATAGGCACATCCGTGATGGGACTCTCCGGGAAAAGCCACTGCACAAACAACAGCATGCGTACTCCACAGGCAAATCAACAGAATCCGCGTTGCACAACGTGGTTTCTAAAATTGAATGCGCAGTGGACTACAAATGCTCAGCTCTGGCTGCCTTCATTAACATCGAGGGTGCCTTCGATAAAACCATGTTAAACAGCATAAACACGGCCCTTGACAGACACGGCATAGACCCGACCCTAGGGGGCTAGATCACCAATATGCTCACACTGAGAGAGGTTCATGTCACGGTTAACGACACTACAAGGGCCATCGTCGCGAAGGGCTCCTTGTCACCGTCAGATATATTGTAGCAAGCAAGGTGATTGCAATAAGTTCCATACACTACAAGTTACCATTAATATCTAAACATTAATTACTTCATTAATATCTGATCAGAAGTTTAAAAAAAAACCGGCCAAGTGCGAGTCGGACTCGCGCACGAAGGGTTCCGTACCATTTTCGTAAAAAAATGCAAAAAAATTACGTTTGTTGTATGGGAGCCCCCCTTAAATATTTATTTTATTTTGTTTTATTGTTTGTTGTTGTAGCGGCAACAGATATACATCTCCTGTGAAAATTTCAACTGTCTAGCTATCACGGTTCATGAGATACAGCCTGGTGACAGACAGACAGACAGAGAGACAGACAGACAGAGAGACAGACAGACAGACAGACGGACCGCGGAGTCTCAGTAATAGGGTCCCGTTTTTACCCTTTGGGTACGGAACCCTAAAAAGAAAACGGACCGTCAAGAAGTTTTCAGTCATGTTACATATTTTAATTCAGTCAACTGCTCGAATTAATATCCGACTGACTTGGACGTCATCGTCCAAGTCACATATCAAAAAGATTTCATAATGACTCGGTTTTATTACAAATTCAAATGATGCCGGTCGGCAATCCGCCTTTTGGTTAAAATCTGGTAAATATTGTAACGGACTTCCCGTTCTTAATTTGCCTTGTAACTGCGTCGTTAACAATTATAATTATTATTCTGAAGGGTTTATTTGAAAAGTAAATGCAAATTATTGTTAAAGCTTATTCTGGAGCATGTTTCAGAATAATAATTATAATTGTTCATTGAACTCATTCAATAGGCATTTTTTAAACCTTTTGGCTAAGCTGTTTAGCGAAACAGCTAAACTTAGCTTAGCGTCTAGCTTTATTTAGGATTTTTTTTGTACCTGATATAATCAAATCATATGATTTTATTAGATTAAACTATAAAAAAAAAAAAAAACTAAAGTATAAATAAATCTACCAATATTTGACTCTGTATCAACCATAAGTTGACCGATTAAAAACTCCTAAATTATTAACTAAGTCCACCTCCGTACTTGTTTTGGGCGTAAAGTATAAAATTAATGTGATATTTCATATTTTGTAACCTTCAAAAAAGGAGGAGGTTCTCAACTCGTAGGAATCTTTTTTTATGTATGTTTTCCGATTCCTCAAAACCGCCTGGACCAATTTGGAAAATTCTTCTTTTCTTGGCAGGTGGTCCCATGGTCAGCTCAGGATCTGATAATGGAATCCCATGGAAATCGCGAGAACACCTGAAATACATACTAGGGGCATACATATAGCAATAGCAATTTTTATTAATTAATAATAGCGATTTTGCATGTTCATCAACAATGTAACCATTTGCACTTAGAAAGTATGATTTTGTGAAGTGGAACTGATGAAGAATACCACAGATGGCCGCTGGAACTCCTTAGTGATAATTATGTCACGGGTATAAGGTAATCTATACCAATATTATAAAGAGGAAATATATTTTTGGTTGTTTATACCGAATAGGCTCCGAAACTATTCGACCTATTATAAAAAATATTAATTATTTCAAATATCGATCGGCCTATTTATTTTTTTGTGTGCCGCGTCTCCGAAGATCTAGGCAACTTAATGAGCTTTTAGACGTCCAGGGTTAATTTGACATGACCTTGGGTACCGTTTTGGTAAGAAAATGTTATATGCAGAGCGTAAACAATCCGGCATTCTTCTTGATAGTACGAGTAAGTGGTCCTGGTCACCGCCACCTATGACATCAGCAGTACCAAAGGCACCGTAAGCAACCATAGCTACTCCAGCCTTAACTTCAACCTTGTTTAGCCCGATTTAGAAATAGAACACAGACCTTACGTGCAACATTGGTAGTTAATGAAGTTATTACTACGGTTAATAGTAAAAGTTAGACAATGAAAGTTAAGTAATAACGGCTTTCTATGGACTTGGGGTCGCTTTGACCCTTCAAATATAGGCGGTTATTAAATAGTTCCTAGTGGCCTTTCCTTTGGTTCCTTATTTGAATGGCCGTCATTCAAACTTGCGCTTCCTGTTTTCGGGTGACGGTAAGTAAACAACTGTTGCGCGGTGTTTGATTTTGAACTTGGAGACAACAAAATGTTGGTCTTTATTTGCTATGTTTGAACCAGTTACTTCAAAGCTATCTGAATTATTTCTAGTTTTCTTAGTGATCACAAAAACCTTTTGTATAAACATAACTTTAAATGATAGAAAAGCAATTAAGCAGCATCAAAGGACTTCTACGAATCTTTGGTTATGTTAACCATTTACGAAAAAGTTAAGTGCTACGCATTGCTACGCCGGTGCTACGCGCGTTTTTATTCCAATAATTTTATTTTTCAAGATAAGCCTTGAATATTATGGAGATGACTATTATGGATCTCTACCTTCCATGCACCTGGACCTTCTTCTCAGAAATTTAATGTAATAAATACATCAAAAGGTTTCAACCTTTTGATAAATTTATTAGAAACGGCTACTATGTAACAACAATATTAATACAAATTTGAATTGATTAAATTATGAATTTCAATTTTATGGGTTCTATTCAACGTTAGTTGATTATTTCATTGTATTGTTTACCTACTTAATATGCCACCCGGATACGGAAGGAGTTCGTTAGCAAGCAAAAAAGGATAATTTAGTCTTTGAGCAGAAGCTAGTAATAATTTGCTATAATGTTTCGTGGTTTCATTTTCGATATAAATAAACAGGTAGTCCTTTCACCTACAAGGCAACACTCGCACGCTTTTAAAACTTATTTATAATCAGATTTAGGAATCGATTTCATTGAATAATAATCGATTCAATAATCGACTCGTCTACTACACTATACTTGACAGTTGACAGTGACCTCATTCTTTTTCCGTTCGAGGCAACGAGTGCACGCGCTCCTACCTTCGATTGTTTTGTTCTTTTTAGGGTTCCGTACCCAAAGGGTAAAAACGGAACCCTATTACTGAGACTCCGAGGTCCGTCTGTCTGTCTGTCTGTCTGTCTGTCTGTCTGTCTGTCTGTCTGTCACCAGGCTGTATCTCATGAACCGTGATAGCTAGATAGATGAAATTTTCGCAGGTGATGTATATCTGTTGCCGCTACAACAACAAATACTAAAAACAAAATAAAATAAATATTTAAGGGGGCTCCCATACAACAAACGTGATTTTATTGCCGTTTTTTACGAAAATGGTACGGAACCCTTCGTGCGCGAGTCCGACTCGCACTTGGCCGGTTTTTTTCGAATTTAAAATCGGTGATTTTTCGTATTCACGATGCCTAAAAGGTCATATGAAGAACGTATCAATTATTACATGAAGAAGATGGAAAGATTACAAGAAAAACACCGTCACAAACGACGCCGTCGAGAAGATTTCTCCTCATGTTCGGATGACGAAAATCAACAAGGTTAGTAAATATTTACTGTCATCACTACCGTACAAGTACTGGTCCAAGTGACAGTCTTGGTATTGGTAAGTTGCCATAGATTCAAATTTGAACGCGGCAAATATTCTACCCGCCATAGATTCCATAGCGAACGAGGCGTCACTTGTAATAGATTCGAATTTAGAACTGTTACTTTATAACGTACCTCCTAACCACATTAGTTGCGTTACGTTTATTATTTTCTTTTTAAGGAGACGAAACAGTGATATGGGATGTATTAGAACCACCGATAGAAACTGAGCCGCAACCTGGTCCTGGGGATGAAGACACAGTCGTTATACCTGATCCCAACGGACCTCGGCCTGATATTTTGCTAGAGTCTATTTCGACTCAGCAGGATGGTTTGAAGTCATTACCACCGCTACCGCCGCCAGAACTTCCTGAACCTCAGTTGGATCCGGAAATCCTGTCGGCCCTTGGCGAAGCAACTGATGAAGGACCTATATGGGGACACGAAATACATAATAACCTAACCCAATTATGGTCACCATTGCTCAAAAAGGGCATGGTTAAAGAAATGAGAGACAAAACTTTAAAACAGTATCTCATACCCAGTAACTGTACGCTACTTCAAGCACCAAAATTAAATATTGAGATCGCAGCCGCTGTGCCAGAAATGGTTAGGTTACGCGATAAAAAAGTTGAGACATCTCAACAGCATTTGGGTGCCGGTATTACCGCTATTAGCAAGGCGATGAAGTCATTGCTAACTAGTGAAAAAAGTTCGTTGGTTCATAGGTTAGCAGTAGCGTCTGTTTTTTAATGGAACGTACTAGTCATGACCAACCACCGGTCATGCCATGTGATTATAGCTTTGTTCCCAATCATGGAACTGTTGATCCCAGGAAAATAAGACACTTTCTGCAAAAAAAAATCTTGTGAAGATTTTTTACTAGGATTATCTTTACAAATACTGTGAGGAACGTACGTTGAGATACCATGTGCGAAAAAGAATTACTGTCAAAGGCTCTACTGGGATTTTTTCGCTAATTGACCTTCAATTTCAGTAAATTTAATTGTCTAATAATAGTAGTCATATTCCGATTCAACGTGCTCTACAATGACGAATGGATTTAACAATAATAAAAACATTTACAAGCATTTTATGTTTATGAAAGCAATCCATCACTTGTCTCAATTTACGGATATGTACTCGTATCTTTCAAGTGTATAAATGTGTATCCTTCTGGGTTTATGAAATAAATTACATTCGTATCTGAAGGAAGGTAGTATTGATACAGAACTGTTTAACCGAATAGCGCAATTTCCTTCGCTATTAATTTTAAAGTACTTTGTAGGAAAGATTTAAGCTTATGTATGAGATTTCAGGTTTTTAAGTACTTAGTGGATTATTTTATTATTCTGCTCATTATTTCCTTTGTTAAAAGTTTCCCTAAAAGGCGTTCTTTTCACATAGTTAATAGCCGCTATTTACCAAAAATAAAATCTTTTCAAAGCTGTGTACAATTTTTATGGCTGGCTGCCGTCTTTAGGATAAGTGCAATAACTAGACTTTAGCAACTTTCGAAAAAAACGAGGTAATAGATTAAATTTTTGTTTTGTGTAAGAGTCCATCATTAGAAATGCTATCGACATGAAACTTTCACAGGATTATAAATAAAATTAAACAAATTATTACTTAGTGGCTAATTTTTTAAATATTAGAGTATTAATGTTTCTTTAACTACAATAATTTACTTATGTTTAGGACCATTTATTACATAGAGATAACGTTTACTAATCATACCCACAATGAATAGGTAGTTTACTTATTGTTCGCGCAAGCTCCGCGCAGCGTGGTGGCAAAATAACTCCAATAATAATTGCGAGAAATTAACTTTATTATACACAGCACACAAATAACAATTACTGTTTTATAACTAAGATAGGTTTTAGTATTAAAAGATGGCTGTTTTCCAATCAAAGCAAGATATGACGCGTGCGCTGCGCACCGCGATCCATAGACTCATCTCCTTTACCGGAAGCCGGAAAGAGTCGCTCGCGACGGAACGCGCTAGTGACGCGCCACGCGAATAGTGTAGTGGCAAATAGTAAGAATTGCATGAACATTCCCAGGGGCCCCAGCCACAAGGTTAGGAAACCTAGTCCTCCCCTACAGGTAACTTAAATAACTTAACTACTGGCCTAACAAGGTCGCCAGATTGAGTCCTTAACCTTACAGATCTTACAACATTATCCTTACCCTTATGTAACTCTAACACCCTACCTAACTTCCAGTGTAGTGGTGGAGTATTTTCATCTTTAATGAAAACCCAATCATTAACCTTCAAATTATCAACATCATGATACCATTTGTTTCGTGATTGTAACGTGCTAAGGTACTCGAGATGCCAACGTGCCCACACGTTCTGGTACAGCTTCTGCAACATCTGAAATCGAGATAAACGAGACATCTGAGTTTTCGACCAAGTAACCTCAGGCACTGCTACCAATGGCTGACCAATAAGAAAATGTCCTGGCGTCAGAACTTCTAAATCCCCGGGATCTTCAGACATCACTACGAGAGGTCTGGAATTCAAGATAGCTTCTATCTTACACAAGAGTGTCGATAACTCCTCAAACGTCATTATAGTATCACCTATTTCCCTTTTTAAAAGCTGCTTCACGCTCTTGACCGCTGCCTCAAACAATCCACCCATGTGTGGAAAAGCTGGTGTGTTGAACTCCCAATGTATATGCTGCCTCCTGAACTGCTCCTTCAGAATGTGTTCTTTCTCCAGCAGGAACTGGTTAACCTCTTTGAGGTATTTGTTAGCACCAACAAAATTCGTACCTCTATCTGATCGTATCAGACTAGGTAGTCCGCGTCGACTCACAAACCTAGTAAATGCAGCTATAAATGCCTCGACTGATAAACTAGAGACCAACTCCACATGGGTAGCCTTTGTAGCTACACAAACAAAGACGCAGAAGTAGGCCTTCACTGACTTTGCGTTTCTTAATAAGCTTGATTTTACCAAATAGGGTCCAGCGAAGTCTGTAGCGACTCCGTCGAAAGGTCGTGCGCGACGCACGCGGTCCGCGGGTAGGTCTGCCATGCGCGGAGGTTGTTCTGCCACAGAGAATCGAATACACCTATTACACCGCCGAATGGTACGTGATGCCTGCTTCCGGACCGACGTTACCCAATATTCCCTGCGAAGAATCGCAATTAATCCGTTGGCACCAATGTGACAATAAGTTTTGTGATAATGCTCCATTAACAGCTGGACAAATTTAGTGTCTTTAGGTAACAACACTGGGTGCCTTGCTCCGTATGTGAGTTCCGAATGTCTTAGTCGGCCTCCGACTCTGATGACCCCCTCAGAATCCAAAAACACACTCAATTTCTGAAGTGAGGTTACTACTCGTCTATGCTGCTTCAACAATTCTATTTCTTTCCCATATTCCAATTCTTGAATTCTCTTAGTCCAATACTTGACAGCACCTCGCGTCTCTACTATTGAGAGTATTCGACTCTCGGGCCACGTCGCCCTATCTGTCCTCAGATTTCTAATAAATCTCAATACATACCCTGTAGTATTGATGAGTTTGGTAAAGCTGCTTACCCTTTCCAACAGATTAATGTCCCATGGTTCCATCTGAATAACATTGGCGTTAACTACCCTTTTGAATCCTGGTAGTTCTGTAGGTCTTACATATTTGCTCGGCCACCTAACTTCTTCCGTTCCCAACCAAGGTACTGTCCACCATAACGGATGGTGAATTAAATCTTCGGCTGTCACGCCACGTGATGCACAATCCGCCGGATTCCAATCCGATGGTACATGTCTCCAATTCAGTTTTCGAGGTGAATTTTGTATATACTGTACCCTATTACACTCAAAGGTCTGCAAACAGTGTGGTTGCGTCTCCACCCACGCCAGTACGATGGAACTGTCTGACCAAGCATAAAAGTTATTGATCTTAATCGATTTTTCATAACCATCCGCTACATGGTTAAGCAATTGACAAACCAGATGCGCTGCGCTAAGTTCCAGCTTCGGGATAGTTTGTCGCGTCTTAATAGGTGCCACCCTAGATATAGCCATAACTAGACTAACTTTCACGTGACCTCTTGCGTCCTTGCTGCGGAGATAAATACATGCTGCATATCCTGTTTCTGAAGCATCCCCAAACCCGTGCAGCGTATAAGATACTGCGTTTGGTAATGCGAGACACCTAGGTATCTTCAGTATTTCCATATTGTATAGATCCTCAATCATATACTTCCATTTTTCTAATATAGCCTTTGGCACTGCCTCGTCCCAATGAAGGCCGTCCATGAACAACTCTTGCAACAGGTGTTTGAATCTTATTATCACTGGTGCACAATAGCCACACGGATCGTATAGTCTCGCTATAGTACTTAATATTGACCGCTTCGTCACTGCCTTGTCTGAAGGTATATTTAACCGATAGGACATTGTATCCGACGTTGGCTCCCATTGTATCCCTAATATTTTAATGAAACTCTTGGGGTCATTTGCGTCAAACCCCGTTGGTTGTTCACAATGATCCTTCGGTAAATCTCTCAGTAAATATGGCTTGTTCGTGGACCACTTACGTAGCTCGTAGCCCGCGCTTCTCATAAGCTCAATGAGTTCTATCTTCAATGCTTCCGCTTCCTCTATGGAGTCTGCTCCAGTCAGGATATCGTCAACGAACACCGCATCCCGCACGACGTCAGCTGCTTTTGAGTCAGGATGTGCATCCTTCCAATGCGCCGTCAGCTCCAGCAGCGTCCGTATTGCTACATACGGACTGGACCTTAGTCCATAGGTATTTGTGTTTAGTTCGTATACCTTGAGTTCTTGCGACGGATCACTCCTCCAGTGTATAAGCTGATACTTCCTGTCTTCAGGGTGTATCCAAGTCATCCGGAACATCTGCTTCACGTCCGTGGTAAACACAACTTGATGTCGCCTAAAATTTATCAAGATTTTTGTAATGTCATTCTGTAATGCCTCACCAGAATGTAAACACTGGTTTAACGAAACCCCTGTAGTTGTTTTACAACTGCCGTCGAATACTACTCGGATCTTCTCTGAATCCCGTTTAAATATACCGTGATGTGGTATCACGTAGTGTTCAGAGTCAAATTGAAAGTTTGATTCAGACATGTGGCCAAGCCGTTCATAGTCGTTCATAAACTCTTTGTATTTCTGCGCGAATAATGAATGCCTCCCCATCTTCTTTTCGAGCGCATAAAATCGCCTGGTTGCGGTTTCCAAAGAATTGCCCAGTTTCGGTCGGTCAGATAATAAAGGCAAACGTACCATGAATTTTCCACCAGCTAGCCTCACTGTGGTGGATTTATACAACCTCTCACATTCTTCGTGGCGAGGATCCTTCGCGGCGGGTGTCGGTGGCTCCTCCGACGTCCAGAAGCGCTTGATGGCTTCTGTTAGTGTCATGGTGAAGAACGGCTGCGGTACTTCGGAATTGTACCCGTCCACTGGTCCCATTATAGCATGCCCGAAGCATGTTTCGTAGGCTGCAACACCACCTGTTCCAATATCAATTTTAGAACCATCTAAAATATAATTCAATACGTCAGCTCCAAGTATTATGTCTACCCCATGTGGTAGTGTAAAGTATTTGTCTGCAACATTTAATGTGGGTGGTGCTTGCTTCAATATTCCCTGAGGTGGAGTATTTACCGCTGGTAAATTTGCTGTTAGTTCCGACATAACCATTGCTACAGTATACATGACCGGTACTTGTTTATCCAAAGGCTTTATAACTATTTCAACTTGATTAGCTGATGTCCTCACTGCGGTATTTCCAATGCCAACTACTTGTATTGAGCTCTTCTGTCGGTGCAGTCGTAGTCGTTCCACTAAAGCCTCTTTAATGGCAGTCATACTAGCCCCAGTATCTAATAGGGCACGAGCCTCCTCATATTCACCCTTGTAATTCCTTATACCTAATGACACTGTAGGATTTAAGCAGTTTCTAAAACCGCTACCTATGGACTCAGTGACACCGACAGGAGCTTCGCGTCAATATTCGTCTTCGTTTTGTTCTCGCTTCGGAATAAAAACAGTTGGCCATACCTCTTCCTGGATTTGAGCTTGTGGGTACCTGGTACCAGCTTGTCGCCCCTCCTGCTCCAGGGTGTATGACTGCGGTGGCTCCTGCTCCGGAGCACGTCGCTGCGACGTCAGTAGCTGGTTGGGTTCCACTGAGTTAGAAAGGCGCGGAGGCGTCTTCGCACGCTGCGGCATCGGCGTCCATGGTCTAGGTGCCTGCTGTGGCGCGCGCCTCGTAGGTTCTCCAGCTGCAGTACACAGAAGGCTATGGTGATATTCAGACCCACACACTTCGCATCCAGTCCTCTCTTTACATTCCCGTGCATAATGTTGCCCCAAGCACAAGAAACACGCCCCGTTGCTACGTGTCCATGTCTTGCGGGCTGTACGATCCAGTCGCTTAAACTCGTAGCACTTCGCTATATTATGGCCGTTATGAGTACAATAAATGCACCTTACCTCCACTGCCGCAGTGGCTACTTGACCACGAATCCTGTTTGATGGTAGCGTGTGGCGTCCACCTGCTGATGTGGTGCCCCTGCGCGGTGCGGGTGAACTCCGGGGCCGCAGCGAGTTACCTCTCTCCTGTTCCAAGTTCGATGGAGTGATGAGTTGTCTCCTGCACACTTCGTCAAGGAAGCTCATCAATGCCGAGAAGGATGGTAGTTCCCCTGGAGCTGTTCCGCTCCGCTCCTCAAACTGATTTCTTAGGCGGGAGGGTAACTTATGTAAAATAATAAAGAGTAATAAATAGGACCACTCTACTATAGGCAGCCCTAACTTCTGAAGAGCCTGAGTCGACTCCAGCAAAGGATTGTAGAAGGACTGCCTCAGTCCCTCCATCGTCGATGAGATGTTAGGTAACGACACAATCTGCTCCAGGTATGTATCCACTAACAATCGGGTGTTTTGATACCTGTCCCTCAACAGGCCGAGAGCTACCTCATAATTCTTGGCATCAACAGGCAGGTGCTTGACCAAAGTCAATGGCTCCCCAAATAAACAGCTACGCAGGTAGTAATGTTTTTCTGTCTCCGGAAGGTTTGGTCTCTCGTGGACCAATGACAGAAACAAATCATAAAAACTCACCCAGTCCATTGGATTACCATTAAACCGTCCCAGTTGAATGAAGGGCAGCTTAGCCGCTAAGCTACCTCCATCTTGCGAGGCGCTTGCAGGAATCACGGACTTAACCATTGGTGTAGATCCAACCTCACTTTCCTCCGCCCTAGTTTCCACTACAACTAGCAAGCTATTAATCGCGGAAAACTCATGCCCCAAGTCCTCGATGTCATCAACTCCGCTGGCTACCAGCTCTTCATAAGCCTGTAAGAAATCTATGTAATATTTGTCGAATTGCCGTTTAATCACTCTCACAGCAATCGATGAGGTAGTAGCTTCAACTGAGCTGTGGAAATCCCGGAGCATCTTAGCTCGTACCTTAAAATTATGTCTAGCTACCTTGACATCCATTTTGATATGTACTGATGAAAGTACCCCACTTACAATATTCTAAATTCAGTAAATAACATATAATAAACAAAATATTTGCTACAACTGATCAGTTGTCTTATACAAAACAGACATGTAATCAACAAATAGGTTTGTAAGCAAAATACAATGACATCAATGCTGTCGACTGATCTCAACTTGACTGTGAAGTTATGAAAATATAAACAAAGCCTGATACTTCTGTATATAAACTAATTTACATACATTTAGCTTAACTTTAATGCACAATTGTATCAAGTAAACTTAGTTTTCTACAACAAGACAGAACAATAAACACTGCTAATGTTTCAATTTTCAATATTACGCACTAAAACTATGTTAAGATAAAATATATAAATTGCGACAATCGCGACGACGTGAACGAAACAATTTCAATAAACCAATGAGTTAAACAATTTAGCAATTAAAATAACTGACTTACGGGTTAGGATGTCCGTTGACACACATAACGTAACATAACATCCATAAGAAAACACGGTTCGCACTTTACTGCCGTACGCACTTATTTCTTCTATTCGCGCACTTTACTCGCTGTTATCACTATATCAGTCGACGGTAGAACACGGCAGCCGCTTCCCGCCGGTTTTTTGGTCGCTTCGTCGTAACAGTTCCGTAACCTTGTGAATTAGGTCCAACTAATCCAGTCAATGCAGACCACGTTTATCACTGGATAGACTGGATACTTCTCCAAAACATCTTCCGAACTTACTGACCATTAGTTAACTAGGTTTTCTCGCTGCCCCGCGTAGAAGTAGGTAGGTAATTGGCGGCTTAGTTTCGGTTATTGAATATTGCTCCTTAACACAAGTAAATAATATCGAGATTAGCTTGATAACACCGTGGCGTGACCATGTAGGGCGATGCGTTTCGCTCTCTTTTCGGTCAGCTCCTGAACCTCGCGCTCCGCGTAGGTACTTCGGTCGCTTTTATGGTTTCAACACGATTTGTACTTCCAGGTTGTTTCGATGCGTTGATGTGAGTTCTTTTCACAGATGGTGGTAATGGTTCCTTCCCCTCATGGGCCACCAAAATGTTCGCGCAAGCTCCGCGCAGCGTGGTGGCAAAATAACTCCAATAATAATTGCGAGAAATTAACTTTATTATACACAGCAAATAAATAACAATTACTGTTTTATAACTAAGATAGGTTTTAATATTAAAAGATGGCTGTTTTCCAATCAAAGCAAGATATGACGCGTGCGCTGCGCACCGCGATCCATAGACTCATCTCCTTTACCGGAAGCCGGAAAGAGTCGCTCGCGACGGAACGCGCTAGTGACGCGCCACGCGAATAGTGTAGTGGCAAATAGTAAGAATTGCATGAACACTTATTGCAGTAATCGTTAGTGTGGTATCCTACAATAAACGACAGAGCAATGCGTGTCTGCGTCTACATATTATTATGTGTCACCCATAGCGGTGACTGGACGTATCCATGTAGAGCTCTGTGCCTACTGATAATTTGAGTGTTTTATTATAAACCCCAACCCCTAATTAGTGAACACCACATTGGCGACGAGTAAAAGCGCAGTGAGTAAAGTGATTATATCAAATAATGTCCCACTTACGGAAATTGGTCAGCAACAAAAGTATTATTTTATTGCATGTGTTTTGGAAAAAATAAAAGATAAAATGTGTAATGATTTGTAGTAATGAAAATGTGAAATTTAGTAGAATGTTTATTTTTATAATTATTTGCCTATCCATGAGCGATCCGCGTCGGCGATAAGCTGAGGGATGTGCTACATAAATCATTGAAATCATTACTTGACTTGTGTAAATAAACAAAACCGTGTTCCGAAATGTGGTTATGAAATTAAAATAAAAACTACATTTCGACAGCAATAAAAAACTCAAACCCGGTTTAATCCGGTTGACCAAGTCCGTTTGCTGATAAGGCGATGGAGCGTTGCCAACGTATATAGTTATAAAACGATCCATCGCACAAAACAATAATCACTAGTTATTCAGGCAACGCAAAACTATTTTCTAAACTGTCTAATTTTCAAAACGATTTATTTCTCAAACATCACTCGTTATTTATGAAACGAAACCAAAGCTGTGTCACAACGCTATAAATCCCCGCAAACTATAACATACCCACTTGAATTTGTCAACGCAGCTGGTTGAAGAGAATAAGCCAGATATAGCGTTTTGATGCGTGCGAGTAAGAGAGCTATATTCTTTTTGGTGGATGATAAGCTGAATTTGACAATGCGATAATGAAGCTTATTCCTAAGTTACTAAGGACGATATTATTATTATGTACAATTTCGTTTTGAACTTTGACTTTGTCGCATACGTTGTGATTGTAACCTGCGACACAATTGTTTCGAATTTCGATTTACTATCTCGATATGTACTAGCAATCACATAAATGCAATGTTAATAGCAGGACGTGGAATCCAGCCAGTCCTAAGCTTGGTAATGTACTAAGGGAAGTTCATCGAATACTATAAAAATCGTTTGGTAAACGTGTTTAAGTTAAACCGTAGGGTAACACATTAAACATTTAGAAATAGATAGTTGCCAAAATAGATAGTTTTGTCAAAGGTTGACCAATGATCAACGGTGTCGTTACGTTGTTTGAAAAACGATAACGACACATCAGATGTCAATCATATCGAAAGATATTATTGGATCTAAAGAAAAAAAAATGATGTCAATCATATCGAAAGATATTATTGGATCTAAAGAAATAAATGATGTCAATCATATCAAAAGATATTATTGGATCTAAAGAAATAAATGATGTCAATCATATCAAAAGATATTATTGGATCTAAAGAAATAAATGATGTCAATCATATCGAAAGATATTATTGGATCTAAAGAAAAAAATGATGTCAATCATATCGAAAGATATTATTGGATCTAAAAAATGATGTCAATCATATCAAAAGATATTATTGGATCTAAAAAATGATGTCAATCATATCGAAAGATATTATTGGATCTAAAAAATGATGTCAATCATATCGAAAGATATTATTGGATCTAAAAAATGATGTCAATCATATCGAAAGATATTATTGGATCTAAAGAAATAAATGATGTCAATCATATCGAAAGATATTATTGGATCTAAAACAAAATATTTGAACGGTGAACCGTTAATTGATGCCAATTAATCGAAACGAATTATTGGGTCAAAACAAGATGTTTCAGCGATGAATCGTAAATTCATTCATTCAGTTATTTCATTAAATGATAAAAATGAAAAAGTTCCAAGCAAGTTCAAAGCAATGTGATGCCAAATTAGGTATAAAGTTGTTGTTAAAATTAAAAAGCATCATGAAATTTGTTATGGCTAAATAAGAATCAAATCGAATACATTTTGTACTGACTATTATATTCAAATAAGAAAAAAAAAAGAACCGTTTCCTGAGGTGATAGACTGGGACTCGAGTTAACTGGCAGTCTGGCACTTAACAGGTACTTGAGGGACTTTTGTGCGGCTTGCTAGCTAGAGTTTGTTTATTTAAACATTCCTACGTAAACAGAGCCACACTGAACTCTTGTTATGAATAGAGCACAATCAGTTTAAATATAAACTCAATTGTTAATTTTATAATTAGCATTTTGATTATTTTAAAAATGTTATAATTATTGCAAGAAGTTAATTTGAATGGAGCTAATGCAACATGCACTGTCAATTTAAATGTAAGTAGCAAAAGCAAACACTAGAGTCAGCATAACGTTGTCAGAGCCAAAATGCAACAAGTACTTGCCTTATTAAAATTGATACATGAACAAGAGGTATAACCTCTTTTGTCGATATGGCAATACAATCACAAACGTGATAACTAATGGTTTCTGCCGTATTTATGCCAATGTAGAGATGAGCACTTTGGCACTTAAAACTTAATGCAGTAAACTGCTCCTGAGTTACAAAGATAATGCTCAGTTACCAATTCCTAGTACAATGAATGAGAACAGAAAAAAAGGAGTTTTCTAATGTTATTTCCAAAAACACTACAAAACAAGGGCTAATAAAAGGAAAAAAGTCCCAACTTTTTGTCAAATGACAAGATACAAAATCTCAAAAAAAGAAGCTAAAAAGGTCCACTTTTCTTAACTCAAAATCTTGTCAAATGACAAGATGATAAAAGCTTAAATAAGAAAAAGATACAAAAAGCTTAAATAAGAAGAAGATACAAAAAGCTTAAATAAGAAGCTAGAAAGGTTTACTTTTCTAGATTCAACCTCTTGTCAAATGACAAGATAGTAAAAGCTTAAATAAAAAGCTAAAAATGTCCACTTTAGAGACTCAACCTTTTGTCAAATGACAAGTTACAAAAAGCTAAAAAATAAACTAAAAATGTCCACTTTAGAGACTCAACCTCTTGTCAAATGACAAGATAATAAAAGCTTAAATGAGAAGCTTAAAAGGTCCGCTTTTCTAGACTATATTTTTCAAGTCAATGACGATGCAACAATTGATTACAAATTTGCATGTGCAAAGCTTATTGGATGAACAGTTAAGACAGTAAAACTGGCTCTAAATGATTAGTGGTATGGGTAAAAGCTGCCATTGACCTTAATGTACCTACTACAAAAGGTTTTGGTCTGAATTCCACTAAAAATAAACAAATTTCCAAATTCAAAAAGGTTTATCTAGAGATTTCTATTTTCAAAACAATTCAATCAATTTGGTCAACGAATCTTGTGGATGAAATCTACCATTTTCGTTAATGTACTAAAACAAACACTTGGTCTGAATGCCACTGAAAATAAACAAATGTTCAATTTCGCAAAATTAAATCTAGAGATCTCTATTTTCAAAACAATTCGACAACCTCATAGTTAAGTCCCAATTCCTGGAATCAAAGGTAAAAACACAATACGAGCTAAAGACATCATGGAACCTGTAAATAAAACCATAATCTAGGGTTTCCCCAAGTCTTAAAGCCTGATAATGATATTCTTATAATTTGGACATGCATATAGCCTTAGATAATATATAATACTAAGGTAGTGTTGCTAAGAAAACCACACATGATTATCACTACTAAATTCCGCACATCAATATTTTTCTATAAAGTAAAAATCAAAAATGCTTTTGTTCATGCATATTAAATATAGAATATATTTATGATATATATATATTGCTTGGCGAAGGAGTGCTAAAACTTATAAACAACAAATGTAATAAAAACGATGAAAAAAAAAGGGAATTGTCAAACGCACGCGTCTGCTACTGCGATTGATCGAATCCAAAATTTGCATCACTTGACTGACGTTTAATTGTGATCGTTTATAATAATTTAGCCGGTTGGTGAAATCGACGGTTAAACACAAACGCTCAAGTACTTGGAAAGTATAAAAGTAATCCAGTTTTCTGGATAAATTTTGTTGGCAAGTGGATCCTTAATTTCACAACTATAAAATCAATCTATAGTTTTGAAACTAAAATATTGTGTCTCTATATTGCCTACCCTTGGCTACAATGACACAAAAGTTTGTAATGCACCCAAGTAGTCGCGGACACCAGTTCTGTTACTTTAGTGACTGTACTAGTTCAGTTCGACAAACAAAAACAATTAATTTCACTCATGTGGAAACTAAAGTTTGACAGTGTACTGTCAGAATAAAAAAAAATATAACGAGACGATATTAGTCTTTCTACAAAAAAAAAAAAAAAGAGAAACGAACTCTTAAACTGGTTCTTTGGCCAAATAAAAACAAAGACCATGCAGTTTAATTATGAATCCAGAGTATTTAAATATGAAATATGTTTACTTCCTTAAGGACTACTAACATAAAATCTAAATATTTTGCACAAGATCGAAATTGTGAAATTTCTAGACTAAACACAATAATAGTGTTATGAAATATATTTCAAAAGCCGTAAATCGTAAAATTAAAACATCTAACAACGGCAGATAATTTATGTTATTAGTTATTCAAAAAACATCTAACAACGACAGATAATTCTGTAATCAGTTATTCAAATAACATCTAACAACGGCAGATAATACTGTTATTAGTTATTCAATACATGCTGTATCAAACGAGGCATAATGTTTTTCACTAATGGCCTCAGAAAAAACAGGCATTTTTGTACGAGTCAGTCACCAGTCAATACGAAAAGCAGACTGATAATTAGTGAATGAAGACCACCTCAGACTAATTAACCTACGACGCAACGTGGTTCTCTTAAAATCTAAATGATTTGATCAGACATAAACCTACAGGGTTCTCAATTCTCATATGATTTGGCCATTCTATTAATCATTATGGACTCTAAAAGAGACTGTGACCTCTGAGTTTGTTTCGGTGTTTCTTCTCAGAGTAGTCCGCTAGGAAATACCGGCCTCATCTAGTTTAAATACAAAATAATAAAATGGTCATCTAAAAGCTTCGATCACTATTTGTGTTATTTTTATCCAATTTACAAAAATAACTTGAATCATAAAAAAACCTGTAGGCCACATAGGCCGGAAGGTTATCGATCAAGAAGTGATGTTTCGTAAGCCTTTAAATAAAACACTGTATTGATTAAAACATATTATATAATATGTTAGTTTAGTGTAAATTAAAATTTAATGCAAATGCTAAATGTTGAGTATTTCTATAATCAAAATTAGGTTATTAGACCTACTTAAAACTTAATTATTGTCTACATGCAAAATAATGTAATTGCACTTGCAAAATAATTATTATTATAAAAAGGAAGAGATGTGGTATCCTACAATAAACGACAGAGCAATGCGTGTCTGCGTCTACATATTATTATGTGTCACCCACAGCGGTGACTGGACGTATCCATGTAGAGCTCTGTGCCTACTGATAATTTGAGTGTTTTATTATAAACCCCAACCCCTAATTAGTGAACACCACAGTTAGTGAATCGATATATTGCACTTTTGACCAGCAATTATAAATTAATGTGTGTTATATAGTGTTATATACTTGGACTGGAGTCCCCAAGGGAAAAGAAAGCGTGGCCGTCCCCGTCAAACCTGGTATCGCACTGTCTTTGCAGAAGTGGCGAGCATCGGAATGACGTGGAGCGAGGCGAGGTGTGAAGCTCAAGACCGACCGCGATGGAGGACATCTTTGGACGCCCCTTGCCCCATATGACATTAAGTCATATAGTGTTATAACCAAAAGAGCAAAGAAGCAGTAAGTAGTGTACATAAGTGTATATTGTGTCAGCATCATACTTATTGCGGTATTTATTAGTAAGATATGCTTGTCTTGAAAATTTATATCTGTTACTTGTTTCGAAAATTGTTAACACAACACACAACATATCTGCAATTACTTAAACTTATTGCGCTTATCACTAGTAATGAAGTGTTTAAAATATTAAAATGTTCTAAATAAATATGCAACATAACACTTATTGTTAGTAATATTACTAAGTACTCTGCCAAACCTTTTCATAGCTAAACTTGTGTCCATTTTGTTAAGTAAATCACTAACCGTGGGCCATAAGTTGCAGTTATTCCTTATTAAAAAATCGTATTGGTGATAGTCACATAAAAAGTTTCTGACAAGAAAATGTGCTACTCAATTTGCTGATTACGGATATGTATGAAACTTTGTGAGACCCAAAACCCGAGTTATTGCACTTTTTGTAAGGACAGTAAGAAAACAGAACTAGGAGGAAACCTTTGTGTTTTAAGTACGAAGTTTAAAAAAAAAAAAAAAAAAAAAAAAAAAAAAAAAAAAAAAAAAGTACGAAGTTTAAATGAGGACTACTAAGATTCCAAGCAACGCAAAAACTTAGCCACTTTGCTGCATCATTATTACTTTACAGAATATTAAAATAGATTCTGTGAGCGATTTTCCTGATAGTTCGACGCGATTTGATTTATGACACTGATATGCGATTTTAACTAGGCAAAATTGCGAGTACATTCACGTAGACCCAATGCTATGTTCACTTTTGATTTGACTTCTTTTTTTTTAGAAAACACGCGCGACTTACGGTTAATAATCTTTATTTCTCAAAAAAAATACAATTACCACCACCATGACCATCACTTGGCCATTTGGCGCAACTTAAATTGCGTCACGCCATCAGTAGGGCCCTTTTTTTTTTTTTTGGTTGGGAAATCATCCAATGACTTCTCCCGCTCTGGGTGAAGCGGGAGGGCGTGTCAGACTTCACCTGAGGGAAGCTTTTAAAAAAATATCGTTTTTCACAAAGTTAATGTACTGGAAAACGACGTAGGATGTAAGAGACCCTTCTCTCTAAATGGTTGGTCAGCTGTATCCTTGCACCCATTACAGCGTCGTTGAAGACACTGTCAAATCTCTTACATTTCACCCGTTCTCCGGGAAAGCAGAATAAAGTCCCATAAGGGTAATATTTCTTCAGATAAAAAGCCGAAAATAACTTCGTATTTCGAAGATTATTTGTTGTTTGGGTCATTGACATTGAGGGTGTCTGCGTCTCTGCGAAGAAAAATATTTCGAGTTGTTCTGTAAACTTTGTGCATTGCGGTTGTTCTCTGTATCGTAGAGAAATAATGCCGATTTCTGAATTGAGTATTTGAGGCTCAGAAAGTGTCAAACACTACATAAGTGCTAAATTTTGACAGGATTTCAGGTGAAAGTATAGTTTGACAAATACTCAACTCGTTGTTAATCTCAATTACTCAATTCAGAAATTGGTCCATACTCATTTACGAAAATGAGTCCACTAAGTCGTAGTTAAGTAGACCCGCATGCTGCCTTGTAATTCGGTAGTGAGACAAGGAGCGGGATGTTAATCAGAGTTGACTAGCGTTGTGGATATACTGCACAAGCGCACAATGCTTTTTAGGGTTCCGTACCCAAACGGTAAAAAGGGAACCCTTTTATTAAAACTCCGCGGTCCGTCTGTCTGTCTGTCTGTCTCACAGATGATGTATTTCTGTTGCCGCTATAACAACAAATACTAAAAACAGAATAAAATAAATATTTAAGTGGGGCTCCCATACAACAAACGTGATTTTTTTTGCCGTTTTTTTACGATAATGGTACGGAACCCTTCGTGCACGAGTCCGACTCGCACTTGGCCGGTTTTTACTGAATAAGCTCCTTTCGCCACACTGTTTTATAAATGTTTACCGTATTTCATTAATTTTATCTAGCGTTTAGAGTTGAGTTTAAATTATTCTTCTTTAAAGAAATGACATTTGATTTAGCGAAAATGAACTAAAATATTATTTTTCACAATCTTTTAGAACTGTTAAAATATTAATAATTTTATGTTAACAATTTGACCACAGAAAATACAACATTTGAGCTAACAATCTCAAACGGCGGCGAGTGTCTTATGTTAACAAAATTGTTCTCAAACAACAATCACCACAGCGCTGTCACTTCAATTTAATTTAAATGAAATGCAAATATAAACAAAAAGACAGAAAACAAATGGACTGAGGGAAAATATCAGGAATAACTAGAATAAGAACATATTATACGCAATACACTGCTATGAAGGCGTGTGATTAGTTTTTATCCGAACTCGGAAGATTAAATCCGAAGATTTTTGGGGCTACACGTGCCTGTAACACACTGAAAACTGTTATTTCACGATAAACTTTCATACATTTTGGTATTGAAAATAAAAAAGCTGAAAACATAAGACACACACTTGGAAAGCAGTATGAAATGAAAAACAAACAATAAACATACTCTGGTAAAGCGGTCCTTAGAAAATTCTATAAAAAGGAAGATACATTATGTACCTACTTATGTATACACAGCATACTAGATAGGTTTGCAGTACACACCAACAAAGATGTAGTGTGCGTAATATCAACGGGTGTATTACTTCGCCTATTTATTAGTTGATTTACACTATCCCGTTCTCCACGAACACACTTGCAATTTCTTGTCACTATAATGGTGCGGGGAATATGAAGCATAAATTTGGCAAATTTAACAATCCTCTCCATGGCAAATTAGTTGAGCGTGCGGTGTATAATATCTTACACCCTGGCGCCGTAAGATCGAATCCCACTGCCAATGACTCAATGTTTTTATATATTTTAATAAAATAGTTTTTTGATTAATTCATTGCTAAACTATGAACAAGTCTTATTTATATTTGATTTACAATGTATTAATGGTCTACCCTCTAAAAATTACAAATCATATATGTTTGTAGTTGTTCATCGTCATAATACTATTAACTATCGGGCTTTCATTATGTTTTTAGACATTATACCTTGCAAGTTTTATTTAAAAAAATACTTCCATGCAGGTCTAGTGGCCACATTTCTTTGGGATATTACAAATGAATGTCAATGGGTCCTGGTGCATTTGTGCAATAGGGGGTCGCCATACCAGTGAAGGTTACTTCGACGTTTTACAAAACGTGATGCTACCATCTGTGCGCATCGCATACCTGCAAGAACACATTTACTTCGTGCATGATAACTGCGCTGTGCATCGCGCGCGACTTGTGCAAAGTTGGTTAAACGTCCAAGAAAGTTTTATTGTGATTGAATAGCCAACAAAAAGTCGTGCACCAATCGGCTATTTATTAAAATATCAGGGGGTAATTCAATTTATTTTATGTGTGTGATGTTATTGTTAGTGAGATCACAATTTAGGATACCTGTATCTTAAAATGTAACTAACTCACATGTTTATTAATATCATCAATAAATAAATTACCCACTTGAATATGAAAAATAACGTTAAATTTTGTCCGACTTAGAATATTTGTCATGCACAAAACTTTATAATTTTAAAAGACCCTTGTCAATAAATATTGTTGATTTCTTATTACAAATTCTTCAAAAGTTGACGCCGGCTGTGAGATTCAATCCTAAGACAAACCAGCCAAATGCTTATACACCTATCCCATGCTGCCAGCGTTCTGGGCACTTTTCACATTGACAGCGATGTGGACGAATTTTATGACGCCCTATGACCTGCCCTTTTATTCGCATTCGTAGTTTTCGCATTTCATTTTTATTTAAGTGTATATATAGGTAGTTATTTTTAATAAAGTATTTTATACTATGTAAATTTTAATTTAGATAATTGAATAATACACCCCATCATAATTCCTATCCCACGGGACCAGTTAGTTACATAGTTAAAGAACCATGGCAGATGCCCATACATTATTTTACCTACGTCACTAAATAAAAATACCTCGTTTAACCCAGGGTGATGTTCTGAAATAGTTTGTGCAAGAAGGTTCGTTCGAGAATGTCGAGAATAATAGATATTCAGTCATAAACTTTTGTAGGTTATGTCTGGGTAACTTTTAATAACGTGTTTAATATTATTCAATTTCGTGGGAGTAAAAGGGCAATGTCGCATAGTATTTCCCTTACCTAGTTATTTCAGCATGATATGTATAATATTCTCTTTGGTAACAGTATATGTATTTAAACTAAGCGACTTTGACGTGTATCAAATATTTTTTATGACTTGGATACTAGTCCTTTTGCCAATCATTAATTGAAAGTAATTCATTTATTTCTACTACACTACAATATTCTTTCCTACCTGCAAGGAAAATCTACACTTAGGCATAAACTGTATTGTTATCTCATTCCAAAAAGAAAGAGTGGCATAGATGTTTTATCTGTAATGCTCTTAAGTGCCTACTATGTATTTTGCTTTGATAAATAAGAAGTTATTTTTTATAATAATACACCTCCATACGTATAGATTCGTTACCTGCCGCTGGTTCTCTGCTAATCATTTGCCAAGGTTTAGCCGTAGTTTAGTTTGCACGGAAACGCGTTCATAACTTCTCTTGCCATTCTTGCCAAATGAATAGAATAGTACCTACTTAACCTTATGTAGCAGTCTTGGCCAAACCTTGGAGTTTTTGGATAGCAAAATAAGTGGTGATACTTTCATCCCAACTGTATACCGAAGCGCTAGCATTCAACTTATGTAAGAGTCAATGAGTCGAAGATCATTTTTCTGTATTGATTTTGGTGCGCTTTGGTTCACAGGTGGCAAAGCTAGATCGTTCCTAAAGTTCTTAATGCTTTCAAATAAAAAGAAGGACTACGTGACTTGTCAATCCGTGCTTCGCAGCCGCGCTCCCGCAGTCCACGCCTCGCTTTTGCTCTTCACGTGACTCGGTGTCTCGCTTTCACACCGACGGACGTGGAGATGCTGCTATGACGACTGACCACTCCTGGCTCATTGCCACGCGTTGCGCAGGTCTTTGGCGGCGCGAGCACAGTCGTTCCGGCAACGTGCAGGCGTTGAGCTGCTGCGGCGACGCATGGCCGCCCGTAGCTCGTCACCACGACGCAACACGTTGTCCAAGTCTTCGGCGGCGCGAGTACAGATGTCTTGGCGACGCGCAGGCGTTGAGCTGCTGCGGCGACGCATGGCCGCCCGTAGCTCGTCACCACGACGCGACACGTTGTCCAAGTCTTCGGCGGTGCGAGTACAGACGTCTCGGCGTCGCGCAGTCGTTGAACTGCTGCGGCGTCACATGGCCACCCGTAGCTCGTTACCACGACGCCACACGTTTTCCAAGTGTTCGGCGGCGCGAGCACATCGTCCATGCAATGCGCAGGCGTTGAGCTGCTGCGGCGACGCATGGCCGCCCGTAGCTCGTCACCACGACGCCACACGTTTTCCAAGTGTTCGGCGGCGCGAGCACATCGTCCATGCAATGCGCAGGCGTTGAGTTGCTGCGGCGACGCATGGCCGCCCGTAGCTCGTTACCACGACGCGACACGTTGTCCAGGTCTTCGGCGGCACGAGCACAGTCGTCTCGGCAACGCGCGGGCGTTGTGCTGCCGTGGGGACGCCTTTCTACCCGTAGCACGTTGCCACGATGTGACGTGTTGCGCAAATCTTCGGCAGCACGCACACGTTCACGCTGTCACCGTACTTCCTACTGCAGCATCTTAAGCTGCTTACGGCCCGTTTCGATGTCCACTTCTGGGCTTCAACTTCGCAGCCGGCTGTGGCTCCGCGTGGCAGAGTGGGCCGTGGCCCGTCAATTTCGGCATAGTCTGAAATCTCGTAACCAAAAAGAACTTTAGAGCCGTAGATTAATGCATTTTAAGCCTATTGAGAAGTGGTTGTAAGAAGACAATAAATTTGTATCCGTGTAACCCTTTTTCAAATCACTCATCCCTCAAAAGGTATAAACAATTAAGATTATGTACCGTAATTGTCTAGACATTACGTTCATCATATTATCACCAGTTACGCATGGTTATCATTTCCTTTGTTACAGTTAATTCAGGTCAGCATGTTATGTTACAAACAAGCTTTGACACTTAATTTGTCCTGTTTTAAAAAATAAACAAAGGCCCTTGGTTATAAGTGTAAACACTTGAGTCCCATGCGAAGAATGCGGTATCAAGTATTTCGCTTGGGGTACCGGGTGATGCCCCGCTTGATAAGCGCCGTCAAAACCCAATATAGATAAATTCTGAGAGATCTATATATACCAAATACGACTCAATTTTCTTTGTTGATTTTTATTAAATAACCTTATTACTTCTCTGGCTCACTCATCTTATTGATAAAATGCTAAGTAATGACTAGGATTCGAACCCAAGACACATAAACCGATAATTGTTCAAGGTGTGAACAGATTTAGATTTAAAAGTGCTCACGCTGTAAAAACTCTTGATTATAAAACTCACAAAACTAAACAGTAATAGGAAAAATGAGATAGACAAGCCAAACAAGATTACAAAACATTAACGTTCAACATGATGATACATGATGCTGGCAAAATGCAAAAACAAGAATGCAATGGTACTTAATTGTTAAGGTCAATGTATCATCATAAGAAAACTATGGTCTCACGGGTCTCGTTATATTGTAAAGATCCGTGACTGACCAACATCTATAATTATGATATAAATATCAATCAGTTATAATTACAATTTGGGCGTGTACTTACGTTTTGGTTGTTCTTGTCACTTCTGAATTGTAGCAATCACTAGGCCTGCTACGAATACTTGGATGTGATATGTGAAAACAAACTCATACTGGTCATTTAGGTTTATAATCTGAGAAAACATGATGATACATGATGCTGGCAAAATGCAAAAACAAGAATGCAATGGTACTTAATTGTTAAGGTCAATGTATCATCATAAGAAAACTATGGTCTCACGGGTCTCGTTATATTGTAAAGATCCGTGACTGACCAACATCTATAATTATGATATAAATATCAATCAGTTATAATTACAATTTGGGCGTGTACTTACGTTTTGGTTGTTCTTGTCACTTCTGAATTGTAGCAATTACTAGGCCTGCTACGAATACTTGGATGTGATATGTGAAATCAAACTCATACTGGTCATTTAGGTTTATAATTGTAGCGTTACGTATAGCTCAGTGGAGCTATACGTAAGCCACGTTATTAAAATTAAGATAAAAGGTTAAAATTAAATTAAATTATGAAAATAAAAAGGATATAGAGAGCAGAACTATGGTCAGCTTCGCACGACGTGGGCAGCTATCCAGGCAGCAGCTCGGGCAAGAAGTCGTGGAATGCCCGAGGTAGGTAGGTGATCAGGCAGCTACGACGGACATGCAGGCAATCGGGCAGGTAGGCAGGTCAGCAGACACCACGGGTAGGTGGTCAAGCCAGGAAATCAGTCAGGTAGGCAGTAGAGTAGATAGCAGGACGGATAATCAGGCAAACGGGTAAATACGTAGGCTCCGAGGTGTGTGGAGGCCGGCTATGGCTCAATACGTCAAACAGCGAGGCCTTTGATGTCACGAGATGGCCGTTGAGGGTAAGTCTCAGGAAATAATGCTCTCGGGAACCACACAAAATATATATATATTAACTGATGCACTTCAAATAATAATAGTTTTTTACATAAGCGGATAATTCACCGTTTTTAAGAGTTCAAGAGTAGAAAAATACACTTCGTATTCTAGTACACAGTATATCCACCACTGTCCGTGTTCAGACCAGTTCCAAGACTGAAAAATATGAAGCCCGTTTTTCATTCGATCTCCATTTCTTCTAAATTTCAAATTCAAATCTCAAAAAGACCAGAGAAATAAAAAACGGCTTTACAAAGGCGGGTCAGTCTGCTCTGACCTTACAATAATGTACAACTAGCTTAATGAAAGGTCTAGGTATTATAGTCCATGGTACCTATGGTATGTCTATGGCTTTAAGAAAATAAAATAGACAGACAGCTGTCATGTCAGATAAAACGTCACAGTAGAAAAATATTACAAGAAGAATTATAAATTACGAATATAATTTAAGTTTAGATAATTAAAACAGTCAGAAATAACTAAATATGCTTTCCAGATGTAATAATACAAAGAATATATATAAAAATGAGTTACACAAATTGATGCGATATCAAAAGATGTGAAGATGGATTGTGGAGTGTTATGAAACGTAAGTAGATCTTAAATAATACCACATTTCCCCGATGACCCCAGAAAAATTTTCAACTAGAAGAAAATTTTGAGGTTTAAATATAATCCTTGCTCTATCACACAACATCTTTCATACTTTCGTCAAACACTCTCATTCAATCACACGTTAGGGGATATAGTTCACATTCAATGACGTATACTCCACAAGGAAATATTTATTAAGATATAACGAAGGCTTATTTATTTTTAATAGGTGTCGTAACCCGCACCTGTTTGAAAACCCTTTAAGAAACTATTTAATTAAACAAGAGGAACTCAAAGAGGAGGAGGACTCAAGTCTATAAGAGGAGGAGGACTCAAGTCTATAAGAGGAGGAGGACTCAAGTCTATAAGAGGAGGAGGACTCAAGTCTATAAGAGGGAACTCTCAAGTCTATAAGAGGGAACTAGGTTGAGAGGGAACTAGGTTGAGAGGGAACTAGGTTTGAGAGGGAACTAGGTTTAGAGGGAACTAGGTTTGAGAGGGAAGTAGGTTGAGAGGGAACTAGGTTTGAGAGGGAACTAGGTTGAGAGGGAACTAGGTTGAGAGGGAACTAGGTTTGAGAGGGAACTAGGTTGAGAGGGAACTAGGTTTGAGAGGGAACTAGGTTGAGAGGGAACTAGGTTTGAGAGGGAACTAGGTTTGAGAGGGAACTAGGTTACAAGAGGGAAGGATACAAGAGGGAAGGATACAAGAGGGAAGGATACAAGAGGGAAGGATACAAGAGGGAAAAAAAAATATTAAAGAAGACTCCACGCATTTGGCTTATTTTTAAAGAGTTACGGGACCGCTCTTTGCATATAAGGCTTTCCGAGTTATGCAAACCGCTCTAAAATAACACCTCATTCTTTAAGAATAAGATTCAAGGGATTTAAGAAGTTTAAGAAGAGTCCACGCATTTGGCTTATTTTTAAAGAGTTACGGGACCGCTCTTTGCACATAAGGCTTTCTGAGTTGTGCAGACCGCTCTAGAGAAAAAATAAACTAAGAGAAAACATAAATAGGGATAAAAATTATTGCCTAATAGGTTTAGATAATTGAAGGAGTAAAAGTGCTAGCAAAAGATGATGATGACATGAGGGCCTGAATGAGAAACCAAAAGTTAGCTTATGTATATACTTGTGTAAGTATGTTTTTTAGAATTTAGAGAAGGATGATGAAAGGTCGAGCCCACGTTAAAAAAGATAGAGTGAAAAGTAGGTATAGTGTGGGTGTGGGTTAGAAAAATTTTGGGCGCAAAACAATGACGTTGCGCCCAATATTTTAAAAGTTGGGCGCCAAACTGTAGCGTTACGTATAGCTCAGTGGAGCTATACGTAAGCCACGTTATTAAAATTAAGATAAAAGGTTAAAATTAAATTAAATTATGAAAATAAAAAGGATATAGAGAGCAGAACTATGGTCAGCTTCGCACGACGTGGGCAGCTATCCAGGCAGCAGCTCGGGCAAGAAGTCGTGGAATGCCCGAGGTAGGTAGGTGATCAGGCAGCTACGACGGACATGCAGGCAATCGGGCAGGTAGGCAGGTCAGCAGACACCACGGGTAGGTGGTCAAGCCAGGAAATCAGTCAGGTAGGCAGTAGAGTAGATAGCAGGACGGATAATCAGGCAAACGGGTAAATACGTAGGCTCCGAGGTGTGTGGAGGCCGGCTATGGCTCAATACGTCAAACAGCGAGGCCTTTGATGTCACGAGATGGCCGTTGAGGGTAAGTCTCAGGAAATAATGCTCTCGGGAACCACACAAAATATATATATATTAACTGATGCACTTCAAATAATAATAGTTTTTTACATAAGCGGATAATTCACCGTTTTTAAGAGTTCAAGAGTAGAAAAATACACTTCGTATTCTAGTACACAGTATATCCACCACTGTCCGTGTTCAGACCAGTTCCAAGACTGAAAAATATGAAGCCCGTTTTTCATTCGATCTCCATTTCTTCTAAATTTCAAATTCAAATCTCAAAAAGACCAGAGAAATAAAAAACGGCTTTACAAAGGCGGGTCAGTCTGCTCTGACCTTACAATAATGTACAACTAGCTTAATGAAAGGTCTAGGTATTATAGTCCATGGTACCTATGGTATGTCTATGGCTTTAAGAAAATAAAATAGACAGACAGCTGTCATGTCAGATAAAACGTCACAGTAGAAAAATATTACAAGAAGAATTATAAATTACGAATATAATTTAAGTTTAGATAATTAAAACAGTCAGAAATAACTAAATATGCTTTCCAGATGTAATAATACAAAGAATATATATAAAAATGAGTTACACAAATTGATGCGATATCAAAAGATGTGAAGATGGATTGTGGAGTGTTATGAAACGTAAGTAGATCTTAAATAATACCACATAATCTGAGAAAACTGTTAACAAAGGTATACAATTTTAAAAAGATGTATATGACTTTGAGCACTATATTTTAACCAAGCGTCTCAGGCGACGACCATCGACCAAATGTGTCCGCTTACCGCTAGAAACACTCGACAAACCCCCGAGTGTTTACCATAAAAATATCGCCTTCATGGCAGCCCTTTGAAATTATTAAGACATATAGGTATTTATATAAAACAATCAAACTGTAACAATAAGATCATTTGCTTTTATTTAAAACACGCCATTACAAGTTAAAAAGAATCAAAACCTAACACTACTATAGATCAGATTTGGGTCATGAACTTGAACACTCTTCGCTTCATCACCCTTTGGTTGAGACATAAAGCTCTGTCCTCACATTTCCGGGTCAAGGCTATCCGAGTTCCGAGTTGCTAGTTTCAGTTTTCCCGTCAGGGGACAAATCGGTATCAGTATAGTATGTTTCGGTAGCTGATACGCACACAATCGTAATTTAACAAAAGATCGTAAAGAATATTCTGTCGTACAAGTTCTAACACCCTTCCTGTGTTAATGTTGGACTTGCTCTTGTATGATGATCCGGATCCAATGTAAAAAAGTTCGTACATATAGTATGTAACCGATTTTTCTCCGTCCCTGCCGTGTTCCGTCAGGGACGAAAACCCGAATATGTGTGGATAGAGCCAAAGTATATAGGACGTGCCTACGGAAAGTCGGTTCAACCTCAAGACCCCAAACAAATCGTTTCTTATTGATTCATACCGAAAGAAAGAAAAAACGTTTATTTGCGCCAGGCACGACGCATACCATAAAAAAACAAAAGAAAAACTTAAAATACAATACGAATATGCGCCACAACTACGCAAAACAGTCATCGCTCAGCATAATGCACACAGTCTAGTGTAGGTCTCTTTGAGACTCTTTGAGAGAGCTTCTCAACGAAAAGAAAACGCACACACAAATCCCTCGCGACGCTAACATGTGGCCATGTATGAAAGCTTCTATAACTTATGGGTAATAATGAAATCTTTCACTCAGATCGGTATAATTCAATCAATTTACATATAACATTTATCATTCACATCGGTTAAAAAATAGCAGTCATGCCTATCGAGGCTTTCGGCTTTTTCAGTGTTATTTAAACGTTAACAAGTTTACCTTTTATTTTCTGAAGCTGAATATCAATAAAATGACAATATAATGGTTTTTAAGGGAACGACAATACAGCCACAGCCGTTCGAGTTCCGAGCGTAGGTAATTGGCATTGAAATGTAATATAAACAGACTGTACTTCACTCACAAATTGCCAGTTTTCACGTGTAGAGGACATTCCACTTATGTACTTATGAATTATGCGAATACGAGAATACAATTCGCTTTTGAAAGCATGGGATCATCAGACAACAACTGGCGAACTGTGGGTGTTACATGCTCACCTCTGTATAACTCTTCAGGGAATACAGGCGTGAAGTTATGATACTATAATATAATACTAGCATACAGATGCTTCATCCCATACAAAGAAACCGTGCCAACGTAACTAGCGTTTTTCGACTGGTTAAGATGATTATTTTGAAGCACTTCGATCGCTTTCGGTTCCATTCCACGGATATACATGGTATTAGCAGCGACTTGCAACTAAAAGGGTTATCGCAATTCGTGATTTTTTTTGTTCTTTAAATACAGTGACGAATATTTTATAGCATTTTTTTGCAGGTTTTTATAGTTTATTGTACCAACATGTGTTTCAATACAAATTTAAAAATTCGAGTGGCATAGTCTCAGAAATTTCTAACCGCGCCATCTATTGGAATCAATTTTAAATTATCCGTTCAAATTATCTTTGAAATGTGAATAAAGATGTTGAAGAATAAGAATGTTCCATAATTTTGTGCTTAGGATAGTTGATTTAACAAGAACATACAATGTTTATGATCAATTCTTGAAAATGTAATTTTACACACAATTCATTTCAGACATTTATTTTGAGCCAAATTTACATTGTTAGCGCTGGGATTTCGTGGTAGTGGTGGTGTGGTTCATCAAACTTACTGAAAATATATGGCACTGTTGCACTCCAAAAGGCAGGATAACAAAATGCGGCTTCTAGGTAACTAGCTTTCGCTTGCGTCTCCGCCGCCGTTGTGTGCGAAGAAGCAAGCTAAAGAATTCCCAATTAGCACCCTTACATTTATACCTGAAGTTACCAATAACATGTGACGTACCCTGAGTAAAAACCGGAACAAATTCGTACACGATCAAGCGATGATCATGTGACTGTTCCTAAATGACCCTAGGCTGATAAAAATTTAGTTTTTCCTAAGATGTCCTAGATTTAGTGTTAATGTCGGCCCCTTTTTATAAAAGAGGGAACAACGCCCCGCCATCCGCGTTGCTCAATGAACTTCGTACCATCGACTGGGTAATTCCCTTCCGACAAATGAATTCCAAATTATGTTTTGTTTTGTTTTGGAATTCACAGTTATACAATTATAACTTGGAAGTGGTTTAGAAGGATAAAATTATAACTAAGGGGATATAAACTACTGTTATAATTAACTAACGCTTGTGTGAGAAACTCTATACACTAATGTATAGAGTATTTAAATCAAAGACCGAATTATGGTCGCGGATAATGAATTTACATTCTTGAATTACTACAAATACAAATAACTAAATTAGCAGAGAGTTTAACTCAGGAAGTAACTGGAGTTGATAATATCAACTCACCTACAGACAGCCCCCAAAAGCGCCCATCCCGCCATCATTTCGTAGTGTAATAGCTGGTAAGAAGAAATGATGAAACAAACTTCCAGCACACATTTCTGTCTGATAGCCTTAAGGGCTAAAGAAGTCAAACAATAGTGAAGTATGAAGTTAATTAGACAAAGGGATTGCAAAGTGCATCATTTGCCTAACGAAAGGAAGTTGGTAGAATCGCTACGCTTGCATTCATAAATTCGTTTAATTGAATTACGTTAATTAGTTAAGTTGCAATAATCAAGATTCCCACCCGAGTGACGTGAGACCGCTTTTCAGCAGCAGGTCCGTCGTAACGTGTACTACTCGGCCTAGACTGCATTTTCTAGTGAGAATCTGCGGCGGCTCCAAGAGTACAGGCTCCCTAAGCACTAGCATGCCTTGCCCAGTCCTAAGACAGTGGTCAGTTTTGTGCCTATTTGCCTCTGCCATTTGAGCGAGACATGCTACCAGTTACACTGGACGCGGGCTATAATAAGTAGTACTCTCTCAGCCTATTCACCCTTTACTAAGACAATACAAATTTAACGCAAGCGTATCGTAGACTCAGTCTTTAGCAAAACTCAATGCGAAAGATACTTGCCGTACGTCGGAGCGGATTCATTCGTCGCTTCTCATCTCCTTAAACTGCCCATTGCGTGGATTTTGGGGCCGTCAGGGACGGCAGCCATCCAATATCGTGTCTCGCTAAATAGTGACGATTTAGTAATTGCCTACAAAACGGCTTGGTGTGGTTTTAACGAGACACGTTCCCTAAGCGTCATTAGACGATGTAATTTGGGGTTCTTTGTGATGCCTACCGGCTGAAACCTACCCCCCTCCCTGGAATATGAGCGACAGCAAGTATTTCGCGAAGTGTTCTGAGCTAGACCTTCTTAGGAAACAGTATATTTTAACAACTAACATTTGGTTCTCCTACGTGCTCAATTAAGAGCGGCCATATTTAGCCCATTTTATACAGAAATGAGTTTTAGCGGTTCCGCCTTCCGTGTATGTAATGTCAGTTAACTCTCAATAAAGGTCCTTAATCAAATGTGTAATTGTTTAGTGTATAAATGGTGAATTAGGGCATGTAACGTGTGACGAAAGGCTTCGCTGCTTCCCTAAACCAAATATTAGCCACAAATATCTGCCAAAGGGTGGATTTAGGAGGTAAATACAAGGGTTCGCCACGCTAGAATAAATAGTACATTAGTCAATTATCCCTACCTATTTAATACGAAGATTAAAACTTACCCCATTCATACTGGCACTCACTCACACCATATTAACGCGAATAGACTAAATTATAATTAACTTAATAATTAAACTCGTTAACACGATACATTACAACGACGCGACTTTTCCTATTCCATTCCGAGCCTAGTCCTCGACCTCCAAAATCAATCCGTCCGCTCTGCCCGCCTCAGATCCAGTGTCCCACTCACGCCTCTACCAGCACGTCGCCCATCTCTACCAATCTCCTTTTCAGTTCAGTTTTTTGTGCATCGCTTAATTGTTTTGGGTCTGGTTCGTGTTAGAAATCACATATTCCAAACCTCTTTAGAATTACTTTTGTCTTGACAGCTTCCACTTTGAAAGGCAATTTATGAGCATCTTGAAAAGGTTGGGTTCGTGTTCCATAGTTTATGACATAGCCTGTCAAACCTGAAGGTCCGCGTATCAATGTGTTCAACACATCTGGCCGGCCATGCGTAGCTTTAAAATATTAAAATATAGAGATAAATGACATGTAGTCACAATCACTACAAGACGCGTCCGGTAGGACACGCCACCTATCCAAGCGTACGTCTGCAATAGAAAGAGTGACGTCAATACAAGATTTGCCCATTTGGCTGCAAAAAGTTGGTGGTGCGTCAGGGGTATTATGAATAATCAGATTAATTTCAGCAATGAAATCTTCAATAGCGTAGCGTCGTTCATAATCCGTAGACCGAACTTTGCCATACCATAGAGTCGAAGACGCCAACAATAACTTTGCAGCCCGCGAGCAACTGCAAGACATGACGGAGGTTATGTATATGAGGAGCAACAGGGTCTGAATATTGAAAGTAACAGCTCACAACGTAAACTTTAAAAGAAGACGATGAGACCTCCACAACGGCACAATGGTGTGTCATAAGGTTACGCAAAGACGTTACTGTAAAGTTAGATGAACGCGCCACGTAAATTCTGGCTCGTGCTTTGCCATCCAACTGTACTACTTTTTGACGTAACCGCGCGTTTTGATATTGTTCTTGAACAAGCACTATATCTAAGTTATAATCGATTGTTAGTTTGTCTAGTTCAGAAGTCGCCACCCTATCGTTGTGGACATTTAATTGGCCTATGGTTAATCTATCCATTATTTTAGTAGTTGGTGTTGAGGATAAGTTGTTCGAGCCTAAGTTTATAAGTAGTACACTCGTGAGAACCACACCGATGGTTATAAGGTCTCTTAGAACGTTTACACGCTACGCACGACGGTGTATAATTTAAATTGTCCTTGTGCGGTCTTTGGTTTCGTGTGCCTCAGAACAATTAGCGCAGGCAGGAATTTTAAACTTTGTATGATGTGTTTATTACTTTACTACTCTGTTGGTATACACAAAGTAAAGTTAATGTAACAAAATTAAGAAGAATTAGGAAGTTGAGCCCCAAGATCCAAACCTGCAAACATTAATAGAGCTCGAAATATTCCTGAAACACAAATCAAGCGTGTTTGAATAAAAGAAACTAAGCCCGTATTTTATAAAAGGGCTCAAAGCTCATTGACCGTCTTTGGAAATTTGTTTTAAAGTACTTATTGATAGGTACTTAACTACGAAGGTCTCAAGGAAAGTATTTAATGTAGAAGGTCATACAACTTATAAATGAAACCTTTTTTGAAAAATAATATGTTTTAAATCCTTAAAGATATTCTACGAATTTGTCTATAGTTTTCAAAGTTGCAGAAAAACATTAAATATTAACATTTATTAACGAAAATACAAACGTTATAATAATAATTTTCTAAAGTGTCTAGACTTCTTATTGTGTTGGTTTAGATGATTTTAGAGTAATTAATAGTTTCTAAATATCAAATAATGGTATCATTTAGAGTAGTTAATTTTAGCTTCATCAATCCCCTTCACCAAACTTTAATTGCGTTTAAGTATTAAAGACAGTTCTCAAGAATCATTTAGATTATTATCTACTGTTTTACACTACTTAGATTTTTTGTGATTCAAAAATAAAAATATAAAAATCATTAGAATTTGCCAAGTAAAACTACTACATGCATAGGTACCTCGAGTCGAAACCTAGAATAAAGATTCTAATTCTAATATTGTCTCCTAAAGTGTCCTCATATTCAAAATAAAATATTTAAATACGCGTTTGTGCATCGATCAGGTCAAAGGCAAGAGGCCGATGGGCCGCATCCCGATCAGATGTGTGACATACGTGCAACGCTGAACACCAAGCTACACGATGCACTCCACGTCGCCAAGGACAGACGACCCACAGTTATGAGGAACACGACGCGAGGAGGAGGTTCTTGGATCACAGAAGTTCACACTTCATATGTGTTACGAATTTTAACTGTATCAGTCTGGTAGATTCGGTCCGTTGATAGATGGACAAACAGACACACGAATGATCAGACACCGAATACTAAAAATTTATAATTATGTAGGTACGTCAGTCAGTCGTCAGTCTCTTTGAGACTTCTTCGACCGTACAAGAGTTCACTCAATATTGGTGACGCGGTGCAAATCCCAACATGTGACGTCCTCGACGACATTACAGCACATTACATTACAGCTTACATGTACAGTCATGGACAAAAGTCCATGACTGTTCATGCTGTTTATGGTGCATGCTGATTAAGCTGTAATGTAAAGAAAATGTAAAGGACGCAGTCAAAATTCAGCAATGATTTTCTCTAAATGACATGACAAAATGTAATACTGCACTACGTTTTACGTACGGTTTACGTTTACTACTTCATCGATAATTGTTCAAAGATCGGTTGATATGATCACAAGCTGCAAGTGGAAAGTGATGATGAACCTTCAACGGTCTCAAATTCGTGCTTGATATTGATCTAGACATAGATGCGACATTACTCATATCATCATGTAGGTTAATTCCACCCCAAATGTGTACCTTTTTGCACGTGACTGTACTTATGCTGTGACGTTATGGAACTCCATTACATCGTTTGGAGAATTTCTTAATCGTACATTCCGACATGTCAGCTTTAGACACATTTTTACGATAGTCATATGTTTCCAAAAGTTCTGCAAAGGTCCGTAACGTCCGATTTTTTGTACCTTATTTGCGAGGGACTCGATGAGGAAAAACTGGATTTTACGAAGATAATAATGAGTTTAGTATGACCCATTTTGTGATTGTGTTTGAAATCATGGAGACTGTATAGGCACAGTAAAAATATACAAACAGTATCGAAACTAAGCCTTGTTGATGATATAATTACCTACGCTCCATTGAAGCAATAGGGTTGTAACTTTTAATGTTTTTGATAATTTATTGCAGCCGCCATCTTGGATTTACATTTTGTCAGCACTTTCGGCTCAAACACCCTCGAAAACCATGAAAACGACACCAATAACAAAACAGTTGATATTTTTTGCAGCCGCACTCTTGGATTTACTTTTTGTTACCACATCACATCACATCATCAGCCTATTAATGTTCCCACTGCTGGGACACAGGCCTCCACGTGGGCCCAGTGCGGGTTGGTGGATGTCACATGTCTTCGAATTTTTGGTTCTTGGACATTTTTCGTTTTTCGTTTCCTCATGATGTTTTCCTTCACCGTTTTGAGAGCAGTGTTGATGAAATAATTTACACAAAGTAAAGTGCGATGACCTGCTGTAGGTTGCGGGGATCCGCTGGATGCGGGACGCACGGGACCGGTCAATGTGGCGACACTTGGGGATGGCCTATGTCCAGCAGTGGACGTCATTCGGCTGATATGATGAAAGCGCCTGCTTGGGTTCGAACCCACGAGCTACAACTTGTAAGTCGCGGCCGATACTGCTCTCTTTTTGTTACCATCAGCTTTAAATATCCTCAAAACCGCCGCCATTCTGGATTTACAAATAAGTTCATGAATTCATTATGTTCAACTGGCTACCTACCTACCTACCACCTACAATCTATCTAACCTACCTACCATACCTACCATATACCTAACCTACCTACTATACCTACACTACCCAGCTAGCCTACCTATCCTTCCCTACCGCCCTAGCCTACCTACGCTAACCTAACTACCTACCAATTTGTTAAACTAATTATTTGAATAAGAATTAATACTAGAATACAAATGTAAACAAATTTTGTTTCTACCGGCGATCTAATTAAAATTTAGAACATAAAAGCTGATATTATGATTGAACTATGATTGTTAGATATAATCTGCCGCATCCTTTTTTTGTAGGTAATAATGAATACTTTAATCATGTAGCACATAATTTTTATTTATCATCAATAGTTTTTTAAGCGCACGCCAAAGAATAAATTTTATAGGCGAAATGTTGCTACTTTGGGATACATTATTGCAAATGTCATAAGCATCTCATATTGTTTTGAAAATAAATTATAGCTCACTCGGAAATAATGTAGCTTTCTACTGGTGAAAGAATTTTCAAAATCGGTTCATTAGATCCAGATATTACCCCTACAACCTCACAAACTCAAAACTTTACCTCTTTATAATATTAATATAGAAGTATAGATAACAATTATAACAATAAATTGTTCTGGACGTACAAGATAATTGAATCAAAAATTGATAATTTTGATCTATTTTCAACTAGTAACTATTTATTTATTATTTATTTATTTAATACTTCATGCACAAAAACGTAAAGAGTCGGACTTAATGCCTTAGACATTTTCCACCAGTCAACCTTACCACTTATCCCTTGGAACTCCGATTCCAGCACTAATGTCACTGGAATTATTGTCAAGAAGATCATTTTAATACTTTTCAGGACCACCCGTACCACCCGTACTCAGAAAAGTGTGACAAAAATCACTGGAAACTATAATAAAAATCGACACTTATTATGAAAATTTCCAACCGCTGTGTCCTAGGGCAAATTAAACAATTCAACTTCAAAATGGTGCATAATTTCGTATACAGTAAATAACTTCAAAAACAACTGTTGTAAATGAAATAAATATGACTTAGTACCCAGCACCCGAAATAAACTAACTTTATGATATTAAAACCAGCGACGAGCTCAGGTTTATGGCAAGGTTGAAACGGAGTGCACGTGACCTGATTTCCAATTTAGAAAGGTATGAACACAGAATGAACGCAAAAGGTTGAGCAATTTATTTTTAGTGTCATTTAACATTCTGTTTGAAGAGTTCGTGGTTAAGTTTTAACAGCCGCAGGTGTTAATCTTTCAGTTTAAGCAACGCTAGCCGAGGTCGGTCCGAGAATGGGTGACTATCCATTATACACTGAGACTCCGCCGTGCCTTGGATAGCACGTTAAAAGCCATTGGTCCCGGCTGTCATTTGTAGCAGGGATATGGCGAATGCGGATCTTAAGATATCTTATAAAAAACTATAAGGGTGGTGAAATAAAATAATAAGATATTAATTTTTAATATTCTTAGTTAATATTTAGTAAGTACCTAAAGTTTAATAATAAAAGTAGATACTGGCAAAATGTTGCTACTTTGAGTTACCATTATTGCAATTTTCATAAGGATCTCTATTTTTTTAATAAATTATAGCCTATGTTAGTCGGGAATAATGTAGCTTTTTATAGGTGAAAGAATTTTTTAAATCAGTGCAGTAGTTTCGGAGCCTATGCGGTACAAACAGCCAAACAAACAAAAAAACCTTTCCTCTTTGTAATTGGTAAAGATAACAGTCGCTCCATGTAAAATTCTGCTACTGAGCAGCATCTGGGCTAGAATGCAAGATTAATTGACATTTTCATTCTGTTGAAATGAATGCAGTTAAAATAGTTAATGCATTGTGAAACCCCAGCTGTAGGGTAGAATGATAGGAAAATCTGTTTGTAATTAAAACAGTGAACACTGGCCACGTGGTCTCTAGAGAAGTATGCATCATCATCATCATCATTTTATCCGAAAGACGGCGACATATGGTCATAAACCATAAAACTCATAAATCGAGGCTGTAACCATGGTCCACCACTGCTCATCTACCTATATATCTATAGTGCAATGCGTAACTAATAGCGGAAACATTGTACATAACTTGTACCGGCAATTATCACGATAGGCAAAACATTACAATGTTTGTACTGTGGGAAACTATTTTGGGCGGCGGAAATGCCATTATTGGCTACGGGGTACGAGCCAACAATGTACAGCATACTTACTTAATATATAAACTTTAGCTCCGAACAATAAATTGAACCACTAACGAGTATAAGAGGATGTGTTGGTACATAATTTAATTGGCTTTAAACAGTGATTTTTATTTGTGAGGTACAATCCTATTTAATCTTATTACAACAAACCTAATTAATCTAACTAGAAACTTCTCCATCTCTTGAGAATAGCTCACAGAAGTATGAAACATCCAGCTGGTCAGCAATTTGAATAGATAGCGGGGCTTGATGTCTCGACTTGGGTACAGCCGATGAACTGAATAACCTAACGTGGAAGCTCAAAGATACCAATAATTTCTTACAAAGAAAAATATGGTAGGCTTAGGCTATTTCTGAAAAAAATTACCATTAGTATTTTACTAAAGTTATATAAATAGTCTCTATCGCACATTTTAAGTATATTATATTGGCTGAACGCCTCGCTATGATCAAATTATTGTTCTAAAAAAAATACTGACTTACAATGCAGTTGGTTTCTGTTCTGAATAATAATGGCTGATTTATGAGGTTGTTTTAAGGGTTTCGTACCCAAAGGGTAAAAACGGGACCCTATTACTTAGACTCCGCGGTCCGTCTATCTGTCTGTCTGTCTGTCAGTCTGTCTGTCTGTCACCAGGCTGTATCTCATGAACCATGATAGCAAGACAATTGAAATTTTCACAGATGATGTATTTCTGTTGCCTGTTAAAACAAATACTAAAAACAGAATGAAATAAATATTTAAGTGGGGATCCCATACATCAAACGTTATTTTTATGCCGTTTTTTGCGATACTGGTACGGAACCCTTCATGCGCAATTTCGACTCGCACTTGGCCGGTTTTTTATAAGTAAACGCTAAAATTGCTCTCTCTACTGATATGAAACTCCACTTAATTACTGTTTTATTATAGCCACGACCCCAAAACAAATGTTGGAACTCTTTGAATGGCAATAAAATATTCTGGAAAATACCTATAAACGTTATACTGCGTTTATCTTTGTTTTCCTTGTGCTCTGGATGTAGAATGGAATCGTGGCTTAATAATAACAACCGTACGAACCGATCTTCAAGTATAAGCAACGCTTATCGAGATCAATCCATTGATGGGCGTCCATACAGACATTCCCCCATACCTCACAGTAAGCACGGTCAGCCGTTGGACTCGGCAGGCATTCGAAGGTCCTTGACAGTTTTAACATGTACTCAGATTTACGGCAATTCATCATCGGTACATTGTGGACATCCCACCCATAGGTACAAAGCGTTTTGTGAATACTTTCATTGTGCCTAGGGCTAAGGAATGGAATTTCTTTTCAAGGTCTTTGTTTCCTGATAGATAAAACCTCCCCTAGGTAGTTGGGTGTTGGTCTTTAGATCAAGAGAGAATAGATTACTTCTAGGCAAGCGTGCTTTACCGTCGACCACATCGTCGCTTAACATTAGGTGAGATGACCATTATCACTTGTGCACTCTAGATTTAAAGGCTCACAGGTTATCAGGAAATACATACTCCGGCAGAAAATTACACTCCTTAGCTGTACGCATAATAAAGCAATTCCCCATACATTTGGTGCATATGGGTGGGATGTCCACTATGTGGACATGATGGAACGGGCTGGGTGGAATTAGTTCATGGAAATCCATCGCACTCTCTAAAATTTAACCGATAAAAACCAACAGGCAACTCGGTTCCGATGTTAAAGGCTCTGGAGCTTAGACTCGACCAGTACCTCATTTCCGATTAATAGTAGTTTCCATTTCCTCAGTACAACTTTTTTTGATATATCTTTTGGTATCTCTTAAATGACCTTTTAGATCACAGACAAACACAAATATATTCACAAAAGTTGGAAAACTCTTGCAACAAGTCTTCAAACATCATAATTTTTTATTCCAAATGGATGTTTGCCAACCCATGAAGATTCTGGGTATCCAAATCCCTAAATGTACCGTAAACGTCTTTTGACAAATGAGTTACGACATTTGTATCAGCGATATACAATATCATAGCAAAAGACTAGGGAAGCTATCCATCACACGCGCAATAGCTATCATTGAAGGATGAACCTTGGTTGGATCCGGCTATGTTGAAACTCTCGAGCTCTCGGATCTCGAATTTCCGAGAGTTAGAAAACATTTTTTTTTATGACTGTTCGAAGAATTTGAGCCTTAAGAAAGAAAAAAGAAAGAAAGAAAAAGTGTTTATTTGCCACAAAACGACATACATACAATAATAAATACCCTTAAACAATAGTATTAGTAGTACTTCAATTAAGTTAGTAAAGACGAGAAATAAATCAAACAATAATTACATATACTAGCTACATTTTGTTTTTAACAGAAAAGAAGTAGGGTGAAAAAGATGTCAGGCAGATGCATGTCGTGATTGTGGCAAGAAGGCTTCCACTCAGCATTATGCTGTGCCGTGGGGGACCCACAGCACAGCGCTGATTGTCAGTGGTCGCTTAAGGTAAAATAGATTTATTTGTATTTGGTGTCTTGATGACACGGTATTTTTTTTCTTGGAGAAATGCTCACGCGTACTGCATTACCACGGGGAGATAGTGCAATTATGTGGGCTCTAACCCACTAAAACTCCACGGTGTCCTCCTGTGCCGCTTATGGCGTGAACACAGGCACGCGTTAAATTCAAATCTTTTATTTGCAGAATATGGGTGGGTATACAGGTATTATATATAATTAAAAATTTAAATATATATCGCCATAATCAGGCTCATGCCATACAAAGCAGCACTCACCGCGAACCCGCCGCGGCTGCCGGTCACCGGACCCTCATCGGGCGAGTTACCCCATCACCGGCGCACCAGAACACACTGTACGCCTTGACAACCCCAGGGACCAAACCAGCACATTGGTGCCAGACGACACCGTGTATGGCACCCTTGGTCCCTGAGACGGGTTAAGGTCAATGGCCCCGCCAGCCATCATTTTTCGACCGCAGGGGATAGAGAGAGCGACTAACGCAATACCGACACTCCTCCTCCCCTGCGGCCCAACCGCGTCCGACATAAGACGGTGGCGACCCTGTCCACGCCGCAGAAGGTAGGGCGAGCGGTGCACCGCAATACCAACACTCCTTTCCCGCCACGGCCTCCAACCCTCAGCCGCGACATCATATGGGGCCTGGGACGCTCCATAAGACATCGCGGCCCACCTCAGTTGTGATGTCACCCAAACGGCACCGCAACCTACTAGTTGGCCGCTACGTCGACAGCTTAATCGGCAAAAGCTCTGACGAGCGGCCCCTTCACCGTGGGTGACCACGCCACGGCTACTGAGCCCCCCCCCGCCTCGACAATGCAGAAACCCAGCGGAAGGGTCCATCATAGTACCTACTCATTGGTTTTTTTTTTACCGTGGTGGTTTTTTTACCATTTTTCTACAATGTACTAAAGGACATTTATTCATACCTAGCCCACCAAGTGAAGGTGCTGGTGTGAATTTCGTAGTTATCACATTTTTAGTTACAAATGTCTTCTGTATTAATTCTGCGACTAATTGAAAGCTGTGAATAAAAGTCGCTACCTGCTGCTCATTTTAAAAACCGTTGCTTCAATTATAAAATGGTTTCTACGTTGTTTGGTTTCGAATACACGGCCTGTGAACAAAATTCAGTAACTGAGTCTTTGGGATTTGCCACTCCAGCTCGCTATAAATAAAACTATTCTATATGTATATATAGAAGGGTTCTAAATGTTCATATATATATGTGCGTATATGGTTATGTCATACGTGAATCATTCAATTTCATGGCGTTCATTTTACGACACGTTTATATTTTATAGCCCACTGTTGGCTATACAACCCACTGCTGCACTAGTTGTTTTATTGTTATGCATAATTATGTTGAGTTGTTTCCAGATTTCTGCAAAATGAAACTCCTTTTATGTTTTGCTTGTACTCGTAAGTAATAAAATGCCATGCAAAAACTATAAAACTAAATACTGGTCAGATATAACTTTTATTAGTTAATGGTTTCATTTTATTTTATTTTCAGTCGGCTTATTAGCCCTCTTAATCACAAACGGTAAAAAGATTAAATTAGAAATAGATTCACAGGATTTGGTAAACTTATTTGAAGGCGGGATGTATTCAGAGGTTTTAAAAAATATTGCAACTGATTTCTATGAAAAAAATCAAAGAAGTTCGAAAAAACATACTCTTAGCAATCCGTATCATCCAGAAGATGAATTCAGTTTTAATACTAATATTGATAAAGAAAGTGACCATGTAAAATATTTATCTTCAAGTCTTAAACCAGAACACGCTGACTCTTTAGAAAAACTAAATAATGAGTTCTTAAATAGAAATGATGTCGAAAGTCATGATATCCTAACAGACATTGATATGAAAGCAACACACGAATTAATACAAATACAACCAAAGAATATAACTTTCAATTCTAAAGTGAAACAAAGAAAAGTTAACAATAGTAGTACATCAATCAAAAAAGTTGCAAAGATGATATTCAACAGTGACCTAGCTGGTTTTACATCGGCACAAAGAAGATTTGTTTTAAAAGGTTTCAATGGCAATACTGGCCAACAATATTCTATTAATCCAATACAGCCTACACCTTAACGAGATTTTTTTATAATTTAATGTTTGAAATACTACAAAAAAGCTCTTTTTAACAAAAATCTTCACAAACGAATTACACTAACGTTCCCAAACAAGTGGTTATCTTGAGACTTAAACACCTATACAACTGGCTAAATATTTTACATCTACGTGCCTATACTTTCGGTAGGTATATTCACCGTAGTAATACATATTATATTGTTTTTCTGTATTTTATATTAGGTTTTTGATCAAAATTTTCCTACCGTATATAGTTTTCTTTAAAACAAATATATTTTGTTTGTAATACCGCTAATGTTTGTTTAACCTTTGGATATTGTTTATCACAAAAATGGTGCTATAACACATCCTTATTGGCGCTATAAAGGCTTAGTATATAACATAAATTGTTCAATAAGGTGTAAACGACGCCTTGGTTCTGATGGAAGATATTTTAGTGTAATACACTCACACAATTTATGGTCATAATGTTGATGTTATCGCTGGGAAAATGTTGGTTCGCTATTTGGATTTCCAACTTGTTTCTTATCGACTGTAAAGGATTTATTCTGAAAGGAATTATAGGCAGTAAGAAGAGTGACGTTATTGATATACTTGGAGTAAGTATTTGAATATGGTTTTCTGCTGCAAATATTATTTCTAAATTAAGGTATTTATCTTTTATGATTTTTATCAATACCTTACAATTTCTATTATAAGAATACATGCTTGCATACACGTTCTGGCCTCACCTTTATCAGATGAAGCCAGAACTCTTTATCATATTATTATAATGTGTACAAGGTTACGGGTAGTCTAGTTTATTATAATTTTAGTAATTATTTTGTATGAAATCATCGGGGTGACATATTCTATTTAGAAAAAACCCCGTAAATAAATAAAGATTAAAAAAAAAAAATGATTAAATTCTATCCATGCCTAATGCAACTATAATACTGCAAAACTTATTCTCTTGATGGGTCCTAAAGAAATCAAGAAACATGTCTTTGTTCCTAACATCTATATATAAATAAATTGAGTCATGACACAGGGTACACAAGGCTGTCTGGCCAAGGCTGCTGTTGAAGATCCTTTACTTAATTTCCGTTGCATTAGGTATCCCTTTCACTTCAGAACTAAAAGCTTATTGATGCACTGGCTAGCCTTTTCCCAAATATGTAAGGGATGTTTTCTAAACTAACTGGATACAGTTGAATTTCAGTATTTAACATGGAGTCTGCCTATCTGACCCCACAACTCAGTGGCTGGTTAGAACTATACCTCTTGGCAAGACTGCTGACAGATTTTCTGGCACCTGACTATTCGTAACGACTTCACCGTCGACCACATCATCGCTTTCCATCAGGTGTGATAGTGGTCAAGCGCGAGCCTATAATTCATAAAAAAAAACAAATGACAGTCAGAAGCAAAGGCTCTCTTTCAGAGGCACAGAGGAAACTCAGTTTGTAATGGATGGTTCACCATCCGCGGCATAGTAATGCTTTATTTTTCTTTTCTTTTAGTTCAAGAAATTGAGTCGCACACTGTTCCGTTGGTGTTGAATTAGGTAATTTACCTATATTTACAATATTTGTAAGTATAAGAGAACCGTGTTCCTATTTATCACGTTTTAGGAATTTATGTGTTTGTGCTTGTAATACTTTAACCTATACGTAGTATAGTAATGCTGAGTACATCGTCCTCACGTATATGAATTTATGTATGTATGTAAAAGTTGTTAAACACTCTTTTTTTAAAGAGTAATTATGGAGTTTCTTATCCGTTCTTATCCATAACAAGCAACTTTACCAAATGGACGATAGAATCAATTATTATCAACTTTAAATTCATATTTTTGACATTCAAAAGTGTGGCCTAGTTGAAATAAAGAATTTTTGTTTTTTAGCCTGTCTTGATTGACATCGGCAAGCGTTGCTTATCCTTGAAAGTCGGCACATGCTTTTCTTAAACTTAGCGACGAGCTGCTCTGACGAATTCTTTAAAACTAGCAATCTGCAACCCTTAGGTAATGTATGTAACAGGAAATAAGAAATTGTTTCAGTTTCGTAAATTACTTTCTATATTTTTCACGATCAATGCCCTTTAAAACAATTTCCAATGAAAGTAAGAATTTACATACATATAGGTGATATCATTTTAATTTACGAGAATATTCGTTGAATAAATGATGAGTATGTAAACAAATTAATAGAAATGTAAAATTCACTGTTTTTATTTGATCTTTAATAGCATTGAATGATAGATTATGCAAATAACTCCCTCAAGCGAATAATTGTGCAAATACACCGTATTTTCTTTAAAAGGCAGAGACGTAAAACTCCGATAATTACCGTAATAAACATCGTGACAAATCCCACAAACCGGGAACGAGGCACCCTGAAAATTATTTCATCTCCGTATGTGTAAATAAGTCCATATAAAATAATGTTATAAGTGTAAATGAAAATATGGGTGAAATACTTTTAAAGCGATTTCCAATGAAAGTAAGAATTTACATTTATAGGTGACATCATTATAATTTACGAGAATATTTGTTGAATAAATGATGAGTATGTAAACAAATGAATGAAAATGTAAAATTCACTATTTTTATTTGATCTTTAATAGCATCGAATGATAGATTAAGGCAAATAACTCCCTTGAGAGAATAATTGTGCAGATACACCGTATTTTCGTTAAAAGATAGAGACGTAAAACTCAAAAAATTACCGTAATTGTGACAAATCCCACAAACCGGGAACGAGGCACCCTGAAAATTATTAAATCTCCGTATGTGTAAATAAGCCTATATAAAATAATGTTATAAGTGGAAATGAAAATGTGGGTGAAATACTCCGAGGGCAGAGAGAACGCGCAAATAATATGTTCATTTGGGAGTTGATTGCCTGGGTTTAAAAATATCACATCATTGAGGTTGAGGCTGTGTTGCCGGTAATAAGTTTTTGTTCTGGTCATTTAAATACGGTCTGCCGTAATGATATTAAATAAATCCTAGGTATTATATTTTCTAGACAATTTCTCCGACCTTTATAGAGGTTTTTTAAACAGAAGACAATTTAACATAAACTTGGACATTAAAAGATCATAATTTTCACCGAAAGATGTCCGCTGCTGGACATAGGCTGCCCCCAAACCTCACTACTAAAACCGAGCCTTAGGCTCGAAGTAAAAATAAAATGTTTTTATTGGAATAAAGCATGGGGTGCTTGATGTCAATTGTTATAATATTTTATTGAAATACATTGGTAAAAGTAGAGTAATTTTGAAAATATCTTAAAAAATACCGCTCGTTGTATTTTTAAATAATTTTTTTTATTAATCAGACTCTGCTTAATTTAAATTTATTAAAAATTATTTTCTACTTTTTGGTTTGGTTTTCGATTAAAGCATGTTTTTTTTTCTATTATTTATTTTTAGGGTACCTTAACTCGAAAAAAAAAACAGAACCCTTATAGTATCACTTTGTTATCCGTCCATACGTCTGGCAGTCAAGACCACCGTTTCTCAGAAACGAGTTGTTAAGTTTGGATGCGGGATTAGGTAAAATATACGTGATAATCAAACGCCGGTATTAGACACACTGGTTTATTAAAGATGGCCGTTCTATCATAGACAACTAAAAGGGCATAGACAACAAAGATATTCAGCCTATGCTCCACACAACATCTCCCCCCCCCCCTTTAGATTACAACAACCCTTTAATTAAAGTTCTTAATACTAACTTAAAGTTATCTTAATATTACTTAATATTCTACCTTACATTTATATCTTCTTACATTAAAAATAAGGCGCATAATCCACTCTGGGTATATTACGCAGGAGTCTCTGTGGACACCTAGATAAAGTCATCTGACTGGGTTCCTCACTCACATCCCCCCTCACTTTCGGTTGCTCAGCTGCCAAGTCCTCGTCCTCTATGATACAGGTGCGAGGTTCGAGTTGTTGGTTATTATTTGGTTTTTATGTTTTTTGACAATGTTGGATGTGATGCTGTCTTTGATTAGGTATAACACTGATCCTATTTTGTTTATGACGACACCCTTGCACCATTGATATCTAGTTTTATTTATAATTTTTTTATAGAGCACTTCATCTCCTGGCTTGTACACTTGTCTGTTATTTCCTCTGTTATATTTAATTTGCGAGCACTGTTTAGATTTCACATTACTTGCAAGTGTCGTGAGCGGGGGCGGCGATGGCGTCGGGTTCAGAACATCCAGTCGTGTTCTCAGTTTTCGCCCAAACACTAACTCAGCCGGTGAGAACCATGTGACTGAGTGTACTGAGTTCCCACAATCAAATAAATATTTTATAAGCTTTAACTTTCTTTCACTTATACTGAGTGATGATAAAATACTTGATTTTATGCCCTTTTTCACTATCTTAACAAAGCTTTCCGCCGCTTGACCGTTACTAGCTGGATTGTACGCTGGTGATGTTAAATGATCTATACGGTTTAATGAGCAGAAATTTTTAAATTCGAATGATGTAAATGCTGTACCATTATCACTAACAATCGTATGTGGTAACCCAAACTTGGACATAAAATCGTATAGTTTTTCGATAACTGTCGCGGTTGAAGTTGAATGAGTGACGTCATAGACTTCTACCCACTTTAAGTGCGCATCTACAACTACCAAAAATACTAGATTACTTATAGGGCCGAGAAAGTCTATGTGCAGTCGATGGAACGGCGTTGGTGGGTATTGCCATGGAGCAAGAGGCGCTCGGAGGGTGACGGTCGCAGCTGTTTACAAATGTTGCACGACTTGATCATCAGCTCCACAGCCTCATCAATACCCGGGTACCAAAAGCGTGATCTGACTTCAGCCTTAGTTTTAACTATCCCTAAATGTGAGTTGTGCAACTCTTTCAAAATTTTACTACGTAGTATTTCCGGCAGCACAACCTTATGTCCTCTCACTAAACATCCATTCTCGTAGGACTATTCGGTTTTACATAAGTAATAAGGTTTAATCCATGAATTATCTACTTTCCTTGGCCAACCATTTTGGACTAAATTGATAACATTTTTTAAAACAGTATCTTTATCTGTCGCATCGCGCAACTCATCTTTAGTTATTGGCTAGCTACCTTCAACTACAAAGTGAACATAAGACGCGCGGTCAATAACTGATGCAGCGGCGGCCTCGTGTGCGTCGCCCTCTCCCTCCGCGTCCAGCCGCGGTTGGTCGTAGCCTAAAGTTGCCCATGATAAGAAGTCGGCGTTATTATCTGCACTTCAAACATATTCAATTGTGTAGTTGTATGCGGATAAAAACATGGCGTACCTCTGTATTCTATTAGCAGACACCTCCGGTATGCCCTTATAAGGCCCAAATATTGATATAAGTGGCTTGTGATCTGTGCTTAATACAAAGGGGTCTGATTTCCCATAAAGGTACTGATGAAACCGCCGTACCCCAAATATGATGGCAGTTGCCTCTTTTTGAATTTGTGAGTACCGCTTCTCCGCTGAGTTGAGCGTGCGGGATGCGAGTGATATTGGTCGTTCCACTCTATCATGCCCAATTTGTGACAACATGGCACCTAGTTCATATGGAGAGACATCAACTGTTAAATTTTTTTTTGCATTGGAATCGAAATGTGTTAATACTTGTGCTGATGTTAATCTGTTTTTTATTTCCTGGAAAGCCTTATTATGTTCTGTAGTCCATTCCCATTGAATACCTTTTCTTAACAAATCATTAAGAAGCTCAAGATACTGGAAGCCTTAGGTACAAAGTTTCTACAATAGTTGACAAGGCCTAGAAATTACTGAAACATGTGTATGTCAGTGGGAACTGGTGCATCCATTACTGCTTTGACCTTTGATGGATCCTTTTTTAATCCATCCTTATTAATTACATATCCTAAATAATTGATTTCATTTTTAAAGAATTCACATTTGTCTTTTTGAAAGGTTAACCCTGCATCTTGTAGCCTTTGTAGCACTGCACAAAGCTTCTCCATATGCAATTCTGGAGTTTTTTCTGTCACTAAAACATTATCCAATAGACATAGAACCCCATCTAATCCCGCTAGTATCTGTTCCATTGCTCTTTGAAACATGGAAGGTGCACTAGCAAGTCCAAAAACTAGCCTAGTATATTTAAATAAGCCTCGGTGAGTATTTATGCATGTTATTTTTTGTGACTCTTCGTCTAATAAAAATTGGTTATATGCCATGGACAGATCAATCTTGGAGAACTGCTGCCCACCATGTAACTTTGAAAACAACTCGTGTACAGTCGGTAATGAATATTGTTCTATAACCAGTAGTTTATTAGTTGTGACTAAGTAGTCAGCGCATAGTCTAAGTGAACCATCACGTTTTAGCACTGGCACCACTGGTGATGCATACTCTGAATGCTGTACTGGTTTCAAGATGCCTAGACCCACCAAGCGCTGTAATTCTTTGTCCATTTTGTCCCGTAGAGCGAATGCTATTGGCCGTGCCTTAAAAAATATAGGTTAAGAATCCTTTTTTAATTCTAACTTAACACTTTGTGAATTTTCCTAATTTGTCTGAAAAACTTCCGGAAAACAAGTTTGTAATTGTTTAACTTTACTGTTTTGATTATTAAGAAAATTACAACTAGCAAGTTTGAGGTTAAATTTCGAAATGAAGTCTCTTCCCAAAAGCGGCGGCCCTCCGTTATGAATGACGTATACGTTTAGCATATGTGTGTGCTGCAGGTATGTAATAGGTAATTGTATGTAGCCTACACATTTCATGACGTCACCCGTATAACTATGAAACGTTTGTTCCGCAGCTAGTAACGGTACCTTGTTAAAGCTTTGTTTAAATGTTTTAACAGATATTACTGAAACTGCTGATCCGCTGTCTAATTAGAATTGAAACTTAATACCATTGATTAAAGTCACTACTGTCATTGGTTCTCCACGGGCTGAGCTAATATTAAATAATGACGACTTACCATCGTCACCCTCGCTCACCTCACCGGCCTCTTGAGCTGTCACAAAATTTACATCTCTGCACATTTTTCGTAAATGACCTTTCATATTACATTTTTTGCACTTATAGTTTTTGAACTGGCATTGAGATGGGTTGTGATTTTTACCACCGCACACATTACACTTAATCGCGTCGGTGTCGGACGCTATTTTGTTTGAAACTCGTCCCTTGTCCATCTTGAAAAGCTCCGCTTGTTGCGAAGTGGAGAAAGAGCCCGTAGTTGTGAGGACGGCATCGGCAGCAGCGCCTGCGCGCGCACAACGCCCGCCTTCTGCTAACTCCACCGCCTTCGCCTCCACGTCCCACGCGAATAGCTTCTCCCGTTCTGGACCAGGCAGCATGCCCATCACGAACTTGTCGCGAAGAGCTTCTTCTACGTTACTGAACACAGAATGCACTGTGAGGCCCCGTAGTCTTGCCGCCCATTGAGTGTGTGTTTCACCGGGCCGCTGTGACGCCGCATAGAATCCGTATCGCTCACCGAATCCACAATGTTTGGGTATGAAATGGCTATCTAGTAGCCGTAATATCGCTTCGTACGGCACGTCTTGGACATCTTTTGGTAAGGCCAAATCAACGGCTAGTTTGTAGGTGGCGTCATTGAATGCGCTTAATAAGATGGCGCGTCTTTTTACACCCGATGCGTCGGTTTTTGCGTCGATGTCGTACGCCAGGAACCATTGGGATATCCGCCCTTTATATGTCTGCCAGTTGTGGACATTATGGTCAAACGATGCCAGTATTCCAAACGTCGCGTTCATCCTCGTCGCCACTGTTAAGTTTGGATGCGGGGTTAGGTAAAATATACGTGATAATCAAACGCCGGTATTAGACACACTGGTTTATTAAAGATGGCCGTTCTATCATAGACAACTAAAAGGGCATAGACAACAATGATATTCAGCCTATGCTCCACACAACACGAGTGGAGGTATCAAACTGACATTTATATCAAATACACAAGTTTACTTTCCCTTAAAGCTGTGAAAAAATCAAACTTACAGCCGTTTATGCACCCGCAAGGGAACAATACCTACAGAGGGTACTTCCCGTGAACTCAGAATCTTGAAATTTGGTCGAAGCAACGTCTTATAGCACAGATAAAGGAAAAAATACTAAAACCGTAAATTTTAGTTACATCCTATATACAAATATTTTTATTAATTTTAAACTTACTACCCCTTTCCTCATGAACGCGTAGAGGTATTAAATTGAAATTCATATCAAATACTCAGGTCTATAATACCTTAAAGCTGAGGTTTTTACGGAACCCTCGGTGCGTGACTCCAACTCCCACTTGGCCGGTATTTTTTGTACTTTTTTGTTCAATCACTAATCCTGAAGATCCTGGGTGAGGATAATGAGAAAAACCATTAAAATTATTGCATTGTCTTGATTGATCCTTAATACTTATCAAGGATCAATAATGACAATTGGCAAAATTATATGGGACTAACTGTTCCTCGCGGCTTCGCTCCCGTGGAACATCCCACAGGAGCCGTTTCCGGTTATAAAAAATAGCCTATGTCACTCAGGACTAATGTAGCTTTCTATAGGTGAAAGAATTTTTTTAAATCAGTCCAGTACAAACAAACAATCAAAAAAATCTTTACTCTATAACATTGGTATACAAACAATATCAAAAAATCACGTGATCAATCCCTTATAAATAAAAAATAAAATATATTTATTTCTCACCACAATATCACACAATTCATCATTTGAAATGGTTTAACAAGCTTATTACTATTGTAGGAGACTGGTGCCTAAGCTAGACTGCAAGTATGTGTTTCAGGACACCAGGACACCGCCCTCAACAGTCATTTCCTCGATGCATTACTGTTAGGTATTATACATTGAAACTTGATCGGTGAACACGAACATAATAGTTATTGACAAATTTTTGTTACTTTGTGTGTATATTTTGACATATCGACTATCGCCTTCGCTAACATCGAATGTCACTTGTCTAGAGCCACAGAGACCCTATACAAGTGAAATTCTTTCATCGAAAGCGTGGCGATAGAGATTGTTAAAAAGCTTAGATAAATATCCTATAGATTTAGCCTTAAAATGAGCTTGATAGATAGAGCGAAATCGAAAGTGTTATTGTTGTTTCATGTGCGGCCACGCCGTGGCTCCATCTATAGGTTTGTTACGTATGCCTAGGAATCTGCTGACATTGCGGACATTGAGTAGTCTTAGACCTTGATGACAGTGTAGTTCCTGTGTAGTCAACGCACGTAGTAGACATTCGCTGACACAGAAACGTACGGAGCATCAATATCGGAAGTTACTGACGGTGCAATCATCTTGAAACCGATCTAGCCATGACGTCAAGAAATCGATCAATGCCGAACTAATATTTAAGAGCATTTCTTGTAAGAAGAAAGCATTCCATATTCCTACATCGAGTAGGATGGATTCTCGTAGGCTAGTAAGTTGTAGTTAGTCTATTTAATTATTGTAACCATTCCATGTCCTAACATCGGCTTGGAATGGACTTCTGTAGGTTAGCTAGTTGTAGTCAGTAGTTTTAACCATTCCATGTGCCAACCTCGACTTGGAATGGGCACTTGTAGGATAATTAATTGTAATTAACGTTATTAATTAAAAGTTATAAGTGTCATTTCGGGTTTCTTTCCAATCCCCCGGCTGTGGTAAACGTAATTGGTTCTTTATCTAAGTTAAAAAGGCAAAATTATATGGGATTAACAAGCGATTCAAAAACTCACGTGATAAATCCCATACGTTTTGACATTACGACTATTGCCTTCACCGATATCAAATTTCACTTGTTTTGAGCCTCTGGTGCTTCTTGTTTAGCAGATTTGTGTTCATCTGACCGTTACAAGTTCCAAAAGGAAGGTGTCCAATAGCCAATAACGTAAACAAAATTAAACGAAAATCTGAAGGATATGTACCTATTCTTTCTAAGCACATGTGCTTAGAAAGAATAAGGGAAGTCCCAAGTAGGGATAAAACCAAGTATATACTTTTCCTAAATAATTTATTGTACTGCTGGGTCTATTTAGGCTATAGGCAACCCAGTTTCCTCCGTTTTATATGCCCGTATCGTTCCCACTTTAGGAGTAGTGAACTCATGCGGACTAAATTGAAAACAATTCACCCTGCGTGAATTTACAGGCGAGCCTTAACAAGAGGAAAACGTGACGGAAAATCGAGTGCAATTGTAAAAAAAAATACGATTTCAGTAGGTACTGGTGGCTATTGGTGAATGTAGTGGGTAGCGGTACCTATTGTTTATTTGATTATGCTTTATTTTTACCCGACTGCCGACGGGGGGTAATGTATTCATCAGTCTATGTATGTATGTGTGTTTGTACCTATTTGGCGTTCTAGAGACCAAATGCGTAGGCCAATTTTGATGATTCTAATGTCGATTGGGGCGCACGGTTGGCTCAGTGATTGAGCGATTGACTGCTGCGCTGCGTGTCGCGGGTTCGATTCCCGCACGGAACAAATATTTGTATGACCTACAGATAGTTGTACCGGCTCTGGGTGTTGTGTATGTGAGTTTATATGTTTGTTAAAGCACCCACGATAAAGGAAGAAATTCCTAGTGTGGGGCAACGTTTTTTTAAAAAAAGAAAAAGATTTGTCTTAACCTTGCTGTTGTTGAGCTTGTTGCTGGCTGTCTGGGTTTAATTAGAAAATAGAAAATGGCGGCTTTTGGGCGCCATTTTGCGGGAACCCAATTTTTTTTTCTTCCCATCCCATCGTGTGGAGAATCAAAGTAAAGAGTTGTAAGAGGTAATTTCAAAAATATATGACACTTATACGTTAAAATGTACATAATTCGAAAAAAAATTGTTAACTAAAAAGTTATAAATACAAAAAGTTAATTAAAATAAAACGACTACTGAAGAAGCGAACTAAAAAGACGAAAACTAAAAGAAAACCATGCTGTGCAGTCAAATTCAAATTCATTTATTTATTTTTATCACAGGTAAAAAGACAGGTCTTACAATCAGAATTGTTCTATCACTGTAACATACCCATGGGGTGTACACTATTTATATGTATGTCGATATTATTTCCTATGTTAAAAATAATTATTAGTAATACACGCCAAAATTCCTGGTGGTTGTTATCCATTGAATTGATTGTTTAGTCAACCTCATCTTACATTCATTAATATACGTTGTTACGGTCATGAAATTTACATTAAATAATTCAAAAAATAAAAATTGATATGAGAAATTCTTTTAGCTTTAATTTAAGCTTAAATGATGAGAATACAGTTTGAGAGTTTGATATAGATTTTAGCTCCTATACCAAATACACTCGATTTAAATTTTACTGTTCTACATTTAATGCCTTTAAGTTTAGTTTTGCGTCTCGCACTTCTCAACGTTTCATATTTATCTATATCGCGTTTTATCATGATTGCCGCTTTAAATATATACAATGAAGATAGATTTAAGATTTTCAATCTTTTGAAAACTGGTCTACATACTCAGTCTGTCCAAATCCGCGTATGCTTCAAATGTCCTTTTCTTGTGCTTTTAGAGCACACACTCTGTTCGTTGATTTATCCCAGAATAGGATACCATGTTTTAGTAGTCGGAGGATACATCTGGGGTTTTGGTCAGCCAGCTCGCGAATATGTATACTCCCTGACTGCACAGTATGATTTTCGTCTTGTTTACGTCTTTTTAGTTCGCTTCTTAGGCAGTCGGTGTTTTGATTTTTATATGAACTTTTTTTATTTTTTAGGGTTCCGTACCTTGAAAGAAAAAAACGGAACCCTTATAGGATCACTTTGTTGTCCGTCCGTCCGTCAAGTCTGTCAAGACCCTTTTTCTCAGGAACGCGTAAAGGTGTCAAGATAAAATATATATCAAATACTCAGGTTTATTGTCCCTTATAGCTGTGAAAAAATCAAACTTCTAAGCCAACACTCGCAAGGAAATCAAAACCTACAGGGTACTTCCCGTGAACTCAGAATTTTGAAATTTGGTATGAAGTAACGTCTTATAGCACTGATAAAGGAAAAATTGCGAAAGCCGTAATTTTTTGGTTACATCCTGTAATACAAATATTTTTATTAATTTTAAACTTACTACCCCTTTCCTCATGAACGCGTAGAGGTATTAAATTGAAATTCATATCAAATACTCAGGTCTATAATATCTTTAAACTGAGTTTTGTACGGAACCCTCGGTGCGCGAGTCCGACTTGCACTTGGCCGGTTTTTCCGTAGGACTGTGAAGGTCGCTGCTGAAAGGCGCTGCAGTTCGGCATGAAATAAAAATTCTACATTCAGAAATAATTCTGGAATATTAACCGATACGCAATGCCTTTCATATATAAACATAAAGGTCTAGTTGCGTCAAGAATTTCCCAAAAGCTGTTTAGAGTAAAATTATTACTAGTTGATATTATATTCCATAGTTTGATAGTGTCATCATCATTTTTCATCCTCATCGACAGTAGGTATACTTGTTATCCCTTGGGTATGAATATTTTATATACGTATCATGAGAAGGCAACCCATATTTCCGGAAATAAATTTCTATTTAGGGTCTACAAACGCTCGTATTATCCTTTTGAACAAAAGAGGTAGTATATTTTCATCTTTAATGCTGCTGCCAATCAAAGACGTACAAATAAGAGCATTTCGCTGTCACGTATAATACTCTTCCGATATTGGGAAAATACAAACTAAACCTTGATGTTTGAAGGCTTGGAAGAACACTTTATAAATTATATGAGTTTCCTAAAAAGTTAGACTCTACTTGGGACTAAAGGCTGCGCATTTGTGAAACGGCACGGCAGTTAATTTTTCGGTGACGAATAGCAATAAAGGAAGTTACCTTAATGTCATTATATCCAGCATCGACAAGAGATGCCATTGCTAATATAATATTCGTACCAACGAAATTGCACTGTGCATAAGTTTCGACTTGCATTGCCATGTTCAGAATTTTCACTGCTTCTTCTATAAGTAACAAAATATTGCTCTATAAACGTCAGTACTTCTATTAGTATATTGCAAATTTTATTGAAATCGTTATTAGAGCCGTATTTGAAAAAATATACGTATACAAATATATACATATATTATATTCAAAATTATGCTCGTTTATTAGTTTAGGATTAAACGAAAAGAAAAAGGTTTTATGAAGGTCATATTAGTGCTTATAAGGGTTTGTTTAGGCACACATTATAAGGACTAAAACCGTATAGGAATTACACAATATGTCCGGCCTTGTAGTAAATCTATACTGCGGCCGTAAAAATAACATTTAATGTAAGCTTCTATGAGACCCAGGTCCAAAGTTATGGTTGTTAGGTTAGGTAGATATCGAAGTAAGTGAGTAAAATTGTTCTATATTTGAGGTTGTGGCGATTGCACCCCTTATGTGGTGAGTTTTTATCATTAAAATTAAGTGTATATAGCGACCTTAAAGTTTATTACTACATAACCGGACACATTGTTAGTTAGTAGTAAATCTATATTGCGGCCGTAAAAATAACATTAAATGTAAGCTTCTATGAGACCCAGGTCCAAAGTTATGGTTGTTAGGTAAGGTAGATATCGAAGTAAGTGAGTAAAATTGTTCTATATTTGAGGTTGTGGCGATTGCACCCCTTATGTGGTGAGTTTTATCGTTAAAATTAAGTGTGTATAGTGACCTTAAAGTTTATTATTACATAACCGGACACATTGTATAGTTACCATAAAATATAATAACACTTGGTTCGTATGACAAGTTTTGACAATGTCGTTTTTAGCAGTGGCTGCCGAGGCATATCTGTGTTTTAGGGCTTTCCTATACCTATAATAGAAATACTAGCTTCTGCCTGCGGCTTTGCCCGCGTGCAAAGTGTTTTATTATACCAAAGGAACAATATACCGGGTAAAAAGAGTATCTAAATCGGGCTTAATAGCCTATGTGCTAAACCAGAATGTAATGTATCTCTGTGCCAAATTTTATCCTGATCCGTACAGCCGTTCTGGCATGATTGAGTAACAATCATCCATTCATCCAAAATTTTACATTTTAAAATATAAGAAAGCTGTTAAACAAAGTTAACCAATTTGTTGCTATGAGCAAGTGTAACAGAACCTGTGAACTTTCAAGCAGTGTTTTAAGTAATATTCTAGTCTGCAGCTACAATTATAACTCGAGCGAGTAGATTTCAGAGAAATGAAAGCATTTGTCTTGAGAAGTTGTCATATATGGAAGAAATACGGGCTACGGCCAACGGCTTGTATGTGACAAATGTAGGGAGATGGTGATACACGTACGTAGCCGCCACTGATCTGAGTTACAGCAGTGGGAATTTGGCGGCTGATACACATCTGTGGTAACACTTGGGTTACGTAAAGGACTCCTGATTGTTTTGGATTTAAATATCATTGATCGACATTCCGTGTAGAGTAAGTCAAACGACAAGAAATTTAATAAAAAAATTGTTTTGTTTTGGAAGTCGTTTTTTTTTTTTAAGTTTTTATTTATATCTTTTTAATTTTGGTAGGTATCTAAATACCAATTACCATGAAAATCTTTTAAAGCCAAAGTGCATTTCATGACAACCAAACACAACTGGAATACATTTTTTTTTAATTCGATGTACCAGTCCACCATCCGGTTTCATCATCAGATCAGTTTGATGGTACCATTTTCATCCGTAGGTACCATTTATTTATAAGTATGTGCTTCGTCATGGTCGGTTAACTGTTCGAGTTATCTTAAACCCGTGACATGTTTAGCAATAAAAGTTCCAGTGGCCATCTGTGGTCTTCTTCATCAGTTCCACTTCACCAAATGATACTTTCTGAATGTAAATGATTGCATTTCTGATGAAAATACCAAAATCACTTTATGTATTCCAATAATATTTGAAGAGTTCCCTCGATTTTTCCTGGATTCCATCATCAGATCCTGACCTGATGACCACCTGGAAAGTACACCCTTTAAAAAAAGTAGATTTTGTCAAGCCGGTTCAGGCAACTTTACAGTAATTGGGGATAGAAAAAAAAACGACAAATTGAGAACCACCTTTTTTTGAAGTCGGTTAAAAAAAGCTGGCCTAGTGCGTCTCGGGCCACGCGTTGTCATAGGGCTAGCTATAGCCCTCTTCTTAGTCCGCATTATTGTGCAACTACGGAAACATGCACAATATTGCGGACTAAGAAGAGCGACATCTGCTGTTCAACGCGAGAGGACCGTTTGCTCGCTACGTATGAGAGAAAATACTCCAACCGCCCGCGCCTTTGTGTTCTAAAAACCAGGACCATTCGTACCAAAAACTCTCACAAAAAATATAATTGTAATAAAAAGTAAGTAATAAATCACATTTTAAAATATTCATCGAGCCTTATTGAAAAACCCTGTCTGCCCCCTGTTTTCACCACCAAAACAGTGGGTATAATATAAGAGCACATCTGCCTCTGATATTATAATAGTGATTAACGCAACAAAGTTTCTACATGAAATGGATGAATACTTTCACACTATCATTCACTGTCAGTTACGCTGGATTGGTTTAAAAAATAAGTGGCTAGACATACACTTTCACATTTATAATATTATAAGGAGAGTATCAAATCTTACTTGTAGGCTCATTGTCATAAAGTAAGATAAAGTGATAAAGCTTATGCTTAGCTTTAATTATATAAATAATTATATAATAGTAGGTAATGCTTTATTTTTATTCTTCTCTTTTTGTTTAAGAAATTGACCCACTGTTTCGTTGTTGTAGAATTAGGTAATTTAAGTATGTTTTCAATATTTGTAAGTGTGTTAGAACCATGTTACTATTTATCAAATGAAGGAAATTACCTGTTTGTGCTTGTAATAATTTATACCCATACGTAGTAAGGAGTGTGCATCGTCCTCACGTATATGAATTTATGTATGTATGTAAATGTTGTAAAACACTTTTTTTTTAAGAGTAAATATGGAGTTTTTGTCCGTTCTCCTTCATAACGAGCTACTTTCCCGAAAGGACGTCAATTATTTTTAACTTTAATTTATATTTTTGACGTTCAAAAATGGCGCTTAGCCTTTTTCTTTAAGAAAACCATTTGAACTTAATTAAATTACGAATAAGCTACAAATATTGGACGCCATTCAATATGTTTTTTCTTTTAGAAAACCGGTGATGCATGTTTTATTGGAATAAATGACGGAGATTTTTTTCTAAGTAAAGTATTAGATACTTTACATACAAACGTTACAAATGTTTCTTATTTATAAGAAAACACTTAGAATAAATAAAAACTCTAATAGGTGTTAATGATCTAAAAACATACGACTACTAAAGTTAAAGTTAAAAAAAAAATACATTCCTGAAACTTCATCTGAATTATGCTTCAACTCTTTTTTCTTAAAATTGTAAAGTAATTTAAGTTAATTCCTATTACTTTATACTATAAACTTGCCCGATACTAATCTCCTTTGAGACATGAAAAACATCCTCCAATATTTTGCAAAAGAAATATTGACTTCAAAAGGTTTCAAGAGAGTCTTCGAGACTGCTGTACAAGTAGATTTAGCTTTCAGACCAATAACAGAGCTGGAATCCAGATTCAATTTACTTGAGTTAATCCAAAGTGTACCATATGTACCGGTGAAAGATTCAATCTTTCTCCGATACAACCTTTGGCACGAACATTATGGAGTTCCGTAATATTATTGTAGAATTTTACGATAACCAGTTTTGTACACTTAAATTTTTACGTGCTGCTATATCTAATCACATACAACGACATGATGGTAAATATTTTTACTATAATAAATCCGTTAGCCAATTGAAACTGACGAAAATGAAAACTAAAACGTCAAACACTGTGTATATCATAATTCAAATAATGGATAGTTGTCCTTTAGCCATTTGACTAATTTAACCAGATACACATTCACGAGCTAACTGAACGAAAACATATTATATAATTATATCTGCCGACTCCACAGCATGTTTTTTTTTCTTGTTTACATCTTTATATTTCGCTTCTTGGGCAGTCGGGTTTTAAGATTTTACTAACTTTTTACCAGTTTTTTTAATTTTTTTATCACGTATTTATTAAACTTATAAGTGGTTTATATTTTTGTATTCACCACTCGATGGGTTTGAAAGAAAAAAAATGGGAAACCCACAATATGGCGCCCAAAATCTGCTGTTTGTTAGGGTGCCGTACCAAAATTGTAAAAGGGAACACATATGTTGCGATTTTGTCTGTCACAGCTGGATATCTCAAGAAATACTAATGCTATCAACTTGAAATTTGGAATAGTTTTACATGACGTTTGCCCAACTATTTTGCAAATAGTTTTAGATATAATTTATATAAGATTCACATTGCCGAATGTTAAAAGTAGCGAATGCGACATCATATTGAATAGAGAAAAGTTGGACTTTATTAATCAATTAGTTTTCCTAGGAATCACTCTAGACGACAAATTACAATGGGGTCTTCACATAATATCTCTTGCAGGCCGGCTAAGCTCAGCCGATGCTCAGCCGAGCAGGATTATGACAGACTGCAAGTCTGTCATAATATTACCAATATTGCCAATTCATTTATGACAATATTATGTATGTAAGGAAAAATATACATATCTTTAGTAAAGTTACTGATAGACACAATTGTAATACTAGAAATAAAGATAAGTTAGATCAACAATCTTATAGATTAGCTAAAGTACACACATCTTTCATTGGGTGCTGCTTTAAATTCTATAACAAAATACCTTGTTATAAATCTAAATGAAAGAAAATTTAAAACTTTTGTTAAAAGCACACTTTGTAAACAAGCATATTACACATGAGATGATTATATTCTATATAAATACTTGATCGGAATGCTTCGAAACATGCTGGTCCTGATCTATATGGCAATTTTTAGTGTAGACAAAATCAAACAGTGTAACGTTACGTATAGCAGACTCTTGGCGTTCAGGCCAGACCTAAGACTAAACAAGCTGAAGCCCGTTTTTCATTCGTTCTGCCATCTCTTCTAAATTTCAAATTCAAATCTCATTAAGACCAGAACGAATAAAAACGGCTTTACAAAGGCGGGTCACTCTGCACTGACCTTACAATAATGTACAACTAGCTTAAGGAAAGGTCTAGGTAGTCCATGGTACCTATGGTATGTCTATGGCTTTAAGAAAATAAAATAGACAGATGTCATGTCAGATGAAAATGTCAGAGTATCAAAATGTCCATAATTTTGCAAATAAGCAATAGAAGTTAAAGAATACAAATCAATCAGAAATAACTAAAAATATGCTTTACAGGTAATAAGAATATCAAAGAATACTTATAAAAGAGTTACTAAAATTGATACAATATCAAAAGATATGAAGATGGTTTGTGGAGTGTTATGAAACGTAAGTAGATCTTGAATAAATACCACAACAGGCTATATTCATATACGAGTAGTAATGCTTTATTTTATTATTTTTTTCTGTTTTTGTTTAAGAAATTCACTCGCACACTGTTCCGTTGTTATTGAATTGGGTAATTGTATGTTTCCAATATTTGTAAGTATGTGAGAATCATGCTCATTGTTACTTCTAAATTAAAATTTTTGACGTTCAAAAGTACCGCTTATTGGCCTAATTGGTATAAAGAAGTTTTCATTTGAATAAGAAAGACATTTTTTTTTTGCAGGAGCGGCTGAAAGGTGTCTTAAAATTTAAATTGGGGTTACTAGGGCGTGTGGGGTATCATTATGAAAGAGCGCTATTTGCACATTCTCAAACATTTTTCTTTTTTTTAGGCAGCATAGTTTTCTGACTCTTTACGAAATCTTTACAAAAATACCTTATCTCAGAACTTTGCATAGAGAAAAAACAAAAATTATTCTATGTGATAGAAGTTTTTGTAAAGATTACCGGAAAAATAAAACAATGTCTCTAAAAAGCACACTTTTTTAGATATCTTCAATAATAAGTACATTAGATCCACTATCGGTTCGAACGGAACTCTCGGTGCGCGAGTCTAACTCGCTCTGGAACAGTCTTTTTTCGTCACTTATCTAAAAACTTTGGGGTGGTCAAGATCTATCGAACATTGTCATAATTATATAAATCCGTTAAGTGGTTTGAAAAATATAGGTAAGGTAATAAATACAAGATACGCGCAAAAAACATAACTCTTTCCTAGCAGTCGGGTGATGAAGATGCGAAAGCTAATTTTAGTTTAACTTTTTCACTAGCCCAGCGCTTTTTAGCAAACGTGTTAACGTATCAATTGTGATTGCTACTGCTCTCCTGATTGCTATAGGATTTCCTTTGAACATTTTTTTTTTTTTAAATCTAGTTGGAACTGAAAATAGAAGTAAATCCGTTTGACAATGACAATATGAAATACCGCTTTGTTGTACCTAGAACCAAAATTGGCAACGGGAACTTCATATATGAGAGCAATTTATCCGCTGTCATGAAAAATTGGCAACTTGAGCTGTATACAAAACGCAAATAGAAGGAAAACCACCACATATAAAACCGCTTTTTTATGTTCTAGTAGGAACACAGTTTTTTTTTAACCATATGTATAGGTCTACCGGAATCTCATGGCAAATGTGGAAATAAAAATTTGTTGTGTGCAATACTGGGGCAATTGGATTAAACGATCTTGATACTGTTTAATTTTTATTTATGTCTTTAGTATTTATGAACATGAGGTACCTATATTATAGTAGTCACAGCGGATATTTGTGTCTTTGAACTTGGTCCTGCAACCATTACGTAAGAAACAGTTTGTCATCGAGTATACTGCATAGAGTAAGCAAGATAGGACTATGTGACATACATAAGCGAGTGAAAGAGAGTTATACAATGCTATCTTCACCTTCAACATTGACATAAAAATAGCTACTGCGCGGGGTCTTACAACAAATTCAGAGACACAAAGATCCACTGTGAGTATTATAGGTATGTGTATGAATAATGTTGTTATACATCGGGTTCCTATCATAGGAAAAATAAATCAATTGAATATAAATTTAAGTACTAATTTATTATATACCATTTAAATCATACTAATAACTTAAAACCTCATTCAGAACTAGAAAACTAGAATACGATTCCATGAACTCCACTGGCATTTCAAAAACTTGTATCTTTGTAGTTTTATGTCATCTCTCTCCATCAAAATGGTTCTTTTTCATTGGCATTTAACATATTCAAAACCAATCTCTTTATGTATAAAGTCTGTAAAAAATAAATAATATGTTAGTCATTCATCATCATCAGTCTATATATACTTTTTTTATGTAAGTTTTATGGCCTGGTTGCTAGGACCTAGGCTGGTTATTAGCCACGTCTTTGGAAAGAGTTTTGGATCTTATATTTATTCTTTTGTATGCATTAGAATGCGGATGTAACAGATTCTAATGTTTTTTGGAGTATTTGGCAGCAAATTGTATCGAGTCAGTCTTTCCAGTATGCTTTGCAGAGGCAGTCAATACTACAATAAAATACTCCGCTCCACTATCCCGAGATCGTTTCTGTCAATGATTTTACAAATTGTCCAGTTGCGTGGACAGTTGAGACACAAAACTATACCAATAATATATCACAATATCCACTAGAAATCAATTTGCAAATAATATTAACCACTGAACTTCACTCGACAAAATCCCGCCAAAAACTCCCGTCTATATACACGTCCCACTGCAGGGTGCAGATTATTACTTAATATTTTTCTTACGTCAAAGATTCTCAACCTCCGTTAAAATCAATATCTTGTCGAAGAATTAGTAACAGTTACATTACTGTTGCCATTTCCTTCCGGCCATCATTCGATGTGCCCTGACCTACGATTTACCATATAATAGTAATGAAAAGAAATAAAAATTAAGTAAGAAAATATAAAATAAACTAAAAGTATCAAAACAAGTCAGTCCAACTTACCGGTCCACTCTACGACGCACTTTAAAATCAAAGATTGAGTTCGATTTACGCCTTCTTCTTCCCTTATTTTATGATACACATTGGAAACAATATGTCTCGCTTGAGATCGAAGTGGGTTTTTCGACATTTTCACAAAAATAACAAATTTTCAAGATAATATCAAAAAAATTCAGCAGCGGTTGACACATCAAGTACTTTGATTTGACAGGTGACAATTGACATTGCCATATGAAAATCACAATTAAAAAAAAATTCAAAATGCCATGAGATTCTGGTAGACCTCTAACGATGATGCTTAAATTTTTACATTACAGCATTGGCAAAAATATAGGTACCTTTTTCTGTTCCTTCTCAAAGGGCCTAGATTTTTTGGCGTTGATGCGATCAAATGCAGCATTTTAACTCACTACAACCCCCCCTGTAATCAGCAAAAAAAAACAAAACTACCGTCAACTGTCGCTCAAGGAAGATCGTTTTGTTTTGCTCCGTAGTTTTTTTTTTCTAAAAATAGTAAAATGTGTTAATTTATAAACATATTATATACCGTTGCATTGCTAGTGTGAAGTGAGCTATTGAACAATAAAAACTGGACATCAATACAACAATGGGGTGCAAAGTTATAGGTAAAAACCTTTTAAAACTTAAATTTAACGGCTCGAACCCGGACCTTTTCTTTGTTTTTTTTTCTGGCGAATAAAATGCCTAACGCATATCGCGCCGTCCGGAGAGACGACGTGGTTATATGGGGTTTGCACCCACAAAAAAACTCCGCCTGGCCCACCCATCAAGGCGTAAGTAGGTGCACCTACTTACGCCTTGATGGGTGGGCCGCGAGAACTGCTACGCCATCCAGCGTGGCCCACTTCTTGGCTCTGTCTTCTTTGCCCGCCTCCGGGCTCCCTTCTCCTTCGGCGATATCCGGGTGCACTGGGACATCACCACAACTCCAGGGGCCGTGCAGCATGAACGATAGAGTCCCCGATCTATCGTCCGCTGAACCCTGTTATGGCGGCATCAGCCACTCCGCCGCTTCCTTCTGCGAGATAACTTCCTCTCAGAAAGATGCAACCACCTCCCATGCCCCTTCACTGCTGACCATTGCCCTAACAATGGCCGACAGTGACAAGTCTTGACCAATTTCTGCCGCCATAACACGGCGCTGCGCCACCCAGGTGGGGCATTGCTCGAGTGTGCGGAGCCGTGTTCCGGTTGCAACCGCACTGGTGACATATGGGGGTTGCCTCTCGTCTTGCCACTGAGTGCAGGTATTTGCCAAAACAGCCATGCCCTGATAGTACCTGCACTAAACGGAAGGACAACGTCCCGTGTCGCCTTCCTTTCTACTCCTCTAGTATTGGCTCGATAGCCCCAACAGTCCAGTGACCGGCGCTGGGAGTCTCCAGCCTCTCCGCCCATTGCCTCATGATGGTAGTCTGCGCCTCTCTGCGCCACCTCATCAGCACTTCGGGCGGCAGGCCACTGCCATTCTCAGCCCGAATTTCCGCACTTCGTTGGTAAACTTCGGCGAGCACTTGCGCCTCCAGATCCCACGGGGATGTTCCTGCTAATACGAACGCCGCTTCAGCTGACATTGTGCGGTATCCGCGTATTACCCTGACGGCCATGACTCTTTGCGGTCTTCGCAGCTGGGCCTTGTTCTGGGCAGTCAGGGAGTTCGCCCACACTGGGGCTCCGTACAGTGCCATCGAGCGCACCACCCCCGTGTAAAGCTATCGGCAGCTCAAACTCGGTCCACCCAGATTCGGCAATAGCCGACTTAGGGCGGAAGCTGTGCCGATAAGCTTCGGGGCAAGACGGCAAAAGTGCTCGCCAAAGTTCCACCTACGGTCCAGGACCAGACGCAGGCACTCCGCCACACCGCCCCACCGGCGCCTGCGCTGCTTGTCATCCTATGACTCAACTTTTGGGAGACAAAGTTTGTAATACGGCGCGCTTAGTTTGCTTGGACTCGCCGGCGTCGACCATTACGCTAGTGTTGTTTGGCACTCGGCGCGCAACAAGAAAATAAAATTTCTATTAGAATGCAACGCAATCAGCGTTCTTCTCCTGCAGCTGTTACTAAGCAGACGGTTTCGCAAGTACCACAGACGAACTAGTAATGTCTCTGTAAGGTCTAAAAGACCATGACCGAACGACTCACCCAACAACATATTCAGTCTATTCTTCTTTGGAACGCGCTTCCTCTCGAAATCAGGGCGGCCACCAGTCGGAATGCTTTCAAGCGGAAAATGCAGTATTATTATCAGTGGGGGGTAGGGTCATCTCGTTCACTTATCTTCATTACTTTATTAAATATATATATTTATTTAGATATGTATCATATAAAATATGTATGTATGTGTATTTTAAACAATAATGATATATTTTGTTTTAAAATTTGTTGTTGCAACGATTTAAACAATGCACCTGCCATGTTTACTCTTCACCACCCTTGGTTGACTGGAAGAGAATGCCTAAGGCATTAAATCCGCCATTGTACCTTTGTGCATGAAGTTTAAATAAATAAACAACGACGGCGCGTACGAGGAAACCTCAGAAGATAGCTCAACAGGCCGGGAATCGGTTCCTCAACTCCACAAGCTGGACAAAGCGATGATTTTTGAACTTCGCAAGGAAATGGAGTCTGTGTTGACTGTGCATCTACATCATCTTCATCTCTAAGCCTCGCTCAAATCCTACTTCGAGGGTGAATTTCGCGAATTAAAAAAAACTTTGCAAGGGTTGGAGGCATCCATCGATTATATGAGCAAGGACTATGATGTTATGAAGACTGAATTAGACCAGAACAAGCACGTCATAAGTCAATTAAAGAGAGGGAATGATGAGTTAAAATCTGTGTTTCTGACTTATCTGGAAGAGTCAACATTATTGAACAACATTCTCGCCAGGACAACCTAGAAATAAACGGAATACCTGAAAATCAAGCCGAAAACTTATTGAGTACGTTATTTCAAATGGGAAAAGCAGTATCGAGGCGGGTGACGCGCATCAGCAACCCGCGTCAAAAAACTTGACTTACAGAGTAGCCGTCCACGCTCAATTATCGTCAAACTGAAAAGCACGAGGAAACGGTATGACGTTTTAGCATCAGTATCCAAATTTAACCGTGCTAATATTACCAATAAACTTAATTCGGCCCACTTAGGATATGGTGGCACCAAACAGCCCGTCTTCGTTTCCAAACACCTGTCGCCCCTGAATAAAGCCATAAATGCACAGGCAAGGAAAACTGCGCGCGAGAAAGGCTACAAATACGTTTGGGTCCGCGATGGCTGCATATTGGTCCGCCAGGATGACGGAGACGGCCTATCCAGATAAAGTCCCTTCACGCTGTCTCTCTACTGTAAATTAACAACAAAAACCCAGGACCGCGAACCCGTGAGTAAATCATTTTTCAAACCTCAGAGGAATGCGCACAAAATTGAGTGAAATTAATATTGCGATTAGTTTCAATAATAATGACATGATTGTTTTATCAGAAACATGGCTCAATGATAACATCAATGACGGAGAGGTTTTCGACGCCCGCTACAATATTTTCAGAAGAGATAGGGCATCCAGCGCACTTACAGGAAGAGAAGGAGGTGGTGTTCTTATTGCTGTTTCCAAGGCATATGATTCCGCGCGGGTTTGTCAGTGGGAAACCCCTGCGGAAGACCTCTGGGTACGCGTGAAGGTTAATGAGGGCAAGAAAATAAACATTTGCGCAATCTACTTACCACCCCCTGTGACACAGCAGCATCTAGATATGTTTCTAAATTCGGTCACGAGTGTCAATGAAACTACAGGTGAAGAAATTATACTAGTCGGAGATTTTAATTTCGGCTTCATCGACTGGAACCGGGACCCTGGACAGTCTCATACAACTTCTACTAGCCCGTCAAACTAAAACAATAACCTAGGGTACTCTCTTGTTGATTTCATGTCTTTAAACAGTATGTCACAATATAATGCTATTAAAAACATTAATAATAGATCGTTAGACTTAGTGTTTGCAAATATTCTAGGTGTAGTGGCCAGGAGGTCCACCTCACCTATCTGTAGAGAAGATTGTCACCACCCCTTTAGAAATTGATTTTATTTTAAATAAGTATGTTCCACTAAAACATGTAACATTGACTATATTTAATTTTAAGGCAGCTGACTACGAACACATCAATAAAAAGTTAAGAGAAATACGTTGGAAAGAGCAGCTGGAATAATGTTTAAATGTTAACCTTATGGTAGAAGTTCTGTATGAAACTGTTCAGACGATAAATGACAATATTCCTATAATCAAGATTAAAAGTAAAAAAAAATCCCCCGTGGTACTCTAAAATCTTAGTAAAATTCTCAATGAAAAAGAAAAGCTCAGACGTTTTAAAAAACACGGTAATCCACGTGATGAACTTGAGTACAGTATGCTCGACGAGAGAGCACGGTAGGTTATTAGGAGTTGTTATAGGAAGTACGTCTGCTCTGTTGAGAATAACATCCGGTCGAACCCTAAAGCGTTTTGGTCCTTTATTAAGACAAAAAATTCAAAATGTGGCTCCATACCTTCCGAAATAATATTTAACGATAAAACAGCAGCAACGAGTGACGAAATATGCCAACTATTTGCTAATCATTTCTCATCAACATTTTCTGTCGCAGACAGTAAGAATGAAGCACCAATAAATACCCAAATATTTCCTCAATTCATACTTAGTAGAATTGCTTTTAGTGAGAGGGAAGTTCTTAAAGCACTAAACTGGATTGAAGTTACCAAAGGTTCTGGTCCGGATGGATTGCCTCCACTTTTCATAAAAAAATGTGCCTGTAATTTAGCTTATCCTCTCACTTTAATTTTTAATAAATCCCTCGAAACGTCCACGTTTCCGACATAATGAAAAACAGCTAACGTAGTGCCAATATTCCAGAAAGGTGATTGCGCAAATGTTAAGAACTACAGACCAATATCAATCCTGTCCATTTTTTCAAAACTTTTTGAGTCAATGATTTGCCCAATTTTAACATCCCTTTTTTAAACGCAATTTTCCCCTCAGCAGCATGGTTTCTGCAGGAACAAATCCACTGTCACCAATTTGGTTTCGTATGTGGATGAGATCTGTATGAGCATCGATTCTGGCCAACAGATCGATGCACTTTATACTGACTTCAGCAGTGCTTTTGATAAAGTTAACCATGAAATCCTGCTGTTAAAACTGCATGCGTTTGGTGTACATGGACCCCTGTTGAGGTGGTTTAAGTCATATTTATGCGGGCGAACACAAAATGTGGTGGTAAACGGCTATCGATCACCAGAGTATATTGCAACTTCCAGTGTGCCCCAGGGATCTCATACTGAGCCTGTCCTCTTCATTGTGTTTATAAACGACATAGTCAACTCTATCGAGCATAGCCAATGTTCCTTGTTTGCAGACAAACTAAAAATATATCGTCAAATAAAAACACAAGAAGACATTGAGCTGCTCTAATCTGACCTTAATTCAGTTCAGGACTGGTGTGTGGTAAATGGGATGAGTTTGAATGCCAGCAAATGTAATCACATTAAATTTACGCGGCAAAAGCACCCCTTACCTTCTTCTTACTCCCTCACCGGAACATCGCTGCAAGAAGTTAAAAACATACGGGATCTAGGGGTAGTGCTTAGCAGTGATCTATAATTTGCCACGCATATTAACAATATAATTAGGAAGGCTATGAAAATGGTTGGGTTTATTAATAGAGTTGGCAAGGAAATTAGTGGAACCGTAGCCTCGAAAGTCTTGTATAATGCCTTTGTGCGCCGTCTAGTAGAATATGCATCTCCCGTGTGGAACCCTACCTATAATATTCACATAGACCGTCTTGAGCGAGTTCAAAAAAAATTCACTAGATGCTTGCGGTTTAAAGACCACTAATGCCCTTACAGAGCCGATTACGTAGAAAAGCTAAGTCATTTCAAAATGGACTCATTGTAGCGACGAAGGGCTCTAAATGATTTGAAATTGAAATTGAAAATGATTTGAAATTTGAAACCGTAAACGGGACCAATTCAACTCCAGGGGGGTGACCACAAGCTCTTAGAGTAAGGTTATTTTGATATCGAGTAAGTGACAGATGTATACATGTCATATACATCTGTCCCTTACACACACTCAAAATAACCTTACTCTAAGAGCTTGTGGTCACCCCCCTGGTCTACATAAGAAAATTAGCTTAGACGTACCTCGTTTTTCTCACGTCAGGTCCAAGCACACCACTAGAACATTTATTACTAAGACGAGTCGCACAAACCTGGGACGCCATGCTCCTCTTAACAGAATGTTTATTTTATACGACAGAGTCTGCTCCATCGACAACAGTATTGATATTTTTTTGATAGTCTGCCCAATTTAAAAAATTAAATCATAAAAATCGATTTGTGATCAGCTGCCTACCCCTAATAATTTACCTGTCTATTACCAATATATTGAACATTTGTTATTTTGGTTCTTTTTTTAATTTGATGTAATATGATACAATTTAATAATTTAATTGTAATTTTAATTAATGGAGGTATGTGCGTATGTGTGTGTTTCGATAATTGAAATAATTTATTTTGATAGCATGTATTTTGATAATATTGGAATGGTAATTTTTTAATAATGTAACTTGACATTTTACTTTTTCTCTTACATTTCTTTAGTTTTTAGGGTAAATAACTGTTGCTTTCTAGTTTAATCAATGACATATATGTGTATTTTTTATTAATTGTCTTCTTTTAATTTTATTTTACAATGTTTTTACAAGAATTTTATAACCAATTTTTTAATAATTTTATGTTTGTTTTATATTCATTTTAAAATACATGCGACTTACCCTAACACTCTTACCTTACACTTTACCTAAATGATGTGCATGCCTGTAAGTGACTTGTTTACACAGGATCGTTTCTAGAAGTTTGTTTGTAATATTGATGTGTAATTGAGTCGTTGGTGTGCCTTGTTAATAAATAAATAAATTAATCAGCACATGGCAGTGACTCTGTGACCGTGCTCTATAAATTCTTCTTTTTTTATTATTATTTATTTTCACCACAAAATACGTACTGGACAAAGCGTTTATAAAAGCAAGTATACAATGGTATACTTTTATTGCAGACAGAGATACATTATTAGTTACATTTCACAGAACATTGAATAACACATGCAAACTAAACCCACAAAGATTTCTTGTACGAAAGTAAACAAGACTAAGCGGATTAGAATGAAGCTGCAAGCCTTGATAGCGCAGCGGATTTATCATAATTCGCAAAGCAAAGAAACTGAACCACCTGCTTACATATTCTGCACACTTTCCTTGCAGAGTTGTATTTTCGTCTAGAACTAGTGCCAACAGCAGCTAAAACAATCTAAACCGATGCTATAAAGAAGTACGAAGGATTTTTCGTATCTTTGTAAGGGGGAATCAAATAAGTACGATTACGAAAATTCTTTCAGTCATAGAAATCTAAATAATTCCTGCTATAAGCAGCTGCTGCATATAATCCCGTTACTATAGAAAAGGACATGGAAAAATAGCCGCGTAAAAATAAAAAGAAAAGAAAATAAATTTGTATTACCATTGTTCACATAAAATAAAGAATACTAACACTCCACATAAACTGAATCAGATATTGAAGAAGCAATTCGATATTATTAACAGTGCATCTATCGACAACACTCTAGGGACAACAATGTGTAACGAATACTGAACTAGTCTGGCTTTCAATGCCTTCTTTATTTCCCTTGTCAAATAAATAATGATCAAACATTGTTTTATCAAAAACAAAGCTTTAAGTACCGACAACGGTGCGGTTTTGAGATAGTGATCACATGCATCGTTGATTCTAGTGTTCACTAACGCTGCTGTAGAGCTCTTAAAGGGTTTGGTTCCCTGATTGGACAAAGAAAGATTTAAGCACGAATTCACCAATGAAACTAATCGTGATTAGTTCAACTAAACTCAGTTTATGCAAATACAGCGTTTTGATTGATTGATACCGCTGAGAAACTACCAATCAGAACGATGTAATTAGTTGAACTAATCGCGATTAGTTTCATTGTTGAAGTCGGCCTTTACATCTTGAATTTCTCAGTAGCAACCTGGAGTCTGATTTTATGTTCGGTTGATAACAATAAGCTCCCTCGCAATGACGGCACGTTTGCATTTGAATTCACCGCAAGGGGTGATGTTATAGATTTTTTGGCTGTTAGCGCGAATATTTATACTATATTTTTATTGTTGTGAATATTTTCAAAATATGGCAGATTAAGATAGGTAAGTGTTTATCAACCACGGCTTTCATAAAATTTATGTTTCCTCCTTTTTATCGTAAAAAAGGGGCTGCGCAAAACTCTATGTTCGGCATACTCGATGTTATATTTATTTGCACTTCTACGGCATTTGGGGACCTTACTCGCCAGTGGCGTCAACTGGTGGGCAAAAACTGAAGCACTCATTACGTGGATACTCCTCTGCATAACCGTCCTCAGGCTCTCGACAAACTGACATCACATGACATTCTATACTCGATGACAAGTGTCGAAAAGTCAAAATGGACGGGATTGACATGCGCAAAATGATACCTAATCGGTCAATTCTAAACATTTTTGCATTTTTACTACTAGTATTTTGATCGCTGATAAAATGTCACCTAAGGAAGACACAGGCGTGATAATAACAAGAGTTGATATATTGACACACACACAAGTTACAAGAAAGAAACATTTTGCACAACGAGATAATTATGATAAAATTGTAACAAAATATAAGTGGCAATGGGCCCCAAACTAGGCACAGCTAGTATCTTGGTGGCCCAGAAATTGAGAGAAGGCAGATTGAGTGTTCAATGTTACACAGCACAAAGTTACTAATTGGGCATTAAAAACAAAATTTAAATAAATTGAAATAATAAAAAAAGAAAATAAAATAATAATAGCAGGCAAAATGGTGCCATGTTATAAGAAAAGCAGACAACGTTCAAATATATATATTTTGTGTAATCAGCCAAGACTCGTCATTATCATATATGTCTTTTGTATCAAAGAAGTTACAACCGTTTTGTAACATGCGTACTGCGTACTAGAACAAAAGACAATTATTGGATCGAAGACTATCTAGTCATGCAGTAAGCAATTTGGGGACGACACTAAGGATCCATACAATCATGTCTTAAGCCGTCCAGGCAGAAAATTTACACTAATATTTTATTGTAATACATTTTGACTACATTTTGTGCAAAAGCTAAATAAATATAGCTTCAATACTTTCAACATCTTGGCTGGCTTTTATTGACGTCTTTTAAATGAATTTTTCCGATGGGTTCAACGATATAGAAAAATCATATATATACAACATTAAATCTATTCAGTATACCCGAAACACACCACTTTTGCTGGTTATATTTAAGTTTCCGTATCTAATAGCATAAGCACAAATATCTTCGTCATCATCATCATCAGCCTATTAATGTTCCCACTGCTGGGACGCAGGCCTCCTCTAGGTGAGAGTGAAGGGCCCTTATGTGACATGTCTTCGATTTTTTTTTTTTTTTTTAAATGCGTGAGTTTATGTATGTATGTATGTATATTAGTATATTTTGTTGTTTTATAACAACAAGTGCGCAAAACGTCTCTAAAAATTCAAACGTTTCGCGTCCGTCCGTTCTAATAAAAAATATTTTGCAAGTTTAATTTACATTCGTATGCAAACCGAGAAGGAACTATAAATTATGCACATTACGTATTCCCACGTAGAAATTATTATAATAATGTAGGTGAAATGGCGGCTATCTTCATCTTGGGATTTTTTAGGAGAAATTGTAATAATAATTATATGTATCCATCTACCTGAAAGAAAAACAAATAGCTTTTTGCTGCTATAATTGAAATGGCGAAAAAGCGGGTTTGTTTATTGTTTTGTAAAATGCTATTCTGGCTGCCAAATAGCTCATTATTTTAATGAAAAGATTAGGGAGGGATGATTTCATCTTTAAGGACAGTGAAGCTCAGTGACAAAATCGTAGCCCACGGCTAACACACCAAATTAGCCTACCCCGATAAACCGATTTTAGTTTAAAGGGCAAGTTGGAAACCTGAAACAATTTGATCTGAAAATGTACAGTAAGAACAAAACATTACGTCTGGTTTTGCCTAAAGTGTATGTAAATATGGCATGATATGGGTGTCGCAAAATAAAATGGATATAAAGCTAAAATTAATTTATGATGATACACAAATTTACGCAATCCACAGGGACTCGTTAAAAATTGTGATTTGCGTTTTTTTAATAGAAAGGGCCAGTCTTCCCCTTATCAGGAGGCAAATTAGAACTTTTTTTGACTTTGATGCGCGAGGAACAAAAAGTAAATTCAAAGGTCCCTTCAAGTTTAAATTACTTTGAGAATGCCCGTTATCTAGGCGTTCTGACTTAGAAATGTGAATAGCAGGATAGTTGTGTAACACAGTTATTTTCTGAATGTTATGCAAACCTTTAGATGATAAACGATTATTAGTAGTAACAGTTTACACATAATTCACAGGTCGGACAGTGTCATTAGGGTAGATTTTGTGTTATCTGGTTTGATTGTTTAGTTTTTTTGTATATGGACCAGATTCTTCTTATTCGTGTAGATGGTACTGTTCAATTATGTTAGGCCAATGCTTCGCCACTCTCACGGTATCGTCGGTTGCAGCGCATAGGTCACTTTGACTACAGGTTTTAGGGCACAGAAGGCAGAAAAATAGGTTATAACCAGATTAAACTCGCTTTTAAATAAAAACGGCATGACATGCCAAATACAATTGTGGTTCAGAATAACCCTGCAGGTTTAGTGAATTAAGGCTTCTGGTACACCCACAAATGAATATCCAACCTCTCGATCTCTTTGAAATTGTTCTTTTGTGCCCTCGCGTGTTTATTTTAAATTTTAAAACGTTTACATTTTTTGAGGACTTTAAAAGCTCCTTTATTTTAAGAAATACTTCTGCGAAATGAGCGTTTGTAAGTTTTAAGTATCATCCAATAAGGTCTAAGGTCTAATAAGTTTCTTCAAAATTAAACTTTTTTGTTAAGAGATTTTAGTTTAACTTATTTCTTGTAACAAAAGTCATATCCTGTATAGAGTCATTTAGTTGCTTTTAATCAGTATCGCATCGAGGCAAAATAAATTAACCCAATTGATGGGGCTTTACTACAACTAGCTTCTGCCAGCGACTTTGCCTGCATGAAAGTCGGAAATCCTCCCAAAGGAACTTACTTCTGAGATAGCTAATTTTTTAGAATCGACGAAAAACCGTTATCTCAGTTTATGTCGAAGTTATTGCAAATGTCTTGATCATTGCATGTGAAAAATCCAATCCGTATCAGCATTTTATAGTTCAGTTGATTCAATTAACGCCTTAATAAACCAAGTACATGTATTTTTTATTTAACTCACTGTGGTGGAATGGCTGAACGAAATGAAAAATAATGATTTCTAATTATGTCCTACCTAACATTTACATCAGAAGCGAGATATTTACCATGTTTACTGTTTTGTGCGAGTTTTCGATATTTCGGTGCTGTTGCAAGCACCATGATCACGGATAAACTGAAGTTATTGCGGGTGGGTGTTTATGAGGAGACAAATCGGTCTACCCTCTTTCTTGTTCGTTGTTTGCACTCAGTACCGCTACCACTGTCACTCACAACTCGATTCTGTTCCCGACACACAAAACTCACTGTGTCCGCTCACGAACTTTTTTCGGCACTATTTCGGATTTTACACAGCTGAAAAATCAAACAGTACACAGGGTAAATAGCCCGCTTCTAATGTTAATGTTAGTGTTAGTGACCATGGCAGTTTAAAAACTTATATGTTCTACCTGCCCCCTGAACATTTTATTCAAATTCGTACTGCCATTAAGTATTGATTTGGCAAAGGCTATCTAGCTTTGTCTTACAAAACCAGACTTTGACAGCCGGGATTTGTCACTATTAGATACCTAAGGGCAGCAGTAAGAATCCAGTTATCTCAAACACGTGATTGCAATAACGGTTCCCTTTTCTTCGGCTTATTTTTCTCTTCATAGGTACCTCCCTCCTGTAAGCAGGTACTTTTATCGTTGAAACTACTCGTGTGTAAAATTTCAACTCAATTACAAGCGGACGAAAACCCGATTACAAGATTCAGCTGGCAGTTAGTCAGGTGTGAAATGGAATATATTTATAAAGCTTGTTAAAAAGATAAATGAATGCATTTTGACCGAAGCTTCGCTTCTTAAATGACAATGTTAGTTTGTTTGCTTATATCTTTATTGCTTTCATGCCTTAACGGTTGAAAGGACTTGCATGACATTTGGGATATGGATAGCTTAGAACCTGGTTTAAGACATTGGATACTTCTCATCCCGTGAAACTATTCCCTTGGGATAATAAAACACTTTTCACGTGGGCGAAGCCGCGGGCTGAAGCTTGTAGGATAGACTGAACATTTTGATTATTGTTATAATCCGATTAGTACTAACAAAGATGTTATCTTTTACAAACAATATAACCCTAAAGAAAGATTTAATCTAATTAGAATTTCCAGAAGCAGTTCATAATTGTTTTTAGAACCTACTTTAGTTATATTTCAAGCTATTTAGACGAAGCATATTCCAAAACCACAAATCAAAACTTTTTAATCTCCGAACTTTTAGCATTAAGTTTAAAGATAATTATGAGAGATCTATCTCATTACGTAACTAGCTGAGTAATTAGGTTTCTTAGACTCGATTTATACAGAATAACAGCTCTAGCTAAGAAACTTTGTGTCGGTATCGTTTCAACTTTCATAAACGTAGAAAAATACCCAACCTTTGCCTTTTCAAGCTCTTCTGATTAATAATAATAATATTTTTTATTTATTTCCAAAAACTTAATACTACTTTACAATGGCAATGTGGCAGTTAGTTCAATTTTGGCAAAGAGTTTAGCGTTTGTGGCCGAACTAGGCATAGCCTGTATTTCGGCTATCAGCACCATTTACCTCGAGTTTTTACAGTACAAGAATAAATGCCAGCAACGGTATCGTAATTCATTAAGTGAATACTACAGAAAATAGTTGACAAGTGAACACGAACACACCGTGACACTTTGAATAGGTAATTAATAAGTAGGTACATAATTTCAATTTATTATTAAATAGATTTAGTGTGTGGGCGTGAGAGCGAGTGTGTGTATGGTGTATATTTCTGAGAATATGTAGGAGTGTAAGTAGTGATGATAGTATGTATATGAGTATACGTAGGTGCGAAAAGATGAGAGTGTAATAATGTGGTGAGTGTGAGGCTGTGAGTATGCGTGAGTGTATGTGTGTATAGGTGAGCTATGTAGAGTGTGTCATCGTTAACTGTGCTCTTAGTTTGTATCTTAGTGTGGTATGTATAGTAGTTGTTCCGTCTCCTCATCGCTTAATTTCTGCAAATATAGGCATACTTTTAATTTTCATTGTTTTCTAGTCAAGGGGTAAATGTGTAGTTTTTTGTTAAGATTATTATAAAGGCCCAGAAAACTTACAAATCTTTTACCAACATTTGTTTTAAATGTGTTTAAATTGTCACATACGTGATGTTTACGACGTCTCTGTAATAAAAATGGGTTGTAGTGATGTTTGTTGTGTTCTTGCAGGATCATTTTAAGTATAAATAACTGTCTTACTGTCAAAACCTCGCACAACTGGAACTGTGCAACAGTAGGGTAACGCATTGGTTTAAACGTGCTAACCTTCAGTATAGCTCTCAAGGTGACCTTAACTGCCTTTATAGTGGTTTTGCAGATACCTCCCCAAAGCGACTGACACAGGGCCTGATATATTCGCTTCAGCAGTGTGAGGTCCGCGATATGACGTAGGTTTTTAAAAACATATATTAATTTTCGAACTCTATTACAGAGAATTTTGACATGTTCTTTAAAGTTGAGGTTCTTGTTTAAAGTAATACCAAGGTATTTGAGAGTATCAAAGCGTTCCAGGGGTGAACATGCGCAACAATCCACATAAACGCACTCGTGTGAGACAATTCGTAGGTCACCGCGGATACCCACCGCCTGCCTAATGCTGAAACAAATATACTTCGTTTTATCAACGTTTAAGGTTAGTATGTTTTTCTGCAGCCATCCCCTAGTCGTATCAAAGCCATGTTGTGCGATAGAGAAGACCTCTTTCCAACTATTACCCGCAAATATCAGTGCCGTGTCATCCGCAAAAGAGACAATTTCACCTTTGGTAAGTTTAAGACTAGTAAGCTCATTTAAGTACACGAGGAATAAGGTCGGTCCCAGTATACTTCCCTGGGGCTCGACATGTGTAACTGGGAGGTATGTACTTTTTTGATTATCCACTCGGACACACTGAGTTCGCCCAGAGAGGTAGCTTCTGAAAAGTTCAAGCTGGGTGCCCCGTATACCCAGCGCCTCCAATTTTTTTAGTACGAGGGAGACAGAAATCGTATCAAATGCTTTGGCTAAGTCGAGAAAAATAAAAAGGTATTTTTTCCCTTTGTCCAGGTTGGAACTAATAAATTCAATTAGTTTGTTCGCAGCTTTTTCTGTAGATTTTCCCTTCCTAAACCCGTATTTGTTGTTTACCCGTGTCTCAAGACAAAAGTCTATGACCAGTGTGTGTTGCCAGTGATCACCTATGGGACCGAGACGTGGTCGCTCACAATGGGCCTTATCAGAAAGCTTAAAGTCACCCAAAGGGGGGAGAGGGCTATGCTCGGCATTTCCTTGCGTGATCACGTCAGAAATGATGATATCCGCAGGAGAACCAAAGTTACCGACATAGTCCGAAGAATTGCCAAACTTAAGTGGCAGTGGGCAGGGCACATTGCTCGCAGAACGGATGGCCGATGGGGCCGAAAAGTTCTGGAATGGCGACCGCGAACTGGAAGACGATACGTTGGAAGGCCTCCCACTAGGTGGACCGATGACCTGGTTAAGGTTGCGGGAAGGCGTGGATGCGATACACACAGGATCGGTCAATGTGGCGACGCCTGGGGGAGGCCTATGTCCAGCAGTGGACGTCTTTCGGCTGAAATGATGATGATGATGATGAAACCCGTATTGGTTTTCTGATAGCAGTCTACTTCTCTCGAGATATTTTACAAGACGGATATTAATATTTTTTTCTAAAATTTTGGATATTGTGGGTAGAATGGATATCAGCCTGCCCTAGATTAAATATTTATCAAGAAACTAAAATCGTATACAGTCCTAATAAATCTCAGCACCCTGAAATTTTCATTAACTTTCCTGTTTGAAGCAAGAACGGAGTGAAAATTACCATAAATTACTTTGTCAACAAGAAACTCTGGCGCGAACCGAAGCTTGTGCATTTGGCGGCACATTGCATAGATAATATAGATATTTTTTTTTTTTTTTTTTTTTTTTGGGTGGGAAATCATCCAATGACTTCTCCCGCCCTGGGTGAAGCGGGAGGGCGTGTCAGACTTTTACTGACTAAAACCCACCCGTGTTCCTTCAGTTGCTTGCGCCAGGGCCGCGGTAACTCTATTTCAAATTTATCCGCGACCCAGATAATATAGATATAGAGTATGGACTGAATGTTTCCTGTTTAGATTTGAAGTATATACGGCCAGAAAGGTATTAGAAAGAAAAAAGCCGATTTCTGAATTGAATTTTTAAATTAAAAAAACGTGTCCAACGGTATTTCACACTAGGCGGACATTAGTTGTCTCTACAGAATCAGAATCTCTTTGGGCATGTCACAGGCTTGCAGGAGTGGATATGCACTGACAAAACTTCAGCTTTTAAATAACACTGGATCATGCTAACCTAATTAGGCTAACCTGCGAGACCTGGTCCAATAAAGCGCGTGAAATGATCGTAGTTCAATCATAGGCTATTGTTTTGACCTGGGCCGTGGCTAGCAGTACCTCATTTGAGTTGTCATGTGCTAAATGTGTGTTCAATTGTTGACCTACATTAGCCCTGCTGGTTCTCGATTTCGCAACTCCAATCGCTTCATGCAAAATGCTGCTATGTGGCTCATCGCAGTGCTTGCACTTTTTTTCCGACGTAAATTTTTCGCCGTTATGACTAAATAGGCCATTTAGACATATATGTAGGTTGTTAGCGGTCTTTAACCTTTCTTCTGGTGACATACATAAAAATTCTCTGCAATTATAGAGCCCGTGTTGCTAATTACATTTCGAACAAGTTACAAAGGAATTATTAAATGTTTGCTTGTTATGGAATGTTGAGGTATGCATGCATGTATGAGGCAGTGGAAGACAGTCTTTCGATATCCAGGATGTCGACCGATTCAGGGGGATGATGAGCCTGTATAGATGAAGCGGGGGATATTTCAGGGCGACAGTTTGAGCCTACTTTGGTTCTGCTTAGTCCTGAATCTTCTAAAAACACTGTTGGAGGATTCAGGACTAGGCTATCGGTTGAGAAGAGGTGGTCAGGTCATATCTCACCTCCTTTACATGGATGATCTAAAACTCTTTACCCCCAATAAACTCCAACTGACAGAGCTACTGAAGGTAACCGAAACCTTCAGTAACTCCATCAGGATGGAATTTGGTGTGGACAAATGTGCAGTTATGCATGTAAAGCAAGGGGAAATAATTAAATCCCAAAGTAATTCAACTCTCTGATTCCATACACCTTAGACACCTCTCCTCGACCGAAACTTACATGGGTATGTCGGAAGCGTTGGGCATCAATAGTACTGACATGAAGCAACTGCTGAAGGAGCGTTTCTTTGGCCGCCTAAAAAAGGTATTAAATAGCCTTTTGTCGGGCGGAAATAAGGTGCGCGCCTTCAACAGTTGGGTCATGCCGGTTTTGATATACTCTTTTGGCATACTCAAATGGACTCAGACCGAGCTCGACGCGCTCGATAGGAGGGTCCGGACACTGCTGACCGCAAACCGAATGCATCACCCACGATCATTGGTGATGAGACTGTACATACCGCGGAAATGTGGGGGTCGAGGCTTTTTAAATGCCAAGACTCTTCACAACCGCGAGATGTGCAGCCTCAGAGAATATTTTTTTAAACCTGAAGTGGGTATGCACCGGGATGTGGTTGCAGTGGACAAGGGACTCAACCCGTTGTCTATGGCTAAAGAGAACTGGCGCAAGCCTGTAATAATATCGACTGATGAACGCAAAGAGGTATGGCAAGGCAAGGAGCTACAAGGGCGCTTCTATCGGGCTCTCCATGGGCCCGATGTAGATTTCCCAGCTACGTTTCGGCGACCTATTCGGGGAAACTGAAGGTTTTGTCTGTGCAATTATGGACGAAGTTATCCTGACGAATAACTACCGGAGACATATAATGTAGGACGGGACGGTTGACATATGTCGGGCATGCCACCGTCCGGGAGAATCCATCAGACATATTATCTCTGGTTATTCTCGTCTGCCTAACGAGTACTTACACAGGCATAAACGAGTGGCTAGGATTATTCACCAGCAACTTGCTTTGAAGTACAATCTTGTGGAATCGGAGGTACCGTATTACAAGTATGTGCCCGACCCAGTTCTCGAAAATGTCCATGTCACGTTGTACTGGGATTGGTCTATCAATACTGATAGGACCATTGTTGCCAATAAGCCGGATATAGTTGTGATAGACCAATTAGCGCGCTGCACAATGATAATCGATGTCACCATCCCGCATGACGAGAACCTCGTAAAAGCTGATAAAGAGAAACAAATCAAGTATCTTGACTTAGCACACGAGGTTGTCGACATGTGGAATGTGGATTCGGCGATCATTGTGCCAATTGTCGTTACGGCCAACGGCCTGATCGCCAAGAGCCTCGACGACCGTCTGTCGAGGCTGTCACTGGGCGGTTGTATCAAGTGTCTGATACAGAAGGCAGTACTCCTCGATACGGTTCGCATTGTGAGGAGGTTCCTTTCTTTGTAGCCCTAACCACCGGTAGCTTGGACCCTGTTCCCGATACTGGTTGGCCTCTATTTTTTATATTTTTAAATGTTTTTAAGTTTTTTTTTTAATATTTGAAAATGTAATAAATAAGAAATAAGATTCGACTCGACTTGTCAAACCGCGTCGTGTGAGTTAAGTCAAGTTAAAAGTGCTCCCAGTAAATAATAACTTTTTGGTGAAAATCTGGCTAGAAGTGCGAACACTGTGTGTGTCTGGACAGTTTGAGTGTTTAGTGAACTGTGGCAATATTGATTGTAACGTCTGTGCTTCGATTCGTAGGATAATACGTAAAAGCAATTCATTTCGTGAACAGAATACATTTTATATTCTTACGATTACCCTCATTAAATCGAACAATTACATGAACACTGAAAGAGTTGTGTGGGCAAGTTGTAGCAGCTTGTACTTGTTTTGAAATCTGTCAGGCGCTATAAGATAACATTCAAGTTGCGGCTTATTGCTATAACTTCTTGGAAAGGTTTGAGCTTGATCGCTCTCCTCACCGAGTTAATACATTGCTATAATTTTTTTGCAAGTGACATTCTCAACGTGTTGTAACTTATTGCTATTACTTGGTGGAAAGGTGCATATTGAAATCATGAGGTGCAAGAAGTGCGATAAAACTGTTAAAAGCATTGAGTTGAAGTGTTGCAGCCAGTGCTCTGACAGCTATCACTACCAATGTCTCGGGATAGCGAGCGAAAATTTTGGAAAGGAGTCCAAGCAGGTCAAGTCTGTATGGAAATGCATGGATTGCAAGACCGCAAATAAGCGAGGAGATGTTTCGGTGGCTCCTGCCAAATTCCAAGATTTGATTGGATCCCCTACTGCACCAACATCTTCGGGTAGCGCCGTTTTCGATGATCTGAAAGAGCATATAAACCTAAAAATCAACGAGGCAACAACGAAAATTCTCACAGACCTAAAATGAAGCATGAATCAAGAAACTGAAAGTTTAAGAAGAAAGTAGTGCCTTAGAAGAAATGAAGGAAACGATACAATTCATATCTGCTCAGTATGATGATCTTCTCAGAGTAACAGAAGAAAAGAAGAATGTTATTGTTGCCCTTAAAAGCGAAAATGAACAGTTACGCTCAGAGATTGCTGTTATAAATTCAAGGCTTGATCAGATAGATCAGCAAGTTCGTAGCAGCAATGTTGAAATTCAGTGTGTACCGGAGCATAAGAACGAGAACTTAGGTACCATTGTGACTCAACTGGCAAAAGTGGTATCATATGATTTGAAAGAGTCGGATATTGTTAGCTATCATAGAGTCTCAAAACAGAATCAGGAGTCTAAACGTCCTCGCTCCATTGTAGTAAAATTCATCAGTCCTAGAGTTCGAGATAATATTCTAGCCTCTGTAAGAAACTATAACAAGGACGACTCTGACGATAAATTCAATACTAGTCTCTTGGGTATTGGCGGTGAAAAAAGACCGGTATATGTTGCAGAGCATCTTTCTTTGGCCAACAAAAGGCTACATTCTGCAGCTAGGGCTGTTGCTAAGGAGAGAAACTACGAGTTCGTCTGGGTTCGTGGAGGTCGAGTTTTGGTGCGTAAGGACATTAACTCTAGACCTATTGTTGTAAGTGACGACATTTTGAAGTCTTTGTAGATTTATATTAGTTTATACTACACAGCATTGTTAAAATACCTCTAAATTGTTTTTCAAATTCAATCTTACTATATATTACCAAAATGTACGCGGTCTCAGGACCAAAACTGTAGATTTTTATACAAAAGTTTTGAATGAAGTATTCGATGTAATTGTTATAACTGAGTCATGGCTCAATGATACTGTGTTTGATCACGAGTTATTGGATGACAGATATGACGTATTTCGGCGGGATCGCGGCTCTACTAGACATTCTTGTAAGAAGGAGGGTGGTGGTGTTTTGGTAGCAGTTCGAAAAGCCTTTAATGTTTTGCGTATGAAGTCTTGGGAGTCCGAGTCTGAGGAGTTGTGGATCTCACTCAAAATAGGACAAAATAAAAATGCGTATATATTGAATATTTGTTCCGTTTATATGGCACCGCCTGTCAATGGCGAGTATATCGAGGCGTTTCTTAGTAACTTCAGTGATGTCTATCATAATAAAGTTGCAAGAAAATCGAACACATTACTAATAGGAGACTTCAATTTACCTCGTGTCTCATGGCAATGGGACGCGTCATTAGGAATATGTTCACCGTCGTTGGACGGAGATTATGTTGAGGGGAGGTTTCTGGAGGAAATGATGTTCTGTGGAATGTATCAGAGTAATCACATTTATAACGAAAACAAACGTATTTTGGATTTAATATTCTCTAATATCCCTGAGCTCATTAAAGTGTCTGAAGTTGCTAAACCTTTGTCGAAGCTGGATGCACACCATCCGCCAGTCATAATAACAGTAAAACTCTCTTGTAACAGTAAGTGTCTCCGGTCGGACCGTACTCCTTCGTTAAATTTTAACAGATGTGATTTCGATGCCGTCAATGAAAAACTGGTTGCTATTGCTTGGGACGAGGTGTGGCGACACACTACTGACGCGGATGTTGACAGTAAAGTAGAAATCTTCTATAAAATTATTCAAGAAATAATTGCTGAATTTACGCCCCTTTCGCGCGTACGTAACCATCGATATCCCATATGGTATAGCAGTCCATTGATTAAATGTTTGAAAGAAAAAGCTAAATATCATAATCGTTTCAAAAAATATAGGAATTTGTTGGATAAATTCACTTATGAGTTGCTTAGAGATAGATGTGAGTTTATGATCAAAGAGTGTCTCCGGAATTTCAAAGGGAATGCAGCTGTTACCTTACGTAATAGGCCTAAGCATTTCTGGTCATATGTTAATGGTCTGAAGTCTAATAGCAATTCACTACCCAACCGTATGACATTAGATAACAAACATGCAATTAGTGGTCAAGAGATATGTGAACTGTTCGCACAACATTTTAACTCGGTATATGGTAAGTTAGGAGCAGCTCCCAAATCTAGTAATGTTAATACGGATCATGCATGTAATACTCCTTCTCTCTGTAATATTGTTTTATCTGACTCAGAAATTCTCAAAGCACTCACTGATTTAGACGTCAATAAGGGCGCCGAACAGGACGGAATACCACCTATCTTTATAAAAAAATGTGCCGGATCTTTGCTATACCCACTATCTAAGATTTACAATTGTTCCCTGAGTCTTGGTTTTTTCCCAAGTAAATGGAAGACGGCTCGTATCACCCCGGTCTTCAAAAATGGCGATGTCTCTGACGTGACAAATTATCGACCCATCTCCATTCTTTCATCCTTAGGTAAAGTTTTTGAATCACTCGTTGTGAAAAAAAATTACTGGCATGTAAAGCAGCAGCTGCATCCTTCACAGCACGGTTTCCTTCCGAAGAGATCCACTACATCAAATCTTTTGTGTTTTGCTAGTGACATAGCAGATGCACTTGACGAGGGGAAGGAGGTACACGCTGTATACACGGATTTCAGTAAAGCGTTTGATCTCATTGATCACAATATTCTCTTAAATAAGATAGCAAATATGGGTATTCACGGGTCATTACAGCGATGGTGTGAGTCTTATTTGAAAAATCGGACCCAAATGGTAGTTGTTCAAGGTTTTAAAGCCCAGACTAACGTTATACCATCAGATGTGCCACAGGGCTCGCACATGGGGCCTTTGTTGTTCTTAGTTTTTATAAATGATTTGGCAAATAAAATAGAATGTAAGTTTAATATGTATGCAGATGATCTAAAATTGTACCAAACAGTAAACTGTGCTGAAGACACAGTAAAATTGCAAGCTGATATCGATTAAGTTTCTAGATGGTGTATCGAAAATCGCATGATTTTAAATATTAATAAATGTAAGCATATTAAATTTACAAGGAAAAGACAACCCACTATCGCAATTTACACAATTAATAGTGTACCACTGGAAGAGGTATCTTGGATTCGCGACTTGGGTGTAATTATGGATTGCCAACTTAAGTTTAGACACCATATAGATAATATAGCTCAGAAAGCCTCGCGTCTTTCGGGTTTTGTAAAGCGACAACTTAAGGAATTTCGGGATCCAAAAGTCACAATACCAGTTTTTAATTGCATCGTTCGCAGTGTGTTGGAGTATGGAAGTCAAGTATGGAATCCTACTTATGAGGTCTACTCTAATAAATTAGAACGAGTTCAAAAACGTTTTCTGTATCAACTGTCCTATGTTAATAACCAATGTAGAAACCTGAAATCCAATGGATCAAGGTTGGAATATTTCGGCATGACTACTTTATGTAATAGACGAAAAGGTGGGGATATTGTTTACTTGTTCAAGCTGATCAATGCCCACGTAGATTGTGAGGGTTTACTGGAGAGAATTCAACTTGCTGTTCCACGCCAGAGCAGTCGTTTATGCAATAGGCTTACTTTTGTGATGCCTCATTGCAGAACAAATATAAAACAACATGCTCCTTTTTATAGAATGTTTTCCAGCTGCAATAGTGTGAGACAGCATTTTGATATCTTCTCTGGGACCTTAGCATCAGCCAAAATTAAAATTAAGACGAGCCTGTGCGGCCATTCGACTAATAATTAATTATCGGTCTAATGGCTGCATATTACTGTTAAGCTTATTTATATTTTTTAACTAGCTCATATATTGTGCATGCTGTGTTCACTATTTTAGGGCATGCAGTTTCATGTATTTTTATTTAATGTTTATCTAGTACTTAAGTAATATTGTATTGCCCGATTTGTGAAACAACAATAAAAAAAAATAAAAAAGATAAATAAAGAAAACAATTTTTTTTTTATAAAATGTTGAATGTTGCGCGAGCTCGATACAAACCGAAGACTGACTTTTCTTGCGTAAGTGCCGATACTACATTTTAAAAATTATCAAAATTTGCAGTATTCTAACTAGGCCAAAGTACAATGTGCGGTTGCTAACCGTACACATATGTACCATAACAATAATCATTTTGCAATTGAAACAAACAACTATTAGAATTAAAAATGATTGATTTAAAAGAAGATACACTTCCTTTGAAACACTGAGAGCTTTTTCTAATAATATTGAGGGCTCAAACTATAGGAATTTAAGATGAAATCTTAAAAAAAATACTTTATTAGGTGATCAAAAATACGGAATGTATAATAAATTGTAACTTTATTGAACTTCACATTTAATTAATACACTAATTGATTATTTTGTAATTACACTACACTTAAAGACTGTTTGTAGCTGAACTTATTTTTTTTACTATTTTACCGACGAGATATTCTGTTTCATCCATCATTTCATCGTAATTGTCCATGACTTGATACTGAACATTCACACAAGCAGTGTCACTGTGAGCAACACTATTGTCACTTAAATCATGAACAGATATTTTTATTAAATGGTGTGCTTTTCCTGGCTCCTTGAGAATAACAAAAGATGAAGAAGATCTTTCTAATAGTTTGGATAAGGTAATTTTAGAATTTAATTTCGACTTCTTGTTTTTTTCCTTTTGTTGATCTTTCTTGAATCTCCTTGACTTTATCCTGGAGATTTTCCTGGAACTCAGTTTGTTTGACACTGTTCCCAGTTAGTTCTTTTGTTAAATATAATGAATTAATAACATCATCCACTATATAAAGATCTTCCATTTTCTGAAATAAAACATAATGTTACCATTAATTTAATAATAAATAAGTATCATTAGACTTGGAAATATATTAATTATTTAGTTACGATTATAAATAACAAGATTAATTAATAAGAATAAAAGCTTATTGATCTGCTCAGTTGATGACATCAAGTCGTAGATTCCTCATTTAAGTTTACTTTATATAATATAGATTGAACCCATCTCAATTTCAATGCATACCTATGATAGCGCCTAGATGTAATTGTATATATGCGTATGTAAGTCAGAAATTAAATTAATAGACACGATGAAGTTGAACAAACAACCCACGTCATTAATACTATCGGCGTTAATAATATAAATCTTGATAACTCTGCTCCTCAGATAAGACATAGCGTTCTATTACCTAATTCAATTCGCTGTATAATATGTGGTCCATCAAATTGTGGTTAAACTAATGCAATGATCAGTTTGTTATTGCATGAAAATGGACTCAAATTAAAGAATCTTTACTTGTATTCCAAGACAAATTTTAAACCAAAATATATTTTTGGAAGAAACCACAACTTTTGGACAAAATTGTCCAAATTATTCGCAACACATTAACATCCATTCTTAATGTGGCCTTGGACGACCGAGCGTGGCTGCAAGCCACCCTACCAATTCGTTTTGGTGGCCTCGGCGTCCGAAAAATTTCTAGTGTAAGCTTACCAGCGTTCCTGTCTTCTGTCCACAGCACTGAAAAGCTAACCAGAAAATTTTTAGCTCTTTCCCTGGTTGACTTCGAAGTGCCGTGCTTGACGGACGCAGAGGACGCCTGTAAATATAGTAAATATAGTTTTTACGAGAAGTCATAATTAGAGTGCCTCAGATTAAGTTTTTTGAATTGCTTTAACCAATTCTGTTTTTATTTTTGATAATGTTGCATGTAAAAATCAAATAAACATTCGTAATTATTTTTCTATGGGTAGACATAAGCAAATCGACTGCTTTTATTTATCTCAAACTTACTCGAAAATCCCGAAACAGTTGCTACGTGACAATGCAAATTTTCTTATAATATTTAAACAAGTTGATGTAAACTTAAACAATATTTACCAAGAAGATATTAGTTCTGATATATCATGGAATCAGTTCATAAATATTTGTAAAACGGTTTGGGGAGAGCCATTTAATTTTGTTAGTATAAATAAAGACTCATCATTAAATAATGGAAGATATAGAAAAAAATTCGATCATTTTATTCACTTTGAATGAAGTTATAAATTAATTTTATACATCAAATTAAATAAGTGTTAGAGTGGCCTTGGTCAAATACAGTATTATTTAAGAAATACTTAATAATATGGATAAAAATATTAAAATGGAGTTATTGAAGTCCATCGACTCAATAAAAAGCAAATTAAAACAATTGAAAAATCAGGAACATGAAATTAGCTTATCGTTTTATAAAATGCTAAAACCTGTTTCGGAGCCCCTTAAGTGAAGTCTAAAATATTTATAGAAAATATAAAAAATAACGAAAATAAAACATACGAATATTCTGAAGCAATCGAGTCGGATGAAAATAACACAAGCTCTTCTGCTATGTGTGACGATTTTCATGATGCTGAATTAAAGTCTGCAAGCTCTCCTGAAAATAAAGTGAAAGATAACTTAGAAATTTCACTAGAACGCGATGATATTTATGATATTCATGTTGGTTTAAATATACCATTTGGGATAAGAAAACAAAACAAAACTTTAATGATGGGTAATGTAGTAGTAACAATTTCCAAAATTAATAGTTTGAATAACGGTAACTTATTATTAATTAAAATCGGAGACAAACCTTACAATTTAACACCTGGCCTAGAAGAACACTTACTTCGAAGAAAACCTAATTTAAAGTTAAAATCGAATATAGATAAACTTGTCTATAAGGATATATTACATCATACAAATGCCCATAAGAGAGATTTTAACCCTAAGGGTCAAATAAGAGGTGACAAAGGAATTAAGTATCGCGTAATAATCAAACCATTTTGCCGATACGTCCAACTATAAAATTCAGACAAAACTTGGAGGCAGCTTGCCAAAGCTTAACAAATATAACAAGGACACTGTCCTGGTTTATTGGGACGATCCCAACGAATTGGTTGAGATATTGAAATTATAAGTAGCTTCAAGAGATGCTGGTAATACAAATCACGATACTAACTATGCGTCGGGCTGACGTTGGAGTTAAAAATAAAAAAATACAGGAAAGTAAAAAGCACTAATGAAAAAAAGTGACACTTTTTGCACAGTTTGGCTGCTTGCAATACTGCTATGCTAGTTTGGCACAATGTCCTCGAAAAGAGCGTTTCGAGGACATTGTAATAGTTATTTATGCTACAAGTGCGGAAGGTAGGTGATTTCCGATGAGTGGCATTTTATTCACGAGCGAGCGAAGCGAGTGAGTGGATAAATCGACACGAGTCGGAAATCATCTTACGTACGTGTATCATACAACATTTTACTATGCATTGTGCGAGGAAATAAAAATAATATATACATTAATAAAATTAAATTATTAAAATGGCAGGCGTATTCAAGCGCGTTCAGGATATCCACAGATTAACTAATAGTTCCTCGGGCATATCTACTGCGCATGTGCGAATAGCTGTCACATTGTAACGCAATAAGGAACGAGCAAAATATACGTTCTGCCAAACATATTTAATGAATATTTAAAATTAATTAATTGATCAAAATCTAAATCTAGAGTAATTAAAAATGACTAAAATAAAGTATTAGTTTTATTTTACCTTTTATATGAATGATAATCTGTACATAACTAATTTTTAAAACTTTTCTCAAATAATAAAAACTCTATGCGTCGGGCTGACGTTGGAGTTTAAAATTAAAAAAATACAGGAAAGTAAAAAGCACTAGTGAAAAAAAGTGACACTTTCCGCACAGTTTGGCTGCTTGGAAAACCGCTCTTTTCGAGGACATGCATTGTAATAGTACATTTTGATACAAGTGCGGAAAGTTTGTTATTGCGTACGAGGCCGAATGAACACCCGAGCCGTAAGGCGAGGGTGTTATGGGGCCGAGAAACGCAATAACAAATTTCCACGTGTATCAAACGACGTTTTTCAATACACTTTCGAAGAAATAAAATAATAAAACGATACGTATTTTTGTCATAAAAAATACTTGGTCCGAAAATGACGCCGCCTTTTTAGTAACTTTCCACTGAAGAAAACTTTGCAAAGCTGCCATATATTTCACCTTAGGATGGCAACAGGCTATCGCAAGCATTTTGTGCCTCAATCACAATATCCGGCGGAGTACCATCTAAAGAATTCTCTTCAAAACTTAAATTCGACATTTTTCACAAATAACTCATATTATTAAGACTAACTTTCCTTTTTTTTCCGCGCTTTATGTTCGCAGGTTAAAGGAGAAGCAAAAGGATGAAGCCGTTACCCAGCCTCACAGGAAAAATATAAAATTTTATATTTTTAAATTATATTTTTATATTTATATATTTTATAGCTTTTAAATTTATATATTTTTATATAAATTTAAAAACAACTTTGCACTCTTGTATAACAAATAACTATTACAATGCATGTCCTCGAAAAGTGCTTTTTTTTAACTCTAACGTCAGCCCGACGCATAGAGTTTTTAGTATTTGAGAAAAGTTTCACAAATTAGTTAAGTACAGATTATCATTCATATAAAAAGTAAAATAAAACTAATACTTCATTTAAGGCGTTATTAATTACTGTAGATTTAGATTTTTATCAATAAATTAATTCTAAATATTCATTAAATATGTTTGGCGGAACGTATATTTTGCTCGTGCCTTTTTACGTTACGATGTGAGAGCTATTTGCACATGCCACAGAATACTTAGAGATAGGCACATGCGCAGTAGATTTGCTCGAGGAACATGATGGATGAAGGAACAGGATGTAATCCTTTAAGTTAAGACATCGTGTATGGGCGGGTCGTTGGGTAGAATTGTGCAAATGAAATCATATTAATTATTCGATACACTGGGTTTATTTAAATAGTCACAACTCGGTTACAATCTTGCTTACTAATATTACGAATCGACACTGATTCTACGACGTGTTAGCTATACGGCGTTCAGTACTCAACTGCCATATTCTATGTTCCCCACCACGCAAGTGGTTACAAATAGCGCGCCAATGCGTAGTTGTTCTTGCTTTGCTGCCAGATGGCGTGCTTGCGATTTGTTTTGATGTCCGTACTATTGACTAAACCCGTTATACATTTGTCCAGAGCCCAATCTGTCTCCGAAAAGGAGGACGAAATAATTTTCTAGCTAGAAAAGTTACACCGGATATATTACCCGTATTTATATATATATATATATAGGACAATCGAGACTAAATAGGCTATCTAATATTCGAAGGATTTGGCCAATCAATCTAGCTGTTGTTTGCCTGAATTTTGAGTAAATAATTTGATATTATTTATTATGAGTACACATAAAATAAAACAGTAAATATTTCTCCCATTTATTCTGGTAAATTAATCTTTTTGTGTACGTTTAACGCATGAAATTTAGGTAATATTTTATTGCGTTACGTGAAAATGCGTGATTGTTAATAATTGTTTCAGCACATAAATTACATTGCGGCAAACCCATGTCCAACCTTTATTACTTCATGTATTTTATAAATAATGCCATTTCTGTGAATGAATAACATTCCCCCATCGTATTTTTCAGCTAAACACGCCATAAAATGGGGATAAAGGCAATTATTCACCAGATTCATAGCACGTGGGTCAAAGTTATCAAAACAGTCATCTATATACACACAGATCCTTATTTCATTATTTCCCTCAACAAATCTTGTTAATCTGTATGTTTAGTGCAGCAGTAGACAAATGCTACGTCACACAAATTAACATTAGAGCTACACCAAATTAAGGCAGAAAGAAAATGGAATAAATGGAATTGTGGAAGGTCGAAAAATAACAACAATTTTCATTAACAGATAATCACCTCTGAAATCACATGTGCTGAACAATGAGAAAACCAATGATTAGGAATTTTATTCCGCTTTAAATTGTTTTCCCTATTACAGCTGTTCAGATAATATACAACAATACACACACAGTTTAGCAAATCATTTATAAGTGTTTTTTTTTAACCTCTCTGGTATCATACAGGAAAAAGTATCGACATGAGCAAACAAAATGTAATAATGTAAATACCAATATAAATTACTCCTGATACTTTGATCGCATTAAATTTTTCAGCCCCGTAAGATGGCTTGCGTTAAAAAAAAATATATATAATAAAAAAAACTTCCTAAGACAATGGCTGCTTCATGGCCAAGTTAGTTACAGTTCCGGGGATATTATGATAATCTAGCGTATTGTGTGTGTATTTCATACTGTCCTTTACTAAACAGGTCAGCTTGATACGATACGTAGAGGCTCTTCAATGGCGCGTCTACTCTGCGATAACGGTGACGGCATTTGAGTCATGCAACCTAGAGCCTTCCAGCAGATATCGCACGGGTAAGTACTGTCATTACTTACAGTCGCGTATTTTACGGTTAATTTATTGTTGTGCGAGATACACAGCGTATTCCCATTGAATTATACGGAGGATAAAGAGTAATTGTGATTATGTGTTCAATGTTCGCAGGCTTAAGTTTGATGGTGATTTTATGATACTGACATCACAACACTCTCTGAGTTTTCTTCTTAGATGCATTTAGATCAATTTGTTTTAACTTGATTTAGGAATGTTACTGCAAAGGAACATTTACTGCTTCTTGGAAAAGCTTTTATACAAAGGTATTGCCTTCCTTACGAAAGAACATGAAAAGTTAATGGAAAATACTTTAGCAAAGATCTCTAGGTGTCTATTTCTATAGCCAGAATTTTTGCAGGAAGTTGATTAAAACAGCCGCATTATCTAAATGTACATGTTTACAATGTGCAAGTACAGTTTTGATATATCTATATATATAAAAGAAAGTCGTGTTAGTTACACTATTTATAACTCAAGAACGGCTTAATCGATTTGGCTGAAAATTGTTCGGGAGGTAGCTTAGAACCAGGAGACGGACATAGGATAGTAGGGTAGGGTAGGTAGGGTAGATAGGGTAGGGTAGGTAGGGTAAGATAGATAGTATACGGAAGGTATTTTTTTTTTTGTAGATGAATGTTTGGTGTTTTTATGGTAAATCAAAGTTTGCCGGGTCAGCTAGTTATATATATTTTAAAAATTTTGACGTATTTTTACAGAAACAAGGTCCCCTGCGATCAACTGCCGTAACTTTATGGCAGGATGCAAGAGGTCATTTCTAATAAAATAGTCAGAAATAGTTAAATTTAGTAAAATCTTTGACGAACAAAAATGTTACAGCCATCAATCAATCAACAGATATTGTAAAAAAAAACTTTTACAACTCGGTAAATGTAAATTTTCTGAAAAAAAGAAGACTTTATTTTCCACTATAAAATAGTTTTGCTAGGTTTCATAACAAAGTTATATAAGTAACCAGTTTTCAATTAACTCGACTGAACCAATTATACCTTAACAAGCGGTATTACGAGCATAAAAAAATACCATTTATGATAGATTGTTAACAAAAAAATCTTCAGAGTATTTGAATAAAGAATCTTTGTAATCAGTATTTGAAATAAACATGGTTATAGTTATTTATGCTACAAGTGCGGAAGGTAGGTGATTGCCGATGAGTGGCATTTTAATCCACTCACTCGCAAAGCTTCGCTCGCTCGTGAATTATTATTTCTAATTTTATTATTATTATTTAAAATTTTCAATAATTCTACCAATAACTTATCGGAGTTATTGGTAGAATTATTGAAAATTTCTATTCAAATTTAATTTTAACTTTCCCGGAATGTCGAAGCGATGGTACGCATCTTTGCGTGTTCCATCTACTTCTGCGAACTTTAATGCTTCGGCATGATTTTGATCCTTTCATAACAGGTGCGTCCTCGGCCAGAAAGTCTTATTAGGATTTCGTATGTTCAGGTTTTTATCATTGTATGAAATATGAAATGATAATTTAGTTTAAGCTTGAATGTTATACTGTTTTGTTTTTCTTTTTTGGTAGCTGTGTTGTGTTGTTTACTTTTAAGTGCCTGTCAGTCTCACGTACTATTTGTTATTCTGTTTGTTTTAGCAGTAAGTCGTCCATAATTGAAAAATAAATAAATAGCCCGAGTTTGAACGGGAATATAATTATGTGAACCTTTCTCGTTTATCTTTCTTTTAATAAGTTTAAAACGTATCAAAATACGTTGCGTGGTTTTGAAGAAGTAAGCGGAGAAAAAGCCAGAGGCAGACCAACATTTTATAATATTTAGAGGATTAGGTCTTAAACCATTTGTATTCAAAGACTAGCTGTTGCCCGCGACTTCGTCTGCGTCAAAGTCGTAATTTTTTATATGCCAAGGTATCTGTGAAATTTCCGGGCTAAAAAGCCAATGTTACTCCTTATAACAGCTAACTACCAGTGGAAGTCCCGTCAAAATTGGTCACGCCCTTTCGGAGTGAGACAGTTTTTTTTTTTTGAAATTGCGTATTTGTTATTAGTACCGTATATACTTTCATATGCATTCAATAAAACGTTGTTATTTTGATATAACATACAGACTTCAATTTTATTGATTTGAATAAATGTATAGATTTAATGTACTGATCTTGTTTATTAAGCTGCCCTCAAATCTAAATTTATTAGGGTCATTTGCAAATCTCTCAGTTGCGCAGTGTCGCAGTTTACTGAGAACCTAATTTTGGATTAAGCTCGTCTTCTTATAAAAGCTGTCTTAATAAAATGATTTAATGAATATAAGTATAAATTAAGTGGTATTTAGTATAAAAACCCGGCTAATATTTGTAAGGAATGGCATTTATAATTACAAGTCACTAACTCATTTTAAATTAATAATAAATACGACCGAAATTTAAACTGAGAATATAATAAGTACCTAACTTTATAATCCGTAATCAGTTTACAAAATTAGAAGTTATAATTATTTCTAAAAGATAATCTCAACAACCTTTAGAATTCAAGCGGTGTACGCTCGCAAGACAAACAATAGTAGGTAATATAATTAGAAATGTTCAGTATCTTATTTTTGTTATTAAACTTGTAGAGCAAACAATTAACTAGGGTAACTAGATATAGTATACATAATCTAAGATAAAAGACGGATAATTACTGTCAACAAGACGTATTTAATAAAGGCTTTCAGGTCTTGAATCTTGCCTTCATTGTTTTTGTAGCAACAATTTCATGAACATTTTCTTGAATAAACACCACGATAAACCAATTTATACTCTGGCTTATCTGCATAAAAAACCTTCAGCTTTTGTAACGTTGTTAAAGCTTTAATAATATATATTTTTTATTTTTACATACCGAGTTTCCTCCGTGCCTCGGAAAGCACGTTAAGCCGTTGGTCCCGGCTGTCATTTGAAGATCTTTGACAGTCGTTACGAATAGTCAGAAGCTTGAGATCTGACACCAGTCTTGCCAAGGGGTACCGTGTTAACCAGTTACTGGGTTGTGGAGGTCAGATAGGCAGTCGCTCCATGTAAAACACTGGTTCTCAGCTGAATCCGGTTAGACAGGAAGCCGACCCCAACATAGCTGGGAAAAGGCTAGGCAGATGATGATGTTTTTTTTTATTTATTTTTTTATTTATTCATTAACACATATATTTGTTTTAACAGGTAAGACCCAAGCTAACAAAAGTAGTCATAAATTGTTATTTATACAATACCAAGTAATAGGTCTAGATAGAGGTCCTCGACCTCGACCTCGGACCCTTGGACCTCGTAAAAACTGATTCACATCCGTGCACTTCAACGTAAGGTTCAGTTGAAAACCAGCGTCAAGCAACTCCCAGTTGTCTGGCATTTTGCTGAACTGGACCTTTTTGGCGCCGCCGCGGGGCACACTATGTATGTAATTGTTTTTATTAAATTCTTTTTCCTTATATTTGTACATTGTGTGTATCTATGTGTGCCAAATAAACTGGTTTTCTTTCTTTCTTTCTTTTCTTTAGAGGCAGAAGTTACACAGTGGACAACACACAAAGTGTCACCCTCTGGAATTCCGTCAAAGAACAAGAAAATATGTCTAAACGCAGAGAGATGCTATTAAGTATTCCTACTGCACGAATCACTGGTGCAAACTTTAATAAATTTGTACGGGTTGCCGGGACTTTAAAAAGCCCCTCCCTAGGTCCTAACCGTAGCCTCCTGTATTTACGCATTAATTTGCGTGCAAAATTTATAAAGGCATTTCAATATTTGGGGACTTACAAAGCAAACAAGGACCAAGTGGTAACCACCTTTTTGACTGACCATTACATATTAGAACTTGTACTTACGGTGGCAACAATAAGCTATTCTACAACATAATATAAGCTTCCTTATTTTCCAGAGTAATTTCGTATAAATGCCGTCCCTCTATAGGAAATAACAATTGAATCAAATCAGCATAAATTACGTTAACTGCGGGATTACTTCCAGGAATCGTGACATCAAAGACATGACAATAGGAACTTTGACGTAAGATAAACATCCGTCGGCAATCCCATCACATGTGAACACAACCGAAAATTTTCCAAGCATTTCATGACACTACCTTGATTGCCAAACAAGTTCTTGACAGTTCATCCGTATAACGCCTAACTTTAAGTTTATAGACATATCAATTTGGAGTCGTAATATTTTCTCAGCATTGGTTTTAATATTAATGAGGCAATAAATTTTCCTGTCGTATCTTCCATACAGTAAAACTTCAGCACAATTTCGGCAATTGTTTTCGTCGTAAATTTTCGACATTGCGACCATTGTTGACCCTTCTTTTTGATTGCAGAAGCTAATTTTTAATATTTGTTCCATAAGTTACCTAGCGTAGTTATTATGTCTCTTGTGCATCTTATGTAACGTCATTTCGATGATGAATGTTAAGTCTAGAGATCTAGTTGCAGTAATTTGAATTGAAGCTCAGTTTTTATTAGTTTTCAAAGTAGGAATAGCTTACTTGAAAAGAAATTGGGTTATTTTCGAGTCCCAGAACTGGTCGCTGAAGTCTTGTTCTTACGTGGCGAGTCCTCTCGCCAAGTGATCAAAGGAGTTATCAAGTTCTAGGAGCAGCGGTCGGTTGAACCAGTCACTCATACGGACCGTGCCGACAGTGCGACGGTTCTCCGAAATAAGCCTGTGAATAACTCATGTTTTTGTTTTCTTATAGGTAAGATACTAAATTCGGTTTCGTTTCTAGAGACGGCTTTTTAAGGTTATTAGAGAAAGTCAAAATTATGACTTTTAAAATATTGGTAATAGCAGTATTAAGTGCGGCCTACATAATAAACCGAGATGTGACCGGAATTGCAATTTCCTATATCATTAATATTAATAGTCAATAAATGTGCGGTGGGATTGCACTAGAACCAATTCAGTAAAAAACATTATATTAAATTAATATAGAGTACAGACCCTAATGACCAGTATTGCAATCTTAATGACCATTTTTGTTAAAGATTTTCATATTCAGCTTCCAAATTTAGAAGCCGTTCAAGTTAAGATTAAGGGCATCAAAATGATCGAGCAGTTGACTTTACAATGATGATGATAATGATGATGAAAAGTAGGCACATACAATATTTTACCAAAAATACATCACGACAAAATAAAATATAAAAAATGTACGGCCAAATAGATTTAAACTCTGTGATAGATTCAATTCTGGTTACAAAATTAGTGTGGTCAAACTACAAGGTTTTCATATTTGGTTTTAATATATACTTCAAGTAACCCCTGATCAATGTGTGGAAGTGTCTAAAGGCAGCTGTTGCATGCTCGTCAAGCACTGAAGGGTCCACTCCAGGGTTGTAGTCGTTCACGTAGCCGTCAACCCCGGGGCAGATCAGTTTGTTCTTCATCATGTTTTCATAGCCTGGGTGGGAATTATAGTAGTTTAAATATGGCCAACGTAGATGAGTATGTATACCTAGGTAAAAATATATCTTTTAACGATCCAACAATGGCAGAAGTTGAACGAACAATAAAGAAAGCGTGGAGTAAATACTGGTCTCTAAAAGATATTTTCAAGTCTAAACTCCCCATACAGTTAAAGAGAAAGGCAATGGACTCAATTGTTCTCCCAACTTTGCTATATGGAGGCCAAACTTGGACGTTAACCAAAGCTATCGCGCAAAAAATAAACGTGTTCCAGAGAGCTACAGAAAGAAGCATGCTGAACATCAGAAGAAAGGAAAGAAGAAGAAATAGAGATATAAGGAAAGAAACTAAAGTAGTAGACGCCGTGGAACTTATGTGCAGACTAAAGTGGAGATGGGCCGGACATGTGGCTAGAATTACCGACAATCGATGGACCGAGAGAATCCTGCATTGGTACCCGCGAGAAACGACGCGACCACGCGGACGACCTTATCGCCGGTGGGTCGATGACATCGCTCAGATAGCTGGAACAGCTTGATCCCGTCATGCCAAAGATAGAGATAATTGGAAGAGGTTGGAGGAGGTCTATGCCCAAAAATGGATGATGGAGAGGAGAGGACGGATTCTGCAACGGTGGCGCTGGTGAAACGCTCGATCCGAGCAACAATGAGCTACCTATTCCGTCCGTTTTCCCAGCGTCACTTTTTTTTATACCATCTTTACTTATTAACTTTCTCATTTGATCGATATGTCTGTAACAGTAACAATCATAATCTTTAAAATAAATTTCAAACATTCTTGACCCGATTGGTTTTTTTACAATTGCTTCGCTCCAAATGCTTTTTCTTGCTATAAACCATTTTGCCCAAACAGTGTCACCTATTTTAAAACATCGATGACTTGGTAATGACGCTGCTTCGTTATTTTGATCTGCATTTTTTTTAATTTGTGGTAGGACGAGGTCCAACCTGCACCTCAAATTACGGCCTAACATTAACATAGCCGGTGTCGAACTGGTAGCACAATGAACTGTATTCCTATAATTAAACAGAAAACCTTGCAAATGATCTACAGTACTCTTTTGGCACAATTGTTTATCTGTAAGTATGCATTTTATCATTTTTTTACATGTTTTTACGGAGTTTTCTGCTTGGCCGTTACTAGCTGGATGATAGATAGGTGACGTCAGGTATTCAATACCATTCATACGACAAAATTTAATAAACTCTGCAGATTTAATTTTCACATCGTTATCAGATACTTTAACATTAGGTAAGCCAAAGCGAGAAAATAATTCCTTTAACTTTAAAATAAGCGCACTGGTTGAAGTACTACGATCCATATAGATGCATTCCAGCCATTTTGAGTACGCACTCTACTACAATTAGGTAAACAGCCTGACCTATAGACATGTAGTCAATATGAATGCGGTGCCATGGCGTGGCCGGGCGCGGCCAGGGAGCGGGGGGGGCCGCGGGCGGCGCGCAGCGCACGGCGGAGCACGCGCCGCACGCGCCCACCCACCGTTCTATATCACCGTCAATCCCGGGCCACCACATCCTACTACGAGCCGCGCTCTTTGTCTTCACTACCCCGAAATGCCCGGAATGCAACTCCTTTAGCATCCTTTCTCTAAACACAGCCGGAATTACTATTCTGTGTCCGCGAAACAAACAACCATTGATCACTTCTAAATCCCCCTTGCATTGAAAATATGGTAGAATATTTCTGCATTTAATTTTTCTAGGCCAGCCACAGTTCATGTACTTAAATACTGTCCTCACTACTTTATCAGAAACGATTGCATTTTTTAAATCATTAAATAAAACCGGTTCTACACTCTCTTCCATAAACAGGAAATACTTAGAACTAGCATCGGGCTTCTCTTCGCTGGCTGACATTGATAACGGTGCGCGGGAGAAATAATCTGCCACATCGTTACTTTTACCATCTATATATTTAGGTATATAGTTATATGCGGATAATATTATGGCATATCTTTGTAGACGTAACGCGGCTGTTACCGAAACTCCCTTGTTTTTGTCGAAAATCGATAACAACGGCCTATGATCAGTTTTTAGTATAAACGGTTCCTTACGGCCGTATACGTATTGGTGGAAATGTTTTACACCAAATATAATAGCAGTCGCTTCCTTTTGGATTTGACTGTAATTCTTCTCGCTAGTTGATAAGGAACGCGAGGCGAAAGCTATCGGTCGCTCGCGGCCGTCCGCGTCTCGGTGCGCGAGAACAGCGCCGAGGCCGGCGGGCCCGGCGTCTACAGTCAACGTCAGCGGCGCCTCTGGGTCAAAGTGCGCCAGTACGCGATCACTACTCAACTCCCTTTTTACGCTCTGGAACGCCGCCTGCTGGCGCTCTCCCCACTGCCATTCTGCACCTTTACGAAGTAGTTCGTGTAATGGGTTTAATAAAGCCGATGCGTTTGGTATAAAATTTCTGTAGTAATTAACTACCCCCAGAAAACGCTTAACACCTAATATGTCAGTAGGCGCCGGCGCGTCTAAGATAGCCTCAACTTTTGAAGGACATGTTCTTAAACCGTTTCTATCGATGACGTAACCTAAATACGTTACGCTTTTGTTAAAAAAACAACACTTATCCTTCTGCAGCCGTAAACCGGCATCCTGTAATCTTTCTAAAACTTGTCGTAATCTAGACATATGTATTTCTTTGTTGGGCCCCGTAATGCAGATGTCATCCAGCCAAACGCTAATACCTTCAATACCTGCCAACAAAGTCTCCATAGCCCTCTGAAAAATCGCGGGCGCGCAGGCTAGACCATAGACCAACCGTGTATATGAAAACAGGCCTTTGTGCGTATTAATTGTACACAGTTTTTGAGACGGTTTTGATATTTTAAATTGATTATACGCATTGCTCAAATCAATTTTTGAATAATGCTCCCCTCCCCCTATACTAGCAAAAACCTCTTCTATACGGGGCAAGGGATACTTATCAATCTCTAAATCTTTGTTCAACGTACACGAAAAATCTCCAGCAATTTTTAATTTGCCGTTTTCCTTCAATACTGGAACAATGGGCGTTGCGTAATCTGCATAACTGACCGGTATAAGTATACCTAAACTGACGAGCCTATCTAGTTCTGTGCTAACTCTGTCCTTGAGCGCGAACGGCACGGTACGCGGTTTGAAAAATTTTGGCGATGCACTTTCCTTTAACTTTAAGTCTATTTCGAACTTATTGAAACAACCCAATTCGTCTCGCCATAGGCTTTGGAAATCTATTAAGAATCGTTGTACTTCTTCAGGGCTTTTATAAGAACTAATATTATAATTTTTAGAAGTCAAATAAATTTTGAATTTAGTCATAAAATCACGACCTAGAAGTGGGGGGCCACCATTTTCTAAAACATAAATTTTAACATTCTGGCTTGATTTTAAATATGTAACTGTTGCAATAAAATAACCCACAGGCGTGATTTTGTGACCGTTATATAAACACATTTTTAAATCGCTCTTCAACAGTTTAGTTCTAGAAAAATGCTGTAAATATAGGCTTTTCGATATAACTGAACTGCCTGAACCTGTGTCTAACTCCATACACAGTTCTATATCATTTAACAACACTGATATTTTAATAGGATTATTGTCAACATACCTCAAATTAAAAAGTTGACATTCCCTGCAACCCTGAAATGTATCTATTTCCTCCGTACCAATATTACGCACATTTGACATTTTAACCGCACACAACTTTTTCAAATGCCCTTTTTGTCCACATACTAAGCACTTGTAGTTCTTAAATCTACACTTTGCCGCAACGTGGTTCTTCATACCACACACTGTACAACGCGCTTGGTTGCCACTGATGCCATCCATCGCGGTGGCCGTGCCGGCGGAGCCCGCTTGACGTGACGCGGCCCTTGCGGCGCCAGCTCCCGCCCGCACGTAAAACACCGGTTCCTCCTTCACTGCGACCTCGCCTTCGCTGATGGTGTCGCCTGCGCCAACCACGCGCGCCTGTCTTGCGCATGACGCCTTCTGCGCGACCTCCAATGCACTTGCGAGTGTTAGGGTCTTGGAGTTACATTCAAAAAGTTTGTCACGCTCATGTCCTGTCTTAAAGCCCAGCACGAACCGGTCTCTCAGTATGATATCCAGTTCTGTGCCAAAATCACAGTATACGGCCAGCCCTCGCAGCCGTGCTGCCCACTCCTCGATGCTTTCACCGTCTGATCTTGTTGCTTCGTAAAATTTTGCCCTATCAGCAAATGTCGACCTTTTTGGCGTGAAATGTTTGTTGAGTACTAGAACTAGCTCGTTGTAGATAACGTCTTCGAGTTTCTTCGGATGAACCAGGTTCCGAAGCAGACGGTACGACTCGTCTGACAGATGCGTCAACAAAACAGCACTTTGTTTTGCATCTTTAATATCGTTCAACTTGATAAATTGGGTCAATTTACCATAATACACTGCCCACTCTTGTATTTTATAGTCAAAAACGCCTAAATTGCCGAGAAAACTTGGCATTTTTTTTTTATATGAACTCGCGGGTACTTTTTTTTTCGTCGCCAGATAATATGTATTCGAGGTATAGTGAAACGACCGTCTTACTCAATAGCTAGTTTATTACTGGATTACCCACTAGAGAACGATACATATATTACAGTACCACACCTAATAATAGATACTTAAATTATAATTAATATAAAATAAAATTGAAAATTAAATACTATTATATTATTAAATGCAATATAATTCAAATTACTTAATTCAATAACGTATAAATGTTAAAATTCAAGATTAATATAATAATTACGTATTATATCATTTTAACTAATTTTTATTTGAATAATTTAATTAATATCTGTTTGTAAAATAAGCTAATTAAGTATGAATGTTCTCTTATTGTGTTAAATTTAATATTAATGATATAAATGTATATTTGTAATCAGTGAGAAATAAAGGCTATATTATTAAATATGGCCAACAAAGAAATTATTATTATTATTATTATTATATTCTTTATTGTACACCAAAAAAAATATATATATACAGGACAAAAAACATAAAAGCAAGTGTACAATGGGCGGTCTTATCGCACAGGGCAATCTCACAGGGAAATTAGTTTAGATTAAGATCGTGAAGGTTTCTCGAAATGTTACAAAATCACATTTTGGTAGCGTTTTGCACAAATCGCACAACACGCAGCGTTCGAAAGGTAACTACGTGACGCTAACGCAGCGTAGACGCGGCTTAACCAAGGTGTTTGCTCACCGTCTACACGGCTCAAACGATGAAATTTGTCGAGCACCTAAATTGAATCAAACCCAGACAAAATATTATCAAAGTGGTAAGAAGCCAAAAAAAAATAACAAATATTAGGAAATTCTTCTTTACACTTAAAAAAATCGGCCAAGGTTAAGTAGGCGATTTTCCTTATCTTTGAAGGCACAAAGCGTCATGTATAATGTTCAGTAGATCGTAAGGTTTCCCGCAAATTATTTTGCCAATACAAGATTCCTTCTTTTTGCGTCGGCGTTTAAATGCGATATTAACAATATGATGCTTGATTGATGAAACTAGTCTTAACGATTAACATAATTTGCAAACATGACTCAAAAAAAAATCCATTCTGTAGACCTTCTATGATATGTTGAGTGATAAGAAGGAAAAAAAAATATTTAAAAAAATATCGATTCGTTGGATAATTTTCGACTTCGGGTCTTTGGGTGAAACGGTTGGTAAAGCTATATTTACAGAAACACTGAAGTTTATTCTCTCTCTTTCTTGCAATGTACTTGAAAATGTGAGAAAGTTAAAAATTATAAACTAAACGGGCAGCTTTTATCAGTAGCAAATATGTACAAACTAAATGTTTACAAGCTTTAATTTAGTGTCACCTATCCGGATAGGTGACACTAAATTAAAGCTTGTTAGCATTTTTATTTTGCAAGCTTTCACAGAGACACCGGTGTCTCTGTGAAAGCTTGCAAAATAAAAATGTAACCCGTTATTCAATGAGGCTGAACTAATTAACGTCAGTTTAAACTTGTAACGTTGACTAAGGTCCATAAATATAACTGTAAAACGTTCTTTTAACCCGCTCGGAAGCTCAGTTTTAATGAAAATCATTTCTAATACCGTAGAGATGCGATAAAATATAAAAGTCAGTTTTCGAAAAAAAGGAGAACAATAAGTTAAGTTAAGTTAAGACGAGATGGTTTCCGCAACTCCACGTCTAAGCGCGTATTTTGCGTACAAAAGGAGAACAATATTTCCGAAACTTAAAAATCTATTAAAACGACGATTGGTAAATCCCGTCCAATCTATCTGTCTAAAGCAACAAATGCTACGGTATATTTTTGGATATATCGAAGGCTTTTGATACGGTCTCTGTCCCAATCCTTATATCAAAACTGGAGCACATTGGAGTTGTAGGTCTGTCATTAAATATATTTAAAGATTATCTGAACAATCGTACCCAGGCAGTCAAAGTTGATACTGTAGTGAGTGAGGACGAAGAAATTAAATATGGAGTCCCACAAGGGAGTATTCTTGGGCCCACATTGTTCATATAATACATCAACGACTTGTGCAAGATGAAACTAAAAAACTGTCATATGTTTACATATGCGGATGAAACAGCATTTTTAGTGTATGGAAAGAACTGGGTGGAGGCTAAGATACAGGCCGAGAGTAATCTAAGGGTTCTGCTATGGTTATCTTCTAATTTACTTACGTTGAATGTAGATAAATCAAAATACATTCGTTTTTATCCCCCCAACAACTCAACGCCATCAGTAGAAACTATAAAACTTACTGCCCTCACTTGTGCCAGATCAATAACACCTTGACATTGTTTACCGTTATGCAATGTTGCCTTTATAAGGTATCTTGGTGTTTTAGTTGATGGACGATTGGACTGGCGTCCACAAGTGGAGACCATCACCGGACGTGTCAGAAAACTATTGTACGTTTTTTAAAAATGTCGTCACTCTGCCAACCGTACGGTACTGAATACAATCTATCTTGCACTATGTCAGTCAATATTGGGTAATTGTGTGCCTGCGTGGGGTCGAACTTACAAAACTTTGTTTTTGAAATTGGAGAGGGCTCAAAGGTCTATTCCCAAGGTCTTACAGGGATTGCAAGGTGTTGACGGTGCGACAGCTGTTTATTCTTCGCACGATGCTCTGGGACTGCGGGAAATAGTGAGTTATTTCCCCTAAATTAGGAAGGTTTAATAAGTGAAGTGGTGCGCTTGTTTGTTCTTCTGTGCAATGTAGAACAGCTTTCGCGGAGCGACAATACAACGCGTTGAGTTCCAGGCTTCACAATGAAATTAACAAAAGGATCTCATTATACAAACTAAATAAGTATAATTTTAAAGATAAATTAACTCGTTGGTTGAAGTTGTTAGGTTATGATGAATCTGAAAAACTTATTGTAATAGTAAAATAAAACTTAGTCTTTGAATTTTGAATAATAATAATTTAGCACGAAACATAATCATTATTTTGTAAAGTAGCTAATTGAGAAAAAATGTTATGTGTAATATTTTAGCACTAAATAAGACGGTGATATGTATACAACATCTAAAACGGCCGACCGCCGACTACCCAAGATACGAGCATGTCTCAGTTTGGGAGTCGTTGTCTTAAATTAAAATGACTCTGTACATTTACCTCACTAACATAGATGTCAATGTTGTTTCTTGTACTTTTTGAAGAATAAATTATGAATAATTATTATTATTTATTATCTTAATCTGCCATAGTTGGAAAAATATTCACAACAATAACAAAAATGTAAAGGAAATCGAAAACTGTGAAATATAACATATTCGAGACCACACGTCACACCAGCGCCACTAGCCTAGCGACGAATTCATTCGGTCATTCAGCGCCCCCATTAAGCTGATTTCCTACACACGTGCGTTTTTCTCGTGACAATATAGTTTTAAATATAAAAACAGTTTGTAACTATAAAAAACTTACATTAGGAACTATCCTTTTTTTTTTTTTTTATAGCGTGGAGAAATGCTCATGCATACTGCGCTACCACGGGGAGATAGCGCAGTTATGTGGGACTCTAACCCACTAAAACTCCACGGTGTCCTCCTGTGCCGCTTATGGCGGGAACACGGGAACGCGTTATCATACATCCGCGAACCCGCCGCGGCTGTCCGTCTCCGGACCCTCCTCTGGGGTTAACCCCCATCACCGGCGCACCAGAACACACAGTACGCCGTGAACACCCCGGGGACCAAATCAGCACTTGGGTACCAGACAACCCCGTGTATGGCACCCTTGGTCCCCCTGTGATGGGTCAGGACAGTGGCCCCGCCACCTACCACTTTTCGGCCGCAGGAGATAGGGAGAGCGGCCAGCGCCATACCGACACTCCTCCTCCCCTGCGGCCCACCGCGTCCGCTATCAGACGGTGGCGACCCCGTGCAGGCCGCGGAGGGTAAGGCGAGCGGCGCACCGTAATACCGGCACTCCTCTCCCGCCGCGGCCTCCGACCCTCAGCCGCGATGCCTTCCATACCACATCGCGGCCTGCCTCAGTTGCGATGTCGCCTAGGCAACACCGCAACCTACATGTTGGCCGCTACGTCGTCGGCTTATCGGCAAAAGCCCTGACGAGCGGCCACTCCTCGGGTTCCTCTTGGCTTCACCGTGGTTTTCCAAGCCACGGCTACTGAGCCCCCCCACCTCGACAATGCGGGAACCCACCGGGGTGGATTAGGAACTATCCTAATGTGAGTTTCAACATCGCCAACCCCTTTTAAGCAAGCGTGGTGATCAGTGCTCGTGCGTTCTCTGTATGAGAAGAGGCCTTTTCCCTGCAGTGAGACAGTTACTAGCTGGCATCTTTTAATGTTACTGTAAAATCCCGAACTACAGTAAAATCTTAGATTTACCAAGTCTTACTGGTAAAAGTCCGATATGATATATGATAATCGCTAATTACGGGCTTTTTCTAGCAATCACACGGTAAATCTTAGGTATTTCCCTTAGAGACTGGTAATTTGTAATGTCTATGCCACTATGATACGAAATGATGAGAACAATAATTAGGGATTGATTGATTAGTTTCACCAAAGTAGGTTTTATGTTTATTACATAATATTTATTTCGACGAAGTCAACTATTCGAATCACAATCTAATTATTTGTAATTTTTTTATTTCTTTTACACACTAGTATAATAGTCAAGCAACAAAGCAAATTTCGGGCATTTACCTTCAATCACATGGTAAAATAAATTAGCCGCCCGCCCAAAATTAGCGATCATCATAGATCATTAATTCGGAGTTTGACCAGTAAGACTTGGTAAATCTTAGGATTTACCGGTGAATCCTTATGTTCTATCCTTAGGTTTTACCATATTCGGCTTTTTACAGTAACATTTAAAACGTTTCTTACCTAGAAGAATAGGAAGGTATTCATAATAGTTGATGTGTTGTATCTCGGCGATGTGGATGCGTCTGGATTCCTGGTAGATAGTCTCGTCGTTCCAGTGAGGGTTGAGTTGTCTTAGGTTGTCGGCGATGCGGTTGTGTTTACGCATCGGTATCACTTGGAGGACCGTCAGCTGAGGGTTTTGGTTCACACGAATGTCACCTGTGAGAGAAAAGAAGATTTATTTAATAATTTGCAAATACAGTTATTTTGTCCTAGTACACAACATTGACGCTCACAACATTTATTAATTCAATACCATGCATGTCTGATTAGTCATGCAAACGCATGTTTGACAAATAAAGTTTTCTTTCATTCTTTCTTTCTTTACATGTCGTTAGATTTTTTGAGCTATTCGGACCTATTTAGTGAATAGTATCTGGTATAAGCACAGGGTGTAGACAATCTATAAACAATATCGATCTAATCCCAAAAATTTTGTCATTTCGACAACCGCTAACGCCGATAGAATATTAAAGGATCTACAGACAATGTTTCAAAATGTAAGGAATTTTCAAGCGCTGTTGAGATGTCATGTTGTCAATCCTATAATTGGAATGTTAACTGTAAATTAGTTTTTATCCATCGGGTGGGTTAATAAAAAATATTGGACAAGTATTTTTTCTTTAGACACGTAAGCATAAAGTGAGCGTTGAAATGTCGTGTGTCGCCGTTAGTACAATTTATAGTGACGACACAAACCCCCTCGTCTGAACTTTATATATATTTATCGTTGTCCTTTTTTATTGATTTGGTAAAGCAAAAAATACGCGTCCAATATAATTTGATAATCTTGGTGACAGAATTAGAATTATCATTGTTCTACCCAGAAAACATTCGTATTATATTTTGCAATTTTGACAATTGTTATCGTTGCTAGAATTTCACTTTGTTTAGAGACCAACTCTTCATTAAGAAGTATCGGTCTTAGATTAACGGTATCAGTAACTTAATCGACTACTTCACTCACAAACCGAAGCTTGTTATCAGTGTTTTCCAGCTCAATTTCTCGGAAAACTCACTCGCTCCCTTTATGGTGGGTGACACGTGTTAAACAATTGAAAAACAGCAAAAACAATTCTCATATATTGCCAGATGGCCTCAAAGTTGTTTATAAGTACGATAACTTCCTTAATTGTTCTTCAAAACTACTTTTACCTACTATATTACCTAACTTTAATTGGAAGAACCTTTACAGTGCTACTCGAGTTACTCGACCCTATAATTACCCTCAACGGGGTTGTAAGAAAAGATCAAGTAGATCCCATCACTATTCAAAAGGCTTATGTTTGTGTAAGCATTTCTAAGAATGATCAGTTTCCTTGGCAGCCTTAAACTCTGTCATTATTTAAGAGGATTATTGCGAACCCGCTCAGCTTAGATAGACAGTATTTTATGTCTAATATTAGCTTAGCTTCCCGAAAGATATTTCGAGGCTAGGTTATTCGTAATGTCAACAAAAAATGATTTAGGTGCTATTAGTGTTATCGCAATATCTACATATTCTAGTATCTTCCATTGCGGTTTTGTAATGTATTTCACAAAAAATTGGTCAAGAAATGTATTGAACTGCCTTGGAATGCTTTAAGGTAACGCCTTTAAACTATAAAGTCAATATTCTCTAACGCGACTATGATTTACGCGTATATATTACGCTTAATGTACGCTTGTTATTTATTGGCATTAACTGAGGGGTTTTTGTGTCACTATCATGGCGACTGATTCGAGTGAAACCCTTTCAAATCGACTTGGAGTATTTTGGCGTTAGAATATTTATTAATTTGTTAATTCATTTATTTATTTATTTCGTTATTTATTTATTTATTTATCATAAAATCCACAGCTCTGAAAATATCTGATCACACTTATTATACTACATACACATACATACATAAACTCACGCCTTTTTCCCATGGGGGTAGGCAGAAACTACAGAACGCCACCTGCTATGATCCTTACATACTTTTATTGTTATTTTTTACAAAATAAAGGCCAGGTTAATATAGGCCTAAGTATTTTAATACCATAAAGAATTAAGAAGGAAAATCAGATCTCATAAATAACTTACCAGTCAAGTAGCAAGGATCATTAGGGGTCTGTGCAGACTCGCAAGTAATGGTAACATTGGGGTCTTGTGGGGGCCACTCCCGACCTTCCCTCACGTTGGTTAGCAGACGGCCTCCTTGAAAAGCTCTGATGGGGTTGGCCAGACCTTGGCTGCTGCCGTAGACCAGTGAGAGATCCATATAGGCCGTGACTGTTGTAATCTGGTAATAATAAAATGTAAGGCATAGTTAATATAATATAAGATTTAAATTGCCAACCCGCCTTGAGCCAAGAGTGGTGATTAATGCTCGTGCCTTCCCTAGACTATTCCTTTCTTCTGTTTGTTTTGTTATAGACGCAGAATTATCGGTGAGCATGGTTTACCCAGTCAATAATGTTGTGCAGATTCAGTGATAGTTTCACAAAAATCAGCATTCAACTTCACTTAAGCGATATTTCCCATTACTTTGCTTTCAATATTTCTACATTGAGAGCGAAGTAATTGGGAAAACTAAGTATCTAGGATACCAATTTTGAGGTTTTTAAAGGGGGGGGGGGGGAAGAGCGGGTATACTTACGTACGGGAAGTACAGGGGGTACTTCCCCCTTAAACCTAGCAAATAAATAGTTTTCATAATATTAAAGTTTTGAGGTTATGTACTCAAAACAACGCAATAAAGAGTGTTTAAAAAACTTTCAAATTACTTCTGCATCGTCTCCGGCGCTGCGGGAAGTACAACCCCTTCGCCTCTACGTAAGAAAGCATAGGTACGTAAGAAAGGCTAGACACCGGCAGCGACCTGCAAGCCGAAGCTGCGGAGGTGAGCTAGAGGTGAGTTGCTCTCCTTTCGGGCCTCCAGTTTTAATATACACTCTAGGAGTAGCAGCCAAAAGACTACTTGAGGTTATAAAACCGAATATGGGCACACCCCCCCATATTCGGTTTTATAACAGAATCGACCTATTTTCACCATGAAGTGTAATAAATAATGTAAATGTAATCCCAAGAGAAATGCAATAAATGAAACGTCATATCAGGTCGCTGACCCACAAAATCATTCGAAATGGGAAACTAACTCCTATAAAAACAACTCTTTACAACGCCGAAATCGGGATCCTGGATACTAAGGCCATTTTGAAGGATTATCCTAAATTCGCAAAGTTACAAAGACAGAATATAGCACTCCAAATTCTGGCAAGACTAATTACAGTTCTGTTGCTAAGCAGATAAGTCTACGATGATGATGATGATACCAGTATACGAATTTAGGCCAAATTCTTTTTGTGTTATTAAATACCGAAATAAAACTCGTTCAAGTAGCAGGTATTTCCAAACTTTGGAATCCAATTCCCAGGTCAAGTAATGTTCTCCCTAACTTATTTGTAAAATTTTCCCAAGCCCAAGCCTATCAAATAAAAAAATAACTTTTCGAGTGTTGAATGGACGACTATTTGAAATTGACGGAGCACGGCTATTTGAATCGCTGTCGTTACTTTGAAATCTTATACTGGTATTGGAAAGATAAAACTGAGATAGCATAAGTCTCTGGCAACCTCTGAACGGGTCGGCGGTCGGTTGAACACCCGAATGCGAGAGTCGTGCGATCGAATCCGCTCCGTGACTAAATTCCCAAAAAAATTGTAAAAGTGACTTTTTATTGTTTTTTTTTCGCTAAAATGTTTAATTAGTTACCATCAATAAGTGCAAGTATTATCTCGAACAATAATAACGATAATAAAAGGCAAAGATAAATAACTGTCAAGTGTGTTAGATAAATAAATAAAAATCTTAACAACAACAATGACAAATAGTGACAATCGAGTGCAGTGACTTATAACAACAGTGATCATTAACATTCAATGGATATGTTTTAACAAAACAAAAAACCAAGTGACCAAATTATTTGACAGTGAAAAAAATCTGATTGCATGAGTCATCTCAACCGTTTTTGTTCGTTTAAATACTGGTACTAATCAATGCAAACCATAATTTCGACTTGATAACTTAAGTTAACTTGGATCGGTGATATAGAAGGCGACATTTTCTCACTTAACGATTGTTCGACGGTTCGCGCCCCAACGAAGAAAACCGCCTCTTTTTGTGAATTCATAGTTCTATATTTTCTTACAAAAGAACTCTCAAACCTCAATTTGAAATAACCTACAATAAAATAATAACAGCGATATGGATACAGACAATAATATCACATTTAGAAAAAACTACAAATCCGGCTCTCTGACTGACTTATCCGTTATGATAAATGATGACGAAAAAACCAATATTGGACACCACGATGATGAGCCTCCCGGACAGTCAGCATCAATGAGGTAGGGAAAACTATGGAGAAAGCATATTCTACTATATGAAGAATAGTTATACAAATATCTATCATATCGACACACACATGTCAAAAAGCGTTTTGTCTCTTTTTAAATAACCAAGAGCTGCATATGAAAAGAGAGACATCTAAATGTTTGTCAAGGACTAAATTTGGCAACACTTTTGTGTGACGTCAACATCATGCCTATGCGTGACCGGTCGCCATTTTATGTGCCAAAAGTACTCTTTGTTTTTGTGGTAGTTGTGCTGTCAAACAGTTGCTTGTTCAGAATATTTTTGTTGTTTTATAAGGAAATACGTCTAGAAACTAGTTATTTTGGTGTTCTGAGTGTGGACATTAATAGGAAAATCATGCCCTCGTATTGTTTAAAACAGTCTGGTATGAGAAAAAACAAAAATCAGCCTAAATTGACTCTGCACAGGTTAGTAACTAGTTTTCACTAATCCGGTCGAATTTAATGTTAAATATTGTTACAAGATGGTATTTTTGAATATTATTCGAACCTGTGTCAAGTGAGGGAGCAGTGGTGGCCCAGTGGTATCGGCCGCGACTTACAAGTTGTAGGTCGTGGGTTCGAGCCCAGGCAGGCGCTTCACTTTGTGTAAATTATTTCTTCACCACTGCTCTCAAATCGTTGAAGGAAAACATCGTGAGGAAACCGGCATGTCCTAGAACCAAAAATTCGAAGACATGTGACATGCACCAACCCGCACTGGGCCCGCGTGGTGGATTACGGCCCATTCCCTCTCAAACAGAGGAGGCCTGTGTCCCAGCAGTGGGAACATTAATAGGCTGATGATGATGAAGGTTAGTGATGATCGATTTTCGCATACGATAAGTATCGATAAAATTTATAGTATGTAAAATACAGGTTGGCCAAAAAGAGTTGACAAAAATTGAGGTCGCCACTATCGTTTATATGGCATCATTTATACTATTACATAAATGAATTTGATACTTGAAGTATTTTAAAGATAAATCAGAATGGGGAAAATCGTTAAATTAGATGGTAAACTTCTAAATTTTTCTAACTTGTAAATAAAAAGCCTAGGAGAGTAAAAACATCTTTATTATAGTAACTATTATTATTAAAATCATCCAACTCTATTTTTGGACGGCCTTTTCTGTGCTTGGCTGGGGTACTAAATTTGCCTTTGTTTTTATTCCCTTCTTTTATTAAGTGACGTACAGTGCTTTCTGATTTTCCTGTAATCAAAATAAAACATTAATGTTTTATTGTATAAATTGTAGCATGACGTGCGTGACGATCAAAAAATGCAGTCGCTCTATACAAAGTCATTGTGTCAAAGTAATTTCCCTATGTAAACATAACCTGTAAAATTATACAAAATCCGTAAAAAACTTCGATGATGTGGTATATTTTGAAGACCTTACCGACTTTAACTGTAACTTAGATCATGAACCATGTATTTTATATAAAATTAGAGTGAATAAATACCTGTTATATCAGCAACTCGTTTGTAAATCTCGTCCAACTCTGTTAGAAGTTTGCCGGCATTGTATTCCTCCAAACACCTCTTAAAAACATTGAAAATAACTTGTCTGGCACCACTATTTACTGTCTTGCCCATTTTCAATAGTATATCACCGACTAATGCGTTTAATAAATAAATAATAATAAATAATAAATAAATTTATTTTCAGTATCTTTACAACTTCTACAATAACAACCAAAAGTCTCATTAACTCACAATAGACTTCTTTGTTTTGGTGGTTCGACTGATGTTTGACATTTCTTTAGAGTTGCCATGTGCAGAAAAAAATTAGTTCCGATTTATTTAATGTCAACTCTTTTTGGCCAACCTGTACATTGCAATGATATTTTAATCCACAGATTTCCTGGAAACAAAATTTTAAAGAAGAAATGGATAGAAGCTATTGGTTTTCAAAATACAAACCCTAGACATAAAATGTGGCATATCTGCTCCATGCACTTTGAGGAATCTTGTTTTAACAGAACCCTCGATGTGATAAGGTTACCTGACGGCGTAGTGCCCACATCGACTTTACTGGTATGTTTTTAAACAAAAGTTGCAAAACACAGTAATTTCAACACATCTTGTTACATACTTTTTTATTGACAGTATTTCTTTAAATTAATTAAATATGTAAATAAGTAATAGAATTATGCGACTTTCTTTTTCAGCCTAGGCAAATATGTTCCTCACAACAACCTACTTATATATATATGTGTATCTCACAAAGAAATGGGCTTTACTAAATCAAAAAGTGAGAACTTTAAATGAAAAGGTCCGGAGATGTGATGGAAAGATTTCTAATATCATTCAAGACCTTAAGAAAGTTAAATATATCATTAATGATGGAAGTTTAATTCTAAATAAAAATTTAAGAATATGCGGAAGGATTTCGTAAAAAGCAAATTGCCAAATCTAAAGGCCTACTTTAGAAAATAGTATTCTGAAGAATTTAGAAAATTTGCCCTTAAGCTTCAATTTGTTTTAGACGAAAGCGTATGATTTTATAAGTAATACCGACAACACTTGTTTGACACACTCGCACTTTGAGCATATGGTACCAACATGTTAATGCCGAACCTGGCTTTATAGAAATAAATAAAATAGTGAATTTCAATAAGTTAATTTTGTTCAAAAATGAATAAGTGTCTTTTTTACATAAAATATTGTTATTATTTTACATAAATTAAGTTGTTCGAAAAGTAGGAAGATAACAAAATATTATTATTTATTTACTATAAGAAGATGCATTTACCCTGCAGTGGGACAGTTACAGGCTGGTATTATTTATTATTACTACCCCTTTGGCCTATGTCTAGTGGATTGCGATAGGCTGATTTGACTTGATATAAAACAAAATACATTTTAGTTTTTAATGGGTTAGGTATAGGGACGGCCAAAAATCGTGAATCTAACGAAACAGGGCGATATTTGGGGCTTTTTCTAGCACGTCAAAAGAAAAACATCTCCCACTATCTCCAAAAATCACTATTTCGTTTGATACACGATATATTTTTTGCCCACCCTGTATATTACCAGTCATACAATACTCTATACCCTTAGCTACTTCGGTTTCTATGGACCTGGTTTGTTCATATTATATTGTTATTACATTATTATATCGTAGAACAACAACGTAAACAATTTCATGAACGTTTTTCTCGCAGTTACAACCCTACAAGGCAGCCATTTTATGCGCCTAATTTTTGTAGGTATGCACGCTAATTTCGTGGGTATGGCAAGTCCATAGGTTTCTAAGTCAGTGGTCTGCATGACAAGAATGACGATGACAACAGTAATTACTTATTCGAAAAAATAAAATCACTAGAATCGCAACTATCTAGCGCCCACCAGAAAATTGAAGACCTAAATAGTAAGAACTTTAGACTAAAAGTGGATCTACAAAATGCAATAAAATCTATCGAATCATATAAAAGAATATGCGAAACCCCAGACCGAAAAAATAATACCCCACAATCAGCTCACAAAAAAAATATAAATCAACACAAAAAAACACTGAATACCTCAAGTACTGAATCTGGGGTTTGTAACGACCCCCAAAAGACGATATAGAGGGTATTGAAGTTTGTACGGCAGTATTTGATTTCTTGGGTTGATAAATTTGAAACTTCACATAAATACCAACCTCGATAAACAATTAATGTTATCATTATTATTTTTTTGAAACTACCCCCAAATGTCGATTTAGGTGGATCCACTGAACCGATTTAGACGAAATTTGGCATGGACATAGTTTGAGATCCTGGGCAAGACAATGGATAATTTGTATACCCATGGGATGATAAAACACTTTTACGCGGGCGAAGCCGCTAGTATAACATATACATACACACACATAAAACTTACTCTCAGCTTCAGTAGAATAGGCTGTAGAAAAATAATTTAAATTAATTAGTTAAGAAACTGAAACAGGACGAAGCTTTACTCTTATAGTTTTGGCTTGGCCATTTTTCTTTTTTTGGTTTACTTTCTTTCAAACTTCCAAAGAATGTACCCCCAGAAGTATTGGAAGGCCACAATAAAATCATCCAATCAAGTAAAAACAGTTTAAACTGACCAAACTAAATGACGATTCAAAGAATCATTGCAGATACTTAATTTTTTGTCCAATATCACAAACATTAACGAAATTTACATAGCATATTTCAATATTTTTTCAAACATTCTTTCCAAGTAATGAAACAAAACTTCCATAAAAGCAGAGATAAAAACAAAAGAGTGTATTTTCCACAAAATTACGAATCAAGCTCTAAACATAATTTTTCTAAAAGCTTCTCAAATGTGTAGATATCTTGCTCACATAATCTATCACGCTCCACTCGCTACCTTATGGGAATATTTCAATCCCATAAATCCCTACATCCCTTCACCCTGTTCCCAAACAAATACGCCGTTAACAAATCCCTATATATATCGCATTATATATGTGCGATAATTTAATTGTGCGTCAAAATCATTCATCAAAACGTCGCCAACTAAGGAATATGGCGGCAATCCCCTTCGACTGAAAGTAAATGATAAATAAGGAAATTATCTTATTGGAAATGGAGCTAGCGGAAATGATTGATTGTGAAAGGAAGAGACTTATAATACTCAGATAAATACGAGATAAAATTATTTTATAAGAACTGCAGTCAGTATCTTGGGAGATTTTTATCTAATTTTTATATTGATTGACAAGCGTTTGGCAACTATCACACCGATCAGCGTTGAAGAAAAAATGGAAAAAGTAAAATGGAACTCGCTTACCTAGAAATCATTCTTAAATTAAAGACCAGAAGAAGTTTAATTTTCTCGAATTTAAATCAAGCACAAAAAAAAAATGCCGTAACAAAAACTCACTAAATTATACATACTACGCACGCTACGCAGGCTTCGCGCGTAGTTCGTATATCTAGCTACAAACCGTCTCAAATACAAAAAATTCCTACTACGCACGTATTACCTACGCTCGTGTAATTTTGAATGCGTATCCTTACTACCTATATAATTGATATTTCTTCTATAGGTTGATATTTTTGTTATGTGATTAGTCTATTTACCTTCCAAATGTATTATGATGATAAACCTGAGTATAAAAAAGCTAAAAATAAAATAAAACTTCTGTAACTCTCAGCTTGTTGCTTTCAACCCTTGAGTGCCTAAAATGTGGATCCACACGAGACACAATGCATTCAATCGGTTAATAAATAGAGTTTCAATTTACCTACAATTTTTTTTTTCAGTGACTTAAATTACTTTTCTTGTACCTATATTAATTAAATATTAAATAAAATCGTATAGCTCATAAATAACTTTTCTTGTACCTATATGTTGTTGCATCATAATTTAATAATTGGTTTTCCACCTAATAACAATATTTTTATGGTAAACAAACTTAACATTTATGAGCTATACGATTTTACTAATAATCCAAGCCTCGAGGCTAGTAATCGGAGCTGAAACAGACGGGACAAAGCAATAAAACGATTTAAAAGAGAATGTTTATCCCGAATGCAAATGAAATGTTCTATATTAAATTGATTGAGACAAAAAAAAGGCCGAAGAACTTAGGAGGATACTTGGAAATCCAAAAAAAGATGTCTTCAAAAATTACTAAACATTTGAGTTTTCGAGACTAAATTCCCCTTTAAATCGCTCCTGGGCTCAGTTTGTCGTTTAAGTGGTCAAACATCAATAATGCAGCTCCGTTAGTGACAAGTGAAATAGCATGCAAATGCCTGAAATGTGGGCATTTTAGACTTTTGCATAAGCCGAGCACCCGGGCGCGTTTTCTTACATTTTAAAATCACGTTGAGCCGACGCAGAATTTACATTCATGAAGCAAGCCTATTTTCTTGTCCCATTGTTTATCTGGTGGTCTGGGCCACTATAATTTGTCGTACAACAATCAAACACTGCCAGAGCTTGGTGATATTAATAGGTATCTAATTTCCCCTGTATTTTGTTGTTCTTCTTCTTCTTCTTTTCGTGCCGATAAACTCAAATTTTTACTCAACTACTCTCAAATTTTGTCTGACCAGTAAGTAGTCACCTGGACCGCTCTGTCAATTGCCACGTTTAGGTCCTGAAAGGTACAGGTGGCTGGGCACGAAGGGCAGACAATGAGGTGGGGCATATCCTGCGACGGGGCCCCACATTGGCACTGTGTTTGAGATGGGTCTATGAGACTCCATTTGGCCAGATTTTTTCTGCAGCGACCAACCTGTACCCGCAATCGGTTTAGGGATTTCCAGATTGGCCACTGCAGTTCGTGTCAAGGGGGTAAATTCTCTGCCAGAGAAATGGAGTATGGAGGGCCAGGATGTGCGTTTTTCCACAGTGTAGATCTCTCGTCTGTTGCGCTGGCTTCCAAGAAGGTCGTATGTCTCAAAAAGCTTTTGCGGCTTTTTAGGCGTGCAGGTTCGAATTGATGTTCATATAAGGGGTGGCGACTGTCCCGTTCTTGTTTCCTCTTTTCGATGCGGCTGGCCACTTCGCGCCAAACATCTGGTGGAGCTATGCCCGCCAGTGGATACAACATCAGAATCAGAATCAGAATTATTTATTTGCCAGCAATGTAGGTACAAGTTTGAGATGGTACAGAATTGGGTGTTTCCGCTACATTCTGCCTTACGGCATGCAAAATCATTATTTCTTGAAGGTACTATACAATAATTGTCCTTGACTTATTATCTAACAAGGCATCAGACAACAAAATAAAAAAATCACAAATAACTTAAATGTCACATACACAGTCAATTACGAATCAATAAGCTTATCTAGGAATTATAAAAAATGTTATCATTAAAATGTCACATACATAGTCGATTACAAATCCATAAGCATAAATAGGAATTATAAAAAAATTTAATCATTTAAAATTTCATTATAAGAAAATTTAAGGTACACTTAAAAATCTTTATCATTCAGGAAGTCATTAACAGAATAGTAACATTTTTTCCAATAGTAATGTAGTCAATTTAGTTTTAAATATACGAATAGGGTGATTTTTTAAATTATGCGGAATTTTATTATATATGATAGGCCCCATTGACATAATATTCTTTCTTAATAGTGCTGTTTTATATTTTCCTGTATGTAGTAACTTATTATATTGTAGTCTTAAAGGACCTGAGCGTAATCTAATGCTGGCTAGTGTCGGAAATAAATTTAAATTCGATCTTACAAAAATTTACACTTCCAATATGTATAGAGACGGGCAGGTTAGTATTTTCATTGACCTAAACACAGGCTCACAGCTCTCAGTTATTTTTAAACTTGACATTGACCTTATGCAGCGCTTTTGAGCATTGAAAATCTGCCCCCTCTCGCTACAGTTGCCCCAGAAAATTACTCTGAACCTCAATATTGATGCAACCAAACCATGGTAAGCTGTTAGAAGTGTAGTATAGCTTACTTTATGTGATAAGTTGTGCAGAACATACGCTTATTTACTAAATTTTTTACACACGTCCTCAGAATGAAGTTTCCAAGTCAGATTGCTGTCAATTAAAAATCCCAAGAATTACGCTATGTTTGTTGTGCTTTTTACCCACTATAGCCGACTGTTAATTAGCGGGACTAATCCGTTGGTAAAAATGCATTACTTTCGTTTTTTGTAAATTTATAATCAAGTTATTGATGATAAGCCAATGAATGATACTCTCTAATGTGCTGTTAATCTCACTTTCATATTCTTTTAAGTCCGAACATTTTACTATCACATTACTATCATCCGCAAACAACACCATAGGGTGATGTGTTTGACGGGGTAAATCATTAATGTATAAGAGAAACAACGGTGGTCCCAGAACGCTACCTTGTGGTACGCCATGTTTGACCTCTCTACAATCTGAAGTATATTTAATTTCACGTTTAGTTTTTAAGCATACTCTTGTTATTTCTGTGTATTGCATTCGGCCTCGAAGATATGATTTGATTAGATCTAGGATATTTCCTCTGATACCATAGGCGTGAAGTTTTTTTAAAAGGACTTCATGGTTTACGTAGTCAAATGCCTTAGTCATATCAGTCAAAATTGCACATACAGGAATTTTATTGTCATCATTTGTCATAATATTAGTTAAGAGATTATATATTGCCATATTAATATTTTTATTTTTTCTAAACCCCATATGTTCCTTGCTTAATATTATATTTATTTAAAAATCTATCCATTGCTTGATAAATAATCTTTTCAAATACTTTAGAGAATATTGGGATCAATGCTACTGGTCTATAATTAGACATATCTGTTTCAGACCTACCCCGCATCACGAGCGGGGTAGGTCTCAAACAGCCAGTTATGATGCAGCATGTATCATTTAGCGCCATGTCGACTTCCCTAGCGTGGGCGGATCGATGCCACACTGCACATGCGAACTCCCCGGCAGAAAATGTCAGACATAGGCCAGAAGTACGGAGAACCTGCGGCAATGCTCACCAGCCCGTGGATGTTAGGCGACATAATACGTTTTTTCTAGTCCCGACTTTTAGCTTAGTTTTTAAGCAGTGGTATCTATATGTCAATGATCTATCCAGGGTGATGCCCAAGTATCGGAGTTGAGGGCATTGCTCTATGGCAACGCCTTGCCACGAGATGTTGAGAGACCTATTGGACTGACGGTTGCGTAGATGGAAAGCACAGTGTTGAGGATATGAATAAAATCTGACTCGCTTGGATTTTATTAGATTTAATACTGATTATTTCGGTTACAAATATACTTATAAAATAGATCGCACTGTGTGGTACGTCTGCTGATGACCACATCTGTTGGCGAGTCGGCGAGTAGTGGTGGAGGGCGGTGGCGCGGCCATTGTCTCGATCAGCTGTGTGACCCTTCCACCCGCGCGTCCCCCTCCGCTGCTGGTACACGCATATGATGCGGGAACACACAGGATTGGGTTTTGGATGGGTTTGGCCTTAAGGCATTTTCTCATAAAACTTTCCAAGTGCCTCCAGAGCTTCCGTCAAACTTTTTTCGGCCTCTTCGAAGCTATGTGTCTGGGCGGCAAGAGCAAGGTCGTCTGCATATAGAAAGCGTTTAGTTAGTGGAGAGCTAGGCTGGTCATTTGTGTAAACATTAAATAGTACCGGAGCCAGCACGCTGCCTTGTGGGAGCCCTTTTTTTGACAACGCCACCTGCTTGGCTGTTATTAAGATGCACTTGGACACGACGGTTATTCAGCATGACGCTAAGAACCTGAACGAAGCCTTTGCCTTTTGTTATTTCCCTGACCTTCAATAGAAGCTGCTTGATATTAACTGTGTCATAGGCTGCTGAAAAGTCATCGAAAACAACACCTGTGACATTTTTCGCCTCAAACCCGTCCTCAATAAATTGCGTCAGTTTGAGAGTCTGGTTGGTGCATGACTTCCCTGGTCTGAAGCCAGCTTGTTCAGGTATAAGGTGTAGTTCGATAACAGGTAAAAGGCGATTTAGAAGGAGCCTTTCAAAGAGTTTAAACGTGTGGCATAGGAGGAAAATGGACCTGTAACTTTTAGGGTCTTTTGGGCATTTTCCTGGTTTTAGTAGAGCTATCACTTTAGCGCGTTTCCACAGTTGAGGAATCTTATAGTCTACGAGGCATGTGTTGAAAAGTGATAGCATCCAGGATACAGCTACTGGTCCGAAGTGTTTCAATTGATCGACAGTAATGTCATCAAAACTAGCAGCTTTGCCATTTTAAAAAATTTTAAATCCATATATTATGTCTGACAGCGTAAATGGCTGTGTTAAATTGGTGGTGTCATTAACCCCAGTCAGCTTTTTTTGATTTGAATATCCGATGTGGGGGTTTTCCATTAAGGAGTAGTTGGTGAGCAACTTGATTGGTGGTCACTTGGCCTGGATTCGAAGCCTGAGAGGTGCTACCAGTTAGTTTATTGATCGTATTCCAGGCGTTTTAACTGTTATGAGTCATATCTATTTCAGTAACCAATTTCATCCATTTTTCCCTGCGGCTGTAACCTATTTCTCGCAAAAGTTCTTCGCCAAACTCCAGGGTGTTTTCGGAAAACGGATCTGTGCTGTATGAGCCTGTGTACTCAGCGAGTAGTGAGGCAGAATCCTTACCCAGGTCCGGAATGTAAGCTGTGCGGCAACCTCGTGGGATGTATTGGCGCGATACGGCCCACACAATATCAACAAACTTCTCGTAGTTTTTCGGAACGGGATCTAGTTTGAGTAGCTTGGAATCAATACCATCGGAAAACATCTGCTAGTTGGCCTTGGAGAAGTTGAAACGTGGCCTGAAAGGCACAATTTGGGGTTTTACGGCTGATTCAAAGCAGCACCCAATTGGCCTGTGTTGGGTTCTTGGTGTAGGCTCGTACACTGTTTTTCTGTAGATATGACTAACTTTACCACTGGCAAAAAAAAAACAGGTTTGTAGCCATGGCGCCATCGGCCACTGTGAAAGGAAGCTGGGCGTTTAGCGTTGTGAATCAAGGTGAGGTTTTCTACCTCTGCCCATTCTTCAACTGCATCACCATCCAAATTATTAGTAGCATAGCCCCATGCGGTACTGTGGATGTTGAAGTCGCCTAGTATGATTTTAATAGGCCTGTCTTGGAAGTTGCTTGTGTATTTAAAATGGAACGGTTGATTTGGAGGTTTGTTTGTTTGTTTCATTTTTGTTTTTGTTTTTAGAGGTAATTGTGCAGCTGCCAGTATCTATGGTAATAATTTCAACAGCCAGCAGCTTTGTCGACAGCCGAGAAGGCCGTGGACTGCACAGCAATATTTGGTCGGACGAAAACAGCGCTCCCGTACTTTGCATGTGGGCTTTCTGCTGTAAGGATCATACTTCACCATCACGGTGTGTTTCTTGGACGCATAGTATGTCGCATCGTAGGTCCTGGCACGAAGCTGAGCCTTGTTGCTTGAAAATCCCTCAATATTAATAGAAATCACGTTTAAAGCTGGTTCAGTAGTTGAAAAACTAGAGTTGGCGGTTGGAGTTGCCGGTGAGTTTGGCCTTTGTGGTTGGTTTTGAATTTGGGTCATCGTGGTGAAAGGATTAGTCAGCTAGACCCTGCGTTACCGGGTGCTAGCTGTCTAGGGTGCGCCGGGCGTTTAGGATCGCAAGAGGATATATATAACGCCGCTCGGGGAGGCTCCTTTCATGCTCCTTTCATGCACCCGGGCGCGTTTTCTTACATTTTAAAATCACGTTGAGCCGACGCGGAATTTACATTCATGAAGCAAGCCTATTTTCTTGTCACATTGTTTATTTGGTTGTCTGGGCCACTATAATTTGTCTAACAACAATCAAACACTGCCAGAGCTTGGTAATATTAATAGGTATCTAATTTCCCCTGTTTTTTGTTGTTTAGCTTTTAGTACACAAAAAAAAACTTTTCAACAAAGCACAGTCATATTATCTCTTCACCAACCTTGGTTGACGGGTAGCAAAAGACTAAATCATTAAGTTCACTTTTGTACGTTTTATGAAGCATTAACGTTTACTAAATAAAAGTCTACACATTAACTCTACTTATGCTGACACTGAAATATACCAAAACTATTAAGTTACATACCATCAGCATAATTATAAGGCGCAAGCCGTCCATATGGTGTCTGGGGCGTACCCCAAGATGGTCTCTGGAGGTTGTTGCAAGACCCATCAATGGCCCTGTACCGGGACTTGGCACAGAACGGGGGTGAAATGCGGCAACACAGACCACAGGTCTGTGTTGCTGGGTCCTGCGCAGATCCTAATGGAGGTAGCGGGTTGCTGAAACTATACCGAGAGAGAAGAATTTTAGAAATGGGCTGTGGTGGTAGACTCAGTGGCATGCAGATTAGGTTTGTAGATATATAGTCATTTGCATGCATAGTTGTCAGTGTATAGAATAACATCATTTAGTAGAAGAATATACGTAGGTACAGTCCTAATTTTATGCTTTAATAAACAATGGGGAGAAAACATGTTTACTGGTTTGTGCACAAGAAAATTTTATATACACAGAAAACACATGCCTAATAATTACAACAAACTCTTTAAATGAAAAGAATTTTTAGAAAATAGTGAGATACCAATGCTAAGTAGATAGAATTTAATTACACGTACACATATCTCCACGTTCATCATGCATTTAACTCCAAGAAAAAGTTTACTATTTTTGCCTTTGCTCTTTCAGGAAAATGTACCGCAACCTTAGCTTGTTTCCAGTTATATCCAGCTGCAGTGGTAAAACAAATTGACTCGGATTCAAGTTTATTCATTTACGACTCTAAAATCGCTGAAGAGAAAATCTCTAGGATACGTTACGTGACATCAAGAGATTTAGAGCGTGAGTAATATTTACTAGTTATTTTTGTAGTAAATTTTGTACATGTTGTTCATGTTTAGTAAAATGCTTATTTATATCCTATCCTATTCTACGAATCCATTGTAAACGTTAAAATCCCTTTGTTAACCAATTAGCATAACGGTTTTGGATGAAATATGGAACACGGTAAGAACATGGCCTCAATAAGGGCATTTGATATTTTTATCCAGAAACAGGCGAGTAAAACCACTTGCTAAAACTAGTCCAAAATACTACACACATTCTTGAAGCGTGTTTTAATGATGTGGAATCACATGTAAACTTAACTTTATGAATCTTTCTTTCAGAATATCTCTTAACATAATAAAAAACTTTGCACAGGTACGCTATATTATACCGTATGCAAAGTTTTTTCATTTTATTCAGCCAGATTTGAAATTGCACTGTACTTTCTTAATCCTTTTGTTTCATTTATTAGGTTTTTATTTATAGATAGTGAATAAAGGCTACTTTCATGATCTAATTTAATGAAGCACAACTCAATAATAATAAAAAAAGTGTGCTGAATTCAATATTTTCCAAACTTATTAAAACTAGTCACATTCAAATTCGTTCGAAGTTTTTCGCTTAAGCTCTTAGCGCCATCACTCAGGCTTGTAATATGTCTAGGTACGTGGTACTAAACGACCCCAATAAAGGACTTATACGACACTGACAAATGTCTTTAACTCTTTCACTTTTCTTAGAACGAATGCTGAATAACACACGTAGGTACTTATCATGACGTGAGAACCGTATCATGAAGTGATATTTCACTTCATTTGGAACTTATTTGGGTAGGTATTCACACCCTCTGTTAAAAGTATTCATACGAAGTGTTAAATATTTATGATATGAAAATAGTGCGTTGGTAGAATGGGCTGTTAAAGAGGATGATGTATGTTTTTTTTGTTTCATCGGTGATCATTTTCACAGTGAGCGGATTTTTAGTTCTAGCAATATTATTAAATCACTACATTATTTATTTTGTGTTAGGCTCAGACGTTCCAGTATGATGTTAATGTAGGGTTAAAACCTATAAAATATTTCAGGATTTCTACTAGTCTATATTTTAGTATATTTTAGCGATCGTTTTCAAATTTTGCATGAATTTAAGATTGGTAAATTGAACTGTTCTAATTTTCTTTTTACGTGAAAGTATTTTTGTCGTTTGGTCCTTTTTCAGACTTCTACGGAGCATAGATGTGCTTTATAGGAAGGACATATTTATTACCTTAAAATAATATATCTACTTTGGTATCAAGCAAGCTTATTCTTACTTTACTATTCTCGTTAATAGTTAATTTTGTTAACAAAGATTATACTAACTATACTTAACACTACGGTTATTTAATCATTAGTAAGTTAAAAGTGTTAGTCAAAAACATAAATAACAAGTAACCTTATCGCCGATCCATAGTGGTCTGCGTCAATCGTCGGGCTGTAGACAGAATCAGTGCATTTTACAACAGCTACATGCAACACAAAGAACGAATTAGCATCCAGTGCATATACAGTGCACACAGAGAATTGTACAGAAGTGGCGTATCCGACATAGCAAGGTGAAAATTATTCACAGTTACTCTACCATATTCGGTGCGGACATTAAACATGATACTAGGAATATACAAAGCATGAAATACGTACAATCACAGAATGAAAACATAAAGCAACTTGAGATAAATTGTATAGCTTGACACGGACACTATTCAATCGTCTATAGACTTTGCCCAACTATGTCGCTTCAAGTTCTGAATTTCAGTATTTGACTAGGAGCGACAGCCTAACTAAAACGATACCTCTTGATAAGACTTATGTCAAAATTTCTAGCTTTTTACTACCGGTAACGACTTCCAAAGATCTGCAAGTGATATCCGGAACTACCGGCTTAACTAAGAAGACTCTGTATTTGTATTGGTTAGTCACACATTCGCAGACCGACATCAGCAAGCAATACTCATCATCATCAGCCTATAGCAGTCCACTACTGCCCATAGGTCTCTCCAACTGCACGTCATTTGGTTCGATTTACGGCAACTGTCGTCCAGCTGCTACCAGCCACCCTGCGAAGATCGTCGTTCCACCTGGCCTGAGGGCGTCCTACCTTACGTTCGCGGTCTTCATTCATGAACACGTTTATTCCAACGGTCATCAGTTCCACGACTTATATGGCTGACTCATGGCTTCAGCTTACTTATTTTGCGTGCTATGTCGACCACTTTTGTTCTCTGCTGGAGAGGTAATGCTCATTTGATCTTATTATGCTAAACCTCGAAGATCGACCCGTACAGCTGTATTATCACTTAGCAAAAAGCTACACCTACTAAAACTATAAACTATTATAAATAAAAATGTCATTTCAAAATATTGAGAGTGAGATATGTTGAAAAGGAATATATTTTAAAACTGATTAACCTTTTCGTTCTGAAATTGTACATAATAAAGTCTATTATTTAAGCTCTGTCTCTCTTTATTGCGCAACACGAAAATATAGCAAGTAAGACAACAATGCAGATTCCCGGATTACATTATGAAATCAAATCATAAATTCATACTCTGTATTCCCGTATCACATTGAGAACAGTGAATTTCAATTTCTTTAAACAACAAATCAATATAACATATTTCAGCATAAACCTTTTGTGTTTCAAGTCGTTTATTAAATAAACGTTGAAATACTAGCAAGTGCTTGTAAGTTAGTTACAATATCGAAAGAACTTTAATACCTTCATATTCTAATATACATTATGCTAGCTATAACAAAACAAAGGTTTTCATAAATGACGTTGATCTTTGAAAATCTTAGGATCTTTTTAGGTTTCTTACCCAAATCCAGTGACAGGTAGTCTAGCAGGTTGTGGCAAAGGCAGCAACTTTTGCAAACGAAGCTCCGGGCCCAGAGAGATGTAAACTTGGGTCCCCCAGGAAGATATGCGCTGGGTTCATACGGTAGTTGAGGTGAATGGACTCTATGGCACAAAAAAATGCCAACGCCACGTATATTGTCGTCGTGGCCATTGTATCTGCACAGAAATAGAATTGCGTAAGCACTTTTATTTTATAACTGCCTGGTACATGGTGCACCTTTGGTTATTGTGCCGGAACCATAAAAAATGATGCGAAATCTGCTTAGTATGACGCTACACGGTGTATCGTTCACACCAATTTGTTACCTAAATTAGCTCAGAACAAAAAAAAAAGACAATTGTATTTTATAGATAACACAGTTAACTGCAAACTGACGGCAAGATTTTGCGATTTTGATTATTTTTTAACAACACAATTTTTCATTGGATAAAAAGTAATGATCATTATCAAGCTTCACATCCAATTCCATTAACTTAATACTAATCTGTTACGTTTTTCCGGAAGACAATCCTGTTTTTGTATTCCTTCCCTATGGTTTAAGCTAAATTCTGCCATTACAGTCGCAAATGGAATTCGACTAAATGAGGCGGACACAAAGAAAAATTTGGATGCTAAGGGCCCTTACGACCATCGAGGACCTAAAGATCATTATTATTGGATGTGATGCTGATTTCCTAACGATGTGACCATTCCCGGGCTGTAATAATTTTACAACTGTGTATATATAACGTAATACCAAGGGTAATAATAATTTCGCAACTGCGTACTTATTTTGATAGAATATTGATGTGTCCTTGGGTGCACGTCGAGGTGAATCAGTGCGCAATAGCTCTTATTACGATAAGGATGAGCCTAAGATCTGAGGAATAATAATTTAACAGCTGGGTACCAACTTAGAATATTGTTGTAGCCATTGAGTCCACGAGGGGAATTAGTGCCCAATTTCGCATACAATGAGAAGTTCTAAACCCCAGGCGCGGGCAAATGGTATTTGTGTGTGCAAATGAATCCCACTCCAGAGCAAGGGCCTCTTCCCATACAGAGAAGGCATGAGCATTGATCAAAACGCTTGCTCAATGCGGGTTCGCTATTTCAGAATTGTATCTCATTAATATTATAAAGGCGAAAGTTTGAGAGTGTGTGTGTTTGTTAATACTTCACGGCAAAACTGATTTGGATGAAATTTGGCACAGAGATGGGTTATGGTCAAGAAAAGCACATAGGATTTTTTTTTTATCCCGGGCCTATGCTCGGGATAATTTTCGATTTTCACGCGGGTGAAGTCGCTGGCATAAGCTAAATAACAATGAGTCCAGGTTTCCTCACGATGTTTTCCTTCACCGTTGTCAGCGATGTCCAAGATAAACTTAGAAAGTATATATGAATTGAAAAAGTCACATTGGTACCATTTTAAGAGCAGCGGTGATTAAATGATTTATAAAAAGTAAAGCGCCTGCCTGGGCTCGAACCCACGACCTACAACTTGTTAGTGTCGGCCGTTACCGCTGAGCCACCACTGCTCTCCTATTGTTCCTATTTCCATTGGAACTTAATGCTTGCTGGATTGCTTGATGGATTCTCTTAAGTGTTCGATCTTGTTAATATTGTTGCGATTTACCGCATACGAAGTATTAGTAGCTAATATTTTCAATTATAAAACATGTTGCTATGGCCTGCTTGTCAGGCACTTGACTGTGATCGATTTTTGATTACAAGTTTTGCCTTCTGGTCATTGTACTTAAACTCTCTACCAAATGACAAAAAAATTAAAGGTCTTTGAGCCAACTTGTACCAAAAATTATAATTGCGTAATCAAGTTATGATGATTTTTGGCGCTGGATGCGAGACGCACGGGACCGGTCAATGTGGCGACGCCTGGGGGAGGCCTATGTCCAGCAGTAGACGTCTTTCGGCTGAAATGATGATGATGATGAAACATGATTTTTTGTTTATGGAGATATTTTGATAGTTTTGGTCTCAAATGATGGGTATAAGCTTCTATTAGGTTCTACCATTATATCCGTTTAAATCATCTAAATCGGTCCACGCCTTTACGAGATATTAACTCCTTACTGAAAATAATTTCATGTCAAGTGAAAGCGTTAAGGACGCCCCTTACCGCGATAAGTTTGTTTTGCACTGCCTTTACATTTTTTTCGTATCATTTTGAAATATTGGAATACATAAACATGTGTTAACGGCTTTTATTATCTAGCGGAGACTTTAAAGCCTTCATATTTTAGACAAAATTGTCAGAAAGGACGATGAACTATAACCATAAAACTGAGTTCAGTTCAATATTCAGAGCATAAATATTCAGTAAACCCGGCAAAAACGTAAATCAGAGTAATTTCGCCAAAGAACGTCTATTCGTTAACGTCAGTCAGTGTCACGGCTTACCACTAGGTAGTTTATTTATGTGAGATAAGTACCTAAAAGTTCTCATGCCATTGTTTTACTTCCGATATCATCATCATTACGCCCTGATTTTTTCATCACGATTTTGTAAAACACCTTATTTATACAACGAAACATCGTAAGGCCTGTGACCCGTGTGTTCCCCGAGAGTTACTCATACTTTTAACAATACCCCGTATTTTAATACTGGTTATGTTTAGTCCCATTCTATAGCGGACACATTCAGATTCCGGGCTGCTACTGAGAAAGGAGATGTTTGATTTTGGGCCACCACTATGAACACAACATAGATAAATAGGAAAACAATAGGCAATGCCACAAAAATACTAACATATTAATTTGAAAAAGGCGTACAAAAATGACAATTTTAAAAGTTTTGTAATAATTTCAATATTAAATTTCACATGACTTTTCTTAAAAATGTCAAAGTTTTATGAAGTGACTTTTTGAGTATTTCTTTGCTTTGACTTCGAATTGGATATTTTTCGGAGTTTTTAGTGATTGTTTGTTCTCACTCTGGGACTGATCTGTCAAAAACCAGCTTGATGCTAGAGTCTAGAGTCGATAAGAAATTTGGTTGGCCCTCGCCAAGAGGCTAATCAGCAATGAAATGAGGCACTAGGGAGTAACCATAAGCTCTTAGAGAAATGTCAAATACCTGCTTGATGAATTAGAGTCGATTGAAAATTTGGTTGGCCCTCGCCAAGAGGTTAATAAGCAATGAAATGAGGCACTGGGGGTTGACCATAAGCTCTTTGAGCAAAGTTATTTTGAGTGTGCGTAAGGGACAGATGCATATATATTCGCAGCGAACAGAACACTGCGAGCAAACTCGTTACGGGTAAAAAGGGGGTTGAAAGTTTGTATGAAATTTCTACAATTTGTAAGTTGGTCACGTGAAATTTTAGATTTAAGCTCTTGGTTAGTAAAAAGAATTCATGTATTTATTAGTTTTTGGAAATTCTACCCGTAAGGGGATACAATAGGGGTTAAAAGTTTGTATGAAATTTCTTCGGTTTGCAAGGTAAAACATTTGAAATAGTAGGTTTACGCTCTTGGTTGATAAAAACAAATCATGTGCTTATACGGTTTTAAAAATTCTACCCCTATGGTATAATATATATAAAATAGGGGTTGAAATTTTTTATGAAATATTTACAGTATGTAAGTTGGACACGTAAAACTTGAGATATACGATCTAATTTGATAAAAATAAATAATGCATTTTTTTGTTTTTGGAAATTCCACCCCTAAGGGGGTAAAAAGGGGCTTGAAAGTTTGTATGTAATTTCTTCAGTTTGTAAGTTGGACACGTAAAACTTTAGATATACGCTCTACGATTTTTGGAAATTCCATCCCTAAGGGAGTAAACAAGGGCTTGACAGTTTGTATGTAATTTCTTCAGATTGTAAGTTGGACACGTAAAACTTTAGCTTTCCGCTCTACTTTGATAAAAATAATTAATGCATTTATTGGTTTTTGGAAATTACATCCCTAAGGGGGTAAAAAGGGGGTTGAAAGGTTGTATGGAATTTCTACAGTTTGTAAGTTGGACACGTGCAATTTTAAATTTACGCTCTTGGTTGATAAAAAGAATTCATGTATTTATTGGTTTTTGGTAATTCTACCCCTAAGGGGATAAATTAGGGATTGAAACTTTATATGTTTTTTTTCGGTTTGGAAGGTAAAACATTTGAAATCGTAGGCTTACCCTCTTGATTAATAAATAAAACAATTAGTTTATTGATTTCCGGATATACTACCCCTAAGGAGGTTAAAGGTAGCAATTAGTCGGGCTTAAAACTAGATATAGAGACTAGTGCGGGTTTAAAAATAAATGAAAATAAATTTAAAACTTTAGTTAAAAGCACTCTTTGTAAACAAGCATATTACAAATTAGATGATTATATTCAAGATAAGAATGCTTGGAAACATGCTGGTCCTGCTCCATAGGGCAATCTTTGGAGTAGACAAAATCAAATTTGTTAATTTATATTCCTATTCATAGTTATTGTATTCATAGTTTATTTTTTATAAATTGACTCAAACACTGTTCCGTTGTTGTTGAATTAGGTATTTTACCTATGTTTGCAATATTTGTAAGTATGTGAGAACCATGTTCCTACTTATCAAATTAATTAATTTTCCTGTTAATGCTTTTTAATACTTTATACCTGTACGTAGTATAGTGTGTAGAGCTATTCTGGGTGCATCGTCCTCACATATATTAATTTATTAATGTATGTACTTATGTAAATATAGTAAAAAAGCATTTCTTTTTAAAAAAGAGTAAGTTTGGAGTTTCTTGTGCGTTCTTCTTCATAACAATCTACTTTCCGAATGCACGGTAGAATCAATTTATATTATTTGTAAATTTTAATTTATTTGACGTTCAAAAGTGCCGTTTATTGGCCTAGTTGAATAAATATATTTGACTTTGACTTTGCTTATATATTTGAAACATGAAATAAATACTAACAGAAAATAGTAAAGGTTGTCATTACAAGTTTTTCAAAACTACTCCTAAAATAAGATTTAGGGGATGTTTTATTTTATTTATTTATTTATTTGGAGAAAATAAACAGTGAGACATTACATTTTACAACTTACTATTAGAACAATTACGACCAAATGTGCAACCAACTACATTTCCCACGAAATACATATTAAAAGAAAAAAAAATTGCTTGCAATTTAAATAAAAACTTTACAATAGTCAAAATAATACAAAATAAACCATTATCTAAATTATAACATTAAATATCAAATAAGGAAATTTAAAATCAATATAAAAACTTAAAAATCAAATTAAGATCAATATGAAAAATTTAAAAAGAAACATTAAATTAAATATCAAATTAAAATAAATTAATTAAATAAGAAGTCAATAAACATTAAAAATTAAAATAAAAGAAAACATGTCCAGTTACATTAACAATCATTAAAAATAAAAAAAATAAAAACATTAAAAAATAATAATTTAAAAATAAAATGTCAAGCTGCATCAAAGATACTTAAATAAATCAATTGAATAATTAAAATTTCTACTGATTAAGTGTTTTGAATACATGATTTTTAAATTTATCTGCACAAAGAGCAAAAATATCAATGTGGTGGAAGTTATTGTTAAAGGTATCGGTAAGTCGACGCAAAGGAGCGCGCACACCCGCGTTAGTGCAACAAGAGCTCACTGCAAACAGGGGATGCGCACGCGTCCCGCGTCGAACTGTCCTCCTAGAAACTATGTAGCTTATCTTATTGCGGATACCAATACAGTCATATACATTGCTGCACAAATCAAACAGAAATACCATCTCTAGGAGAGTGCGTCCTGATTTTAGACCAAGCAATTTATACTTTATCAGTTAATCATCATAATATGATAAATATGTTTGGAAGCAACGGTAATGCATGGCTTTTATAAATCAGCGTCCACCTGAACACGAGAATCCATATTGTTAAATAAATAATCCATAAAGGCCAACAAATTTGTGGTAGTGGACCTTTTCTTTACGAATCCGTGTTGTTGCTGGATTATAGTATGATGAAGAACAGGATACACTTTATCATGCAACAACCTCTCAAAAAGCATCGGCAAGGCTGACATTATGGTTATCGGGCGATAGTTCTCAACATCTTGCTTAGAGCCCGATTTATAAATTGGAGTTATATTTGCGCCCTTTCATATCTTGGGAAATATTCCTTGTGCCAGCGATTTATTAAACAGAATGTATATCGGAGTACAAATATTCTTAGCGGTAGCCCTGAGAAAAGAGACCGGGAGACCATCAGGACCCGGACCCTTAGTTGAATCCAGAGAATTGAGAGCCACCAATATCTCCTTCATAGTCAGCTCCATCTTACAAATGAGGGAATTGTGCTCAGAAGAATCTCCACTCGACGGGATCCCCTCTCGGATGATTGTTCATAGACTGAATTAAAGAAATCTGAGAAAAAGTTGCAAATTTCTTCTTGGTCATTGGTGCTTCTGTCTTTGTATTTCATATTACTATCCAATCGAAATCTATACCTCGAATTCCAACTTTACTAAAACCTGTCTTTTTTATCGACCGCAGTTTCTAATAACCGACACTACCCACCCTTATAATACTTAACTATGACATAAGCTATTTATTGACGGCAGCAAAGACATTCGTTCGTAAACGTTATAAATAACCTGCCACGCAGTAATTTCAAAACATTTATGTTTCAAGTTCACGATGCAATGAAGTAATGGTTAGTTGTGTCTATCACGCAATTTTTCAACGATACTTCCCGTTGGAAAACCTGAACGAAGAATTTCGTTTAGTGACTACAAAGCTTCTAAATTCGAAGTACGGTTTATCCGAAATCAAATTATCGTTCTGATGAAGTAACCCGTGACAATTTGATCTTGATTGAATTCGGTTTAAATGATTTGCATCTTCTTAACTGTTGTCTGTTTGGAATATTAAAGGCGACGATGGTTTGAATCGAAACATTTCTTGCTATGACCTGACTGACTAATAGTGGCAGTATCTCAAAAAACTTGAAAAGATTAAAAATAATCTTACTTTTTTCAGCTTTCATTACCATAATTCACTTACCATCAGTTACGTTACGGCCATACGTATTGTTGTCAAGCACGAATATTTTATTTATTATTATGATGGGTCCTGTCTATAATATTTTCCTTTTAGGGAGCCTCATTGTTCACGAGGCCTTTTTATCATCACTTTTCGTTAACGCCACCCATTGTACTTAATGCATACTCGACCCTCATCACATTCAATTTTTCACAATATCCGTAGAACATTGTCACTTCGATAAACACGCTCCTAAATGTCATATATTGGTGTTGTAAGTTATTCGATATCAGTCAATATGAAGAGCTATTTTCTTTCATGTGTTGGATGTATGTGTACTGAAGGTTTACCTCTGCCTAACCCTTCGCAGAAAACAGGCGTGATGTTGTGTGTATTAGATGCTTGATATTAATTTTCTATAGCACTAGCAATTTCGCAGAAGCTATCTAGATTATTGCCACTGATTGAACTTGGAGATTAGTATTACAGAGAAAGTTATAGGATTTAATGAGTCGCATACAAATGCGGTTAGAAAGCAATATTTATTTGTGATTTGCCGTTGAAAAGTTGTTCCACGTATCGATACAAATAGGTACACGTGCATTTAATGACGAACCTGTTGGCATATATCCAAGAAGTTCATTAACATTCTGTGTAATTTTCCACTTTAGCGACTTCTTTGCTTTTCTAGCCTGCCACTGAGGTGCTTATTGTGTATATTGGTTAATGGACGCGTATCCAGTAAGCAGAACTGCAGTGTGTGTAGTCGCGGATCCCACATCTGCCTTCCACTACTACAATATCCACATATTTGTGATTTCCCGACTAGTGGTACTTAGCGTTTGTCCTCCACTTTTCTTAACCACACAGCCAATTTTTTTGCGTCATTACTCCGTACCTAGCAATGGATGAGCCATTGCTTGCCATCAGACGAGATCGAGGTCAACTGGCTCAGCAAGACAAATAAATATAAGCATGAAGTAGGTATCTAAGGTATAACTTTACCTACAATACCTAGGTAATTTAGGTACGAAAAACACGAACTAAAAATTCTCATTAGTTGACGTCATGCCTTATTTGTTGACAGAAGGATATGAACCAACTTTTAAATCGGCATCCATCGGCAAAGTCCACTAGTAAGCTTGATGTTAAGCCTGGCTACCCTGCGAATGTTGAGGGCCGAAATGACCCGGGGAATATCGCTTATTAATTCATGGAGCTCTTTAAAGTACGCTCTCCTCTGGGTCTTTCGACCACTATTTCAGATGGTGGGCCCAACGTGGCAGGCGAGGAACCTTTACTTAAATTTACAGCGAAGCAACTTAAAAAAGAGATAAATAGTATGCGGTAAATCTCCTGGCCATGATGGGCTCAGTTTTGAGCACTTAAAACATGCTGGCGTACACGTGCCGAGGGTTCTGTCCATGTTCTTCAATATGTGCATTAGTCATTCATACTTACCGGATAATTTGATGAAAACAACAGTGGTGCCCATAGTGACGAACAGGACAGGAGACTTATCGGACAAGGGAAACTATCGCCCGATCTCTCTCGCGAAAACTGTAGCAAAACTGTTGGATAGTATGCTTGAGTCTTGTCTGGATAAGTACATAAACATACATGACGCACAGTTCGGGTTTAGATCTGGACTGTCAACTGAAAGTGCGATTCTGGTTCTTAAGCACACTGTCCAATACTACACCGGTATACGCCTGTTTTTTGGATCTCTCCAAGGCCTTCGATCCCGTTTCGTATGAAGTGCTTTGGAAAAAGATGGAAGACAGAGGTATGCCGGCGAAACTATTGAAAATATTTCAATACTGGTACTCGAATAAGACTAATTGTGTTAGGTGGTCAAACTGCCTCTCAGAGTCATACAGGTTAGAGTGAGACAGGGGGGGTTGTCCTCTCCAAAGCTGTTTAACTTCTATGTAAATGACCTCCTGGTCATTTACATATGGCCGGGGGCTGGGCTGTGTTAGCAAACTCACGCTTTGAGCAGTCAGCGACAAGCCTTGTAGGGCTTGGCTTTGTCGATGCAGTCCTACCTTGCCTGGCTCCTTCAGAGACGGCAAGGTGGCGTGGTCTTGAGGGAGAGCGCTACGGTCGTGTAGATCCTCAAGGCAAGTGCGGTGATTTTCCTTCTCGTGGTTGCCGCCCTGTTTTTGGTCTAATTCCCTATGAAATAGACGTAACAGAAATCACCGGGCGAATTATCACAGGGGTGGCGAGGTCATGCCCCTGGGTGTTCACCATTGAACAAGAACAATGATGGATAGCAATGACCTCCCGCGTGTTTGTGCCGTGCGCGGGGACCCGTAACGGGAGGATGAAGGGATCCTGGTGGCTGAGCCGACGAGCGTAGGCGGTTTAACGTCTCTGAGGCAACACTCCACTTTGGCCCGGATTTCTTCTAACACGGGAGGCCGCAGCTTAGCCCGCTGCGGTCAATCGGCTGCGGGGTCCGGTCAGACGGCCCCCAGGCGAGTTCACTCCCATTGGGGGCTTGCAGACGGCAGCGCTCGCTCGCATCGCTAGTGGTAGCGGTGTGGGTTAGTGCTGTGCAGTCTCGTGGGCAACTAATGGGGGGGGACTATATCCCTCGACTAATCCCTGGTGCTACCGTAGCATCGCCACTTGAGCACTCCATGGCGGGTGGGGATAGTTGAGGGATGAAAAATTACTCGGGAATCTTAATGGATTTTAAAAATAAAAAAAACCACAAGGCGGGACCGGCGAAAGCTGGGACTGCGATCCAAAAGGCGGGACCGGCGAAAGCTGGGACTGCACACCAGAAGGCGGGACCGGCGCAAGCCGGGACTGCACATCAAACGGCGGGACTGGCGCAAGCCGGGACTGCATCACCTCTAGCAGGGCCACCCAGAGGCGGGACTGTGGCAGGGTCGTGTCAAGACGGGGCTACGGCGGGACTGTCAAAAGACGGTACTGCTGCGGCACTGTCGGGGGACGGCACTGCTGCGGGACCGCCTTTGAGGGGCACTGCAAAACCTCAAGCGGGACCGACCAGAGCTGGGACTGCAGTGGGATCGTCTCGAGGTGGGGCTGTGGCGGGACTGCCAAAAGACGGGACTGCTGCGGCACTGTCGAGGGTCGGCACTGCTGCGGGACCACCGTTGGGTGGTACTGCAATTAAGCCCACTGGGCATAAGGGTACTGCCAAAGCTGGCGCGGCACGAGAGCCTTGTGTTAGAGGTCGAACGACCTCGGACCTTACGGCCTTGGACGCTACCGGCGAGGTCAGCACTTCTTCGTCACCCGGCGGCCGGCAGGAATCAGGCTGGCGCCGGGTTGGACGATCTGGGGCGCAAAGGAAAAAGCGCCAAAAGCTGAAACAGCAGGCGGCTCTAGAAGGGACTCCTACGGGAGGACCGTCAAAGAGGCCGCGTGCTGTTCTCAGCAGTGACAGCGGGGACATGGCAGCCAAGAGGGTAAAGACCCAAGGTCAATCGTCCTCAACCGGATCCTTTAGGGAAGCGGTGGCGGCTGTGAAACTCGCCATTGTCTCAGTCAGGTACCCGGAGGAGTACTTGAAGGCGGAGGATCTGATGCCAATCCAGGAACTCATAATTGAGAAACTGGAGGAAGCACCGGATCCTTTACCGGTATTCACGGTTGCTCCCGGAGTTGTCGCGGGTGCAGTGCATGTATCCTGCGACAACTCTGACGCAGCTTGCTGGCTTCAGGGTGCCATCCACAACGTGGAACTTGGCTCCATGAAGCTCAAGGTCGTCAACGCCAAGGACCTTCCAAAGCCAGTTAAAATGGCATGGAAGAGTCGTAACTTGGCGCTGCAAGACTCGGCTCGGGCCATTAGGTTGCTTCAGCGGCTTAACCCTGCCTTGAGGACGGACGACTGGAAGGTCGTGAATGTTCTTACTGAGCAGACCGGCATCCGTCGTATCGTCCTTATGGACGGGGTTTCCGCTGGGGTCATCAAGGCCGCGGGCTACTCTCTTCCAGGAGGAATTGAACGATACTCGTTCAAGCTCCTGGAAGAAGAAAAGGGAGAGGCACCCACTGCGGAAAAAGGAGTGGAACCCTCCGAAGATGGTCCACCGCAGTGTGAAGAGGCCATCGACGAGGTCGCTGCTCACGACGTAGCGCAGGAGGCAGAGACCCAGACCGGGGCGTCAGAGGCGGACCTCGAGGATGACATCCTTGAGGGCCTCGATACCCTGGAGATTGAGTCGCCAACTGCTCTCGAGGAGGACGCGATGGAGGAGGAGCCTCAAAACTGAGGCACTCTAACAACAGCACAAACCCATCAAAATATCCAAGATGGAGGGACTAAGGTGTGTACAAATCAATTTGCATCATTGCAGAGCCGCTACTGCCCTTCTGGCTCGGCAACTGAAGCTTAATACATACGACGTTGCCTTGATACAGGAACCTTATTTATATAAAGGGACTATAAAAGGCTTAGGTGGGACAGGGGGCCTGGTGCTCTATGACTGTCCAACTAATGACGCAAGGACTTGCATCTATATCAGGGGCGGTATAGAGGCAATGCCCTTACGTACTTTCTGTTACAGGGATCTCACAACAACTCTGATCAAAGAAACCGTGCCGACGTAACCAGCGTTTTTCGACTGATTAAGATGATTATTTTTGAAACACTTCGATCGCTTTCGGTCCCATTCCACGGCTATAGGTAGTGTTAGCAGTGACATGCAAGTAAAAGAGTTTTCCCGGTTCGTGATTATTTTTTTCTTTAAATACAGTGACCAGTTATTTTATAGTATTTTTTTGCAAGGTTTTACAGTCAAGTAGTCAGTCAGTACAAAATTGAGTGGCATGTCTAAGAAATTTAGAACCGCGCCATCTATTGGAATCAATTTTAAATTATCCGTTCAAATAATCTTTGAAATGTGAATTAAGAGCCCAATATTCCATAATTTTGTGCTTAGGATAGTTGATTTAACAAAAACATACAATCATCATATCATCAAGATATCAGCCAAAAGACGTCCACAACCAGTTATCACCGCATTGATCACAGAAACATCATTGAACATTTGCTTCTTGGTTCACATGATGAAGTCGATAAACCCGACACCACCCTGGGACTGCCGGTCACCCTCTCGAAAATAGAGCAGGTTACTGGATTTGAGGACTTCGAACTTCAGATAACTTTATAATACTCCATCGTTACCTACTCAATTCTTCCTCGAGTTCGGCTATCTTCTCGAAAGTACGGAGTGTTCGCGTGTTATACGTTGCTAGGTCCAGTCGTTTGTATTTATTGGTTAAGCCGTGTCCACTCCGGGGATTATTCGCATCTTTTGCCACGCCATCGACCACTACCGTTGTCGAGGGTAGACGGGCTGCCGGGCACTCAGGTCCGTTTTTTCTTCGTGCTTTTCATTTTGCTTTGGGGGGGGTTTTCATAATCAATCGCTACGCTTGGCAGACGGCTTGGTGTTCGCAGTTTTTCTTAAAGTGCACAGAGAATGCTGCTGCCCATTCTCTGGTGTTTCCCTTAGTCACCTCTTACGACACCCACGGGAAGGATATGGGATGGTGAAATTCTTGACGTCCATCACCATACGTTACATACAATGTTAATGATCAATTCTAGATAACGTTTTTTACACACAATTCATTTCAGACATTTATTTGAGCCAAATTTTCTTTATTAGCGCTGGGACCTAGTGGTGTTGGTTGGTTCATCAAACTAACAAAAAATTTGAGGCAATGTTACCACAAGGTAGGATAACCAAATGCGGCTTATAGTAATATGTAACTCGCTGCCGCTTGCAGCTCTGCTGCCGTTGTGTTAGTACTTTCCCAAATCTTACTTCTTACTAATATTATAAATATGAAAGTTTGGATGGATGTATGTTTGTTACTCAACCACGCCGGAACGGCTGAAAGGATTTAGATGAAATTTGACGCAGTGATACGTTATAGTCTGGAATTGCATATTAGCTTTTTTCCCGTTATTAAACATTATACAGGGTTAAAGTATGGTAAAAGTATTTTAGTTATATTATAATAAAAACACAATAAACTCAACTAACTAATCATTTATTTCTTATAAAAGTTATAATTCACATATACATTGAAATTGGTACAGTTTTTTATACTAACTCGGGAAGTTTTAGGTTGCATATTTACTATTTGAGACAAACTATTATTAATTTCGTATGATTGTTCATGTATATTAGTCAAAGGTTATACAATGGCGTTTGCTAGTTGATGGAATTGGATCTGATGAATTATCATTATCAACGAAGGTAGATGGACGAACGTTTTCTTCAGTATTGTCATGTGAAGGAGATGGACTGGACTTTAAAATAATGGATTGTGTGATTTTCCCCCAGTTTCTAGTTTGTTGTATAACGAATCAGCAATATAGCCTTCTGCAAATTTGTCTGACTTCCAACCTCCTAGTTGCTTTAAAGACGTCAAATTGGCTCCTGAATCTGCCAATAATGTAGCAGAGGCCCTCCAGAAGCTGTGCCCAGTATAATACTCAGCATCCGGCAGACCAAGAAACGTAGCTATTTCTTTTGCCGTATTACTAAATTTGTTCATCCCGATTGCTTGAGCTCTACACTTCCCTTTTTGATAATTTTGGAAAAACGGTCGGTTTTTTAAGCTTTTTGGGACCGCTGATTCATATATTTTTTGCACTATTCTAAGAAAATCTCCTTCAACAGCAAAACTTCTCGGTATCTTATTTTTTGTATTCGGAATCTTGATTAGTAGCATTTTTCCATGGGCTTCAATATATTTTAAAGTAATATTGGCTAACTCCTCTCTGCGGCAAGCTCCAACAACGCCAAAAATCAGCGCAACCTACAAAAAAAGGGATTTGGTTAATATTTTTTTAAATAATATATTGACTGTATTTTGCGATTTCGAAGTAGAAGTAGAAAAATATAAGTATTTATTAATAAATTAGCTTTGTGGCTAAATAACGATCATCGGGAGCTTTGTTCAAAAACCCTTCCACTTCATTCGATGTTAATATTTTCGACTTTTTAGTTGTAAAACCGTCTGATTGTCGTTTTAAGAAAGCATTTAGTTTTGGGTATTCACTTATATCCACGATGTTCCTTATTTTCAGCATACTTTTTATCATCGAAAACCTCGACCATAACGTAGGTTTTAATTTTGCTGAGAGTTCGGAGAAGTATGCCAACATAACATTTTCTGAAAAACTATTTGCTTTTTATGTAGCGACTTTTGGACTTTTCCGGTAAAATGTTCTCCGAAGCATTTTGTGCAATTATACTGAGTTCCGGTGGTGTTAATTCAAATAAAATATCGTCAAAATTACTCATTTTGTGCAACAAACAACTAAACTCGCAAAGAACATTTTTGGAAAATGGCGCCAACCGTAAAAGAATATAAGCAGAGATTATTTTTTGTTTTCTTCACCCATTCTGAGTAGGCAAAGGGAACTATGCACATACAGCCAATTCTTCAGTAGAATTTTGTTATTGATATGAAATGAAAATGAAATTGAATGAGATGAAATGAAATGAAACCTAACCTAACTCAATGAATCAAATCATTAAATCTGATATTTAAACAAATTATTACCTTCTTTTTAGAAATATTTGCATGAATCATAAATACTTCTATGATTTATTTTTAGTAAAAACTTCGTGGTTGGTTTTTTTCTTTTTAATAGACATTATTTTGACAGATGGGAAAGAGAACGCACGAGTTCGGCAAAGGTAAAGAAAAAGCTCGAGTATGTAATAGCCCACATCCCGAACGCTATACATCCCTGCAATACGCCACTTTTTGAGCAACTGTATTAAAAAATCAGTTTTCACACGAGCGAAAGAAACTAGTATTTTTATAAATATAGCCTATGTTTTATTATGATGTTTAAGCTATATTACTTAGGCGATAAGACGAACAGAGTGGAACGTCCCGCAAACTTCCATTGAAAAGGGAGTATCCCCTGACCAGACGGGTAATGTGTCTAGTCCAGGTAACAGCTCGACAGTTGCCATCGAACTGTTGTATTTGTTATAATTGCGGCGAAAAGGCAGACAGGATTTCGAGTGACGTCAGTTCATTAGTTGGCTTAGATGCCGCTACATTACTATTTTAGTTTCCCATAAATTTATTTAACATCAGTTATCTTATTTCGTGAAAGAGTAACAAAAAGAAACAAGTGCGAGTCGGACTCGCGCACGTAAGGTTCCGTACCATTATCGCAAAAAACGGCAAAAAAAACACGTTTCTTGTATGGGAGCCCCATTTAAATATTGATTTTATTTTGTTTTTAGTATTTTTTGTTATAACGGCAACAGAAATACATCATTGTTGAAAATTTCAACTGTCTAGCTATCACGGTTCATGAGATACAGCCTGGTGACAGACAGACAGACAGACGGACAGACAGACGGACCGCGAAGTCTTAGTAATAGGGTCCGGTTTTTACCCTTTGGGTACCGAACCCTAACAATCCATCCACCCATTCTCACAAACATTCGCGTTAATAAAATTTGTAGGATATACATACCAACCCTCCGACTTTTTATAGTTATCTAACAATAAATTCCCTCGATATTGTGTTGAGTAAATTGGCGGAGAAACTAGAAAACGGATTCAGATCTATAAATAGATATCTAATAGCCGCGCTGGTTTATCGAACAAAAGTTAAGTTTTTCTTTCAGCGGTGCCTAAGTAAGATTTCTATTTCTGTATACATTGACACCCCTATGACTAGTGTTATTCTGTTAAAATCTTATCGTGAAAACTTAAATAAAGTTCAGGTTTTACAACTCATTTCAACTACGTTTTTACCCGACTACGGCGAAGCCAAAAGGTATGTATATATATATCTATGTTTTTTTTACGTATGTTCCTCGGTAGCGCCAAACTATACATCAGATTTTGATGAATAACATGTCAATCGATTCATTATTATGGCCCGGGTAACAAAAGCAAAAAAAAACCTTAGTCTGGTTACAGTTTTTAAACATTTAAGATTGTTTCAAGATGAGATTATAACAGAGTAGTCCAGCTGGTCAGCTGGCAGGATAGAAACCCGAAAATCTTGTTTTGACCCGCACAAAGATGACCAGAGTATAGATACTTCCTTAAACTTTGCAAGTTTATTACTTTACTACTCTGTTGGTATACACAAAAAAAGTTAATGTAACAAAATCAGTTAGAATTAGGAAGCTGAGCCCCAAGATCCAAACTTGCAAACATTTTTAGAGCTCGAAATATTCCTGAAACACAAATCAAGCGTGTTTGAATAAGAGTAACTAAGCCTGTATTTTATAATAGGGCTCAAAGGGATCACGCACCGTCTTTTGAAATTCGTTTTAAAGTCCTTATTGATAGGTACTTACCTACAAAGTTCTCAAGAAAAGTATCTAATGTAGAAGGTCGTAGAATTTACGGATGAAACCTTTTTTGAAAAATAATATGTTGTACAATTTGTAAATCCATAAAACATTCAACGAATTTTGCTAAAGTTTTCAAAGTCGCAGAGAAACATTAAATATTAATATTTATTAATGAAAATACAAATCTTAAGTAATTTTCTAAAGTGTCTAGACTTCGTATTGTGTTGGTTTAGATGATTTTAGGGTAATAATTAATAGTTTCTAAATATCAAATAATGGTATCAATTATAGTAGTTAATTATAGCTTCAGCAAACTACGCCTTCACCAAACTCTAATTGCGTTTGCGTACAAAAGACAGTTGTTAAGAATAAGTAACATTATTTTCTAGTGTGTAAAACACTACAAAATAATAACTACTTAAATATTTTGTGATGCAAAAATAAAAATATAAATTTCAAAAGAAGCATATAATTGATTTTGCTTCAAATAAAACAACAATATGCATAGGAAGTGTAATAAAAATCTACACCAGTTATGAAAATTTCCAACCGCTGTGTCCTAAGACAAATAAAACAATTCAACTTCAAAATGGTTCATATTTACATATACAATAAATAACTTCAAAAACAACGTTGTAAATTAAACAAAGATACCCGAAATAAACTAATTTTAAACAAATTTTTTACTATGAAAGTATAGGTTGAGCAATTTATTTGAAGTATAATTTAATATTATGTTCGAGAAGCTCGTGGTTAAGTTATAATAGCTGCACGTGTCGATCTTTCAGGTTAAGCAACGCTTGCTGAGGTCGGTCCGAGGATGGGTGGCCATCCATTATAAACTGAGACTCTGGCGTACCTTGGATAGCACATTAAAAGCCGTTGGTCTCAGCTGTCATTTGCAGCAGCCATGTTGCGGATGCAGGTTTGTCAATCGTTGGGTTTCAAGATGGGTTTCAAGGTTTTGTAAGGTAAAAACTGTACGGGTGGAGAACGAAAATAATAACATAGCAATTATTAATATTCTTATTTAATATATAGTATGTATCTAAAGTAAAAAATTGTAGCATTATTTTAATAAAAAGTGAAATTGCCGCCTTTTCGTGGTCAATTCTGTTTAGCAGGGGCATAAAAATGTAACCCGCGCTACTGAACTTTTGTTCGCTAGGAGGATCACTGGCTGGTGGTGTCGATCAGAATCGACTGTCGGTACGATCTATTGGTGTTAATAGTTTTAATTATACAATAACAACAAAATTTTCACTCGTTTTGGTCAATGAGCATGTATGTACGGCACACACCAGTCGCCGGCCCCGCCTATTTACTTTCTAGTCGCGACCTGAGCAACATCGCAACAACTCTGACTTGTTGATAACTTTGACATTACTGTATTCAGAAGCCAGGAAATCTGACTCCAGTCTACCCAAGGGATATGGGGGGTGTTACGGGATTGTGTTGGTCAAAAAACAGTCACTCCATGTTTAATTCTACTACTCGGCTCATCTGGGCTAGACTGCAAGATTAATTGACGTTTTTATTCTGTTGAAATAGAATGCAGTTAAAATAGTAAATGCATTGTGAAACCCCAGCTGTAGGGTAGAATGAAAGAGAAATTGGTTTGTAATTAAAAGGCCACGAGGCGACGCAATTTTGTGATAGCTTATTTTCATCATAAATAATGCGCTCTAGAGTCGTGGCCACTAGATACGTGGCCCCTAGAGAAGTGGCCCCTAGATAAAACTTTTACATTAACGTATGTTTCTGATAAAACGTCCACTGCTGAACATAGGGCCCCATATTTCGCCATGACCAACAACTCACAAATCGGGGCTGTAACCACTGGACCACCACTGCTCATCTACCTATATATCTATAGTACAATGCGTAACTAACCAAACATTCCATTTATACCATTCCCTCTCTAAAAAGCTTATTTTATTCACTGAAAACAGTGAATAAAAGCACTTTTAATCACTGTTTTGGTGTTTGAATTTGGAACACACCAATATATTCGACTTTCATCTCAATGCTATATAACCTCCTTGCTCCTCTTTGCGCAAAAAATACTTGATACAAACTTCTTGTTCAGAGAATATTCCACTTTCAAACTACTTCTTCAATTTTAATTTTGAGTTTGTTTATATTAAGGATCTTTATAATGATTTTGATTTTAGTCTATGATATTTGTAGGCGCTATTGCTAACGTGAACAGAAATAATGTTTATTGGGCCTTAGAAAATGGTAAGCTCTACTCACGTGGACTGGTTCTGGATGATGCAAGTCCCGGGACACTATTCAAGCACACACAATGTCTTTTTCTTCGTTTTCACAGTGGTTTTTTGGATAATTCAAATATGCACACGCCGGTTATAAAAGTTGTTCTCTCACAGTTCATTCGGTCCGCCTCCGCCAGGGGGCGTTCTCGATGCACCGGCAGCTATTGGTGACCGATAAGAACAGTTCGGTCCAGTAAATGGCGCGACATTTGAACGCGCGTTGGTGGAGAGCTTGTATCCAAGTCCCAATATCATACATAAACCCCCCACCCAGATTACCCAGTTCGCGAACCAGGTATGGTATAGTTTTGTACAAAGTGGACTGTATGAAGTCTTGAATAAATTGATTGAAAATATTTAGAATAGGTGTTAATTATGTTTAGAGTACATGTAGAGTAGGTAAAATGTGCTATTATTACAAATCTAAAGCTTAAGTTACTAAATTTGCGTAAGCTTGACAAATATAAGTATAATTGTCAAATGAATACTTTGATTAGAATATTTAGGCAGAGTCCACTTCCAGAGGAAGAGGACTGAGTTTAACGACGGGTCACGTCAATTCGCCGTTTTGCGTGCGTACTTTTACAACGCGAACAACGCCATCAGGTCCAGGAAATAGCTCCGTCACGCGGCCAAGGTGCCACTGAAGCGGAGGAGTGTCAGTATGAAGCAAGACAAGTTCGCCTATTTTGATGTCGCGACACTTAGTAAGCCACTTTTGCCTTTGCTGTAGGGTATGTAAATATTCGTGGCGCCACAGCTTCCAAAATCTTTGTGAAGCCTGTTGAACGAACTCCCATCGAGTCAGTCCATACGCTGGATTATCCGTCAAATCGTATTCAGGGACTGCAAGAAGTTCACGCCCTACTAAAAAATGTGCTGGTGTGAGCGCCTCAAACTCGGCAGGGTCGCTCGACATGCTGGTCAGTGGGCGAGAGTTCAATACAGCCTCGACCCGCGCGAAGAGGGTGCTGGGCTCTTCAAAGGAAAGAGATCAGGTGCCTAAAACACGCTTCAGGTGTTGTTTGGCAGATTTTATAGCGCTTTCATACATTCCACCGAAGTGGCTACCCGTTGGCGGATTATATTTCCAATCTACATTCCGAGAAAGAAATTCATTTGAATTTTGTTTATAAAATTGTTTTATTTCAGCCAGCTGCTTACCGGCTGATATGTTATATTTGGCATTATCCGAAATTAAGGTCCTACACAACCCGCGCCGAGCTGAAAAGCGATCGAACGCCGCCATAAAACATTCAGTTTTTAACGAACTAAGAATCTCGATATGTAGTGCATGAGTAGAATAACAGACAAAAACAAGTAAATAAGATTTTGAAATTTTTGCATTGCGTCGATTACTTTCTTTTGTGTAAAAGGGACCCCCGATATCGGTGCCTACGGTGTAGATGGCGTGTATATCTTGAGTACGAAATTTAGGTAAACTACTCATGACGGGCTGCAAAGTTGAAGGTTTAACTTTGAAGCATCGAATGCACTTTGAAAAACGAGATCGAATTATACTTCTAGCTGAAATGATCCAATACTTTTGGCTAATCAAACTCTGCAGGGAGCGAGGGCCGACGTGTAGATAAATCTTGTGAAAATGGTCAATTAATATGCTTGTAAAATTAGATTTTTTGGCAGCAACAACGGGTGCTTCTCTTGATACGGAAGGTTTGACTCTCATAACCTACCCCACCCCCTGTGGCAACCGATGGTGGTACCAAGAAAAGGAGTTAGTGTTCTTAATGATATGCCATCGTAGTTAATTCCTTTTGTAAGAGCCACGATGATAGCTGAGAAATGTTCTCTTTGGACCGCTTTGATTATTTCATCGTGAGCTTTACGTAGGTTAGATAGAAACAAAATGCCCGTGTTGCGCTTGGCTCTACAGTTATCGATGAATTGATAACATCTTGCTAGAACGTTTTGAAGTTTTACGAAACTTGATTATTTTCCCGTAAGTCGGTATACTAAGTTTGAGTCATTTTGATTATTTGTTAGAGATGAATGAGTTAAAGTCATGATAGAATTTTTAAACTCTGGTACATTTACACATTTGAAATGATCAATCGACTTAATCGGCCAATGCTCCTGCGGTACATACAGCCAGCTCAGGCCATTCAACCACTCTGGCATTGCTAGCAATGCAGGTGGCAGTGCACCACGTGAGCACACGTCTGCGGGATTTGATGTACCGCTAATGTGGTACCAGCTGTCGCTAGACACGATATCCAAGATCTTTGATACACGTGTACCTACAAAGACCTTCAAATTATAACTTGGAGTATTTAACCAGCCCAAAACCACAGAAGAGTCAGTAAACAAGAAAACGTCATGGATGGGTATTTGTTCGATCAACATCGACTGTATATATTTGATGACTTTGGCCAACAAGTGTGCGGCCATTAATTCGAGACGCGGGACAGATACAGTCTTCAGAGGCGCGACCTTGGATTTAGCAATGATCAGACTGACTTTCATATCACCGTCATCATTGAAGCTACGCAAATAAACTACGGCAGCTATACCTAAAGTTGAGGCATCAGAAAAACCTATGAGCTGGTAGGAATTATGCTGTTTTACAGTTGCCTGACGCTCGTGGCTTACTACGCTTAGTGGTTGACTGAGAAGTTGGTAGTGGGTAGGTAGTGAAAGAAAACGCATCGTCAGCGGGCTTCCACTGAAGGCCTAGAACTTTGACAGATAGGTCTTTATCATCCTCGAATGCAATTGGCGTTTCGCGATGATCAGCGGGCACTCACTCTAACAGATGAGGATAGTTACTTTTCCACATACGTAGGACAAAACCACCACCTCCTAGCAAACCGATGAGCTCGTCTTGAAGCTGTACAGCTTCATCATAAGTAGCCACAGACCACAACAAATCATCAACGATGAAACCTCTCTTTAGAACTTTGCTCGCTAAAGGAAACTTCTTCGCGTCATCATCAGCCAGCTGGTGCAGAACTCGAATAGCCAAGTAAGGACTACTTGCGACGCCGTACGTAATCGTGTTTAACTCGAATATTTGGATTGGTTGATCTCCCAAAACCCTCCATAAAATGTGCTGGTATTTGCGTTGAGCTTCTGAAATAAGAGTCATACGGAACATTTTACATATGTCTCCCGATAAACAAATTTCGTGAAGTCTAAAATTTATTAGAATCTCATTAATGTCCGACTGTAGTTTAGGTCCGGTATACATAACGGAATTCAAGGAATTATTATTTGAAGTTGTGTTCGACGCGTCAAACACGACGCGGAGCTTGGTCGATGTGCTGGTCGGACGCAAAATACAAAATTGCGGAATAATGTATTCCGAACCGACGCTGTCTACTTCACCAAAATATGTCATGTGACCGAGACTTTCATATTCAGACATAAATTTACTACATTCTTCCTTAAGTTCCGGCAGACGACGCAGTTTTTCCTCTAAATTATGAAAACGGCGTAAAGCTTGTTGCTTTGAATCACCTAATTCGAAACTGGGTTTGAACGGGTAAGCAACAGTATATCGCCCTGTGCTATCCCGACTGTGTTCTTTTTGAAATAAATCTTCAACATTTAAATCTTCCGGTTTCTGTGGTAAGTCACAAGGTACGTTTTCAGTTTCCCAAAAGGAACTCATAATTTTCTCGATGCTGCTATTGGCCGTAAATAAACTGAGCGAAGTCCCATTAGAATCTACTTCACCACCTAGGGTAGTTTGTCCGGTAATGACATATCCGAAGATTGAATGCGTCGCGACGGGCAAACCCGGGTGGCGCGGTAGTATATTTTTACCATCGTATATGTAGGGAAAAATGTCAGCGGCTATAAGCAGAGAAACTGGAGAACCAGAGAAGAAATTAGGATCTGCAAGATCTAAATGTTTGAAGTTGTTTACAACTTCATGTGATAACGGCATGGTGGGTAAATTTCCAGTGATGTTATCCACAATAACCGTTTCAGTTTTAAGGACAGGACCAGATGAGTTTCGCGGTTTAATCAAACATGTAACCAGACCGAAATCTTGCACCGGTGCACCTCCCAGCCCCAGGGGTTCGAACGGACACCTTTGACGTGACAACCCTAGGCGCTGCGCACATTCTTTCGTCATATATCCCGACATAGCAGCACTGTCAATAACGGCACGTACGGCGTGGTATGTACCCCAACGATCTGCGACGTGCACTATTGCAGTACCTAACAGCACGGTTGAGTTTGAAGAACAAGTTAATCCCACATTGGGAGGTTGACCTTGACCTATTTGCGGCTGATCACTTTGAATACTGTTGACATGACAATTATTATTTGTACCTAAATCGATGTGAAGGCTATTGTGGTGTGATTGTTTACACACGACACAACGTTGTTTTGAGGTGCACGCAGACAACGGATGCTGACGTAAACAATTCTCGCACAGTTGCAATTGCTTGACTTTGTCAAGTCGCTGTTGTGGTGTCAACTCAAAAAACTCGAAGCATCGATATGTTACTAACAGCTGACAAGCACGGCTTTGACTGGTTGTTCGAACTATAGGTTTTATTACCAGGTATAAGTCGATTTTGCTGCAGCATATGCTGGAGGACCCTTCTGGTTTACCTGTGGTTTCGATGAGGGATTGACCTTATGGTCAGACATTTCCTAAACCCGCGCTTGCTTTTCGACGAAAGAAACCAGTTGATCGAAGTTAGGAATATCCGTTTGCTCGACTGTTTGTTCAAATTCGCGTCTCGTCATCGGGTCTAAGTTACGTAATCCTATGTAGAACAATATAAGCCCAGAAAGATCATCAATACCTATAAGTTTTAAAGCTTTGACACATTCTTGATAGGTTTGTAAAAACGAGTTAAGTCCGGAGGCAGATTCGACTAACAATGGCTTAAATTGAAACAATCGATCCAAATAATTAGTAGCTAGGGCTCGTTTATTTTGATATTTTTTGACTAATAACGCCCATACAATGGCATAATTGTCGGCAGTAACTGGCATGCCTTTTACTAAAGTGAGTGCGGGGCCACTAACGGCAGAAAGTAAGTAATAATACTTTTCTATATTACATATATCGTTGTTATTATGGATAAGACTCGTGAAGGTATCGTAAAATGTTTGCCAGTTCTCCAACTTACTATCAAAGTTATTTATTTTATTTATTTATTTATAGTTAATTAAAACGGTACAGATACCAATTACATTAATTAACATAGAAATTGTGAAACAACAATGTTGACAACTGTGTTACATAAGATAATTAAACAATTCACATGTACAATTAAAATGGCACAGTACAGCGGCAATGTATCAATAATAATATTTAAATAACAATTCATAATAAAAAAAAAAGAAATAACAATTGGTACAATTTAACATGGAACAGTGGACACCCTCGCATACTTTCTCTCACAAAACACCAGACATGCACGCATTAGTTTATACCATTCGTCCGCAAACACATCACATTCAGGATTGGCAGTCAAGAGGGCATTGAGCATCTTCAAAGCACGACATACTGGGGATTCAGCTCTTGCGACCGTTCTGGATGACGGTGGTGCGAACAGGTCGTGACGGCGATTCTGACGGTGCCCAACGTATTTGCTGGGCACAAACAGTCGGCAGAAAAGGTCATGTAGCTCAGGGCAGTCAATACGTCCGCTCAGAATCTTACATGCTACCGCGAGCTGATCATAGCCTCTCCTTACCTTCAACGAGTTAAATCCCAAGACTCCTAAAAGATAATTCGTTGGGTACATATAAGGGAAGAAATGGTATACCCTTTGGAATAGAAATCTAAGGAAGGTTTTCTGTACCTTTTCAAGCATTAACGTCTGCGTCGCGGTATATGGGTGCCAGACACAAGCACTGGATTCGAGTTTACTTCGAACCAGAGTGGTGAACAAAAGCCTAATAACTCTGGAATTGCGGAAGTCACGAGCATTTCTCAAAACAAATCCCAGGCGCCTGAAAGATTCCTTCGCAAGGTTAGCAACGTGATCTTTAAAGGTCAAACAGCGGTCAAAGGTCACTCCCAAGTCCTTTATGGTGGTGACAAGAGTGATTACTGCACCACCCAAACTGTAATCATAATGGATAGGTCGCAACCCCCGACCGAACGTCATGACGTAGCACTTGCCAGTATTAAAATGCAATATGTTTGTAATGCTCCATTCGAAGATGGCGTTAACATCCCTTTGTAGGAGTTCGCAATCCTTGAGTGTTCTAATTTGCGCAACTTGCGGTCGTCGGCATATAGCCAAGCACTTTGCAAACCGTTATATATACTGAGATTAGGTAAGCGCGGTTTAACCGACCGCGTGTCGTTGTTGTTATAAGAACCGGTGTTTTCGCTCGACTTGGCAGTGCTAGACTCCGCGACGTGTAAAATTTGAAAATACATTTCGTCAAATGTTTGAATTTCTTGATAGTCTGGAACGTATTTTGGTTTAGCCTGCCTTTTTAGACAATTTAAATCTATGACGCACTGTTCGAAAAGTGCCTGTATTTTGGGTATCTCTTTGAGGCGTAGAAGCAATTCTTGCAAAAGAGATGTATCACCCTTTTTAATAGATTGTGATAACTCGAACGCGTTTTGTAAACGCATAAAATACATTTCTTTTTTATTAATTAGGATCCATTAATATGTCTAAATCTTTCTCGGCCATTTTGACACGGCAGACGTGAGTCGTCGCTATTGAATAAGATACCTATTCGTGGTTAGGTACACTTGAAATAACAAAACACGAACTTTAGATTCGAAATAAAGCTTTGCGTATGTGAAAAACTATGCAAAAACAATTGAAATATGTGTAAAAGTGTTGATGAATGTGAGAAATACCTAGGAATGCGAAATGGAATATGGCTACGATGGACCAATTTGTAGGCGCTATTGCTAACGTGAACAGAAATAATGTTTATTGGGCCTTAGAAGATGGTAAGCTCTACTCACGTGGACTGGTTCTGGATGATGCACGTCCCGGGACACTATTCAAGCACACACAATGTCTTTTTCCTTGTTTTCACATTGGTTTTTTGGATTATTCAAATGCGCACACGCCGGTTATAAAAGTTGTTCTCTCACAGTTCATTCGGTCCGCCTCCGCCAGGGGGCGTTCTCGATGCACCGGCAGCTATTGGTGACCGATAAGAACAGTTCGGTCCAGTAAATGGCGCGACATTTGAACGCGCGTTGGTGGAGAGCTTGTATCCAAGGCCCAATATCATACAATATTTATTGAATACTTATTTGGATTGTAATTTTAATATTAATTGCAATGGTGTTTAATTAATTATAATTATGTAACGTAACGGAGGTGGTCACTGGCCCCTGAAACAAAGGGGCTGTTACCTAGCTCAGACGTCAGGGTTTCACATTTTTTGTAAATTTTGAAGGCAATAAACATTTTTTTTATTTTTTTTTAATATTCCTTGTGCGTCAATCTTTCTTTTTCTCGTAGTCATGGTATAAAATAGAGTATGCAACTGTTGAATAAAACGTATTTATATCGAGGGCCATGAATCACTCGCGTCGCTCATGATTCTAACACTTGAGTCACTCGCTATGCTCGTGATTCAATCATCATGAATCAATCCCTACGGTCGTGATTCAGTCGGTCGTTAGAATCCTTCACTTGCTCGTGATTCATCTATGGCCCTCGCATTAAATTCGTCCCTTATTCACTAGTTGCATAATATACTATTTCTACGTGTCGACGCAATAATAAAGGAAACGTTGTACATTACTTGTACCGGCAATTATCACGAAAGGCAGAACATTTGTACTGTGGTGAAACTATTTTGCGAGGCGGACACTCCATTATTGGCTACGGGGTACAACCCAACAATGTACAGCATACCTTCTTAATATTATATATAAACTTTAGCGCCGAACAATAAATTTAACCACTAACGAGTATAAGAGGATGTGTAATTTTATTGGCTTTATAACAGTAATTTTTATTTATGAGGTACGATTCTATTTAATCTTACTAGCAAAAACCTAATTAATCTTACTAGAAACTCCGTCATCTCTTGAGAATAGCTCACGGTAGTATGGAACATCTAGCTTGTCAGCAATTTGAATAGATAGCGGGGCTTGATACCTCGACTTGGGTAAAGTCGATGGACTAAAGAACCTTACGAGGAAGCATAAAGATACCTACAAAATCTTAAGAGTTAAATACGGTAGGCTTAGGCTATTTCTGGATAAAAAGCATTAGTATTTTACTAAAGTGATATAAATAGTGTCTATCACATATTTTAAGTATATCATAGTATATATTATCATATTGGATAATCGCCTCGTTATCTTCAAATTATTGCTCTAGAAAAATAAATTGGCAACTTATAATGCAGTTGGCTTCTGTTCTGAACAATAATGGCAGATTTATTCGGTTTTTTTTATAAGCGAACGCCAAAATTACTCTCCCTCTACTGATATGAAACTCCACTTTATTACTGTTTTATTATAGTCACGACCCCAAAACAAATGTTGGAACTTTTTCAATGCCAAATAAAACATTCTGGAAAAATACTTATGTTCGTATTTCCGCGTTTATCTTTGTTTTCCTTGTGCCGCAGTAGAATGGAATCGTGGCTTAAAAATAACAGCTGTACAAACTGATCTTCAAGTATATGCATCGCTTACCGAGATCAATCCATTGATGGGCATCCATGCCAAGATTTCCCCGTATCTCAGAAAGCACGTTCAGCCGTTGGACTCGGCAGGCATTCGCAGGTCCTTGACAGTTGTAACACGTAGTCAGAAGCCATAATCGGACTACAAGACGTACGGCAATATGCCATCAGTACCTAGTGGATATCCCACACAGATGCACAAAGCATTTTACAAATACTTTCAATGTGCGTACAGCTAAGGAGTGAAATTCCCTGCGGGAGTCTTTATTTCCTGTTAGCTATAACCTAGGGGTATTTAGATAAAGAGTGAATAGATTATTTCTAGGCAACCGTGCTTCACCGTCGACCACAACATCGCTTAACATCAGGCGAGATAGTTGTCAAAGGCGAGCGTTTGACCACCATCACTTGTGCACTCTTGACTTAAAGACTCACAGGTTGTAGCTATCAAGAAAGACAGACTCCGACTCTGGCGTGAAGTACCGCCTCACTTTTGCAAGGATCTCCAACTGTTTGGCAGCCAGTTGAGCTTTTGCCTCAATGAATGGATCAAAATTGAGGGTCGATGTCAACGTAACGCCAAGAAGCTCAAGTTGGTCTGTTATCGGCACTATCTCACTTCGGAAACAAGAAGCCGTTTGTAATTGGACGTATGTGCAGCAAGATCAATGTTGCTGAGAGTACCGACCCCTGAGGGACCCCAGCGTTGATATCTAGTTGGTCAGACGAGCAACCATCTATAATAACTGGTATAGACTGGTTTCTCGTATATACCGGTCTCTTGTATAGATTATAAGAATCTAGGTACGCCGTTACTACCCAAGATCATCTCAAACTATGTCATCCGACCAAATAACACGCATTTCCTTGTAATAATTAGTTTGTATCCCGAGACACGAGTGTGTTGGGTTCACATAAGTTTTCAAAGTTTAGTGACGTGGAATACTGTTTACATAAACAACTCTGTTTGAATCATATGATAATTTATTACATAATAATAACCTGTTTTTGTTCAGTTTCAAGACAATATTACAGAAGCGAATACAATAGTCATGATTTTTAAGAAGGTATAAAGAAGTGGAGGAAAGAAGAATTAATCTATAAACTTCGTCTGTATCGCTGTCAATGGGAAAAGTACCCAAAACTTAACCCAAAAGATTCGCAACGTTGTCCATGTTGAATGACAAAGCTGATTCTTTGGGTTTAAAAAGGTCAGCTTTCATCCAGTGTTGGCTCCTGATGGGCATTGAAATAATTTCAATCAAGCCAATTTATGATCCCAATCTGGTTAGATTAGGCTTCCCAGAAAACCAGTTAGACACGAATACGAATAAGAAGTATCAATATTTTACATGCGTCGCCAATATTCAGGCAGATTGGTGTTAGTTTAGTGAGATATGACTTTTATTGTTTTTTTTCCAAATTGAAACCGTTATAAATAAAACTTACCTGTATATATATGTATATTGTAATTGCTGATAGGCTTGCGCTTGACCACTATCTCACCTGATGGTAAGCGATGATGTGGTCGACGATGAAGCACGCGTGCCTAGATGAAATCTATTTACTTCTGTTATTGACTTAAATACTCCCAGGTTGTAGATATTATATTTTAAACAAAAAGTATCTGTGGAACACGATTTAATTAATATAAATCATTTTGTAAACTTTATATTTGTACGCCTCGATAGGCAAAACATGTATGTGCTACAAATTAAGATTCATGGACACAGAAAGACAACGTTTTAGGTAAAATTAAAAATTATCTGATCACTGGCTGGCCAACAAAAATAACAGCCGAGTTAGAAAAGCCGTATTACAACCGGAAAGATAGTTTAGTGTTGGAACGTGGTAATAATTTATTAACTTCTTTAAAATATTTTCATGAAGAAAAACAATAGACATAAACAAGTCTATTGGTCAATCTTCAATGTCTATGACTGACAAGAATGACACTTCTTTTTCATTGAAATTACTGAGCGAAGACACCTTCTATAAACTTAACATCCCAAAAAGAGCACAAAAAGCAATAACAATGACTCGTAGGCGGCAGGAAACCAGCCCCAAATATAAATAAAGAATGTGTCAGCAGGCGCTGTGAGTATTAGTTGAATTTATCTAAATTTCCGTACTTGTGAAAACATGTGCGTATTTGATGCTCATTATGCATTTCTTCTTCTTGGCAGGACACTCTAGGATTATTTTTTAAACATAGAATAAATAATAAAATGGTCAACTATAACTACAATTATTGAAGAGAACAGCAGTTGAACTCCAGAATTTGGTTCCGAATACAAATGTCACTTTAGCTTGCACGAGGCTGGATTATAGCTACCCAGGCGAATGATACTGCTTGAGACATCATACCTCCGGTATTGGAAATAATGGGTAAATTGTATCCCATATAAAAGTAAGTTTCATTGTATTCTTTTAACCTCAAGAAATTGTGATGACGGACTATATGTTCAAGAATTAAATTAGTTGACCAAACTGTGTGACTTTTACTTCAATCAACTTCATGTGAAACCATACCCTTTATAGTCACATGCTGATCACCTACTCTTGAGCTAGCTGGTGAATAAGGCAAGAATATTAATCCTAAACTTAATACCCAGGCAGGCAAGCGGGGTATGGAACTTACTCGAAGGTGATCATACTATACACGCCTAGTTTAATTTATAAATGTAATCGTTAACACCAATTCCATTGCCATACCAATTTGGGTAACAACGTAGTGTAATTGTCCGTATTTATACAAAAAGTAACCACCCAACAAAAAGGTACTTCTGAGATATCAAAGGATTTACAAAAACATGTGCAGCTCTGTTAGATGTAGTAAAATTAATATTTATTTTATTTACATTGATAAATTACTTATTTAAGTATGTGTAAATAAATTTTCTCTGAATACTCTTAAACTATCTATATAATTAAGAAAATGTGCATGTGGTTCCTTTAAACATTTACTAATTGATAGGTTTTCTCATATACAAAAAACCGACCAAGTGCGAGTCGAACTCGCGAACGAAGGGTTCCGTACCATTATCGCAAAAAACGGCCAAAAAATCACGTTATTGTATGTGAGCCCCCCTTAAATATTAATTTTATTCTGTTTTTAGTATTTTTTGTTATAGCGGCAACAGAAATACATCATCTGTGAAAATTTCAACTGTCTAGCTATCACGGTTCATGAGAGCGTTATAAGTGCCCATGTAGGCATATGTGAAATAAAAATTATTGATTTTGATTTTTTTTTATTTCTTCATACCCAAAGATGCCAAGTTTTACCAGATCATTTATGTGCAGCAAGAACAATGTCGCTGAGAATACCAACCCTTGAGGGACCGGCATTAATATCCATTTGGTCCGACGAGCAGCCATCTATAACTACTCGAATGGAGATCTCTCAGGAAGTCTGCAATCCAGTCACATAGACAACCGAGCAGACCGAATGAAGGAAGCTTACCAATAAGGCTTTCGTGACAGACCCTATCAAGAGCCTTCGAGATGAAGAAATAAATGATACAATAAATGAAGAAATTCCTAGCGGAGCAAGAATTTAAAAATAAATGTATATAATATAATATTACAACCGCAGGGCAGCTTTGTGGCGAGCTGGTGGGCAGTGGCGACCTCACGGACCTCATCTTCATGGAGAAGTCTTGTTCCTCGAACACTGACGGAGAACAGAGCTCCCACCTCTGTCTTGTCTTGATTAGCTGGCTTGAGTGGAGATTCGCAAGAGCAAACGTGCTCGGAGGAAGGAAGTTAACCCAGTTAGATGCTGGTAGAGATCTTGACAGTACTTCTAGGATTGTCTTGATAGCAGTGGTATACCTGTCCACTCCTCAAGCACCTCCGGATAGGTTGTCCCCTTGGCTCTACGACACTAAAGTGCTAGCGACCGTATATGGGGGCCCATTAATTGAGTGTGCAAGTCACCCCCTTTTTTTTTTTAACGCTGGAAAAAAATGCATTACGCATACCCGCCCATCGGGGGAATGGACGGGCTATGTGGGACTCCCCGGGCAAGCCCGGTATACCCACTAAAATAAACCAGCGCACTCCCGCATCGTCTGTGTGGAGGAGGACTGGGAAACCGGCACAGCCTTTACGCCCAGTCCTCCGCCGACGACTGCCCACCATAATGGCGGGCCCCGCACGCCCCTCCCTCAGTGGAGGGGCCTGCGTGGGGGGGAATGCGTTTCATCCCTCCTCATCAGATGACCATTTATTTACCAGCTATTTTATAATCAATTATTGTGAATTATGAATTTTTAATAATAATAAACGTTCCGTATGGTGACGGACGTAAAGAATTTCACCATCCCATATCTTCCCGTGGGTGTCGTAAGAGGCGACTAAGGGACACACCAGAGAATGGGCAGCAGCGTTCTCTGTGCACTTAAGCAACAAACTGCGATCGCCAACCCACCTGCCAAGCGTGGCGATTATGGCAAACCCTCCCCCAAACTTAATAAAGAGCACACCGAAAAAACGGCCCCGAGTGCCCGGCAGCCCGTCTACCCTCGGCTACGGTAGCGGTCGAGGCGATGGCGTGGCAAAGGGTGCTAAGAATCCCCGGAGTGGACCCAGCTACCCCAACAAACACGAAAGACTGAACCTGGGAACATATAACACTCGAACACTCCGGACCGACGAGAAGATAGCCGAACTTGAGGAAGAATTGAGCAGGTTACGATGGAGTATTATAGGGTTATCTGAAGTCTGAAGAGAGGGGAAGGACTCGATAATCCTCAAATCCGGTAACCTGCTCTATTTCCGAGAGGGTGACCGGCGGTCCCAGGGTGGTGTTGGGTTTATCGTCCACAAGTCCCTTGTGAACAACATGGTGAAGATCGAGAGTGTGTCGAACAGAGTGGCGTACCTTATACTCAAAATATCCGCAAGATATTCGCTGAAGGTCATACAGGTCTTCGCCCCGACCTCGGCACACCCCAACGACGAGGTAGAGGCCATGTATGAGGATATTCCTAGAGCCATGCATGGTTTCAAAACTCACTTCACCGTTGTCATAGGGGACTTCAACGTGAAACTGGGCAAACGAGACGAGGATGAGCTGCAAGTGGGGCAATTTGGAGTTGGACGTCGGAACCACCGGGGTCACCTACTGGCCAGTTTTATGGAGAAGGAGGGCCTCTACATGATCAACTCCTTCTTCAGAAAGCGTGAGCACAGGATGTGGACCTAGCAAAGCCCCGATGGTGCAACTAAAAACGAGATCGACTTCATCATGACAACCAAGAAGCAAATGTTCAATGATGTCTCTGTGATCAATTCGGTGAAAACCGGGAGCGATCACCGCATGGTAAGAGGCACATTGAACATTAATGTTAAGCTTGAAAGGTCTCGACTGATGAAGTCCACGCTCTGTCCAGCACAGATCCAGATCCGAAACCCCGTGAGCTTTCAGCTCGAACTCCAGAATCGTTTCGAGTGCCTAGGGAGCTCCGTGGACGAATAAAGCGATGGGTTCGTGGAAGCTGTCCATACGGTTGGGTCTAAGTTTTTCAAGACCCGCCGTACAGATAGAAACAAAAAGCTCTCTGATCCTACTCTCAAGCTCATGAAGGAGAGGCGTGAGATGATCCTGCAGTCTTCAGAAGATGCGTTGAAATACCGGCAGCTAAATAGACGGATCTCAAAGTCCTTGAAAAGCGATCTCCGCCGCTTTAATACTGAAAGTATTTAAGACGCGATTGAGCGAAACAAGGGCTCCAAGGTCCTTGCAAGAGATCTATCTATTAGGCAGAGCTAGCTCATGAAACTGAAGACCGATGATGGCAGGATCGTGTCCACCAAACCGGAGCTTCTGAGGGAGATCGAAAGATTCTATGGACAGTTGTACACGTCAAACAGTAAACCCGTCACGAATCTAGCGAATGACCCAAAAGCTAGATTGACCCGACACTATACCGAAGACATTCCGGACGTCAGCCTGTACGAGATTAGGATGGCTCTGAAACAACTTAAGAATAACAAGGCACCGGGTGATGACGGCATTACGGCCGAACTCCTGAAGGCGGGTGGTAAACCAATACTTAAGGCCCTTCAGAAGCTGTTTGGTGCCGTCATACTCGAGGGGAAAACGCCACAGTCATGGTGCAGGGGTTTGGTGGTACTCTTCTTCAAGAAGGGTGACAATGCCCTACTGAAGAACTATAGGCCCATCACACTCCTTAGCCATGTCTACAAGCTGTTTTCAAGAGTCATCACAAATTGTCTCGCGCGCAGGTTTGACGATTTCCAGCCTCCCAAACAAGCCGGATTCCGTAAAGGCTTCAGCACCAAAGACCATATACATATGCTGCGGCAGGTTATACAGAAGACCGAAGAGTACAACCTGCCTCTCTGTTTAGCGTTTGTGGACTACAAGAAAGCCTTCGATTCGATCGAGACTTGGGCTGTACTGCAGTCTCTCCAACGGTGCCAAATTGACTACCGGTACATCGAAGTGTTGAAGTGTTTAAACAAAAACGCCACAATGTCAGTTCGACTTCAGGATCAGACCTCGGAACCCGTCCTTCTGCAGCGAGGTGTGAAACAAGCAGACGTCATATCTCCGAAGGTCTTTACCGCTGCACTGGAGGATGTCTTCAAGGTTCTGGACTGGAGAGGGCTAGGCATCAACGTCAATGGCGAGTACATCACTCACCTTCGGTTTGCCGACGATATAGTGGTTATGGCTGAGACCATGGAGGACCTCAGTACAATGCTCGATGATCTCAGTAGAGCTTCCGGAAGAGTGGGTCTTAGAATGAACATGGACAAAACCAAGTTGATGTTCAATGCCCATGTTACACCCACTCGTATCAAGATTGGAACTGTACTCCTATCAAGATTGGTGTACTCTACACTCAAAGTTGTGGGCGACTATGTCTACCTGGGACAAACGATCGAATTGCGTAGGGCCGACTCGGCTGGGCAGCGTTCGGAAAATTGCACGGTATCTTCTCGTCCAACTTACCGCAGTGTCTCAAGACGAAAGTCTATGACCAGTGTGTGTTGCAAGTGATGACATATGGCTCTGAGACGTGGTCAATTACAATGGACCATATCAGAAAGCTTACAGTCACTCAAAGGGCAAGCAGGGCACATTGCTGGCAGAACGGATGGCCGATGGGGCAGAAAGGTTCTGGAATGGCGACCGCGAACCGGAAGACATTGCGTTGGAAGGCCTCCCACCAGGTGGACCGATGACCTGGTGAAGGTTGCGGGGATCCGCTGGTTACGAGATGCACGGGACCGGTCGATGTGGCGACGCTTGGGGGAGGCCTATGTCCAGCAGTGGACGACTTTCGGTTGATATGATGATGATGATAATACATTTTCTTCACACATACCGTCTTATCCCCCGTCACGCTATCACTGACTCCCTTTTTATTTATATCACTCCTCACACAGTCCATTCATCTTTTCTTTTGCCATCCCCTCCCTCTCCTCCATCCGACCACATTTATATTCATAACTCTTTTAATAACATGCGTTTCATCCCTCCTCATCAGATGACCATTTATTCACCAGCTATTTTATTATCAATTATTGTGAATTATGAATATTTAATAATAATAAATGTTTGTTTGACTTATTTATTTATTCCAAAAATGTGCATGGATGTTCAGCGGCATTAAACCACTTTGTTGTTACAAAAATAAAACTGTATTACCCGGTTTAATTGAAAATGCTCTGTTTACTCGCATATAACTTGCAGAGAGGTACTAACTTAACTATGTAGGGATATGCCTTTCTATTACGCACGTGTGTGTTATAGCTCGGATTATGGCCCTAAAAGCAATGTTAAAAGGCTCACTTTACGAGCAAGTGTGTTGAAAAGTATATTCTATTCTATGCTATTCAATTCCCACCTGAAATAATTTTCAAACTAAGTCATCCCGTCATACTGTTTCATTAAACTTAACATGAGACACGACAAGCTACGAGTACATACGCCACAAGCCACGAACGCGACATGTCATGTCTGAGATGTCGCATCTTCAGTCACTGCGTTGTTATAGCATCCACAACATTATATGATCTTGATTATGGACGACGAACAGCAATCGTATGCAGCAAATCTGTGAGATCATACCTAGATCAAGCATACAGCAAACACTGGATCTTATTCACATCTCTATTTCGTCAACTTTAAAAAAAAAATTGCAGCTCATGCTTCTCGTGTGTGCGTACTATATCACGTTACTGTCAAAGCCCGAACAACGGTAAAACCTAAGCTTTACCGGTAAATCTTAAGAGTCTTACCGGTAAAAGTCCGAAATGATCTATGATAAACGGTTACTTAGAATGGAATAGAAAACATTAATTCAACAAAGACACAACACAACACAACAAAAACCGGCCAAGTGCGAGTCGGACTCGCGCACGAAGGGTTCCGTACCATTATCGCATAAAACGGCTAAAAATCACGTTTGTTGTATGGAAGCCCCACTTAAATATTTATTTTATTATGCTTTTAGTATTTGTTGTTATAGCGGCAATAGAAATACATCATCTGTGAAAATTTCAACTGTCTAGCTATCACGGTTCATGAGATACAGCCTGGTGACAGACAGACAGACAGACCGACAGACGGACCGCGGAGTCTTAGTAATAGGGTCCTATTTTTACCCTTTGGGTACGGAACCCTAAAAACAAGCACAAAGTAACAGAAGAATAGTAAAAGAGGGCAAACAAGGTTTAAGAATTTTGCCGGGCATGGCCATACAGTGAAAGGGTTACCAACTCAGCATTTCATTTCTCTAAGATACTCAAAACTACTAAAACTAATTATGATAAATCCCTTCTAACTAATGCACAAAATAATAATAAAAAACTCTGGGATGCTGTAAAATCTATCACCCATACATCAAAGGTTAAAACACATGCTAACGCTCTTCTGTCACCCTCCGAACCAGAGCGCTCTGTAAATGAAGTGAACGCGTACTTTGCTAACATTGGACGTACATTAGCTGAAAATGTTCCATCCGTCACCACGTGCTTACCTCTACAAACCGAGGCTCCTCCAACGTATCAAGACAGTTTCGTCATGCTGGGAACAGACGAATCAGAATTGGATGTTTTGATCGGAAAGCTGAGGGGCGACTGTGCAGTGGGCTCTGATGGCATATCGGGCACGTTTCCTCAGAGATTTAAAAATCTACTCGCCCCTCATCTGACCCATATATGTAATTTTGTTTTTACCTCCGGCATCTTTCCAGATGCGCTTAAGTTGGCAATAGTACATCCTGTGCATAAGGGCGGGGACAGAGATCAATCAAGTAACAACAGACCTATATCCATTTTGCCTACACTTTCAAAATTAGTTGAGAGGCTCATGAATAACAGATTGGTTAAGTACCTAGAGCAAAATAATCTTCTTTCGCCTACTCAATATGGTTTCCGTTCCGGAATTTCCACAAATAATGCTGTGCTTGATTTTACCACTAACATCATCTCCAACCTGGATAAAAAGCAGAAGGTAATTGGTATTTTCTTGGATCTGGCAAAAGCTTTCGATACGATATCTGTCCCCAATCTTATAGCTAGACTGGAAAGGATCGGTATAAGAGACATTCAACTTGCTCTATTCGAGAGTTACCTCACTGGTAGACGACAATGCGTTAGAATCGGTGATTGGACGAGCGACGAGCTCCCTATATCATACGGGGTCCCTCAGGGCAGTATCATCGGCCCGACCCTTTTTCTCATTTATATAAATGAGCTCTGCGGGCTAGCACTTCCCAATGCATCCATCTTCACTTATGCCGATGATGCTGCCTTACTATTCCATGGAGACTCCTGGGAGCTGGTGTTCCGGCATGCACAGTCCGGACTCAACCTTGTCACCAACTGGTTGGCTCAAAACCTGCTAACTTTTAATGTTGATAAATCTAATTACCTAACCTTTTCTTTGAATGCCGCTGGGAAGCCTCCTCCCTCTCTTTGCTCCTTGATTGTCCACTCTTGTATTTCACCTCACCTTACGGCTTGTAATTGCTTCTGCCTTTATCGCATCAATTGTGTCAAATATCTCGGTGTACAAATTGACGAATGCCTGTCATTCTCTGTTCACATAAACACACTCACCTCGCGACTGCGTAGGTTGATCTACATCTTTAAGTCCCTTCGTCGCGCTGCGGACACAGCGTTGCTGGGACTTGTATATCTCGCCCTCTGCCAATCGCTTCTACAATATTGTATAACTACTTGGGGCGGATCTGCAAAGACTCACTTGCTGAGGCTGGAGCGCGCGCAAAGGGCACCCCTGAAGGTTGGATGGCGGTTGCCTTACCCCTTTCCTACCATTGATCTTTATGAAGCGTGTAGGGTTCTCACTGTTCGCAAATTGTTTATCCTTAACCATGTTTTAACCACACACTCTCGGACTCCCTATGATCCAAACAAGTTTGGCACCCAACGACGTAAACATACTGTCTGTCCGTCCATCCGCACAAATTTTCGTTCGACCCAACGTAGTTTCCATTTCCTCAGTAGCTACTTCTATAACAAGGCTAATAAAATATTAAATATATACCCTATGTGCAAATCAAAATGTAAAAAAACATTAACGACATGGCTACTTAAATTGGATTATGCAGAGACCGAAAATATACTAAGTATTTCACAATAATTTCGCCTACCGAAAATATTCACCTCCATCCTGAAGCGCGTCTCACCTTGTCACACACAGACACACACACACACTCTCGGGCAAGTAAGTGCTTACGCCTGGTGTTCACGGGCGCTGGGGTGAGGACTTATATTGCACTCACGGACACAACACTCTCCAAAGACACACATGGCACATCTCCTTTTGTTTTTGTATAATTTTCTCCTCCTCTCAATTTGATACTTTCACATTGTTGTAGTACGTAAGTGCACCATAATATTGTATTTTTTAACGGTGTGAGCCTGGAGATCTGTCGTACAGGTCTCGTACCCAGTATCGACTCCAGCTCTCACAAAGGTTTGAATCTGCTGTAACCTAGATTTAACGACCTTTAACGAAATGTACCTTTTTGAGAGAAATAAACTTCTATTCTAAACTTCTATTCTATTTGCTGGGCGTCAGAAACCCAGCGATAATTTTAAGTAATTTCGGGCTTTTTCTTTATTACACGGAATTACACGGTAAATCTTAGTATTTACACACTATGATAATAGAAGAAAGAAAAATAACGACTGATTGATTAGCTTCATTTATTTGTTCATCTGGCCACACATGCTACAATTTGAGGCGTACAATCAAAGACCAAATGGATTCCGACGAGGGAACACTATTGTTGGCTTTGTTCTTCTTCTTCTTATCCGGTACACTCTTGACAGAGCGGTCATGATCGCTATGTAGTAGTAATATTAGAAGGCAGATGTGATGCGCTTTACGACGTTTTGCCACCGCTGCCTATTAGAGGTCATGCTGCTGCACTCATTGAGTGAATCTTCTACGGCAGACTTGATCTGGTTAGTCCAACGCGTAGGTGACCTTCCGCGCGGTCTTTTTTTTTTTTTAATATTTAAAGACGGCGCCTACACATACAACGCTCTGCGATCTAGGGAGGTTCCCCGGACATAATTCGAGACCTTAGGGACTCGTTCTTAATCAAAGTTCAATTTCACAGAATTCTTATTTTCTATAGCAGTCTTAGTCTATCACATGACGAGTATCTTATTTTATTTATATTATCTACAATCTTACTCTAACTTATTATACAGCAGGTTACTAATAATACCTTATTTCTATTTTATCTATAGTTTGTATTATTCTGTTTGCTTCCAACTATATATAATTATATACAACTTTGAGCATTGCTGTTATTTATTTTTGATTATCGTTTTTTGTGCAATATTTACACAATATTTGATAAATTCAATGCTGTATTTTTTATTAGAGATAATTTTATTAAAATTCCCTGGTCTTATATCAATTCCCAACTTTTGTTCGAGCTCGTACCTCTCGAGACCATAGGCTGGGCAGTCCGTCAGCAGGTGGGACACTGTCTCGTCCTGGTCAGAGTCGCACACACATGATGGGCTTTCCTTACACCCAAACCTGTTTAGGTATTCTGAAAACCCACCATGTTCGGTCATTACCTGGGTAATTACCCCTGTAGGTCTTAATTTTCTTATTATTTTATATGCTTCAACAGCGTCCAGGAAGAAGAGTTTTGTTGTTGAGGCTGTTACTGTCCTGTACCTTCGGTTCCATTCGGCAATCGAATTCTTTCGGATTTGCCGCTTGACGAATGAAACCGGACACTGATCGTAGTCGGCCTCTTCTTCAGTTTTAGCAGCGCATCCTTAGCCAACTGATCAGCTCTTTCGTTCCCCTCCAGTCCCACGTGGGCCTTAATCCAGAACAAAGACATATCTTTGTTCTGGGATTTGCATTGCCGCAGATTTTGCCTAATTTCGACTGCAAGGGGATGAGAAGAGCGGTGGTTTGTGACCGTTTCGAGTGAGGATCTTGAGTCACTAGATTCCGTTAGACTCGTATGTGCTCTTTTGTATCTCCCGCGTGGCTTTGCATATGGCCAACAGTTTGGCCTGGTAAACCGTGCAGTAGGACGACAGCTTCAATTTCTGTAATTTGGTTTCAGCGCCATTGTTCCAAAGAGACAATGCCGCCCCCACCTTTCCATCAATTTTGCTGCCGTCCGTGAAGATCTGTACGGCTTGAGTGCAGTGGTTACTGAGTTGTTCTTGGTCTGCCAGGCATATGAACTGCAGACTCATATGCTCCGCCGGATGGGGTGTTAAGGCAAATGGGTTACGTCGCTCGACGTCCCTATCTCCTAACACCGGCTGGGGTACCCCCCTCCTTGCCTCATACAGGGCAGCTGCCTCTCGTATTCGGAGATCGAGGGGTAGTATCCCAGCCAGCACCAGTGCCGAGTTCAGGGATACGGTGCGATAGGATTTGCACATTTTTTGTGCAAATCCTCTATGGACCGCATTTAACCTCTTCTTTACGCACATCTTGGTGGCTGCGGATGCCCACGAACTTGCCGCGTACAGTATGACCGGTTCGACTACTGTCGTGTACATGGTGCGGATGACTTCGGGGTGGAGGCCCCAGCTGACCTTCGCAGCCCTCGACAACTGCTTGTAAAAACCAATCGCCTTTTGGCACACATTCGCTACGTGCTTGTTGAACGTAAGCTTTTTGTCGAAAATTAGCCCCAGGATTTTTATCTCTTGTGTCATGCCAATGGCGACTCCTCCCATGCTCAGCCATGGGGTGTCGTATTTCAGTTTCCGCGTTATTACCATCGCATTCGTTTTATGCGGTGCGAATTTCAACTTGTTACTAACACCCCACTGATTTACAAGGGCGAGGGCTTCCGCGCGGTCTAGTGCCCTCCACTTTCCCTTGGCTTTGTTACTTCGACGAAAATTACGTAAAAGAAAAATAAATTCTCATCGTAAATTTTCAATCGTTATTCATCATCAACATCAATATTTAGATAATAATCTCAAAGTTTCAGTTTCACCAGAAGAGATGCTTGTTATAACTTTGAGGTATGTATATAAAACGCTTTTGTGTATATTTTTAACCATCTATTTTATTTTTCTAAGACACTGGCATAAGTTTTACAATAATCAATGTACGGCGTGATTGTAACCTGTTGCCAAAAACACAACGTTATCGTCGCGATGACGCGTCGTTAACGTTGCGAAGTCTCAACACTAACGCTTGCCACTAGTCTCGTGACGTCAACGCTCGTAAAACGCCAGTAGAAAAACGTTGACATGATTTTAAAACATTTTCTAATATTTTATCAGAAGTGGTTCAAAATCATGTCGGTATTGTTTAAATCATAATCGAAAATGAAATGACGGACATTACAAGTTTTTTACAAGTCTCTGGTGGAATTCCTAAGGAATCCTGGAAGGGGAACACGCCCGAAATAAGCGATTATAATAGATCATTTCGGACTAATACCGGTAAGAAAATTCTTAGGATTTACCAGTAAACCTAAGAAGGTTTTACCGTATTTTGGGCTTTTACAGTGGAGGCCTGTGTCGCTACAGCGGGAGCATTGTAAGCTGTTTATGCTTATGTGTAAATGATTTGTATCATAAAACATTTTCTGTGTAGGTAATGCTCTGGTTTGCAACATGCCTAACTTGAACACTAGGGGTAGCCATTTTACTAACCGGTTACCAGTTATTTTACCAGGTCTCTTTTAACCCCCAACACCCATATCTCGGCGGGTGCCCGCATTGTCGAGGCGTGGGAGCTCAGTAGCCGTGGCTTGAACACCCACGGTGAAGCAAAGAGGAACCCAAGGAGATGCCGCTCGTAGGGCTTTTGCCGATAATCCGACGACGTAGTGGCCAACAGGCAGGTTGCCGTGCCGCTCTGGCACGGTATTGCGGCGCGCCGCTCTTCATATTCACCGCGGCCTGCACGGGGTCACCAGCATCTCATGGTGGGTGCGGTGGGGCCGCAGAGGAGGAGGACTTACGTTATAGCGTTGGGCGCTATCCCCATCCCCTGCGGCCTAAAAGTGGTAGGTGGCAGGGCCACTGTCCTGAGCCGACACAGGGAGACCAAGGGCCATACACGTGGTCGCCTGGCGCCCATTTGCTGGTTTGGTTTCTGGGGTGGTCTCGGCGTACAGTGTGTTCTGGTACGCCGGTGATGAGGGGTGCTCCCCAGAGGAGGGTCCGGTGACGGACGGCCGCGGCGGGTTCTCGGTGAGTGCTAACGCGAGCCCGTGCTCCCGCCACAAGCGACACAGGAGGACACCGTGGCGTTTTCGTGGGTTGGAGTCCCACATAACTGCGCTATCTCCCCGTGCTGGCGCAGTATGCATGAGCATTTTTCCAAGATAAAATTAAAAAAAGGTCTCTGTCTCCACTCATTTATAAATTGTCTCTCAGTTAAGTTTGTTAAAATTTTGACAGTTTAAAAACACACAATTAAATAAAATACCACTTACAGGTTTGCAGATTAGAGTAGTTGATTTCAAGCAATCTTCACTTGTTTTATGTTACTCCTTTCGGTAAATTAAAAGGTGCCCCTTATTAACTTCGAGTGTACGAATTTGATCACGGCTCTAATATCTACATAATTATGTGGTGTACTTTGGAATTTCGAACGCAACTCTGTGGCGGGCACAAGTCGAGGATGAAGCCAGAAGCATAGTGAGCAACAAAACTTAGGTACATCCTTCAAATGCCGTAACTGTTTTAAGTGGTCACTGCGCTACATTCACCCTGCAGTTGACTGCTGTGGCCCTTTACTGCCAAGTTAGCGTCAAGTGCGGACTCTTAACTGAACTTGAAATGTTATACAACTGCAGCTTAGAGGCACTTTGGGCTAGAATCTCAGGAAAGGGCGTTCATGAAATGAAGATCTACATTGAGGTTATCTAGGTCATACTTTTTACTTTTCCTGACATTTCTAAGACAGTGAAACACATGCTTTTGTAAAAATATGTCAGCGATTTAATTTCTATAAAGCATGATTTTTATTAAACTCTAAAGGTCTATCCACACATATCAGGGCCGTGCCCGGGACGTGACAGGGGCGGGCCCAGGCATTGAAGATTCGTCACTATCCCGTGCACGGCCCGTACACGGACGTGTGTGAACGAGTTCATATAAAATGTACACAGTAATATTTTTTTGAGCTCCTGACGGGGCACGGTCCGTCCGCGTCCCGGGCATGGCCCTAATATGCGTGGATAGTCATTTAACCTACTTTAAGTCCGCTTTTTGCTATAAGAGTTACGCAGACTGTGCGCTCTATTTAAGAAGATATTTTTATATGTATCTGTGTGTGTCTGTCTTCGAAGCAAATGTAGTCTCTGATCCTCTGATTTGTATTTATATTGGCATACAAATCACAAAGGTTTATCCCTAAACAGATTTGAGAAATCACGATATCTTTGATATTTGTTCATTCCTGGTAAAAAAAAATAAGAACAACAATTATAAACAAATACTTTATTATTACGTTTACTTACAAACACACAACTTTCTTACTTACCATTCATTTCAAATAAAGTAAGTAAAAAGTTTATTTATGCAGTCAGTATTATCATAACAAATAATTTTGTAACTTCTAAAACAACACATAAAATATTTATACAAACATTAAAAATGGCCATGATCACACATTATGAACTTCGCAACAATGGGGTACACCCATTTACGGGTAACTTAGCATCATAATCTGTACAAATAAATAAAAAGTTGGTTTTACACAATTTTTAACACTGTTAATAGAGTTGTACAACAGATTCACAAACAAATAAATGTTTCCAGAAAGTATAAACATATAGGAATTATTTGTAAAAAATATTTAACTATATGTTTAGTTGAAATAATGATTACAAAGATTCTTTATTCAAATACGCCACAGATTTTTTTTATTAAGAATCTATCAATGGTTTTTTTTTAATACCGCTTGGAAAGGTATTATTGGTTCTTTCAAGTTAATTGCAAACTTATGAAAGAAACATAAAACTGGTTACTTATATAACTTTGTTATGACACCTAGCAAAATTATTTTGTAGTGGAAAATAAAGTCTTCCTATTTTCAGGAAATTTAATAAGTAATGCAATCTATTTTTAAATATATTAAGTAATGCAATCCATCCTACGGGACTGAAAAGTTTTATGCGATTAAAGTATCAGGAGTGACTTATATAGTATTTACATTATTACATTTTGTTTGCTCATATCGATTCTTTTTCCAGTATGATATCAGCGAGGTTAAAAAAATCACTTATAATTGATTTGCTAAACTGTGTGTGTATTGTTGTATATTATCTTAACAGCTGTAATAGGGAAAACAATTTAAAGCGACATATAATTCCTAATCATTGGTTTTCTCATTGTTCAGCACATGTGATTTCAGAAGTGATTATCTGTTAATGAAAATTGTTGTTATTTTTCCATACCATTAATTCCAATTGCCCTTATTTGGTGTAGCTAATGTTAATTTGTGTGATGTAGCATTTGTCTACTGCTGCACTAAATATACAGATTAGCAAGATTTGTTGAGAAAAATAATGAAATAAGGATCTGTGTGTATACGGATGACTGTTTTGATAACCCTGACCCACATGCTCTGATTCTGATGAATTCAGATGAATAATTGCCTTAATCCCCATTTTATGGCGTGCTTTGCTGAAAAATACGATGGGGGAATGTTATTCATTCACAGAAATTGCATTATTTATAAAAGACATGAAGAAAAGTTGGCCGCAATGTAATTTGTGTGCTGAAACAGTCATTTACAATTACGCATTTTGACATAACGCTATAAAACATTACCTGAACTTTCATGCTTTAAACGTACACAAAAAGATTAATTTACCAGAATAAATAGGAGAAATATTTGCTGTTCGGTTTTATGTATACGTACTCACATTAAATAATATAAAATTATTTGCTTAGAATTCAAACAACAGCTGGATTGATTGGCCATATCCGTCGACTATCAGATAGCCTATTTTGTCTAGATTGTCCTAAGGAATATACGGGTAATAAATCCGGGGTAACTTTTCTAGCTAGAAAATGATTTCGTCCTCCTTTTCTGTCAGACAGATTGGGCTTTGGACGAATGTAGATAAATATGTTCGATAACCACAAACATACAAGGTAGCTTTTTTGGAAACATTTCTGAACGAATCCAAGTCTTGTATTTGAGGGAATCGGAGACTTTCCAAGCATTTGCAGATCTAAATCTCTCAGAGACTTACAACTATTCTACCCTAGTCTATCATGTTTTTCCTTTGAATTTTCTGAGGGTTTGTGCTTACATATTATGAAAATGATTACTCATAGATTGAGCTCGCCTTTGTACATAAGCTGCCCTATTGTATTTATTTGTTTTGGGGTACAATAAAGAATATATATATGTTACTTACTTGGCGTAAAAGCAGTGTCAGGATTAGCTCCATTTTCATAGAAGTATCTGTCTCCCACTCTTGTCCTGTAGAACTGTTCAGTAAGGATACACAGGAAGGTAGGCCCAGCCTGAGCACCAGGGACATTGCGCTCCAAGGAGCCTGCCACCACCAGCTCAACGTCTTGTGGAGAAAGAAAATGATTTAGACGTGATTGCATTTCGTGTGACGTTGGGTCAATTGACGAATATGTATATGTTGCAGCTATATTTAAATTTTTATCTGTTGAAGCCTACCCTGCCTTGAACTGTACATGTGAGGACCTTGTGGCTACGTCAGCAAATGGTGTTGGGGTAGCTGAAAAGTGGCCCAAAAATAATATTTAAAAGCTGTATTTGCCATCGATGCGCTATGTAGAAGTTGATGTATGTATACGTTTTTGGACCAAATCTTGTAAATAAACAAGGAAATTTTAGGATGAAGTCTTTACCGAAATTGGTCTCCCACTCTACATAAACATAAATATTTTCCTTAAATGGATAAAACATACTCGTAACGGCAAGATTCCTCTTCAATCGAAGTATGGGGGTCAATATTGCTGAATTTTAAAAATGTGTCCGTTTTGTACAAAAAAATGCTATAATTCCCTTGAGTGAAAAACCATTAAGGCGAAAATATCGTCTTGTTATACAAGACTTTTTTAAGTATCATGCTTGTTCCAAACTTCCGTGCAAATTTAATTGTAACCAATATATATCAGGATTTCAAGGTAGCTAGCAATATTGTAACTGGTGTAATACTTGCATACAAATGGTGTTATAAGTGCATGTTGCTGAAAGAAGAAGCAAGTGGAGAAATATATAATAAAGGAGAAAGTTTAAAGTAATATTGTGATCACAACCCCAGCAGTGGCGAAACAACTCAAGTTGTAATAGGTAATATAATATCATCGATAGTGTATATTTTCTGCTGACCGACTCTACTGACAGATCAAAAGTGCCTGTAAACGGTTATGCTTAGGGCTCATGGCTTGTAGGTTACCGTCTCATTGCAATGGACTGTATTCTAACAATAGATAGCAAAGTTAATATTTATATCCTAACACGAACTCCGTCTAAGTTATTTCAGCCCAAGTGTTTCCACGCATACACACCGTATTACAATAGATTGTTGTTGCAAAGCTCCAATAGTTTCCACCAACAATTACGAATACGGTTAATAACGAATGTGTTAGTACTTTAAGAACTAGATAAGAAGCCCTATGACTCTATACTGTGATTTTTTATTTCGTAGGCTAAACGAACAGCTGCCAATGACCTTCTTTTTTTTAAATTTTGCAAGCGCGGAGCATAATGTTGTAGGTAAGGCTCAATCATTAGTGATTCATCGAATCGATGTGACATGACTCCTCAATTTAATTTTACTAACTGGTGTAAATAAATGTTTTATGAATATAAACGTTATATATTTAAATATATTATTATTACTATTTTTTATATTTATGTATATGTCGGTTATCAATAAAGTTTGCGGGTAGTCAACATAATTTGTAATAATTTGTTTTCTTATTACTAATTTAAATAATTTTACTATAAATTATTGCCTAATAAATCAAATCATAATTTATTGAGTACTCGGTGTACGCACAGATTGATTTTTGGCATCTTATTTTGATAATAGTAATCGATGGTAATGTTCAAAACAATTGTTGACGTGTTAATTTGATTATTCTTTGTGTTATCACCATCTGCTTACGACAATTATTCTTGTATTACTTGATGATTTTAGAATCTAAGTCTTATTAGATTTAGCACATTTTAGTGTTTTGTATCAAGTAAACACGTGACGTACTTCCGTACGTCATCGGACAGAGTTGTTGTGGAGGGATAGCAAGGTATAAAACAGCTTGCATCGTTATGCAAGTTAGTCTATCTTCGGATTAGACTCGATAAAGAGCTCCCCTGCTCCCGACAAAACTGACGGTTTATTTGGTACAGCACTGCTGTATATTTACATAGCTGTATTGGCTTGCTGATGGCAAACGATACACTTTGTATTTGGGTGGCTTAGGCTGCTGTACGAACTGTAACCTTAAGGGTTTGCTCAATTAACTGTATTGTTGTTGCTGTACCTTTTTAACCTACTTTATCTTGTTACTTTTATTGTTTTGTTAAAGTGAAACTAGTACTGTAATTAAAAACCTTGTTATTGTTTGTAGTCTTGTTTATCCCAATAAAATGGGAACGCCAGAATCCTGACCATATATACCGCTCGGCTACCCCTGATCCTACATATATTTTTCACATAGTGCATAAACTTCTTTGTGTTAAATATGAAATTAACAATAAAATAATTGCGATCGATAAATTGAAATCTGAGCTATTATATATTATGTTACGTCGCTTCATTCTTCAGATACAAATAACCATGTAGTGCCTTTATTCTACAAGGCTCTATTCGCACGTTTAAAGAATCGACTTTTTGTCGATTACTATTGTTTTTTTTTTTTATCGGTCAACCTCACTAGCGTGGCGCGATGTGAACTTCATTCCTTTTTTTTGCGAGGCATCGTTCGCACGTGCCTTACACTAGTGAATATTTCGTTCTCAACAATCGCCATTATAATGCCGAAAAGAAGAAATCAGGATAGAATTGAATTGTATCAACGTAAAATTCGAAAACTAGAAGATAAGCAAAGAAAATACAAAATAATTATTTATTCGTCATCGGAGGACTCACTCATCGGAGGTTAGTAAATCATTACTTAACTGAGTGTGCTGGTGAGAAAATATATTAGAAAAATATTATCTCGATTATAAGGCCGGGAGGTTGACCGTGTGTCATCACGAAGGTAACATACTATACCTAGAGGTTAACCGTGTGTTAACACAAAGGTAATTCGTAATTGTTGGACGATTACGTTAAAACAAATAAAATGCCTGGAGGTGGATCGTGTATCTTCACGACGGCTATTTATCCGCGTTAGCGGTATTATATTATCTAAGAGATTAACCGCGTGTTAATCCAAGATAAAAAATAAAAATTACGTCTACCCTCAATTTTCAACAATATTTTTTTTATTGTTTTAGACAACACACATAATAATGACGCCGATCCAGACCCCATTGTTATTACATACATATACATGGTTAATAGATCAGACTCAAATGGACATGTCACCCGATGAGGAGACCAAACCTGATGGCGAACAGGCATCAACCGCAGTTGCGGCATTGGATCCTAATATTCTCTCCGCCTTAGGTGAGACCACGGAAGAGACGCCAAAGTTTGGATCTAAAATTCACGAAAACGTATCGCGGCTTTGGCTACCTATTCTCCGAAAAGGGTTGAATAAGGAGACAAAGGAAAGGCTTCACAAAGACTACCTAATTCCTGAGAATTGTCCATTATTACAAGCGCCTAAATTAAATCCAGAAATTTCGGCCGCAGTAAATGAAGGTACCCGTGTTCGTGACAAAAGAGTAGAAGAAGTACAGCAGCAATTAGGTCACGGAATAGCCGCTCTTAATAAAGGTTTAGAATTGCTTCTTGACGATAGCAAAGACAAAGTTCAGGCCATAAAATTTTTCAGCGACAGTTGTCGATTGCTAAGCGATGTTCATTTTGAATAAACGGAGGCGAGAAAGAAGATCGTCACTCCGGGCCTGGATAAATCGTTTTTAAACATCATGCAAGACATTGAGCGGGATGAAATGCTCTTTGGTATCAAACTTTCGGACAAAATAAAGGCCGCAAAAACGATTGAAAAACATGGCTTGCAAATTAAGAAGCCCACACAGAACGTCAAAACACCTTCTACTTCAACAACGAATCGGCCGCATTCCCAGGGAAACTGGGGAGGCCCTCCTCTCTTATCTTCAACAGGGGGGGGCAGGGAGGGCCAAGGAGGACTGCTCCAGCACCTAGCAAGCTTCAGACAGATGTAACTCAACAGTGCGTGTGGCAGCTCAACAATAGAGGTACATGCTGGGAGAGTCCAGCTTTTCTATAATTGTTGACTGGTAATCCATTAATTCTTAAGTGGATATCTGAAGGATATTCCATTCCATAAAAAAAAAAAATTGGAACAAGTATCAGCCATACATAATTGTGTATCCCATAGCGATCGACCACATATGTTACAAGCTGTTAAACAATAATTAGAGTTGGAGCTATATCCCCTTGTCATAGATCTAAAAATGACTTCGTTTCAAAAATATTTTTACTCCTTAACCTAATGGACGCAAAAAAAATATTTAAATAAGTTTCTTTCTACTACTCACTTTAAAATGGAGGACCATAGGACTGCAGCTAGACTATTACCTATAGACGGTTTCATGACAAGTATTGACCTAAAGGAAGCATACCTTTTAGTCCCTATTTGCAAAGGACATCGTAAATACTTACGTTTCTAGTTTGATCAAATATACGAGATCTACGCGATGCCCTATGGTTTATCTGTTGCTCCTAGGGTTTTCACGAAGTTAATGAAGGAGGTTATTAACCATTTAAGACAGAGGGATTAAGAAATTAGTCATTAAATTCTCTTCTATTCCCAAGTGTTCCATTAGGGAACTATCACAGTTGATCAGAGTACTTACTGCAGCCTGCGCTGCAGTTAAATATGGTTGGTTATACACCAAAACTCTCGACCGTCAGAAATATTTAGCCCTGCAAAAGTACGGTTACTTTGAAGCAAAAATAAGACTGTCAGAAGTCATCTTACCCGATCTATAATGGTGGAGACGGAACATCAACAAGAGATGAGCATTTCAATTTAGAAATCTACACGGACGCTTCTAGGACTGGTGGGGGACAGTCTGTAATGGTAATCGAACAAACGAATTGTTTTCCCCAAATAAAATAAAAAAAAATAAACAAACGGTGGCTGGAAAACCAGGAATTATCTTTCCACATCAATTATCTCGAACTGCTCGCGGTTTTTCTAGGTTTGACGTGCTTTGCAAGCTTGCATTCTAATTGCTCCATATTGCTTCGCGTGGATAATACAACTGCTATCAGCTATACTAACCGCATGGGAGGAGTTCGGTTCCCACATTTAAATGAACTGACCAAAACAATTTGGCAATGGTGTGAGAAGCGAAATATATTTATATTTGCGTCATACATTAATACACATGACAATATAGAAGCCGATGAAGAATATCGGAAAATTAATACAGACACAGAATGTGTACTATCGGATTGGGCTTTCCAAACGATAGTTCAAACGTTAGGTAAACCAAAAATCTATTTATTCGCTTCCCGTACCAATGCCAAATGTAGCCAGTACATTTCATGGAGACCAGACCCTGATTCAATAACAGTTGACGCTTTTTACAGTTAGTTGGGAATCAACCTTTTTTTTACGCCTTTTCACCGTTTGCTTTAATACTAAAATGTTTGAGAAAAATCATTGACGACTCAGCTACATACTAGTCTTTCCATACTGATTTGGCCAACCTTGGTTTCCATTGCTGAAAAGAATGCTCATGTCAGAGAGATCTTGCTGCAGATAGAGCTTCTTAGATCCTAATGAGGACCTTTTGCAATCAAATTACAGATCGCGTCACCCGCTTCACAGCAGCCTTTCATTGGGGGCCGCGACGCTCTCAGGACAGCATTTACGAGACTGAATACCCCGGATGTAGCGCTAGTCTTAATGCTAGGCTCTATCTCGGATAATACTCTAAAACAATATTCCGTCACTTACAAATATTGGTGGCAATTTTGTTCCGAAAATAACCTTAATACCTTTGATACTTCGACATCATCAGTCATTGCCTTTCTGGTGGATCTATTTGATAAGGGAGCATCATACGGTGCTATCAATAGCCATCGATCTGCCCTTTCATTACTCCTCGGGAATAACATTGGAGCAGATGAGAGAATTAAATGTCTACTCAAAGGCATTTACAGGCATAAGCCATCGCATTCCAAATATAACACCACTTGGGACCCAAAACTAATACTGGACTACGTTTCCCAATGGAACCCCAATACTAGTCTTGACCGTACTAAACTAACAAAAAAAAATACAATTTTATTAGCGTTATGTACTTCCCACCGAGTACAAACCTTCTCCCTTATTAGAGTGCAAAATATAAGTAGATCCGCCACTGGTATAAAGATAAACATAACTGACATGATAAAGACTTCTGCAGCAAATCGAGAACAACCTGTTTTATATTTACCGTATTTCAAAGAAAACCCAAGGATGCAAAGACGCAGGGCATGCAAAGACTCTTGATGATTTCCTCGAGGTAACATCTGATTCACGACCCGAAGGAACCGATAGTCTTTTGTTCACCGTTAAAAGACCATATAAAAAGCTTCAACACAAACTATCAGTCGGTGGATCAAGCAGACCCTAGCGGAGAGCGGCGTTGACGTCACGGGGTTTAGTGCACATAGCACGCACCACGCCTCCACCTCGGCGGCGGCCTCAGCTGGCGTCTGTATTGACATCATCAGGAAGACGGCTGGCTGGGCTAGCTCGTCTCATACGTTTGCTCGATTCTATAACCGACCTTTGATTGATGATGGAATTTTTGCTCGATCTGTCTGCGCCATCAGTAATTTTGATCTAGAGTAATTAAATTAATATAATAATGTAAAGTTAAAACTAATTCAACCAAAATACCTTTAGGTATTTGTTTTTTCTGTTATTAATGATTAAGTACTTAATTAAAAATTAAAAACAAATTATTTCTTTTTGGTATTTAAATTAAAGTTTTCTACTGATAAGTAAAGTTTTATTTACTAATCTAAGAACCTATCTCTAAACATCTACATGGTTATTTGTATCTGAAGAATGAAGCGACGTAATATAATATAAGATCAAACGAACTTCTTGAAGTGAAGTTCGATCATTATTATATAAGTCGCTTCATTCGAAGATACAAGGTCCTCACCCACCCAAACCCATCGTAGAAAACTGATCTCTAAACAAGAATGAAGTTCACATCGCGCCACGCTAGTGAGGTTGACAGATAAAAAAAAAAAACAATGGTAATCGACAAAAAGTTGATTCTTTAAACGTGCGAATAGAGCCTAGAGGAATAAAGGCACTACATGGTTATTTGTATCTTCGAATGAAGCGACTTATATAATAATGATCGAACTTCACTTCAAGAAGTTCGATTGATCTTATATAAGTAGAAACAAAATAAGGGCTCGCTAGATTTTTTATCAATTTTTTGTCGTGAAATAGTTTCATTTTCGATCTACCTCGACTTTCGATCACTTTGGATATGACACTATTGTTATGTAACTTGACTTGACTTGACTGTGAACGATTTTTAATTATAATATACAAGATTTTGCGTTCTGGTCATTTATTTATTTATTTATTATATGCTTTCATTGTACCTATTAGCGTTTCAGCATCTTTATATACCTAAAGTCTCCGCCAGGTAACAAATAATAAAAGTCATTGAACCGACTTGTACCAAAAAGCATAATTACGTAACTTGAAAACATGTTTTTTTGTTAATGGAGATATTTTGTTGATATTGGTTTCAAGTGATGGGTAAAGGCGTAAATCCATCATAACCGTTTAAATCATATAAATCGGTCCACGTGTTTAGAAAATATTAACTCATTACTAAAAATAATTTCATGCCAAGTGAATGCGTCAAGGACGCCCCATACCGCGATACGTTTATTTTGATCGTGTTAGTAACACTGCCTTTACATTTTTTTTGTTTCGTTTTGATATATTGGAATACGTTGGAAGACAGGTGATAGCGGCGTTTTTTTTTTGTTATCAGGCGGTGACTTTAAAGCCTTCATATTTTAAACAAAGTTGTCAGAAAGGACGATGAACCGAAACCATAAAACTGAGTTCAGTTCAATATTCTGAGCTAAAATATTCAGTGAACCCGGAAAATACGTAAATCCAAGTAATTTCGTCAATGAACTTCTATTTACTAACGTAAGTCAGTGCCACCGCTTAGTACTAAGTAGTTTTCTTATGTTAGATAAGTACCTAAAAGTTCTCATGCCATTGTTTTACTCCTGATATCATCATTTCGCCATGATATTGTCATCACGATTTTGTAAATCACCTTATATCTATAACGTAACATCGTAATGCCTGCGACCTGTGTGTTCCCCGAGAGTTAGTCATAGTTTTAACTATACCCCACTATATTACTAGTTATGTTTTAGTCCAACCAGCGTCAGGCAACTCCTAGTGGTTTGGAATTTTGCTGAATTGGACCTTTTTGGCGCAGCCGCTGGGCACACTATGTATGTATTAAAAAAAAAAAAAAACCCTTTTATTTGTACCTTCATTGTGTGTACCTGTGTGTGCCAAATAAACTAGTTTCCTGCTTTGTCTTTCTTGCTTTCTTTATTTATCTCTTTATTTCATTCTTTCTTTTTTTAATTCCGGGCACATACAGATTCCGGACTGCTACTTAGAAATTTCACATGGTAAAACCCAAATTCAGTTTTCCCGACCCGGGACTGGAACCAAGGATCTTATGCTCCGCTACTGCTAAACTACTGTACTTGCGATCATTAAACCAAACAAACAGTCCTTATTTCCTCTGATGAAATTGAAACCTTTAGTGTTGCTTATTTATATCCTTTCATAAAACTCAAAGGTGAGTTCAATATACAGATTAGCTGAATGTTAATGACTTTTTCTTTTAACCTCAATTAATATGAACAAAAGAAATGACTGGTACTAAACACGCGAGGCAATAAAGTATGCCTTTATAGGAATGTAGATAATTATCAATATTACTGCCCAGTGGCTAATAGGGATGTTTCCTGGGTAAAAAAAATACACATTTTTGTTTCGACAATTCTGTTTAGTCCATCAGTGAGATTATCAAATAATATTGGACACGTAATTTTTAGCTTTACCAAAACAATAACAAAGTTAAAGCGCATCAAAGTAAGTAAGCTAAGGTAAGCTCACTCCATCGTAGACTCTGTCTCTGTCACCTCTGACCTAGACTAGAGTCAAGAGCAAACCCATCATAAAAAAAAAAAAAAATTCAAAAGTGGGGGCTTGTGACGTCACTATGTCAGTATAAAATGTACTAACGGCGTGACGTCACACGATATTTCAACGCATTATACCATTGTCACTTTATGCTTACGTGTCAAAAGAAAAAATACATGTCTAATATTTTTTATTACTCTACCTGACGGACAAAACAAATTTTCAGTAAACATCCCTATTGGTTGGACACAACTTCCAAATATGAAGCTGTACTATGACGGTTCAAAGGAATCATTGTTCCAGTGTGACAGAGACGGTGATGCATAAGAAGAATAGCTCTATCTCTATTTCACAAGGCTCTCGTTAATTCTCAGACATAAATTTTTCAGTAGCCATGTTTAATTTTAGCAACTATTATGCCAGCCTACCGCTTTTAAAAGCTTTGCGTGACTAAAACGAGTAGGTGTTAATTACACGCAACATACAAGCGTTGCGTGTAATTAAACGCAACGTACAAGCGTTGCGTGTAATTAAGACCTAAAATATTTCACGGTACGTAGACATTCTCGTTCAGTCACATGAGGTAATACTCGCTGCGAATGCAGTCGCCGCATGTACTTTCGGGCGCGAATAGAATTGAGCATGTTCAATATTATTATCGCTGTGAGCTTCTTGCCACAATTGTAGTTTTCGATTGGTGGTTAATGGCATTTCGTGTAACTGCCCCGTCATCCCGTATGACGGGATCCTCGTGGAAGCCGAGAAAGATAAATAAATCAAGTGCAGGGATGTGGAGTCAACGATCAATGTACCGCTATAGTCGTGTCTGCCAATAGCTTTATAGCCACGAGCCGCAACCAAAACCTTGGAGGCTCTCGTTAGGCAGTTGTATCAAGATCTTGATTTGGAAAGCGGTACTTTTAGACACGGCTCGTATTGTTAGCTGTTTCCGCTCTTTGGAGTCCTGACCACCGGGACGCCGGTAGCTTGAACCCTGTACCCGATGCAATTTGCTGCGAATTCATATCGTGCCCCTCTCCTCTCCCAACAAGACACTACCACGTGGGACGCTGATATCGCATCAAACACGTGAACCGCAATCGCTACTTAACTATCTGATAAACTCTATTATTATCAAACCTTAGAATAATGATTTATTATTCTAAGTATCAAATTATCTATTCGCAATGAATAGATCGCTACGAGCAAAATCATTGCGTCTGACTAAGGCTAAATGAATAACGCTTTTAATTGATACTCCATAAATTACTTGCACTCTAATAATGTGTTGACTGTAAGGCTATAAATTTGTTTGTTGAATATTACATACTCTGGGTGCTCTTCAATCGATTCACCTGCTCTTCTCATTTCACTTATCCCTAATATGTCCCAATTGAGATTCTTTAGTGCTTCCTCAAGTTCTATTAGTGATTCGGGTGTCCTGAGAGTCCTAGTGTTCAATGTTGCAATGTATATCCTGTTGTTGGCTTTTGTTTGAGGGTGATGGTCTTTTTTTTCCGCGGGGACCAGCCGTGGTGGGACAGTTGGTTGTTGTTGTTGCTTACATGGTTGGATTTGTAGTTTTCCGGTTTGTGGTGTGTTTGTATTAGTTTTTGTAGGTATTTTTCGGGGAATGTTCGTATGACCTTTCACGCATGTATTGAAATGCATTAATGCGTTGCACTTTTGGATCTGGCTGGATGTTTGTCGAACTATTGGAGCTTGGCGTTTGTGACTCCCTTTTTCTCTTGTCACTCTCTCTTTTGTTCTGTAACGCTTTCTTTTCCTTCTTTTCTTGTAGTTTCTCTCTGGGGAGGTCATGCGTGATTTGCTTGTGTTTCAGAATTTCTACAGCAGCACATTCGCAAGCGTCAGTAGGTCTCTATGGAGAAGAATGCGCAAGAAACTCCACGGGCACTATTTTCCAATTTACTTTGTTTTCCAATATTTTGTAAGACAAAGTTTTCAGTATTTTTCTACTCAACGAGTTCTCCACAACGATAACCCACTCGATGGGTTGCCCCACACTAGGAACTTCTGCCTGTATCGTGGGTGCGTTTACAAACATATAAACTCACATACACAACACCCAGAGCCGGAACAACTATCAAATATTTGTTCCGTGCGCGAATCGAACCCGCGACACGCAGCGCAGCAGTCAATCACTCAACCATTACGCCAACCGTGCGCCCAAATAAAAAAGATTTATTTTTATGTTGTTAATTTTTATGGCTTTGGGTCAACAAGATGCTTGTACTGTCAAAATTTGCAGACTGTAGCTCTAACTGTTGGCTTTAAAACCTGTGTGACAGACGACGGACAGACGGAGAGATAGACAGACACGTGAGTGTCAGCAATAAAGCTGTTTGGACTTTTCGGATACGGAACCCTAAAACAAAATTATACCATTCAAGTCATTGTTTAACGAGTTCGGAAGTCAGTGATTTAAATAAAATAAATAATTAAACCTGATTAAAAGCTTTCAACTGGTTAAATAACCAATGATGTAAGCAGCATGACTGTTCATTTTATCATTTTAATTAATTAATGACACGTGAGCTTAACTGAATTAAAATACACTCACATTGCATTGCATTCAATTAATTAGAATTCATATGACGAACTTTTTGGGCTACCTATTCAGCTATCAACTTTTCGTCCTGAATATGCTTGCTCAAAAACCTTATGAGATCTACGATGGTTGCAAGTTACTGCTAAGTATGAGGTTCTGGGTTCGAATCCCGGGTTAAGCAAAGAGGAGAGGTTTTCCATCTGGAGTTTCCCCGTAGCAGTCCGGATCCTGGATGTGTGCCCGGTTGATGGCAATAGGCTTTTGTTATTCCAGGTTAACAATTACCGGTCTATAAAATTTCATCTAATTCTGCAAAAAATACTGTACGGATCTGGATGATATTTAGCAGAGATAGATTATAGTATGGAATAACACATAAGATACATTTTATCACGGGAATATGTTTCCTTGGGATAATTAAAGTCATTCACACGGGCGAAGCCGCTGGCAGAAACAAATTTATAATATTAGTGAGATTACTAAGTTATTGTTTTCAATTTTCATATTACAAAAGTTCAGTCACATTTTAAAATTGCTTCTAAATGTCACCTGTCTAGGTACAGAAAATGACTAGTCATTTTGTAAATACCATAAAAATAAACCTCTAGCTCGTCATTGGAGCATTTACCATACCTATTAGATATTTATCTACCACATTTTAACAAAACACCACCAAGGTAAATGCCAAAACACAACATATCATATAACCATAAAAGAATAAACATTGTTTTAGTCACCTTAGTGTTTATTCTTTATGGCATTATTGAACTTAATGACGCGTGGCCTCTCGCTTAAAAAAAAAAGTAAAGCAAAAATAATATTTTCTCGAAAACGAGAATACAGGGAAGATTTGCACAATAAAGATACGAACAAAAGGTTTCTTTTTTTATATGTATAATATGGTGGAAATACTATAACATTTCGAAAGCAACCTCCGATATCAGAAACTGAGAATAAATCTTATTTCTGAAGGTGCTGAGTTCTTTCGAACGTAAATCTTGAAAGCATGCACGAGTTTGTTGTTTCATATACTTTTTCTTTTTCTCAAATACGACCTATGAACTCAACGTTCAGTATGTAGTTTGGAGGTGAAACCTTTTAAAGTAATCCCGCCAATAAACAGAGATAGTACCCACGTAAGTAAGTAAATTGTTAGTGCCTTCGACGTGCCTACGTACAAGTTCTTTATTCAAATCTCTGAATTTTAAACAGGTTTTTACCCAACTCTGACATTTAGAACATCTGCCTTTTATGTGTAAAAACACAAGTAAAATTTTAAAATTTAAAAACCCCAGACACATTTATCTTGCGAAAACACCCCGATTCAAACAGTAAAACGCCCATAACTTTTGAAAGGCTAAACCGATTTTATTCAAACATATATATAGCTCGACAAATCACCTTTCAAACAAAAAAAACTAAATTAAAATCGGTTTATCCGTTTAGGCGCTATGATGCCACAGACAGACACACAGATGCTGTGTAACACACGTGAAACTTATAACACCCCTCTTTTTCCGGCGGGGGTTAAAAACACTCTTTTAACAATAATACGCTCTCTTTATGACACACTATGCTATAACACCTCAAAGACGAAGCACTTATCAACAACAACTCAACAGCTAAACTAAAGGATTTGTATAAAATTGTATACACAGATAAACCATAGAATAGGTTATAGGGCACTATTCATTTCCGTAATCCGTTCTCATAAATTAATTTACGACATTCACGTGGGCGCCAAGTAATGAAATAAAGAGGGTACCAATGATTTTATAATCACAAACGCGTACTTTACCGTGACATAAGTTTGTTACTCATAAACCAGAAGCGTGCCAGATTATTGTAGTCAAGTCGTGACAAACAAAAAAAAAATCGTGATAGAGGTACAATGAGTGGTGAACTCATTGTACCTCTTTCACGATTTTTTTTTGCCTGGAGCAGTGCTCATGCTTACTATGATACCACGGGGAGATAGTGCAGTTAAATGGAACTCTAGCCCACTAAAACGCCAGGGTATCCTCCTGTGCCGCTTATGGCGGAAACACAGCAAAAAAAGGGTATAGGGAGAGCGACCAATTCTATACCGACACTCCCTACTCCCCTGCGGACCCACCGCGTCCGCCATCAGACGGTGGCGACCCCGTCCAGGGCCTGCAGTCTTGACATAGCTAACGATCGTTACGCTTACGCGAAAAAAAAAGGGTAGTTTGCCCAAGTTACAAACATAAATACATAGATTCGTCTAAACATACATCATATCATGCTTACATGCCTTAGAGGGTAGACAGGGCATCAAATATCCATTTAATATCACGAACACTACAACCAAACGGCGGGAGTGGCCCTTCTGTATACTTACTATTTTGTGGTAAGAGTTAACGAATGTTAGCTAGCGTAACGATCGTTAGCTATGTCGAGACTGCAGGCCCAGGTCGCGGAAAGTAGGGATAGCGGCGCACCGCAATAATCCTCTCTCGCCGCGGCCTTCACGATATCGCGGCCCGCCTAAGTTGCGATGTCGCCCAAGCGGCACCCGCGCAACCTGCTTGTTGGCTGCTACGTCGTCGGTTTATCGAAAAAAAAAGCCCTGACAAGCGGCCCGTCCTCGGTTTCCCTTTCGGTTCACTGTGGGTGCCCAAGCCACGGCTACTAAGCCTCGCCTCGACAATGCGGGTTCCCACCGGGAGGGTGTACCCTTAGTACTTACCTACTTACTTAACCCAAGCTTCGTTAGGGCATAATCTACCTAAAAACTCTTAACAACTGTCTCGATTTTAAGTAATGAATAAATACCACTTAATTAACTTTTAAAGAGAACTTAACAACAGTTTTTTTTACGTAGAAGGGTTATTTTTTCCTGGACATAGTTGGTTCTTGGAAAAATGAAACTTACAAAAATGTTTTTGTCGGTTTAGCGTGGGCGTCATTGTACTTATTTTTTTGGAAAGAAGAACTACTACTATACTACTATAAGAGATACTTTTTAATTTTTAAGGCATTTATATTTGCGCCAGGTATGAAAAAAATAAACCTAATTACTAACTCGGCATTAAACATTATAAACCAAATACTACAGAACACATAACAATGAGCTGACACGTGACTTAATTTTAACTGCAAATAACAATCTAAATTCGACCCAATTCCGTGATTGCACAATAGACACAAAGGCTAGTTTTATAGGTAACCAATAAATCACGCAACCCAAACGCCTAGGTACAAAACAGTACCTTAGCATTGTTTACAAACACTTTGAACGGTTTGAAGTTTGGATGCTCTGGTCAGACAGGAAGCCATTCAATTCGTAGCGGCTTTTGTGTGAAACGTTTCAAAAAAGTCTTGAACGAACGATTGAATAGACCAATTTCACGGCACCTTTTTAGTCACTCAAAAACCATTTACACTCTTTGCGCTGTAGCATGGTACGGGTGACAGTTTCAATAACATTTTTACGCATATACTTATACGCATTTTTTGTAGTTTAACGTCCTAACATTGTAACGATTATTTTTATCAATATCAAAGTGACATCTTGTGCCCAACATGAGAACCAGCTTGGCATGGGTGTGTCACCAGTTGATCGTGGCGTGACACTGGATGCGTTGCAATCTGGAGTTATGAATTAATGATATAATAAAATAACAATTTTTGTGTATCAATTTAATTCAACAAACACACAATTCAACACTAAAATAATAAACGATTAACTTCTTTAAAATATCTACATAAAGAAAAACCCTAGACATAACAAGTCTATTGGTCAATCTTCAATGTCTATGACTGTCAAGATTAACATTTCTTTTTCATTGGAATTACTGAGCGAAGACACTTGCTATAAACTTAACATCACATAAAGAGCACAAAAAGTTATTAAAATGACTCGTAGGCGGCAGGGAACAAGCCCCAAATATAAATAAAGAATGTGTCAGCAAGCGCTGTGAGTATTTGTAGAATTTATCTAAATTTCCATACTTGTGAAAACATGTGCGTGTTTGATGCTCATTATGCATTTCTTCTCCTTGGCAGGGCACTCTAGGATTAATTTTTATGATATATAAATTAGAAAATGGTCAACTACAACTACATATATAACTACAATTCCTGAAGTAAAGCAGCAGTTGAACTCCAGCATTTGGTTCCGAATACAAATGGCATTTTAGCTTGCACGAGGCTGGATTATAGCTTCCCAGGCGAATGATACTGCTTGAGACATCATACCTCCGGTATTGGAAATCATGGGTAAATTGTATCCCATATAAAAGTAAGTTTCATTGTATTTGATTAACCTCAAGAAATTGTGATGACGGATTGTATGTTCAAGAATTAAATTAGTTGACCTAACTGTGTGACTTTTACTTCAGTCAACTTCATGCGAAACCATACCCTACATAGTCAAATGCTGATCACCTACTCTTGAGCTAGCTGGTGAGTAAGGCAAGAAAAATACCTTACAACATAGTTATACCACATATCATAGTTGCCTGTATGTCACTCGCACTATGCTACAGCGCAAAGAGTATACACGGGTGATCGTGAAATTAGCAGTTACAAATTAAACTGATATATTTTCTTTATTGACAAAAGAATTTATACTGGTTATTAAAGTATTATGAACAATATATATCTTATGGCCATACGGCGTTATTCATAATGCCCAGACAATTTGAAAAATGCCCAATATGAGTAGGCAATATGATAAAAACTATTGAAATAATTGACCGGGCTTTTTGAAACATCAATGGCTGCGTAATAAAAAGATGTGTTTTGAGGGTTCCGTAGCCAAATGGCAAAAAACGGAACCCTTATAGATTCGTCATGTCTGTCTGTCTGTCCGTCCGTATGTCACAGCCACTTTTTTTCCGAAACTATAAGAACTATGCTGTTGAAACTTGGTAAGTAGATGTATTTTGTGAACCGCACTAAGATTTTCACACAAAAAGAGAAAAAAAACAAAAAAAAATGGTGTTCCCATACTTGAAACTGGTAATTATGTGATGTGTCACTCAAGTTGCCTTGCATAACAGTGAATAGTGAGTGATACTTTTAATATCATCTGGTAATTTTTTACATGGTAGCAAGATAAAATTTCGCACTATTATGAATGAAGATATAGAAACAGCGAGTGGATTATTAAACATTCATTTTTATCGCTTTGATAATCGACATAATATCGAACAATACGCTCTTTGTTAAATACTGCACCTGTAGCCAAGTTGACGTTCTACAATCGATAACGCTAGTAGCAAACAAATCAATGTCCTATACATTGATTTGTTTTATTAATAATGATACATCTGTATGTTAAGTCACGTGGTCAGTCACCTAGCCAAGTTACAAACGTTTCGTATCGAATCTTTTTCTACAATCGTTAACGCCTTCTAGGCTTCGCCTTCTAGTAGGCGGCAGAATTCTAATTGTCGTGTCGCAAAACGTCCGAACCGTAAAACGTCTGGTCCGAAAAATCCAATTAGCAGAATGACCGATTGCCAAACATCTGTAAACGCATCGTAAATATACTCCACTTAAAACGTCATATTATAATAATAGTGGTTATATTGTTGTAATAACAGAGTAGCGTTTCAATGTTAGCGATCAAACTCACCAGTTTTCAGATGATCCTTTTCACCAGAAAATAAAAGAAAAACCTATAGTTTTTTTTGCAGAGTTGCACAGATAATGTTATACTACAGCAATAGGTACACAGACAAAGTATAGTCCCAATGGAAAAATTGTTAAAAAATAAACGTCTAGACTTGAGAATTTTTACATATAATCTGGAACTTTTTAAGATATTCAAATTAGTTTTAAAGAGCTAGCATATCAAAAGCACAAAGTCAAAGTTTTTATTACTTCAGGGATTTTCAATTTTGGTCGTTTGATGATAAAGGCAGGTACCTACATAGTCAGAAGAAGAAGATTAAATCCGTCTGAAAACAATAGCAAACAAAAACAGGCGTAAAACTTTATGTTTCAGGTGTTACCCAATTCAACATTTATTCATCTCTATTTTTTATTAAAATCTTGAAGGAAAACCTGAGAAGGTAGAATCATAAATTTCAAAACTGCTTGTACTCAACGATGAATAGAATTTTCAAGGATCGAGCATCGATGTTTGTTACGAATACGGATCCAATTCGCTGCTGCATTTCATGGATAAAATCTTGATTGGATATTCATAGGAAGAAGAAAACGAAGTAAATACCTGTATAAAATGTAAAACGAGTTTTCATTTTAACAAAACATTAAGGTAGAATTTACTAAATAGACGACGACCTTAGTGTTTCGTGGGTTTCAGGAATAACTTCACACAAATATTTGTAGGTTCTAGGTCAAACGTAGAAGAACCTCTCACACTAATATCATTTGCCACAGTAACACATATTTTTTATGATTTCTGGCTTCAGCTAAATGTGCCACGTTCTGTCAGACAGACGGTTCTTACGATCGTAATAAAAAGATAGGTGGGTGGATATTTTTCAGGCGAATGATTCTGAATGTCTGATGCTACGTGACTTGATTCAGATTTCTGTAATCACAGGCATCCTCGTCACGGTGTCTTGAGCCCAAATATTACAGACTAGCTTCTGCCCGCTGCTTCACCTGCGTCAAAAGTGTTGCGTTATCCCAAGGGAAACATCAACCCGGATAAAAACTATCCCATGTCCTAATCAAGACATGGTCTAGTCGTGTGCCAAGGTTATAGAAGTCCGTTCAGCTGTTGAAGTGCGAAACAATAACAAACAGGCAGATAGAGTTACTATCGCATTTATAATATAAGTATGGAAGCACGGATTCGAACATGATGGATTTGCCTAGCAACGGAGACATGACAAGCAAGACGTGGAACAATTTAATCGAGAGATACATCATCCGTTATACCTCTCGGTACAGTGCACTGTCCTAAACGCCTGTGCTACCAGGATGGAAAATTACCTACTGTAAGCTCCAACAAGCAGGTACCTACTGTAAACTCAGCCTGTTGATAAATAGGTGTATCTATGCAAGGTTTTCAATACTTAATAGGCCTTTATAGGCCCGGCATGTTATTTTCTTTATATAAAACAATTAAAAATAAACGTTTAATATTTACCTTGACACTTAAGAATACGCACAGTAAATACAAATATGTTTAACGTTGCCACATGGTAGCATGTGTTTACAATTCATGATAATACTCGTATAACAAATATATATCGGAATCTTGCATATTAAAGGCAGGCAGACCGCTTTCAGAATATCTACCAGACAAACTATTTGACATTCAGACGGTAAAGCTACAATAACTTCAATAATTCTCTGATATTTAATTAAAACGCGCGAACTATAAAATAACATGGTATACTTTCAAAAACCACAGATTAAAAGGCAGATTTTTTAAATATTGGCATTTTCTGTAATGTTGAGCGACGAAGATGTAAAGTTCTTGGTACTTTGTTCCGGGAAAGTATTAAAATGAGTCTTAAGTACTTATTGGTATTGTCTTCGTGTGGCACGTGCCGTGTTTAGATTGATAAAGCTACCCCTCTTTCAATAGTCCTTTATGTGTTTTAAGGAGGCGCGTTGAAATCAGGTTAGGTTGGCCGGGGGATCCCCTCACAGTTCTTACGTCCACGTCGTATCCCCTGGAAACGTCTCAGTCCTGACCACCGTAACGGAGTAGCAGGCTGGGCACGGCCAAAGTGAACTGTGCGATCGTAGAGAATTTTAACTGCCTTGTCGTGTTCGATACCTGTGGAGAATTTTATTTTATTTTATGATGTCATCATCAAAACCTGCGCGGGACGCCTTCGGGCATTTTGTGAAAAAAGGCCCTTCTCAGGGCCAAAACAAAGGCCCTTCTCAGGGCCAACGTGACGCTTCAGCGTCGGAAGAAGGGCGGACCTTCTACGGAGGAAGAGCGGATGATTCGGACTCTGACAACGAGTCCGTTGTGTCGAGTGCCAGGCCGATGGTGATCGATTCTCGATCGCGATCGCGTTCGCGGAAGCGGGCCTTCCTCAAGGAGGGATCCGATGGCTCGTCGGCCTCGGGTTCGGCGACGGAGCCTTCAAGGAAGGCTAAGCCCAAAAAGGCGACGGCGTTGTCAGCGTATACCCACGACGTGGGTCTGGCAGACGCCCAACGCCAGTTGGACCTAGCTCGGCAGGAGCAGATTCAGCTGGACCTGGAGGAGCAGGTTGCTGCCAAAGAGCAGCATGCGCGCCTTGCTCGTGCCAAGTCCGGGTACGGCGTGTCTGTCGTACTGTATGCGACCACTCCCTACTGGAGCTGGAGCGGATGGCTGAGGAGGACCAGGAGGGGATCGTGGAGGTCGCTTCCAAGTCCTCTAAACTCAAGGGTACCTTCCAGAAGGCCCTCAAATGCCAGGCCGCGAGCATGCGCGGCATCGTCGGGAAGCTGGTGCAGCGCCAGGCGGCCGAGGAGACGCGCCAACTGCAGGCGATGCGTTTATCATACTGCGCACCTCCAGTTGATGAGAGACTGCTGCGGTGTCGCAGCAGTCCGTCACAAAACGTCTAAATTGAAAGAGCACTTAATCTGTATCAATTGATTAAGATATTTTGTGAAAAAAAGTTATGGCCCAAATAAGCTAGCTTAGATTGTAAGAAAGTATTTTACTTGCCTTACTCACCAACTAGCTCAAGGGTAGGTGATCAGCATGAGACTATGTAGGGTATGGTTTCGCATGAAGTTGACTGAAGTAAAAGTCACACAGTTTGGTCAACTAATTTAATTCTTGAACATACAATCCGTCATCACAATTTCTTCAGGTTAAACAAGTACAATGAAACTTACTTTTATTTGGGATACAATTTACCCATTATTTCCAATACCGGAGGTATGATATCTCAAGCAGTATCATTCGCCTGGGAAGCTATAATCAAGCCTCGTGCAAGCTAAAATGCCATTTGTATTCAGAACCAAATGCTGGAGCTCAAATGCTGTTTTCTTCAGGAATTGTAGTCATATGTGTAGATGTAGTTATATATATAGTTATAGTTGACCATTTTCTTATTTATTTATGTAATAATCAAATTAATTCTAGAGTGCCCTGCCAAGGAGAAGAAATGCATAATGAGCATCACACACACGCACATGTTTTCACAAGTATGGAAATTTAGTTAAATTCAACATTATACTCACAGCGAATGCTGAAACATTATATATTTATATTTAGGGCTTGTTGCCTGCCGCCTACGAGTCATGCAGATCGTTTATTTTTCGCAACTGTACTGTCCCAATAATTCCAATGAAAAAGAATTGTCATTCTTGTCAGTCATAGACATTAAAGTTTAACCAATAGACTTGACATGTCTGGTTTTTCTTTATGTAGATATTTTCAAGAAGTTAATCGTTTATTATTTTAGTGCTGAATTGTGTGTTTGTTGAATTAAATTGATACACACAAATTGTTATTTTATTATATCATTTTATATAACTGCAGATAGCAACGCCATCCCGTATCACGCAATGATCAACTCCCATGCCAAGCTGGTTCTCATCTTTAACACAAGATGTCGCTTTGATACAAAAATAATCGTTACAGTACATCCTTCCCCGGTTAAAAAAAATCTTTCACAATATTTTTTTTGAATTTACTTCATTTCCATTTGTGAATCTTAACATGTTCCCTGACAGAAATTGAGGTAGTCCGAAAAAATATTTTATATTAGAACTACCTACATTAAGTTTTATAGAAAGAAAAAACAAAGTTCAAAACCTATTCATCAAAGTTTTAAGTTTATAATTAAGTACCATATGTACTAAACATTAAAACATTAGTGACAGACAGACATCTGTCTGAACACAATCGCTAAGAAGTTTATGAAAGTTAATATTTGATTTATTAAGTATTTAAGTTTATTAAATGTTTATATTCGGGTTTTAATCTAAAAATATTTAGCCCTTTATTATTTAATTGTAGACTTAATGTCTAATCAAATTAAATTTTACAACAAAAGGTAAACACTGTCATTTAAATAAAGCAAGTGTTATTCTAAGTACCAAGTTATTTTTAAATGTAAACAAGTAAATGTGGACAAGTACCCAATCAAGTTAGATTCATAACAAAAAGGAACATTGCCATTCAAAATGAAGCAAATGTTACATTAAGTACCCATTTGTGTATAGATGTAGGTTTATACCTCATCAAGTTAGATTCGCAACAAAAAGTAATACTGCCTTTTTTAAATCACCTAGTATCACATTAAGCACCTATTCGTTGTATAGATATAGGTAAATGTTCAAATATTTTAAGTTTTATAATCAGAAAACCACCTAGTCTTTGCATCATTGTGTTACCTTTCATCCTTCCATTCACATACACTATTATAAAAAAAAAAACGTTAACGTTTTCGAATTAATTTAGAAAAAATATCCTTATACCCTACCAGCATTCATTCATCCCTTTCTTTATTACATATTTGCACGTCAATTGTTAAAATTCGTGCAAATATTGAATTATCAACACAACAATGATTATTAACTAAGAGTCTTCATATATTTTAAAGTAATGTATGTAAGTCAATTGAGGACTATTGTTAACATGGACAATTTTAGGCATTCCATGTACAAGAAAACACTAGAATTAAACTAAAGTATTGTTTGTTGAATTCCGTCATAGGAAACAACATAACATAAATCTACTAAGTATACTATTATATTGTGTTTCTTTTAGTTGACATAGAAAAAAAATTCTAAAAGTATAATTATTGTTCTCATCTACAAATTTAGGTATTCTGTGTACAAGAAAGACTAGTATTTTAACTAAAGCATTGCTTGTTTCTATAACATAGCTACTATAGTAATCAAAATGTACTATTAAATTGTGTTTCTTAAAGTTGACACAAGTAAAAAAAACCTAATAAATCACTACTAATTGCTTCAAATAGTTTTAAGTTTTATTTATTTAAGAATTGGGCGCCAGTGGGATCATCATGAAATAGATATAATAGATGTCCCACACTTTCTCTTGGCATCACTAACTTCCAAGAGAAATTGTGATAAAAAGTTATATTTATTTAAAGTTTAAAAATCAATTATGATAATAATCATTTGAGCAATTCTCATTAAGTAATATTATGAGCAAGCTATGATACGTCTAATTGTAACAGTATCTACTTAAACCTACTCTTTATTTAAATAAAACAGCTTTGCATTAGGTTCCGAACACATGTGTACCTCATCGGTCAACGCTGGCATTGGAAAATCCATCTTGTTGATGCTGCTACTCTGACACCGACTACACAGGGAATGACACCGCTTGCGAATCACATCTCCAGTTGCTTTTAGATCTCTTGAAACATAAATACATTTAAATACAAGAAAATATTCTTCTTTGTGAAGATAGTTTAACAAAATTGCTTTATGCATTTTGAACAAAAACTATATTTTTGTTCTGTATATTTTAATCTTATTAACAGTTAAAATAACTAAGTTAAATTAGAGTGTTTTATATTCATAATAACAAAACATTTTCTAGTGCAAAGGTATATAGTTTAAAATAAAAACATGTGACTATAACCGCACTTTCAAATTTTATATAATGTTTATGTTTTGTTAAATTAGTGTTATTTATTAAGTTTAACATAACATTTACTAGTGAAAACGTATATAGTTTTAAAATAAAACATGTGACTATAACCCCACTTTAAGTTTTACATAATATTAATGTTATGTTATTTAAAATTTTAAACTAAGCAATCATGAAGTTAACCCATAGTTTGGTTAAGTTCTTTAGTTAATAAGTTAATGTAGAAAGTAGAAACATCTTATCTTGTGGAGGGGCCGAGAAATAACTCGGACACTTCGACCCATGGGATCTATTGTGTTCAAGTAGAAACATAGTAAGTGGTTAAGTACTTCAGTCAAATAATTGTAAGAAAGTATAAGCATGTGGTTATCCCTAAGTTTGGTTTACCAATTTATTTCTAGGACATTCTTGACACAAAACAAGTGGCCAAGTACTTCCTTCAAACTACATGCGACACGTTGGGCAGCAAATTGTAAGAAAGTATTTTACTTGCCTTACTCACCAACTAGCTCAAGGGTAGGTGATCAGCATGAGACTATGTAGTGTGACTGTTCCTAAATGACCCTAGGCTGATAAAAATTTCGTTTTTCCTAAGATGTCCTAGATTTAGTGTTAATGTCGGCCCCTTTTTATAAAAGAGGGAACAACGCCCCGCCATCCGCGTTGCTCAATGAACTTCGTACCATCGACTGGGTAATTCCCTTCCGACAAATGAATTCCAAATTATGTTTTGTTTTGTTTTGGAATTCACAGTTATACAATTATAACTTGGAAGTGGTTTAGAAGGATAAAATTATAACTAAGGGGATATAAACTAGACTGTTATAATTAACTAACGCTTGTGTGAGAAACTCTATACACTAATGTATAGAGTATTTAAATCAAAGACCGAATTATGGTCGCGGATAATGAATTTACATTCTTGAATTACTACAAATACAAATAACTAAATTAGCAGAGAGTTTAACTCAGGAAGTAACTGGAGTTGATAATATCAACTCACCTACAGACAGCCCCAAAAGCGCCCATCCCGCCATCATTTCGTAGTGTATTAGCTGGTAAGAAGAAATGATGAAACAAACTTCCAGCACACATTTCTGTCTGATAGCCTTAAGGGCTAAATAAGTAAAACAATAGTGAAGTATGAAGTTAATTAGACAAAGGGATTGCAAAGTGCATTATTTACCTAACGAAAGGAAGTTGGTAGGATCGCTACGCTTGCATTCATAAATACGTTTAATTGAATTACGTTACTTAGATAATTTGCAATAGTCTAGATTCCCACCCAAGTGACGTGAGACCGCTTTTCAACAGCAGGTCCATCGTAACGTGTACTACTCGGCCTAGACTGCATTTTCTAGTGAGAATCTGCGGCGGCTCCAAGAGTACAGGCTCCCTAAGCACTAGCATGCCTTGCCCAGTCCTAAGACAGTGGTCAGTTTTGTGCCTATTTGCCTCTGCCATTTGAGCGAGACATGCTACCAGTTACACTGGACGCGGGCTATAATACGTAGCACTCTCTCGGCCTATTCACCCTTTACTAAGACAATACAAAATTACGCAAGCGTACCGTAGACTCAGTCTTTAGCAAAACTCAATGCGAAAAGATACTTGCCGTACGTCGGAGCGGATTCATTCGTCGCTTCTCATCTCCTTAAACTGCCCATTGCGTGGATTTTGGGGCCGTCAGGGACGGCAGCCATCCAATATCGTGTCTCGCTAAATAGTGACGATTTAGTAATTGCCTACAAAACGGCTTGGTGTGGTTTTAACGAGACACGTTCCCTAAGCGTCATTAGACGATGTAATTTGGGGTTCTTTGTGATGCCTACCGGCTGAAACCTACCCCCCTCCCTGGAATATGAGCGACAGCAAGTATTTCGCGAAGTGTTCTGAGCTAGACCTTCTTAGGAAACAGTATATTTTAATAACTAACATTTGGTTCTCCTACGTGCTTAATTAAGAGCGGCCATATTTAGCCCATTTTATACAGAAATGAGTATGAGCGGTTCCGCCTTCCGTGTCTGTAATGTCAGTTAACTCTCAATAAAGGTCATTAATCAAATGTGTAATTGTTTAGTGTATAAATGGTGAATTAGGGCATGTACCGTGTGACGAAAGGCTTCGCTGCTTCCCTAAACCAAATATTAGCCACAAATATCTGCCAAAGGGTGGATTTAGGAGGTAAATACAAGGGTTCGCCACGCTAGAATAAATAGTACATTAGTCAATTATCCCTACCTATGTAATACAAAGATTAAAACTTACCCCATTCATACTGGCACTCACTCACACCATATTAACGCGAATAGACTAAATTATAATTAACTTAATAATTAAACTCGTTAACACGATACGTTACAACGACTCGACTTTAGATTATTCGTTTCCAAAACTAAACCCTATGTGTCTAACACTCTAGTATCCTCACTCGTACGTCTTCTTCCGCTCCTCAGAACCAGACCGTCCGCTCCGCCCGCCTCAAATCAAGTGTCCCACTCACGCCTCTACCAGCACGTCGCCCATCTCTACCAATCTCCTTTTCAGTTCAGTTTTTTGTGCATCGCTTAATTGTTTTGGGTCTGGTTCGTGTTAGAAATCAGATATTCCAAACCTCTTTAGAATTACTTTTGTCTTGACAGCTTCCACTTTGAAAGGCAATTTATGAGCATCTTGAAAAGGTTGTGTTCGTGTTCCATAGTTTATGACATAGCCTGTCAAACCTGAAGGTCCGCGTCTCAATGTGTTCAACACATCTGGCCGGCCATGCGTAGCTTTAAAATATTAAAATATAGAGATAAATGACATGTAGTCACATTCCCCCCTCTGAAAATCAGACGCGTGACGTAGTACAGCGGATGAGCTTTCACAATAGGATGATCTCTGTTGTCTCATAAAACATTCATAGATTCTGATTATAACCTCGTACTCTAATGCCAGGTTAACTTATTCGGATTGTTAAAATTATTCCAGTTGGATCATTAATCCAATAAGATTCAATATCTGCTATTACTTTGTAGTATTACGCAGTAACAGCAACATTCGAGTCACAATTGTTGTACCTATTTCTAATGGTACGAATTTTCTTGTCATGTTCAAGTAACAAAGTGCGTGTACATCGTGCACAGTCTCGTATTTCCTCCTAACGATAGTTGCGAACTTGCTATGTCTGAATTAGTCTTTTATAATGACGCTTATCCATTCCAATAACAAGTGACTTATTTCAATAGACCTGTAGGTATGCTTTTTGGTTAGCTTTACATACCAGAGTCTTCTTAGCTTTAAGTCATAACAATACTTTTGTATTTTAATTTATATTTCGTTGAAATATTTTAATCTTATTAGAAAAGATCTCAAAAGACCTGTGCATGCCTATTATTTTAATTTTACATACCAGGTTATCTCCTATTAGTACTACCTACGGCACTCTCTCGTTCTAAACTCAGCCTATCGCAGTTGCGCTGGACGGCGCTCTGCACTGGACAGCGGTCTCTGCTTAAGCACCTTAATGCCGAGTCAGCTGCCGAATTCGTTTTCAGGAATAGCTGGAATAGTTCGCACATGTGCTTATTAGAATTTTATACCAATAAGATGAAACAGCCCCCCTCTGAACTTAAGAGGATTGGCAGTTCTGAAATTAAACAAGTATTAGAAGATTAGGTACATCAACCTTTACAAATTAAACAAGGTTGTTAGAATTCTAACACGAGTTTGAGAGTTATATCAGACTGATTTAAGAGATCAGAGACTTCTAATAATCCAATAAAGGTTTGAAAGTCATATGTAAACTGTAGCCACATTAGATTTTCCACACTAAATATAAATCTTATAGATTTATTCATAAGTTTATCTTATTAGCGAGGTCACGCATTGGAAGGTCAGAATCATTGCCCCCCTCAGAGTGTAACATTAAGGACAACTTGCTATAGTTCCAACCTTCGGTTATAATTTCATGGGTCATAATTAGGAACCAATTGTTTTCCTATTGTTTCACACCTGACTCAGGTGTCGCGGCCGTTGAGGCATCGCGTTAAAAAAGGGAACTTAACTTAGGGACTGAAGCCATGCTACAGCTTCTACCGGATTCTGCTGATGTCAATCACCTGGATGACGCTCTGGCCAAGAACACGCCGTTGGTCTAGACATAGAGTAGTAGTAGCTATGTGGTGACTTGGTATCCTGGAATTTGAAATAAAGCCACACAAGTATCTATTCTCTTATAACGTGAACACTTTGTCGAGTCACCAGTATTTAGTGAAGCTTTCTATAATTATAATTATGTTAACGTACCTTGTTGCTAATTTTATGGTCACCTTTTGTTTTCCTAGAATGCCTCCCTTTTTAATTTTGGGTGGCTATTGTTTAGTAACCGTTAATAGACTGCATTTCGGATATATAATATTAGGTACAGGTAGCCTGGCAAATAGAATAAAATGAGACACAATGGAAAAGTAATTTATTATTTTCGTTTTGCTACGTGTCTACTTTATTATTCGAATTAAGTACATTTTTTTTTTTTTTATTAAATACATAAAACGTATAATAATTTTTCTATATTCATAAAATCTGTAATTTTAGTCTGTTTTGCGAAGTGAACACGTTTGGATTTTAATTAGTGTATCGTCATAATTTTTCTGGATGTGAAAGTCTTCAATAAAAGAACAATCTTTCGTAATACAATAACTTGAGCTTAGACCATCAATCGAAGTCCGCACTGTATATTGTTCTTCAGTCTTTTCCTGTTCGTCACAAATTGCAATAGAGTTATCTAAATTCATCAAATCATCAATAATCTCCTCTGCTTCAATAGTACATAAAAAAACCGACCGAATAGTTATGAGAAGGCAGTCTTTGATTATATTGCTTGCACGTGTTTTTTTTTGTTTCTGAGAATTACAAAAGCCTTTAAACCCGACACATTTTGTTTACTTTTGCGATCTTAACAGCCAGCCAGTGACCATTATACTGTTCCAGATGTGGATACTGTAACCTAAAACACAAATTCTATTCAAATTGTACAATACTGCTGTCAGTAACGAAATCGTAAGGCAAAGCAATTAATTCGAAGCGAGATTGTAACGAAGGTAACGAGTAACGTTACGTTTGTAACGAGTACTATGTTATGAAGTAACGAATACATACGGGTATATAATAAACTAACAACTAAGGATATGTACTCAGGTTTCTACGTACACTCAAATACCCAAGTCCTATCTGTGACTGTATTCGTAATAACTGCCAATCCCTTATTTTGTAATAAAAACGCAAATTAAACTTAAGAATATTGTGCAAGATTGCTTTCAATAAAAACTTGAGAAACCGTGTGGTGTGTGAGGCTAACTAACACAGTCAGACCCTTGTTTTTGCAATTTAAAACCCGGCAAAAAACAAAGGAGTCATTTGGCTAGGGTCGACGAAAAAAAAGCGGACGCATCTGTGAGCGTTCTATACACGGGATTCACCCTTTACTACGTTAGCTTTGGAAACGACTAAATGAAACCGTACTGACATTATCTAAGCGCTTGTGGGATTAAAACTCACAGTAGCACGCACATGAGATTCTAATTTCTCATCAATCAGTTTATCAGACGGGAATCGAACCCATATCTATGGCAATACCATCCACATCGACTCTCAACCAAATAAATCATACGGGATTTGAACCCGCTAAATGTAGTTGTCGATTTCAATCAACATAACTAGTTAGTTATCTATTATCTAGTTACTTATTTTATTTTCTATCAATTCTATAAAAGCCTATGTTACGTTGTGTTAGTTTATGGGAGTCCAACCCACAGTAACACAAGCACCAAAATTGTATTAATCATTATTATGTATTCATGTGGGAATCCAACCCACATAATATTATGAAACCAATCGTCTAGTAGTATGTCAGGCGGGAATTGAACCCTAACTCCATGTCAATGCAGACCACGTTGACTCTCAATCAAACAAATCACCCAGGACTTGAAGCCGTTAAATGTAGCTGACAAATTCAACTAACATAATGAGATCGTTATCGATCGCCGTTGTAAACTTTATCATTAACAATTCTATATAACCCTAACACTTTGTGTTATTTTTGCCGTAAAACATTCGATTGTATTATCTAAAATATTTTAACCGTAGTAACTCTTTTGTGTCTTTCAAATAATAGAAGCTTGACTTATTACTTAGTTGTGTTAATAACCCATAGTTGTTCTTTCTCGTTGCACTGACGTTAGTCAGTACATTTGAACCGTAGTAAACCTTTTTGTTTGTTTTGTAACGTTGCGTCGTTTTTATAGTAACCCATAATTGTGTTTTTTTTTCTCGTTGTACTGATTTTAGTCAGTACATTTAATGACGAGAATCCTGGTCACGGCACCACATGTGACTGTTCCTAAATGACCCTAGGCTGATAAAAATTTCGTTTTTCCTAAGATGTCCTAGATTTAGTGTTAATGTCGGCCCCTTTTTATAAAAGAGGGAACAACGCCCCGCCATCCGCGTTGCTCAATGAACTTCGTACCATCGACTGGGTAATTCCCTTCCGACAAATGAATTCCAAATTATGTTTTGTTTTGTTTTGGAATTCACAGTTATACAATTATAACTTGGAAGTGGTTTAGAAGGATAAAATTATAACTAAGGGGATATAAACTAGACTGTTATAATTAACTAACGCTTGTGTGAGAAACTCTATACACTAATGTATAGAGTATTTAAATCAAAGACCGAATTATGGTCGCGGATAATGAATTTACATTCTTGAATTACTACAAATACAAATAACTAAATTAGCAGAGAGTTTAACTCAGGAAGTAACTGGAGTTGATAATATCAACTCACCTACAGACAGCCCCAAAAGCGCCCATCCCGCCATCATTTCGTAGTGTATTAGCTGGTAAGAAGAAATGATGAAACAAACTTCCAGCACACATTTCTGTCTGATAGCCTTAAGGGCTAAATAAGTAAAACAATAGTGAAGTATGAAGTTAATTAGACAAAGGGATTGCAAAGTGCATTATTTACCTAACGAAAGGAAGTTGGTAGGATCGCTACGCTTGCATTCATAAATACGTTTAATTGAATTACGTTACTTAGATAATTTGCAATAGTCTAGATTCCCACCCAAGTGACGTGAGACCGCTTTTCAACAGCAGGTCCATCGTAACGTGTACTACTCGGCCTAGACTGCATTTTCTAGTGAGAATCTGCGGCGGCTCCAAGAGTACAGGCTCCCTAAGCACTAGCATGCCTTGCCCAGTCCTAAGACAGTGGTCAGTTTTGTGCCTATTTGCCTCTGCCATTTGAGCGAGACATGCTACCAGTTACACTGGACGCGGGCTATAATACGTAGCACTCTCTCGGCCTATTCACCCTTTACTAAGACAATACAAAATTACGCAAGCGTACCGTAGACTCAGTCTTTAGCAAAACTCAATGCGAAAAGATACTTGCCGTACGTCGGAGCGGATTCATTCGTCGCTTCTCATCTCCTTAAACTGCCCATTGCGTGGATTTTGGGGCCGTCAGGGACGGCAGCCATCCAATATCGTGTCTCACTAAATAGTGAAGATTTAGTAATTGCCTACAAAACGGCTTGGTGTGGTTTCAACGAGACACGTTCCCTAAGCGTCATTAGACGATGTAATTTGGGGTTCTTTGTGATGCCTACCGGCTGAAACCTACCCCCCTCCCTGGAATATGAGCGACAGCAAGTATTTCACGAAGTGTTCTGAGCTAGACCTTCTTAGGAAACAGTATATTTTAATAACTAACATTTGGTTCTCCTACGTGCTTAATTAAGAGCGGCCATATTTAGCCCATTTTTTACAGAAATGAGTATGAGCGGTTCCGCCTTCCGTGTCTGTAATGTCAGTTAACTCTCAATAAAGGTCATTAATCAAATGTGTAATTGTTTAGTGTATAAATGGTGAATTAGGGCATGTACCGTGTGACGAAAGGCTTCGCTGCTTCCCTAAACCAAATATTAGCCACAAATATCTGCCAAAGGGTGGATTTAGGAGGTAAATACAAGGGTTCGCCACGCTAGAATAAATAGTACATTAGTCAATTATCCCTACCTATGTAATACAAAGATTAAAACTTTCCCCATTCATACTGGCACTCACTCACACCATATTAACGCGAATAGACTAAATTATAATTAACTTAATAATTAAACTCGTTAACACGATACGTTACAACGACTCGACTTTAGATTATTCGTTTCCAAAACTAAACCCTATGTGTCTAACACTCTAGTATCCTCACTCGTACGTCTTCTTCCGCTCCTCAGAACCAGACCGTCCGCTCCGCCCGCCTCAAATCAAGTGTCCCACTCACGCCTCTACCAGCACGTCGCCCATCTCTACCAATCTCCTTTTCAGTTCAGTTTTTTGTGCATCGCTTAATTGTTTTGGGTCTGGTTCGTGTTAGAAATCAGATATTCCAAACCTCTTTAGAATTACTTTTGTCTTGACAGCTTCCACTTTGAAAGGCAATTTATGAGCATCTTGAAAAGGTTGGGTTCGTGTTCCATAGTTTATGACATAGCCTGTCAAACCTGAAGGTCCGCGTCTCAATGTGTTCAACACATCTGGCCGGCCATGCGTAGCTTTAAAATATTAAAATATAGAGATAAATGACATGTAGTCACAGTAGGGTATGGTTTTGCATGAAGTTGACTGAAGTAAAAGTCACACAGTTTGGTCAACTTATTTAATTCTTGAACATACAATCCGTCATCACAATTTCTTGAGGTTAAACAAGTACAATGAAACTTACTTTTATTTGGGATACAATTTACCCATTATTTCCAATACCGGAGGTATGATATCTCAAGCAGTATCATTCGCCTGGGAAGCTATAATCAAGCCTCGTGCAAGCTAAAATGCCATTTGTATTCAGAACCAAATGCTGGAGCTCAAATGCTGTTTTCTTCAGGAATTGTAGTCATATGTGTAGATGTAGTTATATATATAGTTATAGTTGTCCATTTTCTTATTTATTTATGTAATAATCAAATTAATCCTAGAGTGCCCTGCCAAGGAGAAGAAATGCATAATGAGCATCACACACACGCACATGTTTTCACAAGTATGGAAATTTAGTTAAATTCAACATTATACTCACAGCGAATGCTGACAATACGAATACTGAATATATTTATATTTAGGGCTTGTTCCCTGCCGCCTACGAGTCATGCAGATCGTTTCTTTTTCGCTCTTTTGGGGATCAAAGTTTTAATCAACTGTACTGTCCCAATACTTCCAATGAAAAAGAATTGTCATTCTTGTCAGTCATATACATTGAAGTTTAACCAATAGACTTGACATGTCTGGTTTTTCTTTATGTAGATATTTTCAAGAAGTTAATCGTTTATTATTTTAGTGCTGAATTGTGTGTTTGTTGAATTAAATTGATACACACAAATTGTTATTTTATTATATCATTTTATATAACTGCAGATAGCAACGCCATCCCGTATCACGCAATGATCAACTCCCATACCAAGCTGGTTCTCATCTAACACAAGATGTCGCTTTGATACAAAAATAATCGTTACAAGATTAGCTTATTTCCTCAACTATGTTATGGCCAGATGCCAGTTTTAGTGGAAGCAGCTGACTACCAGTATTCTACATAGAGTGACTGCCTATCTTATCTCCACAAACCAGTAACTTCTGGGTAACACGGTACCCCTTAGCAAGACTTTTGACATAAAAGTTGTTGTTTATATTTTGGTTCTCCTAACTTATTTAAACAAAAACTTAAACGAGTTTGTAACAGACGAAGAAATAAAAACTAGATTAGATACCAGCAGATAAGCACTTCCTACTATTCTGCAGGCAAAGCTTAATGTTGTCAAACACATGTCACGCGTGCAGTCTGTCAATCTGTTTAATAAATTACCAGCGGAATTAAATAATAATCAGAATGTGAACATATTTAAAAATAAACTCAAGGCTTTGTTAATCAATAAAGCTTATTATAGCATTTTTGTAATGATAAAGACCTAAAAACTAGTTATTTAGCTCTCTTTTGACTTTGTTATAAATGTTTTTTTTGTTTGTTTTGTTCTTAATACGAGTATTTGACATTGAATGTATTTTTGTAGCTTTTTGCAAGAGACTTTGCTCTGTATCAATAAGAATATTAATGTTTGTAAAGTTAGTATATTTTTTTTATTTGGATATACGTTCTAACTTCGATGATGGATAAGGAACGAGGTTACTTGATTTATAATTGTTTATGTTGCTTCTTTTTAAGTACCTATTGTGCAAATACTTTGACAAAAATGTAATTTTTGTTATGAAATAAATAACTTGAACTTGACCGATTTTCTGGCTGATCCATGTCTGATCAATCGGTCACGACTGACAAAAATATAAATATGCCAGGCTTAACGTGCTTTCCGAGCCTCTACAGTCTCGGTCATGGGCTTACCAGATAGGGCAGCCTGCCCCACCCTTCATTCTGACTTGAATCTAAAAATTTACTGTTCAAGAGAACAAACTCTCTTGCTTATCAGCATACTGGTTCGATAAGTCTTGGTTGGTTTTGCTGCCCTGAATCCCCGACAGACTTAGTCCATGTCTAAAGTATCTACTACGTATTTTACGAGTTTCCATACTTTTGCCCCACCCCTAAGCAAATGCTGGGTACACCCATGCTCTCGGTAAGCAGTGGATGGATACCCATCTACGGACCGACCTCGCAAGTGTTGCTTAACCTTGAAGGTAGCCCCGTGCGGTTGTTATCAGTTAGCCACGAGCTCCAAATCTCCACGTGTAAGCAGCAAAATAAATGAGATAATGACAGCAATAATTAATATACATATTTTACAAATATTACGTATGTTCTGATACTGCAGGCTCGCATATTAAAATGTATGTTTATGTAAATATTACAGGTGATTAACTTCGTTTGAAGATATTCATGTGGGCTGGCCTAGTGTATGATCAAAATAACTAATTACTTTTTCCAATTCCAGGAAGCACTATTCCATTTAATACTTTGTATAATTGGGATCACGTTATCGTTCAGCAAACTGTTATTTATCATAGTTTTTGTTCTATTAGTACCTACTCGTAGAACATCTAATCCATACATTGATCTGCATATAAAGTCTTTGTTTTTCATCTTTAATGACTAAATTACTTTTACTAATAAATCACCAACCTAAAATTTGTTTTTGGTTCGATACTTACTAAATACAAAACTTTCGTATCTATTTAAATTGTCTATCAGGCATAATGGTAGGTTTGCTTAACGAATTAGTATTTCAGCAAGATAATGATCCTGTCTGTGGGTCAAGAACTTCATGGAACGATAATAATTACCAACGTTTAATTTATAGACACTTTTTATTTTACTAAATAAAAAAAATCAGGTTGTATGTTTTCCATCTCGCATTTTTTGTAGCAGTCTGAATTTGTGGCCGGATGATGGCATCGAGTCTGCCGACTTCTGTCTTATTTACATTAATCTACATAATTACCCTCCCGCAGTCGAGTAATAAGAGCAAGGTATTTCCTTCGATATTTAATAAAAAAAGAACATGTGGTTATACCAGAACTTCGTCCTACTAAACGAAGGAGAAAAGGCTTACGCTCATAACAAATTGAGCTACGAAATCTTCGCTCAGATTTAATAAAAAGGTCCCCGGCATTTCCTTAATTAAAGAGCCCGTATTTTGCGTCCTCTACTTGTGGTATTGTGGTCCGGCTAATTAAAAACTTTGCTCCTAAAATATGCATAACCACGCGCGCTTTTGTGACAGAAAACTACAGATTAGAAGTATAATTAAGCCGTACATTTTTTAACTCTCTTCTATTTTTATGGAAGTGTGGTCAGAATGGTTAAGTTAAGGGACTTTCACAGCTTTAATGCCTTTAAACGGTTACTTTCTATAGTATATAGTCCTTAGTAATGGCTACGTTAAAAGGTTTGAAAATATTTTTGATTTATGTTAATTATTTGTTAAACATGGTTTTTACTTTAATTTTTGTTTTCAAAAAAATATTAAAAACACGATATTTGTTCACTACTTGTTGTTGGATATGCCTCCAAAACGACTTGAATGTTTGAAAATAAATTTACACAGAAAAATTGATAGCTAGAATTTCTTCATAACTGAAATAGCATATGAAAATCAATTTTTTTTTAATAAAAAAAAATAAAAAACGTGCGCTATTTTTAGCCAGTACTGCGTTAACATTGGGGAATGCATACGCCTTAAGGTTTTATATGTATGTTTGTTACTCAATCCCTCCGAAAAGTATAAACCAATTTTATTTGTATTCCGGTACTATTAATGATCTCAAAATCAGCGATAAACGTGTGAAAACGGAATATAAAACTTTTATTAATATCATACTTATTACACCATCTACACTAGTGTACTAAATTAATAGGTGCCAATGTGTGATCATAAACTATTATGTGCTGATGTTATAATATCAAGCCATCGTTAAAGTTAAATATAAATTTTACGAGTAATATCTTGTCATTAACTAAATAATTGCTGTTTTTAACTTATGGCAGTCTTAACTCAGCACGTATCTTGAACCTATAATTTTACGTAAACAAAACACAATTTTCAAGCTATACCAATACTTACATGTTAGATTTGATTGATGACACTTTTATCATACATTCCGACCTACCTACCATTAGGGCCATGCCCTTCGTCATTTATTTGACGGTAAAGTACCTACGTATGTTACTGTCTTGACAAATTAAATTCAATCAACAATACTAATATTCCACATCAAAATAAGGATGTTTCCAGGGTAGAAAAATGAGAATTAAAGCGCATCAAAGTTCAGGAGTGGGGGTTTGTGACGTCCCTTCGACAGTTTAAAGTGTAGTACACCGTAACGTCACACGATATTTCAACGCACTGTATGGTCGTATTTTTTTTTATGTGGCAAAAGAAAAATAGGTAAATAACTTGAAACATGATCATGGTCATGGAAATACCGATTATGGTTCAATTTATTTTATTTTATTTTATTAGGAGCTCGTGGCTAAATAATACATAGCACGGGTCGATCTTCAAGGTTAAGCAACGCTTGACGAGGTCGGTCCGTGGATGGGTGACATTTCAACATACCGAGTTTTCTTCCGTGCCTCGAAAAGTACGTTAAGCCGTTGGTCCCGGCTGTCATTTGAAGATCTTTGACAGTCGGACGGGTAGTCAGAAGGCTGAGATCTGACACCAGTCTTGCCAAGAGGTATCGTGTTAACCAGTTACTGGGTTGTGGAGGTCAGATAGGCAGTCGCTCCATGTAAAACACTGGTACTCAGCTGAATCCGGTAAGACTGGAAGCCGACTCCAACAATAATTGGGAAAAAGGCTAGGCATATTATGATGATATTTTATTTTATTTTAATTTTAATATTTATCCTTTGATTTTACTTTATATTTGTTTTAAATTCATATTTATGTGACTTACTATGACAATGTCGTGCATGCTTGTAAGTGATTTGTTTGCACAGGATCTTTTCTGTGTGTTATTTTCTGGTATGAATTTGTAAATGAGTCGTTGGTGTGCCATGTTCAATAAATAAAGTCTTTTTAAATGAGGAATAAGAAAGGACAAAAGTTTTTGCAAGCTTTCCCTAAATCAGCCGTCGATTTAACCATACGCCATTAGTCACTGCCGTTCTATTAATTTTCACTCCCTTCAGGGAAATCACTGTTTAAAGTAAGCTACTAAATCAACTTTGAAAAATGGTAGAAATAAAGAGATTTTTTCTTACTTCATTTTCTAATTTTAATCTTGATTAATTTTTTTTATTTTTTATTTAATAGGCACATTAAATAAAAAAAAATAAATAACAACAACTTACTTATAAACTTGTTAAACTCTTTTTGTTTAAAATATTTATGTCGATATATTATATATATTATTCTTCATTAATAACCTATCTGATGAGTAGGTAATTGATTAATGGTAGCACGAAGGTGACATTCACCTGTCTTTTAAAACTCTAACCACCCTCTATTTGAACTTGAAGCAAGGAACTATCTGTTTTGAACCTCTAGAATACTCTAGATAATTTGACAGTAATGTCATGACATTCTATCGGCGATAGCGATTCTTATTCATATTTTTTATTGTGCACACAACATTAAAACATATAAACACAATAGGACAGTTTATGTACAAAGCCGAGCTTAATCCATAGTTGTGTTCTCTAACTCTAACAGCAAACCTCAGTTACATAGAGAAATTTGCTTATGGGAATAGTAAACCCAAGTGCACAACAAAACTAAAATAAAACACTTAATTATTTATATTTCTTACTCACTAAAAATATAAAAAATGAATGAATTATATATAATAGTACCTGGGCAAACGAGGTCTGTTCGTTTCAAAATAGAGAAAATATAATTTTTGTGTAAACGAATTTTCCCAGATATGACATCTAGGTAGATCGATTTTGCGCACTTGGTAACTCCTATTTTGCCAATTTTGCTTTCTTATGTGAGACTTTTTTATTTTTTTATTTCCAAATAAACTGATGGTAACATTAAAACCGACGTTACCCATAGTCAACGTTGCCTGGCAAAGATGGAGAGCTCTCTCAGGCGTCCTCTGCGCAGCTAGAATGCCCATCCTAGTTACGGGCAAAATTTACAAAACAGCTGTAAGACTCGCAATGATGTACGGTGCCGAATGCTGGGCTATAAACAAGGTGCATAAACAGAAGCTGCATGTGGCTGAGATGAAGATGCTGAGATGAGCAGCGGGCGTAACAAGACTTGATAAAGTGCGAAATGAACACATCAGAGGCAGCTACAAAGTTGCAGCCATCACAGACAAACTAACAGAAAGTAGGCTTCGTTGGTATGGCCACGTGATGAAACGTCCTGAAAACTACGTGGTTTGGCAAGCCCTGGCACTACCTTTACAAAGAAGAAAAGAGGAAGACCTCAAGCCACATGGTGGTCTACAGTAACCCGCGACTTGGAACGAGCCCAACTTACAGGACAGACGACCCAGGACAGACCATCCTGGCGCATCAGAACGAGGAGAGCCGACCCCAAATAATGGGGTGAGGCAAAGAGGAAGAAGATTTGTTTTCAAATAAAATTCTATTTAAGCAATAGTTTGTAAAAGCCGTATCTATCTTAAACTGCCATATTTGGAAAACATTCACAACAATAACAATGTATTAAGTAAATAAACTCGCGCTAAAGGCAAAACTACGGTGATATTTGCCATTTTGGAGATCACACTCTACACCAGCGCCCCTAGTGGCAAATTCAAACTCGATAGCCCTCATTCTCTGTGGCATAACAGAACATTTTTTTATTGTTATGATTTTAAAATATGAATTCGTTACAAAGAAAAGGAATCGACAACAAGTTTTCAGTCATTTTGAATAATACATCTCATTCATTTTATTCAGTCAACTGCTCGAATTAATATCCGAGTCATCGTTCAAGTTTCATAACAAAACGATTTATTATGGACTCGATGTTATAATAAATTCAAAGGATGCCGGTTGACAAGCCGCCTTTTGGTTAAAATCTGGTAAATATTGTAACGGAGAGCCCTCTTAATTTGCCTTGTAACTGCGTCGTTAACAATTATAATTATTATTCTAAAGGTTTTATTTGAAAAGTAAATCAAATTATTGTTTAGGTTATTCTGGAGCATGTTTCAGAATATAGTTGTTCATTGAACTCATTGAATAAGCATTTTCCATAACTTTTTGCTAAGCTGTTTATCGAAACAGCTAATTTAGGAATGATGTTTTTGTACCTGATATAATCAAATCATATGATTTTATTAGATCAAACGTGATAAAGATTGCACCTACCAATACTTGACTCTGTATCAACTAAAAGTTGACTGGTTAAAAGCTTCTAAGTTATTAATTAACCAACTCTGTATTTGTTTTGTGCGTACAGTATTAAATAAATATGATATCTTATTTATTTTTAACACATTCAAAAAAATTAGTAGATTCTTAACTTGAAGCTATCTTTTTTATGTATGTTCCCCGATTACTTAAAACCGCCTAAACCGATTTGGAAAATTCTTCTTTTGTTTGAAAGGGTATGAAATGGTACCTTCGAACTGATCATATGTTGAAGCCGGGAGGTAAGCACTGAAACTCCAAAATAAACAATGTGCCTACTTATCCTAGACATGTTGAGGCTTATTGGAATCGTCATGAAATGTAATTTGGCTATAAATGATTTGATTTGAGGTACCAACTAAAAAAGTGAATAATAATAAACTTTTTAACAAAAAAACCAAACCGACTTCCATAACAAAACACTAAAAAGCGTTATTTTATTGTATGTCGTTTTGTGACATTTAAATACTTTTTCTTTCTTTCTTTTCCGAAGTTGAGGTCAAAATACGAAAATCGAATGTTATTTGCCGCTTTGCAGTGTTTTGCTTTAGAAGTCAGTTTGATGATTTTGTTAAAAAGTTTTTATCCAAACCTGGACATCATTTTCATTTTGATTCACAATTAGGTCGAAGTCTCCATATTTTCGATGTAGATAATTCTGATAAATGTAATTTAATACCACAAATGTCCATTAAGCGTATCTTTCAAAAGGATTTCTATGATTCATGTTATAGATAACAGACATTTAGTTAATCTATTTAGTCAAATGAATTATTTCACTCATTAGTGAGTGAAATAATTCATTGCCTTTCAGCAGCTCAATGAACAATTAAATACTAATAGATAGTGAGTGCTTATAATGTACAATTATAAAATGAGCAACATCATCAGCCTATGTGCAGCTGTGGAATGCTATAGACAGCAGTCCACTGCTGGAAATAGTCCTCTACAAACTCACCACTTATTTCGCTTCTTGGCAACTTTCATCCCGGTTCTATCAGCCTGCGAAGATCGTTGCTCTACCTAGTCTGACGGCCCAACTTACGTTTACCGATTCACGGTCTCCGACGAAGGTTGGGGTTAGTTCTGATTAATAAAGCCGCCTTTACCACATCAGCTTATTCTGTGAGCTATATCGAACACTTTGGTTCTCTGCGAGATCACTTTGTTAAGGATTCGATCCCTCACAGAAACTCCAAGCATAACCCGTTCCAATACTCGGTAAGCGACCTTAAACTGATGGACCAGCCCTATCGTGAAATTGCTGAAATTTCCTTATAATTGAGCCAGGAATCCCGTACTACAAAGTATCGATCGGCCTATTTCTTTTTGTAATTTCCACATCTTTCCAGATGTTCCGCGTCTTCGACGATATAGGCAACTCAATGCTATTTAAGACGTTCAGGGTTAATTTTACATGACCTTGAGTACCATTTTGGTTAGGATTTTTTTTACGCAGGGCGTAAATAATCCAGAATCAAGGTGGACCGATGACTTGGTGAAAGTTGCGGGGATCTGCTGGATGCGGGACGCACGGGACCAGCAGTGGACGTTCTTCGGCTGATATGATGATAAAGATGAAACAATCCGCCTTTTTTCTTGATAATACGAGTAAGTGGTCCTGGTCTCCACCACCTTTGACATCTGCAGTGCCAAAGGCACCGCAGGCAACCATAGCTACTCCAGCCTTAACTTCAACCTTGTTTAGCTCGATTTAGAAATAGAACCCAAACCTCACGTGCAACATTGACAGTTAATAAAGTTATTACTACGTTAATAGTTGAAGTTAGACAGTGAAAGTTATGTAATAACGGCTTTCTAAGGACTTACGGTGCAGCGTCGCTTTGGCCCTTCAAATATAGGCGGTTATTAAAATAGTTCCTGGTGGCCAGTCCTTATGACGGTCATTAAAACTTGCGCTTCCTGTTTCCGGGTGACGGCTCTGTTGTTGATCTGCTGGCCAAATTTTGTTTTTGAACTTGGAGACAAAATGTTGGCCTTTATTTGCTATGTTTGAGCTATATATAATTATGATTGACTTAAAAACTGGCTGAATTATTTCATGTTTTCATACTTAATACAAAACCCTTTTCTATAAATATAACTTTGAAATGATTGAAAAGCGTTTAAGCAGCATCAAAGGACGTCTAAGAATCTTTGGTTATGTTGACCACTTACTACGGACCGCTACGCCTGTCTTCTGCGCTTGCTACGTACCGCTACGAAAAAGTTAAGTGCTACGCATTGCTACGCCGGTGCTACGCGCGTTTTTATTCCAATAATTTCATTTCCATTAATTTACCCGTTCACAAAATTGTCCTTTTTAACCCAAAGGTTGTCGGGTAGAGAATGCCTTGTGGCATGAAGTCCGCCTATGTACTACTATTGTAGATGAAATTTAAATAAATAAATAAATAACCTTTCTGGGACATGTCCTTGTAATATTATGGATATGGTTTTTACGGTTCCCTACCTACCCTGCACCTGCACCTTCTTCTCGGCAACTTAATGTGAACACTTTTGATTTATGTATTAGAAACGGCTACTATGTAACAAAAACATTAATACTAATTTGAATTTATTAAATTATTAATTTTAATTTAATGGGTTCCATTCGATGTTAGTTGATTATTTTATTATATTGTGTACCGACTTAATATGCCACCCGGATACGGAAGGAGTTCGTTAGCAAGCAAAAAAGGATAATTCAGTCTTTAAGCAGCTAGCTTATGCCGTCATAATTTGCTATTTTCGACACGTTTCTGCAGAGTTCATAGCCCCTGGGTCCCTAGTGTCCTACAATATTATTGTGGCTTCACTGGATTTTATCAGTTCCGCGTTAGCAACGAATGTAGCAATAGCTGATTTGTACGTATTCTATTTAGGAAACTTATACTAACTTGCGAACGCGTGGGAATACACACATTTATAACCAGTTCGTTAGCCTTAGTTTGCTTAGTCTGTACCCGAAAGAGGCGAGACAGTGGCGTATTTAAAGTTTTGGCGTCCAGTGCCATGCCCTTCTTGGCTTAAGGTAAATACGCTACTGCGAGTTTGCATACGGTGTCTATCAGCGATTTCCATTTTTTAGCGTTCGTTCGCTCGTTCACTTAGTCTGTACCCAGAAATACACTTATTAAATGAGTAAAGACCTAGGTTTAAACTATTTTAGCCTTCGTGAACACATTTAATATTCAAGTTGAGTTCTCAGCACGTGTGAAGGTCATATGAATTCATTGTAAATGCGTATGATGGCACACCAACACACAATCCTATGTGGCCTCTAAACTTCATATTCTAGGACGATGTTCAGTCTTGAATCACGATGCAAACCGGATTCGAATCGAGATTTGTATTGTTAAGTTGACGATTATGAACTACTGTGAATACAATTATATTTCGATGTATTTGGCAGTAAAGAGAGCAAATAAGCGACCGAAATATCAATTTCAATCAAAAGGATTTTTCAAAAAATAACACCCATGAAAACTCGGCTTCGATGATTAAAATAAAAGGTTTATTTATATATTTATTATAAGGTACACCAACAGCATCACATACAAAACAGGTTTGTAGTAAACAAAGAAAAAATAAAGGCTGGTATGTGTGCCTATTACAGGTATACGCAGCTTACACCATATGGTCAGAAACACTAAATTATTTAAAGAAAAACCAAATTTCAAATATTATTCTAAACTTAAAAAACATCTTAAAAATAAAACATGCAAAATGAAAAACACAGCATAAAAAAAGAAAAAGAAGTAGGATAAATATATTCGTAATTAGCCTAAGTTGGAATATTTGCGCTTCGAAAGGTTCGATGACCTTGGTGGCAATGTTCTTTAAAATCATTTTAATGATACATAAAATATTAAAGACTCTTTTATGAAAGGTAAATTAATTTGATTTATTAAAACTGAAACAATCAACTAAATCATTGTCTGAAGATAATGATAGTATAAGTCCAGTGATTTAAATACAAAGCTTGGGTAACAAGTAAACCGTCAATTATTATTCTAGGCCATCAAACAAAATAACAGAGTGAGTATAAGATAGAGTAATAAGATGCTACCAAAAATTTTCTTTTTTGGTTGCTTCTTTTTTTTCTATTCTTTGCAATTTTTTTTTTTCAACCTATTCACTCTTGACTTAAAGACTCCTAGATTGTAGCTATCGGGAAACACAGACTCCGGCAGGGAATTCCACTCATTAGCTGTACGCATAATGAAAGTATTTCCAAAACGTTTAGTGCGTATGGGTGGTATGTCTACCATGTAGCGATGGCGCATCGCCGTACGTCTTGTAGTCCGATGATGAAACGGGCTTGGTGGAATTAGATCATGCAATTCCATCGCACACTCCCCGAAATGCAACCGATAAAAGACCGACAAGCTGGCAACTCGGCGACGATGTTCAAGGCTCTGGAGCTTTGACTTAACCAGTGCCTCATCGCCGATGAGCCTTTTGGCCCGCTTTTCGATTGACTCTAGTGCATCAAGCTGGTATTTGGCGGATCCGTCCCAGAGATGAGAACAGTACTCCATGCATGATCGAACTTGCGCTTGATACAAGCTGAGCAGCTGTTCTGGCGTGAAGTACCTTCTAACCTTTGCAAGGATCCCCAGCTTTTTGGCAGCCAGCTGAGCCTTTGCCTCAATGTATGGGCCAAAATTGAGAGTCGATGTCAACGTAACGCCAAGAAGCTCAAGATGGTCAGTTATTGGCACGGTCACATCTCGGAAAGTTGGAGCCGGTTGGAATTGGCTCTTTTTAGCGGAAAAAAGACACGCCTGGGTTTTAGCAGCATTAAACCTGACCAGATTGGCATCGCCCCATTCGGAGACTGCCTGCAAGGACAGGTTCAGGCGCTCCACCATGGCCTCCCGCAGAGACTGGATCTGAGGTCCGGTAGCTCGAGCGTTGGACATGTATCTCTCAGCAACAGTGCTGTCGTCTGCATACCCAAAGGTGCCGGGTTTCAGCAGATCGTTAATATGCAGCAAGAATAAAGTTGCTGAGAGTACCGACCCCTGAGGGACCCCGGCATTGATATCCAATTGGTCCGACGAGCAGCCATCGATAACCACTCGAATGGACCGATCTCTCAGGAAGTCTGCAATCCAATCACACAGACCACCGGGCAAACCGAATGAAGGAAGCTTACCAATAAGGCTTTCGTGCCAGACCCTATCAAAAGCATTCGAGATGTCGAGGGAGACGGCAAGCGCTTCCCCGTGCTTCTCGATGGCCTCACTCCAGATGTGAATGGCATACGCTAGAAGATCCCCAGTAGACCGATTTCGGCGGATGCCGTATTGGCGGTCACTAAGAATATCGTTAGCTTCTAGGTATGCCAGGAGCTTTATATTAAGTACACGTTCCATACTCTTACAGAGTATGGAGGTTACAGATATGGGTCTGTAGTTGGCCGGGTCAGCTCGACTGCCCTTCTTGGGCACGGGCTGTACGTTAGCTTGCTTCCAAGCATTCGGCACTTTTCCAGCCTCATACGAAAGGCGGAATAGACGTGTCAAGATCGGAGACAGTTCAGGCGCACAGGTTCTAAGAACAATTGCTGGAATGCCATCAGGGCCGCTAGCCTTGTTCACGTCGAGGTGGCTCAGCACCCTACGGACGTCCTTTTGGTGGATACGAATGTCCGACATACTCGTCTCGCATCCATCAGGAGAAGGAGGGGGCTGCGCGTCACCAGGATTCAGACGTGAAGATTCCGCAAAAAGAGAGGCAAATAAATTTGCCTTCTCCTCAGCGGAGTGTGCCAGCGACCCATCGGGTTTCAGCAGTGGTGGTAGTGAGGGACGGCAAAAGTTCGACTCGACCGACTTAGCCAGGGACCAAAACGCTTTACTTCCTGCTGGGTAAGAAGCAAGTTTGGCCCCTATTCGGCCAATGTGATCGAACCGAGCCCTTCGCAACACCAGCTTGCAGGACTTGGCAGCCCTGTTGAAGGCCTTCTTCTTCTGACCCACGTCACTTGCCTTGCGCGATCGAGCGTCGACCCAAGCCAGGTACGCCTCATGTTTAAGCGCGTCAGCGCGCCCACATTCGGTGCCAAACCATGGCCGGTCAACGTTGGACATTGCTACGTCAGAGAACGGAATGTAGTACTCCATTCCCTGACGCAACACATCGGTCACGGCGTCTGCGCACGACGATGGATCAGTCGAAAAAAAGCAAGTAGGCTGCCAAGGATAGCATGCGAAGAATGATCGCATACCATCCCAATCTGCCGACCTGTACCGCCAAACCCGCCGGGTGCCTCTTGGGCTGGGATCGGGCGGGGAATAGACGGACACAGACTTCACCACACAGTGGTCGGAACTACCCAAGGGTGAAGCTATCGACACAGAGTATCTGTCCGGATCTGTTGTCAGCAGAAGGTCCAAGCAATTCGCTGTGTGCGAATCAACATCCGGTACCCTCGTTGCCCCCTGGACCAGCTGGGTGAGGTTTAGCGCAAGCGCAAGCTTACGCATCTCCCGTCCAGCATGGTCAGTGCACTGGTATGGGAAGAGCCACTCCTGGTGGTGGGCATTAAAGTCCCCCAGTAACACTAATTGGGCGGAAGGGTACCGCTGCTGTGCCGCATCAGCCGCCTCACTGAGGTACTCTGTGAGCCTGGATGTCTCCTGATCTCCACTGTGCGAACGGTAGACACAGGCGTAGATGACTTTATCCAAACCTGTGTCCACCAGAGCCCAGAGCGTTGAGAATCTGGAGTCCTCAAGGTTACGGAGACGCCGATAGCAAACGTCGTCACGGGCATACATACATACGCCCGCCCGCGGTTTAAAATTGTGCTCCAGGGTGAACCCTGGGTAAGACAAGTACGACACGTCTGACGGATTCGCTATCTGCGTCTCCGTAAGGAAAAAGAGCGCTGGTTTCTCAGCCTCCAGATGGTAGTGGACTGCAGTGATATTTGAGTGCAGACCTCGAATATTAGTGAGGTGCACTTTGTGGGGGAGGGGGTGCAGCCGCTGTTTAACACCATTATTCTTTTTCCTTTTCATTTTAAAAGAGTGAATGGAATAGAGGAGAAGGAAGTGAGACGAGGTTCCACGCTGCTAACCTACAGACACGCACTGAAAGGACAGCATCATTGGGGCACTAGTCTGGAGACTGCGGGGACGCCCGAGCCCCCCCGGAATGTCCATCGGGCCCTCCCGTCTGGTCGCCAACCAGCACGATGGTGCATTCCGGGATTTTTCGACAGTTGGCGGGGCAGCCTTTCGTGTGTGGCTGGCACACTACTTGGGCCCCCAACTACCTGCGGTCGGCCAGCGGTGCACCGTGCCTCGGATCCCGCTACCCTCCGCGACTAGTCTCCCGATACATCCTTAACAGCGCGCGTCAGACTGGTCAGCCTTCAGTGGAACAGCTATCTCGACCCAAGTCCTCTAGTTGGCTACACCGAGCATCGTACTGGAACACGGCTAGGCCGCTTGGCGGTACGTCTTTGCCCGGTGGGTGGTCACAAGCCTTCGGCCGAAGCCTACCACCAGTTAGTGTCACCTGATTTGCACCACCCGGGGACCATGTGTAGGGAATCAAAAAAAAGGGGTACACACCTACGGACGTGGGTGACTCGGCCCCCAATATTTTCTTTTCTTTTCTTTTCTTTTCTTTTCTTTTCTTTTCTTTTCTTTTCTTTTCTTTTCTTTTCTTTTCTTTTCTTTTCTTTTCTTTTCTTTTCTTTTCTTTTCTTTTCTTTTCTTTTCTTTTCTTTTCTTTTCTTTTCTTTTTTTTTTTCTTTTCTTTTCTTTTCTTTTTTTTTCTTTTTTTTTTTTTTTCTTTTCTTTTCTTTTCTTTTCTTTTCTTTTCTTTTCTTTTCTTTTCTTTTCTTTTCTTTTTTTTTCTTTTTCTTTTATTTCTTTGGTTGTTATGTTTCATAACTAGGAAGAGGCAACCGCGATGATATCTAAAAAGTATGAATCTTTAAGATATTCTTTTAAACTAAGAATTAAAAATGTTTAAAAACTGTATACCGACAAAGATTTTTTTTATTTTGTGTTCTATATTACCCGGGCTATAATAACGAATAGATTGAAACCTTATTCATCAAATCGGATTAATAGTTAAGGCACTACGGAAGGATATACGTAAATACAAACATACATACATACACAGGCTGCTAACATTATAACCCTTCCTTTTGGCTTCGCCGTAGTCAGGTAACAGCATCAAATAAAAACACCGTCAAAAAAATATTAAAGCGGAAAATAAGAAAGCAGGCGTTGAATGTTAAATACTAGTCTAAACTTTGCATGAATAATTTTCTGTTTAGGTACTGTCAAAATTTTCTCCTAAATAGGATTGGGTTTACCTGATTTCTTAGAAAATGTTGAAGAAGAATTATTTCAACAGGTAATTCTTAATTTAGGATGAACTTTTTAGGCCTCGGAGACTTTTATTTATCGTCCAGTTTCTAATTCAAGCTTCAGAGGAGCCCTAATTGATATTTAACTAACTGTCCTTCGCCTATCAAAAAAGTTCGTTGGTTCATGGGTTAGCAGTAGCGTCTGTTTTTTAATGGCAAATACTAGTCATGACCAACCACCGGTCATGCCTTGTGATTATAGTTTTGTTCCCAATCATTAAACTGTTGATAGTGCCCAGGAAAATAAGTCACTTTCTGCGCAAAAAAAAAGTAGTGAAGATTATTCACTGGGATTATCATTATAAATACTGTGTTGAACGTCTATTGAGATAGCATGTGCGAAAAAGAATTACTGTCAAAGGTTTAACTGGGATTTTTACGCTAATTGACCTTCAATTTTAAAAAGTAATTTAATGGTCTAAGATTACTCATATCCCAGTTCAATGTACCTATACAGAACTGGGGGGTGACCACAAGCTCTTAGAGTAAGGTTATTTTGAGATCGAGTAAGTGACAGATGTATACACGTCATATACATCTGTCCCTTACACACACTCAAAATAACCTTACTCTAAGAGCTTGTGGTCACCCCCCTGATCAACCGAATACCGCAATTTCCTTCGCTATTGATATTACAGTAAGAAAGATTTAAGCTTTTGTATGAGATTTCAGGGTTTTAGTACATAGTTGCTTTTGTTATTTTTCTGCTCGTTATATTTTTTGTTAAGCGTTTCGCTAAAAGGCGTTCTTTACACATAGTTAATAGCCGCTATATTCCTAACCTTTTCAGAATTTCAAGGCTGTTTACAATATTTCTGGTAGTTAGACTGCCATATTTACGATTAGTGCATAGGTTTGAACAACTTTTAGAAAAACGTGATAAAAGATTTAATTTTTGTTTATTAGCAATAATAAATATGTGTTATATAGTGTTATAGTCTTGGACTGGAAACCCCAAGGGAACAGAAAACGTGCCCGTCCCCATCAAACCTGGCGTCGCACCGTGTTGGCAGAAGCGGCGAGCATCGGAATATCTTGGAGCGAGGTGAAGCGTGAAGCTCACGACCGATTGCGATGGAGGGCATCTGTGGACGCCCTCTGCCGCATCTAGGAGGTTTAGGATATTAAGTCATATAGTGTTATAACCATAAGTGCAATAAGCATCTTACTTATTTCGGTATTTATTAGTAAGACTTGCTAGTCTTGACAAATACCTGCCACTAGTTTCAATTTATTTAATGTTATTTCATTACATAACTGCAATAACTTAAACTTATTGTACTTATCACTAGTATTCATGTGTTTAAAATATTGAAATGTTCTAAACAAATATGCAATACTTATTGTGGTTATTGTTAGTAATATTACAAAGTATTTTAACGAACCTTTTCAAAAATAAACTTGTGTTCAGTTTGTTAAGTAAATCACAAACCATGGGAAAGATTTTGCAGTTATGTTTATTAAAAAACCGGATTGGTGATAGTCACATAAAAAGTTTCTGGCAAGAATATGTGCTACTCGATTTGCTGATTTGTGAGACCCAAACCCGAGTTATTGCACTTTTTGCAAGGATGGCAAGCAAATAGAACTAGGGGGAAAACTTTATGGTTTAAGTAGAAATTTTAAATGAGGACTATCTAATATTATTTACTAGGTGAAATTACGAGTACATTCACGTAGACCCAATTTAATGTAAATCACTTTTGGTTTGTACTATTATTTATATTACTTTCGATTTATTTATTTACATATGTACATTATTATTTACAAACAAATATTAGAACTAAAATAAAATTAAAATATGTACAATTACGGGGCATTCATAAATTCGCCTACATCGCTGTCAACAGGAAAAGTGCCCAGAAGGCTGGCAGCATTGCCACGTTGGATGGCAATGGTGATTCTTTGGCTAAAAAAAAGGCCAGCCCTCTGGTCTCGTGAAGAGTCGACCAATCGCTTGGTGAGATCCCGAAATAATAGGTGTTCACTCGGACCCCAAGGCCATAGTGTTTAAACCCCAAACGGCTCAAACACATAATTACCAATTAAGTTGTTGTATTTGCGCCGTTTGAGGTTTTCGGCACCTGCAGCAGCCGCCCCAGCGCAGCCCACCGTGCTAGGAAGATGAGATGGTGCAAGGGTGTCGACGCAGGTTGCATCCCAACCCAAAGACCTACCTAACTGCCATGGCGTTATGGTTATACCATCTGGTCTCTTCCCATCGACGCGTGCCCGGCCATTGTGTTTTAAGACAGTTGGCACCCCGGCCGTGGCAAGAGCACGATGGATGAGATCACTAATGCTAGCGTGCTACGCAATCCAACCTGCACTCTTACTACAAGAAAGGCCATGGTGTCCGAGGCAGTCGACTGCTTCACCGCATTAACAGCGATGTGGAGACCCACACGGAGTGCCCAATCGTAGACATGTAGCGAGTCGGAAGGTTGTGTCACCTAGCATAGTGCCTATGTTAGGTGGCGATAGTGCCTGAAGCCAGAGGCCCGACTTCCACTCACCCACAGCCAGCAGGCGGGCACGCTGAGCAGTATTGATGGACGTATTAATAAGTTTATTCCGTACCAACCTGTGGAGCGGTTCATCCCAATGTCTCTGGGAAAATGGATTTGCGGGCCGATCCGTATACGGGCAAGCCATTTTCCAGGCGTCCTCTGCGTCCGTCAAGCGTGGCAATTCCGAGTCAGCCAGGGAAAGAGCTAAATTTTTCTAGTTATTTAGTTTGGTGATTTGTACTTGATTTTTATAGTACTCACGCGATTTCGGCATTTGGCGCAATTTAAATTGCGTCACACCATCAGTAGGGCCCTGAGGTAGGTTTTGAAAAGATGTCGAGTATCACAAAATTAATGTACTGGAAAACGTCGTAGGATGTAAGAGACCCTTCTCTCTAAATGGTTGGTCAGCAGTATCCTTTCACCCATTACAGCGTCATTGAGGACACTGTCAACTCTCTTATATTTAAACGTTCTCCAGGGAAGCAGAATAAAGTCCCATATGGGTAATATTTCTTCAGATGAAGAGCCGATAATAACTTCGAATTTCGAAGTTTATTTGTTGTTTGGGTCATTGACATTGAGGGTGTCTGCGTCTCTACAAAGAAAAATATTTTGTGTTGGTCTGAAAATTCTGTGCATTGTGGTTGTTCTCCACATCGTAGAGAAATAATGCCGATTTCTGAACTGAGTATTTGAGGTTAAGAACGTGTCAAACCCTACTTAAGTGCCAAATTTTGAGAGGTTTTCAAAAAGTTGCTCAAGTATAGTTTGACAAATACTCAACTCTTTGTTAATCTCAATACTCAATTAAGAACAATATTGGCCCATTCTCATTTTTGAAAATGAGTCTATTAAGTCGTAGTTATGTAGATCCGCATTCTGGCACGTAATTCGGTAGTGAGACAAGGAGCGGGCTGTAAATCAGAGTTGACTAGTGTTGTGACTATACCGCACAAGTGCACATTGCTTTTTGCTGAATAAGCTCCTTTTGCCACACTGTTTTATAAATGTTTACCGTATTTCATTACTATTATGTAGCGTTTAGAGATGACTTTAAATTATTCTTGTTTAAATAATTTGACATTTGAGTTTGCAAAAATGAATAAAACACATTATTTTTCACAATCTTTTAGAACCGTTCAAAATTTTAATAATGTTATGTTAACAATGAGTCGTACCACAGAAAATACAACATTTGAGCTAACAATCTCAAACAGCAGTGAGTGTCTTATGTCAACACAATTGTTCTCAAACAACAATAACAACAGCGCTGTCACTTCAATTTCATTTGAATAAAATGAAAATATACACAAAAAGACATAACACAAATGAACTGATGGAAAATATCTGGAAAACAAGAAAAAAAAAATATTCCACCCAATATACTGCTATGAAGGCTTGTGATGAGTTTTTGTCCGAGTCGGAAGATGAAAGCCGATGGTTTTTGGGATACACGTGCCTGTAACACACAAAAAAATGTCATTTCACGATAAACTTACACGCATTATGGTATTGAAAATGCAAAATATAAAACAACATGACACACTCTTGGCAAGCAGTACATAATGAAAAACATACGATACATACATACTCTGGTAAAGTGGTCCATAGAAAAATCTATTAAAAGAAAGAGATAATATGTAACTACTTAAGTACATATTGTTTATTAACAGCATTTTATGGTCAGCTAAGTCACATTTTTTCCATATTCCCTCTCTTTTTAAATTCAAAGGATCAAAGAGAATCTTTTCTACGGAAAATATCCTTCACTTTACTTTAAACCGCACCATGAGGGCTGAGAGAAATCCGCTAAATATGAATTTAGCGATGCTTAAATCTCTAACAAAGTTAGTATTTTCTTCTTTTTATAAAATGTTCATATTTACGTTAGTGGCCAAGCTTTGTGTTGGGAATGTTTTACTACAAGATCTTATTGTGCTTGAAATAATGGTTTGAGATCTTACTGCAAAACTCTGCAGGTATATTTTTTTTGATAATACTGAATCTAATGAATAATTTTTGATAGTAGAATATCTTACTGCAGGGTTGCCTGGCCGCAAACAGTTGTTTTTTTTTTTTTGGTCCTGCACTAGGCATTTCTCCTGTATGGTAGGTGCGTCTGCATATGAAGTCCGTGGTGAGATAGAACAATTCTACCAGGTCTTGCAGATAAACTGGCATCCCACAGATTGCGGCTAACTGAGAGCTTGCAACGTTATTTTTTCCTATTTTCTACACCACTCTTTCTTTCAAATGAAAACCTCAAATATTTGGGGTAAACTGTCAAACATGAATTAAAGTTTATTTCATTAAGGTAATTGTGCCTAGATATTTCCAGGCAACCAAAGTATTCTACTATGAATTTGTTCGTAAAAACTAAGTTTAATCAAAAACAAAAGTACTTCCAGATATTTGCAGTGGGATCTGAGGCTATAAAGGTCAGAATTAAATAAAAAACGTGGGCGACGACTTCGACAACTGCGACGAATGTTCTTTTGTTTTGGTTATGTTTGTAGTGAGTGACCACAATTAGGGTCGTAGTACAAAACAGCCTGGCGCAATAATTTAGAATTTAGGTATTATTTTTTCTCTAGTTCATTTTATGCAAGAATTTAGCAGTTGCTGGTTATTGTTATAGAGAAAATAACTAGAGCAGTAATAAATCTTATTTTTACTGTTTTTTTATTTGTTGTATTAGGCTTTTGTAATCGCCATTCATATGACAGTCCCATCATACCCTTAACGTACACTAGGTACCTACCATAGACAGATTTGGACCATGAACTTGAACATGCTCTTCGCTTCATCACCCTTTGGGTGAGATAAAAAGCGCTGTCCACACATTTCCGGGTCAGGGCTATCCAAGTTCCAAGTTGTTCGTTTCAGTGGTCCTATCAGGGACGAGCCATCCGTCCCCCCTTGTTCAAACAAATCAGGGAAATCGGCATCAGTGGAGTATGTTTCTAAAGCTGATACGCATACAACCCCATTTAAATAATGTGGATTAGAAAGATCGTAAAGTATATTATTCTGTCGTACAAACCCTATCAACCTTTCTGTGTTCATTTTGGACTTGCTCTTGCACAAAATGTCGTCCACGGAGATAAAAATCGGATAACACTGTCAGGGCGCCCGAGCGTGCCGTGATATTGAAGATTCGGATCCTCCTGATACGGAGATGTGTAAACAGGTTCGTACAAATCGTTTGTTACCGATTTTCCTCCGTCCCTGCCTTGTTCCGTCAGGGAAGAGAACCCGGCAATGTGTAGATAGGGCTTAAGTCTATGGGACGTGCCAATTGCAAGTTGGTTCAACCTCAAAAATACAAAATCGTTTCTTATAGACTCATATCGCACACAGTCTAGTGAAGGTTTCTTCAAGACTCTTCGAGAGAGCTTTTCAACAAAAAGAAAACGCACACACAAATCAATCACGACGCTTAGATGTGGCCATGTATAAAATCTGCCATAACCTATGGGTAATAATGAAATCTTTCACTCAGATCGGTATAACTCAATCGATTTACGTATAACACCCACCATACACATCGGGTACCTGGCTTAAACGCTTATGTTATTGAATAAAGAAAATTATATTAGGGATCTAATTTTTTTTTTCTCATCCAACTCGTCTTGAACAATCTATTATTCGAATCTTTTAGCGTGTGTCGTTTTAAAGTTTTAGTTATGAGACAACCCCTTACAATTGTCGCGTTGTTGGTTTTACGTTTCCATATTTGGTTTCAAAGTGGGCGGCCATTTTCCATGAAAGAGTCATTTACCTTTGTTTTATTCTCATACAGGATTTGTTTGTGGTCGAGGTCTAGAGTTTATGACATGAATGAAAGGTTTTGTGAGTATGTTTACTGATAAATGAAATCTCAACGTCGCCGCCATTGTAGAAAGAAAGAAATAAACAATATTTATTTGTGACCCACACAGGAGACATGAGAGATCACACCAATAATAAAAAGGCAAAAGTTTGTGAGTGTGGTTTAAGTGTTTCTTACTTCTTCACGCTCAAAATGCTGGATGGATCTAGATGAAATTTGGCACAGAGATAGATTATAGTCAGGAATAGCATAAAGGATATGTTTTATCCCGGGTATAACCCCTCGGGATAATTTTCGACATTCACGCGGGCGTAACCGGTTTTGAAAAAACTAAATAAATATAAACTAAACAAAAATTCATCAGGATAGACTTCAAAAATTTGAACAACTTTCATATAAACACAAAGTCTTAAATATGAAAAAAAAACAGCGCGTTTGCGTTTATGTTTGCATACTTCGACAAAATTTGAGATTGATTGAAAGATTGCGTATGAATTAAAAGTCTTTTTACACTCTGATGTAGATGAACTATTATCATCAGACCGTTAGTTCTTAGTTAATGTCAAATAGCCAACCACGTGAATTAATTTATCACCGACAAAAATCGGATCATATGTTCGTTCGTCTACCGCGATTTAAAAATAGCAGCCATGCCATGCCTTCGGCTTTTTCAATGTTATTTAAAGGTCAACCAGTATACCTTTTATTTTCTAAAGCTGAATATCATTGAAACGACAATATAATGGTTTTTAAGGAAACGACAATACAACCACAGCCGTTCAAGTTCCGAGCGTGGGTAATTGGTATTGAAATGTAATGTAAACAGACTGTACTTCACTCACAAATTGCCAGTTTCCACGTGTAGAGGACATTCCACGTATGTACTTATGAATTATGCGAATACGAGGATACAATTTGCTATTGAAAGCATGGGATAGTCAGACAACAACTGGCAAAATGTTGGTGTTACAGGTTCACCTCTGTCTAACTTTTTCGGGGAATACAGGTGTGAAATTATGTGGTGGCACAGATAATATAATACTAGAACACAGATGCTTCATGCCATACAAAAAAACCGTTTTTCGTCTGATTAAAATGATTATTTTTTAAGCACGTCGATCACTTTCGGTCCGATTCCAAGGCAATAGATGGTGTTAGCAGTGACATGCAAGATTATTTTTTAAGTACTTCGATCGCTTTCGGTCCCATTTCACGGCTATAGATGGTGTTAGCAGTGACTTGCAAGTAAAAGGGTTTTCCCGGTTCGTGTTTATTTTTTCTTTAAATACAGTGACGAGTTATTTTATAGTATTTTTCCGCACGGTTTTACAGTCAAGTAGTCAGTCAGTCAGTACAAAATCGAGTGGCATGTCTTAGAAATTTAGAATCACGCCATCTATTGGAATCAATTTTAAATTATCCGTTCAAACCATCTTTGAAATGTGAATTCCATAACCTTGAATATATCCTCCAGCGTAGCAGAGAACAGTTAAGGAGAAATGACTTCGCCCTGTCTCCCGCCACGCTGGAGAAGGATTGGTTTCAAGGTCTGATCCTTCTTCTTCTTTTCGTGTGAGATGTCACCTCTGGTGTCAGAGTTAATTAAGCCGCCTCTGGGAAAACCCACAGGCCTCTGACTTGGCTTTTTCAGACTTAAATTAACCATATAAGTCCAGGTTTCCTCACGATGTTTTTCTGATAGACTGATATGGTGGCGTTTTTGTACAAACATTTTAACATCTCAATGGTAGTCGATCTGGCGCCGTAGAAGAGACTGCAATACAGCCCAAGTCTCGATCGAATCGAAGGTTTTCTCGTAGTCAACAAACGCTCAACCAAGAGGCAGGTTATACTCTTCGGTCTGCTGTATAACCTGCCGCAGCGTATGTATGTAGTCTAAGGTGCTAAAGCCTTTTCGACATCCGGCTTGTTCGGGAGGCTGGAAATCGTCTAACCTGCGTGCGAGACGAATCATTATGACTCTTGAAAACAGATTGTAGACATGGCTAAGAAGTGAGATGGGCCTATAGTACTTCAGCAGGGCAATGTCGCCCTTCTTGAAGCAGAGTACCACCAGTCACCACACCCCTGCACCATGCCTTTGTCGTTTTGCCCTCGAGTATGACGGAATCAAACAGTTTCCCACCCGTCTTTAGGAGTTCGGCCGTGATTCCGGCGTTACCCCGGCGCCTTGTTGTTTTTAAGCTGTTTCAGAGCCATCCTAATCTCGTACAGGCTGACGTCCGGGATATCTTCGGTATAGTGTCGGGTCAATCTAGCTCTTGGCTCGTTTGCTAGTTTCACAACGGGCTTGGGCTCGGGCTACCTACCATACTTCCTATGTGGAAGGTAAAGAGGTATGTTTGTAGAAGGTCGTAGAACTAACAAATAAAACCTTTTTTGAATAGTAATAAGTTGTAAATCCATAAAAATATTCTACAAATTTGTCCAAAGTTTTCAAAGTCGCAGAAAAACATTAAATATTAACATTTATTAACGAAAATACAAACGTTAAGTAATTTTCTAAAGTGTTTAGACTACTTATTGTGTTGGTTTAGATGATTTTAGAGTAATTAATAGTTTCTAAATATCAAATAAAGGTATAATTTAGAGTAGTAAATTTTAGCCCCATCAAACTACGCCTTCACCAAACATTAATTGCGTTTGCATATGAAAGACACACAAGAATCATTAAGATTATTTTCTAGTGTTTTTACACTACTGAAATATTTTGTGATTTAAAAATAAAAATATAAATTTAAAAGAACTAAATAATAGATTTTGCTTCAAGTAAATTAACAATCAACTTCATAGGTACCTCAAAAAATAATCTTGTAAGAGTAGAAACCTAAAATAAAGTTTTTAATTCTAATATTATCTCCTAAAAAGGCCTCATATTTAAAATAAAATATATAAATACGCGTTTGTGCTTGGATCACAGAAGTTCAAACTTCATTATGTGTAACGAATTTTAACTGTATAGGTCCGGTAGATTTGACCCACTGACAGACGGACAAACAGACACACGAGTGGTCAAATACGGAACTCTAAAATGAAAAATTATGTACAACACGGTCACATTAATTTGACGCATCTCTGGAATAGATAAACGTACGTAAACGTATATGTATATATATGGTTGCGCCAACATGCAAAATATGATTGACATCCGCTATTTCCTATACCTATCCTTTTTCCGCACATTCTCACGAGTGAATAAGAAGATTTACTCCGTCATTTTGTTTGGAAATGACTTCCGAATTGAACCGCATCGCGTATGCATATGGCGTTGGCCCGCTCCGTGAAAATTATTGATAGCTTTGGAATCATCGCATTTTCGCATGTAATAAGACTATAATGAACAGTTTGTTTTTGTTATTAACGTGTGATGACAGCCCAGCTGCCCTCGAACCCTGGTGAAGTGTTTCAGTGCCACAACGACGCTACCACGCGGTTCCAGAAAAGGTTTGTTTTTCCATCCCTAATTACTTTCTGGTTGTATTCTGTTATCCAACATCCCCGCAACTCGAATTACCTATCATCAAGCGTTTGTCAATCATTTCGCTTCGCACCGCACATACAGTCCATTAAACCAGCCCTACGCGCCACCATTTTTTTTGGTCCCTCTCACCGGATCGTTCGGTATTTTAATTAAGTACCTACATATTTGTTGTAGTTGAGTATTTAGTATTTATAGTATTTATTCCATTTAGGAATAAACGCACCGCAGTCTTATACCTAACGCAATTCGTTGTTCGTTCCACATATTGTTCATCTATTGCCTACGTAAGTAAACAATACCTACATACGCAGCTATACGCTCTATAGCTATACGATCGCTAGTACTAGTTATTCATTCGGAAGTCAAGTATTTGTAAGTATATCAGAAACAGAGACAACCTAGTGGGTAAATTAGGATCGATTTAAAAGTACCTACAGTTCGATTAAACTGCCTACCCAATTTAATTAGTTATTGTGCGCGTCACTGTTCTTCACCGCTTATTAGCAAAAATAAATTTACTTTGTTCGTTTACCGCATTGATAGTGTATAATAGTTTTTCACGATGCCTCCAAAGGACAACAAAGTTTAATTGAAACTTTTATATGCTAAAAGAGACATGCTTGGTGTTTTCTCGCGTGCAATCTATTCGTGATAATGCACTTAAAACAGCTGATCTAGCTACTAGAGATTCATTCTTATGTTCTGTAGAAAACTTGGATAGTTTGCGCACGGAATTTGAATCCGTGATTCATGATATTAATGTTTTAGGGTTAGAATCAAATCCAGAATACGCTGTGAGTTATCAAGCTTTGGCGTCGTTCGATGATTTGTTCTGTCTCATCAAACGTGTCGCGAGAAGCTTGGAGATGCCATCTGTCCATCAGAGCCAGGCAAATCACACTCGCGACCGACCTAAATTACCGCCCATTTAGATACCTGAATTTAACGGTGATATTCGCAATTGGAATCTGTTTATAGATAGTTTTGAAAACACTATAGATAAGAACGTCTCTTTGACAGATCATGAAAAATTACAGTATCTGGTTGAAAAGTTAACTGGTCAAGCTAAATCTGTTTGTATCGGCATCACTTTTAGTGCCGAAAATTATTTATTAACTTTTAAAACTTTAAAGTCGAATACGAAGACAAAAGATTAGTAGCTACCGCATATTTAGATCAGTTATTCGAATTGAAAAATATTACGGTTTGTAATAGACATAATTTAGATAAGTTTTTAGATACTTTTGCATCATCTGTTCGCGCAGTAAAGAACCTAAAGGTCGATGACCTCTGCGACTTTTTGTTTTTATATTTGGGTTTAAAGAAATTAGATAGCGAAAATGTTCGTTTATTTGAAATTAACCATCGCAGTAGTAAACTGCCAAAATTCAATGATTTTGAATCTTTTGTTCGCGATGATATTAAAATATACAACGCACTTCGTCAAACCATGAAACTACGAATAAACTAGTCACTAAATATGAGCGTCGAACGGATGCGCCTTCGAAGTTACAAAAGTCGACACATACGTATGTTAATACCGCACCTGCACCTGTGCAATCTATTTGCTCTTTGTGGAATAGTCAAAATTCGCAATTATCGGGTTACGGCTGGTAATAGTAGTCAAAGTTGTTGTAAGTGCACTTCAAAGCACCATACTTTACTACACAAGGAGAAAGGTCCTAATAATGCCGCATCCAATGTGAGCACAGTAAGTTTATCAAGCGGGGACACGCTGCAGCCGCAGCCAGCGCGCGACGTGGCCCGCTCGCAGGGCACCGTAAGCGACATCACGTTGTGTTTGATGTCCGCAAGCCGTGCGTGTACTACCGTATAGCTCGCGACCGCTCGCGTTATTGTTGAAGATGCTTTGGGTAATCCGTGTCTTGTTCGAGTGTTGTTAGACTGCGCTTCGCAGAGTAATTTCTTAACTAATAATTGTTGTCAACGCCTTGGGTTTGATATTAATAACCGGCCGGCCCACTCGGTAGTAAAGGGGTTCGGTGGTTTAAAATCAACCATTCATGGTTCGATTAAAATTAAATTCGCATCACGTTTTAATTCCGATATTTGTTTTCATATGGATTCGCTAATTGTAGCTAAAATTACGGCACAATTGCCTACTGTCTCGGTTGACACGTCTTTATTGACCAAATTTAAAGACTTACCGTTGGCAGATGAATCTTATGGTGTCCCTGGAGACGTCGATATGTTGATCGGCGCTTCGATTCTCCCGCACCTCCAGTTGTCACGTAAGGTTCAAGGTCATTCGTCGTATCCCGCACCGCACGCCCTAGAAACGGTTCTAGGTTTTGTTGTTATTGGTTTCGCACCCGCAAATTTAAATAGCTACTCGACTGTGTCACACTGCTGCACGGTTGAGCCGCTGGAGTCTACCATCCGCAGGTTCTGGGAAATTGAAGAGGTCAATTTCCCGCCTATCCTAAGCCCTGATGATAAGGTGGCTGAGGAGATTTATTGTCGCACGACTAGTCAAGATAATGATGGTCGTTACGTTATCGCACTCTCATTCAGGGGAGATATTGGTTCGCTCGGTGACTCCTACGCTACCGCTAAAAAACGCTTTTCTTGTTTAGAACGTAAGATGCAAGCATCTCCGAAGTTGAAGCAAGCCTATGATGAGGTCGTTATCGAATACCTAGATAAAGGATACACCTCACTTGCGGCCACCGCCGAGACTGACGAGACTCGCGATCATCCATTTTACATCATCCCGCACCACGGAGTTATTAGAGAAGATAAGCTTACTACTAAGCTTCGCGTGGTTTTGGACGGCAGTGCTAAGACTAGCACTTCTGTATCGCTCAATGATATTTTTTGTATTATGGGCAAAACCTTCAAGGTAACTTATTTGACCTTATTTTAAATTTCCGCTTGTTTGCTGTCGCGCTTTCCGCCGACATAAGGCAAATGTTTCATTCTATTGGTATTCGCGAATGCGACCGCAGATTTCAACGTTTTTTGTATAGATTTTCGCCTCAAGAACCTTTAAAGGTCTATGAGTTTAATCGTGTTTGTTTTGGGCTGAAGTCGAGTCCTTTCCATGCGCTTCGCACTATCAAACAATTGGTCGCTGATGAGGGCGAAAGATGCCCGAAAGCGAAATATACTATTGAGACTGGGCTATACATGGATGACTTTGTTTATAGTATAGCCAGCGAGGCAGAGGCCGTTGAGACCGCCGCTCAAGTAATATGTCTTATGCAAGCCGGTCAGTTTCATCTTGTGAAGTGGACAAGTAACTCGCAAACCATTCTATATTCGATTCCACTATCGCATCAATTATCTTCGGTGAAGGAATTTGATGGTGATGATACGCACAGGGTTCTTGGCTTAAGTTGGTCACCCGTGACTGACATGTTCAGTCTTAAAGTTAGTTCGACGCCACAAATTTGTACTAAGCGCATTGTCCTGTCGTGTGTAGCACGTATTTGGGATGTTATGGGATTTGTAGCTCCCGTCGTTTTATATGCCAAGTTGCTTATAAAGGAGCTATGGCTTTCCAATAGTGATTGGGAAGACCCCACGCCCGACATATTGTTAAATTGTGGGCTCGCTTTCGCAAAAAGCTTCCATTGCTCGATCAAATATAAATTCTGCGCAATACAACATTTGCAGGATAGTCTCATTCGAGTAGGTGGTCGTTTGAGAAATTCTGATTTAGGATTTGAACAAAAGCATCCAGTAGTTTTACCCCGCAAGGACCATATTTTAGAATTGTTTTTTTTTTTTTACAGCCTATAGGCTCGCGCTTGACCACAATCTCACCTGATGGTAAGCGATGATGTGGTCGACGGTGAAACACGCTTGCCTAGAAATAACCTATTCACTCTTGACTTAAAGACCCCTAGATTGTAGCTATCAGGAAACACAGACTCTGGCAGGGAATTCCACTCCTTAGCTGTACGCATAATAAAAGTGTTCCCAAAACGTTTTGTGCGTATGGGTGGGATGTCTACCATGTATCGATGGCGCATCGCCGTACGTCTGGTAGTCCGATGATGAAACGGGCTAGGTGGAATTATATCGTGCAATTCCATCGCACACTCCCCGAAATGTAACCGATAAAAAACCGACAAGCTGGCAACTCGGTGACGATGTTCAAGACTGGAGCTTTGACTTGACCAGCGCCTCATCGCCGATGAGCCTCTTGGCTCGCTTTTCGATCGACTCTAGTGCGTCAAGCTGGTATTTGGCAGATCCATCCCAGAGATGAGAACAGTACTCCATGCATGATCGAACTTGCGCTTGATACAAATTGAGGAGCTGTTCCGGCGTGAAGTACCTTTTCACCTTTGCAAAGATCTCCAGCTTTTTGGCAGCCAGCTGAGCCTTTGCCTCAATGCAAGGGCCAAAATTGAGAGTAGATGTCAACGTAACGCCAAAGAGCTCAAGATGGTCAGTTATTGGGACGGTCGCATCTCGGAAAGTTGGAGCCGGAAAAAATTGGCTTTTTATAGCGGCAAAAAGACACACCTGGGTTTTAGCAGCATTAAACCTGACCAGATTGGCATCGCTCCATTCGGAGACCGCCTGCAAGGACAGGTTCAAGCGCTCCACCATGGCCCCCCGGAGAGACCGGATCTGAGGCCCCGTAGCACCAGCGTTGGACAAGTATCTCTCAGCAACAGTGCTGTCATCTGCATACCGAAAGGTTTTAGCAGATCGTTAATGTGCAGCAAGAATAAAGTTGCTGAGAGTACCGACCCCTGAGGGACCCCGGCATTGATATCCAATTGGTCCGACGAGCAGCCATCGATTACCACTCGATTGGACCGATCTCTCAGGAAGTCTGCAATCCAATCACACAGACCACCGGGCAAACCGAATGAAGGAAGCTTACAAATAAGGCTTTCGTGCCAGACCCTATCAAAAGCCTTCGAGATGTCGAGGGAGACGGCAAGCGCTTCCCCGTGCCTTTTGATGGCCTCACTCCAGATGTGAATGGCATACGGTAGAAGATCCCCAGTAGACCGATTTCGGCGGAAGCCATATTGGCGGTCATTAGTGACCGCCAATATGGCGATCTCGTTAGTTTCTAGGTATGCTAGGAGCTTCGTGTTAAGTACACGCAGTGGACGTTACAGAGATGGGTCTGTAGTTGGCCGGGTCAGATCGACTAAGCACTGGCACTTTTCCAGTCTCATATGAAAGGCGGAATAGGCGTGTCAAGATTGGAAACAGTTCAGGAGCACAGGTTCTGAGAACTATTACTACTAGTATTCCGTCCGGGCCACTAGCCTTGTTCACGTCGAGGTTGCGCAGTACCTTACGGACGTCCTGCTGATGGATACGAATGTCCGACATACTCATCCATCCATATCCATATCCATATTCTTTATTGTACACAAAATAAACATTTAAAAATACAAAAGGAAAACTTATGTACAAAGGCGAGCTTCACCCATAATTGGGTTCTCTGACAGCAAACCTCAGTGCTAAAGAGAAATTTACAAAATTAGGACAGTTAACAAAAGTGCACAACAAATACAAAAAAACATTACATACTCGTCTTGAATCCATCAGGATAAGGAGGGGGCCGCGCGTCACCAGGGTTCAGACGTGAAGATGCCGCAAAAAGAGAGGCCTTCTCCTCAGCGGAGTGGGCCAGCGACCCATCGGGTTTCAGCAGTGGCGGTAGTGAGGGACGGCTGAAGTTCGACTCAACTGACTTAGCCAGGGACCAAAACGCTTTACTACCTGCTGGGTAAGAAGCAAGTTTGGCCCCTATTCGGCCAATGTGGTCGAACCGAGCCCTTCTTAACACCTTCTTGCAGGACTTAGCAGCCCTGTTGTAGGTTTTCTTCCTTTGATCCACGATTGATGATGACCCATGATTGTAGATTATCATCATAAGGTAAATTGTCACGCAGGCCCGGACTTTTTGATGTCTATCCTAAGACAGAAGTACTGGATACTTTCCGCTCGCAATTTGATTTGTGCTAGAGTGCACAAATGTGTGCCCCGTTTTAAGTTTCTCCCGCGTTTTATCGAGCCTGAAATGGCCGATCATCGCTCTTGCCGTGTTGTTCAATCCGCTAATCCTTTCGTACACACCGGTACCGACTTCGCCGGCCCGTTTAGAGTAACTATTGCCCGTGGTCGTGGTATACGCTCCACGAAGGCTTACGTTTGTCAATTTATTTGTATGACAACTCGTGCGGTTCATATAGAATTGACCGGTGATTTAAGTACGCAAAGTTTTATGTCCGCGTTTAAGCGTTTTCTGTTGCGCCGTGGCTCCGTCAAACGTTTATACTCAGACAACGGTACTAATTACGTTGGAGCTCGCAGTAGTAACTCGGAGTTACACGCATTCTTGCGATCAAAGTATTATCAGAGTCAATTCGCTCATGTTTTGGCCGAGAATCGTATTGAATGGCATTTTAATACGTCCGCTGCTAGTCACTTTGGTGGCAATTGTGAGGCTAATATTAAGAGCCTCAAGGCGCATCTGTTCCGCGTTATAGGCGTACAGATTCTCTCTTATGAGGAGTTGAGTACTGTACTCGCTCAGATAGAGGCAGTAATTAATACTCGTCCACTGTGTCGAACTCTATCTAGTGACCCGTCGGAGTCTTTAGTTTTAACGCCGGCTCACTTCTTAAACACGACTCCTCTTAAGTATTTGCCCGCTATGGATGTTGATGAAGACAGACTGCATCTCCTAAAGTGTCACGCTCTTTTGGACAGATTAGTTCAATCGTTTTGGAGGCGTTGGTAAACAGATTATTTGCACACGCTGCAGTCACGTCAAAGTGGAATACTCCATCGAACCCAGTCACTGTTGGTTCTGTGGTGGTTTTAATGACCGAGATTGCGCCCCCTCTACACTGGCCTCTAGGTGTAGAGGAGGAAGATTTCCCTGATTCAAAGGGAGTAACGCGTATAGTAAGAATTAAAACCGCAACCGGTTCATATTTACGTCCGGTTATCCGCCTTTGTCCTCTGCCTAATCAGCAGCAGGTTTCAACTTAGTTTAGTAGTTGTAGTAACGCTTTATATACATATTTAATTTAGGAATAGGTTAGCAGGTAGAGGTTACACCTGAATTTAGTTTTTGAATAGTTTCACTTATGGTTTTTTTTAAGGTAATCCTTCGAACCCGGGGGGAATGGTTGCGCCAACATGCAAAATATGATTCACGTTCGCTATTTCCTATATCTTTCCCTTTTTCGCACATCCTCGCGAGTAAACAAGAAGATTTGTTCCGTCATTTTGTTTGGAAATGACTTCCGAATTGAATCGCATCGCGTACGCATATGGCGTGGCCCCGCTCCGTGAAAATTATTTATAACTTTGGAATCATCGCGTTTTCGCATGTAATAAGACTATAATCAACAGTTTGTGTTTGTGCTTAACGTGTGATGACAGTTACTTGAAGCCCAGCTGCCCTTGAACCCTGGTGGAGTGTTTCAGTGCCACGACGACGCTACCACGTGGCTCCAGAAAAGGTTTGTGCTTCCTTCCCTAATTACTTTCGGGTTGTATTCTGTTATCCAACATCCCTGCAACTCGAATTACCTATCATCAAGCGTTTGTCAATCGTTTTGCTTCGCACCGCACATACAGTCCACTAAACCAGCCCTACGAGCCACCAGAAGTACTGATCAAATTTTTTTTTCATTGAAATTTCTGCTAGACTATCGCTTACTTATTATAAGCTACGTAGGATTTTTATCTGCAAAAAATCACAATTCAAATCGGTAAGAGCGAAGCCACTCAAAAAATTTTACACAGTTCTCTATAATTTTTATTTGGATTTAATATTATCAAAAAAAAAATATAAAAGTTCATATTTTTAAGTTTTTTTCCATCTTCCTTTTTGCTTGGTCCATCCGAGTACTTTGTTTGATTGGAATTAATAGTACACCTAGAGTACTCCTTAGAGAGCCCACCACATAGTAATGAACTGGAAGGCAAAAAAACAAAACATCATCCTTTATTTATACAGATTTAAACATGGTATTAATGTGTATATAGTAGCAAACTTACTACTATTCCAGTCTACAATTTATTAGAAAAGTTTAATAATAGTTAAAAGTTTTTAAATAAAAAATCTACAAAATCAATTTTTTGTTTAAAAGTATTCTAGTTAAATGCCTATTAATGATAGAGCTTATAATATTACAAATATAAGAGAAGCTTGCAGATTATACAGTTCATCATATTCAAGATATCAGACTGACGAAAATGATTTATGTTAATTAGGTAAAGATATGGAAATAGATGGACCCTTAATACTGAGAAATACGTCGCAAGGATCAGGATGTACAGAAAAGCAGCATTACCTACATAAGTAACAATCGTTATTACCCACATATATTACAATAGTACATTGTGATACAAACGAGTTTGCAATAACCTACACACCCGTGTATCATAAGACGTTTTTCAATACAATTGTGGAAAATAGTTAAAACAAATAAAAAAATAAGATTATCGTAAGCCGCCATATATCTTTCTCGAGATTTTAGGGGCAAAATTCCATCTTGCGCAGTTTTCGCCTCAGATAAAATATCGGGTGGAGTTTATTCCATTTCATCACTTGTACTTGAACTCATATTAACAAAAAAAAACAATTTATCACACAAAAATTAAAAAGTTTCAGAAAATGGCGCGTTTTTGCAACTGGTTTTTTTTTTACAATGATAACAGCATATACAGCCTATTCCATTTTTGACAAATGTTTACGTGAATATAATTAAATTAAGACTGGTAATTAAGTATATTAAAGAACCATTTCAAAGACTTTTGAGAATTCAATGCTAAGACGTACGGACTCATTAATTTTTCATTCCTCATATAAAATCTATCCCATTTTATTCTATGTATGAAAACTTCTTGCTAATAAACTTTTTTAAATTGACTTTTACATTTAAAACTCAACTGCAAAACTAATGATCGAGCTCGTAAACAAAAGTCACGACCGCGTAACATAAAGATGCCTATGCAAAAGATTTATTTTTCGATTCATAATTATAGCCTCTGAAAGTACGCAAGTAAGTAACACGTAAGTAGTAGTGTTTAACAACAGTATTGAAAAATAATAATGGTATGTCAATACAATTTCGCAGAATATCATACCGAGACAAGCCAGCAAGAATGTTCTCGAACCCTTATTTGGTTCAATTAGGAACAGGGGGGTAACCACAAGCTCTTAGAGTAAGGTTATTTTGAGATCGAGTAAGTGACAGATGTATACAAGTCAGATACATCTGTCCCTTACTCGATCTCAAAATAACCTTACTCTAAGAGCTTGTGGTTACCCCCCTGTTGTTTTATTCGATACATCCGCTATTTGAGCATTGATACAGATTGCGTTGTCAAATCTTTTCATTCAAACATTTGTTAGTACCTAGTGGTTTTATTATGCTTATAGTGCTGTTAAAATGGTTAGCTTTAATTTATGTTTTATAGTGCTGTTAAAATGGTTAGCTTTAATTGTAAATCAGCCGTGAGGTCTGTGGAAGGAATACGGGAAATCTGTAAAACTGCTCATGTTATTGCACTGCAGGAAACGTGGCTATTGCCTCATGACATTGCCTACATTGGATCGATTGACAAGAACTTCGATAATACCAGTAAGTCAGCGGTAGATACCTCGGCCGGCGTACTGCGCGGTCGCCCGTATGGAGGGGTGGCGCTGATGTGGAGAAAGGGTGCGTTTTCTTCCGTTACGGTGCTCCCGTGTAGTAGTGTGCGGCTAGCAGCTATTAAGGTATGTGTGGGTGAACGTAGTTCATTAGTGTTTTCGGTGTACATGCCAACAGATAGTGCGAATAATCTGTTGGAGTTCACGGAAGTATTAAGTGAAATAAATGCAGTAATTGAGAGTTGTGACATTGAATCTGCTATTATGCTTGGTGACTTCAACGCTCATCTAAATGAGCTATTCTTTAGGGAGTTAAGCAACTTTTGTATGAGGAGCGGAGCTGGCTCTGTGCGGATGTGATCAAGTTAAATACGTTTACTGATACGTACACTTTCGTTAGTGAAAGTCATAAAGATTGCAAACGGTGGCTTGACCACTGTCTGACTACGGAGGCAGCTTGGCAATTTATGTGTAACTAGTATTAAGGTTTTTTATGATGTGTACTGGTCGGATCATTTTTCGCTGGAAGTGTATTGTAACATGGGAGTATTACCGAGTAAAAAATATTGTAATGGAAACCTAAATAATGAAGTGAGATGGGGTGAGAGAAACGCTGAACAAATAAGGTTATATAGCGAACTCTGTAACAATGAACTAAGGGACATTGACTTTCCACTGGAACTTGGTTCTTGTGCTGATAATGTTTGTAGTAACGAGAGTCATTATGCAATAATTGATGATCTGTATAATAGTATTGTTAGTGCTTTGACTTTTGCTGCGCGTTGCAGTAATATACTGAAAAAGCATCAGAAGCAGAAACATGTTATCGGATGGAATACACATGTGCAGAAGGCTCATCGGGTAGCACGAAGCAGCTTTCAGACCTGGTTGCTGTATGGTAAACCCAAATCTGGGGATATTTATAATACCATGTGTGAATCCAGGAAGCGCTTTAAGTCTAAGCTCAAGTGGTGTCAAGACAACGTCGAGCATATTAAAATGGATATCTTAGCCACACACCACAAGGATAAGGACTTCAAGCGATTTTGGAAGCATACTAGGAAACTGGAAACTGGCTTGTGTGTGCCTGCATGTGTTGAGGGTAAAAATGAGCCCCAGCAAATTGCCGAGTTGTTTAGGGAACGTTTTAAGGTTGAGTCTCCCTTACCAGGCGTGAGGCAGGGGCTTGATGCTGAGGTTGATGATGGAGTGCGGTTTAGGTTTAAAATAAAAGAAGTAGCTCAGGTCATCAGGAGTATGACTCGAGGTAAGTCTCCAGGGCACGATGACCTCAGCATCGAGCACCTGCAGCACGCGGATACTCACTTACCCAGGGTGTTGGTCATGTTCTACAATTTGTGTTTAGGACATTCGTATTTGCCTCAGGAGCTTATGAAGACCACAGTGATTCCTATTATAAAAAATAAGACAGGTGATCCCTCCGACGGGAACAACTACAGGCCCATCTCATTGGCTACAGTGATCGCCAAGGTGCTGGATGGTTTGCTTGATTGTCAACTTAGTAAGCATATTCATCTGCACGATGCCCAGTTCGGATTTAGAGCTGGGCTTTCGACAGAAGCTGCAATACTGCGACTAAAGCATATTATACAGTACTACGTGACAAGAAAAACGCCTGCTTTTGGCTGTTTTTTAGACCTGTCGAAGGCATTTGACCTTGTAGCTTATAATGTGCTGTGGGATAAGCTCCGGGAAGAAACCAGTACGCCCAGGGACATGATCAGCATACTGAGATATTGGTACGGCAACCAATCCAATAATGTTAAGTGGGCGGGCTCATTTTCCACAGAGTACAGGTTGGAGTGTGGAGTGAGGCAGGGAGGCCTGACGTCACCACGTCTCTTCAGCCTGTACGTTAATTGGACTGATAGATGAGCTCAGCAGGGCTGGTGTCGGCTGTTCAATAGATGGCAATTGTATGAATAACATTAGCTACGCCGATGATATGGCGCTGCTGAGCCCTTCTGTTAAAGCCCTCAACAGGCTTATAGGCATATGTGAGAGGTACGCAGTGTCACATGGCCTCAGGTACAATAACAAAAAAAAGTGAACTACTTGTGTTTAAGGCGGGTAATAAAACTCCCACGACCATTCCACCGGTCAGACTTGGAGGAATTCCGGTAAGTAGAGTCACCAAGTTCAAATACCTGGGGCATTGGGTCACTGAGGACCTCTTAGATGACTTGGATATTGAAAGGGAACGCAGGGCATTGGCAGTTAGATGTAATATGCTAGCGCGCAGGTTTGCGAGGTGCACAAAAGATGTTAAAATTACTCTGTTTAAGGCGTACTGCCAAACAATGTACACCTGCAGCCTGCGGGTCCGCTATACGCAGAAGGCTTTCAATGCCCTGCGGGTCCTTTACAATAATGGGTTTAGGATGTTGATGGGGTTGCCGCGTTACTGTAGTGCATCGGGGATGTTTGCGGAGGCTAACACCGACTGCTTTAGGGCTATTGTGCGCAAGAGAGTGGCCTCCCTGATGTGTCGTGTGAGGTGCAGCCCCAACGGCCTTCTAAACACTATAACAGATAGGGTAGAGTGTCCTATTGTGTGGCACTGGAATAAGGTGCATAGTTCTGGTGCTGTCCTGTTTAATGTTCGTTAATAATTAATAAGTAGTTTTAAGGTACTAACATAGTTTTTAAGCCGTACTTATCATTTTATATGGAATTATGTTCTGAAATAAATTATTATTATCTCCTTTATTCAATTTCTTTTCTTATTGTTTATATTTTTAAATATTTTATAAATTAAATTACAAAAAAAAAACATTTAAAAATATGAAAAATAGAGGCCCACCGGTATCGGGAACAGGGTCCAAGCTACCGGCGGTCAGGGCTCTAGAGAGAGGAACCTCCTAACAATACGAGCCGTGTCCAGCAATACTGCTTTCTGGATCAGGCCCTTGACCCAGCCGCCTAACGAGAGCCTCCTAAGGTGTTGGTCGAGGCTCGTGGCTATTAAGCCATTGGCTGACACGACTATCGGTACAATGATCGCTGTATCCACTTCCCACATGTCGACAACCTCGCGAGCCAAGTCAAGATACTTGATTTGCTTATCTTTCTCGGCCTTCACGAGGTTTCCGTCATGCGGGACGGTAATGTCAACAATCATTGCACGCCTCTCGATTCGGTCCACCACCACTATATCAGGCTTATTGGCTACAATAGTCCTGTCAGTGATGATGGACCGATCCCAGTACAATGTGATATTGCCATTCTCGAGAACTGAGTCGGGCACATACCTGTAGTACGGCACCTCCGATGCCACAAGAGTGTATGTCAGAGCAAGTTGCTGATGGATAATCCTGGCTACAAGGTTGTGCCTATGCAAATACTCTTCGTTAGCTAGACGAGAACAACTAGAGATAATGTGGCGGATCGATTCACCCGGACGGTGACATGCCCGACAGATGTCAACCGTGCCATCCTTCACAATAAATCTCCGGTAGTTATTCGTCATGATAACTTCATCCATAATTGCACATACAAAACCTTCAGTTTCCCCAAAGAGGTCACCGAAACGCAGCCAGGCTACGGACGCTGACTGATCTACATCGGACCCATGTAGGGCCCGGAAAAAGCGTCCGTGAAGCTCCTTACTCTGCCATACCTCCCTGCGGTCGTTAGTATCAAGCACTACAGGTTTGCACCAGTTCTCATTCGCCAAGGAGAGCGGGGTGAGTCCCTTGTCCACTGCTACTACATCTCGATGCATACCCACGTCTATGTTTAGAAAATATTCCCTGAGATTGCATATCTCGCGGTTGTGGAGGTTTTTGGCATTTAAAAAGCCTCGGCCGCCACACTTCCGCGGGATATACAATCTCATGATCGACGATCGTGGGTGATGCATTCGATTTGCAGTCAGCAATGTACGGACCCGCCTATCCAGGGCGTCAAGTTCCGTTTGAGTCCATTTGAGTATGCCGAAAGAGTACATCAATACCGGCATGACCCAACCGTTGAAGGCGCGCACCTTGTTTCCGCCCGAAAGAAGGCTATTGAGTACCTTCTTCAGGCGGCCATAGAAGCGTTCCCTCAACGATAGCTTTATGTCAGTAGTGCTGATACCTAACGCTTCCGACATACCCAAATACTTATAGGTTTCGTTTGGAGAGAGGGATCTCAGGCTTATGGAATCCGCGAGTTGAATTCCCACGGATTCCAAAATCTCCCCTCGCTTTACAGGCATGACCGCACATTTTTCCACACCAAACTCCATCCGATGATGATGATCTGATGGCGCTACTAAAAGTTTCAGTTACCTTCAGTAGCTCCATCAACTAAAGATTGCTGGGGGCAAAGAGCTTCAGGTCATCCATGTAAAGGAGGTGAGATATAACCTGACCACCTCTCTTCAACCGATAGCCTAGTCCTGAATTCTCCAGCAGCATGCTTAGAGGATTCAGGGCCAGGCAAAAACAAAGTGGGCTCAAACTATCGCCCTGAAATATACCTCGCTCGATCCTTACAGGTTCGCTATTCCTCTGGATATTTCGACATCCTGGATAGCGAAGGACTGTGCTCCACTGCCCCATACACGACATCAGGAAGGTGCGTAGAGTTGTATCTATTTTATACAATTCTAGCACCCTCATGAGCCTCATTTATGCCCTCATTTATTATTATTATTATTATAAATTTACTAGCTTCTGCCCGCGGTTTCACCTGCGTTAAGCGGCTTGGGTATTATACATGACAAATAAACAGTCCGACTGAGTTACATTTGCATTTATAATATTTATAAGGATATGGATATCACTGCCTCGTTTATCTGTTATTGGCAAGCGCAATCAAGCAGATCCAAATTTTATTTGATATGATCCAAATTTCTAAATACGGCCACAGATAATATAATACCAGCATGATTTACACACATGCTTTATCCCACAAAAAGAAACCGTGCCGACGTAACTAGCGTTGTTCGTCTGATTAAACTGAATATTTTTCAAAGACGAGGTTCTTTCGGTTTTTCGGTTCCGATCCACGGATATAGATAGTGATAGCGGCAACTTGCATGTAAAAGGGTTTACTCGGTTCGTGAATACTTTTTTTAAATACAACTACGATTTGTTTTGTAGCATTTTTTTTACGTTTCTACAGTTTCATTGCACCAAAACGTGTTGCAAAAAATAATAATTAAAAAATAGAGTAGATGCCTCAGAAATTTAAAAACGGGCCATCTATTGGAATCAATTTTAAATGATCCATTGAAGTAATCTTTGAAATGTGAATTAAGAAGCCAAAATTCCTTAATTTTGTGATTTTGAGAGTTAATTAAACAAGAACATAATTTTTGATGATCGTCTCTAGAAAATCTTAATATTTCACAAAACTCAATAACAAATCGAAGCTTATCGCGCCATCTAGTGTGATTTATTTGAACACAATTTTATTTCATCGCGTAGGGTGCCCGTGGAACAGCAAGGTTATTCTCAGGCAGCAACCCAGACTTCCCCGAAAATTAAATAACAATAGGGCAAACACCGATTAAAGAGGACAAAGAAACCGCATTGGCGATATGTGGGTATACTACATACACTAACTAGTATATTCCTTCCTACACTTACGTAGAATATGGATGTGATATTATTGTATATAAATAACTGCGTGAAACTAAGTACGTTCTCAAATCCCATTTGTTGGCTCAAGTGTTGTTTTGCCAAATCCATTCTTAGTGAACCGCTGAATCGAGTAGGGAACTTATGTCTTTTATTATTCAGGGGTTAAGGCTCTGCGTGTTTTTCACCTGTCAGTCAGTTAGGTTATCGCGGAACTGTTGTTTGCAGAAATTGAAAAAGATCGAAAACTTATAAATTCATACTATTGGGTACTTTTAGCATTCATCAGTTTCGTCGAAAGACGTCCATTACTGGATATTATCCTCCACCAAGTGTCATCGACTACTCTTGTGCCTCTCGCAATCAGTGGACTTGTGGGAAGTCGTCCCACAATCACTCTAGAAATTGGTGACCTTTTACCGGTAGATGTAAGTGCAGGATTACTAAACTTAAGATGATGTTATGCATCCAAGTTCCATACTACCACTACACAAAATGAACTAATAAAACCAATTATTTTGTTTGAAAGTAGGCCCCTGTGTTCTCATGTTATTTATTATTATTTATGTATATACATGTTAAGTTTTTCTTCACGTCATCAACCGCTTACAATTGGTCCGTAAACGTTTCATGGCACGTTTCACTCAACATATTTATGACGGAAAATAAACACTGCGTGATAAAACTGTATACTAAAAATCTAATTATTAATTAGGGTAGTCAGGAACATAAAGCATAACGAACCTACAAACAATGTGTAATATTGACCTTCACTGCTACAAAAACGCTGAAATTATTCACCAGTAAATATTTTCAGCGGCACGGCACTCGGCAAGCAACAGATTTATAGCCTTAGAGATAGATATTTTTTTCTTCGAAAAAGATTAAATTAAAAACGGGATCGGAATACCGTGAAAGATTTCCAGCGATTGTTAGTACGTGACCTCCGCAGCAATGTACAATCAAGGGAGCTTAACACCTGTTTGATGCAGTTTACTAAATTTTGTTTAGTGGAAAACACGCTTTAACTTAGGGTGGCGGAATTCAGTCGAGTTCCGACCGCAAATCCGTTTGCAAGCGCGATGTGACGCGAGTGATAATGCGACTAACCTAACCGTTATTACTGTGAAAAACCAAACAAATAATAATAATTTCAGGACATTAACCGTTAATCGAAACCCTATGTTATTCAAATTTAATTTTTCATCCAATTTTTGTGCTGTAAAAAAGTTGTTCGGAAAAGTTTAACAAAAGTTTTCGCGATCTCAAATAATTTGTTTAGCATTAAATGGGTATAAATAATATCTATTTTCCTACGTTTGTTCACTGAGGATCAGTAAAGCATAATCTTTTATTTTTTATTGTGCACATTTCTAATCAACAACGGTAAGGCCATATCAATATAAGGAAAATGCGGAAAACGAAAGAGTTTTTATTTGCTGGAATGGTTCATAATAGGCTTTTGAGCAAAATCAAGGGAAGTAGTCAGGCTTTACAAGTTGTATTTCCTTTTAGAAGATTAAAATAAAAATATTCAGTGGTTTTAGAGGAATTGAATTTAATTTTAGAGTTTAAGACTTTGGGGTGAGGGTATCAATATATTATATTCTCTTAATAATATTGTACTTATTTATTTATTTTCTTAAATATGAAGATTATTTCGTGACCTTGAGATTTGTGTCAAAAAATTCAAAAAAGTTTTTAAATCTCTGCTATGAAAACAATAGCAGTTTTTACTGTGCAATAAACGACTTAAAAGCATAATACCTATTAAATATTAATCCTCTTAAAGCCTCTATTGCATAAAATTGCTAAGTCGGAAATAAAACCCTTATAAAATGATCCAAGTCTTTCCCTAATTAAGTGAAAAGTGCTGTCACGAAATGAAAACCCCTCCATTACTAAAATTTCTGCTATTCCTATTATCGAATACGTTTCACGGGGCTTTAATTTGAATTAGGCAATTCTAATCGCATCCCGGATGTTGCCGCAATATAAACTTTATATGTTGTATATTAGTTGCTAACACAGAGCATCGAAACGCCTTTGACTAGAGACGGCATTCTCCAAAAAATTTATACAAACCAAGCGTCAACATCTCTTGACATCTTCTAGCGTGTAACGTTTACTCGAAAAAAAATACGAGCCTTGATAACTCTGACTATGGCTGTCATAGCCTATGACCACAGACCATAGGATATGACCGACAAATTTAGTGCTTAGAGGCTCTGGACCGCTCTAGACGACGCGGCATTTTATCAATAAAAGCACCACCATGGTGATTGGAAAAACTCTAATGACACTTTGTCTAAAGCATTAGAACAAATAGGTACGTGAATACGCATTGGCGCCTCTATTTAATACGGCCTATACGGCGTTCCATGTAATATGGTTGCTATACAATTATATCATTGGATTTCTGGTTGCCTCCTTTTCATGCATGTGGTATCTAATTTGATAGCATTTTGTCGGGCGTGATTGCATTACATTTGTTTTGTTTTGAACTATTTAGGAAAATAAATTAGGTTGGAAATGGGTCATAAATTAGGTTGGAAATTGGTCATAATAGGCTTTGTATTGGAAATTCGGGCAATTGGTGTAAGAATGACGAAAACGTCGTGTACAATGTTTTGACTATTAATGTAACGAGTGACAAGTAGATTTTATGTGTCGATGTATTTTAAACTTTTAAATCGTGTTTGACCAATGTTAGAAATAAGTGGATTTTGATGTTTAGGGTTAGTTGTAAGATAAAACTTATAAGTGAGTTTTGTAATGAACTGTTTTAATGTTGGGAAATTTAATTGACTATGTAAGTTTTTAAGTTTAGTCCGAAATGGTGTATTAAAAGCAGTTTTATAGCCTTGTTTTGGACTACTTGTAGTTTGCTGTTGTTGCTTTCACACGTACTACTCCAGACCGGTGCCGCGTAGGTAATGCATGGTCTGACAAGGGTTGTGTAGATTTTTAGTTTGGTATTTGAACTGACTTTAGACCGCCGTTTTAAAATTGGATGTAGGCAGTTTAGGGCTTTTATTCCTTTAACGCGGAGGTAATCGAAATTTTTTGTCCAGCTCATTTTATTGTCTAGTATAACCCCAAGGTACTTGATGTTTACACTCCATGGTAAAACCGTATCGCCTATTAGTATGTTCCTTTTTGGTAATGACCTCTTTCTTGTGAACATGATGACTTCAGTTTTTGTGGCATTAAATTTTAATTTCCATTTAGTGAAATATGAAACTAGAAGTTGTAATGATAACTGGAGCCGTGCAACTATTAAATCGGAGTCTTTACTTGACGTAAAAGAGGCTGTGTCATCAGCAAAACAAGCAAGATGAGTATGAGCTTGCTTGGGCATGTAATTTATGAATAGTATGAATAACTGAGGACCCAGCAAAGAGCCCTGTGGCACCCCTGCAGGTATAGGTCTAGGTTGGGATACAGTATCGCCGATATGTACACAGAATGATCTGTCAGTCAAATACGCCTGGATAACCTTAACAAGTCCAATAGGTACATCACACATTAAGAGCTTGTGTGTAAGGCCTGCATGCCAAACAGCATCAAAAGCTTTTTCTACATCAAGCAACATCATACCCGTAGATTTACCCATGTTAAGGTTGTGCGTGACGCGCTCCGCGACCCTGGCTAATTGCTGCGCTGTAGAATGACCCTTTCTTAAACCGAACTGCTCAGGCAGTAGCAGGTGGTTGTGGCTTTAGCTAAGCGCGCCGATATTATTCCTTCAAATAATTTTCCCAGAGATGGGAGTAGACTTATAGGTCGATAGCTAGTTGGTGTAGCTCCAATATTATAAATAGTATTGATAAAGCAGTTGACCAACTTCAATTTGCCATTCTAATGAGTCATGAAATAAACGTTCCATCGGGCCCTTCATCTGTTAAGCGCTACACCTTGCCAAGACGCGTCAAAGTCTTAATTTCTACTAAAAACAAACTTAGAAAAATGGCTGCAAAAGAAATGAATCCTATAACTAAGATGCAAATAAACAAAGATATAAACATTATTAAAACAAAAATAAAATTCCAAATCCACATATATAATGACAAAATATGGAATGACAAACTTGCCCTGACAAAATTGATAATCCATCTACCGATATCTGGCGGATTGTTAAATCTTTAACCTATAAGCCGTCAGTGATTCCTCCTTTAAAGTATGAAAGTGGCCAGTTGACTGCATCCCCAGCTGAACAGTGCAAGTTACTTGCTGATACTTTTCATAATAATATGAGTCTGACTATGAACTGGCCTAGTGATAACATTACGGAGGCCGCCGTCAACAAGCCATCAAATAAACTTGATAACGTTAAAGATTTTACTCCACCAAATCTCGTACGTCCAAGAGAGGTAATCAAATCAATTAGGAAGCTCAAAAGTCGTAAGTCTCCGGGAGTCGATATTATACACAACTGCTTACTAAAAAAAATCTTTCACGTAAATGCTTAGTATTTATAACAAAAGTCTTTAATGGTTGTATGGCAATTGGCTATTTTCCTTCAGCTTGGAAAAGAGCCAAAATAATAACATTTAAGAAACCAGGTAAAGATGAAGCTACACCAACTAGCTATCGACCTATAAGTCTACTCCCATCTCTGGGAAAATTATTTGAAGGAATAATATCGGCGCGCTTAGCTAAAGCCACAACCACCTGCTACTGCCTGAGCAGTTCGGTTTAAGAAAGGGTCAATCTACAGCGCAGCAATTAGCCAGGGTCGCGGAGCGCGTCACGCACAACCTTAACATGGGTAAATCTACGGGTATGATGTTGCTTGATGTAGAAAAAGCTTTTGATGCTGTTTGGCATGCAGGCCTTACACACAAGCTCTTAATGTGTGATGTACCTATTGGACTTGTTAAGGTTATCCAGGCGTATTTGACTGACAGATCATTCTGTGTACATATCGGTGATACTGTATCCCAACCTAGACCTATACCTGCAGGGGTGCCACAGGGCTCTTTGCTGGGTCCTCAGTTATTCATACTATTCATAAATTACATGCCCAAGCAAGCTCATACTCATCTTGCTTGTTTTGCTGATGACACAGCCTCTTTTACGTCAAGTAAAGACACCGATTTAATAGTTGCACGGCTCCAGTTATCATTACAACTTCTAGTTTCATATTTCACTAAATGGAAATTAAAATTTAATGCCACAAAAACTGAAGTCATAATGTTCACAAGAAAGAGGTCATTACCAAAAAGGAACATACTAATAGGCGATACGGTTTTACCATGGAGTGTAAACATCAAGTACCTTGGGGTTATACTAGACAATAAAATGAGCTGGACAAAAAATTTCGATTACCTCCGCGTTAAAGGAATAAAAGCCCTAAACTGCCTACATCCAATTTTAAAACGGCGGTCTAAAGTCAGTTCAAATACCAAACTAAAAATCTACACAACCCTTGTCAGACCATGCATTACCTACGCGGCACCGGTCTGGAGTAGTACGTGTGAAAGCAACAACAGCAAACTACAAGTAGTCCAAAACAAGGCTATAAAACTGCTTTTAATACACCATTTCGGACTAAACTTAAAAACTTACATGAATGACGAAAAAAAACCTAACACCCTCCACTCCGACCGGCACAGCGCCGGTCACCAGCCGCCATCTATCGATGAATAGCAGAAATTTTAATGACTTTTTGAAATATCACGCTTGTCTCTTTAGTTCAGCAACTCGCCTCTAGGTGGCATTGATTTGAAATTTCTTTATTTTCACATAAATAAAAGGAAATTAATGACAGTTAGACCTTATTCTAAAAGCATTTAAACATAAGAAATGCGTGTTTTTTGCAGACTATAGCGCCTATATAAAACATTTACGTATACTAAAAGTAATGAGCAAAACAACTTGTTATGAGACATGGATATCTTACTTACGTTAGACAGTTTTTGATGTACTTACAGCGCAATGGTAAGACACAAACGCACTTTTTAACACAAACTATTTATAAGACATTGTAACAAAGTACACTAATACTTAACAATTAATTTTACTTAAGAAACTAAGTACGAATAATAAAAAATGCAAATGAACTTCTTGTACTGAGGGTGACTTTTTGTAAATCTACCTGCATTTGTGTCGAACTTAAGAAAAAGTCCAGTCATCGAGTAGTTTCGTCTTTGTTACTCATACAGCAGTAAGTGATGTGGGAGACGGTATCGATGATATGTGTCGATGTATTTTAAACTTTTAAATCGTGTTTGACCAATGTTAGAAATAAGTGGATTTTGATGTTTAGGGTTAGTTGTAAGATAAAACTTATAAGTGAGTTTTGTAATGAACTGTTTTAATGTTGGGAAATTTAATTGACTATGTAATATCTATGATACCGTCTCCCACATCACTTACTGCTGTATGAGTAACAAAGACGAAACTACTCGATGACTGGACTTTTTCTTAAGTTCGACACATATGCAGGTAGATTTACAAAAAATCACCCTCAGTACAAGAAGTTCATTTGCATTTTTTATTATTCGTACTTAGTTTCTTAAGTAAAATTAATTGTTAAGTATTAGTGTACTTTGTTACAATGCGTTATAAATAGTTTGTGTTAAAAAGTGCGTTTGTGTCTTACCATTGCGCTGTAAGTACATCAAAAACTGTCTAACGTAAGTAAGATATCCATGTCTCATAACAAGTTGTTTTGCTCATTACTTTTAGTATACGTAAATGTTTTATATAGGCGCTATAGTCTGCAAAAAACACGCATTTCTTATGTTTAAATGCTTTTAGAATAAGGTCTAACTGTCATTAATTTCCTTTTATTTATGTGAAAATAAAGAAATTTCAAATCAATGCCACCTAGAGGCGAGTTGCTGAACTAAAGAGACAAGCGTGATATTTCAAAAAGTCATTAAAATTTCTGCTATTCATCGATAGATGGCGGCCGGTGACCGGCGCTGTGCCGGTCGGAGTGGAGGGTGTTAGGTTTTTTTCTTAACGGAATTTCTGGATTCGGTCTCCACGCTCAAGGCCCGCGATAGAAGCTATGCAATAGCTTAAAAACAGCTGCTTATGTATTCGTCCGATTTCGGAGCAGCTCGTCTCGATTCGTGCGAGTTTCGTAGAGTCGTACAATACGTCTAATCGCACACAACGCCGTGTCGAAGACTGCCGAACTGAAACGACATTAGACGATGCACGGCCTTCAAGCCACACCTCCTTGCCCGTCGGAGTGGGGAGCGTTAGGTTTTTTCGTTACGGAATTTCTGGATTCGGTCCCCGCGCTCAAGGCCCGCGATAGAAGCTATGCAATAGCTTAAAAAAAAAAAAAGGAAAAAGCTCAAAGTTGGTCACTATTAATTTCTGCATATTTCGTCAGTGGCCTAGCCTTTGATCTATGTTGTGGTCAGATTCCAGTCTAACCAGATACAGCTATTTTTATTTATTATAGACCGGCTCACCCTTTACCACTATCTTACCTGATGGTAAGCGATGATGTGGTCATTTTAAATTATTCAATTCAATTCAATTAATGTTTTCAGTAACTATATACATTGCGGATGCAATAGCATGAAACACTACTGTTTCATGCTGATTACTTCGACCTCTATGTAAATCGAATACATACGTATGTGATGTACAAATAATTAATAAGAATAAAAGAATTCAATATAAATTAGAAATAACAACACTGTTCACAACGGTGAAGCACGTTTGCTTAGAAGTAACCTATTCTTAAAGATATGTCTTTAAGTCTTGACTTAAAGACCCTTAGGTTGTAGCTATAATATTAAACATGAAGCGACTTCTTATCAGATCTCCATAACCCAGTTCCCACATTCATCAATATATCCCCAATATGACCAGAATACTCGTATAAATCTCTTGTGCCATTTATTAACATATATCTGAAGTCTATTTCCTGGAGGTATGCCAAGCCTTTATTATCTACAATCTACACGATTATAGTTTCAATGTAACTATAATTATGTCCATGTAAGTGTTTCATGTTGCATAAATAATGTCTGTATCTTTTATAAATATTAAAATTTCATATTAGGCCAATTTAGTATAATTTATTTATTAGGCTCACGAAAAATTGTTAACTCTTAAATATTACAATAATTATACACTTAATACTACATAGCAGTCGAGTATCTCAATTTTTAATAGGTACGCACTACATAATTATGCTTGTACAAACTAATAATAATATATTATTATTATGAGGATTGGCAACTTAGCATCTTCTATCGGACTCTCCATGGGACCAATGTAGGTTTCCCATTGTCCGTATTCTGGCTACGTTTCGGCGTTCTTTTCGGGGAAACTGAAGGTTTTGTCTGTGCAATGATGGATGAAGTTATCCTGACGAATAACTACCGGAGACATATGATGAAGGACGGGACGGTTGACGTGTGTCGGGCATGCAACCGTTCTGGTGAATCCATCAGACATCTTGATTATTCACCAGCAACTTGAACTTTGAAGTACAATCTAGTGGATTCTGAGGTACCGTATTACAAGTATGTGCCCGAACCAGTTCTCGAAAATGACCATGTCACGGATCACTGATAGGACTATTGTTGCCAATAAGCCGGATATAGTGGTGAGAGACCGATTAGCGCGCCGCACAATGATAATCGATGTTACCATACCACATAACGAGAACCTCGTGAAAGCTGAGAAAGAGAAACAAATAAAGTATCTCGACCTGTCACGGATCACTGATAGGACTATTGTTGCCAATAAGCCGGATATAGTGGTGAGAGACCGATTAGCGCGCCGCACAATGATAAGTAAATATATATATCTAAATAAAGTATCTCGACTTAGCACACAAGGTTGTCGACATGTGGAATGTGGACTCGGCGATCATTGTGCCGATTGTCTTTACGGCCTACGGCCTGATGGCTAATAGCCTCGACGATTATCTGTCGAGGCTGGCATTGCGCGGTTGGATCTAGGGCCTGATACAGAATGCAGTACTCCTCGATACGGCTCGCATTGTGAGGAGGTTCCTGTCTCTGGACCCCTTACCACCGGTAGCTTGGACCCTACTCCCGACACTGGCGGACAATATATTTTTTGTAATCTGTTGTGTGCGTACGTTTCCTTCCAGGTGGAGTGACGACCTGGTTAAGACCGCGGGAGTCCGGGGGATGCGAAAACCACAGGTTTTAAGAGACACTGTAATGATCTTGATTTAAAAATAGAATTTCTCAAAAGTAAAAATTCGATGTCTCCGGTAGCAACTCGCCGTTTATCACAGTGTGCTGCTGCCTACACTTATGTATGGTAGTGAAGGTTGGGTATGGCAAAAAAGACATGAAAGTAGGATTTATGCAGTAGAAATGCGCTACTTGCGAAGCATGTGTGGTGTAACTTTAATATAAGACAACGTTGTGGTTTAAAAGAAGATGTAGTGACTAAAATTGAAAAGAGTATGTTAAGTTGGTTTGGCTATGTTGAGAGGATGAATGAAAGGCGACTAACGAAATGTATTTACACGGCAGACGTGAATGGAAACGCCGGGAGGGGACGCCCTAGAAAGACATACATAGGCCTTATTGGTAATGTTCTTCAGAGCAATGTTCGTTGCCCTCATAGATTATGAACTTCATTAATGTTATTTAATTATTTTGGTGAATGTAGTAGCGACTACTCGTACGGAACCCTTAGCGCGAGTCCGACTCGTGCTTGGCCAGTTTTAAACTCTTGAATACAGGCTGCTATATTTTTGTTAAAAACTATGCAGTTGTTTTGAACTATTTTAATGCCTATATAGACACACCTCATTTTTTTTATTCAACCTTATATAGATTGAGCAAACACCTCCTATATCCTTCCATTCTTCCTAGTGTTTTGTTTCTCGGGCCAACCTGCCGTAAACGTTTCTAAGTCGTCACGCCATCGTTTTTTAAGCCTCACAAGGCGACGACCACACACGACATCGTGTGAAAATTATAATTATTATTATTCATAGATACGAGAAGTTGCCGAAATGTGTTTTTAGGTACAATAAACATTATTGGCGTATCCCTTCAGTCATACAGGCATGATTATGTTTTATAATTAGGTGCGTACAGATCACTTAACGTTAAAAGACACAATGTATACGTCTACATCCAGGCACCAGCCTATTCAAGAATCGAATGTCAGCAAGTTAATTGTAATAATATTCCATACCGAGAAACACTATTAATATCTGCTAGTATTTGATTCAACTCACTGACTTCTGATAACGTGCGACTTAAGGTGCTTTGTCACCAAAGATGAGCAACATAGCGAGGCGATGCGCGAAGCAAAATCCACCAATGGGATCATATAATTTTCCTGGACAGGCAGCTCTCGTAGAAAATGACTAGAAGATATTGGTATTTTTACATACAATAAAGCCGAGAGAAATGTGCAAGAGATGCGGTCCAGGAGAACATGCGCGTATAGCTGAAAATAGTATTGCATCACATAGCTACACACCATTTCACAGCTTCGTTACATATTCTCGCACGGCCTCGCTATATAGAAGAACTTTCATGGAAACATTTTCACAGTCCTACACATGTTGGCACTGCCTCGTTACCTCGCACATCTTTGGTAGAACAACACCCTTATTCCTTCCCGCTCACTTTCCCTGCCATGAGCAACTTTCTTTTGCTGTTTTCAGGATACATTATTCGGTTACGTTTCATTGAGGTCTAACTTATTAAGCTTCGCCTCTTTTGTGATGTAGGTCTTCATAAATCACATGCCTTTGGTGCGAGGAAAATAGACTGGTTCAGTTTTGTTTAAATATATTTTTGGAAGCATTTAAAATGATCATGTTCCATAAGATATACTTACAAAGATATACTTCTACTAGTGACATTAGAACAAGTTTTTATTAGCCAAATAGCCCACTGCAGAAAAGGCCTATAGTTGAGTGTTGTGTTTGATGTTCGATGGTTGTTTTCGGATTGTTATAGCTATATCTATTTAAAATCGTGCGGCAAACTTTGATTACGCGATGTTGGATTTGTAATTGCATAGATACCACTACTAGTACTACTGGCCTTCCCTGTATCCATGTATTCATATAGATAATGATGGACTTACTCTCTGCCAAGATTTTCAGCAACACATTCTACCACACAGTTTGGTCGCCTTAATAGGAAGTTAACATTGATAGCATCTGAAATAATACATTTTTGTTTAATTACATAAACTAAGAGTTCAATATTTGTTTAAAATAATAAGAAATTCCTTACTTATGTTTACTTCGGAATAATTTGAATGCGGAATTGGAATCTGTTTGCTCCACTTTTTGCGGCTAACCTTTGCCAAAAATATTTTGAGACTTCTGAGAAACGAATGAAAACGGAAATACTTACAAAAGAAATAGGGGAATAATAACAAGACTTATTAAAATAATATGAATCTTCTTAAAAGTAAATGTTATTCAACAAACGAACTTTAGTAAATTTTTTTTACTACCAAGAGAGTGCTGAAATACGTGGGACACTCAGAAAGTTTTGCGAAACTAAAAAAAATTGTTCTATACGTACATATATTTTTATTAAATCTTTTCAAAGTACTTTCCACCAGCCTCTATACAAAGATTCATGCGCCTAAACCAGTTTTCAAAACACTTTTTCCAGTCCGCCGCAGACACCTCGTTTACAGCCTGCTCGAACGCAGCCAGCGCATCTTCCGGCGACGAAAATTGTATCCCTTTGAGCTGATTTTTTATTTTTGGGAATAAAAAGAAGTCACACGGTGCTAGATCAGGGCTGTAAGGAGGGTGACCCAGGAGTTTGACTGGCGTGCTGTCCAGGAAGTCCCTCGTTTTGAGTGCGGTGTGCGCAGGTGCATTGTCGTGGTGGAGCAGTAGCCCGCGGAGCCCTGTGTTTGGTCGCTTGTTGCTTATAACAGAGAAAACTTCTGGCAAACATTTGGTAGTATACCATTCGGCATTAATGCTTCTTTGATCCCGTAAGGGAATTGATACCAAGTGGCCAGTCAAATTAAAAAAGCTAGCGATCAAAATCTTACCCCCGCTTCTAGATCGCTTCACTTTGGTAGGCGTTGGCTCATTTTGAAACACCCAAACAGTCGACTGGCGCTTGGTTTCTGGGTCGTATTGATAAATCCAGGACTCATCACCTGTAACGATGTCGTAAACACGCCGAGACGAGCCTGCTTCAAATTTGTTAAGCATATCACGGCACCATTCCACCCGGGCCTGCTTCTGAGCATCGGTGAGGTTGTGCGGCACCCAGCGTGATACTATCCTCCTCACGCGAAGATGGCTGTGTAGAATCTCGTGAACGCTTCCCGATCCAATCTTCAATATGTGTTGAATCTCCTGATATGTAATTCGCCTATTGTCTTGGATTAAATTTTTCACTGCTAGCACGTTTTCTTCGGTAACAGCCGTCAAAGGGCGACCGCTTCTTTCGTCATCCCCCAAAGTTGGTCGACCGCGCTTGAATTCGTTATACCAACGATACACGGTTGCCTTGGAAGGGCCTTCATCCATGAATGCCATTTGAAGTCTATCGTACGATTCATCCGGTTTCAGGCGACACTTGAAATCGTATAAAATCATAGCTCTAAAATGTTCCCGGCGCAGATCCATATTTCAGTGAGACACAATACTTTGAATTAACTCGCAAAAAATGTGGAGGGAAATTTTGAAATTGGAACTTACTTATTTTTACTTATAAATAATCATATTTTCGAAAAACATTATAACTGGCCAGTCTCCCATATATAAAAACTTTTTTTCGCAATACTTTCTGAGGGGCCTGGTATGTCTGAACTATGCTCCGATTTTGACCTTCTTCTTAAAAATATGAAGTTTCACTGTTGCATTTTAAAAGCTTTTTAAGCTTACTTTCTTGTCTGCTCTGAACATTTACGGTCAATTTTGAACCAGTTCCTTGATTAAGTTTAAAATTATATTAAGTACGCCGTTCAAGCCTGCTTGTTCAAGTAGGTTCCTTTACTAAGGAAGCTATCTATGAGCCAGGGATGTTAAGGAGCTCGGAGCTCTATATCCGAAATAAAAATCTATCCATAACCGTAACCCAATCCGATATAAATCCGGCCTAAATGAGACACGCATACGTTTAATACGTTATTTATTTAAAAAAAAACATAGATTCACAAAATTGATATCAAGTACGTTATTTGAGACACTACAACCCCCAAATAATATCAATCTGCCTAGCCTTTTCCTAATTATTTTGGAGTTCGCTTCTAGTCTAACGGGATTCGGTTAAGTACCAATGTTTTACATGGAAAGACTACTTCAGACCTCCACAACCCAGTAACTTCTTTTCTTCTTTCTTTAAAAAAGACATAGGGACAAAAAGCTTAACGTGCTATCCGAGGCACCAAGGAGCCTCGCTACGTGATGCATGTTGACCCAGCCACGGCAGGCCTCGACAAGCATTGCTTAACCTTGAAGGTCTAGCTGTTATTACGTAACCACGAGCTCCTCCACAACTCAGAAACAATTGGTATTATTTTCTTCATGAAAATCAATATTCACCAGTTACAGAAGACTTGTTTACGAACTCCTGTAACTGAAACTTCTGTCCTTCAGTTTCATTAGCCAGATGTACCCTTGTTCCGGGTAAAACAGAGAGATAAATAAATGTCAATAACAATTAATGGGCTTAATTAAAAAGGGTCCTTGTTTATTTGGATATATAGATAAGATCACCTCGAACAAGATTGTTTTTGGTTTTGAAAATTACACATGGTTTTTAGGGTTCCGTACTCAAAGGGTAAAAACGGGACCCTATTACTGGGACTCCGCGGTCCGTCTGTCTGTCTGTCTGTCTGTATGTCTGTCTGTCTGTCACCAGGCTATATCTCATGAACCGTGATAGCTAGACAGTTGAAATTTTCACAGGTGGTGTATATCTGTTGCCGCTACAACAACAAATACTAAAAACAAAATAAAATAAATATTTAAGGGGGGCTCCCATACAACAAACGTATTTTTTTTGCCGTTTTTTACGAAAATGGTACGGAACCCTTCGTGCGCGAGTCTGACTCGCACTTGGCCGATTTTTTATATTATGCAAACTGGCTGAGTTTTGAGATGAAATTTCAGAATATAGAAAAGTTATCAATTTTTTTATCTTATTTTTATTATTATTGATAGGCTCGCGCTGATGATGATGTGCGCTATTATTGATGGTTATGTTGGTTTTGGGGAAATCTTGATTTCCAGTTGGAAATCTACCTATCTATATGATTATATCTATGTATCTAAATGTTCATGGCTTAGCGAGAATTCGAGCAAAACTTAACGAGTAATAATTTTTCTGCAGTGTTTTTTCTCTAGTATGCGGATTATATCTTACAAAGGAATATTTCCCTATATATACATAATCTAGGTCTTTCCTAACTAGGTTACTTTGTGTTAGTTATATCCTTGATGTTAATTCTTCCCTACTATTATGAACATGTTCCTGTGTTAGGTTTAATTGTTTTACAACTTAATGAGTCTAAGAGGTGCCTTTAAGTCTTGTAATGGTTTACTTAATAGACTTTGTTTATAGTGTAAGCTTTACATGCGTAGGTCTAAGTAAAATCAGGGTAAATTATAAAAGCGCAATAAGATTCATACTCACTCAAGATACAGGTTGCCCTAGTTTGAGAGGCAGGGTTCATTAACCAATGGTTACAATGTAGTACCTATACACAGCTGTATACTTATGTGGACACTAATTATTGTAACCTTTTTTGTACCACTAAACATTTTATAATTATTATTTCCTTTATTTTTCTTCATTCTTATTTGTTACATTTTTAAATATTGAAAAAAGAAAACTTAAAAAACATTTAAAAATAGAGGCCAACCGGTTTCGGGAACAGGGTCCAAGCTACCGATGATTAGGGCTCCTGAGACAGGAACCTCCACACAATGCGAGCCGCATCAAGGAGTACTGCCTTCTGTATCAGGCCCTTGATCCAACCGCACAATGATAGCCTCGACAGATGGTAATCGAGGCTATTGGCTATCAGGCCATTGGCCGTAACGACAATCGGCACAATGATCGCCGAGTCCACATGCCACATGTCGACAACCTCGTGTGCTAAGTCGAGATACTTGACTTGTTTCTTTTTCTCAGCTTTCACGAGGTTCTCGTCATGTGGGGTGGTGATATCGATTATCATTGTGCGGAGCGCTAATCGGTCTATCACCAGTATATCCGCCTTATTGGCAACAATAGTCTTATCAGTGATGATAGACCGATCTCAGTACAACGTGACATGGTCATTTTCGAAAACTGGGTCGGTTATGTCTGTGTAAGTACTCGCCGTTAGCCAGACGAGAACAACTAGAGATAATTTAAATAATCAAATTTTACTTAGATCAAATTCCATCCGTGATCTGGGGGTTCCCCACGATTCCAAGCTCAGTTTTGAAACACATGTTGATGCAATAGTCACCAAGGCATCAAAATCACTGGGTTTTATAATGCGGTTATCCAAGTGCTTCACTAAAGCTAAAACTTTAAAAATCCTATATTGTACTTTTGTTAGAAGCCACTTGGAATATGCGTCTGAAATATGGAACCCATGTTACCACAAGTACATTAACCGTCTAGAAAGCATCCAAAAAAGATTTATAAAATACTTATGTTACCACCAGAAAGTACCATATCAGTCCGAAAATTACCTTACCCTTTGTAGAAAATACCATATATTGCCTCTATTCATTTGCCGCGAGATTAGTGACTGCGTTTGTTTGTTGAAAATCTTCAACAACAGTATAAACTGCTCCGATATTTTATCCAAATTTAATTTTAACACCCCTAGGAAGTCAAAAAGATTTAATCCACCTTTGCAGGTTCCATCAGCCTCCACAAATTATAGACAGAATTCGTATATTGTGCGGGCAAGTAGACATCATAATGAGTTGTGTGAGCAGCGCGATATTGATCCATTTCTAACTAGTGTGCCATCAATCAGGAAGTGCTTAAGCCGTAACTTTTTCAATTAGTTCAATGCAAAGTGAGGGTTGTCGTGTGGTGTGAGCAATATGTTGGTTAATTTTATAAGATGTTTAGTGGTCTGTTTGGCGATATTATTATTATTATATTGTAACAGTCGTCTTCTAGAGTGTCCATAGATATTCAGTTGTAACCAATATTTTATAAGTGAAGACTTTTAATTGGCTGACTGCCAAATTTACTGCTCTTGTTCTGTTTGTTTTTAGCTGTAAGTTTTCCATGTTATCTAAATAAATAAATAATATGTCTTATTATTATTATTTCATTACCTTTCTGATTACGGGTATTCAGAAGTAATTGCTGCAATGCAGTGCCCTGCTAAAGGTAGCTGCAGAACACCGTGTGGGTTAAGTCAGTTAGAATCTGACATACCCTTTTGCTCGCCCCAGGGTGCTGGACATCCTTTTGGTCTTCTTATATTAAAAAAAAAGGTTGTGTATGTCAGATAGGCAGTTATCATCATTTCTCCGGCAGGCCTCCTCAAGCGTCGCCACACTGATAGGTCCTGTCGCATCCACCGGACTCCCGCAGCCTCGTCGCTCCACCTAGAGGGAGGCCTTCCAACGTGGCATCTTCCGGTTTGCGGTCGCCACTCCACAAGTTTTCAGCCCCAACCGCCATTTGTTTTGCGTGCAATGTGCTCTGTCACTTAAGTTTGGAAATTCTTCGGGCTATAGCGATAACCTTGATTCTCTTGCGGATGTCTTCATTTCTGATTCAATCACGCAACGCAGATCCTTAAAGTACTACTTAAAGGAGTTGCATTGTGATACTACTTTAATTCTTCTAATGGGGCCCATTTTGAGGGAACAGACCGCGACAAAGACGTCTCTGTCTCGCAAGTAATTGCTGCCGGCTGTAGGCAGCCGCTTCATGTAAAATACTTTTATTCAACTGCATCTGGTGGGGTTGGAAGCTGACCCCAACACAGTTGGGAATGATTAGGCGGATTGATTGAAAAAAAGAAAGAAATAAGAATAAAATTAAACAATAATAAAAAAATAAAAACCTCTTGCGAGACCAAAAAGGCTCCTGTCTCAGCATTATGATATAATTAGTAGCTCTCTATCTAAGAGTATTGTATGGATATAAATTGGCGTGACCTCTGATTTTTTATTTCGTAGACTAAACCACAACATAGAAAGCGAAACTTACATACTTAAACTGACTTTTACGGGGGTTGTCAGTTTATCATTGCATAAAAATAGTGTCATATCCTGAGTGATCGGCAGTAGATCGAAAATCGAAGCAAATCGAAAATTGAACTATTTCACGGCAACAAAATTATATTTGTTAAGTGACTTGAGGTCTTCATTTAATTTCTACTCGTTTATGTCACACTAAATTCTATCGATCGCATTTATTTTATTGTTGGTTTCATAATTTTAACAATAAAAGTTTATATACTATGTGTGTACTCTTATATTTAAATTTATAACATTTATATTCATAAATCATTTATTTACACCAATTAGTAAAATTAAATGAGGAGTCATGTCACATCGATTCGATGAATCACTTATGACCTCCAACACTATACGTAAACTACATACACTATACATAAGGTCATAGGAAGCTTTCAGTTTAGTCTACGAAATCAAAAATCAAAGTATAGTGTGTCTATTTAATAAACAGTTAATTTACCGTACTGTATGTATACCTAAAATGCGACGCGAAATATGCTTAGAAATTCTTACTAGCAGCTTTATTTACTAAAAGTAGTTTCCTTTAACTTTAATAAGAGCGTGACGTCTGTCTTTGAAAGGTAAATAGTCAGGGGTCATCGAAGGTCAAAGACTTATTTCCGTAGTGGTGGATGTAACAATAAACTACAGTGAATAGACGGACTATCTCCGAAATGTTCAATAAAACTGGAAGACGGGCCTTTGTTGGTTTCCTTTGGTAAATAATTATTTTATGTGCCACTTCAGCGTTCGTTTTAATCCTGCGGTTATGGCTATCTTGATTTTTGGCCGGATTACGAGAATACAGGCAAATATCTCTGGATCGTATTGTTTGTTGAATGTTCTGGAAAAAGTTTATTAAAATTGACATTTTATTTACAGAAGTTATAAAGCAATTCCTACACATTTTTTTAGACTATATTCAATTGCCAAATCAAAAAGGCCTTTATAAAATATAAATAGTGGGATACAAATAGCTGAAAAATATAGATAATAAATTTAATAATTCACAAACCATGTAGTATAAAACTGATTAACATCCATCACCTCAAACAGCAGGTCCAGTTGAAAACCAGTGTCAGGCAATAGTTGTCTGGCATTTTTGCTAAACTGTGCCTTTTTGGCGCATCCGTGTGGCACACTTTCCTGCTAATTTCTTACGTCAGACTTTACAGTTTTTGTTTTTTACTTTATTTTATCTGATGTATAATAATATGTTGTGTGTATTTTAGTCTCTGCTAAATAAATGTATTTTTTTTCTTCCTTGTATCTTTCAAACAAGAGCTGGCAGCTGTTCTAGCTATTCTGAGGGTCATCAAACACGTGAATCAAATGAAAGATAGAATATACTTTATTATATCACACCATAGGTTGACCTTTGATGGCTCATCATTATAACAGTTTTGGTCTGTTACAATGATGAGCCAGCAAAGGCCAACCTTAGGTCGAGATTCCGTTGAACTGCCTTAAAGAATCTTTAATAACTCGTTAGGGCACCCTAAGAATTTACACTTACAATTAATAGATAGTTGCAAACAAGGGTTCAAACACAATTTGATGGAGTTTCCGTTTGATCAATTTGCGTAAACAATCATGGGTCGGGATATGATATTTTAAGCCACAATTTCATGATGCCGGGCGATCGAGTGCCGTCGATTTTAAACGGATAATTTCTAACTAACCCAATATTGTTGTTATTAAACGATAAACTTTAAACCAACATTACTGTTGAAGGGTTTAGTAATTTAATTTATTTTGAAAATGAAAATTAGAAATACTTATTTTGATTGCTTGCTTGCCGTTTCGGTTCTCTATTGTGTCACCTAACTTTTTTATCTATAATTTAAAGTGCCATAACTTTTTTTGTCCTAATAATCATTTGTCCGAATGATAACTTACCCAAACTTAATATCACATAATATCACATGCCATAAAATTGAAATCCCTAAATAGAATATGTCCTTAATCCGTTTGTCATAAATATTACAATCAATAATATACAAAAGACATAAAACCGTTTTCAAACAAGCACGCAGCATGCAGCATGCAAGCAAGCATGCAACATGCAGCAGGCATGGTTTTTGCTACGGCTCTGGCGCTGCGAGGCTCCGGCGGTCCCACGCGAGTTTATCGTTGCAGATGGGCTTAACGCTCACCACCGCAGCTTCGGTTACAACCACCTGCTCCTCAACTCGCCGGCCGCCTCGCCCCTCTGCAACTACGCGATTTTAAATTACACTCTAGGGGTAGAGCAGACAAGACTGCGTGGAGTCGGATTTACAGCGATTCGTTTCTGTCACTAAAACCTAATTTTTAGCAAATTTTTTAAGACCAAATTTTTAATATAAATAAACATTCGGAATAAAACACATTATTAAACACAATACTTAGTACTCGTACATATGACTTTAGGTTATATAAAATTAGAAGATTCAATTATTATAGTACTCGATATTATGAACTAAAGATAATTATGTTAAACAAAATTTCGGGATTTTGAACATTATGGTTACTGACGTTTATAGCAAACGTGTTATGGATAATGATTTTCGGACAAACTATTTTAGGAGAACAAAGAGAGTACCTGCCGTTTCACAAAAAAAAAAAACTAAAAAGGGTCTTCTGAACGGGGCATATACGAAACAACCTACTACAAATACTCTCCACTCAAACCTGCAAATAGCCCCAAATATCATCCTGTTTTGTTTATCATCCATAAAGTACCTATTTGTTTTTTAGGGTTCCATACCCAAAGGGTAAAAACTGGACCCTATTACTAAGACTCCGCGGTCCGTCTGCCTGTCTGTCTGTCACCAGGCTGTATCTCATGAACCATGATAGCTAGCCAGTTGAAATTAGCACAGATGATGTAATTATATTGCCGCTGTAACAACAAATACTAAAAACAGAATAAAATAAATAGTTAAGTGAGGCTCCCATACAACAAAAGTGATTTTTTTGGCGTTTTTTGCGTTAATGGTACGGAAACCTTCGTGCGCGAGTCCGAAGTAACCGTTTCTGTAATAGAGCCCCACCTACTAATCAACTACCAATAAGCCACCTACCAATAAGCAAACTTGAATTAACTTTGATACTTCAATGACAGAAGTCTGTAAAAGGAAAACGCTTCAAATGAAAAAAATAAAAAACGAGCAACCACTCAAACACAGTAAAATATTTTTACTGTGACTCAACGGATATGAATACTCACTTCAAAAAATAAAATAGTAGGTCAAAAGGCTACTTATCAAACAAGTATTGTTTAAAAAATGAATAAGTAGAGAACCCTTCTCAAGCTGAATGGAACATTCAACAATGTCGGACATTTATTGCAGTTCCCGCGGTATAGAAATAGTCACGTCTCTTCGGCAAATACGGAATACAATATGTCACTCGAATACATCTGGGATACCCACCTTAGCAGCCATTTTGCTCGTGTTTTAGCAGTCCCGTTGCGGCTCGGTGATATATTTTCTATGGCAAATTTTAGGATGCCTTATCCAATTTTATGGGGTGAAGACCGGATTATAACAATTGTATGTAGGAAGAGTAAAGATCTTTTAAGAACATGAAATATGTTGCTTACAAACAGCTCCTATTAATTATACATCATTGCGTTAATTATACAAACCAGTCCTTACACATTTAAATCTCGTAAATGCTTCACCAAAATATGTCTTATGTCCCTGAGAATAGAAGAAAGGTTGGCTTAAAATATGGATGAATAAAATGTAAAATAAAATTGTCAAACGAGCGTAAATAAGTACGCTCCAGGCAAACAGTGTCAAAGGTGATGTACTAAAATATGAAACACTGCTTTCAGAAATATGTAGGACATACTCACAAGGAAAAAATAGAAGGGTTGCCCTGAAACCCATATTAAATTTTACATACATAACTCACGACTTTTCCTCATATGGACAGGCTGTAACTACAGCACGCCAATTGCTACGATCCATACATACTTATTTTGCTTGGTTTACGTTCATCAATCTAGTTATACATGCACGCCGATTATTAAATTTTAACCGTCCCTTTACAAAATAGTTAAATCATTGCATTGAGCTTACGTCTGGCTTAAATTTATACTCAAAAGCTAGTTAAATTTGTTGAAAAAAAGAAAAACCAACACAAAAATTACAGAACAGGGGGTCACCCCACTGTTCCGTTCTCGTTCCAGTAGCATCTGTCCCTTACACACACTCAAAAAAAACTTACTCGAAGAGCTTTTGGTCACCATTGGCCACCACCACCATGGCCTAACACCATTTGCCCAAAAGTAGCTTCTCAGTATCTTCAGTATCCGTAACTGAAAAAAGATTTTCGATCTTGATGACTTTTCCTGGAATCTGTTAGTTAAGCCTGGGTCGTATTGTTCTACTTGGAACAAACGTGACTTTCGAATTACACCGAAATCAAATCTTGTTAGTGATCTTTATTATCTATAAATTTGTAGGTAGGCACAAAATCTGCGAGACTTGAGTCAAAATTAGTTGATTGAGAAAAAAAAATAGAGGCCTTTGTCTGCATTATGGATCACTGAACCTTCTATGCGACCCTTATCTCAGTATAACTTAGAAACATTCTATATAATTGAAGACAAAGCCGTACCACTGAACTAATAAGGTAATAAAAACAATTCGTAAAAGATAGTTCCCTTAAAGACTTTCGATCCATTCAGGCGTAAGTAATGAAGGCTGACCTATCCCTTTCCTTTTCAACGGAAGCCCTCTGACGGGAATTTACGATACATAATTTACTTTTAATCCTTTTTACGACAAACAAAGTTTTATAATGAAAGTCAGGAACACTATATCTAAGCTGTATTTTATCCCTGCACGTACCAATACATACAAACTAGCAACTAGGCAAGTAAAGTAAAAGCTTGTAAAAGAAAAGGGTAACAAGTTTTTTTAAATCATAAAACAATTTCGCGGGTTTTCGCCGTTATCAAATCATTCGTCTTAATCTAATCAAATGGTATTTTGCTTGACTACAACCTTTTGTTTACAAGGCCCTTTACTGTACTCAGTGTTATATGGGTGATTCCAGGAGATTTATATTAATTAAATAATGACCACGTTCAGTTCTGACTCCATTTATTCTAATCTATTTCTTACAGATGGATGACAGAACGGCGTTGACACTTGACAGGTTGTGCGCGTTCATAGACTAATCATAGATAATACAACATGCCCTTTTTTTACAAAGGAGTTAAAATTAAAATGCTAAATTTAAATTAGATAGACAATACCAATTATATTACAAAATTAATATTATTGTTTACATTTCACATTTTTAATTTATTAGCTAGTAGTCAATGCACAATTCAAATAAAATTAATAAAATTACAATTTCAATAATGTCAGATAATTGTTCCACATTATAAATCCAATCTTTTTGGTTTTTTCAGTAATCTACCAGTTCGACTGTACCTTGCTTTGTTTCCGGTTGCTTGTCCAAATCATTGGCGTCGCTAAGAATTTGGAATGTTTGTTTCCACAGTTTCCATTTTTCTGCTGCGTTTTCTCCATTAGCGATTGACAAAGGCTTTAAATTGTTTGAAACAACGATGCTTGGTTTGTCGGACATTTTGGTATGTTTTCAGTCAGGTACGTTCTTGGACACGAGACAAAATTTTTGCTGAAAACTTGGAAATAAGAGTGTTCCCCTTCTTTTCCGTGATTTGTAGATATTATCCCTTAACTTACACCATGTTATATGGGTGATTCCAGGAGATTTATATTATTTTTTTTTTTTTTTTTTTTTTTTTTTTTTTTTTTTTTAAAAAAACGTTGCCCCACACTAGGAATTTCTTCCTGTATCGTGGGTGCGTTTACAAACATATAAACTCACATACACAACACCCAGAGCCGGAACAACTATCTGTAGGTCATACAAATATTTGTTCCGTGCGGGAATCGAACCCGCGACACGCAGCGCAGCAGTCAATCGCTCAACCACTGCGCCAACCGTGCGCCCGAATTAAATAATGACCACGTTCAGTTCAGACTCCATTTATTCTAATCTATTTCTTACAGATGGATGACAGAACGGCGTTGACACTTGACAGGTTGTGCGCGTTCATAGACTAATCATAGATAATACAACACTCAGTAATTTACTTTCTATGTGATTCATCGATGTCTCAAGAGGATCATTATCTTTACGTTTAAGTTGATTGTTATCCAGTATAATCTGCTTATTCCTAACTTCGCTGATATCAAACTTGATCCAACCCTCACCTGGAAAATGTTCAGAATACAATTATAAATTGTAAACGTATTTTTGTTTATCTTTTGTATAATTTGTAAGTAATAGCTTTTGTATAACTTTTGTATAATTAATTCCAACGCAATCTCGAAACTTTGTGATTGTTTATGATGGCGTTTTGAACTTGAGATTATCTTTATTAAGCCAGTATTTTTTAAGTTTAATTTGTTTTGTTTTGATGCAATTTTTATTATGATTAATCAGCGATGAAGAGCCCTGACATAGATCCTACGCGAAAATGGCTAAGTTGAAACGAAAAATGAGCTATCTACTCCCGTTTTTCCGATGGAATAATATTAAAGGTATATTTATAGATAAGGAAGCGTCTTCGGGTTTCAGTCGACAAGGAGCGGCCATAACTCTTCGCCACTTGCCACTCGTGGTCTTACATCTGAAGGATTTCAAGTGAAGAATTAACGTTTTTGTTCAAATGGCTGACTTTCTAGTTATTTTCAATCTCGGAAAAATGTAACTAAGCTTTTTCGTCAAATTGTATTTTTCTTAGTTTATTAGATACGTATAATTATTCTATTAGATTCATAAGCAAGCATAAATAGGTTTTCTATTTAATATAATATCCCAAAGTCATCTTTTTAATATTATGAGCTCGTGTTCCGAAAACGCGTAAGTTATTTTTCTTATGCTACATTTGTGCCTGCTATTCTTATTTGTACAGAAAATAATAATAAATTATTGCAGAACAATTGCGGACTTAATATAAAACTTAATACAAATGCCACAACAACAATATCTCACCTTTCCATTCTTCAAGGGCTCCTTTCGTGAAGAACGCATAGCTACCTACGCTGTCTTCCATTTACGTGGGCTCAACCACCAAATGGGATACTTGGCCCTCCATGGATTATGACGAAGATATAAAAACCTAGTTTATTTTTCCCACAAAAGATGCTTTTTATGGTTTTGAGCACCTCTTCAACCAACACATTACAGCTCCGGCGGATTCATTCATGGCACGGGGACACGTGGCCCTCTCTCCCCCTATATCACTTTGATAAGATTTGTTTCTTTTTGCGTTCATGGAGGATGTTTTAGTACTCCTCCACATCGCTGTCATCCGGGAAGGTGCCCAGAAGACTGGCAGCATTGCCACGTTGAATGGTAATGCTTATTCTTTGCGCAAATAAAGAGCCAGCCCTCTGGTCACGCGCAGTGTCGATTAGTCGGCGAGAAAACTCCTTAAAAAGAAGACGTGCACTCGGGCCCCATGACCCAAGCGTTTCGACCCCAAACGGCTTAAAATTGTAATTACCAATTACCGGGCACGTTCCCAGATGACAGCAATGTGGAGGACTACTTCGACGCCTAAGTGTACCTGTCTTTTGTATATAGTGTTAGTAGTTAGGTTTAGTATAATTTTGTATATTTTACTTTTGTTTAGTGTTTAAGTATGTACAAATTTTACATCTTTGTTTTACAATCATTTATTTCTCTAGACGACAAATTGCAATTTCACATAACATCTCTTGCGGGTCGGCTAAGCTCAGCTGCTTATGCTGTTAGAAGGAAAAGACAGTTAACGTATACTGAAACCGCGCGTTTGGTCTATTTTAGTTACTTTAACAGCATTATGTCATACGGTATTTTGCTGTGGGGTTGGGCGGGTGACATTGAATCCATATTTATATTGCAAAATAGAGCTGTCAGAGCCATTATAAGTTAAGTCATCGAGAATCTCTTAGGGATAAAAAGATTAATATTATGCACTAAAATAAAGGGAAATTCGAAAAAAACAAAAAAGTTGATTATGAAATGAAAGTGTGTCCCCATACAAACATACTTGACGCCACCCAGAGTACGGAACCCTTCGTGTGCGAGTGCCACTCGCACTTGGCCGGTTTTTTTGAATTCAAAATATTATTTATAATAAATTAAAATGGTTAATTTTAATTAATATTTAAGTAAAAATAACATCAGAAATGAAAAGCAAAAAGGATTATGATAACGATTTTATTCAATATAAATATTATATAATTCATATAAAGCTAAACCATTCAAAAGAAGTTAAAATACTAAACTACTTATGATAACTAGTTTTTTTTTTTTACTTTAAGTTGTTAACGCGACAAAAAATAATTTCTTCTTTTCAATAGTGCCTTTAAAAGACGCATTTTTATTTTTAAAGTTGGTAGGTAATATTTGAATACCAGTTTTGTAATGAATACGCTTAGTTGCCTTTCAACTACCCACGTATTAGGCGAAAATATTACCAATTTAGAAATTTTATATTTAAAGAACGTTTCCGTCTATACTTCTTCACAATAATGCAAGAAATACTTATTGAATAAATTCCAAATTGAAAGCAAAATAATATCCTCGATGCAGGATTTGAACTTGCATCTTGGTCATCTCAGCACTCTCAGCCTTATACACGGACCACGTGACCAGATTTACTTGATTAAAATATTTAAAATTAGCTATTAGTTGCAATAACATTAATTATATTACTATAAACTGATAAACTATTAGTCTTACAGCATAAAATTCAAAATCGCATATCAAGTAGATATAAAAAACACTTTTGGGAAAAAAGGCGTGAGTTTATGTATGTATGTATGTAAGTAGATATAAATATCCTGACGCTAACGTTTTAAAGTTGAAATTTGCGTATTTGTATTATTATTGTATTTGTTCATCAAGTAGCGCTAGTCTTATGAACTCATACAAATTGAATTACCCTTACTGTTACTGGCAGAGGGTTCAAATTCGTTCGTTTTTACGGTGGGTCAGGTAACAGCTATAGTCCACTACCAGTGCCCCCCCAGAAATTAATCCTGGATCCACCCCTGCCTCGCAACAAAACACACCCTCTCAAAGAATAATGACGAGACGTCCATAGGACTATTCCGCGTGAAATGCGTGACATTTTTTTAATAATTGTATTATAATTACGATAATCAAATGTGGTTTATAATGATAATGACTCCTTTTTGTAGTAGGTAAATAACATATCCAAATGACGAATGTGGTTCAATTTGATGGCGTTTTAACTACTTTCGACTAATGTTGCGTGCAAAATATTTATGTAAATACTAGCATGTATGGGGACATGGGGTGATGGTAGCGCATAGCCTTGACCGGGTGACGATCAATGTTTCCAGAAATACCTAGAAAGTCTAGTACAGTCAATACTGACAAACAAGGTCGTGCGGTACTAAAATAGAAGGATTGTTATATGACAGGTACTCATTTGTGTGCACAGTTGTTAAAATTGGGGAGAAACCACATAACCGGGGGGCTACTTCATTGGAAAAAATTTCAGAGGGTGAAAGCACTCATGGTTGTGAACAACTTTTACTATGGGATCAACTTTGATTCAAAATCATCCTGTATTGTAAATTAGCGTGATGAAATGAATCAAAATTAAGTTTTGTCTCAATAGTAGATTATGCACCAAGGGGATAAAGCAGTGTCTTAAGTCACGGGCGGCATATTGAACCCCGAGCGTAACGAGGGACTCTTAGAATTAACTCCAGAGCGAAGCATGGGCATGCTCTACTTTTTATACCGCTGTCGCAAGAGGTATAAAAAGTAGAGCAATACAAACCCAGGGCTCCATAAATTAAGTGTTTATTTTGTAATTAATTTAAATCAAAAATTAATATTGATGTTGGATACATATTATTAGTCCAGTTATAGAATGTTACTAAACCCATGCAAGTAACCAATACTGGATCCTATGCGGAAGCTGCAAAACAAAGATCACAGCCCTTGAATCTAGAGGATAAGATTAATCAGATCTTAAAAACCTCACTTGACAAGAGATTAGATAAACTAGAATCAAGCACTAAAACAGCTGTTTTAAATAATCAAAAATGATTCATACTCTCAAAATAATGGCGTAGCAGTCTAATGGGCTCCTCAAACATCAAAATGAGTTGCAGGCAGTCCTAGACACAGAAAATATAGACGTGTGTGTGGTCTCCGAAACGCACTACACTAAGCAATCTTTTGTCAAATTTAGAGGATACATGGTATATACATTACGGGCTGGGTCAATCGGCGTTGAGTCTGGTTAAATCTTATTTGAATGATAGACAGCAATTAGTTCAAATAAACGGTGTGAATTCGTCGGGGTTAAACGTGAAAATGGGAAATATTGTAAAAAAAGTTTTTTTTCTTTTTTTAAAGAGTAAGTATGGAGTTTCTTATGCATTCTTCTCCATAACAAGCTACTTTCCGAATGCACGGTAGAATCAACTTTTATTACATGTAAATTTAAATTGTGACATTCAAAAGTGCCGCTTGGTGGCCTAGTTGAAATAAATATCTTTTGTCTTTTTGTCTTTGTCTAAAATTCGGTCCACCCTGACAACTGTGCCAGAGGATGTAGCGCGGTCATAATCAAAGACAACATTAGTCACTACGTGCAGTGTAAATATGAAGAACAAGATATTCAAGCTGTGGCAATATCTGTTAAAGCCAAATATTGTCACGTGTCTATTGCAGCCATATACTGTCCTCCACGGCATATAATAAGAAAAGAGCGATATTTACATCTCTTTGAACTATTAGGCCAGAGATGTATTTTAGTCGGCGATTTTAATGCTAAGCATACGCATTGGGGATCAAGACTTACTACAACTAAGGGAAGGCAGCCCTTAAGTGCATTTAAAGAAACTTATTCAGAAGTTATGAGCACGGGTAAACCAACGTACTGGCCCAATGACCACCAGAAAATATCGCATCTTGTAGATTTTTTCATATGCAAACATATATCCGTGAACTACGACAGTTTGGAGGAAGGTTTTCATATGAACTCAGACCACTCTTCAATTATACTAATGCTAAGTCAAAAAATCCTAATCAAAGAAAACCATCTTAACCCTGGTTAATAAGTTTACAGATTGGAAAGGTTTTGCCCTTGATCTAAATAATATTATCGACATGAAAACTCCGATAAAAAAGTAAGATCAGCTTGAATCAGCTTGACTCAGAAGTAAACAAATATATTGTTAATATCCAACAATGTGCGTGGAACAACACACCGCAATTAAAACGTAAATATAAGGGATTTATCTATCCTAAGGCAATTGTAGACTTTCTGTCTGAGAAAAGGAAACAAAGGAAGCTTTGGCAGCAAACAAGGTGCTCGAGGGATAAACATCACTAAATAACCTAACTAAACGATTCAAAATGATAATTCGACAGTTTGAGGATGAATCCCTAAATACCAACCTTCTGCAGGTCACGAATGACAAATCAACTGATTTTACCTGAATACTAAAACTGATCTTTTGACCCTTTGGAAAATAACAAGAAATCAAAAAATGCCAATTAAACAAATACCGCCCATCAGAGATAGCGATGGAAAATGGGCTATAAGCAATAATCAAAAAGCGTTAAGGTTTGCTCAACACTTAGAAAAAACCTTTCAACCCAATGAGAGCTTGATAGAAATACTTGAGAGTGAAAGATTGTCACAAAACCAAAGAATTAAGCTTGCGGCTCCTAAAGCAGTAATGAGAGAAATCCAAAATAACATTAGCTCGAAAAAGTCTACGGGTTACGATCTCATTACAGGGAAAATTCTAAAACACCTCCCACGCAAAGCCACAGTTATGCTGACCGATCTTATCCATGCTGCATTTATCTTTAAATATGTACCTGAGCCAAAGAAGGTCGCTGAAGTCATTATGATTGCGAAGCCTGGAAAACCACCCCATGAAGCATCATCATATAGACCTATTTCTCTGTTGCCCGTGTTATCAAAGCTATTCGAAAAACTGTTATTCAGACGGTTCAAACCAATAATTATAAAAGATAAAGACCTTATTCCAAATCATCAATTTGGCTTTAGGGAAAAACACTCAACAATAGACCAGGTACATAGAATAACCCATATCATTAAAAAAACACTAGAAAATAAGGCAGTCTGCGCCACCGTGTTTTAGATGTCGCGGCTTTTGACAAAGTTTGGCATCAGGGTCTAATATTCAAGCTCTGGTGCATGCTACCAGAATTTGCACATATTCTAGAGTCTTATATAACTAATAGAATGTTTAGAATACGGCAAGATGACGCATATTCCGAGCTAAAACCTATAAAAGCTGGGGTACCTCAAGGAAGTGTGCTAGGCCCAATTTTGTAATTGTTATACGCATGTGTCATCCCAGAACTGGAAAACAACACCATTGCGACCTTTGCAGATGATGCTGCAATTATGGCTACCGGATCAAGCCACAGAGAAGCTGTAGAAAAAGTTCAACAAGCTGTAAACAAAGTTTATGACCGGACACAAAAATGGAAGATCAAACTGAATGAGTCAAAATCAATTCACATTGACTTCACAAATACACACTTGGACTATCACCCAATCTATATAAATGGCATGCAAGTGCCTTATGCTAATACAGCCAAATACTTTGGCTTAACTCTCGACGCCAAGCTCATGTCAAAAAGAAAAGACAGGAACTCTACATACGTTATAAAAGTAAGTATTGGTTACTCGGAAGGAAATGCTGTCTATCAATACATAATAAAATAACCATAAACAAGCATATACTGATGCCAATTTGTACGTATGGTATCCAACTTTACTAAACAAAGCAACATCAAATTAATCCAAAAATTCCAAAATAAAGTGCTCAGGATGCTGTAAATGCACCCTGGTACATAAGAAATGTCGATCTTCACCGTTAACAGAAAACAGAATTCATCACCACCATCATCCAAAAATTTGCTGAATCCCACGAACACAGACTTCATCGACACGTGAATGTTGAGGCTATCCAGCTGCTAGACAATACAGACTTAGTGCGTAGGCTAAAAACAACTAAACCTTTTGAATTAGTGTAATGTACAAAGTGAATTAATAATAGTGACTAAGCTGTGCTATACATATAACACATGAACATAGTGTTTTTATAATTTTTATCAGACTCTAAGAAAGTGCTAAGGACTTGTGTAAAAGTAAAAATGGACACTATTCTTAGTTTTAATAAAAAAAAATAAAAAAAATATAATTTATAACGTAACATATTAAGTTAGAGTTATAGTACATTACTGCCGCGATCTACAATGACTATTTTGCTGGTCGCGCTGATTATGGCCGACAGCGCAGCGGAGCGCAGCTCCGACACAGCGCGGTCAGCGTGCAGCACTTGCGCGCACGCAGCGAGGACAGCAAGGGCTGCAATGATGGCCAAGCTGAAAGGCCTAGAGCGTAGCTAGGCTAGCTCGAGGCAATCATAACGTGACCAGCGAAGCAGTCATTGTGGGCCAAGGTTTGTATAGTGCTTTACTCAAAAATGCAAGTACCTAATCTAAATAAAAGCAGCAAGTAATTTAAATAAAAAATATATTATTTTACTAGAATTTTAATTAAAATTACAAATATGAAAAGTACAGTTACTTAAATTCAACACCGACTTTCCCGGTTTGATATTACTAATAGTTTGCGATAATTCTAATGCGGTGTTTGACTGCTGTATTATTGAAAAGAAACGGAGAAACATTTTCGGATAAAGATTTAGATTCTGATTTTCCACTGCACAAATTTTAAGCAAGCAAGCAAGCTTATATTTTCCTTTGAGTTTCGCGGTATCAAATTTTAGCTTCATCTTTAATTTCTGGCGGTTTTAAACACATTGAATCGGAAGAATTTTTGCTTTGGGAGCTCATTTTTAGCAAAAAAGTCATTAAATAAAAACAAAATTTTCGCTGAACCGCACTTTTGTTACTTCATTGTTTTTTTTTTGAGCAATGGTAGTTGGAACTATACAGCCTAATATGGAATAAAATCTTTTTGTACCTATCTCTATACAAACAGCTGTGTTTTAAATAAAAACTTTTTGGAGTTGATTTTTTAAAACATTGAAACGTCAAAATAGCGGCCGGCAAAACATTGCCGGCCTGTTAGAGCGGCCAGCAAAAATTTTGTCGGCCGCTCCTTGAAACAGAACGGCAAGGTCGACTTTGCCCAAACAAGGTTGTCAAAATAATGACCACATTACATGCATTTTTGAGTAAATTTACTTATTAGTCTTTTAGGCTAGATCGTAATTCATTATTAAGAATTCTTGTTCTTACGAGGGCGGCACTGAAAATTTCGGGAATCAAGGAAGTGACACAACATTACTATTTAAAAATGTATTTTTTGCTTTTCGAAGTATTCTCCGCGAAATTTGAGACATTTTTATTTATTTATTTATTATATACTTTATTGTACATCAAGATAAAAACAATAACACATATGGAAACCTTAAAATAAAAACAAACATATAACAGGCGGCCTTATCGCGTTCTGCGATCTCTACCAGGCAACCCAGAATGGAGAGAGATAGCCTGGAAACGACATGGGGTTGCACTTGGTGCAAGTTTAAATAAAATAATAAGTTACAAACAGTGCTTACATACTAAATATAAAATACTAAAATAGATACATAAATACATACATACATATAAATAAACAGGCAAGAAAACGATAAAGCTTCAACAAGAACAAGATCACAGTGACAGGTAGTGCTCCTTTACCAGTCTTTTAAAGATCGGTAGTGATTGCGCGCGTTTTATAGTTACAGGCAATGCATTCCATAGACGAGCGGCCTGGACAGTAAAAGATTTGTCCAGGAAGATAGTGGAAAACATTGGCATTTTAAGTTTCATGTTATCCGATGACCTAAGAACTTTCGTGTGCGAGTCACATAAAAACTGAAATCGATTTTTGAGGTAAAGAGGGGTAGACGGGAAAAATAGTATATTATACAGGAGGGAAAGAATATGAGCATTCCGGCGAAGGCGAATTGGCAACCACTTGAGTTTCTCGCGGAATTCTGTGACATGGTCATATTTGCGCAAACCAAATATGAACCTTATGCAAACATTTTGAAGACGCTCAAGTTTATCAAGTTGTACTTCAGTGAGGTCAAGATAGCTGGCATCAGCATAATCAAGGACTAACTACTTAAAGATTATTGCGCAAGCTCTTCTTTTACCTATAAAAGAAGAGCTTGCGCAATCGCAATGTTGGTGGCAGTCGGCAGAAAATTACGCAGTCTCCTCAGAGATCCAGCAGATGCGAATAATTTGCGGCTAACTTCCTGCAACTGGCCAGTCCAAACATAGGTGTAGTGTAGAGAGAAAGAAAGAAAAATTAGTTTATTTGCATTAAAAACAAAAACACCTTAAAATTAAACAAAATGTTTTTAAACTATGAATGGCCTCAGCTCAGCATAATGTCAAATGGTAACACAGGGTATACCACCTGACGCTGATTTTCAGCTGCATCCCACGAGTGCCATACGCTCGCAAACATTTATAATAAGTATACAATTTTTTGTAAAAAACAACCTAAGATAAAATTTTGCGACTCTTAATTATAATAAAACAACAAAAATAAAAGTTTTATGTGCCCATCAACAAAAGAGAAATAACAATAATAAAAAGTATAAAATTAATAACATTGGTAAAATTGAAAGATGTATAAAATTGATAAAATATAAAAATATATAAAGTTGATTGATAACAATGCCAAAATTGAGAAATACATAGGGTACAATAATAACAACAAAAATTTATCTATTGCGCTTTAAATGGCTGATGTGTCAGCACGAACATCTTTAAATTCATTTTGATGATTTGATAAAAACAACTTTAATTTTAATTTGAATGTCGAGCAACTTTTACTATACTTTTTTGGAGGCGGGATATTGTTCCAGCATTTGGTAGCTGCGTACCGAAAACTGCCCCTAAAAGACGCAGACTTATGCTTGGGAATAGAAAGCTGTCGGGAACATTTTCTTCTCTCACCGATTTTGTGTCTACTAGTCCATAACAGCTTACCGTATAAGTAAGAAGGGGATTGAGACTTGATTACTCCAAAAAGTAGGGTCGCCAAGTGCAGCTTACGTCTAGCTTTCATTTTTAGAATGTTGTGCTCATTCAAGAAAGGTGTAACATGTCCTCTAAAGGGAACCTTAAAACAGAAGCGAGCGCAGGTGTTCTGAAGTCTTTGGATCATTTTTTCGGTTTTTGACAAAAGTTGTTGACCATACACTGTGTCCGCATAATTTAACTTTGATAAAACCAAAGACTCCACACCACAAACAAGACACGCAATTCCTCGCTAAGATACGGACGAGACTTGTATAGAATCTTAAGTCTTAGCAATTACGGATACACTCTGTCACGTGTTTGTGAAAACGAAGTTCCGTGTCCATAATAAGACCCAGATTACGTGCTTCGTAGACCCGTTCGATAGGCTCACCCATAATTGTTACACAGCTGACACAGGGTTTAATTTTACTAAGCTGGTTTACGGTGCCAAATAGCATATATTTTGATTTCGCAGGATTCAACGCAAGCGTGTTGGCATTAGACCACTGAACAATACTTTCAAGATCTGCATTAAGATCAATTAAAGCTGTAGGAGTTATAAATAACACAAGTTATAGTCTCTTCATGCCTCTTGTAAAATCACACGAGATAAAATGTTTTCCAATAACTCACGAGTATAAATAGATGAAGCTTGTAAAGTTCATATGGCAGACCGATTGTATTATGCTTCATACAATCTGCAAGGAACTCAACGTTTCTAAATGCTCCGGTTGGAATCTAGTGTGTTTTGTATGCCGGGAAAATAGCCTTTCAATACCACATCACCCACGATCTTATTGCCCATGACTTCGCTGTAGATGGATCCTTATACGGCTTTATTTTTGATATCCAAAAGAGAGAAAGAGAATGCAAAAGAGAGTCGGACGACATAGTAAAGATTGCAGGGAAAGTTTGCACGAAAAGGCACAAAAACAAGAAGAGTAGAAAAGACTGGAGGAAGCCTTTGCCAAACACCTAGAACCCAGAAGATAATCACCCCTATAAGATAATCATTGTCTTGACCATATGCCAATTTATTTTGGGTCTACTTATCAGCTCTTCTTCTTCCATACTACTCTGTTAATCATAATTTCATTAGCCGGGGTAATTTTTTAGCCATAACATCTTGACACTTCACAAACAGATAAAAAATCAAACCAATATAAATACTTTGTATGTCCTAAACTTATCTAAGAATTTACCAAAACAAATTATTATTTTCACCTTGTGCTATGTGAACACAAGGTAAATGTCTAGACACTTATTTACGGACTCAAATTATTTAGCTATAACAAACAGAAACTTAATTAAGTAACCACTCTCTTCAAACTTAAACAAAACCAGGTGCCTTGTCTAAGCTAAGACCTACAGAATTTATAGTGTTTTCATGGAACAGTACTCGTAATTTAGGGTTTGGTTTATAAATAAGACCATCCAACATTCATTGCTGTATGGATTGGATTTCTGACTTAAGAACTGCCTAGCATACCTAATCAGTTTATAACGCTTCCCAATGCTGGGACACAGTCCTCCTCTCTTTGAAAAAGAGACTGGGCCATAATTTACCACTCCAGGTCGGTTTGGAAGGATTGACCCGGGTTGGTGGCGGTCACAAACGTCTTCTACAAATCCAAGTTTGGGAGTAGGAAGAGTATAATTATTATTGTACTCTCCCTAACCTATCTTATATAGTTTAGTATTATTATTTGTATACTCTTCCTATATAGTATACCTACCGCCAACAAAATTTCTTAAAAATAATTGTGACGTATTAATACCGGAATTTAAAAAAAGACGATTTTTTTTTCGAACGCGATAAAATTTTGTAACGTCCGATTCCTGGGGGGTGACCATAAGCTCTTAGGGTAAGGTTATTTTGAGATCGCGTAAGTGACAGATGTATACAAGTCATATACATCTGTCTCTTACACACGCTCAAAATAACCTTACTCTGAGAGCTTATTATGGTCACCCCCCTTATAACAACTTAAATTTGTGGCAAAAACTCTTCATCATTCGACTCGTTAATGCAAAGTAAGTGACTAACAAACGGGTTAAACGGGAACAAAACTTTGATTAGGATTTTAACCACGGCCTATTTATAGGTTTCAAACAAAGCATATTTTTTTGTAATTAATTAATATATCGGAGTACCTACTTAAATGCTACAAAAATTAGTATTGTAGTAATTCGTATTAATTTACACGTTAGTGTAAATGCCCTCCCCAAAGTTATGATTCTATTCACCCCGTTTGACGGTACCAGTGAGCACACAAAAATAAACGGTCTTGTGAGACTATCAGCAGGGGGCCCTTGTGAGTTTACAAAGAAAATTTATTCTAAACGACTGAAATTTTATTATCTCTGCGTACATCCTACTCGAAGCCTTATGAACAGAAGTCACGTAAAAGTTGCTCTACGTCGTTCATACTTGCCTCAGTAAATGAGATGTCATTATTTTAATTACCTGTCAAAAACAAGGAGTTTATTGTGTGGATAATCTCTTACTTTGGTAAGGTTTATGATAGATGTGGATAAGTAAGTGATATATATTACACGAGATGGCGGCGCTCCATGTTCTATGCGCTCCAGTTGTATACGGCCGCAAAGGGTGACGGGATCTTAGTTAAGCGAGCCAATACCTGTCCAGTGAAGCGTGAGTGATGAACGACGCAAGTGCCCCAGTATCCCAGTCAAAGGTAGTTTAAGACCACAGTGCGGTTTTAGTCATTATGAGGCAGAAGAATTTTTTGTCACACAAAGCAGAACGTAGAATTTATTAAATTAACCTACGTCTTTTGTAATTTTTAGTTCAAGTTTTCTGATATAGTTAGTATAGTTACACGCATTTTTCATAAAACGTGTCAATTTATCTTGACAAAGCTTTTATTCCATTACCTAGTATATATTTTCAGGTTACTTTAATCAAATCAACAGGTGGCGGCACTCCAATTTCAGTCAATTTCAAAACTATGGCACATTTTATTGGGTAGGATGAATAATTGAATATGTATTTTACATACCTTTGCCTCAAAAGTTCTAGTGAACCAAATCTTTCTTTTTTCCCCTTTTTGCTTGTGCCTAAACAAGCCTTTGATAAAAATATTGACGTATCCAAAGTTCGGTTAAAAGAAGTATTTTTTCGAATGTTTGAGCAATAACGGCAGAATAGATATTCAAAAATCCTATGTAAACAAAATCGGTAGCGCTTGAAGTGATTTTTGATTGAGAACTTTCTTTCTTTTAAAGGGCTATGTTGGGACGTTTTATATTGCTAAGTAGAATCTTAAATATATTATAAACATAAGGTATGTAGGTATGCAGTCAAATAATAACGCGCAAAACTACTTTTTTTTTCTTTTTTTATTAATTACACGTGTTCTCAGCATGAGCGTTATAATACGAAGAATACTTTAATATGTGGACTTATATACTAGTGGAAAGGTTTACATGTGTGTGTCTGTCTAGACCCCACAGTGAGCTGTGCAGCAGTGAGTGAATAGGAAGTCACACGTATATCAGATCACTCTTCTAATTGTTTTAGCAATCATTACTTAATAATTAATATACATTAATATTTCAAGTTCTTTATTTCTCTATCTTTATAAAACAGTCGTTTGTTTCTTAAATAATCTATTCAAACGACCATAAATCAAGATTTTTTGAAGACCACGGGTGGTCTGTCCGTCTGTCACAAGGCCGTGAAAGCTAGACAGTTGAAATTTTCAAAGATCTATGAAGAAGTATTTCTGTTGCTGCTATGACAACAAATACGAAAAACAGAATACAATAAACATTTAAGTGGGGCTCCCATACAACAAACGTGATTTTTTGCCGTGTTTTGCGATAATGGTACAGCACCCATCGTGCACGACTCCGACTAGCACTTGGCCAGTTTTTTACCACCAATGTCCCAATCTGACGTTTGCTCGCTACTGCTTGCACACGATAGGGTTGTTTGATTATCACGTTACACGTTTGTACTACACGCCATGCATGTGCTGTCAGCTGAAGCACCTACCGACGTTTATACCGATGTTAATATCGATAGCTCGACTTGCAGCTCAGGTTTTTATTTTTCCGTTTGTTCTTTACCAATGTATGTTTTTTTTATATATACTTCTGTAGATTTGTACTTGGCTGGTTTTTTTTTAAGTAAAGTAGTAGTGATAACTTTATCATGGTCATCAGGGAATGATGAAAATGTCGTGATACCTATGAAGGTGTATGGCTATAACAGTAGAGTCTAGAGAAACAATGGATAGACTGGGAAAAAGGTTTTTTTTTCTAAAAAGGGAGTGGCTACTGCGTGGGACTTAGGGCCGAAACACATAACCGCGCTGCGGCGCCGCAACGGCGACATGGGCGTTGTCTTTCTTTGTCCCGAAACGCCGATTACGACGCGGTTATGAGTATCGGCCCTTACTTAGTATGGGTGAAAAAGACGTTGAACCAAATAAATGGATTGGGATACGGCCATGAGAAAGATAATGTTCTTTTACATCTCTCATGGTCGGTAAGTAGGTTCTTATGACCTCCAAAAGGGCCTTTTAGGTGACTAATTAGTGCTCTAGGGTAAAAGTGTAGCTAGAAAAGCCCTAGGGCGGTAAGTAATTAAAAACAAACACTTGTTTCTTTCAAAAAGTTCGCGTACATCTAACCATCATACTGGCAATAGACATCATGCATTCAGCCCAATGACCAAAGAGGTCGCTTTGCTATTCAGCCTTGTCTTCGTGTGAGTATAATAGTAATCAATTTTAAATATCGAACGACGAAGCTCAATTTCGTTCTTGAAAAAAAAAAAAATATCTTTACTTGATTCTTTTTAATGAAAAAAGGCGGTAATAGAAAACTTTTACTTTAAATATTGTTTGTTTTTGGGACTTTTTTATAATTACGTGCTAATTAGGAAAAAACATGAGTTCTTCTAGTGATGAAGATATAAGCTGCACCCCCGATTCAATGAAAATGGAAGCTGAAGCAGCAATTAACAATATTTGGCCTGAAACTTCTAAAGAGAGATATTTGATAACTTACGACGAGTTCATAAAGTGGCGAACAGAAAAACGAGTAAAGTCTTTATCCGAGACTGTATTCTTAACATACTTTAGTGAGCTATCAAAAAAGCTGCAGCTACCTAGTTTGTAGTGAATTTATTCAATGTTAAAAGCAACTATTAGTTCTAAACACGACATCAATATCAAGAACTATTCAAAATTATCATCTTTTCTAAAAAGACAATCTGCTGGGCACAAAAGTAAAAAGTCAAAGGTTTTTACAGCGCAAGACGTGAAAACATTCATAAATGAAGCACCTGGTGACATATATTTAGCTGTAAAGGTACGTAAAATAATAAGCATATAATGGTAATACTTCATAATTAATTTTTTATACTCTTACAATCCTATAAAACATACTTATTTTTATATTTCGCTTGTTTTAGGTGGTTCTTATCTTCGGTATAACTGGCGCATGCCGAAATATTGAATTGACAACTATAACAATAGAGAACATAGAACAACAGAGTCAGTTGTTAGTAATTAAACTACCGAACGCAAAAACTAAAATTGACCGAACATTTGTAGTTCCTCACGTTTGAACGTCAAACAAAAATTAAGATTAAAATTTACAAGTAATAAAAGTTGATTCTACCGTGCATTCGGAAAAGTAGCTAGTAATGGAGAAGAATTTTTATTTTCATTGCTTATATATTTGTATGTATGTATTTATTTATCTATTATTTAGCATATGTATTTATTGTGTTTCTAGAAAATATTATTGAAATTACATTATGTTCATTGTTGGTATTGTCGCACCAATGACAACCCCATGTCATGTCCAGGTAATCTCTGTCCATTCCAGGTTGCCTGGAAGAGATCGCGGTATGCGATAAGGCCGCCCATTGTATGTTTTTAGTATTAAGTTTCTTTTTCTTGTTTATTATGGTGTACAATAAAGTGTATATAAATAAATAAATAAATAATTTTTTTTTTTTTTTTTTTTTTTTTTTTTTTTATTTATAGGTCAATCTGCGATCAGTCCGTGGACTATAATCAGATGGGTTGAAGTATGTAGAGGTTTTAGTGAGTTAGCGCCATCGCCCTAACTCTCCTTATTAGAATAGCACATTTGCTCTTTTCAGGCGGTTAATTGGATTACACATTAGAAGCGTGCTTGTCAATGGGTTAGGGTGATGTTTCAGTCGATCTGTATATTTGTCTTTGTACTGTTTGGATTCTTCCATAACAGTCTTCATGCTGAGGTATTCATGAATCTCTGAGTTGCGGGTGAACCAGGCTGCACCACTTATAGTCCTTAGGATGTTGTTTTGAGCTCTTTGGAGGCAAAGGATGTTTGACTTGGAAGCCGAGGACCATAATTGTATTCCATAAGTCCAAATGGGTTTTATGACTGAGCTGTAGACCCTGAGTTTGTTGCTCAGAGACAATGTTGACTGTCGGCCAAGCAGCCACAAAAGATTTTTAAAGCGATAGTTTACTTCGTTGCGTTTTTGCTTGATGTGATCTTTCCAAGTCATACGTTGGTCCAAGTAGAATCCTAGGTATTTAACACATTTGGTTTGTGGAAGAGGATCTTGGCCGAGATTGATTGTTGGACACAGTTTCTTTCTCAAAGTGAATGTGATATGGTGAGATTTGGGGGCACTTGCTTTTACGCGCCATGTGCTCAACCAGTCACTCGTTAGTGTAAGTTGGTTTTGGAGGATTCTACTGGCTTCGTCTGGGTCATTATTTGTTGCAAGAAATGCGGCGTCATCCGCGAAGGTCGCCACCGTTGTATTAGGAGCTTGAGGAAAGTCATGGGTGAATATATTGTACAACACAGGACCAAGGACTGAGCCCTGGGGTACTCCAGCGCTGCAGGTATGAAGAGCAGAACGCGCGTTCCGTTGTTTCACTTGGAACATCCTGTCTTTCAGGTAAGACTTCATCAGAAGATAGAATGAAGGCGGAAGAGTATTTTTTATTTTGTACAATAGGCCTTTATGCCATACACGATCAAAAGCCTGCTGGATATCGATAAATGCTGCTGAGCAGTACTCTTTCTTCTCAAGGCATTGTCTGATAGTGTTGTAGACCCTATGTACTTGCTCCACTGTAGAATGCTCTTTGCGAAACCCGAATTGGTGATCGGGTATAACATTCTTTTCCTCAAGATGCGGTCTTAGCCTAGTCAGCAAGATGCGTTCCCAGAGCTTGGACAGTGTTGACGTAAGGCTAATGGGCCTGTATGCTGTGACTTCATTGATTGGTTTACCGTGCTTGTGAATCATCACTATTTGCGACATTTTCCATAAAGAGGGGAAGTAGCAGACTCGGAAGGTTGCATTAAAGAGGTTGGTAAAGAAAACAATGCATTTCCTGGGTAGCTCCTTGAGTAGCCTTGGTGTAATTAGGTCGAAACCGGGGGCTTTATTTACTGATAAATTGGATATCTCTCTGGCTATCTCTCTTGGCGATGTTGGTCGCAGCGGAGCACCTGGTTTTATCTCTTCATTTAGTTCAATATCTATTTGTGGATCTTCAGGGCCATCGCTTTCATTAGGTTTAAATACCTCGACCAGATGGGCTGCAAATACTTCGGCTTTTTCTGAGTCAGTACGTGCCCAAGAGTTGCCTGTTCTAAGTGGAGGTAAGCATTGCTGTGGTTGACCCATAGCCTTTGTAGCTTTCCAAAGGGAGTGGTGACCGTTTGCGGTTGGAGACATCATTTCCAGTTTTCGCTTAAGACATTCGTTGGCTGCTTCAGCAAGAGAGGTTTTTAGATCTGCTATCGCTCTGTTGAGCCTTGTTCTGTCCTCTCTGTTGCGAGAGAGCTGCCACACTCTACGTAGCCTTCGTTTTTCCGATATTTTATTACGAATCTCAACTGGTATTGGTAAATAACGGTTTGTTGAATCCATTTCGGGAGTATTAGACCAAGCTGCCACTTGCATCAAGTTAGTGATATACAAGCACGCATTTTCAATATCTTCATGAGTTTTTAGGGGAATATTGAGGCAGATATTCGATTCCAGATAAGCTCGGAAGGTTTCCCAGTTTGTTTTTGCATTATGCAAGCTATCATTTTCTGTTTCGCGATGTATGATTGTTGTGCTTATAATTAAAATAACAGGTGTGTGGTCTGAAGAACCATCGAGGCTAGATTCCACGTGGACATACAGGTGGCATATATTTTTGGTGATGTAGAAGTCTAAGAGGTCTGGGGTCTTTTGAGTGTCAGTGGGCCAATATGTCGGCTCGCCGGTAGATAGTGGCATCAGCCTATTTGCATCAACGCTTTTTTTCAATTCACGACCTCTTGTTACTGTTGTTCTGGCTCCCCAATAAGTGTGCTTTGCATTCCAGTCTCCGCCAGCTATGTATCGATTCCCTAGCGTCTGGAAGAACTCCGTGAACATGGCTTCCTTGATAGAATGACGTGGTGGACAGTATACCGCCGAGAGGTTTAGGTGCCCAGAGCGGTCCTCTATTTGCACTGTAGTAGCTTGCAAGTAGTTGCTTGAATAAGGTGGTAGTAGGTTATGCTTCACACTGTTTTTGATAACAATCGCCGAGCCAGCGTGAGCGCCACCATCGGGGTGAGATGTGAAATATACACTATATCCTGGAATGCATATTCGGCTTCTAGAAGTCGTATGTGCTTCAGATATAAGACATGCATCTAGCTTGTTAGATTTAAGGAAAATCTCCAATTCAAGTGTATTCGGTGCGAGACCGTTAATGTTCCACGTTGCGATGTGTAGTGAAGTCATTTTGATAGTTTGGATACGAGTGTTGTTATAAGACCCAGCATGGAGCTTATTTGTTGAATTAGAAGATCGATCTTTTCACTTTGCCTTAGGAGGATATTCTCTAGTACAGAGTTCGTTGTGTTGTGTTTCTCATAGTTCGTAGTTGGTGCGTTGGCATTTCCAGTTACAGCTTGTGCATAGGTCTTTTGGTGTGGTAAATTATGGTCTTCGGTGATTAGACTGGGCGGAAGGCGTGGCCCAGTGGCTATAGTTGGCATGGTGATTGACTGGATTGGCTTCCGTGTTTGTGGGTTATTTTTATGTCTCCGAGTAACTAGTTCTTTATAGATTTGACAGCCTTTGTAGTTAGCTGGGTGATCACATGAGCATAAAGCGCACTTGGCTGGTGTGTTTCGGTCTTTTTTATCACAATCAGAAGTTCTGTGATTTTGTCCGCACTTGACACATCTAAAAGGCCTCATACAATTGTTCTTGGAGTGTCCATATTCTTGACAGCGTTGGCATTGGACAATGCTTTTGGATTTTCGAGGATCTTCTATTTTAATTTTTTGGTTGTATATGTACGTGATGTTTTTAACTGCTGGATTGTCATTGCTTGGTTCAAGATTGACAAAAAACGTGGAAGTTGGTTTTTTGTCAGGTCCGTATCGCGCATTGACTATTTCACCCCTCACTTTGTTGCCAGTAGACTCAATAGCTTCAATGATAGCTTCATGTGGAGTGCTCTGGTGGAGATTTTTGATGACAATGCGGTAGCTTTTGGTGTCCTTTGGCGTGAAGGTATAGCCAATAAGACCGTTGGCTCTTATAACAGTTATAACTTTCTTGTATTCATCTGTGTTGCACGGAAGTACATGCAAAAGACTTTTGTTTATTATCTTAAGCTTAAATTGGTCTTTGTTGCTTACTGTTTCGATTAGTTTTGAAAGCTCTTTTACGTCTTGTATTCCATATAGCACAATCGGTGGAGGTTTATTAGGTCTTTCAGGGTTGCTGTTAAGACCTACATTTTCAACAGGGTCCAAGGGTAGATTTTCGAACCTGTTACTGGTTACAGTTCCTTCAGCCTGTGAAGGTGAATCACTTATCTTCCTCTTTTTGTTGTGGCGGGGAGTAGGGACTAGTTGCCAAGGAGGTGGAGCCGGATTTTGGCCGCTTGCTTCGCAAGGGTTATTCGGTTGCTGAGTTTCCTTTTCCATGACTTCTGTTTCAGGTTGAGTTATTTGCGTTGTGTTTATTTGCTCAATGGCACTCATTGATGAAGACCTGTGTCTGGTAAATAGTCCAGGATGGAATACTTGTTGAGTAAGGTTTGGTTTTGTAGATTTATTATTATTGTTATTGCTCATATTTGTTTCCAAGAGTAGGGCAGAACCAAACCGTCGCTCTCAGGGTGACGCCCAATGGAGGAGATTAGATATGTAAATAATTTTTTTGTTATTATGGCATCAGTTTTCCAAACGTCAGATGACATTTTAAAGTTGAAATAACATAGCGAATCTAATAAGAATTTGACGAAAAATTGTTTTTTTTTTTTTGAAGGTGGATCGAAAAAACTTTGAAAATTAAAATGACACTTTCGTATTTAGTTCACTGATTGTTTGTTTGAATAACTATTTATTTTAGTCCAAAAACAGTTTTACACAGTTATTACACTATGAAGTTCACTTGCACTATGTTTTTGAGCATTATACTTATAGATTAACGCGCAAAATCACTAATTATCCAGCAGCGTATCTACGCGTGTTGACAGTTTATGATTCTACTATGGAGAAGAATGCACAAGGAACTCCATACATACTCTTTAAAAAAAAAGGTGTTTTACAATATTAACATAAGTATATACATTAATAAATTCATATATTTGAGGACCATGCATCCAGAATAGCACTACACACTATACTATGTACAGGAATAAAGTATTAAAAGCAGGTAAATTCATTAATTTGATAAGTAGGAACATGGTTCTCACAAACTTACAAATATTGCAAATATAGGCCATAACATATAATGACAATCTTTATTATTTACTTAGATTACTATTTGTACCAAGAATCAAGAACTTTGGCCAAAGGAATTAGATTTTTCATACAAATTTTTGCCCCCTTTTTTCACCCTTTAGGGGTAGAATTAAAAAAAATATTTCTTATAGGATGCTTTCGTCATAAAAAGAACATATCTTATCTTTCTCTTTTGTTAAATGTGCTCTTTACTCCTTCTACCCCTCTATACCTCAAAGATCGTTTTCAGTTTATCTGCGATTCCCACACGAAATCTCTAAGGTCATCAGATAACTTGCGACTTATAATGCCAATGCATTCCACAACTTTCATGGATAAATCTTTTACTGTCCAGGCTGCTCGTCTGTGGAATGCATTGCCTGACCCAATTAAACGTGCTCAGTCGTTGCCTGTATTTAAAAAACTCATAAAAGAACATTACCTATCGCTGTGATTGTGCTCTTTGTTTTTAGACATAATGTGCTATGAATGTCGTACATCATTTATTTTCATTGCTTATATATTTGTATGTATGTATTTATGTATGTATTATTTAGCATATGTATTTATTTGTGTTTCTATAAAGTATTATTGTTTCTATATTATGTTCATTGTTGGTATTGTCGCACCAATGACAACCCCATGACATGTCCAGGTAATCTCTGTCCATTCCAGGTTGCCTGGAAGAGATCGCGGTATGCGATAAGGCCGCCCATTGTATGTTTTTAGTTTTAAGTTTCTTTTTTCTTGTTTATTACGGTGTACAATAAAGTGTATATAAATAAATAAATACCCTCTAAGTTACAGGTCTCTATGATCAGCGGTTTAGGCTGTGTGTTGATCCGTCAGTCAGTCATTCAGCACAAAGCATTTTATATGTATAGATAAAAATAAAGTGTACATTATAAAACTGCGTTCATGAAAGTAGATAAATTTCTCGAAATTTTATTAATATTTAATGAAACTGAAGTTGCTTTACAATATTGTTTTTAATGGATAGCTCCATAATAATGTTCATGAAAGATGAAACTTCGTAGTGCAATGAAATTGTTTTCTCTTCATCGCAATTCATAAAGCACACATGCAAGTACATGTTTGATATCCAACCCTTACACACTACCTACAGGTTGCCGAAGTCTGAGTTTCCTAATAGCAAAAATGTTGGGGTCTTTAAGTCAATAGTAAATAGTTTACTTCTAGGCAAGCGTGCTTCACTGCCGACAGGTGAGGTAGTGGTCAAATCAATAATAAAAAAACCGGCCAAGTGCGAGTCGGACTCGCGCACGAAGGGTTCCGTACTTGGTAAATTGCGGTTTACGATTTATGACGTATTAAAAAAAACTACTTACTAGATCTCGTTCAAACCAATTTTCGGTGCTAGTTTACATGGTCATGTACATCATATATTTTTTTTAGTTTTATCATTCTCTTATTTTAGAAGTTACAGGGACACACACACTTATTTTACCACTTTGGAAGTGTCTCTCGCGGAAACTATTCAGTTTAGAAAAAAAATATATTAGAAACCTCAATATCATTTTTGAAGACCTATCCATAGATACCCCACATATATGAGTGTGATGATTTTTTTTTTTTTTAGTTTCAGTTTCAAGTATGGGGACCCCCAAAATTTATTGTTTTTTTTCTATTTTTGAGTGAAAATCTTAAAGCGGTTCACAGAATACATCTACTCACCAAGTTTCAACAGCATAGTTCTTATAGTTTTGGAAAAAAGTGGCTGTGACATACGGACGGACAGACAGACAGACAGACAGACAGACAGATGACGAATCTATAAGGGTTCCGTTTTCTGCCATTTGGCTACGGAACCCTAAAAAGCTAGGTTTGTAGCTTCCAGCGGTCACCGATACTGTTCTGTATTCAGTGAAGAGATGGGCAGGGGTGGGTGTACCCCATTGTTGCGAAGTTCATTACCGCGATGTACGATACAGCGAAAGTTTACTATCGCGACGTTCGTTGTTGCGAAAGTTCTTAACTGCGATGTACGTTACCGTGAAAGTTTACCATTGCGACGTACGTTGTCGCGAAAGTTCTTAACTGCGATGTACGTTATTGCGAAAGTTTACCATTGCGAAGTACGTTGTCAGGAAAGTTATTTACTGCGATGTATGTAACTGCGAAAATTTACCATTGCGACGTACGCTGTCGCGAAAGGTATTTACTGTGACGATTGCAGTTTCGATAACACGCTTTTGCGATTTAGGTCATCTAGGAGTGTTGCTGATACTGGTGATAGTGGAAATATTATATTGTTGGACATGACTAACAAAAGAGCAAAAAATGTGAGCAAATTTAATTATAATTGAAGCAAAAGATAATAATAATAAAATATACATGAACAAAATTCATGTACCTATCTATCTAAGTCAACTTATTAATATAAAGAATGTATTCCTTTAGGTTAAGTGTATTTACAGAGAAAAAACTATGCGTGTTTATGTCTTATTTATGTAGATACCTTTAAACGAGCAATTCTTGTATATATGTATATATATAGATAATCTGAATTTCGGAAACGTCGCCAACGATTTTCATGTAATTTAGTATGCAGGGCCTTTCGGGAGCGAAAGCTGGGAGCTTCTAGTGTGCGATATACTTAGACAGGCACCTACATGAATTTTGTTTTTGTTGATTTTTCTTTTGTTTCATTTAAAAGTACCTACATGAATTTTGTTTATGTTTATTTTATTATTATTATCTTTTGCTTCAATTATAATTAAAATTGCTTTCAATTTCTGCTCAATTTTTTGTCATGTCCAACAATATAATATTTCCACTATCACCAATAGCAGGAACCCTCCTAGATGACCTAATTCGCAATAGCGTGTTATCGAAACTGCAATCATCACAGTAAATAACTTTCGCGACAGCGTACGTCGCAATGGTAAACTTTCGCAGTAACCTCCATCGCAGTTAAGAACTTTCGCGACAACATACGTCGCAATGGTAAACTTTCGCAGTAACGTACATCGCAGTTAAGAACTTTCGCAACAACGAACGTCGCGATAGTAAACTTTCGCTGTACCGTACATCGCGGTAGTGAACTTCGCAACAATGGGGTACACCCGGCAGGGGTATTATAAACACCAACACTCAAGCAATTCTTCGAAATTAATGAAAAAAGTGATTATTTTAGACTAGCTGTTCCCCGCGGCTTCGCTCCCGTGGACCGCACAGGACCCGTTTTCGGGATAAAAAATAAGCCTATGTCACTCAGAAATAATGTAACTTTCTATTGGTGAAAGAATTTTTAAAATCGGTCCAGTGGTTTCGAAGCCTATTCGGTGCAAACAAACAAACAAAAAAATCTTTCCTCTGTATAATATTGGTATGGTATAGATAAAAACGTGCCCTCTGCACGTTTTTTATCTACAATAAACAGGTTTTAACGACTAAATCAGTTTTGTTTAAAAAACTACGCGGTTTTAGAGTTTCTAACAGAACTTAAATACGTATCTCTCTAAATAGCTTTATTTATTACAATTCTAACTGGTCTCAACAGCTCCTAGCCTCACAGATCAGCAAAACGAGTTACTATAATAGCGAATAAAAATATATTGTATGTTATAAACCGTGAGGCATTAGAATTGGGACGCTCATTCAAAAGATTTATGCCTCAAAAGCAATGTGAAGTTCTGAAACGTCCGTTGCAAATACGATTGACTTTTAAATTCGATTCATATAAAGATCGTGTAAAAGAGGGATTCGGAAACCGATTTAAATTTTATCTCTTCCATTTCGAAGTCCATATGTTGTGATGTATGTAGCTTTACAAAGCGAGCTGTTTAATATTGAATAGTTGCGGTTGTGCTAGCAATAAAAGAGTCAAAGAATGATTGATATGATGTCGGATAATATTGTGAGTGTAATCAATCATTGATGCAGATTTCTGAACATATTGAAAGAGACTGAATTGAAATGTATCTTAATTTTTTATTTTATTTTATCTTTAGTTTTTGGTACAACTATTACTTTTTATTTATTTATTTATTTAGCGCTTTTGTCATAAGGCGTCAAGTTTATTGCTCTTTTATTATTCAATTTAAGACATTCTATTACCTACTCGGTTATTTGAGGAAGGTCGGTGATGGTATGATAAAGGTCTCATAGTCAGGTGCTACGCAACAATACGCCAACGGTTTTTATAAAAATTATACTGAAAGCCGTCTTTGAAAGCCTTTTCTTGTAACTAAAATATTGAATATACCACGTTAGTGCACCGAAAATGATTCTCAGACATTTTTCACCGAACTTTATATATCTGCAGACAAATTGTATTAAAGTTCAAGTAATATAATTTAATAAAATATATAAAACTTGAACACTTTTCAACGTGGTATGTTTCAAAATAGCATTGGTACTTAAACTTCACTTTGCGGTTTAATTTATCGCATATTTTATTCATTGCCTTCGCTTTGTCAAATTACAACTCGGTTGTTTTTATGAATTGTGAGATTTCATTATTAAGAAGCAGCGAGATTTTAGTTTGAAAAATGAGGAGCGTTAAAATACACGCACTTTTCACTGTCTAAAGAGTTCATAGACGGAGCATTCCAAAATTAAGATGCATTTAATATCAACACATGGGCTACCTAATGAAATGGACGTTATTGCATTTTTCGTTTTGGCTCCTTCCAAAGAGGTTCCGGGTATCTAGATAGTTCATTTATACAGTTTAAAAGGAATGCTTTTGGCGGAATCAATTTCAAAGAAAAGTCAGAAATGGAGAACGTTTTAAAAGCAATACGATCCATTACACTTCACTTGTGCAATTTATCAGGAAATGAAAGTTCTCATGAGTATGAACAGCGTATACTATGCGACCAACCCTGAAATCAATAGAGTAAGTCAGCTTTGTTCTACATGTTGCTGATTCTAAGCGAATGTAAATGTACTGTGCATCAGATATCCTATTATCAATTTCAGAGCAGGTCAGAAAAAGTAAAAGGTGTTTATGACGTTTTGGATATAATGACACATGATTTTATTTCTGTAAGTTGGTTTGTACAAACACTTATTACGTACATGTCGATCATATTTTTTAAAACTATCTGAGATCGGCATTTCTTATATCTACTCTGAGAAGAAAGGCCGATACAAACTCAGAAGTCACAGTCTCTTTTAAAGTCCAGACAAAATCTTGGTTAGATCATGTGCGAAGACCATGTAGATTGCTGTCTGAAATGGTCTTTTGAGGCAAGATCCAGCTAGATTGAGTAGACCTGTCCAGTCAGTGCACGCATTTTTCTATAACTATGCAGCTCAACTCAGAATTTGAGGAGCTCAACGATTCGACGAACAATACCAAAGAAAGGACATTCATGTTAGCATTCATGTTTGCATTCATTCTTAGCGAGCGCCGACAGTACGTTGAGTATGCGGGACGTGAATCGCGTCCTTATTACACGTTCTCCGGGGTAAGTCAAGGCAGTAATATTGGACCTCTGGAATTTATTTTAATGATCAATGATCTGCCTACAGTCGTAAAAGAGGCGAAGTTTCTGCTGTTTGCAGATGACTTGAAATTATTTCTGAATATTAAAGATACGGCTGACTGTAATAGACTACAGTCTGATATTGATAATGTAGTTGAATGGAGTAAGTCCAACAACCTGCATTTCAATGTGTCTAAATGCTGTGTTATGAGCTACAGTCGCGCGCGTGCTCCATTGCAGCATCAGTACATCATGGACGGGGTAGTTATTCCGCGTGTCTCACATGTACGAGACCTGGGCGTTCAGATGGTGTCAGAGCTGACGTTCCGGAAACATATAGTTGAGGTGTGCGGCAGGGCTTTCAGAAATCTCGGTTTCATCTTAAGACAGTGTAAGGATTTCACTGACATTGCTGTTGTTAAAGTTCTGTATAATGCCCTTGTGAGGAGTCATCTAGAGACAAGTGCATTTATTTGGAATCCACATGAAGAGAAATACAGTCTCATGTTGGAAAAAATTCAAAACAAGTTTTCTAGATTTCTCTATTACAAACAGTACGGAGTGTATCCCTTTTATCCCCTGATGTACCCGAGTCTGTTCGTCCTGGGCATGGTCGGGTACACCAGACTAGCAGTAAGAAGGGACGTCGCGGTGCTCAAATATGTGGCGAGCATACTAGTAGGGTTGCTGCACCACCCGGAGGTACTGGAAGCGCTGCGGCTGCGCGCACCGGACGGATGCGTGGGCGCGCGCCGCCGACCCGCTCTCTTAGACGTGCCATCGGCTAGGACCAACCTCCTCAAGTTTGCCCCTATCTCACGAGCCGCGCGTATTATTAACGTTATTACAATGTCAGAAGACATATTTGGGCAAAGCCTGCGGAGTTTTCTCCAAAGGGCTCAAATCATTATTGAAAGAGGCCTGGAGCTATAGACTTTGTCATGGTAAAATTAATTTATTGATGTATGAATACTTATTATTATTTTATTGTGTGCTATTTTGCTGCTGCTATTTTAGTTTTATGTAATTTTGTCTGTTTGTGACTTGTAGCATCATATTGGAGCAATCTGTAAGGATGTTATAATTGGTGATTATAAATAAATAAATAAATAAATAAATAAATGTAGGCCGCATAAATTTCTCAATTATACTTAGTTATATAGTGAATGCCTAAGCCAGTTAGCAAAGTTTCTGGTATGGCCTAGCCATCAATGATCGCTATTCTATAGACATCTCACCTTGATGACTAAGGTGAGGTGAGCTCAAAGTGAGCTTTCAGTCCAAACGATGTGTTAGGGATTGCTAGCTCTTTTCGTGCTCATTCATCACACACTCATCCATTTTGTAAATTTTCAGTATCTTCTTTTTTGTCTCAGTTTTCTTAGTGGTTGTTGTATATAAATAATATATTAAAATATGGCGTAGACCAATAAACATAGAAAGAGAGCATCATGATTAGAAAAAAAACCCAACTGCTTAAAAAGCAAACTAAAAAGACGTAAACAAGGAGAAAATCATGCTGTGCAGTCGGAGGATACATATTCACGAGCTGGCTCATCAAAACCAGATGTATCCTCCGACTGCACAGCATGATTTTCTCCTTTTCGCATTTTGCTTTTTAAGCAGTCGGGGTTTTTTTTGATTTTTTGAATTAGGTAACTTTTTTTGTTACAACTTTTTAGTTATTTTTTTTTTTCGAATTGTACCTAATTCAAACACATAAGTGTTATTTCCTATATGTTTTTTTCCACACGATGGGATTGGTAGAAAAACAATTTGGGCCCCACAATATGGTGCCCAAAACCCGCCATTTTCCTTTTTTCCAATTTTATTGAAGACGAATCGATTGACGTAACATGAATATCGGCCAACGCGTTTGGACTTGGATTTGGACTCTAGAACGCCACATAGCAAACAAACATACATACATACGTATACATACATATAGATAAACACATTACCGTCCTTCGGCAGTCGGGTAAAAAACATTTCGAATTTTTACGACTTCCATAAAAGATACTACAAAGTGATAATATCCTCAATTACGGAATTCAGTGTTCCTGTTTTTGTTTATTCGTTTTTTGACACCGAGATCCGAAATAATCATCAAAATCGGTTCAACTCTGTAGAAGGCGTTTTTTCTGTTCTGTGGTTCAACTAGTAAAAAGTTCTGAGGTGAAATACATAAAAAAATAGAGTCGAATTGATAACCTCCGCCATTTTGAAGTCTGTTAAAAATATTATTTTTTCCACGAAATTGTCGTGTACAGGCAGAGAAAACATATTTTTTTTTAATATATGAACCATTTTAATTAAAGCTCTCAATATCTCTACCATTACAGCTCAAGTGAAATTCTTCTTTCTCATATCATACAAACGCATGAATAATTTGCGTACACATATAATTATGTATACCATAATTTAGTTATTAAACTGACGACCTTAATAAAAATTCCCATAGACTGTATAAAAAATAGGACTATTATATTATACGCAAACATTTTGTATTATTAATTAATAGTCACTAGTAAGTACGTTAGGCCCTATAATTTTGACTCTAGCTTACAATAAAACAAGCTAGATGCTTTATTAAAATAAGTCATGGAACCTAACCCATTCGTATTATGTCATCACTATTGTTGTTGTCACACTGATATTATAAAGACGAAAGTTTGTGAGTGTGTTTGTATCTTTGTTACTCTCTCACGCAAAAACTACTGAATGGATCTGGATACAATTTGGCAAAGAGATAGATTATAGTCTGGCATAGCACAAAGAATACTTTATCCCGGGAATATGATCTCTTGATATAATTTTTAAAGAAGTTAGTTTCATCCTTAATGTTGACTAAGTTTTTCCAGCGGCTTACCTCTCATGGCTTATCCCACAGGGATGAGGTTTTTCTGGAATAAAAAGTATGATATTATACTGAGAGTTCCTTTAGGGCTAGAAATTCTTTCAGAGATGAGTCACAGCATGCTAAGTACGGTAAACACAACCTGTCAGAATCTTAAGAGAGAAAGAAGAATCTCAAGAAATTTATGTGCAAAATAAAACTGAAAATCTGGTCAGATCCCGCAACGAAATTAGTGAGAAAAGAACAGCGGAGAAGTAAAATAGTATATTATGCAACTAGTGAATAAAGGATGGCTTTAAAGCGAGGGCCATAGATTAATCACGAGCAAGTGAAGGATTCTAACGACTGAATCACGACCGTAGGGAGTTGTGATCTGAGATGTTGGGATGCTGCTTACATTGGGGTAGCAAAGGGGGGGGCTAAATTTTGGTTATTTTTACCTAGGACATACCGTTTTCGAGATATCATTTTGGAAATATAGAGCATTTTATGCAAAATAAAGTAAGATACGGAAGCCCATAATTCGGAAACAGTGCCTCGTAGGGCTATGCTTTTCAGAACCTAAATGGTTTTTATGGCCAAGGTTAAACCGAAACTGCAATAAAATTGGAAAATTTCCGAAAAAGAAAAAAATTAACGTCAAGAAGTTATGCCACAAGTCAAGAAAATATCTCACGCCGCCGTGCTAGCATTTAAGACAAAATGAGTTTATCGCCCAAACTGTGATTAAAAGTGTGACTTACGCGATGTCACAGTAGGCCGTGCTCGCCGGGCTGAACGTAAGTGAGTAACACCTTTTGTCCGATAGTTCGTCACGTCTTACATAAAACTGTTTGCACATGACTTACCAGACCCTCCACTTAGGTAAAATACTTATTTGCCTAGGTAATCAGCATAGAAAAAAAGCTCGTCAGACAGGCTTTCATTTGCAAGATTATGACGTCAATCCTAGTGACGTCAGCGCTCCTATTCTTAGCTTTGTTCACTTCGTCATTCTTCCTTAAATGCCCTTATTTGTCTCTGACACATCTATCAGAAGGTCTCGATATAATCAACGTCATCGCTCTTTTGACACACTTATCTGGCTCTTCTCCTTGTACCTATAGGATGAAATATGACCTTTTATTAAGTGCCTTCCGTGAAGTACTTTATTAATGAGGAATAAACCCATTTATGATTATAGTTTATTTCTGTATCATAGTCAAACATGCTTTCCAATGAATGCTTCTTCTTCTTTTGTGCTGAAATAACCTACAAGTTGACAATTAATGCAGAGAACATTATAGACTGGTTAAGTGAGTTTATAGTCTTTACATTGATCAAGAGGGATCGCAGTAGTTGTTGTCATTTTAGCAGCCCATGCTCTAAACAATCCTTAAGTCGATTTACGACCTATGGGAGGCAAGGGTGACGCATTGCTAGACAACTACACGTTATACAAAACAACCATTCATCCAATAAGATGTCCATTGGAAACGCCGGGAGGGGACGCCCTAGAAAGACATATATAGACCTTATTGGTGATGTTCTTCATAAAGGCCAGGTGCGCAGTACTCATAACAGGCGTGCGTGTATGACTGGATTTATGAATGTGAGTGAAGAAAAATAAATATTTAAGGATCATAGTAGATGGCGTTCTCTAGTTTCTGCCTACACCCATGGAAAAAAGGCGTGAGTTATTTAAGTATTGTAGTTATCATTGTGTGGACAGTTTCTAACACTGTTATCTGTTAAATGACTGTGGCAATTAATTACAGGTCTTTTGTGAACCAACTGTTTTGTTACTCGGCCAATTCTAACGACCTAGAAAACTGAGCTTTTGGGATGACCAAAAACAAGAATATGGTACGAAAGCACAAGTATCTTTTCATTTTTAGAGTTTGCAAAGGCGAAAATAAGTAGATTATTCTACCCGGGTCGAAATGCCTCGTGATGTCTGCAACCTTTCAGGGCTTAGGTGGGAGTACTTATGAAACAACTCCTGTTGTTATTTATTCAAATTGATCTGTATTCAGCTGGACACTGACTCCTAAGTTTCTAAGACAAATGATAAAATTCTAGTATCATCATAATCTACAGTTTTATTTTGAATCCGAGATTCAAGAAGTTTTTTTTAAAGTGATGTCAGTTTATGTATTACATCATCTTCATCGGCAACAAGCAGCAGCGATAGGCGACAGAGACACTTTTTTATCGCCTTCCGTTGGTGAGGGACTCACATATTTATGTATCTTGATTTTGTGTCTAGTTATATTCTCATCGGTCTTTGTATTAACCTGAGTATTATTTTTAATTGTGCAGGTATGTGGCGATAGTGAAGCCTCTACAACATAGACTGAGTCGCCAGGTGGCACGCGCGGCTCTTTTCACCGTTTGGTGTGCAAGCGCATTGCTGGCATTGCCCAGTCTCCTCTACTCTGACACGTATAAGAAACAGTAAGTACATCATGTTGTTTTTAAAGATTATATTTATAAAAGATCAGGCAGAGGTGTATTTATTTTATTATTTATTTAATTTAGCCTGAGTGGTCTCACTAAAAGCTTGAGGTTTATTTCACTTTATAAAATTGAAATCATTGACAAAACCTGTATTTGCGACCCTGACTCAAGCAACTGAAGGAACACGGGTGGGTTTTAGTCAGTTAAAGTCTGACATTGGATGCGTCATTGGAGGATTGCCCACTCCAAAAAAAACAAGAAAAGGTTTCTTCACGAGGCCGCGAGGTTCAGTTTCACAACTCGTAAGCTAGATAAGTATGAGATAAACTTTCTCAAAAGGTAGGGACTGTAAGTAATATCGTTAGTCACAGTCGTGAGAGATCACAGACTATCAGGATCATTTTACGGAAATACTAGCTTCTGCCAGCGGCTTCGCTCGCGTGAAAGTCGAAAATAATCCCGAGGGAACATATTCCTATACGTGCTATTCCTGACTATAATCTATCACTTTGCAAAATTGCATCCAGATCCGTCTAGCCGTTTGAGCGTGAAGAAATAACAAACGCACTCACAAACTTTCGCCTTTATATTATTAGTGTGATGTGATCCTACAGGTATGAAAGTTAAGTGTAATGTATTACAACTGAACGATTTTCGATTTTAATCGATAAGGCTATTCTAAAGCTGGTGGGCCATTCTCGATTCCCCACACTTGTTAAACTTAACCATCATAAAGGTCGCTAGACGGTCAAACACAGGCTATATTTAAGTGTCATGCTCTGCCGCAGAGCCACTATTTTACAGACTACATTTGCAGAATATTTAAATATAATCGAACCCTATATTTACAAAAGAAAGTTTCAATCTTTCAATATTTACAAAATCCTTTGGTTGTCATGGTTCGCTTCCAACAAGCAGTGAATCAGAATAAATAATTATACTTTTGAATTATTTATTGTAGTAACAAGAAAAGTTCTTTGTTGATTGTTTTTTTAGGGCTACTGGTGGTGAATAAGGTTCTATTTTCAGATCCAGTATTGCTATTGGGTTTTACTAACTGGAAAATCTCAGAAGAAATCCTGAGTCGTGATCTGAAGGCAATAGGTTGGTCCCTATTACATCGGTCTCAAAGAATAGTGTCGATTTGGGTGTTCCCTTTAACTTAGGAATTAAAGAGTTAAATATGACCAATAGTGGATGTCCTATAGATCAGGGCTTCCCAATCTTTTTTATACTGACTCTCTTTACAAAGTGTGCTTTTTTTTGCGAAGTCCTTTTACTTCAGTATTTTTTTTTTTTTTTTAAACGTTGCCCCGCACTAGGAATTTCTTCCTGTATCGTGGGTGCGATTACAAACATATAAACTCACATACACAACACCCAGAGCCGGAACAACTACCTGTAGGTCATACAAATATTTGTTCCGTGCGGGAATCGAACCCGCGACACGCAGCACAGCAGTCAATCGCTCAACCACTGCGCCAACCGTGCGCCCAAAAATAATTAATGATATTAACTATTTTACTTGTTGCTGGAAAAAATATTGATTACAAACACAAAAATAGTCATTAATAAGCTCGCTTTTTTGAGCATAAATTATTAAATCAGTTCTAAAATTTGAAAAAAATAATCTCCTTTGATTTTCTCAATTGATATGCAATCTTCCACAATCATCATCGGCATATAAAAGTCGAGTGCGGGTTTGTAATTTGTTCTACGACTTAATTACTGCAATTGCAAAACAGCCAGTTTCGCATAAAATTTTACCTTTCGGCGGTTCTTCAGAATCCCAGAACTGTTGAACGATATCTTCGAGCGTGCAAGAGGACGCGAGGAGTGACGTAACGGATTCACAGCGAATATTGTTAGGTGGTGTGTTATGAAAATATTGACCACTTATCACCCAGCCGAATACACTAGACAAGGCGCAAGGTAATCCGGGACCGGGAGTGAAACGTGAGCCAGTGTATATTTGATCAAAACACTCGACACCTAACAGTAGATCGATCGGACCGGATCTATCGAAGTCGCGGTCGGCGAGATCAAGGTGTTTGAAATGATCCTTGACGTGCAACGGTAACGTTGACGAAGGCAGCATGGAAGTAATTTTAGGTAAAACTACTAAAGGTAAGTCGAACTTAGGCGACTCACAAGAATGAGGTATTATTGTAGCGAAAGTATAACCTTTTATGTCACAAACATTACTTTGTCCGAGACCGGTAACGTTCAAATAACATTTTCTTATACGTAAACCTAGGCGGCGCACGCATGCGCTGGTGATGAAAGAATCCATCGAACCGCTGTCAATAACGGCGCGTGCACACTGGAGCGAGCCATCCGCGTGACGTACACGAACTACCGCTGAGCCAAGAATCTTCGTACTACAATTTGAACCCGAAGTTAGAATAGATCCCAATGGGTCGAAGTGTCCGAGTTGCTTCTCGGCCCCTCCATAAGATAAGATAAGATAGTGACGTAATACAAGTAAGTGTGCTAGTAACTTTAGCGGAACTTTCGTTATTCTCGTTTGAATTAACAGAAGACGTTAATAAACTTTTATTTTCCACATGTAATAACGTGTTATGTTTCGCGTTACAAACAAAACATGTGGTTTTAGATTTACAATTATTATTATCGTGACCGGGCCTGAAGCAATTGGCACACAGGTTAAATTTCGTAACGAAATGTTGACGCTGTTCAAGTGTCATAGAATGTAACTTGCCGCATCGGTAAATGGAATGATTTTCATTACAACATAAACAAGCTAATGAGCCCGATGCATTATTATTATTACTTTGGTTTGTAGATGCTACAAATGATGATGACCTTTGCTGACCTTTATTACGAAACTGTTTATTGTTATTAGAAGAGTTCGATGGAGTAGTCGAAACCGAGACCGGTTGACTAACTTCCAGAATCTTAATATAATTTTGTAAATAAACACTTAAGTCATTGAACTTAGGCATCTCGTGAATATTTTGTAACTCGAACCGTTTCCTAGTTTCAAGGTCAAGTGATCGCGATGCAATGTGAAATAAAATAAATTCACTTAGCTCATCAATTTGCAAAGCACGTAGCGCATTTACGCTTTCATATAATGAATTGGTCAGTTCGGACAAATTTTCAAGTGACGGCTTGTTGACAGAAGTTAATTTAAATATTTTTTCTAGATATGTATTTGCTAAAATGCGCTTATTGTCATATCGATCTAATAAAAGATTAAAAACCACGGAATAATTCGACTCGGTTATAGGTACGCCCCTGGCCAAGGTCAGTGCACACCCAGATAAACACGACAACAAATAATGAAACCTTTCCGTGTCTGAAAGTGAACTATTGTTATGAATAAGCGGGATGTAACTATCCTTGAAGGTCTGCCAGTTTTCTATTTTCCCATCGAAATGCGGAATTTTCAATTTGGGCAGTTTCACTTGAACAATAGAAACCTCTCGACGACAATGTGCGGACGGATCGGCGGCTGCAGGCGTGTGGGGAGCAGGCAGTGACGTCGCAAGCAAAGATTCGGCAACTTCGATAGACGCATAATACAAATCATCAAATGACAACATCGCACTCAAATCTATTTCTGACTTGGGTTTTAACTTTAACTGTAATCTATTAACATTTTCGCTGGACTCCATAAAAGCAGCCCTAATCTGATCAATCTTCTTGTATCTAGCCTTGAAAGAGGATAGCTTAGAACTATCTTGCAGAACATCTTTAGACAAATCGTAGATAATCTGCATACACTTGAAGTCATATTCGCGTCTTTTAAGATACGCCTGTAATTCAACTTCATCAGACATATTTGTTAACTTACGTATTCACGATAAATAAATGAGATAAGAAGGTAGGTAGATAAGTACCTATCCGAACTGCAAGCGCAATATACTTTAGGCACTACTAAGGGTACCTACTTTGGCAAGTAATACAAGTTATGAATTTAAATGTGTAGGTATAAATACCTATTACGATTTAGACACTTATAAGTTATCACTTTTATTCGTAATAAAATGTAGGTACGTAGGTAATTTCTCGAGCACAACCATTCGACCATGAAACATTCCTATTAGCTTTATACCAACATCAGTTATTGCAAGGAATAGTCATACAAGAAATACCTAGTTTATTCCAGATTTCAATTGAAACCTTAAATACAATTTAATTTTCGGAATGAATAATAATGATCAATGAGGGTAGGTTAGGTACAACCGTGGTCCGCTGGCCAGCTTAGCACGTTGCGGGAACCCGACTTGAATACCTACCTTTTGCGTTGTTTAAATAAATTATGAAATATATTTATTTAACTCGTGTTTCTTACTTGTTATTTATTAAATTAATAAGAATACACGATATTACGAGGCAATTTAGACTCATTAAACGAGATTTTATGATTAATAAGAGAATGTGAGGGTGCGTAGACTCCTCACAGGAGGCACCAAAAAGAATGATTGGACTTCGTCCGCAGAAACGATTACCATCTCCGATGTTGGCAATCCCAACCCTGCGATTCCTTGCGTTGAGAAAAAGTATAAACACTCACCTGGATAGGCAGGGATCGAAGGTATCAGCACACACTCGGGACATCAGGGCCGGCCGGCGTGGCGAATATTCAATATGCACTACAAGTTCACGTTTTGCTTGATTTCACTTCACAAGGAGGGTTACGAGAACCAATCGGTTAATCAGTTTCTAGCGAAGCCTTTTGGGTATTTATTAACCCTTTTTTAAACGGACACAGCGCGGGAGCAGTTATCTGCTTTTCGCCATTTTTTTCAAGTCACAGTTCGCACGCTCACCGCAGTGAGGCGCTAGCGTGGCGCCAGCGGGATGGCGCCAATTTTAAATTAAGAAGGGAAACAAATTGGATAGGATATTTAGAAGGATAGGCTTAATGTTTATCCAACACGCCATAGCATTTTTTTTATTTTTATTTTGTTTCAACAAAGCGTATCGCTCTTCACCATGCGTGACATAAACTAAAGACTATATACGTCACAATTGTGACGTATTCAAGTCTTCACAATGCGCGCGCTCATAACATAATAGGTTGGGGAAAAAGTTTCTTCGCATTTTTAAGAAAATTCGATTCATTTTTTAATATAGTTTATTATTATTCCATTTATTCATTTTATATATACATATCTTTACATTTTTAAATATCTATATCTATAAAAGCGAAAGGTGACTGACTGACTGATCAATCAACGCACAGCCAAAACTGCTAAGCCTAGAAGCATGAAATTTGGCAGAAAGGTTCTTCAAGTGACTTAAGTGTGCACTAAGAAAGGATTTTTGGAAATTCTACCCCTAAGGGGGTAAAAAGGGGGTTGAAAGTTTGTTTGAAAAATCTAATTCCTTCGACCAAAATTCTTGAAACTTAGCACAAATAGTATTCTAAGTAAATGATAAAGATTGACATTATTAGTTTTTCGAAACTACCCCCAAATGGTGATTTAGGGGGTGTTGAAGTTTGTATGGAAAAATCAGATTTCTTTGATCAATAAACTTGAAACTTGCCACAAATACTAACCTAAATGAACAATAAAGGTAACTATTATTATTTTTTGAAACTACCCCCAAAAGACGATTTAGGGGTGTTAATTTATTTTGAAGGATCTCATTACTTCAGTTAATAAACTTGAAACTTTACTTAAATACCAATCTAAATAAACAATAAAGGCTTTCATTGTTGGTTTTTCGAAACTATCCCCAAAAGATGATTTAGGGGATGTAATTTTTTTTTGAAGAATCTGATTTCTTGGGTGAATAAACATGAAACTTGACATAAATACCATCCTAAATAAACAATAAAGGTTGTCATTATTAATTTTTTGCAACTACCCCCAAAAGACGATTTAGTAGGTATTACAGTGTTTTGGAAAAATCTGATTTCTTGGGTCAATAAACTTGAAACTTGCCACAAATACTAACCTAAATGAACAATAAAGGTTGCTTTTATTATTTTTTGAAACTACCCCCAAAAGACGATTTAGGGGTGTTATTTTTTTTTTGAAGAATCTAATTATCTAAATAGACAACAAAGGCTTTCATTGTTAGTTTTTCGAAACTACCCCCAAAAGATGATTTAGGGGATGTTAATATAGTTTTTCGAAACTACCCTTAAAATACGATTTCGGGGTGGTAAAGATTTTTGATTACTTTTACTGCACATAGCTTCTTTTTAAGATGTAGGGGAGCACTTAGGAGGGATTTTTGGAAATTCAACTTTTGAAGGGGTTAAAAGGGAGACATTTATTTGTATGAAAAATCTTTGAAGAATCAAATGGCACTAATACGGGGAACTACCGAACTCGACCGTTTGTCTCAGGTAAACATAATTGTGAGTGACGTTTTAGTGTTGCGTAATTTACGCTGTATTAGGTTTTTGTGTTGTGTAGCGTAATTTACGCAGCATTCGTTTTCATACTAAAATAATTTTTGGTCCACCCGAAATTATGAGTCTCAAAAAACCCGACCAGTCTTCTGCTCCATATATCTTCTTCTATACATATAAAATGCTTTGTCCTGAATGACTGACTGACGGATCAACGCACATCCTAAACCGCTGATCGTAGAGACCTGGAACTTGGAGAGTATGTTTTTGTGTGACGTAGGCATCCGATAAGAAAGAGTTTGCCTAAATTCTTCCCCTAAACGGGAGAAAAAGGGGGACAAAGTTTGTATGAAAAATCTTATTCCTTCAGCTAATATTCTTGAAACTTGGCATGCATAGTAATCTAAGTAAATGATAAAAGGTTGACATTATTAGTTTTTTGAATCTACCCTCACAAGTCGATTAAGGGGGTATTGAAGTTTGTTTCGAAGAATTTTATTTCATGGGTTACTAAACTTGAAACATTGCACAAATACTAACTTAAATAAATTATAAGGTTGTTATTATTAGTTTTTCGAAACTACCCCAAAAACAGATTTGGGGGTGTTAAAGATTTTTTGAATAATCATATTACTTGGGTTAATAAACTTGAAACTTAAGCAATAAAAGATGTTATTATTAGTTCTCAAAACTACCCCCAAAAAACGTTTTTTTTTTTTTGATTAATCTTACTTCTTGACTTAACTTTAAACTTGACATACATACCAACCTAAGTAAACAATACAGGTTGAAATTCTTAGTTTTTTTAAACTAACCCCAAAATACGTTTTTTTAGGGGTGTTAAGGTTTTTTGAAGAATCTTATATATATTTCTTGAGTTAATAAATTAGAAACTTCACATAAATATCAACTTAAGTAAACGATAAAGGTTGTCATTATAAGTTTTTTAGAAACTACACTCAAAAGTCGATTTAGGGGGAGTTAAAGTTTTTTGAAAATCTTATTTATTGGGTTAATAAACTTGATACTTGACAAAAATACCAACCTAAACAAACAATAAACGTTGATATTATTAGATTTTCGAAACTGCCTCCAAAATACGATTTAACAGGTAATAAAGATTTTTTCGAAACTACCCCCCAAAATAGGATTAAGTGGGTGTTAAAGTTTGTTATGAATCATACTGGACAAGGTTTCGTTTTTGATGTAGGGATCTAGGGGAGCACAAAGAAGGAATTTGCAGAAAATCAACCTTTCACCATCATCATCATTTCAGCCAAAAAACGTCCACTACTAAACATAGGCCTTCCTCAAGCGCCGCCACACTGATCGGTCCTGTGCGTTTCGCATCCACCGGCCCGTAGCCTTGACCAGGTCGGACTTCCTAATTTTCGTTTGCCGGTTCGCAGTCACCACTAACTTATCTACCTTTAAGGGGGTGTAAAGGGGGCAATTTGTTTGTATGAACAATCTCATTCCGTGGAGACAAGTAAATAATCAAAATTTACATAATACGTTTTTTAAAACTACCTCCCCCCTGATAGGGTTAAGTGATTTTAGTTTTTTTGAGACATCTTACTGAGCAATCTAACTAAAATAAACAAAAAATTCAAAAGAGAAAAAGGGTATATTAAGTTTTAAGGGGCGGATTTTACTTAGTAGCGGTATCCTCAAATGTATTATTCTTTAAGTCAAATAACGAATCGTCCCAAACCTATAAACCGTAGAACTTTACGAAACCTCATTTTTATTTGGTTTAATAACAGCTTATTTTTGGTTCCTATCACACGAACGAAGTCGCGGGCGGAGTTAATATTATAAATGTGAAAGTAACTCTGTCTGTCTCTCTGTCTACCTTTTCACGCTTAAACCGATGAACCGATTTAAATGTAATTTGTTTCGGAGATATATTATTATTTATTTGAGACCCTGGGCAGGACATAGGATAGTTTTTATCCAAACATACTTACGGAAATCATACATAAGGGAGTGGAAAGAGGGGTAGAAGTTTGTATGGAAAACCTACAATATTAAGCCGCGATATAAAAAATAACCAATTCGAATTACTAATGCTTCGCAGACGAAGTCGCGGGCAACAGCTAGTTATTTAATAACGACATACCCTCGGGTATGTGACGTTCGACACTGACTTTTATGGTTCCTTTTTGTGGGGCTAGGTCGGTCTACAACGTAATTTTTTTGACTTAAAAATGGCGCCAGAGGCAGAAAAGTTGAAAGGGATTCGTTAGTCTTGGTATATGCGATGAGGAGGGATAATGCATTTGACTTAAAAAAAGAGTGATGAACGCAAAAGAAAAGATGGATGGATTGTGTAAGAAATATGTCAGGAAAGGGAGTGAACGATAGCTTGATGGTTAAAGAGAGAATTGGAAACTTACCCGTTAAAATCATAACCCTCCTTTTGGCTTCACCGTAGTCGGTTAAAGAGAAAACGTCTTGTGCTTACCCCAAGTAACTAATATGGGACAAGGGCATGAAGATGATGACGATGATCAGAATTGTGATAATTTTAGACCCGCTTGTTTCGATTGACTGGTTTGCAATCACCTGCGACTCGATAACAGACTATTAACTCTGAATAGTAGTCGCTTAAATATCTCGAAATGTCTACTATTTTGGGTTTCATAGCAAGTTACTCCACCGAATCTGTCTCATGATTTAGTACATTTCGGTAACAAATTGAACGGGATTGAACGAATAGGTACGACTCTAAGCTAATCGAACCGCAAAATGAGATATCGTTTATTTCAGAATTAGGCAATTGGGGAGTCTGGCCGGCTAAATTGCTCTCAAATTACTTTAGTACAACCTGAGTGATCATCAATAAAAATATACATAGCATGTTTAGTGTAGGTATATCTAGACTTCTCGTTAACATTCATGTTCTAGAATCTTATGACCTAGGTACACAGTTAGTTTTCTGAGACAACATCTTATATTTACACCTAAATCGTATATTATACAGAGTACACTGAATATTTTAGCATCGCCTGGCCTATAAACTTGTGTGTAGTCTAGGAGACTTAGATATAATTATATACGTCACTCGGAGGGTAGTCTCGAGGGCCAGTTAAATGCCATTATTATACACCACGGTTAAGGTTTACTTAGTAAAGGCAGCTTACTGAAAATTTGTTCCGTATAGTGTGACTAGGTAGTTGGTATAAAACTTCTTTATTGTAGGTTCAAGTAACGTATAGTATTACAATTGGAATGGACTTTTGTTGTATTTTCATAAGTTAAATAATTCATATGTTTTGTTTATGTTTAGGTCCAAATACATTGAATAAAAAAAATATGACTAATATATTTAATTATCTGTGTTTTGACCTAAACAAAAAAAAAGACAGGTCACAGGTTGTTTTATGATTATTTTGAACCTTCTGTCATAATAATCTGAAAAATTCTGAGTAGGTAAGCATTCAACAGGTTTTAATTAAGAACTGTTTTTATCAAGAGAAACCTACTTTCACAGATAATTTAGCGCGTCTATTTTAGTCTGTGGTTACTATTTCTTTATGAACCAAAGTTGGTTCACATGGTCAAATGCATTTTTGCACAAAACGAATGAAAAATATACAACAAAACAATTTCAAAGTATTTTGTTATGTAGCTGTTATAATTTATTTAATAGTTTTTGCTTGCGACTTCATCTGCGTAGCATTAGTTCTGCGAATAGCCTATTTTTCATATCGCACAATAACATTGTAGGTGTGTGGAACGCCTTACTTGAGAAATTATTGGTTCACCGTCCAAACTACCAACCCCCTTTCCACCCATGATTTCCTGGATAAAAACTAATCGCCATATCAAATTTAATCTAAATCGGTACAGCTGTTTAAGCGTGAAAAGGTAACAGACAGACAGACAAATGAACTTTTGCATTTATAATATTATTAGCCAGAAGCAAAACACGTTAAGAAATAAACAATATTTTAGTCATTGGAATTACATTGCAAAATAACAATGATTTTCTAGCTATAACCTTGGGGTCTTTCAGTCAAGAGTGAATAGGTTACTCCTAGGCAAGCGTGCTTCACCGTAGGCCTCATCATCATACCTCTCTAACCTCGGGAGGTAGTGGTCAAACGCGCGCCTATCGATAATAATAATAAAAAAAAAAAAGATATATTAGTTGGGGAAAAGTTCTTTTCGCATTTATGAACTTGTAATAAAATCTCTTTGGCTATACTATTTGTATCTGGCGGTATCATTGAAAATTTAAATTTTTAAGAATTCCAAATTCAAATTAGGAAAACGTGTGATTTTCATTTGTTTTTCGTACCGTCAAGATGAGTGAATCTAATGTAGAAATTCGATACATTTTAAAATTTTACTACAAAAACGGTAAAAATGCAACGCAACCGCGAAAAAAGTTTGCGATGTTTATGGACCTAGTGTAGTATCTGTGAGAGTAGCACAAATTTGGTTTAAGCGTTTTCAATCCGGAAATTTTGATGTCAAAGATGCACGTCGCTCTGGTCGCCCTATTACGGATAAAATGGATGCCATTTTTGAAAAAGTGGAGCAAGATCGGCATATCAGTAGTTATGGCGCATTTGAAAAAAAACTGGGTACACAAAAAAGCTCGATATTTGGGTACCTCACGAGCTCACTGAAAGAAACCTAATGAACCGTGTACTCATTTGTGATTCTATAATACGACGTATTGAAACCGAACCATTTTTGAAGAAGCTTATAAATGGTGATGAAAAGTGGATCACGTACGACAAGAACGTGCGAAAAAAGTCGTGGTCCAAGGCCGGTCAGGCTTCACAGACTGTGGTGAAACCCGGGTTAACTCGCAACAAGGTGATGCTGTGTGTGTGGTGGGATTGGAAGGGCATTATTCATTATGAGCTGTTACCACCAGGCAGGACCATCGATTCTGAACTCTACTGCGAACAACTGATGAGATTAAAGCAAGAAGTTGAGAGAAAAAGGCCGGAATTAATCAACAGAAGGGGTGTGGTTTTTTATCATGATAACGAGACCTCACACATCTTTAGCCACTCAGAAAAAATTAAGAGAGTTTGGCTGGGAGGTGTTAATGCATCCGCCGTATAGTCCTGACCTTGCACCTTCAGATTTCCACCTGTTTCGGTTTCTTCAGAATTCTTTAGACAGTGTCAGGTTAACATCAAGAGAGGACTGCCAAAACCACTTGTCGCGGTATTTTGATCAGAAGTCCCAAAATTTCTATAGCAATGGGATCGTGTCCCTATCTACAAGATGGCAAGAAGTTATCGAACAAAACGGTACCTACATACTTTAATTAAATGTAAATATTTTTTTTATTTTTTTATTTGTAGTCCTGTAATTATTTAAGTGGTGTACAATAAAGTATATAATAATAATAATAATAATCACATTGTATTGGGATCGGTCTATCATCACTGACAGGACTATTGTTGCCAATAAGCCTGACATAGTGGTGATAGACCGACTAGAGCGTCGCGCAATGATTGTTGATATAGCGGTCCCCCATGACGAGAACCTCGTGAAGGCTGAGAGAGATAAGAAAAGCAAGTATCTCGATCTGGCTCGCGAGGTTGTCGACATGTGGGATGTGAATACAGCAGTCATTGTGCCGATAGTCGTGACAGCCAATGGCATAATAGCCAAGAGCCTCGACGAACATCTGAGGAGGCTCTCGTTGGGCAGCTGGATCAAGGGCTTGATCCAGAAAGCGGTACTCCTGGACACGGCGCGTATCGTTAGGAGGTTCCTCTCTCAGGAGCCCTGACCACCGGTAGCTTGGACCCTGTTCCCGATACCGGTGGGCTACTATTTTTGTATTTTTAAATGTTTTTTTATTTTATTTTTTATAGAATAACTAGCTGTTGCCCGCGACTTCGTCTGCGAAGCATTAGTAATTCGAATTGGTTATTTTTTATATCGCGGCTTAATATTGTAGGTTTTCCATACAAACTTCTACCCCTCTTTCCACTCCCTTATGTATGATTTCCGTAAGTATGTTTGGATAAAAACTATCCTATGTCCTGCCCAGGGTCTCAAATAAATAATAATATATCTCCGAAACAAATTACATTTAAATCGGTTCAGCGGTTTAAGCGTGAAAAGGTAGACAGAGAGACAGACAGAGTTACTTTCACATTTATAATATTAACTCCGCCCGCGACTTCGTTCGTGTGATAGGAACCAAAAATAAGCTGTTATTAAACCAAATAAAAATGAAGTTTCGTAAAGTTCTACGGTTTATAGGTTTGGGACGATTCGTTATTTGACTTAAAGAATAATACATTTGAGGATACCGCTACTAAGTAAAATCCGCCCCTTAAAACTTAATATACCCTTTTTCTCTTTTGAATTTTTTGTTTATTTTAGTTAGATTGCTCAGTAAGATGTCTCAAAAAAACTAAAATCACTTAACCCTATCAGGGGGGAGGAAGTTTTAAAAAACGTATTATGTAAATTTTGATTATTTACTTGTCTCCACGGAATGAGATTGTGCATACAAACAAATTGCCCCCTTTACACCCCCTTAAAGGTAGATAAGTTAGTGGTGACTGCGAACCGGCAAACGAAAATTAGGAAGTCCGACCTGGTCAAGGCTACGGGCCGGTGGATGCGAAACGCACAGGACCGATCAGTGTGGCGGCGCTTGAGGAAGGCCTATGTTTAGTAGTGGACGTTTTTTGGCTGAAATGATGATGATGGTGAAAGGTTGATTTTCTGCAAATTCCTTCTTTGTGCTCCCCTAGATCCCTACATCAAAAACGAAACCTTGTCCAGTATGATTCATAACAAGCTTTAACACCCACTTAATCCTATTTTGGGGGGTAGTTTCGAAAAAATCTTTATTACCTGTTAAATCGTATTTTGGAGGCAGTTTCGAAAATCTAATAATATCAACGTTTATTGTTTGTTTAGGTTGGTATTTTTGTCAAGTATTAAGTTTATTAACCCAATAAATAAGATTTTCAAAAAACTTTAACTCCCCCTAAATCGACTTTTGAGTGTAGTTTCTAAAAAACTTATAATGACAACCTTTATCGTTTACTTAAGTTGATATTTATGTGAAGTTTCTAATTTATTAACTCAAGAAATATATATAAGATTCTTCAAAAAACCTTAACACCCCTAAAAAAACGTATTTTGGGGTTAGTTTAAAAAACTAAGAATTTCAACCTGTATTGTTTACTTAGGTTGGTATGTATGTCAAGTTTAAAGTTAAGTCAAGAAGTAAGATTAATCAAAAAAAAAAAAACGTTTTTTGGGGGTAGTTTTGAGAACTAATAATAACATCTTTTATTGCTTAAGTTTCAAGTTTATTAACCCAAGTAATATGATTATTCAAAAAATCTTTAACACCCCCAAATCTGTTTTTGGGGTAGTTTCGAAAAACTAATAATAACAACCTTATAATTTATTTAAGTTAGTATTTGTGCAATGTTTCAAGTTTAGTAACCCATGAAATAAAATTCTTCGAAACAAACTTCAATACCCCCTTAATCGACTTGTGAGGGTAGATTCAAAAAACTAATAATGTCAACCTTTTATCATTTACTTAGATTACTATGCATGCCAAGTTTCAAGAATATTAGCTGAAGGAATAAGATTTTTCATACAAACTTTGTCCCCCTTTTTCTCCCGTTTAGGGGAAGAATTTAGGCAAACTCTTTCTTATCGGATGCCTACGTCACACAAAAACATACTCTCCAAGTTCCAGGTCTCTACGATCAGCGGTTTAGGATGTGCGTTGATCCGTCAGTCAGTCATTCAGGACAAAGCATTTTATATGTATAGAAGAAGATATATGGAGCAGAAGACTGGTCGGGTTTTTTGAGACTCATAATTTCGGGTGGACCAAAAATTATTTTAGTATGAAAACGAATGCTGCGTAAATTACGCTACACAACACAAAAACCTAATACAGCGTAAATTACGCAACACTAAAACGTCACTCACAATTATGTTTACCTGAGACAAACGGTCGAGTTCGGTAGTTCCCCGTATTAGTGCCATTTGATTCTTCAAAGATTTTTCATACAAATAAATGTCTCCCTTTTAACCCCTTCAAAAGTTGAATTTCCAAAAATCCCTCCTAAGTGCTCCCCTACATCTTAAAAAGAAGCTATGTGCAGTAAAAGTAATCAAAAATCTTTACCACCCCGAAATCGTATTTTAAGGGTAGTTTCGAAAAACTATATTAACATCCCCTAAATCATCTTTTGGGGGTAGTTTCGAAAAACTAACAATGAAAGCCTTTGTTGTCTATTTAGATAATTAGATTCTTCAAAAAAAAAATAACACCCCTAAATCGTCTTTTGGGGGTAGTTTCAAAAAATAATAAAAGCAACCTTTATTGTTCATTTAGGTTAGTATTTGTGGCAAGTTTCAAGTTTATTGACCCAAGAAATCAGATTTTTCCAAAACACTGTAATACCTACTAAATCGTCTTTTGGGGGTAGTTGCAAAAAATTAATAATGACAACCTTTATTGTTTATTTAGGATGGTATTTATGTCAAGTTTCATGTTTATTCACCCAAGAAATCAGATTCTTCAAAAAAAAATTACATCCCCTAAATCATCTTTTGGGGGTAGTTTCGAAAAACCAACAATGAAAGCCTTTATTGTTTATTTAGATTGGTATTTAAGTAAAGTTTCAAGTTTATTAACTGAAGTAATGAGATCCTTCAAAATAAATTAACACCCCTAAATCGTCTTTTGGGGGTAGTTTCAAAAAAAAAAAAATAGTTACCTTTATTGTTCATTTAGGTTAGTATTTGTGGCAAGTTTCAAGTTTATTGATCAAAGAAATCTGATTTTTCCATGCAAACTTCAACACCCCCTAAATCATCATTTGGGGGTAGTTTCGAAAAAATAATAATGACAATCTTTATCATTTACTTAGAATACTATTTGTGCTAAGTTCCCAGAATTTTGGTCGAAAGAATTAGATTTTTCATACAAACTTTCAACCCCCTTTTTACCCCCTTAGGGGTAGAATTTCCAAAAATCCTTTCTTAGTGCACACTTACGTCACTTGAAGAACCTTTCTGTCACTCGACCGTAGTTGCAAAAAACTAATACTGACAACCTTTATTGTTTATTTAGGATGGTATTTATGTCAAGTTTCATGTATATTCATCCAAGAAATCAGATTCTTCAAAAAATTGAACATCCCCTAAATCATTTTTTGGGGGTAGTTTCGAAAAACTAACAATGAAAGCCTTTATTGTCTATTTAGAATTAGATTCTTCAAAAATAAATTACACCCCTAAATCGTCTTTTGGGGGTAGTTTCAAAAACTAATAGTAGCAACCTTTATTGTTCATTTAGGTTAGTATTTGTGGCAAGTTTCAAGTTTATTGACCCAAGAAATCAGATTTTTCCAAAACACTGTAATACCTCCTAAATCGTCTTTTGGGGGTAGTTGCAAAAAATTAATAACGACCACCTTAATTGTTTATTTAGGATGGTATTTATGTCAAGTTTCATGTTTATTCACCCAAGAAATCAGATTCTTCAAAAAAAAATTACATCCCCTAAATCATCTTTTGGGGATAGTTTCGAAAAACCAACAATGAAAGCCTTTATTGTTTATTTAGATTGGTATTTAAGTAAAGTTTCAAGTTTATTAACTGAAGTAATGAGATCCTTCAAAATAAATTAACACCCCTAAATCGTCTTTTGGGGGTAGTTTTCAAAAATAATAATAGTTACCTTTATTGTTCATTTAGGTTAGTATTTGTGGCAAGTTTCAAGTTTATTGATCAAAGAAATCTGATTTTTCCATACAAACTTCAACACCCCCTAAATCACCATTTGGGGGTAGTTTCGAAAAACTAATAATGTCAATCTTTATCATTTACTTAGAATACTATTTGTGCTAAGTTTCAAGAATTTTGGTCGAAGGAATTAGATTTTTCAAACAAACTTTCAACCCCCTTTTTACCCCCTTAGGGGTAGAATTTCCAAAAATCCTTTCTTAGTGCACACTTAAGTCACTTGAAGAACCTTTCTGCCAAATTTCATGCTTCTAGGCTTAGCAGTTTTGGCTGTGCGTTGATTGATCAGTCAGTCAGTCACCTTTCGCTTTTATAGATATAGATATTTAAAAATGTAAAGATATGTATATACAAAATGAATAAATGGAATAATAATAAACTATATTAAAAAATGAATCGAATTTTCTTAAAAATGCGAAGAAACTTTTTCCCCAACCTATTATGTTATGAGCGCGCGCATTGTGAAGACTTGAATACGTCACAATTGTGACGTATATAGTCTTTAGTTTATGTCACGCATGGTGAAGAGCGATACGCTTTGTTGAAACAAAATAAAAATAAAAAAAATGCTATGGCGTGTTGGATAAACATTAAGCCTATCCTTCTAAATATCCTATCCAATTTGTTTCCCTTCCTAATTTAAAATTGGCGCCATCCCGCTGGCGCCACGCTAGCGCCTCACTGCGGTGAGCGTGCGAACTGTGACTTGAAAAAAATGGCGAAAAGCAGATAACTGCTCCCGCGCTGTGTCCGTTTAAAAAAGGGTTAATAAATACCCAAAAGGCTTCGCTAGAAACTGATTAACCGATTGGTTCTCGTAACCCTCCTTGTGAAGTGAAATCAAGCAAAAACGTGAACTTGTAGTGCATATTGAATATTCGCCACGCCGGCCGGCCCTGATGTCCCGAGTGTGTGCTGATACCTTCGATCCCTGCCTATCCAGGTGAGTGTTTATACTTTTTCTCAACGCAAGGAATCGCAGGGTTGGGATTGCCAACATCGGAGATTGTAATCGTTTCTGCGGACGAAGTCCAATCATTCTTTTTGGTGCCTCCTGTGAGGAGTCTACGCACCCTCACATTCTCTTATTAATCATAAAATCTCGTTTAATGAGTCTAAATTGCCTCGTAATATCGTGTATTCTTATTAATTTAATAAATAACAAGTAAGAAACACGAGTTAAATAAATATATTTCATAATTTATTTAAACAACGCAAAAGGTAGGTATTCAAGTCGGGTTCCCGCAACGTGCTAAGCTGGCCAGCGGACCACGGTTGTACCTAACCTACCCTCATTGATCATTATTATTCATTCCGAAAATTAAATTGTATTTAAGGTTTCAATTGAAATCTGGAATAAACTAGGTATTTCTTGTATGACTATTCCTTGCAATAACTGATGTTGGTATAAAGCTAATAGGAATGTTTCATGGTCGAATGGTTGTGCTCGAGAAATTACCTACGTACCTACATTTTATTACGAATAAAAGTGATAACTTATAAGTGTCTAAATCGTAATAGGTATTTATACCTACACATTTAAATTCATAACTTGTATTACTTGCCAAAGTAGGTACCCTTAGTAGTGCCTAAAGTATATTGCGCTTGCAGTTCGGATAGGTACTTATCTACCTACCTTCTTATCTCATTTATTTATCGTGAATACGTAAGTTAACAAATATGTCTGATGAAGTTGAATTACAGGCGTATCTTAAAAGACGCGAATATGACTTCAAGTGTATGCAGATTATCTACGATTTGTCTAAAGATGTTCTGCAAGATAGTTCTAAGCTATCCTCTTTCAAGGCTAGATACAAGAAGATTGATCAGATTAGGGCTGCTTTTATGGAGTCCAGCGAAAATGTTAATAGATTACAGTTAAAGTTAAAACCCAAGTCAGAAATAGATTTGAGTGCGATGTTGTCATTTGATGATTTGTATTATGCGTCTATCGAAGTTGCCGAATCTTTGCTTGCGACGTCGCTGCCTGCGCCCCACACGCCTGCAGCCGCCGATCCGTCCGCACATTGTCGTCGAGAGGTTTCTATTGTTCAAGTGAAACTGCCCAAATTGAAAATTCCGCATTTCGATGGGAAAATAGAAAACTGGCAGACCTTCAAGGATAGTTACATCCCGCTTATTCATAACAATAGTTCACTTTCAGACACGGAAAGGTTTCATTATTTGTTGTCGTGTTTATCTGGGTGTGCACTGACCTTGGCCAGGGGCGTACCTATAACCGAGTCGAATTATTCCGTGGTTTTTAATCTTTTATTAGATCGATATGACAATAAGCGCATTTTAGCAAATACATATCTAGAAAAAATATTTAAATTAACTTCTGTCAACAAGCCGTCACTTGAAAATTTGTCCGAACTGACCAATTCATTATATGAAAGCGTAAATGCGCTACGTGCTTTGCAAATTGATGAGCTAAGTGAATTTATTTTATTTCACATTGCATCGCGATCACTTGACCTTGAAACTAGGAAACGGTTCGAGTTACAAAATATTCACGAGATGCCTAAGTTCAATGACTTAAGTGTTTATTTACAAAATTATATTAAGATTCTGGAAGTTAGTCAACCGGTCTCGGTTTCGACTACTCCATCGAACTCTTCTAATAACAATAAACAGTTTCGTAATAAAGGTCAGCAAAGGTCATCATCATTTGTAGCATCTACAAACCAAAGTAATAATAATAATGCATCGGGCTCATTAGCTTGTTTATGTTGTAATGAAAATCATTCCATTTACCGATGCGGCAAGTTACATTCTATGACACTTGAACAGCGTCAACATTTCGTTACGAAATTTAACCTGTGTGCCAATTGCTTCAGGCCCGGTCACGATAATAATAATTGTAAATCTAAAACCACATGTTTTGTTTGTAACGCGAAACATAACACGTTATTACATGTGGAAAATAAAAGTTTATTAACGTCTTCTGTTAATTCAAACGAGAATAACGAAAGTTCCGCTAAAGTTACTAGCACACTTACTTGTATTACGTCACTAACTTCGGGTTCAAATTGTAGTACGAAGATTCTTGGCTCAGCGGTAGTTCGTGTACGTCACGCGGATGGCTCGCTCCAGTGTGCACGCGCCGTTATTGACAGCGGTTCGATGGATTCTTTCATCACCAGCGCATGCGTGCGCCGCCTAGGTTTACGTATAAGAAAATGTAATTTGAACGTTACCGGTCTCGGACAAAGTAATGTTTGTGACATAAAAGGTTATACTTTCGCTACAATAATACCTCATTCTTGTGAGTCGCCTAAGTTCGACTTACCTTTAGTAGTTTTACCTAAAATTACTTCCATGCTGCCTTCGTCAACGTTACCGTTGCACGTCAAGGATCATTTCAAACACCTTGATCTCGCCGACCGCGACTTCGATAGATCCGGTCCGATCGATCTACTGTTAGGTGTCGAGTGTTTTGATCAAATATACACTGGCTCACGTTTCACTCCCGGTCCCGGATTACCTTGCGCCTTGTCTAGTGTATTCGGCTGGGTGATAAGTGGTCAATATTTTCATAACACACCACCTAACAATATTCGCTGTGAATCCGTTACGTCACTCCTCGCGTCCTCTTGCACGCTCGAAGATATCGTTCAACGGTTCTGGGATTCTGAAGAACCGCCGAAAGGTAAAATTTCCGGTCCGGAAGATGATCTCTGTGAACAAATGTATAAACAGGATACTTACCGTACACGTGAAGGTCGTTACGTGGTACCTATAATGTTAAAGAAGGATGCGCCTTCTTTAGGCGACTCGTCTCGCCAAGCTTTTAATCGCTTTCTCAGCTTAGAAAGGCGTCTTATTAATCAGACCGAGCTGAAAGCTGATTATAAGGAATTTATGCACCAGTACAAAGAACTAGGACATATGCAGCCTGCAGATTCTTCGACTACTGATCGTTATATAATTCCACATCATTGCGTCGTGCGTCCAGATAGCTCTACGACACGACTCCGGGTAGTCTTCGACGCTAGTAGTCGGACTACAAGTAATCGTTCTCTGAATGATGTAGTTCATGTTGGACCGAAACTTCAAATTGACATCGTCGATTTAGTTATGAAATTCCGACTTCATAATATTGTCTTCACTGCGGACATTTGCAAAATGTACCGCCAGATATTGATACGTCCTGAGGACAGGTGTTATCAACACGTGTTCTGGCGTGACGAGCCTAACGAGGCTTTGAATGAGTATGAGCTTAATACCGTGACTTATGGAGTCAGCAGCTCCCCATACTTAGCTATTCGCACTCTGCGTCAACTTGCTGAGGATCACGGTTCTGAATACTCAAGCCGCGCCGCTCAAGTTCTTTGTGAAGATACATTCATGGACGACATCACTACCGGATGCTCATCTCTTGATGAAGCGAAACAATTAAAAGAGGATGTTACCTCGTTATTGTCAAAGGGTCATTTTAAACTTCGTAAGTGGAGTACGAATACTCCTATTCTTTTGTCTGATGTTCCTCCTGACCATCTTCAGACTTCTAAATCCTTCGATGATGCTGGAAATGAGTTTGTCAAGATATTAGGGATACGGTGGAATCCATCGGACGACAATTTCTCCTACAAGTTTTCAGACTCGTTCGACGTAAAATTTACTAAGAGATCTATCCTCTCTATAGTGGCCCGCATTTTCGACCCGCTCGGTTGGATAAGCCCGGTTGTGTTTTCTGCAAAGTCGCTATTACAAGAAATGTGGCGCTTAAACTTAGGTTGGGACGAAGGTATCCCGCCACATTTAGCTAAGGCGTGGCATTTAATAGCAGCCAACTTATCTGATCTGCAGAATATTTCACTACCGAGACTGATTATGCCCTCTAGTCTTGCCGAAGTGCATTTGGTAGGGTTTTGTGATGGTTCACTCAAAGGGTATGGCTGTTGTGTCTATCTTTGTAGTGTTGTGGATGAGGTTACCACGGTCACTCACCTGTTAATAGGTAAATCTCGAGTGGCTCCGTTAAAACCGACAACGATAAATAGACTTGAACTCAGCGCAGCGGTGCTTCTAGCGCAAGTTATGTCACACATGCACAACTTACTCAAAGATAAAATTCACATAAATTCTATGAAAGCCTACTCGGACAGTACCACCACTCTTTCTTGGCTCAACACGGCACCTCATTTGCTAAAGATGTATGTAGCAAATCGAGTCGTGCAAGCAACCGATTTAATTGGTCCCGAAATTTGGTTTCACGTGTCCACCGAGGATAACCCGGCCGACTGTTGTAGTCGCGGTGTTCTCTGTTCAGAATTAATTGATCACCCACTCTGGTGGAGTGGGCCTTCTTGGTTGCGAATGTCGCCTAATAAATGGCCTTGCAAACGTACGTTGCTCGTAAATGCAGAACTGCCGGAATTAAAAACTTCAGTTCCAAGCAGCCTACACGCTACTGAATCTGATAATCCACTTCTGACGTTAACTTCTAAGCTTTCTTCTCTGACAAAGATTCAACGAACTTTGTCATGGTGTTTCCGTTTCATATCAAATGCAAAGGTTGTTTCTTCAAATAGAAATTTCTCCGCCCTTAGCAGTTCTGAACTCGATAAATCAATGAAGACGCTAGTCAAGTTTACTCAAGACCATTATATGTCGTCTCACGTCAGTCAAGTGAAAAATCATGAACAATGCGACAAGTCGATTCAAAAACTGTCTCCTTTCTTGGATGAAGATGGTTTATTGCGAGTGGGGGGACGCATCGATGAGGCTAATCTATCGCCATCTGCGTTACATCCTCTTCTCTTACCTAAATTGAGTCCTTTGTCGAGGCTGATTGTCGAGCATTTTCATCTAAAATATCTGCATTGTGGCCCTCGGACTTTACAGTCCCTAATTCATAGAAGGTTCTGGATAATTGGGTTAAGACTACTTATTCGTACCGCACTCTCAAAGTGTGTGCGTTGCTTCAAAGTAAAACCAGTGTCCAGTCAACCCATGATGGGCAAGCTCCCTGCCGCTCGTCTTCAGCCCTCTCGATGCTTCCAAACCACAGGAATTGACTTTGGTGGCCCTTTTATTGTAAAGGAAAGTCGTCGACGTGGAGCTAAAACCTATAAAGCATACATATCTCTTTTTGTGTGCTTGAGTTCGAAAGCCGTCCATTTGGAGGCCGTCACTGAGTTGAGTTCCGAAGCATTCCTCGCGGCTCTGGATAGATTCGTTTCCCGTCGCGGAATGTGTGATACAATCATTACAGATTGTGGCACCAACTTTGTTGGTGCAAACAAATATCTTAACGAAATAACCGGCGAGCTTCGCAAACATCAAGTTGATATATCAGATGGTTTGGCTATCCGTCAAATAAAATGGAAATTTAACCCGCCAGGTGCACCACATTTTGGTGGCATATTTGAAAGTGGCATAAAGTCCACAAAATATCACCTTAAGCGTGTAGTTGGTGCTCAAGTTTTAACGCTGGAAGAATTTATTACGATTCTCGCTAAAGTGGAAGCTGTGTTAAATTCACGCCCACTTTGTACTTTGTCTTCAGACCCGCAAGAATCGAACGTTTTGACTCCGGGACACTTCTTGTCGGGAGGTCCTTTAGTTTCGCTACCGGAAGAACCTGTTAGTGAATGCTTATGTCCACGTTCTCGTTGGCAAATGCTCAAGAAAATAACTCAAAGTTTTTGGCTTGCTTGGCAACGTGATTATCTGCATACACTTCAACAAAAAACTAAATGGTTCAAAGATACACCCAACCTTAAATTAAACGGCTTATTCCTTGTTAATAAGCCTAATCTGCCACCTTTACTATGGAAATTAGCTCGTATACAACAGATTCATCCGGGATCAGATAACATAGTCAGGGTTGTGACTCTTCGAACTGCAAACGGTAAAACTATGCGCAGACCAGTAGTTAAGGTCTGTCCGCTACCAATTAACTAATTATTATCTTATCTTATATCTCGAACAATATTGTGTATTGATCAGTATTGTTCAATTAAAATAGTTTAGACACTTAGGTAATTATGCTTATTAAGTTTGAATTTTATATTTCTCGAGCACTGCTAGTTGTACCCTGGCAGTCTTTTGGCTTGCGAAATCCTGGTCGATTTCGAGTGGGGGGAAATGGATAAACATTAAGCCTATCCTTCTAAATATCCTATCCAATTTGTTTCCCTTCCTAATTTAAAATTGGCGCCATCCCGCTGGCGCCACGCTAGCGCCTCACTGCGGTGAGCGTGCGAACTGTGACTTGAAAAAAATGGCGAAAAGCAGATAACTGCTCCCGCGCTGTGTCCGTTTAAAAAAGGGTTAATAAATACCCAAAAGGCTTCGCTAGAAACTGATTAACCGATTGGTTCTCGTAACCCTCCTTGTGAAGTGAAATCAAGCAAAAACGTGAACTTGTAGTGCATATTGAATATTCGCCACGCCGGCCGGCCCTGATGTCCCGAGTGTGTGCTGATGATACCTTCGATCCCTGCCTATCCAGGTGAGTGTTTATACTTTTTCTCAACGCAAGGAATCGCAGGGTTGGGATTGCCAACATCGGAGATTGTAGTCGTTCGTTCGTTTCGTGTAAGTGTACCAATTATGATACCAAAGTACATAAAACAGAAGGGATCTCATATTATATGTAAGTACGCAATACACCTCAATTTACAAATTCATTTCAATTTTTTTTTCCTAATATTCTCATATTTGGAGGTTAGAAAAAGAAAAGAACATTGGTAGTCAGAATAATGTTTGTTTACATTCACATTAGCTGTCTATTTTTTTCTTGTTGGTTTTATCAAGCCATCCCTTTCGACTTGTAGTGAAATGTCAGATGAATGAAAAGTGTGGATGTGTGCTGCCGCTGCTGCGCGGAACACTTTTTTCGATTGTGTTGTGGGTGTATAACGTATCTGTTTATTAGAATATCATTGCAAAATAAGTAAGGAACACCTAACATAAAATTCAATACGTCAAGCACACCATAGCTGTCAGGTAGCACGTTCTTCTTGGTCGACGTGCCAGCAGCAAAAGAGAGCGACGCTATGTAACTCCTTTCATACACTTTTATCATCCGCAATTTACATGGCATTCGCAATTTTCATGACGCCACCTCGCCTATCAGCTAATAATCTATAGGTACTAATATTATAAAGGGGTAAAGTGTGTGAGTTTGTAAGTGGTAAGCTCTGGATCTACTGAACCGATTTAGATGAAATTGGCAAGGAGATAGTTTTTTTTGAGATAGTTTGAGACCCTTAGAAGGATATAAGATAGTTTGTATTCCCTTGGGATAATAAAACACTTTTTCACGGCAGAAACCGTGGGCAGAAGCTTATGTATAAGTATGGAAGTATGAATTAGTTTATTCCTTTGAAACTTGCCTCCATCTAATTTAAATTAGGCTCTATTTAGATTTACTTATATTAAAATACTGTATTACTTTACAAAGGCATACCTAAATTAATTTAAATCTAAACACTTAAGTCTATAAAAAACATCATATTAATATGATCCAATTGGAGATGCTAATCTTAAATGCCATAAACTTTAAAACTGGTTCAGCACTAATCTTAAACCTATTAAATCTGGTTAAAACTAGATCAGTGGCACCGTAGATCAACAGAGCTGAGTACGGAGATCCCTCGGCGGCTACAAGAGACGACATTGTCAAAACTTTCCATATAGACCAAGCGTGTGAGCGAGTGACCCACAGAAACTGACAGCTCGAGACAATTCTTTTTCCTTTATTCTAAGTCGTTACCTACTACGGACTAGACTCATTCAAAATTCCAATTAGGTTAGGTTAGGTTAAAACGGGCTGGTTTCCGCAACTCTAAAATTCCAATAACTTATAGTTTGTTCTTTAAATAAACGAGGGTTTTCATCGTTAGTTATGGGGACGGATTCGAATGTAGTCGAAGAAGTTTCTTTCAAAAGGACCTAGATTAGAGGATCCTGTAAAGCCACGTTTTCACCTGCGACCAGCTGGCATGCAAGTTTCATTACATTGCGGATTACCGAGGTATAATGGGATCAATTGCTCAATCGTGTCCCGCAATGTTATTTAACTGGCTTGCGAGTTACTTACAGTCATGCATATTGTCAAGTAGATTTAAATTAATAGTGTTTCTTGTCGCCAGCTCGTTGATTCCATACTCTGCAGCCATTGTCTATTCTGCGGTTACAACTAAAAGGCGGTACTAATTGAGTTTCACCACTCAAAGGCGAGTTGAGCGGAAAGTGCCGATCAAAATACTACAGAAGCAGTTATATCTAGTGGTCAATGAATTGGCATTCAGTAGCTACAGCTTCGTGGTAATTGGATAACCTCAGTTGATTCAGTGAATACATTTCTTAAGTAACGAAGGAAGAAGCAACGGAAGGCTGACATAGTAGATTTTTGTGGATTGCTCAAAATTTTCCTAAAAAAAAACGATTTATTTTAAGCGAGAGCTATTATTGAAACCTCTGCTCAAGAACGTGGTTGCTGGTTCATAACATCCCATTAACGAATGATGCCTTTAAAAATCTGTGCATTCTAAACTTTGGTATAGATGCCAAATGCACAGATTTTTAACCATGATAGTAAGCAACATCACAATTATTTTTCTTACAAGCCCGCAACAGAGTTCCCAACTGCAACGCCTAGATGTCCCAGAAGCTTTAATCAGAAGAAAAACGCCGAGGCAATAAATTACAATAAGTCCCGGCGAAACGATTAAAGTGTCTTGGATTTGGATCTAAAAAGATCAATATGGAAGTAAGAAAACACGCTACTTCAGCTTGAGAAATCCCTCCAAATATCTCTTCAAAGTGAATAGGCTTCTTCTGGGTAAGCTCAATCCATCGTTGATGACCACCAAAATCAAATGAAAAAAAGAATATCTGGCTATAATTTTACATCATAGGTTTAAGCGTGTTTTGGTTTAGCATGCCGGTGGCAAGCTAAATTGGAGTGTATGAAAGGGGCCTCCTCATTGACTTATCTACTTAACCACTATATATTCGTCTGATGCACTCTAGGCAATCAATGAGTTAGCCACGTTGTTTGGCTGAGAGCTAGGAAAAGGGGTTTTCTACAAAGACTGTCCAATCCAAGCGAACGAGTTCAGTACTTTGTTTTCCTCTGTATGAGAAGATGTTTTTGAGTGAAGAAGTGTCTATTGAGACGACAGCGAATGGAAAACTGGCTGGCATACTGCGCCGATCACAAATAAATTGATTTCAGTGCAAGAGGATGATGATATTAAGAATACGCTGTTGCCCAGCAGATAAATAAGAGAAACAGATGGTGTCATTAGTATGAAATAAAAGTCAAATAATAAGGGAACAAAATGCGTTAGATTTGACAAGACTAACACCACTGAACCTTGAACTTTTCGAGCTTCAGTAGTTCCGAAAAATTCATCTAAGTAAAAGTTGAACTTTCATCTAAGTAACAAAACTTTGTTATATTTCTAACCGTATTTTTATAGAAATTGTAAAAGCGGGCAAAATTAGTTCTCCACTTTACTCAAGTTCAATTTTGAGATTGCTCAACAAAAAATTGAACATAATAAAGTACCTTACAAATGGAACTACTGGAATAAAAAACTCATTCGTTCGAGTTTTAAGCAATTCACAATATTTCATAGTACATACCACCTACGTACATACTCGTATTTTTTATTGTAAAAGCAGTTCAGGTATAAAGGATATTTAACTTTAATAAGAACTTAACTTGTTAAACAACCTTCTTTAAAGATTGCCCGCTTTTAAAGGCAAATGAAGGTCTTCTTTGAAACAACTTTTTTATTTTACGTAGCTTTTATTAGTAAGACAATGAGCTGACTATAAAATTGTAGAAAATAACAATAGAACTCATAATAGTATTGCCATGTTCCAATTCGATTTAAAAAACCTCTATTCGACTCCGTCGCCATTACAACGGAGATAACTCTCAACTGTTGTCTAAATTATCGTTCGATTTCTGTAAAGCATTTGAAGATGGAAAACCTTAAAATTAATATAGCTTTAAAAGTATAAAATTAAAATAAAATATAAAAGTATTTACAGTCAAACTAAAAGCCATTTATTTGCATTAAATGAGGTACAAAAGATGGTATCAATAAATTATTAGCACAATGATACACTTTTCCATAAGTTGGCATGAAAATTTTAAGATATAAGTTAAGATGCTTACAATAATAGAGATCTGCTTAAACATTATCTTTACACAATAATAACACGTTATTTTTATAAGGTATTATATGGTATAAGTATAACCGAATTAACCTATATGCAATAAAAGAAAATTTTCATTAAATATTTTCCAAGCCAATAAACGCAATCGTGCTAAACCCACCGACAACTGAAACAAACTGTAAAGAAAATTAACTATGTAAACGTCAAAAGATCGTTACAATAAAATCATTTAATAGCATTGAGGTAATTAATGTACATAACGTCTGAGGAAATGATACAAATTTTAAAGTTGTTTACCCCTTCCCGTTGTATGAACTTGTAAAATATTGGAGTTTCCTTATTGTTGAGCAACGTTCAAACGACTTGGTTAAAAGTTTTAATTGCTGTATAAATATGATAAACATTGGTTAAATATATTTCCGGAAAAATATCTGGTGTTTTTCTATATTTTAGTAATATATTTGGTGTATTCCTTGTGCGTAAAAATTTAAATATGCAAATTATCCATGGCATTTTCTTACATCACTAAATAAGTAACAAATTGAAAAGGTGTTATTATTGGCTAAAAATATAATTCTCAGACTTATTTTTTTTGGAAAATTGAATCATCCTCTAAACGCAATAAGAAATGAACTATACAATAACCTACTCTGATTTTGTAATCTCGTCAGATATCGTCATCATCATCATCGGCCTTTTTTAATGTTTTCTCTGGTGGGACACAGGCCTCCCCCCTGTGAGAAAGACTGGGTCGCAATTCACCACGCGGGCCCAGTGCAGGTTGGTGGATGATATATATTTACCTAAAAACGACTGAAACTTTTTCTTTGTAGATAACACCGTGCCTCTACTCGCTATGTCATAAAACTCAATAGCCAAAGAGAAAACTATTGCAATGCCTGCCGTCGTTTACTTTCAATCTATTTTAAGTTGTTGCAAAGCCTTTTAGTTTGTATCGTCATTTTACAGCAGCGTTAACTATTAAAAGTTTATGGTAAAAAAAACATGGGCATTTCCATGTGTTAAACGCAATACCATCTTCTTCTTTCGTACTGAACTAAATATAGCTTAGCATAAACAGCTTTAAATATCCCCATTATTGGGATTCAAGCTTCTACTACACTACTCCGGCTCAGTGCGTATTGGTAGATGTGAGAATGTCATCGATTTTTTGTTCTAGGATGTGAAGGGAGTTTTACTTTACTGTTTTTAGAGCATAAAAGCTTATATCGTGCTAAAATACTAGCCAGTCTATTAAAAGGTGACAGGATGAATCATACAGTCTAGAATGGTACTTTTATATTCATTATAGAGTGTCACCATTATTGGATACCAGTTTCTAAATAAAACCCATTTAGTTACCCTATCGATAAGCAACAGTGAGCATAGGACATAAAATGGCGCACAAATAGTTGAAGTTGAATTGTAAAACCTATTCTCAAAATGTACTGTTTTACTATTGAAACAGCACATTTTAGGCGACACGAGGCGTGTGGCGATGAGATATATTTAAAACTTTTGATTCGAAACAAAGCCTGGCTCTAAAAGTTAGTACTGTTCGTGATATTTAACGTTTTATTACGTTAGAAGTTATTGCAGGTTTATAGGTATCCAAAGGATGTTTGATATGCTGTCCACGGAATTTGAGAAGACATTTGAATTCAGTTGTTTTTATTAGACTTTTTGGAGGAAACTTTGTTCTACTGTCTGGTTTCTGTAAGGCGAACTTTACAAAATTTGAATATGTTTTTGGCATGTTCATAAGTTATATAATTCTTCTTTATTCTTTCTTGTCTACTTACTTCTATATTTTTTTATTTGTTTCAGATACGTGAATGGTGACTGAGAAATTTGTTTTATCAAATGGCCCGACGGTAGTTATCCATCATCAAGAACTGATTATGTGAGAGTATTTCAAACTTTTCTCACATCTATGTGCCATAATATTTGAATTCCTTAGGCTTATATTCCGCAGCATAACTCATGCTCAACTTGAACTATAAAACTCATATTGACAGTTATAGCTTATTATAAATTGTCATTAAGGCGAAGAAGAACAAAATAAGGATATATTTTAAACATTTTCTAGCCAAATCTATTGAAGATGTGGCAGCAAAAAAAACCATGGTATTCTTGAACATTTGTCTGAACTGAACTGATTATAACTAATTTGTATTGAAACCTCTTTGAAAATACAACGAATGTTATCTCAGTTTTAATTTAAAAGTATTTAAAATATTGGTGAAGTCGAATACGATTTCAACCTTCTTCGTTTCTGTAAAAACTCGACCACAGTCGCCCTCATCATAAACGGAGTTATCCGATGGTTTTTACAAAAATATTACCACGCAAGTTCTTATTTCAAACTGGCGGCTAGCATCTGACAACAGATCGCACTGTTATTTTGCCTATGAATGCAACCTTATTGGTACGAAAATAAAGATCACTAAAATAGGTAATCTGTCATGTGTCATACAAGCCTTTGCCATGCGAATTGAACAAATATTAAAATCATTGTCTGGTTCTATGCGACTGCCCCATATAAGAACACAGTAGGTGACATATTTTTTATAGTTTTATAGCCAGATAATTGTATTTATTTTGTTTTAATGAGTTCTACTATACTGAAATGGACTGTGTAATGCTTACCTGAGAACTTAAAATTTTAATTGAGATTTGGTGCTCTAATTAATCAATTTTATCATTATTAACAATTAGAAAGTTCCACCTTAAATTACCAAATATAGAGAACTTACTAGGTTTTGAATTGTCTTTTTTAGGCATGTTTAAGATATCCAATAGAATTTAGGACACTATTAATATCATTTGTACTATTTGTAGGTACATATTCCTCGTTTTACTCTCTTGAAATATTATTATGTCATTTAGTTACTTATGATTAAGTGATGAATCCATCGATCAGCTGGATCCGCTACTTCTAATCATATTAAAAATCTACACAAGTTTCGTAATTTTGTTACGAAAAAATTAGTTTTCAGACATTTTGCGAGTCACATGTGGCGCTGAGCGTATTTCCAAAAATTATAAAAATTTAAACAGACCTGACTAACTTTTAACCAATTTTTTTGGTCCAATTTTTTTAAACCTTTTGTACGATTGCCGAGATTACCAAAAGAGTGTTGTCAAACATTTTAAACGTCACCTTATAACTCCCAAAATGAAAATAACGTTTTGGAGTCGCTTCGAAATGAGTTCAACGGGATCCTGCCGTTTTGCCGAAAAGATTTTGACAAAATTTCATTACCCAAACAAATTTTAGCAACCTTTTTTTATACCATTGCAATATGTCGAATGATTTTAGGACGCATATTTTTATTTGGTCAAATTTTTACTTGATAAAATATTACCAAGTATAATGTCATTATGGCATTTGGTCTTTAATCAAATGATTTATTACAGCAAACAATCTTCAGACAATAAACGTTTGGTGAAATGATTTGTTAAGACAAAAAATATTAAGGCAAAAAAAAATAAGAAGTTTTGGGAATTATTTAATTTAAAAATTATTTTAATATAATCATTTGTTTAATGCAAAATATTTTTACATTACAATTTAAAAAAAATTGCAAAGGACGTTAGCAATTTTATTTCGGAGTATTTAGTCTTGTGTTGCAGAATTCGATTAATTATTTCAATTTGTCTGAAACAAGTCAAATTTATGGTTACTTGGTATTAGTTTATTTAAGGAAGTAGTTAGAGTAGGTTAATTATTAAAAAATGGTTAGGTTAGGTTAGGTTAAAACTGTGACCTCCTACGCACGAGCCGAGCGAGCGAAGCGAGCGGTGCCGCGGCAGCGGCCGGCGAGTGCCAGAAACGACTTGCATTAATAGAAAAAAAAGAGATTGTTTTTAGTAGGTTACCCGGAACTGAACTATTTAGATTAGGATAATAACTTATTTAAAAAAAAATGTTGAACGACTACATTAAATTACATATCTTTTTTTTTCAATTCTCCTCTCGCAGATATGCTGGAAGAGATTTCGATAGAAATAAGCATACCTTTGTACCTATTTTCTGTTCCTTCTTCTTGTCTATTTACTGTGTGTGTGTATATTAATGGTTAAATAAATAATAAATAAATAAATAAAACTAAAAAATATATATAAAAAAAGGAAAGTAAAAAAGTATAAATATTTGGCTTATTTGATTTTGCGTTAAAACTGTTATTCCAACTGAAATATTTGACTAAATAAAAAATGTTAAAAGTACTAGTTGGTAAACAAGTTATAGTTTAAACGTTCATTTCCCAAACATTAGGTTTGCGTTACAATTTTTTGTGAATAGATTTATTGCTAAGTAATAATTTGGCTAATGAAATTATGCGAAAATTTTTTTGGGAAGTGAAAATTTGTCAAATTCCTTTCGGTCAAACAAGGGAGACCCGAGTTCAACACATAGAATGCTCACACTATAATATAGTGTGAGCATTCTATGTGTTGAACCCAAGTGAAGATTTGTTAGTTGATAAGAATAGATAACTTTTTAGAATAATATTCTGAAAAATGATCTATTCTTATCAACTAACAAATCTTCACTTGACAACATGATTTTGAGACGACTTTAATTTTTGCCTCATATTTAATGTTCTCAAGAGGAGCTCGTGGCTAAATAATAACAGCCGCACGGGTCGATCTTCAAGGTTAAGCAACGCTTGACGAGGCTGGTCCGTGGATGGGTGACCATCTCAACATAGCGAGTTTCCTCCGTGCCTCGGAGAGCATGTTAAGCCGTTGGTCTCGGCTGTCATTTGATGATCTTTGACAGTCGTTACGGGTAATCAGAAGCCTGAGATCTGACACCAGTCTTGCCAAGGAGTATCGTGTTACCCAGTTACTGGGTTGTAAAGGTCTGATAGGCAGTCACTCCATGTAAAAAACTGGTACTCAGCTGAATTCGGTAAGACTGAGAGCCGACCCCAACATAATTGGGAAAAAGGCTAGGCAGATGATGATTTAATGTTCTCAAATGGTCACCTAGGAACATTTGACGGGTGGATGAAAATTGTGTAATTGGTATCTAAATTATATCGTTAAACTATATTTGAAAAAAAACAGGCAGATTGCTATGAAACACCCCGGCTATTTTTTAACCGACTTCAAAAAGGAAGCGTTCTCAATCTGACTGTATATATTTTTATATACATTTTTAAGCTGACATTAGAATTAATATCTGTTATTGGTGTTTTCTTTGTTTATATTTTTTATGTTTGTTCCCTCAGAAATTTTTACTATGTGAACCGTTTTTGATGTTTCTTTTAATATTGAAAGCTGCTGCTTCTATGTGGTCCTAATTAAATTTAGTTTAAATTTGATGAAGAACTTCGGAGATGTAGCAAAGAACTCTTCAATAAATGGCGGAAAATCTCTCGGGATAGCTGCAATCGCATGAAAACCGACTGCCGAAATTTAAGTTATTTTTCATTTTGTAATGTTTATATTTGGAAATCGGTTAAATGTTTTTGATAGTGAAACTGCGGTCAGATCAGCAGAAAAGTGTTTTTTTTTTATCGGTATTTTTTAATTAGAATAACCAAATCTATCAATTGTATCTGGTTTTGGCCGTAAAACGATGAGATAAAAATCTTGTTCATGAGCGCTCTGACTATAGAGCTAAAAAATCAACTCATTGAAATTTACCTAAAGTTGAGTAAGTTAATTTAAAAAAAAAACAAGCCAAAACTGACAATTTTGAGTTTGAGTTGAGCGTGAGTCATTCTGCGGAATATGGGCTTTGGTGTCCAAAATAGAATAGAATAGAGTAGTAGAATATGCAGCTCTAGTTATCTAATAGGCGTATTATGAAATTAATCTACCTTGAATTCCTACCTACATGTATTATGTATTCTGCATATGGATCGTAGCAGGTGGCGTTCTGTAGTTTCTGCCTACCCCCATGGGAAAAAGGCGTGAGTTTATGTATTTATGTATATGTATTCTGCACCGAAGCACGTGTAAGCCCGTGCTCATGTTAATGAACAATACATGCAATAGCAACTACTAGATATATGCCGAATACATATATTGCTCTGCTACTATATGGATTCAAAATAAATGCCAACGAGTAATCAAATTGATTTTGAATCGTTGCAAGTACAATTAAAGAAAGAAATAAATTCATTCAAAATTACCTTCTTAAATACTTTTTCAACATAATCTACTCTGAAAAATTGTTGGTATTTCTACCCATTCATTGGTTCCTAAAAAAATGTGAAACCCTTTTCTTTATTAACCTCTTGAAGGTTGCAGGTTAGGTCAGGTAGATTTGAGCTTTGACCTAACAATAAATACATCCTAAGCCTATAAGAATATCTCCTTGAAATAGAAAATGTACCTGCCCGATTACATTGAGTCTTTGTGTCGCAAATAAATAGACCTTTTTACACCCAAGCGTGGCACGTAGGAAAAATATTCACTGAATTAAAAATCGTGCCTAGTCGCCAAAGCGCCAATATATTCTTATATATTGCTGGAATTCTTAACTTCTCTACGAAAACGTGTTTTATTTAGTTAGAGAATGTTTACTGAAATTCTATTGATTTTTACATTCACCACCTGTATTTGTATGTGGATTTTTCTTCACATTTCACCGCCTGCCGTCCGCCTCGAGAGGACGTCCCGCTGCTCGCCGCTCTGCTGCTCGCCGCCCCACCGCGCGCCACGCCGCGCCCCCACCCTCCGTCTCGTCGCGCCCCTGCGTGACGTCACTGCGGTGCCGCGACTCTGCGCGCCGCCGGCATTTTTGGCCCCTTCCGGGTTAAAACCACGACTTAGTGGTCCTTGGTGGATACCTTACGGTGTTAACGAAGCCAAGTGGAGTGCTGCCCCTTGCACTCGCCAAGCTCCTTCAGAGCACGGCAGTCAGAAGGAGTCGGGAGCAGGATCAGTTGGCCTTGGTAGATAGCCTAGCCAACCCCTGCTCTGTTCCACAGCTACACCTGGTACGGTAGGGTGTGTCTACCCCTACGTACCAGACTTTTCGGTACACACAGGAGGAGGGTGGCCCACCTTCAGTGGGTTCACCGGTACCTTAGGACCCCTGTCACCCAATAAGATTGGTGACAGGTTTACAAGCTTAGGGCTCACCAGATACTCACCTCCCAGTCTCACCCGGCTGGGAGGGTAGGCTTACACATCCCCGGGCCCACCCACCCGGGGAGGTCCCTTACCCTCTAAAATGTCTTCGGACAGATTAGATGATGATGCGCTGGAGGTGTTGCAGGCCTCCATAAAGCTCCTTAGAGATAAGCTCATGCTAGACCCGCATATCCGCTTAAGGTACAATGCTGCCCTTAACAGGGTCATTGAAGCCCTCCCATCTTATATTGTTATTCCGCCCACTGAGATGCAACTGAGAATGGAGGAGTTGCATGCTCAAAGACTCAGCCAGGCTGCTTCGTCAACCCAGGCCCCCGCGCCTATGGTGTTCGAAGATGCGCCCAGGTCACCCTCCCTTGTCGGATTCGTTCCCGGGTCCAGGTCGGCCACCCGTTCCCCGGTGGAGACCTTGAATCCAGACTCTCCCCGCTCTGAAAGAGAGCGCAGTCCCCTCAGAGAGCTCAGTCCCATCAGAGAGCTCAGTCCCCGTAGAGAGCGTAGTCCCCTCAAGCCCCAGATCTCGGCTGTGAAGTCCAAATCACGCCGTCCCCGTAAAGTCACTCCTGCTGACAAACGTCAGTACGCGGAGTACAAGCAGCGCGTAGCTGCCTTTCAGTCACAGGCCAAGTCCAAATCCAAATGGGCTGATGACGAATATGACCCCCCCGATCCGATGGAAGTGGCCCTCAGCACCGACGATGAATGGGAAGCAGCAGCTGACCTCATTAACTCAGTAGCTAACCAAATAGCCGATGTCCCCGATAATTCCGAGGACTACGACACAGTGTCCTCCTCTTCCGATAACGAATCCACCAAGAACTCGAAGGGTAAGAGGAAAAAGAGGTCGGATCCCTCTCACTCTACCAAGTCCAAAAAGGCCGGAGCCAAAACCGCGCCCCAGTCAGTTGTGCCGGCGGCCTCGCCCGTCAGGCAACCCTCCCCCACCCCCTCGCCCGATAACGCTTCACAGCGGACTAGCCGCCCGCCCAGCCCCATGGTAGTAGTAGACACTGCTACCACTAGGAAACTTCCTCTTCCTCCACCCATTTATCTTCAGGATAAAGGGAAATGGAACGCTATTTCTAGCGCCTGTTTTGAGCGCAAAATTAACTACTCCAAAGCCACTGCATGCCAGCAAGGCATCAGGATTCAGGTCCCCACGTCCCGAGATTACCGAGAGTTAACTCGCTTCCTGAAAGGTGTGAACGCTTCGTTCCACACCTATTCCCTTCCGGAAGAGAAGCCCACCCGAGTGGTGATTCGCCGAATTCCCAAAGAGATCTCCACGGAGGAAATCCGTAAAGATCTCCTAGCCCAGAAAGTCCCCGTCATTGAAGTCCACCGCTTGCATAAAGCAAGAGGTGGACAACAATACGACATGGTGTTGGTTGTTTGCAGCCACACCGACAGACATAACCCCATTTTTGGCATCAAGACAGTATGCTCCCTGTCGGGCATATCTATCGAAAAGCCGTACCGTCCCCACGTCGTTGGTCAGTGTCACAACTGCCAACTCTATGGCCACTCACAGACCAATTGTTATGCCACCCCCAGGTGCGTCAAGTGCCTGGGTGACCATAGCACGAAGGAATGCCCCCGTCCCAAGGACCGAGCAGAATGCACGGAGCCTCCCAGCTGCGTGCTCTGCGGTCAGGTCGGGCACCCGGCTAACTACCGGGGCTGCCCAAAAGCCCCTAAGCTTGCGCCAAAAATGGCCAAGATTCACGCTGCGCGCCAAGCGCTAGCAGCCCCCTCCTCTCAACTCCCCCCCAGACTAGCCCCTCAGAGAACTTCCCCATGGGATAAGCTGAACCACCTGAGTGTGGCTCCTCAGTTATCCCAGCCCATTCCGGCGCTGATGGCCACTCCCATCTCAGCTCCTATTCTGGCCCCTGTTGCCCCCATGACCGCACAAAGCCAGAGAGTGGCCTCCACCACCTCTGCCGCTAAGTGCCCACCCCCCGCCGCCCCCTCTGGGCAAAGGTCATATTTGAGCGTTGCCGCGAACATCATCGGCGCGTACTCTTTCTTCATGACCCCACAGGCCCGTGCTCTGGATGCTGAAATCCGGAATGCGGGCTCTCTCACCCCCGCTTCATGCTGTGCCCTCTTTTCGAGGTACGAGAGCATCACAATAGAATTAGATAGCCTTATATATAAGGACGGTCAATGGGTTCGTAAATAGTACGAACACTCTGGCCCGATTCTAATTAGCATACACATATTCGTTCCGTCCTCGTCGCCGAGGACCGCCGCGAAGTCCCTATCAAAATCTACAAGCCTTTGCATTAGATGCACTGTGCATTAGTTAAAATCTAGTTAGAGATTATTGGAGTTTCTTGTCCGTTCTTCTCCACGTAGGCTTTTCCGAACGGATGGTAGAGTCACTTTATTAGATCCGGCCTTAAAAGCTGTCCCCCAAGCGAAGCCCTGAGCCGAGGTCCGACCCCAACTGGGGTAGCCCTCAGCGTTGTCGCTTTAGGTTTAGAACTTTGAAGCCTGGCCGGAGGCTAAGAGATTAGTCTCCACAGGGAAGCCCGGTTAAGCATATGTCGGTCACTCTGACCGTTTGCGAGACGCCACGTAGAAAAAAAAAAAAAAAAAAAAAAAAAAAAAAAAAAAAAACGAGAAATTGCGAATTTTAATGCAAATGTAATTTACATGTTTTCTAAACAAAATTGAATTAAGAGAAACTGTTTTCTTCGGACCTGAATTTAAATAAAGCATCAAAAAAATATTTGTATGGTTTTTCTGTGTGTTAGAGGTACAGATTATGGCATTTTTGTAAAAATAAATGATTTTTCATTTTTAGATTATTGGTAATTTTGATGTCCATTTGAATGGTCATCAGGTCTATAGTGTTTTATTTCATGATACTAGTACAAATTTTCTATTTTTAAGTAAAACTAGATAATATTATTATAATGGTTTATTTGTTTTTCAATATTGTGTATACATATAATAAACTTTAGGATTATATTTTATTTTGATGCAATATTCGAAAGCAATTTCGAATATTTCATCCCTAGGAAAACATCTTCATGCATCTTCTCTTTGTTTTCTGTTTTTTACATCTTGTTGCTTCTTTCTTTTTATCATATTCTGGCAGATGGTCGACAGTGTCATACTGGATTTCACTTGCTGGTCTTTTTCATTTCTGAAACAGTGTTGTTTTGACGTAATAGGTATATTTACTGGGCTGCTACCACCAGATGCAGGCCGTCCTCTTTTTCTGCTAGGAATTGGCTGCTCCATTTTTATTAGAGCCTCTGCAAAACGCTGACAAGTGCTACAGATCTAAAACGTATGTACTTGGTATATTACATGTTTTGCAATCTTCTTAGTATTCTAGCCAGCTATTGGTAAGTGCTAGGTCAATGTCGTGAAATATCATAATGGCGTGATTTATATACCTATGTCCGTTTTCTGATCTAATAAAGATACGGTAAAATCTCATCAAATGCTCATTTTTATTTACAGAACCCATACAATTGTCATATAATAGCACTAGTTTAGGACGCGATATAGTTATTAAATTTTTGGACACTTTATTCCATCGTCACACTTCGTCTTAGTTTCCAATGCCAGCAAAATTTGTTAGTCACAGAGACTTCATTTCTTAGAGCATACAAATTTGTATTGAAAGTAAAGTCTTCAATTAGAGAGTCAGTTATATATTTTGAAAAATAATCGATGGGAGTGAGAAGTGAATCTATTTCAGAAGGCGGTGGTGCAAACAAAAAGAGACAAAATGAGTTGTGGTGATTGAAGCTGTAAATGTTTTCTCCAAATTGTGTCTGGCTTACTACTTTATCCAGCTCTTGGTTCTTCCTCCTCTGCTATATCTTCCTCTTCTTCAGAGTGATCAGCTATTACTGTTTCGTTTGAATGTGTGAGTATCACTCAAACAATTTTTTCTGCCCAATTTTATCAACTTTTTTATCATCACTTTCTTCGTCAATGTCTGATATTGTTCCAATTTCGAATCAATTGAGTAAACTATTCACATATTGTCCTTTGGAAACGTCAAAACCTAAAAATAAATAAAAATAACATGTATAATTCAGTACGAAATATTATTGTAAATACGAACATTCGACAACTATTGTGACCCAATGTCCACTGAAATGGACATAACTTCAACTGCAATTTTTTATTACAAAAACCAAATAATTTGTATTTTTATGTATAAAGATGTTTCAGCAAACTCGTTTACTACACAAAATAAAAATATCAAAAAAATCGATCACGTCGTTATAGAGTAAATAATATAAAACTAAAGACTTACTTGCTTTGTGTATACCCATTAGGCTTGTGTAGTACATGTACTATGAACTATTAGGAAGCAATTCTTTTAGGTGAACGAGAAAGAACTATTCTGTTTCGGTCGTTTAAATCGTTCATCTAGTACAGTGATCCAAGCGACATCGGATCGCTCAAGTGCTAAATCAGAACGATTTAGTACGGTACGAACTACGATTGTCTGAGGCGGAGCGAGTGAACGAGTTGAGAGATTTGAGAAGCGTGCGCGCGAGCGTGATGACTGATAAACAATGTACTAGTACAGTTTGCTCGGTCTACGTACGACCTCGATGACCGACATGTCGCTTAAGAATATCATAATGAACGTTGAACTAAAATGAACTAATAGAACTAGAAGACCGAACTAGTTCATTTGAACGATTGTACTTGTTCGGAGCGTTCCATTTAGTGTCCGAGTAAGAACATCGTTCTGCGAGCTATGTTCTCTGTCCAATGCCACTTATATTTGGCATTTATGTAAAGGGGCGTCTAAACGGGCCATATTTTACGACAATTTGTGGCTGCAATACTGTGGCCGGCAACATTGCTAGCAATACCAGCCACACTATGCAATATTTTAAGGATGGCCCGGCATTATAGCCACATATTTTTTGGTATGTCAAAATGTTTTTATGTGTAGCTGGCGTGTGGCCGAACGATCGCCTCGCAATCGAAAATACTGCAATATATCTGGGCCATCTATATTGTTGTTCTGTTTTACTGTATATGCGCGTCCCTTTCTCCCTGCGACGTGAAGTACTTATCCAGCATTAATTCCTTGTCTACGGAATCCAAAGTGTCAAGCCTACTTAGGTAGGGTCGAATCCACATCAAAATATGGCCCGTTTAGACACCCCTTAAGGGGCATCTAAATGGGCCATATTTTACGACAATTTGTGGCTGCAATTATTGGCAAACATTGCCCAGCCATCAAAAAAACATTTTAGTGCATTTTATGGCTGAGCAATCAATGGCAGGCAACATGTTGCAATATGGCTGCAATAGTATGGCCTTTGATTCAGAACCCTTTAATGAGCCACACAATCCAGCAACAATGGCCGACGAAATGACGCTCATCGCAGCCGCTTACATTGTTTTGGCAGAAAAACGAAGAAAAAGGACACGAATGTGGATTCGACCCTACCTAAGTAGGCGTGACACTTTGGTTTTTTTTATTTTTTTTATTATTGATAGGCTCGCGTTTGACCACTACCTCGCCTGATGGTAAGCGATGATGTGGCATACGGTGAAGCACGCTTGCCTAGAAGAAACCTATTCACTCTTGACTTAAAGACCCCAAGGTTGTAGTTATCAGGAAACAAAGACTCCGGAAGGGAATTCCACTCCTTAGCTGTGCGCACAATGAAAGTATTAGCAAAACGCTTTGTGCGTATGGGTGGGATGTCCACCATGTACCGATGGCGCATGGCCGTACGTCTTGTAGTCCGATGATGGAAAGGGCTAGGCGGAATCAAATTGTGCAGTTCCGTCGCACACTCTCCGAAATGTAACCGATAAAAAACCGACAGGCTGGCAACTCGGCGTCGATGTTCGAGGCTCTGGAGCTTTGACGTGACCAGTGCATCATTGCCAATAAGCCTCTTGGCCCGTCTGCCAATCGACTCAAGTGCATCAAGCTGGTATTTGGCAGATCCATCCCATAGGTGAGAGCAGTACTCCATGCACGATCGAACTTGCGCTTTATACAAGTTAAGCAGCTGTTCAGGTGTGAAGTACCGTCTCACCTTTGCAAGAATCCCCAACTTTTTTGCAGCCAACTGAGCTTTCGCCTCTATGAATGGACCAAAATTAAGGGTTGATGTCAACGGATTCCGTAAACAAGGAATTAATGCTGGATAAATACTTATTTAAAAATTTTACAAGAATGAAAAAATGAAAATTGAAACGCAAAGTACTTCACGCAGGGAGAAAGGGAAGCGCATATACAGTAAAACAGAACAACAATATAGATGGCCCAGATATATTGCAGTATTTTCGATTGCGAGGCGATTGTTCGGCCACACACCGGCTACACATAAAAACATTTTGACATACCAAAAAATATGTGGCTATAATGCCGGGCCATCCTTAAAATATTGCATAGTGTGGCTGGTATTGCTAGCAATGTTGCCGGCCACAGTATTGCAGCCACAAATTGTCGTAAAATATAGCCCGTTTAGATGCTCCTTGTAATATGACCCCAACAATTTCCACAACAGTTTTCATTAGGTATGGTGGTCAGATGGCTTCTTTTAGGGCTAGGCAGGCAAGCTTACTGTTTGGTTAGTAAGTAGTTATAGTTATAGATGTGCGACCTGCGAGTCGCGGACTACCCATGGCGAACGTCAGTCAACATTTGACTAATTATTTCGTCCTACCCATAACAAATCCTATTGTGTTTTGTTTATTATAACGTTTCTAGGTAAGTCACCGGTATATTTAAATATTTACACTAGCATTTCTATCACAGTGTTTCATATTATACGCAATAATATATCGTGTCCATTGAGATGGACGCCGGGTCCGAAGGGGTTAAGACTATTGACACGTTTCTTATCCAGAATTTAGAATTAATTTTACTTGCAATAAAAAAAGCGACTTGAATGCGTAATAATTGTATTTTTATATAGGTATTTTTATATTTTCTCTTTCTGACACTAAAAAAAACCGGTCAAGTGCGAGTCGTACTCGCGCACGAAGGGTTCCGTATTATTATCGCAAAAAAACGGCAAAAACATCACGTTTGTTGTATGGGAGCCTCACTTAAATATGTATAATATTCTGTGTCTAACTATCACGGTTCATAAGATTCAGGTGACAGACAGACAGACGGACAGTGGAGTCTTAGTAATTGGGTCCCGTTTTTACCCTTTGGGTACGGAACCCTAAAAATAGATAGTTATGTTTTTGTATCTGGAAAACCTTGCATCCAGCTTGGTGTTTGATTAGCAAATATAATGTTCCCCTGGGCGCAACTATAAAAGTTTTGCAAAAGTTTTAATCGATTTTGTACCCAGTTATTGGATTGAATAAAACTACGCTGATTCTCCACATCAAGTATTGTTTTGTTTTAATAGCTGCAGTTTGGTTCCCTTTCACGATGTTCTCATTATCATAAATTTTTATTTTCACTAAACGGTTATTAGTAGTACTTTAGTGGGACTTATCAACAATATTTTTACTGGAAAACTATCTGCTAACTTCAGTTACGACATAATTAAATTCACATTTCGAATTTTCTCGGCTCCTTGCAGTCTCTTAATATTCAACCTCATCCATTAAAGAAACTGCATTTTTCATATCAAACAAATACCTATCTCTGCAACATCTGGTTTACCTATAAAATAAATACGACCAGTATTTAACAATGCATGGTGATTTAGCCAGTTACTTTAGTGAAGTAGTAGCTCCATATAAAACTGCTATTTAGGTAAGATTGGGAACCAATCCCAAAATGTTTAAAACAATCTAGACCGATTTAGGCTAGACATTGAGACATTCAAACAGCAATAATGATTTCCCAAAGTACATTACATTCGGGATTAACCATGCCATATTTCGGTAGAGCAATCCCAGATATTTTGGACTTTTCGAGAAGCATTTTCTTTGATAAAATTTCATATTAATAAAAGCCTTTTGTGTATTGTTTTATCTTGCCATTACTGTCTCTGTACTGGAAGACGAAAGGTCCTACGAAGTGTCCCACTACTTGGGGCTCCGCCAAGTCCAGACACTCTTCTTCTTGTGTATACTTAGTTTTTTTTTTTTTTTTTTTGTTTTGTGTTAGTTTTATTCATCCGTTATTCAAGTACGGTTAAACAAAATATGAAACTAACACCAAATGCATATTATGACTCCAGATAAGCCATTCTGCATTACTTCTTAACTTGGATAGCAGTATTGGTAAACATAACTCAATGGAAATCCAGCTGAACGACGTTCAACTGTTTTGCCTAACGGAGCTGTATTGTAAAACCGTTAGCGGTTATGTTAAACAGCTAATTATGAAATCCATCTGCGATTTATTTAAACATCTTATTTCTTGCAGCTATAACTTGGTGTTCCTGGTTGTGACGTACGTGGTGCCTGTGACAGTCATGGTGTGGGCGTACGCGCGCATGAGTGCAGCGCTAAGAGGGCGAGCAATCGGGGAGTGCACGCATCATCAGATGCAGATCGTCAGGGCTAAGAGAAAGGTTAGTGATGTGTTTATAAACATACCTATTTGACAGGAAACTATTTATACGAATAAATTAAGCTCCAACACGTGAACCGAGGGGGCCTTAATGTACCATGCGGGCTCTGTGCGCCTGTGTGGGTTGCTGAATGTCATTTTCTAAGAGATCTTTTTTTACTACATTGTTAGTAGCATATATAGACTTTTTGGGTCCAATCACTTGGATATTTAGGGGAAATAAAAAAAACAATATGCATTTCTATTTGTATTCTAAGGAAACTTTCAATAGACATAGTAAATTATGTCATAATATTATTATTTAGTAGAGAGTTGGAGAGACATTTTGTCAAGTGCCGAGCTTTCGTTTCTACCGTAATCAGGATATTATTTTACATACAGAAGGCATTTAGGTATGTGGCTATATACCCATTTAGCTTCCGGAAAACGTAATTAAATATCATATAACATTCGTAAAATGGTTTCCCATTCTAAACGTAAAATGAAATGCAAGGTAAAAACCATTGAGGTAATAATCTCAATGGTAAAAAATTGAAACTAAAGACTTTCGTTAATTTGCCTTATTGAGGATTCATCCTTTTCAAATTAAACAGTCAACCCAAAACTGAAGGAACATGTTAAAACTAAATCTCTCATAAATATTTAGCTGTTAATTAAAATAGGGTAGGAAAGCTTTTAGTAAAGCAACCACACACGATCCTTTAAGTCAGTGAAAATGTTAGTTTTCTCTGTGTGCATAATATGTGATGTCCTCAACTTAATAATTATATTAAGTTAATGTTGTGAAAAGGTTCAGTGTAATCGTGAATTTCTCGAGTTTACGGTTACACTAGTTGATTTTTTGTCCATACATATGTAGTCTATAGATTACTCCACTGTTTGACGATTTACGTTCAAAATAAAAAATGATATCAATTTGTCTTATCATTATCTAGTCCTATATGGAAACAGAAATGTAAAAAAATAATATATTTTAAAGTTATGGGCGTCGAAAGTTCCATATTTCAACACTAAATTTAACGCATCTTTGGGCGGAAATAAATACCATAAGAAGAAGGAAAATTGCAAAACGGCCCCGATACAGGGATAGATTAGTAATTCAACAATGCAAATAATTTTATTTTGAAAATATACTTTTAGTAGTTTTTCCATGATATCTAGACTCCTAAAGGTCTGTTTATAAAAAATCGCGCGCTCGTTTTCGTCCTAAAACATCATCCATTTCGCTAAAAACTTGCGAAAGTGCTAATTCGTACACGAACTAGCTTCTTACTGCTTATGACAGCATCTATTTCTTTTGCACGTGTTGTCGAATAAGATAGCATGCATTTTGACCCCGCGCACAAAATAGTTCGTGCCGTCGACTAGTTCAACCTTAATGAAGTATTTTAAAATGAAGTAAAGGTGTAAACTGTAAAATATGTACCTAAAACAGAATAGCCAAGAACTTATCAATAATGGTGCATCTATACATAGACAAAAAAGAATCTACTGTGTTGAAGTTCAATGAGAATTATAATTAAAATTTATTCTCCGAAGGACAATTAACACGGAACAGCATGCCCTCTATTCATGCTTACCATTTAGTTTTCCTTTTTTTTAGAAAATTAATTTTATTAAAGAACAAACGTTAAGGATTATTGGGTCGTAGTGGACATAAATAGGTAAAATTTTCTAAGTTATTTATTGCCTCAGCCTTTTATTATTAAACAAAAACATGCTTGGGAATAACGGACTTACCAGGAAAAAAAATAAAATTGTAAAGATACCAATGAAAAGAAATGGAGGCAACACAAATTACCATCTACGGGCAAACAAGGAGGCCATTGGAACATTGCTGAATTTCAAAATCTTTAAACCAATCTGATCTCTAAGTGTTTGTATACTTATCAGAATTTCAATTACAAGACTTGGAAATGACGTAGACAACGGTAAACATAATAATAGAGGAATCATAGCGAAGTTGTGGATAATTTTGGTTTTCTTGCAGGAATAGTACATTTTGATACAAGTGCGGAAAGTTTGTTATTGCGTACGAGGCCGAATGCACACCCGAGCCGTAAGGCGAGGGTGTTATGGGGCCGAGAAACGCAATAACAAATTCCCACGTGTATCAAACGACGTTTTTCAATACACTTTCGAAGAAATAAAATAATAAAACGATACGTATTTTTGTCATAAAAATATGTAATTATTGAAACATAACTGCAAACAAATAACAAAGTCGACGTCGACGACGCCTTTTTAGTAACTTTCCACTGAAGAAAACTTTGCAAAGCTACCCTATATTTCACCTTAGATTTAGATGGCAACAGGCTATCGCAAGCATTTTGTGCCTCAATCACAATATCCGGCGGAGTACCATCTAAAAAATTCTCTTCAAAACTTAAATTTGACATTTTTCACAAATAACTCAAATTATTAAGACTAACTTTCCTTTTTTTCCCGCGCTTTATGTTCGCAGGTTAAAGGAGAAGTAAAGGTATGAAGCCGTTAAACAGCTTCACAGGAAAAATATAAAATTCAAATATATTTTAAATACGAACACAAACAAAATGTTAACTTGTTCATAAAAGTTATATTTGTTTAAAATAATCATATTTATTAGTAGTATTCTTTTTATAAACACAATTTAAATATTCAAAAAATATTTACGCTGTAAAGACGCAAATCAAAATGACGAGATTAAAAAAAACACGCCTGCTCTATAATAGTCAGTGGTTTTTTTTGTTAAATTTCTTATGTTTTAATCGAATTTACGCACGCGTGCTGTAATCTTATTATCGCACACGTGTGAAATATGTTGCATTTCGAACCTAATCGTAGTGCAATAAAAGCTAGTTTTCGAGGAAGTGTATTGAAAAACTATTAACGGTCGTTATTAGTGTTTGTCTCTTGGTCATAGAATCAGAAGTTTATATCTTTGTAGCCAATGGGTTTATTTATCTCTCTCTAGTCATTCTGTTTCGTGTTCAGGAACTGTCCAAGTTTTGCGATAAAGTGATCTATGACTCAGCGATGGCTTAGTTTTCTATCACTGTAATATTTCTTTTGGAGTCGTATCAATACTTACGGAGATTTCGGTAACCTTAACGAGCATATATTGTAGTTTAAGTATATTTTATAAGATAACTTCCTTTTTGTCTTGATATTTTGTTTTGTATCTGATAAATAATAACTAAGCATTGAAATCAATATTGCTGCCGAATTGCTGACCTCAACCAGAGTCTGATTTAAAAAAGATGACCTTTGCCTTAAACCTTTAGTATATTGTTAATTTAAAAATATACAAAGTCATCAAAATCAAAAGACGAATTCCATATTTATGCAGAGTACGTAGCATCAGAGTTAAGACATGTAAACAATGAGCATGCTGTGCAGGCGAAATACTTAACTAACAATATTTTAATACAGGCTAGAATGGAAAAATATAATTATACAGGGTACGAAACTAGATCAAATTCAAGCCACTCTGAAAGTTATGGATACAGCACTAATTCTCAATTGCGATCAATTCCTAAAAATTCCCATAGTAATGATGGACTCCTCTCCTGTTAATAACACTGTACCTGGGGGGTGACCACAAGCTCTTAGAGTAAGGTTATTTTGATATCGAGTAAGTGACAGATGTATACACGTCAGATACATCTGTCCCTTACTCGATCTCAAAATAACCTTACTCTAAAAGCTTGTGGTCACCCCCCTGAACTGAGTTCTGCAGAAGTGTCACAATTGGATTCGCAAGACCAATGATTATCTACGTAATATAAGTACCTATATTATAATATAAACTTGATTGCTATTGCTATGATTGCTATTGCTATTAGTGCGATAAGGCCGCTCATTATACACTTGTGTTTATAAATGTTTGCCCGCCATGCTTGTATTTATAAATGTTTGCCCTATGTAAAACATAACCCTTTACGGTGTATCTATGTAAATAAAATAAAAAATCTTCCTTAAATTCTCTTTTGTTCCCTATAGTGTAAATGTGAAACAGTAAAAAAAAAACCGACTTCAAAGTGAAAAAATGATTTTATTTCGGAAGCCGGTCTCTTTGGTTTAGGGGTAGCGGGTCATTTTCTGCTTGTTATTGAAGGGTTTTATTCTATCTCCGAAGTCCTTCATCAGTTCCTAATCTATCTTCTATCTATCTATCTATATCTATATTTCAGCCACAAAACGTCCACTTCTAGACATAGGCCTTCCCCAAGCGCCGCCACACTGATCGGTACTGTGTGTTTCGCATCCACCGGACTCTTACAGCCTTGACCAGTTTTCCGGTTCGCAGTCGCCACTGAACCTTTAAGGGGGTGAAAAAGGGGGAAATTTGTTTGTATGAACAATCTCATTCCGTGGAGATAAAGTAAATAATCACAATTTACATAATACGTTTTATAAAACTACCTCCCCCTGATAGGGTTAAGTGATGTTAGTTTTTTTTGAGGCATCTTACTGAGCAATCTAACTAACATAAACAAAATATTAAAAAGAGAAAAAGGGTATATTAAGTTTTAAGGGGCGGATTTTAATTTGTAGCGGTAACCTAAAATGTATTATTCTTTAAGTCAAATAACGAATCGTCCCAAACCTATAAACCATAGAACTTTACGAAACCACATTTTTATTTGGTTTAATAACAGCTTATTTTTGGTTGCCATCACACGAACGAAGTCGCTGGCGGAGGTAATATTATAAATGTGAAAGTACTCTGTCTGTCTCTCTGCTAATCCGCTGAACCAATTTAGATTCAATTTTGTTCGGAGATATTTTGAGACCCTGGGCAGGACATAGGATAGTTTTTATCCCGGAAATCATACTTAAGGTGGTGGAAAGAGGGGTAGAAGTTTGGATGGAAAACCTACGAGTATTATGCCGCGATATAAAAAATAAGCTATTGAATTACTAATGCTTCGCAGACAAAGTCGTGGGCAACAGCTAATTATATTATAAAATAAAACCTTCTCTGATTAAATATGCATTTAATAACAAATCAGATCAGTATTTCTTGAGAAATTTGCGGCCATACATACGGGTCGAATAGAACCTGCTTTTGTTTAAGTCAGTTAAAAAGACCATGGCCTGGATTAGGATACACAGGGATACTTTATATCTCGGCAGTATGTGCCGATAATGAGGTTAATTTCCAATTACACACGGGCGAAGCCATTGGCAAAATTAAGTCAACACTATAGGTACGTTTCCACAGAAAATATAAACATTTGCAAATATCCTTTGTGAAAATGCTTTCTCCAATGTCAAGATGAAAAACACTCTGTGTTTCGTTCATATTATATAAATGAAACCCATACAAATAACTCCTCAATTTCAACCAATGTCCAATGCAGAACATAATATCCGCCGTAGATATCTTTAATTAACATCCATTCACCAACGACTTTCGAAAATGCCTGATTGGAATTAAATACACTGTATTAATTCACTTGGGAAAACACTAAATATTTAGTTAGAGCCTTTTGAACCAACCATTTGAGGATGTCCTCTAATTTCCTTTGCTGATCGGAATGAACAACGCTCGACCATGTCCGTATTTCCGCTGCCATTTCTAGGCGAATAAAAATGGAAAAACAAATTAAAATCCGCCAACACAGAGAACGTTGTCAGTAACAAAATTCACGAGCTTCTCAGACAGATGTCATGTCAGATGAAAATGTCACGCTAGAAAAATATTGCAAGAATTATAAATTACTAATATAATTTAAGTTTTAGATATTTAAAACAGTCAGAAATAACTAAATATGCTTTCCAGACGTAATAATACAAAGAATATATATAAAAATGAGTTACACAAATTGATACAATATCAAAAGATGTGAAGATGGTTTGTATAGTGTTATAAAATCTTAAGTAGATGTGGAATAAATAGATATACGTAACGCTACAAAATGTTACATTCTAATTGAATAAATATTAAGTGCATTTATAATTTAACTTTACTAAGATCATGAATTTAATCAATTTAAAAAGAAATTGAGATGAAAATGTATGTGATCTGATTTCTTACTGAAATGGATTAGACATTAAGGAAATGAATGTCATATAGTTTGTAATATTTTATCTTTTTGGGAATAAATGGCTTATTATTATTATTATGGATAAACTATGTTTGATAAGTCGATGTTCGTGAATTAAGAGGTTTGTATTTCGGTTACACAACCGAACAAATAACCGAAATATTAAAAATTGTTTTACTGAACAAAAGTTTTTCACTAAATATATTGAACATTTAATATAATTCACCTTGTAGTCATCGGCTCTAGACTGAAGTATTTCCTTGCACACAAAAGGGACATATTATCTATAATGCACTGTAAAATGTAGCTCTAAAATATCGTGTAATCAAAGAAGCTCGTGAATTTTGTTACTGACAACGTTCTCTGTGTAGACGGATTTTAATTTGTTTTTCCATTTTTATTCGCCTAGAAATGGCAGCGGAAATACGGACATGGTCGAGCGTTGTTCATTCCGATCAGCAAAGGAAATTAGAGGACATCCTCAAAGGATTGGTTCAAAAGGCTCTAACTAAATATTTAGTGTTTTCCCAAGTTAATTAATACAGTGTATTTAATTCCAATCAGGCATTTTCGAAAGTCGTTGGTGAATGGATGTTAATTAAAGATATCTACGGCCGATATTATGTTCTGCATTGGACATTGGTTGAAATTGAGGAGTTATTTGTAAGGGTTCATTTATATAATATGAGCGAAACACAGAGTGTTTTTCATCTTGGCATTGGAGAAAGCATTTTCACAAAGGATATTTGCAAATATTTATGTTTTCTGTGGAAACGTACCTATAGTGTTGACTTAATTTTGCCAATGGCTTCGCCCGTGTGTAATTGGAAATTAACCTCATCATCGGCACATACTGCCGAGATATAAAGTATCCCTGTGTATCCTAATCCAGGCCATGGTCTTTTTAACTGACTTAAACAAAAGCAGGTTCTATTCGACCCGTATGTATGGCCGAAAATTTCTCAAGAAATACTGATCTGATTTGTTATTAAATGCATATTTAATCAGAGAAGGTTTTATTTTATAATATATAAGGAACTGATGAAGAATTTCGGAGATATAATAAAACCCTTCAATAACAAGCAGCAAATGACCCGCTTCCCCCAAACCAAAGAGACCGGCTTCCGAAATAAAATCAATATTTACTTTGAAGTCGGTTTTTTTTAAAACTGTTTCACATTTACACTAACGGAAACGAAAGAGAATTTAAGGATTTTTTTTTTATTTTATTTATTTAGATACACAGTAAAGGGTTATGTTTTACATAAGGCAAACTTTTATAAACACAAGTGTATAATGAGCGGTCTTATCGCACTAATCGCAATAGCAATCATAGCAATAGCAATCTCTTACGTACAATATCGTAAATTAAAAAAAAACGGAGTTGTATCCTCCAGGACTGGAACTCCACAATATTATATTCCTTAGTAATGTACAAAGTCTGTGACAAAATTCAATTTAGATTCGACAATGTTACCAAGGCAATGTTCCTTCTGGTATCAACTCGTAGTAGGTACAATATTATAAGGTTAGTTAACAAAGAATATAAACAAGTTTAAATACTCGCTGAAACCTTTTACTGAACAAAATATTTACAGAGCTTCAAGTTTCCCGTTCCTTACAAACTACATAATATTATCGTGTTATATCACCAACGCAACTAAATCATTTTCTCTAGCTGTATTTTCCAAGTTCAAAGTTGTTATGAGGGCAAAGATTTTTGATCCGTAAATCTTCGTACCACAAGTCATAACTAAGAACTTTCTGAAACTCGTAAGAAAATACGAAAGACTAAGTTCCGTTGCTAGTCATCCTGTTGTAATCCTCACGAGACTCTGCAAACCAGAGACGACACGATGTTAGAATATAGTGTTGGTTCTCGAAATTACTGTTCTAAATACAAATGTTTTTACTCACTTTACTGGTACTTATTGCATGCCTTATGAGAAACCTTAACATTTTCATTTCTTTTTTGGTTTTTACCGTTATTAGGGACTAGCTTTCATCGACATCCTTCGCCAGACCTGTCTGTGGTAGCACTACAAGTTTTCTACCTTCAGGTCATTGGTTACGAAGGACACCCAGGTTAGAGGAGTCTGCCATACTTTTTCGTACTTTCGTCGATGCTCAAGACTTGTCTGGTCATGTGATCTACCATCTCAGGCATGTTTCGGAGAAATTTGGTAGCTTAAATGGGTCTTCAAAGACGGTAAAATGTGTTTTACCAGGGGTACACGATATTTTCCAACAAACCCCTTTTCAGAACAAAATTGAAATAGGCTTTCAGCATTTATTCGGTTGCATTGTATATAATTGAACTGACGAGGCATGAAATACACTGTTATTTAATGAAATCCTTAGATATCCCTTGTTATACTACCGCTCTCTTCAGAGAAGATTAAGAAACAAGAAAAGAAGCCAGTGGGTTTACACTTTGAAATCAATAAATTGCTATTCTTATCTTGGCTTTTTCTGTATGTTTCGGGTGATTTATCATTCGTCCGATAAGGATTTTTTTATCCTCTATAGGCTTGCGCTTGACCACTTTTCATCTCTTTGCTTTTTTCTTCTTTTAATTAGACCTTTTTACAATGGTTTTTAATAATCTTTATAGCCCTTTCCTAAGAATAGTTACAGCACTGATAGCAACATTTGTGCCACATGTTAAATCCTTTTTTTACCTTTGTATAGATTCTTTTATCGATTGTTTTGTGAATGTGTGAACATTGTAGGCCTTCTAGATTTCTAGATGCTTGTTAAAATTTGTGTAATTGTATCTCGTTTTACTTTATTTATTTTTCTTTTGTTTATATAATATTATGACATATTGTTGGGCCTACGTTGTTCCCCAATATCTAAGTACTAATGCTGTAACATGGAAATATTGTAAAAACAAACTATTTCTAAAAGAGTAACCGTGGAGTTTCTTGCTGGTTCTTCTCCATAGATTTTTTTATATTTGATGGTAAACGACGGTGAAGCACGCTTGCCTAGAAAAAAAACTTAAGGTTTTTCTACTTTGAAATGCATTCCTTAAGCCAAACTATACTGAATATTTGAAAATCAAATTTCGAATATCCATATTTCACACATGCCAACAGGCCTATTAATCGAGATTAATGGTTTGCGATTGGAAAGGCCTATTTCCAGCTGTGAATTGGACTGCAATGGGTTTTTAAATAGGTTGTATTTTTTTCCACAACCGAAACCGAATAAAGCTATAAATATAAATTTTAGAGCACTAATACACTATCTTTTATCATCTGATTAACCTGTCATTGGCATTACAATAGTGAAACCTTGGATATATTATCTGTTAATCTTTGGGTATAATATCTCATGAAATTGATATGAAAGTATATAAGATCTCATGAATATGACATGAAAAAAAAATTGCAGCTTTTCAATACTTTTTATATTCGCATAATGGTGAGTCTACAATAGAGCATTTTCGCGAGCATATGTAATGTTCTTACGAATGGTACAATACAGACAAATAATCAGTTTCCTAAAGCATTTCCATGTAATGTAACGTTCTTGCGAATGTTTGACGCTGCGTTCGACGTAATGCTCATTCCAGACCACGCGCGCTCGTGCCTTTGTTGTTTTTTAAAATCAGGTTGTAGCAAAACATCGAGCATCATGTTCGACGTGTGATTCGAGTAAAGGAGAATGACCAAAATTGGTACCAAAAAGTCTCACGCATCAAGACCAAATTTTTATAGTAATTAGTTTCATACCTTTTTACGACATTACGCATCGTGGATTTGATTTTTGAATAGGGAATTTACTTTTGAGTTTAAAAGTATGAATATCGTTTTACTCTCTATAAATGACGTTCCGTTTCACATGATAAATTATTAAAGGAACCTTGATTTGAAAGTGTCATGATAACTGTAAAAAAAATATACGTTTCAAATTCTACATTAATTAAAAAAAACTAGAATAGAATCTTATAATTTACTTATAAAAGATTAGGTATCATTATTTTATCTATGGTTAATTGGCCGTTCACAGCAGCCAATCATAAAGATGTAGAATGCAATAGAATCGATTTTTGATGAATCTACTAACCAGTAATGGTTACTTTTGTTTAATAAATAACTATAACGTTCATGTATAACGTGTCTATAATAAAATACGTCGTTGATAGTGTCGAACAAAATAGACCTAGTTTTTAGGATAATTTCGATTTTATGAAATAACTCCAAAACCCGGGTTTTGTTTTCAAAAAGAAGTTTTGTAGGAGTTAACATGGTCAGTGTAGTCTATAAAAAACAAAGTTTGATTTTGATGCAGCTTGGTACGGGATTCCATACATCGATGAGCATTCTCCTTTAAAAACAGCGAACGCTCGATTTATAAGTAAATGCTCTTTTCTTTACTCACCTTAAATAATCTAAATCATTAAAGTAATTGTTTTTTCGCGCCAAAGCGGTTTGGGGATCAATAAATGAAAGTGGTTTATATTTATGAGTACTTTCACCTCTTGAAATATGATTTATTTATTTTATCGATGAATTAAAAGTCACCTTCTATTTATGTCCTTGACCTCTCTATGTATTACCAAATGTACAACCTTATAACCTGCCTACTTAAGAACCTATTTTTTCTGCCCAGGTGGTGAGGATGTTTGTCCTGGTGGTGATGGTATTCGCGCTCTGCTGGCTGCCATACCACGCGTACTTCGTGCTGACGTACCGCTACAAGTCTCTAGCGTCCGCACCATTCGCCCAGCACATTTACCTCTTCTTTTATTGGCTGGCCATGGCCAATTCCATGTTCAACCCCTTAATATATTACTAGATGAGCAATAAGTAAGAACCTGCCAATATTCTTTTAGCAATATACAATGAAATCATCATTCTTGTTTTCCCGAAAGATTAGACAGAGTTGTAGGTACCTGATAGAATATTTTGTCGAATTTGAGTCATTCCTACGTCAAAGAAGGCGAGCTGTTTTTTATCAACCGGGCTCAAATCCCAAGTGCAAAAGAGCTGCTACAGAGTAATTCCTGTGTCAGAGATGTACAAACCGTTAATCGGTTTAGTCATCAGGTACTTAAAAGGTTTTCCCCTTTGCCTAAACTAGAAATCAAACCTAGGATACATCTCATGTTCAACAGTGGTGCTTGCGTCTACTAGACAAACGAGGCATTGAGCAAGCAAAGGGCTATTACGGACAGTGTGTGAAGGTCCGCAACCTCCATTGAAAAAGGAGGATCATCAGACTAGACGGGTTTCGAATCTAGTCGGCAACTGCCCGATGTTTCTTGTCGGATTGTGACAGCCTGACAACAAACATAATTAAATCACGCGGATAAGTTTGATAGTGCGATGTAGGATTTGTGCGACAACAGGTATTTTTCGTATTTTAGTATATGGTGGATTCTGCTACACAAGTATTAAATCAAATTTAATTTTATTCCTATCGTTTGCCTCTCGATGTGCGTCATGCGTAAGGAGAAGGGATTATTGGATTTTCCGATTTAAGAAATTCCACAACGTCGCGGCCTTGGATTTGGGATTTTCGCCAATAAATAACGTCGGTAAGCTTTGTTTTTCCTTTGAATTTGATACCGCCATCAGCAAACTACATGAAAGTACAGAATTCTCCTGTGTAACATTTAGTAGCGGTCCATCGGGAAATTCAGGCGTGAGGTCGGAAAAGGAAATTACATGTTTTTTTACGTTGTATATTATCAATGAAGTACATTGAAAATATGCAACGTATATTTAAAAATTATAAATTTAAATTTTCAAACTATTTATTTCCACAAGAATACATAAAAAAAATTACATTTAAAATAACGCTCAATCAATAACCAAGTACTTACACATATATATTTATTAACGTTATTTTGTATCTAAAAACCACATTCAGTTGTTGTCTACAATCAATCAATTAATTTACTTTTATTATGCGTTCAGTGGAATTCCCTGACAGAGTCTGTGCTTCCTGATAGCTGCAATCTAGTGGTCTTTAAGTCAAAGTGAATAGGTTACTTCTAGGCAAACGTGCTTCATCGTCGACCACATCATCGCTTACTATTAGGTGAGATAGTGGACAAGCGCGAGTCATATAAATATCGGGTTAATCTATATCAATATTTACTAGAGCATTCTGCAAACAGTTTGCCAAGTGCAGCTATGTACACTCTTATAGGTGTCTAAAATATGTTAGGAGTTATATCATAGTCATCATCATCAGCCTTTTAATAAGGCCAAAGGGGGTGGATATATTAAAATATTCAAACGACATAGCTGCAACTTATTATTTTACATTTTTAGAGCTCATATATTTCTCGTTTTACGTAAAACGTCAAACTTAGCTTCGAAGAAAAGCATTACTTATTATTTCTTTTGCACGGAGCAGGCCCGGTAGTTACAGCCGTGACTTACAAGTTGTAGGTCTAGGTTTGGAACCCAGGCAGGCACTTTAATTTGTGTAAATTATTTCATCAGCACTGCTCTCAATATGGTGAAATAAAACTTCGTGAGGAAACCGGCCGGGACATGTCTTAGAACCAAACATTCGAAGACATGTGACATCCGCCAACCCGCACTGGGCCTGCGTGGTGTATTAGGGCCCGTTCCTTCTCACAGAGAGGAGGCCTGCACGCACAACGTACCAAATGGGAGTCTAAGTGCGGAAAAGAAGGTCCATATGACCATCCATCCATCCATTTCTTTTGCAGAACGTGTAAACCTTCATACAGTGATATTTTGATTGTTCAAAGGCAATAAGTCATTCCTGACACCCATTATCCACTGTGGAATCAAAGGGTAAATAACTTGTATGTAAATATTTCAAGATGCCTCTGATAAACTTGGAACTATAAATCCCAATGGTTTTGTAAAGGTAAGTACACTACGAAGTGGCATTGATGGATCATGCCATTAAGATATTTTAGCTCTGTTCCGATTTAAAACCACATCAATATTGAACTATCTTTTTTACTTATAGTTTTGCCATGTCCGTCTGTCCGTCCGTCCGCAGCTTAGCTCAGAGACTCTTAGTACTACAAAGCTAAATTTAGCAAGACAAAGTGGTAAAATAAATAAGGGTACCTCCCGTACACGTAAAGGAGGGATTTTTTCTCGTCTTTCCCGTGGTGTAGGGTATTGTTGGATAGGCCGTTCAAAAATATTTTAAGTCTGTGAAGACTTTTCTCAATTCAGGGATCCGTTTGGGTAAAATTAAGCTTTAAATTGCAAATTTTTGTTAGGGTCAAGTATAACCTGCCAGCTAAATGGTTGCTTTTGGATATGTGAAAAATTCATGGCAGTAGTATATCTGGACTAAGTGTTTAATCAGGTAATATTTATAATATAATTTAATTAAATAAACATTTATTTCAGAATCACTTCCATATTTGTTAGTAACAATGCAATGCCCAGGCATTTTGAATCTAGTAAAGTCAAATTGGACAATGTAATGAATACTGATTTAAACTTCCAACTTCTAACTTTTTATATATATAAACCCTGTTACATTTATTTAATTAATTTTCAATACAAATAGACAACAAAAAGGTTGACACTCACAAAATAAAATACTTAAAGGGTGTTACTAACAATATAAAATCTTATAACCTATATTATTTGTTATTTATCACATCGTTTGGTCATTATGAATATTGCTACGTAATGGTTTGGCAATTCAATAATTATGGCCAATAGATTAGTCCAAGAGCGAGCGCAGCGAGCTCGGGTGCTGAGGCACCACGACACGGATAAGTTAGGTTCGAAGGACCTTCATGTTAGGTCACTTTAAACCTTGCAGACAGACCCGCGAAGCGGGGCTCCATCGGCTTTGTTGCTTAAATAGTAATCGTACTTACTTATTCTATATTAAAACCAATGTCTACATAAAATTATTTAAAAAGAACCTTATTTTTAACCAATGTCTACATAAAATTATTTAAAAAGAAAAACCGGCTAAGTGCGAGTTGGACTCGCGCACCGAGGGGTCTGTACAAACCTCAGCATAAAGGTATTATAGACCTGAGTATTTGATATGAATTTTAATTTAATACCTCTACGCGTTCATGAGGAAAGGTTTTCACGTTCGACTTGCAAGTAAATGGATAAATATGAAATATTCTGGCGTTTAATGTTTTTTAGGTTAATTATTATTAAAAATATTTTTATTATATGATGTAACAAAAAATTTACGGTTTTCGCAATTATTCCTTTATCTGTGCTATAACACGCTGCTTCATACCAAATTTCAAGATTCTGAGTTCACGGGAAGTACCCTGTAGGTTTCGATTCCCTTGAGAGTGTCGAAAATTTGCGTCATAAACTTAATTTTTTGTTTGCGTTGGCTTAGTAGTTTTATTTTTTACAAAGTTTCCTTTATATTTACTTTTAATTTTCAGATACCATTAAGTCGCTGATTTTAAAATGAGAATTACGTCTAAACGGTAAGTCGTAATTTAAAAAAAAAAATATCTGTTAGATAAAACCATTTTCTTAATAAATTGATCTAAGAAAATTTGTATAACATAGTGTAATTAATTTGTAAAGTTATGTCTTACTCGGACAAGACACGAAAATCGCAACAAATCCGCTGGGCGTGTTTTAATGACATTTTCACCAATCTCAAAGACAATTTAAGTATCTACATTTTGATCTGAGGCATATTTTTTAAAGTCATAGAATAATAAGGCAAGTAGAAAAAACTACTGAATTTTGGATTGCGCGGGTGTGAAACGATTGCGCGTTTTGTTTCCTCAAGGTCGTTGGCGATTGTTGTCGTCTTAATAGTATATAAAATGATTTGGACTGTGGACTTGCAGTAATGTAGCCGTAACGGTCTCAAGAGATAACCGAGACGTTACCTACTATATTTAAGTCCACGCCAACCACTTTTAACACAAACAAATGTAAAAAAAAACTATTGTAATTAAAATTTCAGGCTTACAATGTGCAATTCAGACGCCCAACGTATTAGTTTATGCACTAAGTATGCGGGCGAAATGTGTTTTGAAATGGCTCGGTGTACACACAAGTTCATTTTCTATGCATGAATGGCTTCTTAACACGTCTTAAAATTGCTATTTTTGTGTGGTATCTAAGAAAGTGATAAAAGAAGGCAGTCGTGTAGAATTTATTGGATCTAATGGGAACTATGTTAAGATACTTACGCCTTGCAACTTTGTACCGACCGTTGATATTGGAACTTATATATATTCATCTAAGACGCACTTTTGCTTGTCATACTAACAAAATGGACATTATTTAATTCAGGATAAATTGCAACAATATTTAAATATTTGCTATCTACAATTTACAATATTATTGCATTTATTTATTATTAGTTTAACAATTTAACAGTGGGGAAAACGCCAGAATATTCTAATTGCAAGTCGAAAGTTAAACTTGTGGCTACTAACATTTTAGTTGTTTTACGGATCCGAGCGTTGGCGTAGGAACACAATCGCAAATCCACCGCAGTTTTTGGGGTTTAATATCAATTTAATTCAGTGATACTCGTAATACCTGTAAATCGGTGGGCCCTGTTTTTATATCACTACGCTTATAGTAAGGACCGCAATAACAATAAAAAACAGGAAGGGTGAGTGCTTTTATGACTGGCAGATTAGAGAGGGTTTATAATATGACAAACGTTTATAAAGGGAGGGTGACATACTTTTCCCGTCGTAAAATATTAGGGTAGGTTTATGCATAATGGTTTTAATGACGAAGGACTGAGACATGCCCATGTCTTGTTGGGTTTCCCTTAGTTTTCATGCCCAGATTTGAATTAATTGCTGTAAAAGAAACTTTGAATGTGATGATGGTAAAACAAGATCTTAAATATTATCTATCTATAATTTTAACATAAAACACAAATTTTCGGAATAAATAAGAATAATCACAGAGTCTTTAATAGTGTCCAAGTGCTCTTAAAGACGTGTGTTATTATACTCTCCCTTCCTGTTTTTTATTGTTACTAAGTATCAAATTTACGTACTAAGAAAATCAAATCCTATGCAGGAGCGTTTTTTTGAATTTGGAATATCACAACGCTCCAGCAATGTGGTTGTAACTTTTAATACATTAAATGTATACTATAAAAATATGTTTTCTCAAACATGCTTGAAAATTTGAGTATTATTTTGACAACCTTCTTCAAGATAAATCACAATTACAGTACTGGCCATATACATGCGAGAAGCGGCCGGCAAAAGTTTTATGAAAATCCATATCTGTCGTGTTTAGCGGCCAAGAAATGGAACGATATTTTACTCTAAAACCTGGCAACTAAGGACTTGACTTAATGTCCTATTACCCTTAGATGGGGCAGAGGGCGTCCACAGATGCCCTCCATCGCGATCGGTCTTGAGCTTCACGCTACACCTCGCTCCATGTCATTCCGATGCTCGTCGCTTCTGCCAACACGGTGCGATGCCAGGTTTGACGGGGACGGCCACGCTTTCTTTTCCCTTGGGGTTTCCAGTCCAAAGCTTCTTTGAGTATGTGATCGGGATCCCTTCGGAGCGTGTGGCCAATCCATCTCCACTTGCGATGCTTGATCTGGCGGTCGATCGGGTTCTCGTGGCATTTCTCCAACAGCTCTACATTGGAGATGGTCTCGGGCCAGTAAATGCCGAGAATGCGACGAAGGCAGCGGTTGAAGAAGACTTGTATTTGGCGTGAGATGTCCTTTGTGACCTTCCGCTACCGTAGAGCAGCACGGATTTGACATTGGACCCGAAGATTTTGAGTTTAATCCTTCGGGTCTGTTTCCGCGATTGCCAAACAGGTCTCAGCTGCGCGAAGGTTGCTCGGGCTTTTGCGATCATTGAAGCGATGTCCTCTTCACTACCCCCAGTCTCTGGCAACCAAGTAGGTAAATTATCAAAGGTTTTATTTCAATTTCGAACTGGCATATATTGCATATAGAAAGCTGTTTATAGAAAAAAATTAACACTTAACGCGGGAAAAATTATTGTTGTTCTTCGTTGATTTCAAAAAAGTAATTGTATTTGACAAAATGAGTTCTAGGTGCTACTTAGTTTTAATTGCCACGCATTTTTTGAGAAAATTACTATACTAGCCTTGGCCACAACTAGGCATTGATGGACTTACGTAGATGTGCCTAGGTTTCGCCTCAGTTATGCAAATCCGTTTAGTGGTTCGCAAGATAAGAGGTTATTAATAATATTACAAACATACAAGATACGCGCGAAAAACATAACTCTTTCAAACCGCATTTAAAATGAATTACAATTTTTTACATATTTTATGGACAACTCGCCCATCATCAAAAAATGTTATGCCAAAGTTGTTTTATTGAAAAAATGGTATTTTATTTTCCATCCTGTTGTAACGATTATTTTTATATCAAAGCGACATCTTGTGCCAAACATGAGAACCAGCTTGGCATGGGTGTGTCACCAGTTGATCGTTGCGTGACACTGGATGGCGTTGCTATCTGGAGCTATTAATTAATGACATAATAAAATAACAATTTGTGTGTATCAATTTAATTCAACAAACACACAATTCAACACTAAAATAATAAATGATTAACTTCTTTAAAATATCTACATTAAAAAAAAACCCTAGACATATCAAGTCTATTGGTTAATCTTCAATGTCTATGACTGACAAGAATGACACTTCTTTTTCATTGGAGTTACTGGAACAGTACACCTGTTAAAAAACTTTTATCCCTAAAAGAGCTAAAAGAAACAATCTGCATGACTCGTAGGCGGCAGGGAACAAGCACCAAATATAAATAATAATGTGTCAGCAATCGCTGTAAGTATTTGTTGTATTTATCTAAATTTCCATGCTTGTGAAAACATGTGCGTGTTTGATGCTGATTAAGCATTTCTTCTCCTTGGCAGGGCACTCTAGGATTAATTTTTATTATATAATTAAATAAGGAAATGGTCAACTACAACTACATATTTAACTACAATTACTGAAGAAAACAGCAGTTGAACTCCAGCATTTGGTTCCGAATACAAATGGCATTTTAGCTTGCACGAGGCTGGATTATAGCTTCCCAGGCGAATGATACTGCTTGAGACATCATACCTCCGGTATTGGAAATAAGGGGTAAATTGTATCCCATATAAAAGTAAGTTTCAATGTATTCTATTAACCTCAAGAAAATGTGATGATGGATTGTATGTTCAAGAATTAAATTAGTTGACCAAACTGTGTGACTTTTACTTCAGTCAACTTCATGCGAAACCATACCCTACATAGTCACATGCTGATCACCTACTCCTGAGCTAGCTGGTGAGTAAGGCAAGAAAAATACCTTACACTGTTGGCTTTAAATCAACAATGTATAAAGCTATTGAGCCATTCGTAGCTTTTCCAAGTAGTTTCTTTATAAAGCGCTGCCCAGTATTTCTATTTGAAAAGATAAAAAAAAACAATCGTATTGTTTATATTGAATTGGCAGGCTTCATTCGTAGCAGGCTTGTTTACAAAAGAACAATAGTCAGTACCTACAAACAAATTGTTTGGAACAAAAACCTATTGATTCTGCAAAACTTTTGGTTAGGGTATGGATTGAAGACCAATAAGTATGTAGTACGTAAGTACTTTGTATGGTAAGACATCACTAGCGCTCGCCGACATCCCTAAATTCCCTACAGGCCGGGCGACCACAGGCGGGCTGCTCCGCCTGTGGTGGCGTGTGGGCTGGTGGGTGGGCGTGGAGGACGCGCTCGACCTGCGAGCGTGCACTGGCCAGTCCAGCTGATCACTACGTCATTCACCGCCGTCCTGAGCACGCGCTTCACCTTTTGCGCTCAACCTAATTTTTTAACTGTCTACCGTTATTTTCTCTTTATGTAAAAATACAATCCTGTTAAACACCAAGTCACTTGTTGTCCTATCACACCACTAGGACACAGAACCACTCCTTTCCAAGTTCTCGCACACATAGTCCAAATATCTCTCATTCATTCTGCCTTGCCTTATCCCAACAACATTAGAATCACCCGCCAGTCTGATCAGATGTAGCTCAGTACCAGTATTCTAAGTGGAGTGACTGCCCAACGCCCATATGACCTCCACGAACCATTACTGGATAACATGATACCCTTGACAAGACTGGTCTCAGATTCAATGGGTTTTGATTACCGTTACGACTGTCAAAGATATCTAAGTTTCAGCCGGGACCAATGGCTTGAAGTGCTTACCGAGGCACGGTGTCTCGATATGTACTGGATGATCATTGTTTAGTGATCACCCATCCACGGACCAATCTAGGCAAGCCTTGCCTAACCTGATTCATGCGACTGTTATTTTATTGTTTACTAGCTTTAGCCCGCGGTTTCGCACGCGTAGAATACATGCTTCTCCTTACCATATTTTAACAGTATGTAGAGAAAAAGTAAAAAATAATTATAATAAAAATAATGTAATATGAAAGATTTTCTTAGGACAGACTTATACTTACCTACTTTAAATCAATACGCTCTATCCTTGTCCTGTCCCTATCCCTTCATTATTATTGTGTTTATCCATGACTTATAATAAGTAATCATAATCATAAGTAAGTAATTCAATTATAGTATTTCCTTGTAAACAATTTTTTTAACCATTTTGGATGTCGGCGCCAATATCACCAGACTATTTGATGATCTAACACGTGAACACGCTACATAGAACTGTCCATGGGAAAACCAATTCTCCCTCAAATCAACACCAGCATACTTCCAAACCCAAACAACAACACAACACAAACAAACAAACATCCAAACTTTCATCCCCTATTTCACGCCCTTAGGGGTGAAATTTCCAAAAATCCTTTCTTAGTGCTCACCTACACTACCAAAGGAACCTACATGCCAAGTTTCATGATTGAAGCTTCAGCCGTTTGGGCTGTGCGTTGATTGTCAGTGAGTGAGTCAGTCAGTCAGTCACTTTCTTCTTTTATATGTTTAGATATACGGTTTACCTTTCACCGTATAAATCATCTTAAAATCTTTGGCGTCACCGCATTCTATATTTCATGTAACGTAATAGATTCAAATACACAAATATATCCTTTACTCACAAGGAAACCATAACATGTAACAATTAGCTATTTAATAAACATGACACTGATTTACATTATATTGACTGAATAATTATTAGTTCAACAAATAAATTAAGCCACCACAGACATTCTACGACCCAGTTCCAAACTTAGTCTGAATGTCTAGGCGTACTTAGGTACGGGTTATTAGTGTTGTAAACATCAATATATATGTATGATGCAATAGATTTGGCAGTCCGAACACTCACTCTGTTCGATTCAACTGTACTGCAATCCGTACACCTTATTACACTATGTTGAACGAAACGCGTAAGCGCCATGAATTTCATGGCGCTTACGAAGTATTTCATTTCAAGTATTTTTCACGAGTAAACTTTATTAAACATGCAGCGCTAGTAGATCGCTATCTAGCGCTGCATGTTTAAATAGATTACACAACATATATTTTTCAAGAACACTGCATTTTTTTGGGATATAAAGTGGCATAAAAATACTGAGCAATAGTGTATTATCTATTATGTGTTGTGAAATAATTTTCGGTTAGTAGGTAGGTACTTTCAAAGATTACACATCAGAATTATGGTAACTCTTTATTATTATTACTTTTAATAATCCCTGTATTACTATTAGCTCTATATTACCTCACTTTCGTATTGTTTGTGGAGTTAGTCTCATGATGGAGCCGGATGGTGGCCATAGCAAGTCCTCAACTAGACAAGATAGCACCTTCGTGTTTGGGCTCATGGTAAGTTTCTGACATGACATTAGTCATATTTAATATCTTTGAGTTCAAATACCTTCTTAAAAAATGTTACTTCTAATATAGCTTAAGATAAATTGTATGTATTATATCGCACTTTTAGATTTAACTGATACGATAGTAAAATTAACCAAAACAAGACAAAAGTAAACAAACTGCCGAGGGCAAGTAGTCATAAGACGTGTAGGTAGACCCTTGAGTGAAGTAAAACTAGACGCACACACTCAACAGTCGACAACATTAACCAGCCCTCTTTTGTTCACCTTACACTACCAAATGAATTCGGAATGGAGTAGCGTTTATTTTTATTATATTTACCAAGTTACTGGAATCACTGAAAGGTCGGATATAGAATGTTGGTTGTCACTATAGCAAAGCTGAATATTAATTTGACAGTTGGACTACCGCGATTACATTTTGTAGGTCACAATATACATATTAATATTACGATTGATTTTTGATTTTGGGATATCTTACAAAAACGTTAACAATTTTTTTTTATAGGTACGAAAATCTCTGGTTGACAATCCATAGTGAAAATACTGATTGGAAGTGCTCAGGAATGAAATAGTCTAGCAAGATATCATAACTAATTAATTAATTTCAAGCCATTATGTAACCGTATTTTTTTTTTTTTACAAAAAACAACTTCAAACACGTGCTTCATAAGAATGAACAACTTAAGAGTGTTAAGAACGAGAGAGAGAGAGAGAGAAAAAGGGTTTGATATTAATCTTTAGGTTTGTTTTTTGTTTATTTTATTTTATAAGTGTGCACTGAGGTTTAAAAGTATGAAAGTCTTAGTTTTAGGTATTTTATCTGCATTTTGACTTTTAAGAGCCAATTTGTTACTAAGTAGTAAAAGTTTTTGTAAAATAAAACTATTTATTGCCTTATTATATTGCAATGGACAATGCATATTTTATTAAGTCTCGTTTATGTCTATAATAGCTTCTGCCTGCAGCTTCGCTCGCATGTATGTCGAAATTTATCAAGGGAACATATTCCCGGGATTTAAAGTATCCTATGAGCTATTCGAGACTATAATCTATCTATGTACAACATTTCATCCAAATCCCTCCAGCCGTTTGAGCGTGAAGAAGTAACAAACATTCAAACACCCACACACTCACAAACTTTCACCTTTATAATATAAGTGTGATTATTTCGAAGCCAAAGTGAAATAAAGGGATTTGTTTCATCTATTATTCATTTATTAATGTGACATTGCAGAAACTAAACATTCTGAATAGAAGTCCAAACTAAATGCGTTATTTTCATGTATGTCTACAGATTTCGGCTTTACTTCCGAATGGTGTTATGCTGGTGGTGGACACCAAAAGCAGCAACATCAACAGACTTGAAGAAGTTAGAAATGAACAAATCTTTTTCTGGTAAGTATCTCTTGTAATTAAAATCATTCACCTCCTATTTCTGAATTAAGACTTACTCTGACTTTTAGCTGAAAACCTGACCAATTTTGACAATAAATTAGGGTTTGACATGTTCTAATTACTTAATTTAGAAACTGGTTCTCAGCCATTTCCATGACAATATCGCCCTGAAAACAATCAGAGAGAAGCATAATTAATTTTTCCAACACGTTCTTGGTTACGTCAAGGGCACAAAACCATGGAAGACATAAGTGTATAGTGAAGACGTTATAATTACTTTCTTGCCATCAAGTAGAGTAACTCACAAGAGTAGAATTCGAGCTAAGTATACTTCAAGACTGCTTCAAGACAATCTGAGGACAATAAAGGCACAAAATTATACTTATTTCTTTTCATGCATGTGTGTTTTCCTTTTTTTCCTGCTCAACAGTGATTTGTTTTTATTTCTCGCTGCAAATTACAGCGGTCGTGTTTGATATTAGTTCAGTACGCATTTACAAAGGACTGATTGCTTTCCTTAGCATCTTACCGAGTAGAAAATGTTGAAAAAAATTTGTGAGTCTGTAATATCAACCTTGTGTGTATTTTGATTAGGTCCATCGAAAATGTAGCAAGAGAATGTCTAATCACATTCTAATGAGAGACAACAAATTTCCAGACAGTAAAAATTATTATAGTTGCTGAAAACCACAAATGACCATTTGGCAGAGATACAAGATTTATTCATGTTCTCTCAGAAAACGAACTTACATCATCAAAACAAATTGAGAGTATTATTATACAGAGTATTTGGTTGAAAAAATAATATTATATGATACGATCCCTGAAACACGAGTGTTTCCGATAAAATGCGAGCTGCCGCGATTTTATCACTTCCGGGATTAACAAATCCCATGACCCTCATGGATTCAAAGTTAATACCGAGGTTGCTAGCCTGCGAAAGGATTTGATTTGTTGATGTTTCATCCCATATTAATTTGTTTGCAGCGGTTGATGATATTTTTAAGAGCCATTTAATTTGTAGCGTAGCTTTTTAAACTGCTGTTGATTTACAAATCAATTCCAATACTTTCGACCGTTTGGAATATCTAAGTGTCAAAATGAAAAAAAAAATCAAGTGAACGAATAAAGAAATCAAAATAATTTCATGCTCGACAAACATAAAGGGAATTGGCAAATACTATTTTAACTTAAGTTTCCAATACCAATATTATAAAGATAAAAGATTTTTTTGTTTGTTTGTTTGTACCGAACAGGCTCTGAAACTACTTGATCGAATTTGACAATTCTTTCACCTATGGAAAGCTATATTATTCCCGAGTAACATAGGCTACAATTTTGACGGGAGCGAAGCCGCGGAGGTCAGCTAGTTGTAAATAAAATCGGATAAAATTACTTGATAACTAAAATGTGAGATAATATTTTGAATCCGTTTATTTAGTCTTCAAAGTGCTACTGTTTACTAAAAAAATAAACTATGGTATATTAAACGTTATTTAAATATTGTTTACAGCATCTAAGGAATTTAATTTTAATATCAATAATATGGTATGGAAGTGAAAATCTCCTTCAAAGGTTTCATGTATGTTTCCCCACGAGGTCTATTCACCTCGTTTTACTGTACCTAATTGCTATGTCATTGGCTTGTCTATCTTTATTTTGAGGTTGAATATTTTCCCCTAAAACTTTGCCATTTTTTACTGTAACCGCAATTTATCTTCAGCGTTCTTCGTAAAACAAACAGTGATTTTGGAAGGGGACTGCATCTATTCTAATTTTGTCTAATAAGTCATAAGCCTAGTACAGACTGGGGTTTTGGGCTTGAAAGAGTAAATAAACCACAATGTGGGTCCCTTATAACGAATGTGGCTTGTTTATCCTTTTGACAAAGTTGCGCAACATGATAATCTGAAACACTAAAGTCTGATTAGGTTAAGTCTCACTGGCTGGGTTTTATTATGTCCTTAGGAGTGGTCAGTGTGCGACGACTCTTTAATTGCAGCAAATTATTCTCTTTTAGCAAAAAGACAAAAAATAGAACAACGAACATTGTTAACATAGTTTGTTTAACATTAATCACTGTATTTAAAATGTTCAACCTAATTTTGGCATACTGTTTTATTTAAAAGGGCTTATATTTTTTCTAAATCAATGAAATGAAACTCAACTTCCTTTTTAGAAAACGAACCTTCACGAAGCCACGAAGACTGCAAGCTCACAAGGGCACAAGCGCCCTGCCCCTACGGTGCAGCCGAAGTCAGCTTCTATTAACTGAAACCGGGGTGCAAGAAAGGAGCCTCCCCGAGTGACGTACTTTCCGACCTTTTGCTACGTCCAGCGCACCCTGGGCAGTCGACTTCTGCCGATTGGCTAATCCTTTCACCACGATGGCAAATATAAACCCTGTTCGGCCTTTCTCGGGTCCAAACAGTACACTCACAAAACCGGCCTTGTGTGTAGTCTCGATTAACATCGAAGGATTCTCTCGGGACAAAGCAGAAATTCTCTCTGACTTGTCCCGCAAGACGCACTGTGACATTCTATGTGTTCAAGAGACCCATCGGGATTCCACCCAGGGCAGGCCTTACGTTCCTGGACTGTCACTTGTCGCCGAGATCTGTCACCCGAAGCACGGTAACGCAGTGTTTGTTGCTCCCGGCGTAAGTGTTATTGCTACAAAATGCTCTAGTGTAAACAGCATAGAAATTATCTCTCTAGACCTTGGTAACTGCACAGTAACATCGGTGTATAAACCCCCCGGCATTCCGTTTCAATGGGAATTACCTGATACTGACATTCAGCGCACAAAAATAGTAGTTGGTGACTTCAACAGCCATAGTGCCAGCTGGGGCTATAGCTCTACAAATTCAGACGGCCAAGCTGTTGAGGATTGGGCGGAAGCTCACGATTTGACCTTAATCCATGACCCTAAACAACCAGCGTCATTCAATAGCGGAAGATGGAAGCGCGGGTACAATCCGGACTTAATATTTGTTAGCTCAAGTATTGGCTCCCAGACCAAAAAGACTATATGTCGCCCAATCCCCCGAACGCAACATAGGCCGATCGTCTGCACTGTCCAGTCCGTCGTTCGCCCTGTGTCCATGCCATTCAAACGCCGATTCAACTACCTTAAAGCTGACTGGGAACAATTCTCTAAGTCTGTGGACGAAGAGTTACATAACATCCCGCCTTCCCCACAAAATTACGACAAATTCGTGGGTGCAGTTTCGGCTATATCCCGAAAATGTATCCCCCGAGGATGTCGTACTTCGTACATTCCAGGCATATCCCAAGAATCCGGTGTACTCCTACAAGCTTACGAACGTCTCTACAACAACGACCCTTTCTCGGAAGAGACAGTTAAAGCTGGAGAAAAATTGCTGGCACAGATAAGTGAGCGACGCCAGGAAAAATGGATGGACACCGTCACCACGTTGACATGACCCACAATAGTAAAAAAGCTTGGAACACTATTCGCAAGCTAACTAGTGAAGCACCACCAGCTCATTCACCAAGCTCAGTTACGGCTAACCAAGTGGCTCATCAACTCCTTCTTAACGGAAAACCAGCAAAACATCTTGGCAGAACTCCCAAAATTACAATCCCCTGTACACCCTCTAAGTCTGTATGTGACCCATTCAATCTGACGGACATCATCTCAGCCATTCGACAGCTGAGCTGGGGTAACGCCTCTGGGGTGGATGATATATCGGTGGAACAAATTAAGCACTTGGGTTTGGTATCCGTCTCGTGGTTACTGCAACTTTTTAACCACTGTTTGGAGTCAGCAAATATACCTCGTCTTTGGAGGCAATCAAAGATTATTGCTGTACCCAAACCAGGCAAACCGCATGATGACCCAAAACACTTCCGCCCTATATCCCTCCTCTGCCACACCTACAAACTTTTTGAAAGGCTACTGCTATCTCGTCTCACAGACATCGTCGACCCAAAACTTATTCCAGAGCAAGCTGGATTTAGACCTGGAAAATCTTGTTGTGGCCAGGTCATCAACCTCACACAACATATCGAGGATGGGTTCGAAACGAGGAAAGTGACGGGTGCAGTTTTTGTAGACCTGTCAGCAGCCTATGACACCGTTAATATTCGGCGCTTGTTATGGAAGGTTACCAACTTAACAGAGGACCCAAAGTTCATTAAAATTCTCAGAGAACTCCTCAGTAACCGACGATATCAAGTAAACCTTCTAGATGATAGGAGTAGATGGCGTGTCCAAAAGAATGGTCTGCCTCAAGGTAGCGTTCTGGCTCCCCTGCTGTTTAACATCTACACCAACGACCAACCGGTGAGCTGTAACACAACCCGCTTCCTGTACGCTGACGACCTAGCATTAACTTGCCAAGCTACTGATTTTGAGGAGATTGAGGCTAATCTTTCCACCGCCCTTTTGAATCTCAGCCAATACTATGCTGACAACGCGCTGAAGCCAAATCCCTCAAAAACACAGTCGTGCGCTTTTCACTTACGTAACAGACAAGCGGGCCGAACGCTTAACATTTCATGGCAGGGGATGCCAATCCTCCATTGTTCCCACCCAAAATACCTCGGCATTACTCTGGACAGGTCCCTCAACTACAGAAAGAACTGCGAGAATGTCAAATGGAAGGTGCATTCAAGGAATAACTTGCTCCGCCGCCTAACGTCCACCAGATGGGGGGCGTCTCCTCAAGTCCTGCGAACGACTGGCATGGCACTCTGTTTCTCCGCTGGTGAATATGCAAGTCCAGTATGGAGCCGCTCTGCCCACTCCAAATTAGTGGATACAGCTCTAAATGAGACGTGCCGGATTGCCACAGGCTGCCTCAAACCGACTCCTGTACGAATGCTGTACACTTATCGGCATCGCGCCCCCGGAAATTCGCAGGACTATAGCAAGTCGCATAGAGAGGGCGAAACTAGAAAACGACCCTCGCCACCCAATGCATAATTACAGCTCAGTGCCCCAGCGCCTAAAAAGCCGGAAAAGTTTTCTAGGATGCGTGGGTCTATGTGATGGCAACTCCTCTTCAGCGAGATGCAACCTTTGGCGAGAGAAACTCAAGCCTCCTGAAAATTTCATCGGGCCGTCGGAGAGTCTCCCGCCTGTGCACACTCTGCCGTGGTCGACATGGAAAACCCTAAATAGACTCCGCACTCAGGTTGGCCGCAGCAAAGACAACCTCCACAGGTTGGGGTTCTCTGATGGCACTAGTCTTCAGTGCTTGTGCAGCATATCTCCGCAGACCATGGCCCACCTTAAGGAGTGCGCAGCATGCCCTGTCACCTGTACTTGCGAAGACCTTATGACTGCGTCACCGAATGGTGTTGCCGTGGCTGAATTCTGGGCCAACCACAATATTTAAATTTTTATATTTGCCATCGACACGCTAAGAAGAAGAAGAACTGAAACCAGTTTTTATAATGTAACCCTTAGTTGTCACTTGCCTTTTTACCCGACTTCCGAAAGAGGGTAATGTGTTTATGAGTATGTATGTATGTTTGTTTCTATGTGGCGTGCTAGAGTCCAAAAACATTGGCCGATTTTGATGATTCTTATGTCAATCGATTTGTCTTAATCTTGCGAGTGTCACTGGCTACATTAAAATTGGAAAATAGAAAAATGGGGGCGCCATATTGTGTGGGCTCAATTATTTTTCTCTTCCAAACCCATCGTGAGGATGCATCTTGTTTTCGTCAGCCAGCTTGTGAATATGTATCCTCCGACTGCACATCATAATTTTGTTCTTGTTTACGTCTTTTTAGATCGATCTTTTAAAAATAAATAAATGTTCCCTTGGGGTGATAAAACACTTTTCATGCGGACAGAGCCACTGATAGAAGTTTCAAATAATATCAACGTTATTAACAGCTGCTTTAAAAATATCAATAATTTGGTTGAAGATTTATATACCATGAATTCACTTTGTGACATTCTTTCAGAAAATATGCTTTCTTCTCTTTTCTTCTCAAACGAAAATTGAAAATTTCAAAAATGTTACCGTCCAGTTTGGCAAATAAAAAATAAGTCTAGAAGCAAATGCAGCCACCTGCATGCATGCCTGCATGTGTTGCTACCTGCATTTTATCTTACAGTTAAATAATTATTCTGTCCACTTTCAAAGTTATTTCATATGACCTTTTGTTGCAGTAAGCCAGAGAAACTATCGAGACATATCGTCTTTTAGCAGAACATGACATTCAAAGAGACGGAGCAACACTTCTCGCTCAACGCCGCAGCATGGTAAGATAAAGTATTTAATAAAATAAATATTTAAACACACACACACATACTATTTCACGCTCCCGCAGAAACTGCGGTAGCAGAACAAAAAACCAAAACTTAACAAAAATTAAAAGAACGAATAGTGTTTCTTGATACATCGCAGCAAAGCAATTAACAGTGTCAGCTCAATATAATTTTAAACGACAATTTATTGTTAACTAATGAAAGTCTCATTGGATAACAATAACATATTAATTTAAACTGGCCATTAGGCGGAAGAGGTACCTATACTACATTTTGGGTAGGGTCTATGTAAGTGTTTACTTTCAGAGCATAAAGGACTCGCCAATGAGTACAAGACCTCCAATTAGATAAAGGCTATTTTACTTAATATATCCAGCCAGTGATATATGCTATATACTGCCTACATGGAAAATACACTATATTTCTTAGAATTGATTTTCGTAAATTAACCACGACTAAAGAAATCAGGTGTCAAAGCTATCTAAAAAACTACTGCTGTCGTCAAATGGAAAACCAAGATTTTTTGTACTTTGGTGTCGCAAATTGTTTCCTATTCCAACTTTACCTGCGACCTCATACATGAAGTTCAGTGCCTTCAAAGCAATTTTCGCCACATTTTATTCTGTCTGCCGCCAAGGAAAATAAAAATTATTTTCGTCTGACGTTAACTAACGTGGAAAACTTTCCATATGAAAACACAATAAAATGTCTTTTATATTCGTCGAACGAATGACACGGGAGTGCTTTGTGATAGTTATGGGCGGTAGGTGGGCTTCTAATTGACCAAGTTCAGTGCCTTGTTATCTTAATGACCATTTTGCTGAACATATTGGCAGATGTCATACGAACCAATAAGAAGAGACAAGCGATATTTCCTCTTCTTTTCGCAATTAATAGTTTTCCGAAACGACAGCGTGAAGCGATTTGTCATTTATGCGTTGAACTGTTATGTAGAGGAAATGAGTTTTGTTAGAGATGAATATTTTTTTTATGTTTGCCGAGTATGCCACTTGCGAGACTTGAGATCAACGCGAAATTTAGTTTCAGGTTCCTTCGCGATGTTTGCTATCATCGTAATATCCTCAGGTTTAGGTTTATATAAAAACAGATTAATATTAAATTGATCTGTTTTTGTAAGAATAGCCTATAAATTCGTAAGAATGATTTAAAGTGTAAAGAATTGTATTTCAGGTTGACTGATGTATTAGGATACCTGCTTTGTGACGTTGTTTTTATTATTATACTACTATCTCACTTGATCGTAAGCAATGATTTGGTTGACGTTGCAGCAACATGCCATTCATGAGTACTTTCAACCCCTGAAAAATTTACTTAATGAGTTAAAAATAATCTTATATACCTACATATATAAAGTTCCTGGACTTGAAGTAGTTTTCCAAGTATTTTTAAGTAAAAATAATAATTTACTTAAAGTGTGTTATTACTGTTTTTTTGGGTTCCCAGTTTCTTTGGCATATTGCCAGGGTCGGTTGCTACGAGAAACTTGTTAAATTCAATAATAGGGGTATAAAAACAATCCTCTTTAAACTATCTTATTTACTTGATTGGTAGTTTAGGACTAATTTCATGCCACAAACTTTTTGATCTATTCAGTAGGCAGACATAAAACAAATAGTTACTTACAATTTTAATTTCGAATATATTAACACCTTTTTCATTTATACCGAACTAGTGGATACCCGGCGTGTGCTACTAAGCTAACAAAATAAATATATTTTGTTTATTTGTTGGAATAAATAAATAACAGCCGCACATGTTGATCTTCGAGGTTAAGCAACGCTTGTTGAGGTCGGTCCATGGATGGGTGACCAACTTTGCATAGCGAGTTTCTTCCATACCTTGACAAGCACGTTAAGCCGTTGGTCTCGGCTGTAATTTGAAGAACTTTAGAGTCGTTACGGGTAGTCAGAAGCCTGATATCTGACACCAGTCTAGCCAAAGGTGTTACCCAGTTACTGGGTTGTGAAGGTCAGATAGGCAGTCGCTCCATATAAAATACTGGTATTAAAATATAGGCCAGGCAGATTGATTTAATTGAAAAAAAAAGGGAATTATGTTCTTTTTTTGTTTGCTTTACTAGTCTAAAACTATCTTCGCATTATTGCCTTTCTCATGAAACCGTCTATAACGGACATAGGTAGTAAGAATTTTTGTGTTTTATTTATAGAATAAGTGATGAAGTTGTATACTACTTTTAATTCTAACCGAACGCTGCAAACCTAGACCTACATTTTGTTAAGGTTCCATTAAACGTACTCGTGCAAATACTTCATATTTTGACGAAATAATAATGGACATAACTTGTTGCGTGTAAGAGCAGGGTCACATTAACGTGTGCCTTAAGTTTTCGCGCTGCATACATACTTAGGAGTTGTTTGGTAATCAAGGATAAACTGATCATCCAGCTGCTGATTCAAGTGAATCTGATTGGTGTCAGGAAGAACCCATTATATATAAGGATGTCTTCAGATGTCGACACACGCAGACATATCGACAGGTCAAGAAAACACGCATATATGTGGGAGGCGTTGGAATAATAGACATAAATAGGTTTGTTCATTATATTCAAAACCAAAATAACACAGAAATCAATAACATAGAAATCAATAACACATTATTTATACTATCAACATAATAACGTTTAAAACAAAACATGAGCGAAATAAAAGCCATCAATAATATTATATGAAAACTCACCTGACAGTTCAGAGCACTGTTGTGCCGTGTCTACAATCGAACAACTTCTGATCGCCCCTTTTATAGCAACACTCGCTCACAAAAAGGGGGAAAAGTAGTCGGTTACAACACTATTAAAGACCGGAGGTAGTTCGAAATAAAATGAGACATTTCTTAAAAAAATATAAAATAATTTATCTCTCACACGGCCATACTGCCGAGCAGCCACTATGGCTCGTAAACTACACTCATTCAAAATACTATTATGCATGTAAAATCATAGCATGTCAATTGTCAAATCACATGACCCAAAAAAATAATCAATTGCTACTAATGGTCAAATCATATGACCTTATCATCTAATAGTTTCTACAACAACATGGTCAAATCGCATGACCACACACGCCAAATCACATGGCATCATGATTTGATATCAGCCAAATCACATGGCATCATGATTTTATATCAGCCAAATCACATGGCATCATGATTTGATATCAGCCAAATCATATGCCATCAATAACTTTTTGGAACATAAAGACGCTTCTTAACTTTATTATTAATGGAAATAATACGGTACAACAGTCCATTTTGAACTTCGTAACTGGAAGCAATATCTTTGTCAATAGTTTTGTCTTTGATTGATTCAATTATATGTTTGGTCTCTGAATCATTATTTTGTTCTACTTCCAGCCATTCACTATAATTTTGAATGTTATTTAAGTTGACAGTTGACGGATTACGGCTTAAGTAATCAACATTTGGAATACGTTCTCCTTTTCGATACTCGATACTAAAATCAAACGACTGTAGGTAAGCCCACTACCTATGAACCCTAGGAAGCAATTCCTTTTTGTTACGCGAGGCTTTAAGCGAGTTACAATCAGTAATGACTTTAAATGGTTTGCCAAGCAAATAATGACGAAAATGTTTTATAGATCTAACAACTGCCAGAGTTTCCAACTCATAAAAGTGGTAGCGGCTTTCCGTCTCAGTGGTGCGCATGCTAAAATACTCTACAACTTTCATATGACCATTAAGTTTTTGAAAAAGAATTCCTGCCAGACCTACGGAACTGGCATCAGTGTTAAGCTCAACAGGATTAGCAGGATCGAATAAAGTGAGATCAGGTTCAAAGGCAAGGTACTGCAGGATCTTATTTCTAGCAGATTCCTGCTCAGTTGTCCAGTGCCATCTGACATTATTACGAGTTAGATTATACAAGGGTATCATGATGAGAGAAAAATTAGGAATAAACTTTCGAAAGTAACTTGCTAGTCCACAAAATTGTCTTACTTGTTTTACAGTCGTTTGGATAGGAGCATTCAAAAGAGCGGAAACTTTACCTTGACTTGGTTTAACTTGACCGTTTGAAACAATTCTTCGTAGGTATTCGATCTCAGTTTTTAAGAATTTTCATTTTTTTATATTGAGAAAAAACCCAGTTTTCTGCAAAGCTTCAAGAACTAACTTTAAACGTTCGATACCTTGATCAACGGTTTCTGTATAGATTATAATGTCATCTATATAAATTAAAACAAAATTGTCGACAAACTGTTTAAGAGCTGTGTTGATGGCCCTTTGAAACACAGAAGGTGCATTACAGAGTCCAAATGGCATCCTTAGGTACTCATATTGCCCATCAGGCGTGACGATGGCAGTTTTTTCTATAGAATTATTTGCAATCGGGATTTGGTGAAAACCGGCTGCCATGTCTAAAATTGTTAAATATTTTGCACGTGACAATTTACTAATGTGATCATCAATAATTGGAAGTGGAAAGTGATCACAAACGATGTTGCTATTCAATTCCCTATAGTCAACACACATTCGGTCACTACCATCTTTTTTTCGAACTAGTAATATTGGACTCGCAAATGGGGAATTGCTATCTCGAATTATATTATTGTCCTTCAAATCTTTAATTATATTTTTGACATGTTCACGCTCAGCAGGAGCTAATCGGTACGGTCGTCGTTGAACTATTTTATCCGAATTTTTCAATCGAATTGTTAACTCACCGGTAGTTACTTGAGAAACTGCGTTGCCAGACGTGAACATTTCAGAATATGATTTTAACAAGTAACCAATTAATACAATTTGTTCTGGAGTTAATTCAGGATTAATATCTAAGTCATCAATATCCCTTATTAGACTGTTAACACTGTAGGAGTTGCGACAGACTTTAGCAAAAATCCCAGAGAAAGTCACCTGAATATCAGGTATTTCAAATAAATTTTGACCAAGTAAAACGTCATACTGAATGTATCTATCAGGGACCAGAATAAAATCTAATTCAACGTTTATACCATCAACACAGATCATACACAGCTTTTTACGCGATGAACAGAAAGCATTGTCACCAACACCCCTCAAAAGAATCGGTTGATAAGTCATTTTACCCCTAATTGAATCGCCAATACTTTCGCGCATTACAGAGCATTCCGCACCACTGTCTATCAGACAGGAAAAATCACGGTTGTCAATTTGTATAGTATGCAATTTTTTGTTGGTTAAAACTAGGCTATTTACTTGAGAAGACTTTTCGTCTTTAGTTTTCTTATTTAAGCGTTGAAGCCAGTTTTCACTGGAATGACCCTTTTTATTACAAGAAGTACAGTATATTACACCCCCTGTTTTCAAACCCAAAACGACTGGTTTTGAATTATTACAAGAAGTAGTTGAAGTCGAATGTTTACTAGAGCCGCTATTGATACCTAAACGACAGTCTCTTTGAATGTGTCCTAATTTGTGGCATTTATGACACCTTCTAGACGAAGTGTCTGGGTTAGACATGTTTTTAGAACGCTTGGATGGAATACTGTGATCAGACTCTTTACCAGGTCTCTTCCGCTTATATGAATTTAGGCTTTGAAATATTTGTGGCAAATTTTTCGATGTAAGGCGTAGCAAATCAGAACGAATACGAAAGTCAGACATACCTAAAATAACTGCTTCGACAAGGCGTTGCTCAGTCATCTCCACACCAATCACTTTCTTCGCCAACTCCCATTTTCCAGTTGCGTACTCAGCAAGACTAGTGGCTTGTTCACTAGTATAGTCCATAAACAGCGTCAGGTCATCGTAGTAGCGAGCTTCATCTGAAAAAGTTTCAATAAGACCTGCTTTAAGTTCTGACCAGCTAGTAATAGTTGTATAATTTCGACGCGCCCATTCCGCCGCGCGCCCGCGCATGTTTTTTCTAGTCAAATTAAGAATTTCCCTATCAGTGAGCTCATACTCAGTTTTAAGCTCCTCGACGTTTCGGCACCAGACTTGCACAGAATCGGTCCGATCGTCAGGGTCGAAAATTGGCACATAGATATGCTCAAGGCTGCGCATGCGGGGAATAGGCCGCGCGTTTGGCGGGTTAAAAGCTTTTGCAGTAGTTTGAATCAATTGTGACATCATTTCTTGCATCATATTTTGCATAAAATTAATAGGTACAAACTCTACTGCCCTTGAATCTCGGCCGCTACTGGCTGCCGTTGAACCGCCGAGAGCTGCATCGTCATGGGCTGGGGATGTCCTCGACTCATTGTTCGCAGCTGCACAGCGCGCTGTTCTTTGTCCCAAGATTGGCGATTGGTGTCCAGGTGTAGGCCTTTCACAAGACCCTCGAGTGGATTTTGCAGCGCTCTGCAGAAACCCGGTCTCGACAGCCTCAGCTTCGTCAGAGTTCATCCTTAAACTTTCCTGAAATCAAACATACATAGGCGTAGTTTTTGTTATCATCCCACTTCTGATGTGGGTGGCGTTGGAATAATAGACATAAATAGGTTTGTTCATTATATTCAGAACCAAAATAACACAGAAATCAATAACATAGAAATCAATAACACATTATTTATAGTTTCAACATAATAACGTTTAAAACAAAACATGAGCGAAATAAAAGCCAACAATAATATTATAAGATTAAAAATTATAAAAAAAACTCACCTGACAGTTCAGAGCACTGTTGTGCCGTGTCCACAATCGAACAACTTCTGATCTGTCGAAAGACAGTGCGCCCCTTTTATAGCAACACTCGCTCACAAAGAGGGGGAAAAGTAGTCGGTTACAACACTATTAAAGACCGGAGGTAGTTCGAAATAAAATGAGACATTTCTTAAAAAAATATAAAATAATTTATCTCTCACATATACTGGTATTTTTCTGTCAGTTTGTTTCAGACACATTATTGCCATTTCCGTTGATAGGTTGGGTCTGAAGCCAAACTGCAAGTCATGTGTTTAAAGGTGTTCGTTCAGCTGTGTGTTCATGAGACTGTCAAGGACCTTCGCCATGGTTGTGGCCAGTGATATCGGGTGGTAATTATGCTTGTCAGATGGAACCCCGGTTTTGTTCTTGATTATTGGCACCACTACTGTTTTCATCATATCATCCGTAATAAAAGAAAGACCTATACAAAAACATACATACATAAACTCACGCCTTTTTCCCATGGGGGTAGGCAGAAACTACAGAACGCCACCTGCTACGATCCTTACATACTTCTTTTGCTTCACACACATTCATACATCTACTCATACACACACGCCGGTTATGGGTACTGCGCACTTGGCCTTTCTGAAGAACATCACCTATAAGGTCTATATATGTCTTTCTAGGGCGTCCCCTCCCGGCGTTTCCATTCACGTCTGCCTTGTAAATACCTTTCGTTAGTCGCCTTTCATTCATCTTCTCAACATGGCCAAACCATCTTAACATACTCTTTTCAATTTTTTCATCTTCTTTTAAACCACAACGTTGTCTTATTACCTCATTCCTCAATCTATCATTTAAAGTTACACCACACATACTCTGCAAGGAGCGCATTTCTACTGCATTAATCCTACTTTCAAATTGAAAAAAAATCTACAAAAAAATTCTACTGCATTAATAAAAAAAAACTACTGCATTATTCCTACTATACAAAAATTAAACAATAAACTCAGGACTCTGGGCAGATGTACACCTGCATAACGCACATGTTCTATACTTATACCGTCATGACCTGGTGACTTACAATGCTTCATGTTTTTTATGACATTCCTCACGTCTAACGGCATAATTCGACCGTACTTCTTACCAGGCCTGACGTCTGGTTTGCATAGGTTACTAACGTTACAGGGTATTGGTTCTACAGTAAACAGATCTTTGAAAACATTCGCAATATTTTGATCCCCTACTGCACCGTCAACTCTCACAGGAACACTTGGCTTAGGATTGAAGTGCCCGTTTTTTTCCAAAAACTGCTTAAATCTTTAGCCTTATGTGTTGCTGTATTAATTATGTATTAATGATCTTAAGTCATTCGTCACCGTTTTGATTTTTCTTTGAAAAAGCAAAGTTGCGGTTTATTGATATTTTCCTTAAAATTTTTTGAAAACACTTTAAGTCACCATATTTCGGCATTTTTTTGTTTTCGTAAGTGTCTTTGACCCATACATATCTACTAAATACATAGTACACCGCTATTTTCAAAATTACTAGATATGCTTCCACAGAAAAAAAGTTCAAACCATTTCATTAGATGACGTGACATAAAACTTCTAAAGGCGTATTTTTGGCTAGCCCTGGAAAACATGCCGTAAAAGTATACGAATCATATGTATGTTACATATTTCAGTGTTTCTAGGCATAAGCATTTTAATGTATTATGGTTGAGATCCTGAGAAGTTTGAAAATTTTTGTAAGAATAAGTAAAAACAGTCATCAAAGAATATGTCAACTATGCCTAAAAAACGAGTTATATATAAAATAAGAACTCATAATGGTTCAGTTTTGATAAATTAAAATTAATGTCTCAACCAAATCAAAATGACCTCCAATACAATAGATTTAATCGAGCTGAAATTCTTCTTTTACAGTTTTGTGTAAGCCCATGATTAACATGTCTCAAAATTTAATTCAAATCTATGAAAATCTGTTGAAATCCATCCACGCATAAGCTATTATTACAGAATGATTAACAACGTAATTAATTCAGGCGAGAATTTTAAAGTAAATATTAGATTTTGTTTTAATCCAGCCAGAGTGATACAGTCATAATGACCGTACATTCATTCAGAAAAATAAACATACACTGTTTTAATATATACACTGATGTTTTTCACTGTGTTTGTGTTGTGAAGTGAAACTCGATACTTTCAATACATTTTGTTCTGTTATCGCAATCTGTTCAAAGCCCGAAGAGTTGGTGTGATATCGACGTGAACACTGAAACAGCAGTTATATTGTTCAGATTGAAAATGTATTCTGACAGCAAGATTACCATCTTAAATAATTCAAGCGTGGGTTTCAAAATGAATACTAGCCTTTAGCATGTCATTCAATAAATTATATGTATTTACAGTTTTACTTCATTCTTGTTGTCTGACCACTGTATTTGTATTTGTATTGTGAAACTCAATACTGTTCATAGATTTTGTTCTGCTTCGAGTTGATGTTCTGTAGGCGTAAATATTGAAATAGCAGTTGTTAGGTGTCATCATCTCCATTGTTACTGTTTAAAAGGCACAAAGGCTGTTAATGGCTAAGGATAATGCATAGCCCTTAACAGCTCTCTACCCAAATATACATTATCTGTGCCTTTTACCTATGATAAAAGGTCTTATAAATATAAACGGGTGGTGGCGCGTAAGGCTGGTTTAGTTGACTGTATGTGCGTTGCGGAGCAAAACGATTGACAAATACTTGATGATAGGTAATTCGAGTTGCGCGGATGTTGGTTATCAGAGTACAACCCGAAAATAATTAGGGAAGGAAGCACAACTCTTTTCTGGAGCCGCGTGGTAGCATCGTCGTGGCACTGAACACTTCACCAGGATTCAAGGGCAGCTAGGCTTCAAGTAACTGTCATCACACGTTAATCACAAACACAAACTGTTCATTATATTCTTATTACATGCAAAAACGTGATGATTCCAAAGTTATAAATAATTTTCACGGAGCGGGGCCTCACCATATGCGTACGCGATGCGGTTCATTTCGGAAGTCATTTCCAAACAAAATAACGGAGCAAATCTTCTTGTTCACTCGCGAGGATGTGCGAAAAAGGGATAAGTATAGGAAATAGCGGACATCAATCATATTTTGCATGTTGGCGCAACCATACGGGTGAACTTACATAAATACAAACATGTTATTGGTAGAAAATGTTAACAATGAAACCAAAGTTATCCTGATTCCAAATTCAGTTTTTTTTTTGTTTTACTATACCTATCAGAATTTCAATATGAAAGGAATAAAACTCCGACAAAGAAGTGCCTGAAACATGTTTTGTAAGTGTTTTCCCATATTGTTCGGCGTGTATTAAGTATCTAACAAAAGGTTTGATACTTTGCGTTGAGAGCTAGGGCAAACACTGAACCTACTTGGTAAACCTAATTTGCAAGTTAATTTGCTATCTAACCATCCCCGAAGCATGTGTATTTACTATTGTGATTTATGTGGGAACTAACCACCTACGTAGAGGTTGGTAGTGATATAGAGCGATCTATTTTTTCAGCACAACAAGAATATTAAACAATATAAAAAAACAGTAATCTTACTACATATCAACATAAAATGCTAAAAATTACTTTCTTTTCGGCAGTCTGTGTCCTTATTACCTATTTCATTTCGATTTTGACACCGACTTCCGGAAATAAATTTATTTTCACGTCGTTGTGTTTTGTTTTGGAAGTTAGTTTAATATTTTTGTTAAAGAGTTTTTTATTTTTCTTTTTTAGTTTTGGTACCTTATATTACTATGAAAATACGCATTATTAAAGATAACTTAAAACTTTTCTTTACATCTTGATGAAATGGGACCACATGAGAAACACCAGCTTTCAAATAAAAAGAGAATCATCAAAATCGGTTCCTAATTGGCGGAGTAATCTCGCAAAAAACTTACAAAAACATACAGTTGAATTGAAAACCTTGTCCTTTTTTAATGCGGTTGAAAACTAAATATTAACTAGACATTACATCCACAAAAGGTGCACCTCTTGGCGTGATGTTATGTTTTGTTACAAATACATAAAAAACACACACTTTATCTATACCAATATTATAAAGAGGAAAGATTTTTTTGTTTGTTTGTTTGTACCGAATAAGCGCCGAAAATACTTGACCGATGTAAAAATTCTTTCACCAAAAGAAAGCTACATTATTCCTGAGTGACATAGGCTATTTTTTTATCACGAAAACGGGTCCTGTGGGGTGGTCCACGGGAGCGAAGCCGCGGGTAATAGCTAGTAAAAAAAAAACCGGCCAAGTGCGAGTCGGACTCGCGCACGAAGGGTTCCGTACTTGGTAAATTGCCGTTTACGATTTATGACGTATTAAAAAAAAACTACTTACTAGATCTCGTTCAAACCAATTTTCGCTGGTAGTTTACATAGTATTGTACATCATATTTTTTTTTTAGTTTTATCATTCTCTTATTTTAGAAGTTACAGGGGGGGGGACACACATTTTACCACTTTGGCAGAGTCTCTCGCGCAAACTATTCAGTTTAGAAAAAATATATATTAGAAACCTCAATATCAATTTTGAAGACCTATCCATAGATACCCCACACGTATGGGTCTGATGAAAAAAATATTTTTAGTTTTAGTTTCAAGTACGGGAACCCCCAAAATTTATTGTTTTATTTTTATTTTTGTGTGAAAATCTTAATGCGGTTCACAGAATACATCTACTTACCAAGTTTCAACAGCATAGTTCTTATAGTTTCGGAATAAAGTGGCTGTGACATACGGACGGACAGACAGACAGACAGACAGACAGACAGACAGACAGACAGACAGACAGACAGACAGACAGACATGACGAATCTATAAGGGTTCCGTTTTTTGCCATTTGGCTACGGAACCCTAAAAAAAAGAAGAAAAGAAAAATTAAATTTATTTGGATTACAAACAATTGAATACACTGATACAAAGATATGAGATACATCCAATATTCTTATAGACTAGTGTACCAATCTACCAACTAGACTAGTGTATCTATCTGTCTGTGTATGTGATCTATGTTCATATTACCAAAATAACTTTTTCTCGATACTCTTAATTTGATCATTCTGATGTCAGAATACTTCAATTGGCGAATTTACTTTAAAATGATTGACGGGCAGCTACTACATTGTTGCTGCCCGTCAATCATTTTCATCCAAGAAAATTAGCCAAATTAAGGCAATAATTTTGGAATGAGAGATAGTGGGCTATAAACTTGTATTAACCTTTATTGTGACACGCGAAAACTTGTCTCAAAACCTACTTATCGTAGGACGGCTGCGACTTCAAATATTCCAAGGTCAAAGGTCAAAAAATCATTTTTACACACATGTATTGCAAATATCTAGTTTGCTATGGATGTTATGTTATTTGTATGTATGATAAATATTGTAGTGGATAAAATTTTCTACAACTTTTGTTAAGTTTTTTTTTATATCTTGAACCATTTTCGAGATAGAGGGCAGAGCGCGCGCAGTGTTTGACTATTTAGAGTATCATTTGAGGTCAACCTGTAGTTCCAATTAAAAACACGCTGTATAAAGTTTATGTATTATTAATAAATATATAATTCAAATTAATTATTGCAAATTATTTAGAATTATATATTAATTAATAATTAGTATGCGAGTGTTAAAATGAAGCCTTTTTATGCGAGACACGAACGATTCTTTTTCCACTACCTGATGAGCTTACATTAAATGCAAATAAGTGCCAACAACAATTTATTAGAAACTTTCAGACTAAAAACCACGGACTACGGAACACGCGCGACACTATCATCGCGCGCTATTTTGAGAGGTTAAGGATCAGGTTCAGTATCATTCTGCCGGTTACATGATATCAAAATGATATCAAAACTTACAAAAGTCATTTCGTAACTGTTATTATGTAATTTTCTTTTTTTCTTTTTATATTTCGAAACAAATTTCGTTTCTTAGGCAATGCGTTACATAATAGACAAGGTAGTGGAAAAAGGTTCTTTTTTAGATTTCTTATAGTGGCGAGTAATAAGTTAATAAACTATTTCTAATCCAAGTTTCTTAATGATATGTGTCTTTCCTTTTATCAGTCAGTTACTTAGGCACAGACTTCAAGAAAACTAGAAATTAGATATCTTAACAAACTTAATTCTTATTTCATTAACCTGAGGTTAACTAACTTTATCAACCAGACAATAGTACTTTTTATCTCCTAATGCTGAAGACTTACGAACACAATGAATTCTAGTTTTCATATCAGAATGACAAAGAAAGGGCTTTATATTTAAATACCTACACAACGAATATTAATGACTTTGTAATAATTTTATGGGGCGTGGATTGAAATAAAGTTATTTTATCACAAGACTAAAGGAGAACGTCCAGAAATACTTAAAAGCTCTTACAGAGTCCATTATTTAATTAGCCTTTACGAAATAAAATTGATAGCATAGCCTTTGGAATTTTGATTCGGAGTTTCTAATCCGTTCATTGATAAAGACCCTACGAAATTGATAGAGTATACTGGAGCATGACGACATAGCAGCGATAGGCATAGCATCCCAAGTGATTCAATTTCCAAACAAAGGGCCCGTGAATCGAAGCGATAGAGATTGTTCACGAATTCGTCAATCTTAAACAGTGGCTTCCAACCTTTTGTGACCTGACACTTTTACTTTGTTGTTAACAGGGACCAAAAGTTCAAAACAAAATTGTTTTTGTTGATCTAAAAGTAACTTGTAAGATAGGTCCAAAATCCGTGGCGTTATTATTCTTAGCTTATCAGTTTATATCAATCTTATTATTAAGTTTAAAATTTTACCTTGTGTTAACCATATAGCTCTTGTGGACCACCACAGGTCCGCGTTTATCAGGTTGGGAACCACTGATCTATAACGATGCTAATCGATTTTGTTTTTGTTGACAGATCACTCGAATGCTACAGCATTCGAGTGATCTGTCAATGCATGCAGATCTGATAATGAACGGCAACGCAGTGCGAAAGAACCCAAGGGGAGAACCCGATGAGAGACACTTTCATATGTGCGATGATAAGTTATAAAATAAGTGTGTAGTCATTGACTTATTTAGTATAGATAAGGTGGACCACGTGCGTCATACGAATGGTCAATGTGGCCGAAAAGTTCTGGAGTGGCGACCGTGGACCGGAAGACTGCAGCTTTGGAAGGCCTCCTTCAAGCTAGGTGGTGATAGTAAACTGCTGGATGCAAGATGCACAGGACCGTTCGATCAGACGACACTTGAGGGAGGTCTACGTCCAGAAGTGGACTTCATCCAGCAGAAATGTGATGATGATGAAGCCATACTAGACCGAAACGAACTCGCAACGTATTCGGTTATCTTCGGGAGTGGTGATGTACATAATTTATGGTGAACGCAATTCAACAAACGTTCGGACGGCCCTAACTTTACTATTTTAATCTATGTGTAGTCTAGTTTTCTACAGAAACTCAATTGATTGTAAATTGTATTATATTGATCTCGTAGCTAGTTTGTACGAGAATATTGTTAAGACGCTAGATTTTATATTAAACTTTGATGATAATAATCATTGCATTTTCCCATTTTTAATACGATATTGAATTCGATACATCTGCACTAATGAGTTTTTGTTTTTTTTATTGTATGAGAAGGATCCATTGTTAGCTTGTTTCTTTTTGTTTGTATAAATTTTAAATTAAAACTGTTTAAAGATTTTCATCATTTTAAAAGGTTTTTTTAATCTCGACTGTTACAATATTGTAATATTTTTTGCCTTAAAAGAATTTCCTTGTATTTTTTTCCTTTTTTTACCTACTCATCTTAATTACTGATCTCTTTATTGTTAAATAAACTTTTTCCTCTTTATGTATGTAATTATAGCTACAAAGTAATATCGCACCTTTGCGTCGAGGTGTTTTTAAATGCGTCTAATAAACTTCATTAAATTTCCTTTTATTTATTCGTTATAAATGCAAGAGATTTATTATCTTTAAATATGAAACAGTCAGGGTCATTCATAAAACCTCATTTCTGATAAGGTCATTTGATAATAGAATAACTTTAAAGCACGCTACTTGGTAATATTGAATACATACGATAGAGTTTTGCTAGAAAACCATTTACAATGCTAATGTAAGTCGATATAATAGATATGTAACAAGAATATATTGGGTAACACTGAAAACACCTTACAACAAAATAAGTTTTTTTGCAACAACGTAACTTCTTCAGGAGATTTTGATGTGTAGATTCAAACAAAGTGATAAATTATCAGCGAAAACGATTGAGATTGAGCACGTCTCATTTTGGGTGTGAGCGTTCGTCAATCCCATATATTTGGAAGTTCTTGACGCTGATAAAATGAGACCTATTTTAGGACCTGTTTTGTCTACTACAGCTATGTTACCTGTGATTAATTCAGAATTAAAAAGTCGCAAAGTTGTTTATAATAGTATAATGATAAAGAAACAAATATGCAGTCATCTCACTTTCTTCTTTTCTGTTAATTCATTAATATACTATATATATGTACATTTATTTTACCTGTATAGTGTGAAAATAACTGGTTTATTTAAATAATTAACAATTCACCTGCCATGTTGTCTCTTCGCCACCCTTGGATGACTGGTAGAGAATGCCTAAGGCATTAAGTCCACGTTTGTACCTTTTGTGCATGAAATCTAAATAAATAATGACACTTATTCTAGGTCCTGTTTTGTCTAATACAGCTATTTTACGTGTAATTATTTCAGAATAAAAAAAATCGCAAAGTTGTTTAGGTAAGACCTGTTACGGACCTGCCTGATGACTCGAAGCAATTTAAATTGAGTTGATAGGCAATATCGCGCACGTATTTTAGATAACTTAAAGAGTAAATCATTCATTTCTGTCTGCACAATTCGATTCCACCTAGCCCTTTCTATCATCGGATAACAAGACGTACAGTCATGCCATCGGTACATGGTGGACATTCCATCCATACGCACAAAGCGTTTTGCTAATACTTTCTTTGTGCGCACAGCTGCACAGCAGCACAGGAGTGGAATTCCCTTCCGGAGCCTTTGTTCCCTGATAGCTACAACCTTGGAGTCTTTAAGTCAAGAGTCAAGCGTGCCTCACCGTAGGCCACATCATTGCTTACCATCAGGAGAGGTAGTGGTCAAACGTGAGACAAAAGAAAAAAAAATATTGCATACTTTGCATGGATATGAAACGAATCGCGTCAAGCCATTAGGTCGTTTACTAAACTATTGAACTTGTTGGATTAATTAAAAATGATAGTAGATGGTTTAATATTTGAGGGTACCTTCAACGTCACCTACTCGAGTACTGTATTACATTTCCATACCTATACTCATGCATTAAAGAAATACTGTATAATGTTTTTGTTAATCTACCCACTTTGTTATTCAATGAATATTTATCTATAAATATGTAACACTATAATAATAAGAACCATAATTTCTTTTGTCAATAAAAATGTTGTTGTTTACAAGCTAGTTTTTATTTTTCATAACCCATTTTCCATTTTCAGCGATTTTTAGGCAAGATATATATACCTGGTATCTAAAATAGAAATCTATAATACTATTACTATAGTTAACATCCACTGTGTGCTGCAGATTTCAATTATATGAAATATACCGCTGACACACTGATCATAGGAAAATGTATCTTTTGTGTGAATATTGCTGTAATTAACACGTACCTAGATATCAATATTATCTATCAATAGATACATTGAAATGATAGATTCCAGGAAATTGTAATTACGATTCATAGAAAAGATAAACAAACAAAAATATTTTTATCCTGTATAAGACTCATTAAAAGAGTTGATTAAGTTACATCATCTTAAATACCTTAGATTATTTTATATGCCGGTAAAATGTACGGTTCCTTTAAGATAGACGAAAGAGAATCCTCGGGCAAAACCTGCTATTATCAAATATATAAACAAATACTTAGTACTTAATGAACAGTAATATATCGTTTAAAACAAGTCTAGCGATCGAATCACGATGGAGTAAAAAAGTACGTAAACAAGAGATACTTACACGATAATAAAATAAAGGAAAGGTCGGGCGGACGCAGTCAAGGGCAGAAGGAATTTCCTTGCTTTCTTTAGGGACTGTTTGAAGTAATTTGCGACAACAAGGGACAATTTGCGACAACCGTAAACCACATTAAAGCAACAGTACTTACTACTCCTTGATCAAGCAAGAAGCCCGGGATTAATTTCTTACTAGGCCAACAAGGTTAGATAAATTTGTTGTTTAAATGTAATCTGGGTCGTTCCTCGGCTGTTCATTAATTACATGAACTACTACTGCTGCTGAAATTTTCTATTGGGTACAGTTAGTAGAAAATCTACGTTACTTTTCGTCTACCAGACGTGTGTAACCGTACGACAAGTAATGAATATGGTTAAGTTCGCCTAGATCCAGAACCTAGTTTTAATAAATTATTTTATTGTTGTAAATCAAAATCAAATAGTTTGTTTAAAATAAAACTTATAGGTACTTTAGAAATGTCAAACAAAAAATAGATGAATCTAGTTACAGATTGGCAAACATCAGAGAAGAATGTGCAAGAAACTCCACGGACACTCTTTTCCATCAATAAGTTTTAATTACAAGTATTTGGTTATATCATTCTTTTTGGAAAATTAAATTATATGTGAGAACGATGTAAAAAGACGTGCACGTATAAGCCATTTTCAGATTGATTATCAGATTCCAGAGTAAAATAAACTACCTCAAAATATAATAATTAATTAAAAACAGGCCGAGGCAACCAAGTTATGACCGACTGATGGCGCCCGTTCACGAACATGACACATGGATTGGCACCACTCAACTCAACCATCATGAAGGGATGAATCGAATGAACCAACAGATGTGCTACCATCAGACAGACATTTGAGAGAGAATGGCACAGTCAACTGCCATGGCAAGCACAAGTCAACGAACGACACATAGGTACAGTAAATGGTAGATTAACATAGTACTCACACATGTGCTGTGCAGTTATATAATACTAAAAGATATAAATTTTAACAAAACAAATATATTCATACAGTCTTCATCAGGTCCAACACAACTTCAAAACTTTTCTGCCGATCACTTGTTTTTGTGCACAAGTGTCATTCAGCTCAGAATGTGGGGAGGTATTTTATAGTAACATTTTACACAGTACCTCATAAAAAAATTATGCTATTTTAGCCAGCCTGAAACCTGGTTGAATTAATTAGTCCCTATTTCTAGTAACATAATTATGTCTGTCGCCGTTTGTACTAAAAAGATGTATATTATTTCTTACGTACAAGATGTTAATATAAATATATTGACTAGGTACCTACTTTCATCATATTAATTTCCTTAAACAGTTCGCTTAGAGAATCGCGCCGGCGAAGATTGTATATCGATAGCTCGATATGATAGCTCGTTTTTGCAGAATAAAATTGTCTTAATGTCTGCAGCCCTTCCCCATAGTAAGATACCGTAAGACATTATACTATGAAAGTAACTAAAATAGACCAGCCTCGCGGTATCTACATAAGTATATTGACGAATTTTTCTAACAGCATAAGCTGCTTAACTTAGCCGCCCAGCAAATGATATTAAATGAGGGCCCCATTATAACCTGTCCTGGCAACCCGTTTTATCGACGAATTATAGCTTCTTTTTGTTTAATGTACCTTCCTGATCTCACAATCAGTACTTTTAACATTCGGCAAGGCAAATATTACGCAATTAGTCTTTTTAGCATTTAAAACTAAATTATTAGCAGTAAACTAATTTTGAACCTATCGTAAGACATTATTTCACGCTCGAATACACAGTGTGATTTTATTAGGTAAATAAATCCTACCCATAAGCTTGAATGAAAACCAAAAGGTATACAGTGAGCAAAATCTACAAGAAATTCTCCAATAATATATGATCAAACGAACTTCCAAGTGAAGTTCGATAATTATTATGATGACTTGCTTCATTTGAAGATATGATTATAACAATGTAGTTTCCCTAACTTACTTGGTAACTTCGCACATATTTTAAAGATTTTTTAAGCTTCAGAACGTTTAGTGAGTATGCCCTTGTGTCACTTTGACGTTTAGCTCATTTTTTTTAGAGTCAAGTTAGCTGTATGTATGAAACAAAACTTTCTGTATACCTGGGATATTCATTTATCAGGGAGGGAGGGAGCTCATATCTTCAAATGAAGCAAGTCATCATAATAATGATCGAACTTCACTTGGAAGTTCGTTTGATCATATATTATAATTCCTTGCTTCATTTTTCAGATATGATTATAACAATGTAGATGTTAAGAGTCAGAAAGTTTTAGATTGGAGAAAATAAACAATAAGTTAGCAAAAATTATCGTTTTATTTTTCAACAAATCAGTCTTATAATGGTTATGGCTATTTATCAATTTAGATGAACTTCACTTTCTGACAGCACTTGTTTGATCCATCTGCTGATGGTTTGTGTAGTGGCAGGCTTGTGTGGCCGTCTGTACGTTAGCAAAAGATTGTTTGTGCTCTCAGTTCTTAAGTTTTTAGTTCTAGAAATATAATCTGAGAGAGCTGTCGCTGGGCAAATAGAAATATTTTCCCTAAAGTATGGCAAAAACAACAAAGGCTGGTCCCTACCGGGTGCAGATGTCTTGATGATGTCTATTATGGAGATTTTTACGCCATTGTCTGAAAATCGTATGTTGTCGAGTTTAATTAAGGAGAGCGTCTGCACCCTATGAGCTGTACAAATTGCTAAAAAGAATGATAAGTTTTTTAGTGATTTTTTCCAGTGTCAGCTCACTGTTTGGAAACCATGTTGAAATAAAGTTTGAAACCAATTGGGGATTCCAGGTGGTAGAATACTTAGGTCTTAGAGGCCTTAATTTATACGCGCCTTAAAGGAGACGCTTTATAGGTTCATCTGAGCCAATATTGTTGCCTATAAGGGCTGATAAAGCAGAACGATGGAATTCAGACTGTCATACGCACACCCATTATTAAATTGTGCCACTAAGAATGAGAGTAAAGATGATTTCGGTGGGTTAAATACGTTAATTTTGTTTACTGTACAATATAGCCACCAGAGCTTAAGTGAGGTATTGTATTGCTGTATGGTGCTGGTAGAAAAAGAAGATAGCATCAGTGCAGCTGAGTGTGCGCATGCACCTCGCCGGCTGAAGGCCTGCCGGAGAGCCTCGCGACAGCCAGGGTAAGGTTCTTGTGCAGGGGGTGACACTCCCTGAAATGAGATTGTAAGAGGTTTTTATTGGGGTTTAAATAAACAACGTCGGAAACAATAAGGTTTTGTAATAATGGAAACCATGGCTGTGATGGCCAATTAGGATAAACTAATATGCCCTGTGCATTATCATCTATGATTTTTTTAGGCATTTTAGTATCAGAGAAAATGGTGGAAACGCGTAAAAACAGTAGCTATTCCAGTCTGCTGTGAATGCGTTAACGGATACTGCGTCTGGGTCTTGTTGCCATGAGATGAACTTGACACACTTAGTGTTATCTCGAGACGCGAATAAGTCTATCTCAGGTTGACCGAAATGTTTTATTATGCTTTGAAAAGCTTCATTAGAAAGAGACCACTCAGTATCCGGGTTTACAATTCTAGAAGCGGCATCTGCACGGTTATCTTTGGTATTGACGTATGATGCATATACCCAAAGGTCGCGCTGCTCACACCATTTCCAAAGAGACCTGGCCAAGTCGTTTAAGTGGGTGTACTGAATACCCCCCATACGATTTATATAACTAATCGCAATGGTATTGTCCATGCGTATTAATATTGCACAGTTGGTTAAATCGCTCGTAAATGATTTCAAGCCCAAAAAGGCGGCCATCAGTTCTAAGTAATTGATATGATATTCTTTTTCTGATGAATTCCATTTACCATGTACTTGAACGTTCTTACAAACAGAACCCCAACCTGATCGCGACGCGTCGGTATAAATTTTGATTGCAAATTTTGACTGTCGAATAAAATTGCGTGTTGTATCAATATTTGACAACCACCAAAACAAGTCTTCTAATATAATTTCAGGTAGGTTAATTTTGGCTTCGTAATTATTATTATGCTTAAGAAGCGCGAGGAACTTCTGGCGCTCTAAGATCTTAGTGTAAACCCAAGCGTACTTTACGGCTGGACACGCGGCGACTAGTACACCAATAAGTCGAGCTAACTCGCGAATAGAGCATGACTGTAATTTTGTAAACTTAGTAACTAACTCGGCAATGCTACGTCGTTTACTGTCTGGTAATTCTATACTAAGTTTTTTGGTGTCATAACAAAATCCTAAATATTTGCAGGATTGTCGCGGTTTTAATATACTTTTTACCTCAGCACCTCAAACAAGCAGGTTTTGCTGCTTAAAGACAGTGAGCAAAATTCGATTTTGCTGCGAGCGTGAGACAAAGTAACTTTTTTTTTTTTTTTTAAATGCCGAGTCAGTGCTGGGTCTACTCACAACATTCGAAAGATTTGAACTTCACTTTGTTCTGTCACTTTCACTCTGATACGAAAAGAGCGAGAGATAGAAACAAGTCGATTCGAAGTTCGATTTTCAAATTCCATATATAATAGGCTCAAAAAAGAAACCAACAATAAAACGTTCGGAAACACGTCATCTATAAAATTTCAAATCAAGGTTTAAATGTAATTATTATACTTTTCTCTTAATAATCGAATTATATTTTTTAATTAAAGAGATGTTGAAGTAAAAAATACGAAGTTTATCATGTATCTACATAATTATTTAAAGTTTTAACAATCTTTATTGTGACAGAATAATTTAGTAATAGTGCAATTTCCGAACGCATCTTTAAAAAATAGCGGTCTTTAAATTTTTATTGTTTTCTTCTTCTGTTCGCTAGCTACAAAGTGCGATACACGTTGGATATTATTAAAATAATAATAAATAAATATGAGTGAATCCAGTGATGATGTCTGCAATTTAACACCGGAAGAATTGAAGCAATATGTAAAAAGCGAATCAGTGAATACTCAAACTGAAGTCGCTAAAACAACAATATCGGTTCCATTGGTTCCAAACAAAACTGGTAGGTACTTTTATTTTGCAAAACTGCAATAATTTTACTTTTAACTTTTAATTTTTACAAATATACATGTGGTTTAAATATTACCAAGTTGTATTTTTTACCTTTAGATTATTTGTTCTCGCTGCTTAAGTGAAAAGTTGTATGTGCTACACGAGACCAATGCACTCAGGATTCTAACCTAGAATCACTCGCTACGCTCGTGATTCAAATATAGAATCCTTCGCTTACTCGGGATTCAAAATCAACACTCGCGGCAAAAACCAACTTTGCTCTCTTGTTGCACAAATAACTATTGTCATAATTAACAATGAAACCTAGGAACTCTAGTAGTTTCAAAGTTTCATTTACATTATCAAGACACTTGTCGTAACTATCTCCAATACATAAGATATCGTCTAAAAAATTACTGATTGGAATCCGCGACGTCTGAGATAAGCCATAACTTCTTTTAAAACCTTAGTGAATACCCGTGGGGGTACTGATAAGCCAAACGGCATGCAGTTAAAGCAAAATGTGTGTGATTTCAACGAATTATTGGGCTGAAATTGAAATTTCAAATATTTGCGGTCAGAAGGCTTAATGGCAATGAGGAAATATGCATCATTTAGGTCGATGGTGGCAAGGTATCCATCGCGTGGTATGAACTTGCATGCAGTTCGATAGTCCTCCATTTTAAAATGTTCGTTTTTTATTAGTTTATTTAATGGCTTTAAATTTAATATAAAGCGCTTATCGCCGTTAGGCTTCAGCGTCAGAAATATTTTCGATATAAATTGATCTTTAGTCACATTGCACTCTGAGATAGCCCCTAATGACTTTGGATTATTAATGGCTTTTAACATTTCTGATTTTTCAGTATATGAGAGAATATTTTTAGGAATTACCTGTTGGCTCACAGGGGTGTGAAAAGGTATTGGATAGCCAATTTTTAGCCAATCAAGAATCACATTGTTGCTGGTTATTTTCAACCATCTTTCATAAAAGTGGGTAAGTCTACCAGCATGTACCTGCGTCAACGGTGAGTCTGCGTGGGCGCCCGCGGTTTGTCGTGCGGCGCAGCGCGCTGTGGCGGCTGCGCTGGCGACAAGTACGGGCGGCGACTCCCTGCCGCAGTCGGCCTCCTGTATGCACCCCGCCCCCCCTGTTCGCTGGATACCGAGGGGGCTGGTTCCAGTTTCCCTGGTAGGATGGACGGGCGCTGACGTGTTGAGGCGGCTTTGTAATTTTTCCAGGCTTTTTAATGGAAAGGCCTTGCTTCTCAATGGCCTTGGCGGCTTTAATTTTCTCAGACAAGGACGAACCAAACAGTAATTCGTCCCGTTCAGACTCATTAACAATATTTAAAAAGGCCTTGTCCAAACTAGGAGTTATTAATTTTACTCGTGCCTGTGTTGCCAAGTAGTGTGAATCACAAAGTAGGCGGCAACCATTGCTCAAGTGTTTCATAGCTAGAACCTTGTTATCGCTTTTCAGAAGCAGATCCATGCCTCTGTTGATGGCAGAAATGCCCGTACCAAGCTGCTGTTGAGACGCTGTAAGTGTCTTGTCACGGTTACGAACCATGTCAGGTACTGCTGCAGAGATGCTGCATTCAATTTTGGTGCTTGTGAAAGCCTACAGTTGTTTGGTATAGGATAATCCTTCATTACAATGTCTTAACTAGCTGTAAGCATTCCTTTCTTAAGGCAAGGAAGCCACAATTGTGATAAATTACCATGAATATCATCACTGTAAAATATGCAAATTTATCAATATCAATAGTTGACTCGCCAACACACTACCGCACAGGCCGACAGTCTGATAACAACTGATCGCCCCACCATTCGGACCGGTATTTATAACCGAGCGGCATATGTGCACGAGGCATCTCTACAATACTGTTATCGGCTTGTAGCGCGATCTATTGATATCTACATACACTACATTCCCTTCCTTGTTTTAATCAGTTGTATGTCACCATAATTATTAATAAGATTTTTAGCAAATTCTTATTTGTATTAATAATTAATTGGCATCTCTGGCATAACAAAACGACAGCACAATAATATTTAAAAAATCATTAACTGATTTAATTTATTGTTTCCTTTTAACCTTTCTCTTCCTCTTCTATTCCATTTTCTGATTCCCATCTCGGCCTACTGATGAAGGTTACCCCTCACCATCAAATTACTCTAACGTTAGTTGAGAACTCATGTTATTAATTAGTTACCTGGAACCAATAAATTAATACACGAAATAGTCTCGCGCGCAGGCCCGACGACTTCGAGCCTCCCGAAGAAACTGGCCTCCGAACAGACTCCAGCACCGTAGACCACACACGTACGCTGCGGCAGGCTAAGGACAGTTGTACAACCTGCCTTTCCACTCAGCGTTTGTGGACCACGTGAAAGTCCTCGACTTGATCGAGACTCGGGCTGCACTGCAGTCCCTCCAACGGCGCCAAATTGACCACCGGTACATCGAGGTTCCGAAGCGCCTGCACAAACACGCCACTACGCTAGTTCCACCTTGCGACCTGGCCCCGAAACCCATCCCTCCGCAGCGAGGTGTAGAACAGGGAGACGCCACACCTCCGAAATCGTCCACCGCTGCACTGGAGGACGCCTTCAAGGCTCCAGACCGGAGAGGGCCAGGCATCGACGTCAACGGCGAGCACAGCACTCACCTTCGGTTCACCGATGATATAGCTGTCATGGCTGATACCATGGAGGACCCCAGTACATATAAGTACCACTGCTGCTGACTTAACATGTCGGTTTCCTCCCGATGTCTTTCCTTCACCACCAGTAGGGATCTCTTTTTGGTCGCGTTCTTCATTACTGAAGGTCGCGTCCCTGAAAGGCCCTCAGGGCTTAATGCACGATGTTCTACCACTTCAATTGGTTCTCAGCTTCTCTTAGGGCCGTTGTAACTGAGAGTCCAGTGAAGGCGGTTACCTGGTCTGACCAGCGGTTAGGTGACCGGCCGCGAGGATTTTTCCATCCGCCTTCCCACCAACTTCTCTAGATTGTCTGGTTCTCGACGGGCAAATGTGACCAAAGTGGCTAGCAGCATACCGCAGCAGCGCTGGTGTAGTAGGTAGCAGAGCGTGGTGAGTCTGTCTTTTATGCCTAGTTGATCAAGGATAGATTTGTTCGTTCTCTTGGCGGTGCATGGTATGCGGAGCATTCTTCGCCACCACGACATCTCAAACCTTTTTCCGTTCTATTGCCCGAATCGTCCACGACTCCGATCCGAAAAGGGATATCGAGAAACCAGTGTCCAGACTAGTCTCATCTTACCACATTGTTGACCTTTCTGTCCTGCCAAATATGTGTCAGCTTACTTTCGCCGCTTTTGCCATTGGAGGCCATTTGAGTCCTTCTCCTGATCTCTCTTTCGGTTCCTCCCCGGTCAGGAAGTAGCGATCCAAGGTATATAAACTCGCTGATAAATTCTAGGTCCGCGAGTTCTTTCGTTCTAGAGAGTTGACCGGATATGTCCGTGAGCATGACTTTTGTCTTCGACTTATTAATCCAACCAGTCCACTCTCATATTCTTCTTTGTGAAACAGATCTGCTAGCTTCTTTTCTGAAGCCAGTAGGTATAATCTACTGCTAATACTGGCATTCTCTGATGACTGTCAATTTAATGACCAGTAGGTATAATCTACTGCTATTACTGTCATTCTCTGATGACTGTCAATTTAATGACCAGTAGGAATAATCTACTGCTAATACTCTAATTCTCTGATGACTGTCAATTTAATGAACAGTAGGTATAATCTACTGCTTTTACTGTCATTCTCTGATGACTGTCAATTTAATGACCAGTAGGTATAATCTACTGCTAATACTGTCATTCTCTGATGACTGTCAATTTAATGACCAGTAGGTATAATCTACTGCTATTACTGTCATTCTCTGATGACTGTCAATTTAATGACCAGTAGGAATAATCTACTGCTATTACTGTCATGCTCTGATGTCTGTCAATTTAATGACCAGTAGCTATATTCTACTGCCTGTCAATTTAATGACCAGTAGGTAATTTCCACTGCTTGTCAATTAAATGACCAGTAGGTATAATCTACTGTATGTCAATTTAATGACCAGTACCCATATTCCACTACTTGTCAATTAAATGACCAGTAGGTATACTCTACTGCAATTGTGTGCTCTTTGATTTATTATTTTAGCAATCGCTTTGCTCTCACACAACGGTCTATTTAGACCAGACCTCGGACAGGACTTAAAGCAATATCGCTCACCTACGGACTACTTGTGTTGCCTCAAGATATACCGATTTACGGCTACGACTACGCTTAACCACTGGTACGGTTGAACATACACTACGGCCGATAGACTGAATTACTCAAACTTCTACAATTTGCTCATTAATCATCATTATCGAAATCAACATTGACTACAACATGATTACGTGACCCACCATCATCTTTCTAAACCTTTAGTGTGTATACTTCTTAGTTCCAAGCGCATCTACTTAAAGCTTTCAGTGTATAACGATCACCGATATCGAAAGGTTCCTCTAAGCCTTAGCAGTTATTGATCAGAAACCGTATCAGCTTAGATCATAATTACAACGCTCATGGCACGACTGCTGCAGCAGCTAGTGACACTCATGCCACCCATATCGTTATTACCTCAAGTGGTACGACCAACACACATCACTTCATATAGAGTCTACGACTTCTTCTTCTTCGTCGGTACACTCTTGGCAGAGCGTTCGTGGTCATCATGTAGCAGTGAGACTTCGAGTTGCCAAAATTTGCCTAACGATGCGACGCCAACCATCTCTATCGGCTGTTATTCGTGTGTACTTATGCAATGGGCCACCCACTGCAGACTTAATCTGGTCGGTCCATCGCATGGGCGACCTGCCGCGCACTCTCGGTCCTTCCACTCTACCCTGAACTACAAGCCGCTCGATAGAGTCGTTGCCTCGTCGGGACACGTGTCCAAAAGAACTGAAGTACTCGAGCTTGGACTATAGCCGATAGACGCTGCCTGATACAGAGTTCTTGAAGGATGGATATATTAGTGTGAAACTCAGTCCACGACACTCCAAGCATTTTCTCCAGCACCACATTTCAAGAGCATCTTTTCATTTCCTCTCAGTTTATTTCAGCATCCAGGTCTCGACTGCGTATAGAAATATGAGGAACACAAGTGCCCGTATGAGCCGGGTTTTCGTGGCTTTGGTGATATTGTGATTCTAGGATGATTCATGATTCTATTCCTACGACTTCTAAGTTATTAAAAAACCAATACAACGATAGTCACCTTTGAGACCAGCTGCCCAAAGCCCCCTCAACAACTCACAAGTGAATTGCAGGTACGACTACGGACAAGTGCGTAAAGTGCGACCTAATAGCCACGGTATGTGCTCTCCAGCGTGGTGGAGCAACTCTCCTCACTGTTTTCTACGTTTAACTCGTTAGGAGCACTACTTAGAGGCATCCTTTGTATGCGATCGTGAGCGTACTTATTCGTTCTATTACTATTTAAAGATTTCAAAAGATAGTGATCACGGGATCTACTACAATCATAATGTTACTTTGAAAGTAAACAAGTGAATTAAGATCTGAAGATGAAAATCGATCGATCGAGATCGTTGTAAATCGTCCCGCGACATAAGATCTGTTCTGAATACATGTAATTGACCAATGGTCAGTATTGGTTAAAGCAGCTAAATACTAACTCGCTCTGACACTTGAAATGACAGTTGTGCAGTCCTTCACAAGGGATATCTCATCCTTACTGAACAAAATGTTGAAACTATTACCGTCAGTAAGAAATTTATTACGTACTGGCTTTGTACTAGGCATGTCTCAATTACCTAGTCTTAGTGCTAGGTATAACCACTACCAATTCAATGATCAACACAATTAACTCAAAACTTATCATTTCATTTGGAATTATATTTTTTCTTGAATGAAGTACGTATTGTTACTGTATTACTCAAAAATTATCAGCCAAGGCTAGCTAATAGCCACCAGTGATACCCTTGAACAACACTAAAACTTGAACAGTAATTAAGCCAACATTAATTATGATATGACATGGCCCATACTGTATACAAAACCAGAACTTTGAATAATAAGCACTTGTCCTGAGCCATAACAAAATGAAAACGACTCACCAGATTGGCATAACATCCCACATTGTTTCCGTCATGTAGACGCGAAGCTGAAGGGCTTACTTCTACTGCATTCACTTTTGGTGGGACCAAAACAATACGACGCCGACGGTGAAGTGTGCCACCGTTCGCGCATCGAACTCGGGTTTTACGTGGTTGAATTCCACAGCACTACTCAGCAAGTGCACTTCTAATCGTATACATTTGATGCACTTCAAAAACTAACGCCACTGATTTTAACTGTCACTGTCATCACATTTCATTTTTTTTTTTTATCGTAACAAAGTCTTCATGTTTCAAATCAACTTTATTTCACTCTACGGTTTTCTCCTCATCGCCAATGTAAAATATGCACATTTATCAATATTAATAGTTGACTCGCCAACACACTACCGCACAGGCCGACAGTCTGATAACAACTGATCGCCCCACTTTTTTTTTTTTTTTTTTTTTTTCTACGGGGCGTCTCGCAACTCGGCCAGAGTGGCCGACATATGTTAACCGGGCTTCCCTGTGGAGACTAATCTCTTAGCCTCCGACCAGGCTAGATGATCGCCCCACCATTCGGACCGGTATTTATAACCGAGCGGCATATGTGCACGAGGCATCTCTACAATACTGTTATCGGCTTGTAGCGCGATCTATTGATATCTACATACACTACAATCACCATAATCAGGCGAGTCCGACGTGAATTCACCGAGTGCTGACAGTAGCTCAGGGTCTAACTCGGGTTCTGCGGATCCATTGGCTTCCTCTTGCGGGCAGTGTTCTGTATGGGCGCATTGATTATCATCATTCGGTTCCGGATCCACGATGTGTGAAATATCGGGAGGTGCTGATAATGGTTCCGTCAAAGGTTCTTTCTCTCTGCCAAAACTCACTTCAAAATCTTCGGTATCTAAAATTACAAATAGCAATTTAAGTTTTGAAGGTAGATTGAAGGTATTTGCACTAAACGTTACATCTGTTTTAGATTGTACGTATTTTGTGCGTGTTTGTCATCGTTGAAGACTCGCAGTCAACCCCGATGCAATTAAAGTAGGCAAATTATTAGGTGTTACAGCACTTTTTTTATCTTAGTTTCGAAAGATGTCAAAGTTATTGACGACGCAGTCAATCCCAGAGCATTTCGAAAGCTATGTAGGTAGGTATTAATAATATCACAGTTCACTTTTTGATGGCAAAATTGTGCACTTGTGCTAAACCTTCGTCTGATGATGATGGTAGAGGTAGAAGTCTTCTTCTTCGTCTTTCTTTTTCTTTAATTTTCCGTATTTTGAGAGCATAGTGCTCGAGTTTCGATGATGGGCTTCTTTTCGGCATTTTTTGCGGAACGCGTGCGTAAGTTACCGCGCACGAAAAAAGGAATGAGCTAAACGTCAAAGTGACACAAGGGCATACTCACTAAACGTTCTGAATCTTAAAAAATCTTTAAAATATGTGCGAAGTAACCAAGTAAGTTAGGGAAACTACATTGTTATAATCATATCTGAAAAATGAAGCAAGGAATTATAATAACATTTTTGAAGCAGTTCATGCCTTTATGTTTATTGGCGGTAGTTAAACACCAATAACTGTTTCTAAACATAACTTAACCTAGTTACTGGATGTAGGATCTTGTTTCCATTGGAATCGAGCCAGATTTCTAAGAGAATCTCTTGAAACTATTTACCAATTCTCGAGTCTGTGCTACTATTCACACAAGGATTCCAAGATATTCTACGTATCGCCGAATTATTATTGCAATACATTAGGATTAAGAGGGGACTCTAGTCAACAGGAATTTGAAAAATAGGTATTCTAAGAAACTATTGCCGTCGCGTCACCTCCAACCTCACTCAACCGGATTCATCAATTTGATAAATAGGAATATGGTTCTCACATACTTACAAATATTGCAAACATAGGTAAAATACCTAATTCAACAACAACGGAACAATGTGTGAGACAAAGTTTAAAAAAAAAATATGTATACAATAACTATGAATATAAATTAACAAATTTGACTTCGTCTACACTAAAAATTGCCCTATGGAGCAAGACCAGCATGTTTCCAAGCATTATTATATTGAATATAATCATTTTGACAGTCTCTGTATGTATGTATTTTAGTCTAGTAGCTGTTAACTCTTTTATCTGCCGTCAATATATTATTGCTAAAGGAACGTAACGTCAATATTGCCATTAATGGGTTTCGAACTTTAGATTTTTTTCAAGCCAATCCATGAATACATCAAAGATGGTTATGATGCCAGCCTAGTAACCGGGATAGTGCGTGTTGATCTTTCAGCGGCTTACGACACGGTCAATGTTAAAAGATCGCTGTTCAAATTAACATCCCTTATAGATGCACTAGCATTCATAAGCATCTTCTTTATCATTCTTTTTCCATAAGCATTCTGGGTAAAATGTTGTGTAACCGGCGGTTTATAGTTCACCTTAATTCAGATAAAATTTGATGATGTATCTTAAAAAACGGCCTGCCCCAGGGCAGTGGCTTCTGGCTCCCACTTTGTATAATATTTATACGAACGCCCAGCCCAAAACGACGAACACAGAACGATTCCTCTACGCGGATGCCTTGGCACTAGCCACGAGGACAGAAAACTTTGAGGATGTCGAAGCAAATCTGGAAAAGGCTCTGGTGGATCTTAGTGGATACTACGAAAATAATGTATTAAGGCCTAATCCATCTAAAACTCAGTCATGCTCATTCCACTTGAGAAACCGCCAGGCCACTAGAAAACTGAACATCAAATGGCGGGGTAAAATGTTAATAATAATAATGTTAAAACCTTTTTTACTCTAATAAGTACACCCTGGCCATTACTGTTTTGACAGCTATTTCTTTCTTACGTTATATCTGTCACTGCTCTTCATATATCTTTGTAAAATATAATACACGTCGTTTATCCTGTTAAAAATAGTTTTCCTTACTAGCCAACTCCATTAGCTCTGCTAAATTAATCCAATATATAAACAAGTGGTTATGGTCCCTCCAACGTCCACCACGGTGCAGCAGTCAAGAGCGGATTCCAGTAAAGCGGTAACAAATTCTTCCAATATGACAAATGCAATAAGTATTAGTAAGCTAAATGGTCACAATTTCAACACTTGGGCATTTAGTTTGGAGTGCTATCTGACGGACGTCGACTTATGGGACGTTGTGATTCAAGCGGTCGATCCCGCCGATCCCATCGCCACGCGCAGAGACGCGAAGGCACGAGCTAAGATTTGCCTCACGTGTGACGAGTCGGTGTTTCCAATAATCAGGTCAGCGAAAACCGCATACGATACTTTTAATTGTATAAAAAAGGCTTACGCTGACAGCGGGCTTACAAGGAGATTAGCTTTAATGAAGAGTCTCCTAGGAAATACTTACACAGGAAACATACAAGAGTATGTGAACAAGGCGTTATCAACGCAGCAAGAACTTCAGGGAATAGGAGCAGCAGTAGATGACGAATTTCTTGGCATTATTATGCTTGCTGGACTTCCAGAAAAATTTCATCCACTCGTCATGGCTCTTGAACATTCCAACACGAAGATTTCATCGGAAAATGTGGTGACAGCACTTCTCAAAGAGGATGTGCGCACCGCAACAGCTACTACCACCAGAGGACCTGACAACGCAGCGCTACAAACGAAAGAAGAGAAGAAAAAGTTCTGTACCTATTGTAAAAAGCTAGGGCACGTTGTATCGCAATGTAGAAAGCTTAGACAGAAGAAAGGCAAAAATGTTTCGGCTAACACTTCTACACATTATACATCCGAATTCACACTTTCATCCTGTTTTTCTAACATTCCTCCCTCAGGTTCTCAAGACTGGTATATTGACTCTGGCGCAACTTCCCATATGAGTAACAGGAGAGATTGGTATGCAACCATGTCACCCCATGTCACCCCTATTACAGTTGCTAACAAGGAGCAATTACTAAGCCATGGTAAAGGTACTGTAAATATTCATATTTCCGATAGTGTAAATAAAATTAGTGATGTTCTTTATATCCCTGACCTTGCTACAAATCTTTTATCTGTAAGCAGTTTAGTTAAAAAAGGCTTCGATGTTTTATTTACATCGAGAGGCGCAAGCATCATACAAAAAGGCGGATGTCAAGTGACAGGATCTGTCATTGCTACAGGATCAAACCATAACGGAATATATAGGTTGGATCTGAGTAGTTCACAAGCGTTGTATTCTTCGACCAAAGAGTCTGCAATGCTGTGGCATAGGCGCCTTGGCCATCTAAATGCAAAAAGTATGGATATACTTAGAAATAAATCAATCGGTTTAGATTACAACGGTAGCTACACTGAAAAGTGTGTTCCCTGCCTACAAGGTAAATTAGCTAAAAAGCCGTTTAAGAAATCTAAAATTAAATCAAGCAAAGTCCTACAGTTAATCCATTCGGACTTATGTGGACCTATGAGTACGCACTCATGGGGCGGAGCTTTGTACTTATTGACTTTTACCGATGATTTTAGTCGCAAAACTTTTGGATATCTTTTGAAAACAAAAGCCGAAGTTTATACAAAGTTTGTAGAGTTTAAACATTTAGTAGAGAATCAAACCGGAGAGAGAATAAAAGTCCTACGTTCGGACAATGGTCGTGAATATGTAAATAACGATATGTGTACCTTTCTTAAGGAAAATGGCATCGTGCATCAAACCACGATACCGTACACACCTCAACAGAATGGGGTTTCCGAACGAGTAAACCGGACAATAATCGAAAAAGCTCGATCAATGCTCCAAGACTCAAAACTACCCTTGGCGTATTGGGGAGAAGCGGTAAATACGGCCATCTATCTCAAGAACCGTATGCCAACGCAAGCTTTGAACAACAAAATACCAGAAGAACTGTGGAGTGGCAACAAAGTCAACTTATCTCATTTAAGAGTTTTTGGTTGCGAAGCTCACGTTCTTGTACCTAAAGAAAAACGTACCAAACTGGATTCTAAGTCACAAAAGTGTGTTTTCGTTGGCTATGCTACAGAAAGCAAAGGATACCGTCTTATAAATCCCGAAAATCCTCGAGTGATAATAGTCGCTAGAGATATTGTCTTCATAGAGGACAAGACGCCGGTAGATTCACAAAATTCTTCTTCCAGCGAGACGCTACCCTCGCCACAGTTGCAAGAAATCCTTGTACCCATTCAAGATGAGGAGCAACTAGTTCCACAAACGCAGCATCATTCACAGCCAGAGACACTACCTGAAATGTCATCTTCTGATCAGCCGACAGCCTTACATGATCCTGTAATGCCTGAAGTATTACCAGGCGCTCCCGAAGCTGAACCCAGTGAAGAGCCAACCATCGAAAGAAGATATCCTATTAGGGAACGACATCCTCCTAAACGATATAGTCAGTGTGGCCTCTTCATGACTTCAGACCTCGAACCGGAGACATATAAATAAATTACAGATCACCCCCAAAAAGAAATATGGCTCGAAGCAATGAAGGCTGAATATGATTCATTAATGAAGCATGGAACATGGATCCTAGTTGACCGACCCTCCGATAGGAAAACTACAAAGAGTAAATGGGTATTTAAAATTAAAAAGGACACAAGTGGACAGATAACTAAATACAAAGCCAGGCTAGTAGCAAAAGGATTCACCCAAGTAGCAGGTGTGGACTACGGCGAAACTTTTTCTCCTGTTGCTAGACTGTCTTCAGTACGACTATTAATAGCAGTTGCTGTCCAAAACAACTTGCAAGTAGAACACCTTGATGTGGAGACTGTCTTTTTAAATGGAGACTTAGAGGAGGAGATTTATATGGAACAACCTGAAGGTTTTTCAACCGACCCAAAGGGCAAAGTATGTCTTCTCAAGAAGTCCATTTATGGCCTTAAAGAAGCTCCACGCCAATGGAACAAAAAGGTGTGTGAAGCAATGGAAACATTGTCTCTAACTCAAGCCACGACAGAACACTGCCTCTACTATAAAAGAGAAGGCAATGACTTCCTCGCTGTCGCAGTTTTTGTTGATGACTTTTTTTTGCTGAGCAATAATGCTAAATTGAAAGAGAATTTCAAGAATGTTCTCAAGAAAATGTTCTCTGTCAAAGATCTTGGTCTCCTTAAGGATTGTCTCGGAATGAGAGTTATCCAAAAGGAAGGTTTCATAACTCTAGATCAGACCAAGTATATACAAAAACTGTTACACAAGTTTGGCATGAATGACGCTATTCCCGTGACTACTCCATTGGAACCTGGCCTTAAACTTGCGTTACCTGACAAAGAAGAGGAAAATATTGAAGTCCCCTATCAGGAGCTTATCGGCTCATTAATGTACGTTTCCATATGTACACGACCAGACATTGCACATGCTGTCTCGTACTTGTCTCAATTCAACGTACATTACGGGGAGGTGCACTGGAGAGCCGCTAAGAGAGTTCTTCGATACCTAAAGGAGACTATACACCTCAAACTGTTATACAAACCAGGTCAGTCCTATCCAACAGGATATGCCGATGCGGACTATGGGAATAACTTAATAGATAGGCGATCCTTCACAGGATTCATATTTTTGGAAGCGCGCAAGCAACGCACAGTCGCTCTTTCCACGACAGAAGCTGAGTATATGGCTCTCGGGGAAGCTTGCAAAGAGGCAATATACCTAAAATCGCTCATTTCAGAAATATTCGCCATCATTCATCCTATCGTCATTCATTCGGACAATCAAAGTTCAATTAAACTGGCCCACAACAACACATATCACGCACGCACTAAACACATAGACATCAAACACCATTTCATTCGAGACTCACTTGCACATCACAACCTAACCCTGAAATATGTACCAAGTAATGATAACATTGCCGATATTCTCACAAAACCTTTACCAAGGATTAAGCATGGTAGATGTGCAAATCTCTTAGGTTTACTTTAGTGTAGGTTTTGTACAGTGTTTTAAATTTGTTGGTATGTATATAGTTGTGTATTATATAGTGAGTAATAGGTAGGTGTGTACAGGATGTTCTTTTTTCTTGTAAATGAATACAGAATGTTTTTATTTGTGTGTTAGTGTTAAGTGTACAGTGAACTTTGATATGTTTTTTTTTTTGTAAACTCTCTGTAAATTTTATTCCATATACAGGGTGTCCGTATTACGGGGAGGTGTTAAAACCTTTTTTACTCTAATAAGTACACCCTGGCCATTACTGTTTTGACAGCTATTTCTTTCTTACGTTATATCTGTCACTGCTCTTCATATATCTTTGTAAAATATAATACACGTCGTTTATCCTGTTAAAAATAGTTTTCCTTACTAGCCAACTCCATTAGCTCTGCTAAATTAATCCAATATATAAACAAGTGTTGACATAGACCACAATGATAACCCTGTGTACTTGGGTGCCACCTTGGACCGATCACTGACATACAAGCCGCACTGTATTAAAAATAAATTTAAAGTCAGCACCCGCAACAATCTGCCTCGCCGTATGAAATCTACTGCCTGGGGTGCCTCTCAACAGTCATGTACTTCATACATCGGGCTTAGCGCTTTGCTTCTCGGCTAGCGAATTCGCATGCCAAGTGTGGCATCGAACTGTCCATGCCCAACAAGTTGATGTAGCCCTCAATAAGACATGCAGGATAATAACGGCCTGCTTAAAACCAACACCACTCGCAACACTGTATCCGCTTGCAAGAATAGCCCCTCCGGAGGTCCAAAGAGAAGTGGCCTGTTCTTCCAAAAAGCACAAGTAGGAGACAGATAGACGACACTCTTTATGCAATGTGCACAAGCCAAGGGGCAGATTCAAGAGTCGCAAAAGCTTTCTGAGGCAAATAAGAGACTGTGGCTCCTCAAACATCCTCCTCCGACTGACTATGTTGAGCCTGCAGAAAATCTCCCTGCAGGCTACCAACTTCCATGGCCCACCTGGAAATCTTTAAATCGCCTCCGAAGCCAAGAGGGTCGCTGCAGGCACAACTTAGTTAGATGGGGGAACTCCAATGACCCGCAGTGCGATTGCGGAGCTTCGACCCAAACAATGCCCCACATCCTATCGTGCTTTCTGTGCAACAACACCCGCACTCTGAAGGACCTTTGGGAGGCATATGAAAATGCTATTGCCGTGGCTGAATTCTGGTCAAAACGTATATAATTGAGAAATCATCGATAAGACGAAGAAAAAGAAGAAGGCCAATCCAACGCTTCTTTATGGTTGATGCTATTACAGCTTAATAAAACATGGCTATAAAAGTAAAATATCGACCTATAATTTCCCAGAAGGCATGAGTGTCTGAAAATGGTTTAGAGTTATTAAAGTATTCTGTCAGATAAATTATTCACTAGGTAGGCATTATCAAATAGATTGATACTGTAATGAAAGTTTCAGATACGCTTGCAAGAAACAGGTTTTTAATTAATTGTATGGAAGACCAAGAGAAATTTGTAGGTATAAAAGGCAGGCGTTTTTGGCGTTATTAGGAAAAATGCCGATGAGATTTCGACAAAAAGTTTGCCAGTTCTAGATTAATTAGAAATGTCGGTAAAGGAAACTTTCTGAGCCTTTTTTTGTGACGTAATTTTGATTAAAAGAGAAGCCTTGCCTTGCCTCCTTGGTTCTAATAAAATAATAAACTATTTCGACTAATGAAAATATTAAAACCCAGATAAGATCATAAAAAGATTACTTTCAATAACATTTTCATCACTTAGAAAGTGTTACTTGAAAAAAGGGTTACGGATCACGGTTTTGTGATAAACCCATACAGTTAAACTATAATCTTTTAACAAATTACGCAATTATTGTTAAGTGGTTTAGAAGGCAACAGCTTTAATCTTTAAAAAGTAAAAAATAAAGATATTGTTCAGAATGTTGTAAATTATGTGTGCGAGCTCTTATTCCATAAGGTAAAGATACTGATTAGTTTCACAAAGATGTAGGTATCGAACTCATTCAGTTACGGAAGACCAAGTATTTATTATTCCTATAAAAGTTGCTTAACAATTCTACATTTTTTTAAATGTGTCTGCTTGTTAAAGGAAATCTCTGGAAGCAGATAGATCTGATTACTATAATTTAACACTACGACAACGTCAAAAGCTACTTTTTCTCGGAATAATACACGGTTCCTGTGGGGTAGGGAACGCAGCTGCGGGAAAATGCTACTACAATAAGCTTGGTGCTATTTTTATTTAAATAGCACAACTAACACAAAACAAAAGCATATTTTATGGGCTAAGCCGCACCTTTCTAAACGGTGTATGAAAATGGTGGTGCTCTAACTAAAAGGGCAAAGCCTCTTTACATCTGGCTCAGCTCCAAACTTCGAATCGAACTCGGCCTATGATTTTCTATACTAAATCCAAATATAGTTTGGCCCACATTTGCAACTACAATAGCCTTATTTCGGTTCGTTAAGTTTGAAAGATCTATGGGCGATCTAGTCGCTATGAGAACCGAAACACACTCAAATAATGTCAATACATAATAATTAGATTTTTATGATTCGAGTTTGAGTTATAAGAGGACATGACTTGAAATGCAGAGGATAGTTTAACGAGTGTTAATCTCTAAATCTTCATGAGTAGTACTTGTATGCATAAAATAATCAGCTTTGTTACTATCATGAAAGTTATGAAACGTTCGATGAATTAACATTTTTTTCAAGTTTTTAAATATCTACAGGCCTCAAGAATGCGATTTTTAATTTTAAAGTTGAAAATTTAAGTCATAATTCACCTTACTTAAATTTTAGTTTGGAAAAACATTTTCATAACTTTCATCACAGTTACGAAGCAGATTATTGTATGCACAAAAGTACTAATCATACATATTCAGTTACACAAAACATCTCAACGAAGTCTTCTACTTGATTTTTTTGATTTTTTTAAGATTATCACGGCAATAATTTTCAAAAATTCAGAAAAAATACTGGTTTTGGATTTTGAATAAATGGAGGCAATTCAATGCAATTTTAACGATTTGATAAAATACAAGTGTGATACCACGCCTCTTAACACAATTTAAATAGCGTCGTGCTATTAGGAAAAGCCCTTAAGTTTACCCGAATAATGAAAAAAAACTCATAACGATGCTTAAGTTTTTAAGCATAATCCTGTTTTAAAAAGCTGCCTTTTCATCAAGCGTCACGCTCTTTTAGGAAAGTATTTCTAAATCCCTGGAATCCTAAATCAAACACGGTAATTTGGCTAACTTGTAACTACTTTTAGCTAGCTATATTTTCCCAAACTGGATTCTAATTGATGTTGATTAAATTTGGGTCGAACTCATAACGAACGAAAGATAACTTCTATGGTTTTTAAAATCGATATCTAAATTTTTATAGGGTTTTGGTGTAAAAGGAAAAACACTATAAAATACAATTCCATTTGTAAAAACTGCAGGTTCATAAACATATTAAAGCTATAAGTAGTAAAAAATCAACCTTTCTGTAATAAATTTTACAGCAAGTTTTTTTTCGTTTGACCTCTATCTCACCTGACAGTAAGCAATGATGTGGTCGACGGTGAAGCACGCTTGCCTAGAAGTAACCTGTTCACTCTTGACTTAAAGAACCCTGGGTTACCAACGATCAAAAGGGCAAATACATTTCATCAATAAAAACTTTAGCCTATGTAACATGCTGTGTCTATCGTATCATATTGTACACTTATTTTATATTATTGCTTGTAGTATAATGTTATTATTTGTGTTACAATTGTAGATAGGCCAATAAATAAATAAATACGTCCTCATAAATAGGATTATTTTATCGTATATCAAAACTTCGTTTAATTAACTATGTTTTTATTTAATTTAGGTGCTTATAATACTCAAGTACCGACCCGTTAAATTCAAAGACATGTGACATTCACCAACCCACACTGGGCCCGCGTGGTGGATTACGGCCTATTTCCGCTCCCACAGAGAGGAGGCATGTGTCCTAACTTGTAACTACTTTTAGCTTGCTCTATTTTCCCAAAGTAGAGGCGGCCTCTGTCTCAGCAGTAGAAACATTAAAGGGCTGATGATGACCGACCCTCAACCTTATAATGGTACCGTGATAACGCGAAGAGGTGCTAAAAATTAAGTTTGAAGACTCATAATAAATTTATTAATAAAAATGGTCGTAATTATACCATTCATTGTAATTTTCTTATGAATGGCTGTAATTCCTTTGATTAAACTTTCTTTAGATTTTTTTTTCAGTATTTTATTTACGATGCTATGACTTTAAAAAGAATAATCGTTGACATTTCTCTTTTTAACCTCTGACAGAAAAATAAAAGTCACGGAACCAAAGACCTTATACTTCTTACTACTAGACTGTGCACTATGGTGCAAAAACGGTCCGCTTGAGAGGGCTCCTGTTGGTAGTGTCTCTTTCTTATGAGGTGACCATGACCAAACATAACACGAGACAAATTGATTGTAAAAACAATAGTGTAAGTATCCCGATATATGTATTTATGCTACCTAACTACGCTTCCTAAACCTACCAAATTAAAGGAACAAAAAAAAAAATGTTTGTGTATTTTTTGGATTCTACATCACTTACCGTATGGTGTCGGGCGTCAACAACATCCCATGTTTTTCCATTGGGGTCGTAAGAGGCGACTAAGGGACAAACCAGAGAATGGGCAGCAGCGTTCTCTGTGCATTTGTAACAACCATACTGGGATCGCCAACCCGCCTGCAAAGCACTCCCCATGAATAGTACAAATAAAACATAGCCTCTAGTGCCCCGGCAGCCTGCCTACCCTCGACTACGATAGCGATCTATGTTAAGGTATGGCAAGGGGTGCAAAGAATCCCTGACGAGATCCGGCTACCCCAACACATACCGACGACAGGACCTGGCAACGTACAACACGCGCACACTCCGGACTCCGCACCGACGATAAGATCACCGAACTCGAAGAGGAATTGAGCAGTTTACGATGGAGTATTATAGGGTTATCTGAAGTTCGAAGAGAGGGGGCGGACTCGATAATCCTCAAATCCCAAGTCTGCATAAGTCTTGTTCTTCAAGATCCATCGTATAGATAGGAGCAAAAAGCTCTCTGATCTTACTCTCAAGCTCATGAAGGAGATGCGTGATATGATCCTGCAGTCTTCAGACGATGCTTTGAAATACACCAAAGGATCTCAATTATTTCACATATTGTCCAGTTGCGTAGACAGTTGAGAAACAAAACTTCACCAATTTTATTCCACTAGGAATCATTTTGCGAATAATATTAACAACCGCTGAATTTAACTCGAACAAAACCCGCCAAAAATTCCGCAAACCTGGTGGTCCTACATTTAGTATTACCAGGCCCAAACATTTAAAAGTAATACTCCTACTCAGTATTAATGAAATATTTTTCAAAAACAATAAATTGGTTAATTATAGGAACTGATAAAATATTTAAATACGTTTCAAAGTTTCATAGACTTTTTTTTTTTATTCGTTCGTTTTGGTATTACATAAAAAACAAAACATAAAATATTCTACAATTTCTAGCAAATCCAATGATTATTTGAGCTGGCAAGATGTCAGACAAGGACACAATACCAGCGGGAACCCTCTCGCCAGGACCGCTTTTGGTTAGCTACCGCTTATAAGGAAATAACTAACCTAGGTGTATGATAATAGATGTCATTTTAGCTAAACAAAATTTTTTGGTACACAGTCTAGTAGTAAGAAATACGTATAAGGTCTTTGCACGAAACACACATGGGAGTGATTTGGATACCTCGAATAAGAGAGACCAATTTTTTTTTGGGTTTCTTCGTTTTGGCCACCGTGTCTAACATGGGGTACACACGACGTATCGGAAATAAACTATAATTGTATATATGACTAAATGTTCCCCGCGGCTTCGCTCCCGTGGGCCACCCCACAGGACCCGTTTTCGGAATAAAAAAATAGCCTATGTCACTCAGGAATAATGTAGCTTTCTATTGCTGAAAGAATTTTTAAAATCGGTCCAGTAGTTTCGGAGCCTATTCGGTACAAACAAACAAACAAAAAAATCTTTCCTCTTTATAATATTCGTATAGATAATTGGAAGCGAACGGGCAAATGTTCTAAGAATTTGGAATCGATGGTAAATATGTTTTATTTAAATATGCTATGTAGGTTAATAAAAAATTCTAACTATATTTTTTCTGTGTAAAAATATTCTTAATATCCAAGTCGTTTTGGAGTAGTTCGCCAAAGAAGCGACAAAATATATTGGTGTCATTTTTTTAAAGCATATGTGTTAGTAATACGAATAAAACAAATATGAACCAATACAAACGTAAATCAATAATAACTAAATATATTTTTTCAAACCTTTTACCCTAGCCGTTAATAAAGAGTGTTCTTTAGACATTAACCAGTTTTTTAATCTATAGGCTCGCGTTTGACCACTGTCTCGCTTGATGTTAAGCGATGATGTGGTCTAAGGTGAACCATTTTACGGCACTAAAGCGGAGTAAGCACCTAAGTGGGTTAAAGTCAAAGTCACAACAGTATGGCACGAGGCAATATTTATAGTTCACTAGGTTCTGCCAGTGCCTTCACCCGCGTGAAAGTTGGAAACTATCCCGAGGGAACGTATTACCAAAACAAAAAGTTAACAAAATACTATGTCCCAATACAGGATTTGGTTTAACTGTGTGCCAAGTTTCATTCAAATCCTTTTAAGGGAAAAAGGATAGACAGACAGAGTAACTGCCACAATTATAATATTAGTATGGCTTCCGGATTGAGTTTCAACCTTAACGGTTGTTGATTTACCGACTGAAAGGAAAAGATTTGTTCTCAGCGAGGATAAACTGCCACCGCTTAAATGGAAACTCGACCGAATCGTGTCTCTACAATCCGGCTAGAAGGACTATGGATAAATATTACCTACCACTTGTCAGTTTTGGGGTGCTTCCAGCAATTATAATTTGAATAAATTACAATAAAAGTAAAGGTCACTTGAGTATGATAAACATACTTAGAGTAAGGTTAGATCGAGATGCGACGCTGCAATGCCCGCAGTTTTTTATATAGCAATAACCTATAGGTACACATTTTAGTCAGAGAATACGAATACGCTTTCACAATACGAAATGGCTTCACAAAGCGATTCCACTGAGATAAACTGACCCTGAGGCCTCAAGTGTCATTCTGTCCATGAAAGCGTGGCGAAAGCGATTGGAAAAATGTATGGGAACGTCAAACGCTATAGAAACGTCAAGTGATCAATACATTACTTTTTGGCATTTCGAGCATCACCATCGCTGACGTCAAATGACACTTGTCTAGAGCCTTTGGTCTTTAAAAACAAAAGGAGTGGCCACACTAGGAGCATTCTTTCTTGAGCATTTGTAAACAAGCAATCGTAGGCGAGCAACGAATGCTTCCCAGCGAGCTCAGCATTCACTTTCGAGCAACACTATGAAATGTTCGAGTCAAACATTACCTTGTGAGCTTGGAGCATTCGAATACGATCTCGTTTTATGTCATTCATTCGATAAAACGATTGACCAAGAAGGACACAAACATTTGAGATCAAGGAACTGTTCCTTACTTTACAAGGGGCCAGTAATATTTCTAGATATATACTCATTGATTTCATTATCTGAGTACTCGCTTTCGAGCGTGTTATTTGCATGAACATTCGAATGCGAGCCGTTTCCGCGAAAATCATTACGACGTCTACACCGGCCGAAGTTCGCGTTTGCGTGTAAGCTTTGTAATGCTCGGCTCAACGTCCACACCACTCGAATATTCGACGTCGAATGTGATGTTATTACACGTGAATGCTCTCAGTGAGGAAGTTCCTACATTCAAAAAAAGACAATGTCACACTTTTCATTACGTCACACTTCATGATTTCATAATTGATGCATTGCTGATTTTAAAATAATTACAGTATTTTAATGACGTTCCAACGGTTCAAAATATGGTTACATCATCAATATTGATATATATTGACAATTAATTATTTCTGTCGCTCTACGTTGGAAAGTTATTTCTCATAGTTGGTACTTCAAGTATTTTATAGTAATGCATAATGCATGCATGTAAGCATAATGTCAGAGATATACGAGTATTAGTTATGGTGCCTACTGCTTATTATTGCATAATTTAGCACTGCAAGTTTGCTTTACATTTTGTGACATTCTATGGTTTAAGAAAGAACAAACGTCACGCCAGTATTTTTCGTAGGATCAAGCAGAGGGTTGGCTAAGGGGGAGCACCAATTTGTAAATAAAGAAACAAGTGCCTTTTCCTGCGAAGGTAAGTTGGAATCGTCGTTTATTGCATCATTTCTGAGGGGGTTTGGCGGTATAACCTTCGATATTTCTTTCTCGTCCATCCCATAGTGTTGGGTATCATAGGATGGGCCATTCAAAAAATTTCGATGTCTGTGATTTTAAATTAAAAAATACAAAAATTAAGTTTAAATTTGCTTTTTTTTTTAGAGTCACCATCCTCTGCCTGCTAAATGGTTTATTTTGAATGTGAAAAAAACTCACGGCATATATTTTCAGGTCCAAGTGATTAATATGGCATTATTTGTAATGTCCGGCCAATTTGAACAATGCCCAAAATGATTAGGCAATATGATAAAAACTATTGAAATAATTAAAATGCATTAAAAATTACGGCATAATATTGTTTGGCATAAGGTTTTCGCATAACTTTTATTAGCATAATAATATTGTGGCATAATGCAAAGGTTAGCATAACTGTCATTTGGTCTAATTTGTTTTAGCATAATTTGGAGTTACATGAATACATAAAGCATTATATTTATTAGCCAATAAAAAAAAAATAGGTGTTATGTACTTTATTTATTATAATTTCGGAATTACTCAATTGGATTAGGTGACGATGCGGCGGGGGTGGTCCTTGGGCCACCCTTGAGCCGCTAAAATGTATTGTTTTTATTCCATTATGCTTTGTAAAATTATTTACCAACAGAATTTATGGCAACAAACACTATGGCAAAACATTTATGCCAAATAATTTTATGCGTAATTATCATTATACTGAATTTCGTTATGCCAATGTAAAATATGACAATAACTTTTATGCTTATCATTAGTAAACCTTCTGAATAATGCACAGCACCTTATTGGGTCAGGTAATAAAAATATGTTTTATTTTTTAATTTATTTAATTATTTTAATGTTGATATTGTTGGTTTTAATACAGAATTGGTACTTAAGTACTAAGTATGATTACTATTTAAGCAACAAAGTCAACGGGGCTCCTATTTCTGTCTGCAGGGTCTAAAGTAATCTAACATGAAGGAGATGACATCTCCTTCGAACCTAACCGATCGGTGTCGGGGTACCCTAAGCTTCCGAGCTCGCTTCTCTCACTCTTGACTTATTCATTGACCATAATAATCAAATTGCCTAACCGTTACGTAGCAATATTTATAATGACCAGACAATGCGATAAATGTAGAAGTTTAAATCAGCATTCAACATTGCCCGATTTAACTTGACTAGATTCATAATGCCCGGGCATTATACATAGTGCCCTGATTAATCGCTTGGTCCATGACATATAAAACGAAATTAAAAGGAAAACTATCACATCTAAGTAGGCTTTACAAGTCGACTAACTTATAAAATGTACTTACTTGGAAAAGTAAAAACAAAAATTTCATTAGTGCAATGTTCGGCGCTGTACTTCAGTATTTTTACCTAATTATGTTGGTGAATGTAGCTGTTAGTACGGAACCCTCGGTGAGCGATTATGACTCGCACTTGGGCGGTTTTTATTAAATTATAAAAGTTACAGTAAAGTTTTCAAGTTATAGTTCTCGCCAAACGTCTTGGCCGCCCTGAAGCTGCAATGGCTGCGCATTAGTAAATCTCATACAAAAACAACACCGTTTCGTGCCTCACGCATCCAGTTAACCAACTTCAGGGCGGCCAAGAAGTTTGGCGCGGACTATACAGTAGTTCTCAGCCTTCTTGGTATTCATCTATCACTATTTGCATAGGCCAGTTTAGTTCATTCATAACAAGTTAACCAATTACTGTCACTTTAAGTATAACTAGCACTTTGCCCACGAATACGTTCGCATAATCCGTATTTCATCCTAGAGATGACTTTTTAGTTCACCCTCTTAAAGGTTGAATTGCCAAAAATCCTTACTTGGTGCTCCCCTACATCATAAAAATAAGCCAAGTACCGTAAAATTCTTCAAAAATATTTAACACGATAATCATAATCATAATCTTTGTATTTCAAGAGTAGTTTTGAAAAACAAATAATGAAAACCTTTACTATTTACTTAGGTTAGTAATTATGCCAAGTTTAAAAGCGTAGAAATTTCTCACAAACTTTGAACCCCCATTTTACCTCCTTAGGTGTGGAATTTCCAAAAACCAATAAATAGATGAATTATTTTTATCAATCAAAAGCGTAAATGTAAAATTTCACGTGAAGAATTCACAGACTTTAGAAATTTCATACAAACTTTCTCTCTTTTACCACCTTAGGTTTGGCATTTCCATGAATCCTTTCTTGGTGCGCACTTACGTTACTTGAGGAACCTCCTTGCCAAAATATAATTTTATACGTGAAGTGGTTTTCGATATTTCGTGATGAGTTAGTGACTGACCTTCCGCTTTTATATATATAGATTCTTTATAGATTAATCAGATAATATGACTAAATTAAAACTAATAAAAACTATTTCTAAAACAGTTACTTATTTTCCACAAGTATTTTTTGTGGTATTGAAATGTTGCTTATCAGTGTTTAACGGTTTGTGTATATACTCTAGTGAGCACTAAAGAATCGTTACCCAGAATAATAAATCGGTTCTCAATGTCTGTTTAGTACTTACTCATGCCTTTAAGGTTCACTTAAAATAAAGTGTCAAAAATAAAAAGCAGACGCATTTTTTTCGTGGCTATGAAATAAGTTTGTATTTTTTTTTTTGTAGGGATCATTACAGAGAGTATTAAGCCAATTTATTTTAAATCGACTTAGTACGCGATGACTTTGTAAGCTTCGAAAGTTTTTTAGATTATAATCTTTGATAGTTCACTTGCATTAACAAAACATTTTTGCTGAGGTGAATATAAAGCAGCCTATTTTTTACAGATGTAAAGAAGAATCTTAATGCAGCTACAATATTCAAATATAAATTCGAAAAGACTTGCCATATTTATTTTGAACACTTAACTAGACTTTTTACAAGTAAAATTTAAAAAACCCCCGACATTTATCTTGCGAAAACACCCCGATTCAAACAGTAAAACGCCCATAACTTTTGAACGGCTGAACCGATTTTATTCAACCATAGCTAAGAACACTCTCGACAAAATCACCTTTCAAACAAAATAAAATATATCAAAATCGGTTCATCCGTTTAGGCGCTATGATGTCACAGACAGACACACAGATACAGAGATACACAGATACACAGATACGCAAGTGAAACTTATAACACCTCTCTTTTTCCGGCGGTGTTTAATTAATAAAATAAAACAAAACATTAAAAAGTAAACAACGAACACTTGAAATAAAATCCATAAAAATTCCTCCGCATCACTGTCATCTGGCAAAACACCGATGGTATGAATGTTTTGCATTACAATAAAATAAGTATTATGTGTGGATAAATCACGTGATGTTGAGTTAGAAGAAAGCTGTCTATAATACCTGTTTTGTTGTAATGCAAAACAGTCATATTATGTGCTATGCTAAAACTCGAGTTAGAAGACCTGTTTGGTATCTGCTGCAGATAAAACACAAACACCATGTTGAGCACCTTACAAAATTGTTCTGAAACATAATCAGTTTAATTATACACTTACACCATTCAAGTTAAAATAAAATAATTTTTTTTTTTTTTTGCAAAATCAACAGAAAATCAGAAAATAATTCTGAATAATTCTGTCAATGAACTAATTCTTATAGTTTTCTAAAAAAAATTACAAAAGCTTTTTAATACAAGTTCAGCCAACAATGCATGCTGTTAAAATATATATTATATTGAGTTATTTACTGGAATACAATTAAGTATTGTATTCCAGTATCCAGAGAAGCTGTTTGATTCCGTCATACTCGAAGGGAAAACGCCACAATCATGGTGCAGGTATGGTGGTACTCTTCCTCAAGGAGGGCGACAACGCCCGATTGAAGAATTATAGACCCATCTCACTTCTTAGCCATGTTTACAAGTTATTTTCAAGGTTGAGAATGATTTTTATGGTTTCCTTAAACGGGTCCTTGCGACTTTGTTTTTGCGATTTATTACGGTTATTAATACAGCGTAAGAGGCTCGTAGTAATCCACAGCTTTATGATGCGTTTATTGTTTAGAATATTTTTTATGCAGGTGTTGTCGTTTACAACGTCAGTTACTATATTAATTAAAGTATCGATTAACAAATTTGGGTCATTACAAAATAATAATCCTGACAATTGCCTTCCTGTACATATTTTAAAGCTTGTTCAAAATTTAGCTTTTAATTTTGCTTAAGAGATAAATGTTGTATAGTGGTCAGTCACCGTAGTATGCAAGATAGCGATAGATACCGAGACCTTTTTTTTGTGTATTTTAAGCATAAAATGGTCTAGGCAGCTTTGTTCCCTAGTTGGCAAAATGTGTCCAGGAGGTATACCGAAAAATGACAACATATTTAGGTAGTTATATCATAGTTGGGTTTAAAGTACGATTTTATATATACTTCAAAATATTTTGCAATTTATGATTTGTTAATTTAACTAACGAATAATATCGTTAAGGTTTTAATTTAAAGAACAAAAGTTTTTGTGGCAAATAAATCCGTTTTTTTACCTTATTTCTTTATTTTATTTTCACAATAATAACAAAGCTTGCCGGACGTAATTTTCAATCTGTATCATTTCACAGTTGGGTAACACTCTACTAAACTACATAGTTACCTATTTATTTTGAGTCCAAGTGTTTCAGTATTCGAGTCATGAATGTGCCGTTTAAATTACAGTTAGGAACGTAGTAAGTGGCACTTTAACTCGTATGCAGTGTACTTAAGTCCTTAGTAGGTGGAAGACCTGACCTAGGGCATCATTATGACTAGTTAACGTTGGGTTAGTCTCACAAACTAAGTGACGGCACGGAGGGATTGATCTCAAAGTTTTCGCAGAGACCTACCTGATATTGAGTTTTTGTTTTTCTGGGGTTGGGTGTGTTTTAGTATACATAATATTTGAAGATGTCAACTAGAAACAGAAAACCGTTATGTGCAAGTCGAACTCATGCGCCGAGAGTTCCGTACCTACCCATTATATCGCCTTAATTAAATTGGAATCATTTTTATTGGTATCGTGTTGACTTAGGACCTTGATTTTTATACACCTAATAGGGGCTATAGACCTCAGTATCTGGTATATATTTCAACTTGCTTGGTCTACCCGTTCCTGAGAAAACCGGTGGTGACACACGGACAAACAGCCAGACAGACGGACAAGAAAGTGATCTTATAAGGGTTCCTTTTTTACCTTTTGAGGTAGGGAATCCTAAAAATGTTTATGAGAACAGGTTTATCTACACTACTAAGCTAAGACGGGATTATTTCAAACAGAGATCAATGGCGCCAAGACAAAGAGTCATGCTATGATTGATAGTCTAGGACTCGCGGGTAGGTGTAAAATAACAATAGACGTATTTTCTAAGCAAATTTAATAATTTTGTATTAAAAATAGAAACACATAATTAAAGTGCCTAATTTATTCTATTAATCACTGCTTATGTGCACTGTACGGGTACTCACGTTTGTAGCACATTTACGTGACTCCTAGCAATCATTTTTGCACCACCTGCCAGCACATCATCTGCACTTTCATTAACACCTCTTTCACTGGGAACTAGTCGCAGAGGATCACAATGTCTCAACTCGACGAGATTGCATCAGCACAAAAAAGCCTTGAGGACAGCTTTATCCGGAAGATGGGAGAATTGGAAGCTCAAATCCAGTGCGCGGGCCCTACCAAGGATACTGTGGCGAGGGTTGCTGACGAGTTTCGCACCTTCAGAGAGCTAATCTTCAGCATGCTAAGCCTGCTCCGAAGACAGATTAGCGAGTGTGCCAGACAAGTTGATGGGTTGGAGACCAGACATAGGCGGAAGGCGCTGATTTTCCAGGGCATTGCAGAGGTTGATGGTGAAATCAGCAGTACAGTCATCCTGGACATTATAAATAAGAAGCTGGCTCCAAAGCCATTGACTGCATCTTCCATTAAGACCTGTCATAGACTCGGCGTAGCCAATAAAGACCATCATCGGCCAATCCTGGTGAGATTTTCAGACTATGACGATAGATCAGCGGTCTGGAGAGCAAAGTCCCGCTTAAAGGGTTCCTCCATCTCAGTCAAGGAGTTCTTGACAAGGACCCGGCAAACCATCTTTGGGAGGGCGCGGCTCCACTTCGGGATGCGATCTTGTTGGACTCAGGACGGTGTTATTGTGGTTAAGGCCCCCGACGGGAGTAAACACAAGTTAACTTCAGTCGACGAACTGAGTCCACTGCTGGCGAAGTATTCTAAGGTCCAGGGAGGCGATAACCTGCGAAACAAGACGCGTTAATGATGGTATTTAGCTACCTATTGTATTTATTCATAATGTCTAATACGCAATAAAAAGTAAAATTGTACTTACCGTGGCAATCTTGTTGCTATTTTGTGTACCAATCTATCACTTTTCCTCTTATAACTTTGCTGCCTAGTTTGTTTTGTTTATCTAACTGTAACTCAAGTTTGCTTTGTTGTGTTTACCATTTACCCTCAACATTTTTTTTTTTTCTTTTCTTAATACCGCAAAACGTCAAACCATAATCTGTTGTTTGTCTACCGTCAAATCAACGCATATAGGTATTATTTCTATTTTTTTGCAGTTTTGTTTTCGGATACATTTATTTTAAATGATGATGTTAGCTGGCGGGAGATGCAGAGATGCAAGCGCCAGCCTTTCTTATAGTATTTTTGTTTGTGTGACTTCTATTTAATTTTTATATATATTTTATTTTATTTTTTACTTTTTATTATGATGTTGTCAGACAGCGAATCGTTTTATTCTGCCAACGAATCAACTGCCTCTTTCTGCGATGCTAGTTTTTGCTACCTTACGGACACCCCTGGTGATCTATTGCGTCAAGGGTTCAGCCCAAATTCTGGCCGGCTGTTTAACGTTTGCCACATTAACGCCCAAAGTGTTCCAAGTCACCATAGCGAACTATACGACACATTTGCCAACAATAACGTTCATGCCGCCCTGATTTCTGAGACCTGGCTCAAACCTGAACTTCCATCTACCACCTACTCTCTTCCTGGTTTCGTTCTTCTTCGGAATGATCGGATTGGGAGGAGAGGGGGTGGTGTAGCAATATACCTTCGCGGAGATCTCCCTTATAAAATTATTTGTTATTCTGCTTCTAATGTGTCCGCTGAGTTTCTTTTTCTAGAGGTTTGCGTCAAAGGAGCTAAAACCGTTTTAGGTGTTGTTTACTGTCCCCCTTCCCTTGATTATTTCACCGAAATCGAATCGGTAATTGAATCTTTGGGTTCTGAGTATGCTCATCACATCATCATGGGCGATTTTAACACCAACCTCCTTTCCCCCAACTCCCCTCGGTCCCGTAAACTCCTGCATATTGTCGAGTCAGCTAGTCTTCACGTATTGCCTCTCCAACCCACTCATCATAATAAAGTCGGTGATGATACCTGGCTTGACTTGATCCTCACCTCTAATCCTTCCCTAGTTTCCTCGCATGGCCAACATGATGCCCCTGGTTTTTCCCATCACGACCTTATTTACCTATCCTATGTTCTTAAACCTCCTAAACCCAAACCTACGTTCCAGTATAGGCGTGCCTTTGCACGTATGGATAGTGAGCTACTTCAAAAAGATGCATCGAATATTGACTGGAAACTCCTACATGAGGCTGCTGCAGTTGATGATAAAGTTTTTGTTTTCAACAACACTGTGACCAAACTGTATGATACTCATGCTCCTATCAGGAGAGTAAAGCTGAAACGTCCACCTGCCCCCTGGATGAATAGGGGAATCCGAATGGCAATGCGACGGAGGGACCACGCGTTTCGAGTATTTAAAAAGGATCGCTCAGATGACAATTGGACCTTGTTCAAGACTGCTAGGAATCGATGTAATCTGATGATACGTAACGCTAAACGCCGCCACATTCTTAATAATATTTCTTCTTCTTCTTCTGCCGATATCTGGAAGTTCCTTGGAACCCTTGGTATCGGCAAGTCGCGGAATTCAGACCTTCCTAACACAATTGGCTTGGACGACCTAAACCGCTTTTTCTCCACTGTCCCTATGCTAGATAGTCTAACCAAACGTCAAACTATGGACTACCTTGCTGGTCTGACGCGTCCCAATATTGCCCCCTTTGTCTTCACACCAGCCGACCCGGAAGAGATCAAAAAGATTATCCTGTCTATTAAATCCAAAGCTGTGGGCTGTGATAACATCAGTCGTCATATGATCGTGTCAGCTCTGGATCAGCTTCTTCCTGCTATCTCCCACATAGTTAACTTTTCACTTTTCTCCGGTGTTTTCCCTTCCTTGTGGCGTAAAGCCCATGTTCGAGCCCTGCCTAAGATCCCCAATCCCACACTTTCCAGTCACTTTCGCCCAATTTCCATCCTTCCATTTCTGTCCAAAGTGCTCGAGGCATGTGTTCATAAACAGCTCTCCTACTTTATTTACCACAACTCCCTTATTAGCCCGTTTCAATCCGGTTTCAGGCCCGGGCACAGTACCATGTCAGCTCTCCTTAAAGTGACTGACGATATAAGGCGGGGAATGGAGGACACTAAGGTTACTGCTTTAGTATTAATCGACTTCTCCAATGCTTTCAATACCGTCAGTCACGATGTGCTTTTATCTATCCTTTCTTATCTTATGGTCTCTCACGAGGTACAGGAATGGTTTTCCTCTTATCTTCGGGGGCGTCAGCAGTCAGTTTGTGCTGGAGACTCTTCTTCGGGGTGGCGACCTTGAAGCTGGCGTCCCTCAAGGCGGTATTTTATCTCCTCTTCTGTTCTCCATTTTCATAAATCTTATAACCACCGAACTTCAATGTGCGTATCATCTTTACACTGACGATCTACAGCTCTACTGTCAGGCAGATGTTGACAACTTATCGGATGCGATCAAGGGGCTTAACCAGGATTTGATTGCGATTAAAAGTTGGTCAGACCGATTCGGAGTGGCGGTTAACCCTGCAAGGTGTCAGGCTATCATAGTTGGGAGCCCGTATAGCTTGAGAAAGCTTGATGGTTTAACTGTTCCGCCCATAATATTTAACAACATAGCAATCCCGTTTAGCTCCGAGGTTAAAGATCTTGGTCTGCTCGTCGACACTTGCCTTGACTGGCGCAAGCAGGTAACGAGTGTCAGCCGGAGGGTCACCGGAACGTTGCGTTCGCTTTATCGACTGAAGAATCTTCTCCCAGCTCACGTAAAGGCCATGCTTGTACAGTCCCTTATCTTTCCCATAATTGACTATGGTGATGTGTGCTACTATGACCTGAATGCAGATCTACTCAACAAACTTGACCGCCTTCTAAATAACTGCATTCGATTTGTCTTCAACCTCCGTAAGTATGATCATGTATCTGCACATCGATCACTTTTAAAATGGTTACCGATTCGCCAGCGTAGAATGCTGAGGGCCTTGACTACCCTGTTTTCTTTTATTGATAAACCCACTTCTCCTTCTTATCTGACTTCACATGATGTCCAATTCCTTTGTTCTGCCCATAGTAAAAATCTTCGCTCCGCCAATAATCGTCTTCTACAATGTCCCTCGCACCGCTCTGGGTTTATCCATTCCTTCTTCTTTGTCCAGGCGATTTCCCTTTGGAATGCGCTCCCTCAGAACATCAGGATGGCAACCAGTCGGTTGTCTTTCAAATTGAAGGCACGCGAGCACATTCGCAAGAAGTTTGCAGAATCAACACAGAGTTAATTTGTTGGATTCGGTCTCCCATTAACATTATTTTTATGTATGTATGTATCTAAGTATGTATTTATATATATATTAAATTGTTTTAGTTATATTTCTTTTCTCTATTTGTTTTTTCATTAAGTTGCACCTGCCATATTTTATCTCTGCACCACCCTAAGGTCGACTGGTAGAAAATGCCCAAGGCATTAAGTCCGCCTTTGTACTTGTGCATAAAGTTTTATAAATAAAATAAATGATAGTATTTGTGAAAAAATCTTAGATAAATAATATGTGGCATGTCACCAGGTCCCAAACATTTTGGTCTAGATTTTTTTGAATCATACAAATACGATTCAGTGCATCGATTAAAAACCATAAAATAAAGTATCAAACACAGTGTAAAGCAATAGAAGATATATATTGAAATAATTTGAAAAAAAGAACTCGTCACAAAGAAAACGAACCATCAGGAAGTTTATAGTCATTTTGAATACATCTCATTCATTTTGTTTAGTCAACTGCTCAAATTAAAATCCGAGTTATCGTTCAAGTTTCATATCAAAGCGATTTATTATGGACTCAATTTTATAACAAACTCAAAGGATACCGGTCGGCAATCGAAATTTTAGTTAAAACCTTGTCAATGTTGAAACGCCTCTTATTTTGCCTTGTAACTGCGCCGTTACTGGTAACAATTATAATTATTATTATAAAGGGTTTATTTTGAAGGCAAATGCAAATGATTGTTGGGTTTATTCTGGGGCATGTTCCAGAATATAGCGGTTCATTAAAATTAATTAATAGGGATATTCCATAACGTTTTGTCTAGCTCTCTAGCAAAACAGCATACTTAGAAGAAAAAAAAAATTATACCTGAACGAACCAAAAATCAATTTTGCAAATCCGTTTTTATATGATGGAGTTATGCCCGAAAATACATTGAAAAAATAATATGAAAACATCTGAATTGAGAACCTCCTCCTTTTTTGGAAGTCAGTTTTCACTTTTTAGCTATGCATAATGGTCAAGTTCGGTAAGGTACCTATAATGGCCATGTGTGCTAAGTGGAATGAGAGTGTGCCAGAGTGAACAGTACACAACTGCGTACCCGTTTAGAGCATATTGGCGTGATGATATGTTATGTTATGGTGTAAACAACAAACAGACATGGGATTGCAGCAATCCCGAGAGATTTGCCGTCATTTAATGAAGAGTATATCACCAAAGTTCTTCATCAGATCTTTACCAAATTTAAATGAGGATTATTTTGGAACAAACTTCTTTCGAAAAAAAAAACACTTTTGCAAGTCCGTTTCATTTGTTATAATATTGGTAAAAGTAGAGTTATTTTGAAATTATCTTAATAAAAAGCACCCCACGTTTCTTTATATTTTTTTTGTTACCCACACTATTCTTAATTTAAATTTATTTATCTACACCCAAGCTCTATAAAAGTTCTTGAAACAGTTAGCTTATTGCCAACATTTAAACAGCGTCAATGTCATAGTAACCATAATATCATCCAAACAGGTGTTATAATGTTGTACTAAATTTCATAATGCAACTCCTTTTTAGGGAGCCGTAGCCAAATGGCAAAAAACGGAACCCTTATAGATATTTTTTTCAGCCACTTTTTTTCCGAAACTATAAGAACTATGCTGTTGAAACTTGGTAATTAGATGTATTCTGTGAACCGCATTAAGATTGTCACACAAAAATAGAAATAAAAACAATAAATTTTGGGGGTTCCCATACTTGAAACTGAAACTAAAAAGATTTTTTTTCATCAACCCCATACATGTAGGGTATCTTTGGATAATATTATGATGTACATTACCATGTAAACTTCCACCAAAAATTGGTTTGAACGAGAACTAGTAAGTAGTTATTATTTAATACGTCATAAATTATAACCGCAATTTATCAAGTACGGAACCCTTCGTGCGCGAGTCCGACTCGCACTTGGCAGGTATTTTATCTCTCTTGTCTCCTGTGTGGGTCACAAATAAATAATGTTTTTTCTTTCTACAACAGCGTTGAGATTTGATTCATTAGTAAACATACATCACACACACCACTAAGACCAACCCGACGTCGTGAGATAGAACAACTTTAACCCATCAGTGGCGGCTAACTGAGAGCTAGATGAAGTTTCGTACACACCCACCATACAGGAGAAATTCTTAGTGTAAAACAAAAAACCAAACAACTTTTTGCGGCCAGATGCAGCCTGGCAACCCTGCAGTAAACTATTCTACTATCAATAATACATACATACATACATAAACTCACTCCTTTTTCCCATGGGGGTAGGCAGAAACTTCAGAACGCCACCTGCTACGATCCTTACATACTTCTTTTGCTTCACACACATTCATACATCTAGTCATACATACACGCCGGTTATGGGTACTGCGCACTTGGCCTTTCTGAAGAACATCACCTATAAGGTCTATGTATGTCTTTCTTGTTGATGGTTAATCGTGCTGGCTGTATACAGAACACTGGTTTTCTTTATTTAAATTTACTTTGTATGTCTTTACTTGTCATACCTTTTTCTGTCACTCTAAAATGACTAAATTAACTAATTACAACAAATCGGTTATGGGCGACATAAAATTGTTTATTTTACGTAAATATTTCGAAAATAGTGTGAAATAGTAATGTCCGTACGTGATAATACGATTTCCGTACCCGGTGGTGATTTTAATTCCGTGCCCTCTACATACGCGGGTTCTGGAGCTTCCTTAATGTCCATTAGGAGTTTACATGGTAAAGATGGGTATGCTCAGTGGAAATTTAAGATGCGCATGTATTTACTGCACGAGGACTTGTGGTCAGCAGTTGAGGGTTATAGTGCTGAAGACACTACATCTGTTACCCAGAGAAATATTAGAGATTTAAAAGCGTTAACAAAGATGTGTCTTACACTAGAAGGCGGAGCGATCACTCATGTACGTGCCTGTAAGACTGCTAAGGAGGTGTGGGACACCTTAGCTAGTGCGTACGAAGATAAAGGTATGGGTAGACGGTTGGCGTTAGAGCGAAAGCTTTATAGATACGAGTTGCAGAATTTTGCTTCTATTGAAGACTATATTAATGCCGTGACTGGCACTGCTCAGGATTTAGCAGATATAGGCCGGAAAATAGACGATCTGTCTATAGGCGCAATTTTACTTGGAGGTTTACCAGCAGAATTTAACCCCCTAGTGATGGCCTTAGAAAACTCGAATATCGAAGTAACATCAGAGTTAGTAAAACGGAAATTACTCAATGAAAGCGCCAAACGTGAGTCGAAGGAGTCAGCTCTTGCAACGAATAATTTGAAAGCAGTACCAAGAAATATTATTTGTTTTAAATGCAGAGAGCCTGGACACAAGAGTGCCAATTGTCCACATAGATATAAAGGAAAAAAGGGAAAGCAGAGAAAAGGTCAGAATAGAGAGTCGCAGAGTAAAAGTCAGGATGACGGTAAGGAGTCGACACTTATTTCAGCATTTAGTGTTGGAGGTAATTTAAGTCCTACGGACTGGTATGTGGATTCTGGCGCCTCCACACATATGACCTGTTCTAGAGGAATGCTTACCAATTTTAACAGTACGTCTGAGAGCAAGGAAATAACTTTAGCCAACAACAAAAAGGTAGTTTCAGCTGGCATCGGTGAAGTGTTGCTTTTAAAGGACAATAAGTTAAAATTAAATGGTATCAAAGATGTTCTTTATGTTCCCGAGTTGAGTACTAATTTAATATCTGTTAATAAGGCGGTTGAAAAGGGTATTACTTTTGTTTTTGATAAGAAAGGTTGTTCAATGTACAGACACGATGACGTGAAGGTAGTTGGCAGAACAGTAGGTCACGCTACATGCAACGTTGGTGGCTTGTACAGGCTAGACCATATACCAATTTATCCTGAAAGCGCAATGGTTACTGAAGCTAATGTCACTTCAAATTTGTGGCATCGCAGACTAGGTCATCTGTGCCGCGCTGCTTTGGAGCATCTACGTCGTGGTCAAGCTAAAGGTATTGAATATTCTTCTTTAGATAAAAACTCTTGTGTAGCTTGTATTGAAGGCAAACAGAGTCGAAAGCCCTTCAAATCTATTGATTATAAGAAAGGTACCAGAGTGTTGGAAGTTATACATTCAGATGTTTGTGGCCCTTTTGATGTTATTTCTTTAGAATCAAATAGATATTTACTTACTTTTATTGACGATTTTTCTAGGTTTATTTTTTCTTATTTTATACGCTCTAAAGCGGATGTTAAGAAAAAGTTTTTAGAATTCGAAGCTCTTGTTGAGAGAGAAACCTCTCTTAAAATAAGGAACTTGCGTACCGACAATGGCGGTGAGTATGTCAATTCCGAATTCGAGGCATATCTGGCTTCTAAAGGTATTAAGCACCAGACTACTGTCCCGTATTGTCCTGAGTCGAATGGTGTTGCCGAGAGGACGAATAGGTCCTTAATTGAGAAGGCTAGGTGCATGCTGCAAGACAATTGCCTACCTAAAACTTTCTGGCAAGAAGCGATACGTACAGCTACTTATCTTAAAAATAGATGTCCACACAGAGCTTTAGAAAATCGTACCCCCTATGAGCTATGGTACAACAGAAAACCAGACATTGCTCATTTACGTGTATTTGGTTGTCGTGCATACGTACATGTACCATCTTGCGATCGCCAAAAGTTAGATGCGAAAGCAAAGCAGTACATATTCGTCGGTTATTGTGATGACAACAAATCATATAGGTTTCGAGATCCTTCCAATATTAGGAAATCTATTATAGGACGGGATGTAGTATTTTTGGAGAATTGTTTTTCGAATCCTAAAGTTAATGATGAGACACCCCGTCAAGATATTGTTCTCTCTTCTGATACCAATAATTTACAGGTGCAAAGCAGCTCAGCTGTGGAGTCAGCCTTGAATAATGATCCTGTTGCAAGTACAAATGCTGATGCTGTACCTGCAGTACCACCCCTTCCTGTTACCGATCCCCTTCCCGCAATTCCTGTAGTTCCTGCTGAGGAAGAAGAGGTGGATGTGGAATCTGGTACGAGGTACAATTTGAGGGATAGAAAACCTGTAAATTATCGCTGTACTGTCTGTTGTTCGACGATGCATAGTGGTGAGTTAACAGATGAACCTTATTCTTATTCTGATGCTCTTTCACGTCCTGATAAGGCTAAGTGGATAGCTGCTATGGAGGACGAATACAATTCTTTGATGACCAATGGTACTTGGACCTTAATAGAAAACATAGGTCAGAAAGTAATTCCGTGTAAGTGGGTCTTCAAGTTAAAACGTGATTCCGAAGGTAGAATTAGTAGGTATAAAGCACGATTAGTTGCAAAAGGTTTTCATCAAAGCTATGGTATAGATTTTGAAGAAACTTTTTCGCCGGTTGTTCGTTATTCGTCGTTAAGAGTATTAATTGCAATAGCAGTTGAACAGAATTTGAAAATGCATCATTTAGACATAGACACAGCTTTTTTGTATGGAAAATTAGAAGAGAAGGTATTTATGATACAACCTGAAGGTTTTATAGCTGAAGGTGAAGAGACTAAAGTGTGTCAATTAAATAAATCACTTTATGGTCTCAAACAGGCCGCTAGAGCCTGGAATAAAAGATTAGATCAAGTACTTCTTGACTTAGGTTACAATAGGTTACAGTCTGAGCCCTGTATTTATTAAAAAAAAGTGCTAATAGTCTTGCTATTCTAGCAGTGTACGTTGACGATTTAATCTTAATTTACGACACAGAAATCGAGTTATCTTACTTGAAAAATGGTCTCAAAAAATATTTTGGTACCAAGGATTTAGGAGAACTTAGTTATTGCCTCGGTTTACATGTTGCTAGACAAAAAGGAACTAACGATGTTAAGGTAGATCAAAAACGTTACATATTAGAGACGTTGAATCGATTTAATATGTCGGAGTGCAAAACTGTCCCTACTCCTATGGACGTTAGTATTGACCTGTGTTCTCAGACGGAACCAGCTGTCAATGTTCCTTACCAGAATTTAATCGGTTGTCTAATGTTTATAGCTATCAACACTAGGCCTGATATTTTGTTTACCATTAACTTTCTTAGTCAATTTAACAAGAATCCCATGCAGGCGCATTGGACTGCTGCTAAGCGCGTCCTGCAATATCTTAAATTACGTTAGATTATGGTCTTATTTTTCAAAGGACTGGAGAGCCTTTACGTGGTTATGTCGATGCCGACTGGGCCAATGCTAGTGATAGGAGGTCGTACACTGGCTACATTTTCAAATTGGCTAATGCACCAGTGTCGTGGGAATGTAAAAAGCAGCCTACAGTGGCCTTGTCATCCACAGAGGCCGAGTACATGGCTTTAACCAGTGCTTCTAAAGAAGCTGTGTATTTGCAGCGCTTACTTGGTGAGATTACAGGTGAGTCTTCTATTGTTACTCTTTGTAACGATAACCAAAGTGCGCAGAAGTTGGCTCAAAATCCGGTTCATCATAATCGGACAAAGCACATCGATGTCCGGTATCACTTTATTCGAGAGCTAGTCGAAAGTAATAAAATTAAGTTATCGTATTTGCCTACTGATATGATGTTGGCGGATATTTTGACCAAAGGGTTAGGTCGTTGCAAACACCAACGTTGCGTGTCTGATATAGGCTTAATGATATCTTAAATTGTGTTTTTAAAGTAAATAAGTTGTGCTTTATGTTACTTATTTGTTTTAGTTTTTTGACTAGTGTAGTGCTCATGTTTTTATAAGATATGACAATATGTAAAGTACAGTCAGATCGATTCATATGTGTCCTAGTTTGTACAGTCATGCAACTTAATTTGTAGCCTTTTCAATTAAGGGGAGGATGTTGATGGTTAATCGTGCTGGCTGTATACAGAACACTGGTTTTCTTTATTTAAATTTACTTTGTATGTCTTTACTTGTCATACCTTTTTCTGTCACTCTAAAATGACTAAATAAACTAATTACAACATTTCTAGGGCGTCCCCTCTCGGCGTTTTCATTCACGTCTGCCTTGTAAATACCTTTCGTAAGTCGACTTTCATTCATCCTCTCAACATGGCCAAACCATCTTAACATACCCTTTTCAATTTTAGTCACTACATCTTCTTTTAAACCACAACGTTGTCTTATTACCTCATTCCTCAATCTATCAGTTAAAGTTACACCACACATACTCCGCAAGGAGCGCACTATCAATAATGTTGCATAAAATTAAGTTTTTATCAAAACCAATCAATTAATAGGTACATAATTAGGTGCATAATGTCTCTTCCTTCTTATAGATTTTTCTGAAGAACAAGCTAGTCAGTAATATTACCTTTGATTTACAATTTGGTCTGGGTCTCCATATTTTCGATGTTATTCTGATAAATGTAATTTATTACCGCAAATGTCCATTAAGAGTTTCTTCCTAAAGGATTTCTAGGATTCGTGGTAAAGATAATAGGCATTTAGTTAATTTATTTAGTCAAATGAATTATTTCGTTCACTGATCTTTCAGCAGCTCTATGAACAATTAAATTAAACTTATCAGAGGCAACTATTTGATAGTGGACGCTTGTATTTTTAAACTTATATAAAGTTCAATATCGTCAGCCTATGTCCAGCAGTAGACTGCTACAAATATGAGTCCACAGCTGGACATAGGCCTTTAAAATTACTCGCCGCTTCGTCTTTTGGCAACTCTCATTCAGCTTTACCAACCTGCGAAGGTCGTCGCTCCTTCTAGCCAGTCGTCGGTCGTCGGTCGGTCGTTAACCGATTCACAGTCTCCGATAACGGTTGAGGTACTTTAGTGAGCATGCCTTTTTTTCCGTGTTCGAAAATCCTCATTGGATGTCCTCCGCCCTGGGGAGGGTGGCGGGGTCTGTCAGACTCGTTCTGACTAAAACCCACCCCAGTGTTCCATCTCATACTTACGCTGAGGGTCACGGCCTATGCGGGCCACGACCTCGGGTTGGGGGGGAGTAAGATGTTGGACTCCCCCCGCGACGTCTAAGAGGGGTGCGGCTAGAACACTACTCGCCACCACCTCGGGTCCAAAAGTGTGGGGGGCGACGGACGTCCCCGAGTCCCTCGCCCCCATGGGCGCCCTCTTCCAGCCCCCCTAAATGGGTCCATACCCATTTAGGGGGGCTGGAAGAGGGCGTTGTCCGCCCTCCGCCGACGCCCAGCGCGTCTGCTGCGAATCGGGTTAGCGGATGAAATCTCCTTCTCCCTCTCCGCAGCCTCCTTCTGCGAGACAACTGTTTCGCAGAAGCATACCACCGTGTCCCAGGACTCCTCGCTGCCGACCATAGACTCGACTACGGCTGGCAGCGACAGGTTACTGCCTACTTCAAAGATGAGGGCACAGCGTGGCTCCTCCCAAGCGGCACACTCTGACAGTGTATGCCGCGCCGTATCCTCCACAGTCAGTCGGCAGTCGACGCAGTGGTGAAACCGGGCGTCCAGCTCCCTGTTTATGCAACACAGGTACTTTTCGAAGCAACCATGCCCCGAGAGCACCTGCGTCACCCGAAACGACAGGGAGCCGTGCCTCCTACCAAGCCAGCGCTCGAACACTGGCCGGACCACCTCGATGGTAATGAGGCTGGCGGTAGGGCGTGAAAGCCTGTCCAGCCATTCCGCCTGAAGGACCTCATGAAGCTGAGACTGACGCAACTCCATATGTCGCTACATCAGCCCTTCGCACTGCGCCCGCGCTTCCTCGCACCACCGATACCGTGACGCGAGTACTTTCGCCTCTAGGTCCCAGGGCGGGGATCCGGCCAGTGCACAAGCCGTCTCGTAGGAGATCGTGCGATACCCCCTGATGACTCTGACGGCCATCGCTCTCTGTGGCTTTCGCAGAACAGCGATGCTGCCGGCCGTCAGGTCAGCCGCCCAGATTGGGGCCCCATACAGGACCATCGATCGCACGATCTCCACGTAGTCACCTACAGGCAGCGCTCGGACCCCCCAGATTAGGAAGCAGCGTTGACAGCGCCCCAGCCGCGCCCAACAACTTGGGCGCCAGCTGCCGGAAGTGGGAGCCGAAATCCCAGCGGCTGTTGAGCACCAATCCCAGGTACTTGACGATGTGGGCATCGGGCGGTGGCGTTCGCTGGGGGCCATGAAAGACGATGGCCTCCGACTTGCTAAGTTGACTTGGCGCCGTATGCGGCTCACTACCTGTGAGACCGCAGCCGTCGCCAGCATCACTGCCTCCCTGTACGAACTCCCCCGGGCGGTGACCAGCGTATCGTCCGCGTAACACGTCAGGTCTACGCTCGGTTGGAGTTCACCCCTCAGCACCCAGTCTACGACATGCGGTGCTGGTTTTCGACGCCATCACGTCCCACTTAGATGACACACCTCTCCGCCAAATAAGCCCCAACTATGCGGCGGAGATAGGGAGGCACTCGATGATACCGCAGTGCCTCCCGAACACAACTCCAGGACAGGGTGTTGAAGGCGTTAGGAATGTCCAAGGACACCGCCAACATCGCCACATCCCGGGACACTTCTTCCTCCGCCAGGACTCTCACCTGCGATATCGCGTGAATGGTGGAGCGCCCATTCCTAAAGCCAACTGGCTTTCGTACAGGTCCGGCCCTCTCTGTACAAGTGGCTGACGAGGCGGGCAGCGATTATCCGCTCGAACAGCTTACCCACCTCGTCTAGCAGCACTAGGGGCCAGTACGCGAACGGCGAGTCCGCAGGGCGCCCCGCCTTCCTGAGCAGGAGTAGGAAACTGGCCCCGCTCAAGGCACGCTGTGAAGAGTCCTCTCGGCCAGGGCTCTAGCTCCTTCAGAGCGAGGCCGTGCACTCTAGCACGTGGCCGTGGATTCCACCAGCCATGTTCTTGGCCCGGAGCCACTTACAGTTGTGGTATTTATTCAAGATCTACTTACGTTTCATAACACTCCACAAACCATCTTCACATCTTTTGATATCGCATCAATTTGTGTAACTCATTTTTATATATATTCTTTGTATTATTACATCTGGAAAGCATATTTAGTTATCTCTGACTGTTTTAAATATCTAAACTTAAATTATATTCGTAATTTATAATTCTTCTTGTAATATTTTTCTACTATGACGTTTTATCTGACATGACATCTATCTGTCTATTTTATTTTCTTAAAGCCATAGACATACCTTAGGTACCATGGACTATAATTCCTAGACCTTTCCTTAAGCTAGTTGTACATTATTGTAAGGTCAGAGCAGACTGACCTGCCTTTGTAAAGCCGTTTTTATTCCTTCTGGTCTTATTGAGATTTGAATTTGAAATTTAGAAGAAATGGAGATGGAATGAAAAACGGGCTTTAGATTTTTCAGTCTTAGGTATGGCCGGAACGCCAAGAGTCTGTGATACCGATACAATGTCTTTTTCTATTCTGTCTATAACTCTTAAAACGGTGAATTATCATTTTATGTAAGACTATTATTATTTGAAGTGCTCTAATTAAATATATATTTTGTGTGGTTCCCGAGAGCATTATTTCCTGGATACTTACCCTCAACGGCCATCTCGTGGCATCAAAGGCCTTGCTGTTTGGCGCATTGAGCCATAGCCGGCCTCCATACCACTCGGAGCCTACGTATGCTTACCCATTTGCCTGATTTCCTGCCTTGACCACCTACCCGTGGTGTCAGCTGACCTGCCTACCTGCCCGATTGCCTGCATGTCACCCGTGGTGCCTGCTCACCTGCCTCCGACGGACATTCCACGACTTCCTGCCCGACCTGCTCCTGGTTAGCTGCCCACGACGTCTGAAGCCGGCCTTATACTTAATACCCTTTTATTTTTATAGCTTTAATTTAATTTTTATCTTTTATCTTGATTTTAATAACGTGGCTTACGTAAAGCTCTCCGGCGCTATACGTAACGCTACACAGTGCAGGGTCGCTTTTATCTTTCAAGTAGTAGGTGGTTATTAAAATAGTTCCTCGTGGCCAGTCCTTATGACGGCCATTAAAACTTACTCTTCCTGTTTCCGGGTAACGATAAGCTGACATCTATTGCGCTGTGTTTGATTTTGATCTAGGAAACCACAAAATGTTGGCCTTTATTTTGCAATGTTTGAACCAGTTACACCAAAGCTGTCTGAATTATTTGAAGTTTCCATCGTAATTACAAAAGCCTTTTCTATAAAGTTTAAATGATTGAAAAGCAATCAAGCCGCATCAAGGGACGTCTACGAATCGTTCGTTATACTAACAACTTGCTACAGACTGCTACGCCTGGGTATGCGCTTGTTACGCTCCGCTACGAAAAAGCTTTGTGCTACGTATTGCTACTGTAGTGTGCAGCTCGCCCAATCTTATATTTGTAACTGCACACACCTTTTATGGGCATTATTACACGAATCGTTGAATCGAACACTTCTCTTTTATTTCGATTACATCACTCTAATACATGGCGACCCTTAGCCAGCAATTAAAATTTTGCAACTTACGTAAAATGCGAGGACGATAATAGTTGAAGAAATCCAGAAAAATATACTGATATAAGTTTATGAAGACGGAAAATTTAGAAGGAAGAAACAAAAGAAGGAGAAAAAAAAAGAAAAAAAAAAAACAGAATCCAAGAATAAGTGTGAAGCGGTGAAAATATTAAATAAGAAGACAGAAAAGGAACGTTGCTGCCGGGTGCCGGGAGAATGCTCAAGCCTTATGATGAGAGGATATGCAGGGCGCCGGGAGATAAATCGTTCGGGTCCGATGTGGAGCAGCTGGGAGTCAGTTCGAGTCCAGTGCTGAGGAAACCGTTCATCCACACCATGTAAGACGTCGTGACCTACGGAGTCAGTTCGAGTCCAGTGCTGAGGAGTCCGTTCATCCACGCCACGTGACACGTCGTGACCTACTTATACGTTGTCAGTACAATACGTACCTACTGCAATGTAAGTTTTGCACTGAAATTTTTTTTTTAATATTCTACAATATTCCATAATATTGAAATTAGATCATGTTGTATTATTTTATATTTCGATTTGGGGAATAGGAATGTCCCAACAATTGCAAGATTTGCACGCTAAATTAAAATATTTAAGGGAATATTTAGTGAAACTAGGTCCAGATAGGCGTAGACAAGATTTAGCTTATAAGAAACTAGTAGAAGCAGAAAAGGAATACAGTAGACTGGATTGTATTTTGACTCAGTTGAACCAAGAAATTAAAGAACGCAAGCTAGACAAAGAAACTTGTGAGGTTTTCCAAACATTAATCCATGAGATTCAATCAAATTATCAGAAAATAAAGGGTTTACTGACTTTAGTAGATAGTAGTAGTCAAACTAGTTCTAAGGATTTTATAGAACATTCAAATAGTGTTACAAAAATGGCTGAAACGTTCGATATTAAAACTGCAATTTCCCTGTTGCCGATGATGAATGGCCAGGAGCAGGTGACAAATCAGCTTATTGATGGTATCTTACTTTATAGCTCGCTTATCAATGATGCCAGTAAAAGTCAATTGATACAGTTTGTATTAAAAACACGTCTCTCGCCTAGTGCAAAATTGCGTCTAAAAACCACTTACGCAGATATTGAAAGTTTGTTAGAAGATATTCGCATTTATTTGTTACCTAAAAAATCATTTGTAGCATTACAAACACAATTGCTTAAGGCGACTCAAGGCCGTAGGAGCATAGAAAAATTCGGTACAGAGATTGAGGAATTGTTTGTGAATCTTACGATTGCTCAGGCTAACGATAAGCGTGATGCCTATGAGGTTTTGCGTCCGCTCAATGAGAAGACTGCAATCAAACGGTTTAGCGACGGTTTGGCCGATAAGCGGCTCAGCACCATCATTGCCTCACGACAGTTTGCGTCATTGTCTGAAGCTATTACGGCTGCGGTAGATGAGCAATCCATGTCTGTCCAGCCACAAGACCAGGTTATGCAATTTAGGGCTAACCAAAACTATAAACGTGGAAGCTTTAGAGGTTCTCGAGGCCGAGGAAATAGACAGTTTTATAACAACAATAAAACTTATCATCATAATTATAATAAAAATTATGAAAATAGCACAGGTATAAGAACTTCATACAGTGTAAATCGAGGTAAACACACAGGTGGTCAGCGTCAGCATTTACGCGGACGTCCGGTGCGTTGTCAGCATGTTCAGCATAACGCGCAACAGTCCAATGTCCAAGACAACTTGCGCAATGATCAGGCAAATAGTCATGAAAACTTAGAATTTTTTCGTACCTAAACCGTACACTCATTCAATTCTTAGTTATAGTAATTTTTGTATTATTAATTGTCAACTACAAAATAGTAATGTTGATCTTAATTTACTGATTGATAGTGGAGCAAGCTTATGTGTGCTTAAGTATGAATGGTTGTCGCGACATAGGAATTTATTGAATTTAGTAAAACAGGATAAGATAGTTATTAAAGGAATTAGTGGTAATTTAGAATCTATGGGATACATTTATTTAGATATTTTAATTAATAATGTGACTTTTCAACAAAAGTTTCATATTTTTGAACACTTATCTTGCGCCGCAGAAGGTATACTCGGGCAGGATTTTTTTGAGCGCTATAATGCGGTATTAAATTATAAAAATGGTACTCTGAGTTTAGAAACCCGAGACCAGTCTGTCAGTGTTCATGTAAATAGGAATTTGTTTACAATTCCACCTCGTTGCGAAGTAATTAAACACATCCCGACGTCACACAATAGTGATTGCGTCATTTTATCAAAGGAAATTTATAATGGTGTGTTCACAGCGGGTGTAGTATCGAAGCCACATAATGGACTTATTCCTGTTAGGATTTTAAATACAACTGATAGTTCGGTTAAGATAAATATTTCAGATCTAATTATTAGCTGCCTAGATAATTTTTATGTTTGCAAGTTTGACGACGATAGTATATCTGTGGATAGAGTTCGAACTTTGCTAACTACGTTACAACTACATACTTATTTAAATAAAGAGGAACAAAGAGGCATTGAAAACGTATGTGCCAAATATGCCGATGTTTTCCATTTGCCAGGAGATACGCTCACTACTACAAATTTAATAGAACATTCAATTAAACTAAAGGAAAATGCGTCTCCAGCGTACGTGAAGCCCTATCGATTGCCTAAAGCATTGAAAGGCGAGGTACAAAGACAAATAGATGAAATGGTTAAAAACGATATCATTGAAGAGACTATTTCAGAATGGTCAAGCCCAGTTCTATTAGTACCTAAAAAGACAGATAGGTCAGGAGAAAGGAAATGGAGACTTGTAGTGGACTATCGCCAACTCAATAATAGGATACAGGATGATAAATTTCCCCTACCTAACATCACTGAGATACTAGATTCGTTATCTAACAACATCTATTTTTCAAAATTAGATCTCAGTCAAGGTTACTATCAGCTGTCTTTAGAAGAAAAGTCTAGGAAGTTTACTGCATTTACAACAGACAAGCAGTATCAAATGATACGATGTCCAATGGGACTTAAGACATCGCCTAGTGCTTTTGCTCGTCTCATGACAATAGCAATGTCAGGGTTAAATTATAAATCATGCTTCTTATATCAAGATGATTGTATTGTCGTAGGAAATTGTCTTGAAACGCACAACAAGAATCTTATAAAAATTTTTGAATGCCTGAGAAGAGTGAATTTGAAACTAAATCCGATGAAGTGTGAATTTTTACGTAAAGAAATCGTTTATTTAGGGCATAAGATCACTTCAGAAGGTATATTTCCCGATCCATCAAAGGTAGAATGCCTGCAAAAGTACCCTGTCCCGCAGAATGTAGACGAAGTCAAGAGATTTGTTGCATTTGCTAACTATTATAGGCGTTTTATTCCAAAGTTTGCCGACATAGCCTATCCATTGAATGCGTTATGTAAGAAAGATGTAGCGTTCGTATGGAGTGATGAATGCGAGCGAGCATTTTACAAGCTAAAACAGATCCTTGTTAGTCCAACTATACTTGACTATCCAGACTTCAGCGATAATAATACTTTTACGTTACAAACTGACGCATCAAAACTAGGTTTAGGCGCCGTGCTGTCTAATAGTAATAGCAAGGTAGTCGCGTACGCCAGCCGTAACTTGAAACCAGCTGAGACACGATACCCTGTGATTGAGTTAGAATTACTTGCTATTGTTTGGGCGGTTCGACATTTTAGACCTTATTTATATGGGAAAAAGTTTTACATAAAAACAGACCATAAGCCATTGATTTATTTATTTAATATGACCGATCCTTCAAGCCGGTTGACAAAGTTTAGATTATATCTCGAGGAATATGATTTTGAAATCAGCTATGTCCCAGGACGGCAAAACGCAGCTGCAGATGCATTGAGCCGGATACCTATTACATCCAACAGCTTAAAGGATATGAACAAGCATGTAGTATCGGTCATGGTCAGTGTGTCTCGGCATCACGGGCGCTTTCAGGACAACACCTACGGCAGCGATTGAGAGATACCTCAATATCCCTCCTCTGCATATGATGGTTGAATTCGAGGCAAGGAAGACATTACATCGTCTTGCTGTTGCTGGACTATGGGATGCCTCTAGGCCAAAGACTAACCATACAAAGTTTGATTGCAATGAAGGCCTGGATCGGATAACTAGCATGATATCCGATAAAATGCAAACTATTTTTGTGTTTGAAAGGTCTTTTAAGGTCCAAATCCCTTCAATAGAGGACTGGACGAAGGGACTCGATCCACCAGAACAAGATAGTCTGGTGTGGTACACTGACGGATCCAAAATGGAATCAGGTACAGGAGCGGGAATATACGCAAAAGGTTACAAATGTAGCAAAAGCTTAGGGAAGATGGCAACTGTATTCCAAGCAGAAACATATGCCATAATAACCTGTGCTCAAGAGAATATAGATAGAGGAACCAGAGGTAAATCCATATATATTCTTAGTGACAGTCAGGCTGCAATCAAAGCCATGGCATCCTACAAAGTGGATTCCAAACTTATTCTGGATGCCATCCAGGTCCTAAACAGGCTTGGGAGGCATAACAGGGTGAGACTGATGTGGGTCCCTGGACACAAAGGAATCCATGGTAATGAAATGGCAGATGAACTGGCAAGAGAGGGCTCAGCAAATGATTTTGTGGGTCCAGAACCATGTGTAGGCATTTCGACGTGTCTCGTAAAAGCCACATTTAAGGAGTTTGCAGATCACAGACAACAAACACACTGGTTGTCTACTACTGGTCTACAACACTCCAAGAAATTCCTAGGCTCTACGTTCAAAGCCCGGGAATGCATCTGGAATATGAGCAGGGGGCAAATCCGCTACCTGCTTGGGGCCTTTACTGGGCACTTTGGAACCAACGACATGCTCATGAAGATGGGTCTGACCGCGACACCCGTGTGCAGGTTGTGTGGGGAACATACGGAACGCATGGAGCATCTCCTGTGCACATGCGATGCACTGGCTGGTAAGCGAATGAGTCTACTAGGGGTTGGATATCCTAAACCAGAAGACTATAGGCTCATATCTCCCAGTCTCGTTGTAAGACTCATGAAAAGAGTTTTCAACGAGATTGGGGAGGAGTAAGTTATCTAGGGGACCACAATAGATCCCAATGGGTCGAAGTGTCCGAGTTGCTTCTCGGCCCCTCCATAAGATAAGATAAGATAAGATAAGATCGGTCATGACAAGGGCACAGACTCGAAGGTTACGTACTGACTGTGACAACAACGACATGACTACTGAGGTATCCTCTACTCCAAGGCCTGATCAACCTAAGGTAGTGGAAATTCTCAAACGACCAATTGACAGCGTTGAATTGATTTTACTTAGCAATAAAAAAACATTAAATCAGATAGAAAAATCAAAACATTACACTAGTGACAATGGTAACTGCAAATTCGTGCCTGAAAAGTCAGCAATTTTTGTAATTTCTCGATCGTTATCGACCGTAAGTGTGTTAGCGAGAGAATTACAACGTTTTTGCAAGCAAATCAAATATTAAACGAGCTCATAATAATTAAGAACAAGCGCAACGAAAGTTTTGTAAACAATTTTATAAAGGAAATGAGTCATTTAAAAGATACTCCTAAGTTACTTATTATTAAAGATGTGACTAGAGTTACTGACAAAGACACGAAAATTGTGATCTTGAATGACTTCCACCTGTTACCCACGAGTGGCCACGCGGGGGTAAACAGAATGTTAAATAATATTAGGAAGTACTATTATTGGCCAGGAATGAGCAATGACGTATCAGAATTCGTAAAGAAGTGTAAAAGTTGTCAGATTCAAAAGCATACCAATAGGCATACGAAGGAACCGATGGTTATCACATCCACGGCATCCACTGCTTTTGAAAGAGTTAGTTTAGATTTAATAGGTCCTTTAGATGTAGATAATTTAAACTATAAGTATATTTTGACATTACAGTGTGATTTAACAAAATACGTCGAAGCTTATCCTTTAGAAAAGAAAGATACTATTTCTGTAGCTAAGTTATTTGTAAACAATTTTATTCTGAGGTATGGTATCCCTAGAGAGATCATAACAGACCAGGGAACAGAGTTTATGTCATCAGTTTTCACTGAGATTTGCAATTTGTTGCATATTAATAAACTGCATTCAACAGCTTATCATCATGAAACTCTGGGAGGTTTGGAAAATACTCATAAAGTTCTAGGAGCTTATCTTAGAATTCAGTGTGACAATAACAAAACAGATTGGAGCAGTTGGCTTCCATTCTGGTGCTTTTCTTTTAATACTACAATGCACTCTGAGACAAAATACACTCCATTTGAGCTAGTATTTGGCAAAAATTGTAATTTACCATCTAATATAGCACAAAATGAATATGTTGATCCGTTATATAATCCAGATTCTTACCCTTTGGAGCTAAAATACAGACTACAAAGAGCAAAAGCAGAAGCTAGAAAAAACTTATTATACAGTAAGGAATTAAGAAAAAATCATTATGATAAAAATGTAAATCGGTTAATATATAAGAGTGGAGATTTAGTTTTAATCAAAAATCAAGTATATAAGATGATAAGGAATATGTAATTCATAAAAATAATACAAAACTGTTTGTAACCTAAAATACTTTGGTTAATTAAGATAAGATGTTTTTTTTTATTTTGTATAATGTTATGTTAAAAAGTAAACAAAAAGTAGTGATGTAAGCATAGTTTAAGTAAAAAAAAAAAAAAAAAAAAAAAAAAAAAAAAAAAAAAAAAAAAAGAATTATGTACTTAGTAATAACAACATTTTTTTTTTAAAAAAAAAAAGGGGAGGTGTAGTGTGCAGCTCGCCCAACCTTATATTTGTAACTGCACACACCTTTTATGGGCATTATTACACGAATCGTTGAATCGAACACTTCTCTTTTATTTCGATTACATTTGCTGGTGGTGCTACGCACGTTTTTAATTCCAATAATATAATTTTTCTAAATAGGTTATCTTCAGGGACTGTCCTTGTATTATTATGGAGATAGTTCTCATGCATCTTTACCATCTTATTCAGCATCTTCTTCTCAGCAACTATAAAAGTGAAAACTATTGATTTATTTATTAGAAACGTAAAAAAAAACTAAAATTCATTCATTTTCTAAATTAATTTATTCAATTATCTAATTTAAAATTTACATAGTATAAAATACTTAATTAACAATAACTACCTACATATATCACTTAAATAAAAATAAAATAAAACTGCGAACGCGTATAAAAGGACAAGGGTCATAGGGTGTCTTAAAATTCATCCACATCACTGTCAACGTGAAAAGTGCCCAGAACGCTGGCAGCATTGCCACGTTGGATGGCAATGCTGATTCTCTGGCCAAGACAAAACATTTCTATATTCATTTCATAAATCTTCGGTTTATGAAATGTTTGTTTGAAATGGAATCTAATGTTAATTTTATGGGTTCTCTTCGACGTTAGTTGTTTATTCAATTTATTACATACCTACATAATATTAGATACGGAAAGAGTTCGTAAGCAAGCAAATAAGGACTATTAAGTATTTGAGCAGAAGCTAGTGTAATAATTTTCTATTTTCGTTTACACGTTTCTGCAGAGTTTATTGAACTCTGGGTGGTGAAAAATCAATAATATTGAAGGACACTAGGGAGTGTCCTTCAATATAACTGTGCAGTTTCTAATTAATCCCCAGTGATACCCTAATTGATATTAAGCTCTGTGACTGTCCATCGGCTGACAAAAAATGTAAATTGGTACACGGCTTAGCTTCAGCGTCTGTTCATTAATGGAAATAACTAGTCATGACCAAACCATCAGTCATGCCTTGTAATTATAGGTTTTTTTCCCAATAATTGAACTATCAATATCTCACGAAAATAAGACCGTGAAAAAACTAGTGAACATTTTTCACCGGGATTATCTTTACTGTAGCATTACAAATACCATATATAAATAGTCCATTCAGATACCATATGCGAAAAAGAATTAGTGTCAAATATTTAAGTGGGATTTTGTCGCAAATTGACCTTTAGTTACAATAATTTTAATGGTTTAGTAGTTGTTAAAGTCACTGGGCTTCGTGTCTTAGTTTCTAATTCCCACGAGAAATATACTAACGGTCGTTTTATTGCGTAAATGTGTTTGAGGTTTTTAGCGGGTCTATGAATGACAGAATATAGATCTGTTTTCGGCATTTTACAGTATTATAAAATGTAAGGACCACGAAACTGTAAACGCAACCCTCATTAAAATCAATGCTTTGGGCCCAACTGAACCGTCATTTAACCGTCATTAAAATAGAAATGAATGAATAGCCACGTGACGCGGCATCGGCGTGAGAAAACAGAATACGCCGTTAGGATTGTCTATTGTTAGCTTTCTCTTTTTCGTGTTACAATAAATCCCACATGGATATTTAAAATAGGATTGACGTAGGTGCCATGTGTGTAAGACAATCTACACTTGTAATGTATATAAGAACCAGAGAAAAGGTAGATAGTTAGGATCATGCATGTCCTGATAGCTCATAAGTAGGGAGGAATCTAGGTTAGGAATCTAGGTCTAGGGAGTGTAGTAATTTTACCTCACTAAAAGCAACCCAGTAATCACTATATGCATGAAAATGTACCTACAGGTTACCACTAAAAACTTTGTAAACTGGCTATTAAATAAATATCTGGTACCTTCAACACCGTGTCTTAAAGATGTAAATACTATTATTTCAACATTACGCAGAGTCAATAATCAATCAATTAATCAAAAGCGTTCAGCGTCAGGAGTTTATTTCTGTTATTTCAAAGCAATAACTCAAGAAAATTGAGAATAATAATAATAATAGCTAATTTTAGAAGGGATTAAATTTTGTCGGTAGCAAGATTTTTGATGTTGACTGTTCTTTACTCAATATATCAGTTGGAAAGTGAATGTAAGTCAAAATTAGAATGCATATAGGAGAAAGCGAAAGTGTAATCAAGCTTGCAATAGTTTTTTTTATTATAAGAATTAACATATATATAGATATTAGTAGGTATGAACGCTAACAAGATGTTATTTGTATGACTACTTAATCATAATAATGGCTCTGTCTGTAACAACACCGATAGCCATTAATATCGAAGCAGCATGATTTTCGCTCGCTGTCTAGTGTGGAACAACCTATCTAGAACTACCTTCTGCCCGACTTCGTCTTTTTCCTATCATAAGGAACCATACCACTAGGATGGAAAATACCCTTTGTCCTAATCCAGATTGTGGTTCTCTCGTGTGCCATTTTTTCAGTTTTTTGACAATTTTATACAAATCCATTTAGCCGTTAAGGTGCGAAAAGCTAACATCCATACAGACAGATTGAGTTACTTTCGCAGCTAAAATTTTATAAGTATGGAGTACTGTTGAAGGATCAATGACCTGAAAGATTCTGCTGGGGTGGTTGCAGATGGAAACTTTTAGACATAAGTTTACACTCAGCAGAACTAATTTTTCAATTTCAACTAGACTGATTTATCGTCACCATATATCTTAAGTTACTTAGTCTTATATTTTCAATCAAAACTTCGAGAAGGTTAAAAAGTTAAAAGGCAAAAGCTCTGTAAAGGGTGTGGAATAAATGATAGCCATATTTTCCTTAAAATTTACCTCAAATAAAGTTGATATCGTAAATCGTTTCTCTGAACTCAAAATATAATTTGGCGGAAGATTCACATCCGCTAAATTAGCTTATCACTGGGTTTCTTAATACAGGTAGGTACGTATGTTCCGGATGATTTTTATTTTGTGGGCAATCGTTAACTGTATTGTAACCTCGTAAAAACTGATTCACATCCGTACACTTCAACGTAAGGTTCAGTTGAAAACCAGCGTCAGGCAACTCCCAGTTTTGCTGAACTGGACTTTTTTGGCGCAACCGCGGGGCACACTATGTATTATATTACGTTTCCTTTTATTTGTACCTACATTGTGTGTATCTGTGGGTGCCAAATAAACTGGTTTTCTTTCTTTCTTTCTTCTTTCTTTCATAAATATAAATAACTTTTTTCTACACTGACAACGTAAATATAAACGCGTACTTTTTTTCGTGGATAAGATAAAAAACCATTATAGCATTATTTTGTTACAGATAAAGTGTTACATTATGATTCTATTTTTAAATTTCGGTATTGTGTTAATAAAGAATTCGTTTTGAAGTTTATAATTTCAATGTAGAAGTAGATAAAGTATTTTTTTTCCATTACGATACAGGACAAATCCAAGAAGTTAATATCACCAAGGAGTTTCCATATTTTTTTTAATGTTAATTCGGGGCGCGCCATTTTTATAGTACTTATATTTTATAAAGTTTTGATTCCAATTTTTATTTGTCTGTGGCAACGTCCGCTTTAGCGCATGCGCGGGTAATGCGGTGATGTTCTGGGTTTTGGCGCCATTCATACGTTTTGCTGTACTGGATATCATGACTTTTGTAATTCTTGCTTAAAAATGTCTGATATCAGTGAATGTGAAGAAAATTTGACTCCACCCGATATTTTAGGTGCGGCGACGGAAATAATTCATAATCTATTTTACCAGCAAAGTCAAGAAAATTATATGGTAAATGCTATGACAAATTTATGGCGTTGAAAATGCAAAAAAGGTATTTAGTAGGTTCCATCTAGAGTTCAGTTTAGATAAAGTAGTGTATGAAACTGCACTTAACTGGGTATAAAACATTCGTGTAATACTTTTACTTACTTTTTCGTGATACACACTCATGTTTTAATACCCCTTAGTATGCAACAGTTTCATAAAGTACTTTTTTTTATAGCCAACTTTTACTTTTTAGAGTTCCGTAGCCAAATGGCAAAAAAACGGCACCCTTATAGATTCGTCATGTCTGTCTGTCTGTCTGTCTGTATGTCTGTTCGTCCGTATGTCACAGCCACTTTTCTCCGAAACTATAAGAACTATATGATTTTTACACAAAAATAGAAAAAAAATACAATACATTTTGGGGGTTCCCATACTTGAAACTGAAACTAAACATTTTTTTTTTCATCAATCCCATACGTGTGGGGTATCTATGGATAGGTCTTCAAAAATGATATTGAGGTTTCTAATATATTATTCTTCTAAACTGAATAGTTTGCGCGAGAGACACTTCCAAAGTGGTAAAATGTGTCCCCCTACCCCCTGTAACTTCTAAAATAAGAGGATGATAAAACTAAAAAAAATATATGATGTACATTACCATGTAAACTTCCACCGAAAATTGGTTTGAACGAGATCTAGAAAGTAGTTTTTTTAATACGTCATAAATCATAAACCGCAATTTACCAAGTATGGAATTCTTCGTGCGCGAGTCCGAATCGCACTTGGCCGGTTTTTTTAATTTATTGGTGCGTATGGGCTCATTTACTCAATGTATAAAAATTGTGTCTTTGTCAATGGATACGCGCGCTGCGAACTCATGCGTAATGAAAATCTAAATTTGCCACCATACCACATATTTTTTTCGTTTCCACTTTTGTTTTATTTCAACTGTATGATTGAAAATAATATTAACAGTGAAGAAATATTACTACTGTATCAACTTTGATATATAAAAAATACAGCTATTCACTAAATTTTAGGTTCACTTATAGCGAACAGCAGATTTTCTTATTTCAGTGTTGGTCCTATTGTAAAACTTGTTCTTATACATTAGTACTTTATATAATAATCAGCATATGTTTTTTCATCGCTGGGACATAGTACCAATGACTTAAAATCCAGTCTGTAGGTATATCGCAATTACAGAAGTAACCGAGATGCATGTTTATGTATAAGACTCTTAGTACCATAAGTGGCATGATAAATGGAATTAGAGAGAGAAGTTCAAACGTCTCCAATTTAATAGCTCCACTGAAACTCGTGGTTTTGCATCAATTAATTATACCGGCTCATTGAACATTACACCCACTTTTTGTCTCGAAGGCTTTGTGCTAACTTGTAAGAATTAAGAAACCTTATTAAGATTTCAGAGAATGAAAATTCATTTTGTGGAGCGAGTTTATTGTTTCAATTACTTAGGTTAGGTAGGAGAGCAGTGGTGTCCCAGTGGTATCAGCCACGACTTACAAGTTATAGGTCGTGGGTTCGCCTAGGCACAGGCGCTTTACTTTGTGTAAATTATTTCTTCACCACTGCTCTCAAAACGGTGAAGGAAAACATCGTGAGGAAACCGGCATGTCCTAGAACCAAAAATTCGAAGACATGTGACATCCACCAACCCGCACTGGGCCCGCGTGGTGGATTACGGCCCATTCCCTCTAACAGAGAGGAGGCCTGTGTCCCAGCAGTGGACACATTAAATGGCTGATGATGTGATGTGATGTGACTTAGGTTAACCTCCATTCATAGTTTCGATAGCGAAAAGTAAATTAGATTCTAAATGTATTTAGTGTTAATGATTAATTCATTTCTTGTGCATTTACTAATCTGAAGGCGTTGGATTAGCTATGCAATAATCAAACTTGTCATATTCAATTCTATCTTAGAGTTTTCAGTGAGCAACTTTCTAAAGATTGATAGCCTCCGTCAAGCCTTAATCTCAAGATTTAAATTGTTGTAACGTTACGGCCATCAAAATTGATCATCATAAAAATAAAATGTTATGTTAATTCATTAATAATTTCGTGTCAATCATTGATATCTGTTTTAAGGTCACATAATACGACTTTTTGTTTCGATTCATCGTTGCATCACGGCAGGTCAAAATGCTCGCAATATGTATAGTCGATGGGGCTGAAATGTTCTGGAGTGGCTACAGCGTACCGCAAAACGTTGCGAGTGGAAGGTTTCTTTCTAGGTGGAGTGATGACCTTGTCAGAGCTGCGGTAATCAGCTGGAAGCGAGATGCACATGACCGATCGAGGACCCGAAACTTTGTGGCCTATGTCCAGCAGTGGACGTTCGCCGGATGAAATGATGATAATGATGATCGCTGCAGTGCTACTTTTGGCTGCTAGAAGCTTTTGCCTTGCGTAACTACAACGATGTATACGCGAATATGTTGATGCTGTATCGCTACTAACGCGCCACTGCATGATGCAGTGGCACGATAGTAGCGTATTTGCATAATAATGAAGAATATTATTAACAGTACCGTATAGACATAAACTTACTAAGTAACTGTAGCGAATTATTTAAAATATAAATGTGGATGGATGGAGAGGGGGCGGGATGGCCAAAGAAAAGATAGATGGACTGTGTGAGGAGTAATATGAAAGATAAGGAAGTCAGTGATAGCGTGATGGGAGACAGCAAGGAAAAGCACTTCGCATAGATAATATGTTTCTGTCAGAAATAGGAAGGTTAATCCATGTCTCGTATAAGAATTCGCTGTAAAGTAATCGCTTTCAATAAATACTTGTTTTTTTTTCTAAAAACTTGTTTGACTGAACAATAAAGCCTTTAGTTCTGAACTTATTTATGGCGGGCATTTTGTTACTAAGTCTAATTGATCGGCCGTCAGCGTTTCTTGATAAATGGTGCTTTTATCATGAGAACCAATGCCTATGTATTTATTAAATTATGACGAAGGATCAATAAAGGCATAGAGGCCGTAGCTTTGTGCGAGGTAGCATCGTATAAATGTGTAGCGTAGCAAAGAACTGCAGGGATGGTGTTCAAAGACGTAGATAAAGAGACTCTAGTCTAGATAAAGTACATTTTGGACTTGAATTTGTCCAGAGTCTATGATGGCGTAGATGTGTGAGAGGTAGCGCTGCAAAGATTTTCAATGAAGGAAAGACTTGTTAGGAGTTAGGTAACTATAGCATGTATGCAAAATTATAATGAAGCAATATATAACAACAACAACAACAAAACACAACAACAACTACAACTTCTTCAAGAATTAAGCGATGTAGCAAAGCACGTAAATGCTAGCGTACACCGGGGAAGGCAAGGCATTTCATCATTACTCAGCGTAAATTCATACGTATCAAGTAGTAACAAGATACAAATGTAAATGTTTAGAGATTGATCCCAAAGTATCAAAAGAGATTGCCTTTCGGCATTGAAGAGCGCGCAACAGGATGCCGCGGCGAGATGCGCTGGAGTCCACTAAATCCTCTGCCCGGCCGTCCCCGGTGTGCGCTGGCCTCAAGTCATGCAACATATAAAACGCCATCAACCTCAACCTTTAAAATCAGTCTTTCTTTTTTTACGTACCAAAAACAATGGTGCAGTAGATATGACACCTTAAAAACTTTTGTAGCTATCATCTCTTTTGCGTGAATTTGGTTCATTTAAAAATAAAACTTTAAGTTACTATTTACTTTTCGAAATAGTAAAACTTTTTTTAGGGACACAGATTACATCCTTTTTTATATTATTTCAATGCTTGAGGGCTGAGGGGTACCTACCCAGCTGATGAAACCTTCTGTACCTATGCATCTTTCTTGTCTTATTAGGTACCTTCCTAAATAACTTTATCTCTAAACTGCTTTAGCAACACCCAAAGCTCATTTGTAGCTCGTTTATCTCTTGTAAATGATTTTAGACAACTATATGCATTGCAAATTAAGCTGCTTACAAAATGAAACGGAATTGCACTTTCATACGAAGAAACAGATTTTCAATCTGTTACACACAGTTATGTTTATTAATTCAGTGCAGGCCTTTATTAGTTTTAGAATTAGATTTAACTCGTTTCTCGTTTGATATTAATTTTACAATCACACCAACATTCTCGTATAGATCATATAGTTGGAAAAAGGCTGACGATGATAAAATAATAATACTTATTATGAAGGTTTGATTAAAAAAAAATGGCTCTGATTAGGATTAAATCTTAAATCAGTTAAAATAGATAGGTTTTGGTATTGAATTGAAAACTAAATTCCACGAAGCCGTTTCCATGGTCGAACAATAAAACATACTGGGATGTGCCACCGTCACATCGTGGGCTATTGGATACTCCATCCTTACGCACAATATGTTTTGGTAATGCTTTTATAGTTCGTAAAGCTAAGGAGTAAGGAGGTGACGGTGCGTTTAGAAACGCCCTAAAAAAAATAACAATGATGCATTATATTACATGATGCCGGTCCTGTCCTGCTGGTATAATTAAGTACCACCCAAAAACCAATACTGTTAGGCACCGGTAGTAAGAAAATTTTACTATTAAAGAAATTTTTGTATAACGGTATCCCTAAAATTTACCTGTCAAATAAGCAACGCGGGCTCTATCTTTGTAAAACGGTACTGTAGGCCCGTTATTGTCTTGTTCACTTCAAGAAAACCTCCCTGCCAGCAACCTAAATGACTTTTGGCATAATGATGGCGATTATTTACTTCGGAAACAAATAAAAACGAGGAATACAACACACTCTTGACACCTGACATAAGTGACAAACGATTAGTTCCGATTTCGCCGCGCGCAGACTTATCTTGCGCGCACTCTATGCTCTTTTTCGACCAATGCCATTTTGTTTTTTAGTTGTGTTATCTTTATTTGGCGTATTTTAATTGTTGTTGAATTGAGTGAAGAAGTATTAATATTTTAATTGCTATTAAATTGTTACTTAATTCATGAATTTTCATAGCTTTAATTTAATTTTAACCTTTTTATCTTACGACGTGGGCAGCTATCCAGGCAGCAGCTCGGACAGGAAGTCGTGGAATGTCCGAGGTAGGCAGGTAAACAGGCAGCAACGACGGACATGCAGGCAATCGGGCAGGTAGGCAGGTCAGCAGACACCACGGGTAGATGGTCAAGGCAGGCAATCAGGCAGGTAGGCAGTAGAATAGATAGCAGGACGGATAGACAGGTAAACGGGTAAGTATACGTAGGCTCCGAGTGGTATGGAGGCCGGCTATGGCTTAATACGCCTAACAGCGAGGCCTTTGATGCCACGAGATGGCCGTTGAGGGTATGTTTCCAGGAAATAATGCTCTCGGGAACCACACAAAATATATATTTTATTGGAGCACTTCCAATAATAATAGTTTTACATAAGCTGATAATTCACCGTTTTAAGAGTTTCAGAATAGAAAAATACACTTAGTATTCTAGTACACAGTATCACCCACTATCCGCGTTCAGACCAGACACTAGACTAAAAAAGCTGAAGCCCGTTTTTCATTCCTTCTGCCATCCCTTCTAAATTTCAAATTCAAATCTCAATAAGACCAGAACGAATAAAAACGGCTTTACAAAGGCGGGTCAGTATGCTCAAACCTTACAATAATGTACAACTAGCTTAAGGAAAAGTCTAGGTAGTCCATGGTACCTATGGTATGTCTATGGCTTTAAGAAAATGAAATGAAAATGTCAGAGTATAAAAAATTCCATAATTTTGCAAATAAGCAATAGAAATTAAGTTAAAGAATACAAATCAATCAGAAATAACTAAAAATATGCTTTACAGGTAATAAGAATATCAAAGAATACTTATAAAAGAGTTACTAAAATTGATACAATATCAAAAGATATGAAGATGGTATATGGAGTGTTATGAAACGTAAGTAGATCTTGAATAAATACCACATGGTTTATTTCATCTTGTGTTTCTGGAATTTTAGGTAGGGTTTTAAAATGTTTTCTGCTCTTTTTTGGAATGCTTAGAGAGAGTGTAACTCGCAGTAGTCTGTCGTCCGATGGATACTTTACCATGTTTAACACTTCATAGTTCAATACTAGTTTAGGGGTGTTTGTCATTATAAAATCTATTTCAATTTTAATATTGTTGTCCGGTGATATCCATGTCCACTTTCTATTAAGTCTTTTTTTGAAGTAGGTATTAATTATGGATAGTCTGTATTCATATGCATAATCTATCAGGCGCTCTCCTCTTTCATTTCGCTTTCCAATCCCATACTTCCCTATGATGAGATTTTGTTCTTTTCTGGGTTGCCCAATTTTCGCATTGAAGTCTCTCATTACTAGTATTTTATCATCGGCTAATGCATGTGCTTCCTTGAGATTGTTATAAAATTCTTGCATTTCTGATTCATTGGCTTTTTCCGTTGAAGCGTATGCCTGGATTATTGAGATATTCAGCTCACCAAGATTCAGCTGTAATAATGCTACTCTTTCTGAAATACCAGTGAAGATTTTTATTTTATCTTTAAGTACCATTGTTATTAGGAATCCTACCCCATATAAGCCTCTTGTTTGACCAATGTAGCAGAAAATATAGTCTGGGTACTCTTCTATGAAACAGCCCATGCTTCTTACCTCCGAAAGCCCCAATATGTCACAATTTATACTTTCAAGTGCATAAGTTAATTCAAAATATATTTCTCTTGACGATAGGGACCTCACGTTGTAAGTGCAAATTTTTAAACATTGTTCATGTGTGTATTTTAATTTGTAACTTGATCTGTTCTTTATAGATGGAGGGTGGTGGTCTAATTCCCCACGATGACCAGTCGGCTTGGGAAATGTATTGATTTTATTAATTGATGGTTCTACTAGCTTACTTATTGTTGTGTTCCGAGGGCTGATGACCTCATCCTCGTTTTGGTTCTCTGATACTGGAATTTTGGCTGTAAACGAGTTGCTTCGGACTCTCATTACGTCGAATGCATTGATCCTGTTGATTTTAGAAGCTTTAAACTGCTTTCGAGGCTGGCTTGAAGTTTCAGGCGAAATGAACTCGTTTTGTTTCCTTTTTTCCGTAGCAGTGTTTCCTTCTTAAATTATAAGTTTGTCGTGTTTCAGAACTGCAAAATTGCCTTTGTTTCTTTCTTCTTTGAGTTTTGGTATTAGCTCCCTTCTTTTCTCCATTACTTCTCTTGTGTAGTCCTCAGAGACATAAGCACCTTTGAGTTTCTTCTTATTTATCATGACTTTGTTTTTCATCCAGTTGTTTACAAATAAAATTAGTATTGGTCTTGCTCTCTCGTTTTTTTCATCTTTTTTACCAATTCAATAGAGAACATCAATATCCCTTTTTTCCAACGAAATATTGAGATCGTTTTTGATTTTTTCTGTCACTTTTACCAAGAGATCCAAATATGACATATTATTTTCACTTTCTTTAAGACCATAAATAATGATATTATTTCGTCTATTGCTAACTTAAAATATCTTTGGTTTGTTTTTCCATTTCGATTTTCATCTGTTCTAAGAATGTTTGGAGGTGATCCATCGTGCAAGCAAGTTGTAGGTAAAACGAAACGTAATTTTGTATTTCCGAACGCAGCTTATGCCTTATCTATGACTTCCGTAGACAGAGTTTGGAGCTCAAGTGGGTACTATAAAAGTTGACAATGACAGTGTTGACACTTACTTGTCTGTTGTATGTAGATGTCAATTGTGATGACTCTGTTTTTCCCGTTGTTTATATTTCAGAACACATATAATTTCGGCACTAATTTCACACTTTTTTTCGTTCTAATAGCACTTTGTGACGTTATCTTCAAGGTTCAGGTGTTTTCTTCGTTGTTGGAGACAGTTTTGCGGTTATTTTGGAATTAAAACGGCAAGGACACTGAGCTACGTGTTCTTATTATGACAGCCGGAACCGGAATTTTCGAAATCCTCACGTGTGTAGTACCAGTCATTTATTTTGTTTATATTAATTGAGGTTAAACGAAAAAGTCATTAACATTTAGCTAATCAGTATATTGAACTCGCCTTTGAGTTTTATGAAAGGAAATAAATAAGCCACGCCAAAGGTTTCACTTTCATCAAAGGAAATAAAGACTGTTTGTTTGGTCTAATGATCGCAAGTACAGTAGTTTAGCAGTAGCGGAGCATGAGGTCCTAGGTGGTCATTCCCGGGGCGGGAAAACTGAATAAGGGTTATACCATGTGACATTTCTAAGCAGCAGTCCGGAATCTGTATGTGCCCGGAATGAAAGAAAGGAAGAATTAAATAAAGAGAGAAATAAAGAAAGCAAGTAAGAAAACTAGTTTATTTGCCACACACAGATACACCCAATGTAGGTACAAATAAAATGGAACTTATTTTTATCTTTTTAATACTTACATAGTATAATCTTTGTTAACGAAATTAACTATTAACGAGACTAGTAATGTAAGAAAGAGCTTGCTTAATGTCAAAGTAAATACATTATTTTAAGGTTACAAATGTATCCTGCCTATAAAGTACACCTATGCTCCTTGGAGCTTTGAAAAAAGTACTAAATGACAAACATATTTTCGCGTGGTTGCCTTAAATTTAATTAAAATAATTCGATTTACATATACTAATTTCATGCAAAATTTGAAATACATTGCAAAAAAATCTAAAATATGGTACTTAATAAGATGCTGAATTTTTTTTTAGATTTTAACCCTACACTAACTTCATTCTGACACGTCTGAGCCTAACACAAAATAAATTATGTAGTGATTTAATAATATAACTAGAGCCACAGATAATTACTGCTAGAGCTAAAAATCCGCTCACTGTGAAAATGATTGCCTATGTGAAAAAAAAAACATGCATCGGCCTCTTTAACAGCCCATTCTACCTACACACTATTTTCATATCATAAATATTTAATACTTCGTATGAATATTTTTAACAGAGGCTGTGAATACCTACCTAACTTAGTCTATACCAATATTATAAAGAGGAAAGATTTTTTTGTTTGTTTGTTTGTACCGAATAGGCTTCGAAACTACTGGACCAATTATAAAATTCTTTCACCAATAAAAAGCTATATTATTCCTGAGTGACATAGGCTATTTTTTAATCCCGAAAACGGGTCCTGTGGGGTGGCCCACGGGAGCGAAGCCGCTGGGAACAGCTAGTCTCAAATAAAGTGAAATATCACTTCATGATACGGTTCTCACGTCATGATAAGTACCTACGTGTGTTATTTAGAATTCGTTCTCGGAAAAGTGAAAGAGTTAAAAATACATTTTTCAATAACATATAACTCCTTTATTGAACTCGTTTAATACCACGTACCTAGACATATTAAAAGTCTGAGTGATGGCGCTAAGAGCTAGAGCGACAAACTGTGAACGAATTTGTATGTGACTGGTTTTAATAAGGTTGGAAAATGTTGAATTTGGCACACATTTTTTATAATTATTGAGTTGTGCTTAATTAAATTAGATCATGAAAGTAGCCTGTATTCGCTATATATAAATAAAAACCTAATAAATGGAACAAAAGGATAAAAAAAAAACCTAAGTACAATTTCAAACCTGGGTGAACAAAAATAAAAAAAACTTTGCATACGCTAAAATATAGCGTACCTATGCAAAGTTTTTTATTATGTTAAGAGATATTCTGAAACAAAGATTCATAAAGTAAAGTTTGCATGTGGTTCCACATCATTAAAACACGATTTTGGATTAGTTTTAGCAAGTGGTTTTACTCGCCTGTTTCTGGATAAAAATATCAAATGCCATTATTGAGGCCATGGTTTTTTACCCTTGTTCCATATTTCATCCAAATCCGTTATGCTAATTGATTAACAAACATATTTTAGCGTTTAAAATGGATTCGTAGAATAGGATAGGATATAAATAAGCATTTTACTAAACATGAATACAAAATTGTTAAGTCTCTTGATGTCGTCAGCAAGTGAGGGTGTATTTTCAAAGCACCAACTTTTATAGAAATTTTCTCTGTAGCGATTTTAGTGTCGTATATGAACAAACTTGATACCGTGTCAATTTTTTTTACCACAGCTGATGGATACAACTGGAAACAAGCTAAGGTTTCGGTACATTTTCCTGAAAGAGCAAAGGCAAAAATATTAAATTTTTCTTGGAGTAAAATGCATGATGAACGTGGAGATGTAGCTAAATTCTACCTACTTAGGATTGGTATCCCCGTTTCTAAAATTCTTCTCCCTCAGTATAATTTCAGCAAACCGCCACCTCCACTAGGATCTGCGCAGGACCCGGCAACACAGACCTGTGGTCGGTCACCCCCATTCTGTGCCAAGTCCCGGTACAGGGCCATTGATGGGTCTTGCAACAAACTCCAGAGACCAACTTGGGGTACGCCCCAGAAACCATAAGGACAGCTTGCGCCTTATAATTATGCTGATGGTAGGTACCTTGTCAATTTTGGTATATTTCAGTGTCAGAACAGATATAGTTAATTTGTTGATTTTATTTTGTAAACGTTAAAGCTACATAAAACGTACAAAAGTGAACTTAATGATTTAGAATTTCTCTACCAGTCATTCAATGGTAGTGAAGAGATAACATGACGGTGCGATGATGGTGCATTGTTAGAAAGTATTTTCTTTTTACCCGGCTGCAAGGAAAGGGCGCACGTATTTTGTATGTATGTATTTTTGTATGTTTGTTTGTATGTATGTATTGAGGAGCTCGTGGCTAAATAATAACAGCCGCACTGGTCGATCATCAAGGTTAAGCAACGGTTGACGAGGTCGGTCCGTGGATGGGTGACCATTTCAACATACCGAGTTTCCTCCGTGCCTCAGAAAGCACGTTAAGCCGTTGGTCCCGGCTGTCATTTGAAGATCTTTAACAGTCGTTACGAGTAGTCAGAAGCTTGAGATCTGAGACCAGTCTTGCCAAGAGGTATCGTGTTACCCAGTTATTGGCCTGTGGAGGTCAGATAGGCAGTCGCTCCATGTCAAACACTGGTACTCAGCTGAATCCGGTAAGACTGGAAGCCGACCCCAACAACAATTGGGGCAAGGCTAGGCAGATGATGATGTTTGTATGTATGTATGTAATATTCTTTATTACCTCGTATCTTTCAAATCACTTGACAGATTTTTATAAATAAGACATCATTAGATAGGTCTTGGCCGCCCAAGTGTTTTAGTTAAATGCCAATAAAAAAAGGAACATGGCTGATTTCGGGCGCCATATTAAGGGATTTGCATTTTTTTTCCGTCATAACCCATCGAGTTTGGTATCAAAATGAAAGGTGTCTTATAGGTGATAACAAAAATATATACCACTTAAATGTTTAAAAGCCATTCGAAAAAAAAGGAGGTTTAACTAAAAAGTTGTGAAAAAAAGTTTATAAAAGCAAAACACAGGGGAAATTAGATACCTATTAATGAATATCACCAAGCTCTATCAGTGTTTAACTGTTGTACGTTTATTTAACTTTTTAGAAATTTTGTTAATTAAGATAGGAGCCCAAATAACCAAATAAACAATGTGACAAGAAAATAGGCTTGCTTCAAGAATGTAAATTCTGCATCGGCTCAACGTAACAAATGATTTTCGAATGTATGAAAAAGCGCCCCGGATCGGTGCTCGGCTTATGCAAATGTCTAAAATTCCCACGTTTCAGGCATTTGCATGCTATTTCACTCGTCACAAACGGAGCTTTATTATTGATGCTTGCCCAGTTAATCGACAAATTGAGCCCAGTAGCATTGTTAAAGGGAATTTAGTCTCGAACTCACAACTGTTAAGTGATCTTTGAAGAATTATAGTGGCATCTTTAATTGGATATCCAAGTATCCTCCAAAGTTCTTCGGCCTTTCTATTGTATGAATCAATTTAATATATAACTTTTATTTGCATTCAGGATAAACATTCTCTTTTAAAACGTTTTATTGCTTTGTCTCGTCTGTTTCAGCTCTGATTACTAGCCTCTAGAGTCTTGGATTATTAGCAAAATCGTATATCTAATAAAAAAATAATTTGTTTACCATAAAACATTGTTATAATGTAAACAAAACAATGATTGAATTATAAAGCAAAACATATAGGTACAATATAGGTAATAACGAGAAAAATAATTTAAGTCACTGATAAAAAAATGTAGGTAAATTGAAAGTCGGTTTATTAACCGATTGAATGCCGTATTTACCGAAAAAATTCGAAAGCAATTGTGTCCCGCATAGATCCACATTTTAAGGCACTCAAGCGTATAAAGCAATAAGCTGCAGGTACAGAAGTGTAATATTATTTTTAGCTTTGTTATACTCAGGTTTATCATCATAATAGACTAATCACATAAGAATAATAACAACCTATAGAGGAAATACCAAGGATATAGGTATTAAGGACATGCATTCAAAATTACACGAGCGTAGGTAATACGCGCGTAGTAGGAATGACGGTTCGTAGCTAGATATGCAAACTACGCGCGAAGCCTGCATAGCCGCGCACAGCGTGCGTAGTATGCATGACTTTGAGAGTGTTTGTTACGGATGAATCATTTTTTTTTGTTTCAATTAAATTCGAATAAATTTAACTACTTGTTTTTTTTTATATGTATAGACAGGCGTTTGACCACTATCTCACCTGATGGTAAGCGATGATGTGGTCGACGATGGAGCACGCTTACCTAGAAGTAACCTATTCACTCTTGACTTAAAGACTCCCAGGTTGTGTGGGTGTGTTTGTGGCCTTTAATTTAAGAAATGCTTCTAAGCAAGCGAGTTCCCTCATCGACCACATCATCGCTGATCAGTATGATTGTCTTCAAACGCCTGTCTATCAATATAAGACAAAAACCTCCCAAGACACTGACTGCAGTTCTTATAAAAAAAAAATATCTTGTATTTATCTGAGTATTGTAATTCCCTTCCTTTCACAATCAATCATTTCCGCTGGCTCCATTTCCAATAAGATAATTTACCTATTTATCATTCACTTTCAGTCGAAGGGGATTGCCGCCATTTTCCTTAGTTGGCGACGTTTTAATGAATGATTTTGACGCTCAACAATTAATGTATCGCGCATATATAACGCGATATATATAGGGATTTGTAAATTTAGACCTAATGGCGCAGGATGTGAACAGGGTGAAAGGGTTTAGGGATTTATATGGGGGTGAAATATTCCCATAAGGTAGCGAGTGGAGCGTGATAGATTATGTGAGCAGATATCTACACATTTGGGAAGCTTTTAGAGAAATTATGTTTAGAGCTTTCTTCCCTAATTTTGTGGAAAATTAACACTTTTGTTTTTATCTCTGCTTTTATGGAAGTTTTATTTCATTACTTGGTAGGTATTTTTAAAGTGTATGTAAATTTCTGTCTAGATATTATGAGTAAAACTAAAACCGTTAAAAAAGTTACGATTGGTAAGCAATATACGAGAATATGAAATCAAGGTTTTATAAATTTTCAGTGGGTATCTACAATCTGCCTTTTAATGTGTAGGTTATATTGGATAAATTATTTTTCTCAAGAGATAAAATATTTTTCTTTTCCAGGTGTAAGTGCCATGACAGTCTCATCCTCCGGCCGTCCACTCCCGAACCCCCGAGACATCAGTCTCCAGCTGTTCCCCGACCGCCAACTGATCAATCCCGTTTGGAACCTCAACACACAACAGTGGGAACAAACTGTCACCCACGAAATGTCACTTACAGCCGGCGTAGTACAGTCCCGTAAGTTCTAACATAATTTCTCAGAAATCAAAAAAAAAAATTTTTTGTTAGTTTGTTTCCTTATTGTAGGTACACTTGGCAAAAGAGTTTGGTATATTAGCAATAAATAAATGTTCGTGCAAAGCTTCGACAGTATTGTAGTCTTTAAAACATAACATAACTGGAGCAAATATTATTTAGGCTATTTACAAAAAAAATACATTTAGTATATTTATTTAACGGTTCAAAGCGTTCTTAGGGTGCTGAGACTTAACTGAAAGAGGTTATGAAGAAGACATTATTAAAGACATTTACAGATTTTTTGAGCTAATTTTCGTTTCACAAGTAAATATTAATGAACATCTCAATAACTTTATTATCAGCAATCGATCGTGTCATAAAGAATAAAAAAATAAATCAAATTGAAATAAAATAGATTTGAAATTGATTTAAATGTCAAAAAAATAGTTGTCTAACTACTACACTCCCTCATACTTAGCTGTTCAAAATCAAAATCAATTTTTTTATTTCATATAGGCCTACATGGGCACTTATAAAACGTCGACAATGTGCACGGTTCGGGTTGGTCGTTTCCTATGGAGAAGAACCGGCAAGAAACTCCATGGTTACTCTTTTAAAAATATGGTTTGGTTTTACAATATTTCCTTGTTACAGCATTAGTACTTAGATATGTGGGGACAACGTAGGCCCGACAATAAGTCGTGAGAAAACAAAAAAAAAAAGATTACATATTATTTAAACAAAAGAAAATAAAACGAGTTAAAAAGTTAACAAGCATCTAGAAGGTCTACAATGTTCACACATTTACAAAATAATCGGTAAAGGAATCTATACAAAAGTAAAATTAAAAAAAAAGAAAAAATCTAACATGTGGCACAAATATTGTTATCAGTGCTGTAACTATTCTTAGCAAAGGGCTATGAAGATGATTGAAAACCATTGTAAAAAGAATAATCAAAAGAAGGAAAAAAAACAAAGAATTAATGAGATTGAGAATAGTTAGAGACAACCACGTATTTGTGCCGTTTATGAGTTACCAGGGAAGCCGCATGCGCAGAAGGAGCAAGCAAAATTTTTATCTTCAACGTAGTCCTTGATTTTATAATATGCTTTTTTAACAAGGACACGTTTGATGTAGTTTTTGAACTTTCCATCGGTCAGTTCTATAACTGACTTTGGCAACTTGTTATAAAAGCGTATACTGTTTATATAAAAAGACTTGCTAGTTTTTGTTAATCTGAATTTGGGTATTACAATTTCGTGCTTACTGCGTGTATTTAAATTATGTAAGTCGCTTCTAGTTTTGAAAAGCCCTCGATTTTTGCGGACATACAAAATACATTCCAAAATATAGAGTGAAGGTAGAGTCAGTATATCGATTTCTTTAAATTTTTCTCTAAGGGACTCGCGAGGACCCATTTTATAGATCGCGCGGATTGCCCTCTTTTGTAAGATGAAAATTGAGTCAACATCTGCTGCTGATCCCCACAGCAGAATGCCATAAGACATAATACTGTGGAAATAAGCATAATATACTAACCTAGCTGTGGCTACATCGGTTAACTGCCTTATTTTCCTTACTGCATATGCAGCTGAACTTAACCTACCCGAAAGAGTTCTAATGTGCGCGCCCCACTGCAGTTTTGAATCGATAGTAATCCCTAAGAATACAGTTTCAGCTATAACTTGAAGACTTTTGCCGTCAAGATTCAAATTTAGGTCTCGTTGTGGTACATTTGGTAAAGAGAACTTAAGAAATTTAGTTTTTGTCGCATTCAGTAAAAGATTGTTAGCTGCGAACCATTTTGTGAGAATAATAAGACTTTCGTTGACATGTAAGACATCCGTATCTTTCCTATCTATTTAAAAAATTAGCGAAGTATCATCAGCAAATAGAATTATATCCGATAATTTGGCCATCATAAAAGGGAGAACATTAATGTAAACAAGAAAAAGGAAAGGGCCGAGAATTGAACCTTGGGGCACGCCCATCTTGACTAGAGACCCGGAGGACGTCACCCCATTAACATTCACTTTTTGCTGTCTGTTTGATAAATATGAAAGCACAAGATCAGCAGCTTGTCCTCGAATTCCGTAGTGGTGTAATTTACAGATCAGTGTGTTGTGGTCGACGCAGTCGAACGCTTTTGAGAGATCACAAAAAATGCCAATGGCATCCTGGGACTTCTCCCAAGATTCCAAAATGTGACTGATGAGTTTTACTCCCGCGTCCGTAGTCGACCTACCTTTCGTGAAACCAAACTGCTGACTATGCAGGATCCCATTTGAATTGAAGTGAGACAACATCTGATCCAGCATGATTTTTTCATAGATTTTACTCAATGCTGGAAGCACGGATATAGGTCTATAATTAGAGGGATCACTCTTACAACCTGATTTGAAAATTGGTACTACTTTGCTGTGTTTCATTAAGTCAGGAAACGTGCCGCTGTCCAAACATTGATTGAATATGCCTGTTAGGACAGGAGCAATTGAGTCAATAATATCTTCAAGAACCCTAACGGATATCCCCCATAAGTCTTCAGTATTTTTTATATTGAGACTTTTGAACACGTTTTTAACTGTATCAATACATATTGGTTTAAATTTAAAGGTCGGTATGTCTTTGGTAAAGTTTTCTTTAAGAAGAGCTTCAGCTAATTTAGATGAGGAGGGAAGAGACTTCGTAACCTCTAACGGAATGTTGGTAAAGAACTTTTCTAATGTCTCAGCGACTTCTTGCTTATCAGAAATGGTTTGATTATTTATTTTCAAAAACAACTCATTCTGATCGCGTTGTTGTGTCTTTCCAGTTTCTCTATTTATTAATTGCCACACAGTTTTTATTTTATTATTTGAAACACCAATTTTGTTAATTATTATTTGAGATTTTGCTTGAGCGCAGACTCTTTTAAATATTTTGGAATAGTTTCTAACATAAGTGTGAAAAACTTTATCGGAAGTCAAAGATTTTTCGTAATATAAATTATATAAGATATCTCGGCTTTTTCTTATGCCGCTTATGTTATATGCTTATGTTATGCTCACTGTACATTAAAGACGTTCAAATCGGGTAGGTATAGATTTACGCTAGGATTATCGGATTCTGTCCAAACATTTTTTCTTACGTGAATCTTTGTGACATTGGTAAAGTGTTACAAAAAATAAAGTATCAGCAATGATTCTTTAAATCTTCATTTGGTTTGATCAATTTAATCTGTTTTTACTTAATTGAAAGATTTAATTGTGGTCTTCCAATAGAAAGTTTCTAGAATAATCTTTTTAGTATCTGGATGTACCCATTATTTGTAATTATGAAAGAAAGTAAACCAAAGAAAGAAAGAAAAATGGTTAATCCAAATTTAGAGTAAAGCTTCTTTCTTGTTAATTTTCTTTATTAATTAATTTTAATATTTTTTTTACAGCCTATTCTACTGAAGCTGAGAGTAAGTTTGAGTGTGTGTGTGTGTGTGTGTGTGTATATGTAATACTAAAAATAATCATTTTTGTTGCATCAGTCTCTAACGTTTTATGTCACAATATTTAATTTATGTACATACATATTTCTACGTAGGCTATTATAGGCCAATTAGCCTCCCTCCATCACTGTATAAATTATTTACTTCAACTATAGATAAGTGAATCAGTGATACACTGGAGAAAAGCCAACCGATCGAACAAGCGGGATTTCGAAGAGGATATTTAACGGTAGATCACATCCATTCTCTGGAGATGCTTATTGAGAAATATCAAGACTGTCAACGTCCTCTTTACATAGTGTTTATTGATTACCAGAAGGCTTTCGATTCACTCTTACATACCTCTATATGGAAAGCTCTACAAACACAAAACGTGAAAAAGAAATACGTACAGGTCTTAAAATACCTCTACGAGAACACTACAAGTAGAGTGAAACTCGAGACCAAAGGACCACTCATTCCCATCAAAAGAGGAGTACGGCAAGGTGATCCTCTATCACCTAGAATTTTTATAGCGGTCCTAGAATCTATAATCGGCAAATTAAATTGGGCGAAAGTGGGCATATGTGTGAAAGGAAAATATATAAGTCACTTGAGGTTCGCCGATGACATTATCCTGCTATCAGAAAATAGCTCAGAGCTCGAGTTAATGCTAAACACGCTACAAGAAGCAAGCAGAGAGGCCGGACTGGAAATAAATCTGAGTAAAACCAAGATTATGACTAATTCCTCACAAAACTCAATACTTCTCAATAACGCACCAGTGGAGTACGTTGATAGCTATATCTACTTGGGAAAACAAATATCGTTTGATAAAAATAATAACGACGCAGAAGTAGATAGAAGAATTATAACGACGTGGAAGAAATTTTGGAGTGTAAAGGAAATAATGAAAAGCCAAATGCCGATGAAAATCAAGAGTAAAGTCATGAACTCATGTTTGCTACCTTCACTTACATACGCGTGTCAAACATGGAAGTTCACACATCGAGTAAAGCATAAAATTACGTCCTGCCAGCGAATTATGGAGAGAAGTACTACAAAAATAAAAAATAAAACAGAAAATTCGGCACTGTCTTATCAGACAAAAGACTAAAGTAACAGATGCTGTCACCTATGCTCTAACGCTTAAATGGAGATGGGCAGGACACGTAGCGAGAATGAGTGACGACCGTTGGACTATTCGGATGACGTCATGGCCTGGCCCTACAGGCAATAGAAAACGAGGAAGACCGATCACTAGATGGGCAGACGACATCACACGAGTAGCTGGAAAGAATTGGATGTCAGAAGCCAGCGACCGCGATCACTGGTCATCCCTGGAGGAGGCCTTCACTCTCACCATGTGAGAGGTTCATGCATGCCAAATTAACTTTTTTAAATACGCAATTGATTTTATTGATTTTTTTTAAATTTATTTTATTTGAATTGATTTTGACATTTTATTTTGGATGATTTTGTTTTAATTGATTCTATTTTATTTTAACTCATTTTATTTGGTTTCATTTGTTTTAATTTATTTAATTTGAATCGATTTTGACATTTTATTTTGAATGCTATTATTTTAATTGATTCTATTTTATTTTAACTTATTTTATTTGGTTTGATTTAATTTGATTGATTTTATTAGTTTATTAAACTGAACTAAACCTATGAGATGTAAACTTTATTGAATGCATGAAATAAAAGGCTTTTTTTTATTTTTTTTATTTTATATTTCTGCGTATGAATCTACCACTTTCGCATGATTTTTAGAATATAGATTAAGTTTATGAATTTTAGAGGAGAACCCAAAATTGGCTTATATAAAAACCTGGGTCTATGTAGCACCTAAATACTTTAGACTTGTACGAGTCTAAACACAAGACCTTTCGCCAATATAAATTCTTGTTAGATAGGTAATCTATCAAACATGTTAAATGGTTATTAAACTTGGTAAATGGTTTGATTTAAATTCATGAATCTGTTTACTGAAATAGGTTAACAAGTATATATTTTCGAAATACCTACAAAAAGTGATAAAGTGAACATAGATGAATAAAGAAATCGTATCGTAAAAGAAATATCTACTACTATAACGAATACTCTCGACAGTCAAACAGAAAAACAAAGCTGTTCGCATATCGATGAAAATATTTGAACATATCACTGATTTTAAGAGACAATTTTCTATCTTCCTTATGTTATATGTCTTTTTACGATCAACTGCTCAAAGAGTAAGAGAATTGTTGACAATGATGGACAAGACTTAATAAAACCTTTTCTATTATATAGAAAATGGTAGGTCAGCAATATACGGAAAGGATAATTGTTTCACAAAAATATTTCATGCAATGACCTTGCGGTGTATTTTGTTTAGACAAATGTATGATGCTAAAAATATAGTAAGTATGTTTCTAAAGCTTATCTTCGTTTTTTAAAAAAAATACGCCGCGACATATTTAAATATTTTTCTGCATTTATCTAGATCGATATACCTATTTTTAATTTTAGAGTCGTATTTCACTGTGTTTAAATTGTAAACGCAACACCACATCATTTTGTAAAGTAACACCAAACGTGCCTTATACGAAGAGCACTGTTGTAGAAAAAGCTTGAAAATCGTTCAGACCGACTCAGGCTGTAGCTGTTTCCATACCTAAGGTTCTCTGTAGTTAAAAGGGCATTTAATCAGTGATAACGATTGTTGATAATTAGAATGAATAGATTGAACACGACACATTTTAGTATCGCATAATCATAATCCTACTATCCTGCTAATATTATAACATTTTTTTAACAAAAAAAATAACTTTCGAAATAATGAAGGGAAAAACAAAAAATAAAAAAAGTTAAAATAAAAAATCAAAAAACCCGACTGCTTCAAAAGCGAACTAAAAAGACGTAAACAAGGAGAAAATCATGCTGTGCAGTCGAAGGATACATATTCGCGGGCTGGCCGACCAAAATTTGGTGTATCCTCCGCCTGCATGGGGGCCCAAATTTTATTTTTCTTCCAAACCCATCGGTTTGACATCGCTTCACGGATCGCCAAAGTCCGAGTAACCTTCGCGCAACTGAGACTTGTTTGGAAATCGCGGAAAATGACCCGAAGGATTAAACTCAAAATCTTCGGGTCCAATGTCAAGTCCGTGCTGCTCTACGGGTGCGAAACGTGGAAGGTCACAAAGGACATCTCACGCCAAATACAAGTCTTCGTCAACCGCTGTCTTCGTCGCATTCTCGGAGTTTACAGGCCCGAGACCATCTCCAATGTAGAGCTGTTGGAAAAATGCCACGAGAGCGATAGACCGCCAGATCAAGCGTCGCAAGTGGAGATGGATTGGCCGCACGCTCCGAAGGGGTCCCGATCACATACCCAAACAAGCTTTGGACTGGAATCCCCAAGGGAAACGAAAGCGTGGCCGTCCCCGTCAAACCTGGCGTCGCACCGAGTTGGCAGAAGCGACGAGCATCGGAATGACATGGAGCGAGGTGAAGCGTGAATCTCAAGACCGATCGTGATGGAGGACATCTGTCGACGCCCTCTGCCCCATCTAGGGGTTAAAGGACATTAAGTCAAGTAAGTCATTGTCCTTTTACCACGTAGAGAAAAATTACGACGATACAGTGCGTTGAAATATCGTGTGACGTCACAACGTGCTACACTTTATACTGACAAAGTGACGTCACTTGCCCCCACTCTTGAACTTTGAAGCGCTTTATGATTGTAAATTTGTATTTATTTGATAAAGTAAAAAATACGGGTCCAATATTATATGATAATCTCACTGACAGACTTAATATAATTATCATTTTTCCATCCAGGTAACAGCCCTATTTGTACTTGATATCTTCATAAATTTTAGCAAATGTGTTATTCTAATGTATACGCTGCTACTGTAAAGTTTCATCAAAATCCATTAAATAAATTAAAAAAAAAAAAGGGTTCTCCATTCGACAATTTTTTATATTTTAAGTACCTAACCATAACTTTTTAAAGAGAGGTCCGCATTAAAAAAAAATATTAGTAGAGAGAATAAACCTCAAAATTGGTCCCATTTAAATGTGAAAAATAATCCACTTTAGGGTCTTAAAGGTAGAACAAAAAGTATTTAAATATTGATAATTTTCCCACAGATTTTTAACTGTGGACCTATTCTGCTGAAAAGAAATAGGTAAACAGAAAAGCAAAAAAAAAGGCCAGTTTCTTTTTACCCGACTGCCGAAGGAGGGTAATGTGTTTATCAGTCTATGTATGTATGTATGTTTGTTCCTATATGGCGTTCCAGAGACCAAACGCGTTGGCCGATTTTGATGATTCGTACGTCAATCGATTCGTCTTAACACTGCGAGTGTCACTGGCTACATTAAAATTTCAAAATAGAAAAATGGCGGATTTTGGGAGCCATATTGTGAGGGCCCAAATTTTTTTTAACATACATATCACAAAAATACATACGATACCTCTCTATAAAAAGTTATGGGTACTTAAAATATAAAAAAAGTCGAATGGAGAACCTCCTCCCTTTTTTTTCAAAATATATTCAATGGATTTTGATGAAACTTTACAGTAGTAGCGTATACATTAGAATAACACATTTGCTAAATTTCATGAAGATATTATAAGATTTCAACGTATTGGAATAGTACATTAATAATACCTTACATTATTGCCGGTTTATCAGACAATATTGATTCTGGTACTAATAACAAAAATCATATTATTCTACCTACACGATGCGGTTAACGTTCCGTTCTCCTGCATTGCAAAGTAAACTGTCGTCTTTGATGACACGATATAGACATAGCACTCGTGTGAACACAGATCAATATGTTTTCCCTTTAGAGATTTGATTATGTTAAATGACTGGAAGTATCTGCAGACAAATTGTTGAAAATTTTGCAATCATATTTGTTTTATACCATGCATAATTTTGTGGAAGATGCAGTGAACGGTATAGCGGTGTGAATATAGAGGTACGAGGTAAACCAATGATCTGGTGAAGATCCCTGGATGCGAAAAACACAGGATCAACTTCACCTGAATGATGATGATAATTATTTTGAATAGTCATAAGCTGACCATATTTTTCAGCTGCTCTAACTTATACTACTTACGTACTTTAAGATGGCCGTGATGATTAACAACCTAACAAGGAATTTAATCAACAGTCTTGAAACAAAGGCTGAAGAATTATTCATGTCAAGTGCCTATTTTATGGTGCAATTACACTATGTTGTTTACCCAAATTGGTATGGCAATGGAATTGGTGTTAACGATTACATATATAAATTAAATTAGGCATGTATGTACGATCACCTCTTAGTAAGTTCTATATCCGGCTTGCTTTAGAGTATGAAGTATAGGATTAATATTTGGAAAAATCAATTAAGTTATAATTTAATACATACATACATAAACTCAAGCTTAAATAACAATTTAATAATTAAAATAAATTTAATTGAATAGAAATCAATTAATTTTAAAATAAAATAATAAGTTATAATTTGATACCTCTATCAAAGTCAAAGTCAAAGTCAAATATATTTATTCAATTATAAACGGCACTTTTGAACGTTACATAAATTAAAATTATTCTTAATTCTTTATTGTACACCAAACACAATATTTAATACAATGTGATAATAAAGTACATGTACCAAGCCGAGCTTAACTCAATATTGAGTTCTCTTACAGCAAACCCTAGAGTGACAGAGAATGATGACAAAAGAGGGTAGGATCCAGTGTACAATTTTAAAATTACATATTTATAAAAATAAAAATAAATCAAAAATATATACATACATACATAAATACAAATATATATATCTACTAACATTGCGTTAAAAGGAAATGCTCTTTAATTTTCCTTTTGAAGACATCGAGAGAAGGGCTATCGCGTAGGGAGTGTGGGAGAGAGTTCCAGAGGTGCACTGCAGTTACAGAGAAAGAGCCATCATAACGGCTGGAAGTGTGACATGGAGTACGAAGGAGAAGCGAAGTGGCCGTGCGACAAGGTTTGCCCCTCGGGACGAGGTACTCAAACCGTTCGCGAAGGTATTGGGGAGAAGTAGGATTGTGCAGGATATTATAGAGAAGGGATAGGATACGGGTATCTCGTCGACGCCGAATCGGCAGCCACTTCAATCTGGTCCGAAATTCCGACACATGGTCGTACTTCCGGAGGCCGAAAATAAAGCGGATGCACAAGTTCTGCAATCGCTCGAGTTTGTTTAGGAGTACCTCCGTTGCATCTAGAAAACAGACATCCGCATAGTCTATGAGCGGTAGAAGAAGAGATTGAGCAAGAGTGACCTTAGTGTGAAATGGTAAGAATTTTTGAAGACGTTTAAGAGACTGAAAAGAGTAGAAGACCTTCTTACTCACATCAGCAATATGAACCTCCCAAGAGAGGTTAGTGTCTATATGGATGCCCAAGTTTTTAGCGCTTTTGGAGTAGTATATAGGCACTGAGTTATACATTACTGGCGGAAGAGACTGGGGATCCAATAGGTTGAGCATGTATCTGCCACCAATAATGAGCGCTTGAGATTTAGTTGGGTTCAGGAGGAGTCCAAAGGACTGAGTCCACTTGTTGATATTTTCAAGGTCATCATTGATGGCAGCCACAGACTCGGCGAGTTCACCCACCTTAAAATGGCGATACAACTGCAAGTCGTCTGCATAGAGATGAAAGTTAGAAGTTAGGACCTTAGTGATAGCATTTATAAAAATTGAGAAGAGAAGAGGAGAGAGAACACCACCTTGAGGAACGCCCGCAGCCAATTCACACCATTCAGAGGAATCCTCATCAGATCGAACGGACTGCGAGCGACCCCAGAGATAAGATTTGAACCATTCAATTACCGGAGCAGAGACATTAAGGGAGGAAAGGATCCCTAAGAGAATGTCAAAGTCAACTGAGTTAAAAGCACTGCTGAAGTCCAGTAGAACCAGTATAGTTAGACATTTATTGTCCATAGCCAGTCGTATGTCATCGGATATTTTGACTAGAGTCGTAACGGTGCTATGGCCAGGTCTGAAACCAGATTGGTAAGGACTCAGCAGGCTATTAGAGGATGAGTAACAGGATAGTTGCTTCTGAACAATACTCTCGAGGACTTTGGAGAGGATAGGGAGGATGGATATTGGACGGAATTGAGATGGTGAGGAGGGATTTGAAACTTTGGGAAGCGGTAGGACGTGAGCCCTCTTCCAAGCTGAAGGAAAGGAGTTATTGAAAAGAGAAAAATTAACAATATGAGTTACAACAGGAACTATTTCACTCAAAATAGGTAGGAACATTTGAAGTTGAAGGCCATCGTCACCTACCGCCTTAGTGGAGATGGATTGGATACATTTCTTAATGTCTAGTTCAGTAATTGGGTGGAAAGAGAAAGAAGTATTTGCAGGCAATGGAAGATTAAAGAGATCTTTGAGAGTGGAAGATTTAACATGGTCGTCGAGGGTAATTGGGGACTTAGAAAAGTGAGCATTAAGTGCATTTAGGTCCATTTTATCAGAAGAACTCTTGGTAGAGGCTTTGCCAATACCGAGAGTCTTTAAAAACTGCCATACTTGTGTTGGGTTAAAATTGTCAATTGAGCTGTGAATGTGGCGCCTTTTCGCATTCCTACACAAACGACTGCAGCGATTTCGCATCTCTTTATAAATGTTCCAGTTTTCCTCAGTCGGCTGCTTCCTGTACAAGCGCTTGGCCTTGTCTCGCTTAGCCATCTGGTTTTTTATTGTTGGAGATAGCCATGGCGCAGGAAGGTGTTTGACTCTCACCTTTTTTAGGGGAGCGTGTGCCTCATATAAATCCAACAATATCCTAGTGAAGACGGACACCATGGTGTCCATATCCTCGCAGGCCAACACAGGAGACCAGTCAATACCACCCGCATCAGCCCTCAAACGCTCCAAATCAATGTTTTTAAAACTACGAAGTGAAAGAAATTTGGCCTTGCGTTTAGGAGGTTGAATCTTATAGGAGAGATAAATGAGGTCATGGTAGGAAAAAGGAGCAGAAAGCTGTCCATGTGTGGCTTATTTGTTAGGGTCAGAAACTAGGATGAGATCTAATAGAGAAGGAGAACAGTGAGGAGCCCTGTGAGTAGCATTTAACGGAAGTATGTGCATATTAACAGAAGAGACAAGAGATTGGAGTTTGCGGCTGCGCGAATCGCCCTTTAGCAGACAAGTGTTGAAGTCTCCGAGAATAATCGTATGCTCATATTGTGCGGAAAGATTTTCCAAATTGGCTTCGAAGGAGGAAAAGTAATCAATTTGGCAAGAGGGACTATAATAGACTCCTAAAAGTAGCAGTATGTTGGAAGTTTATTTCAACAAAAAGGTGTTCAGCAAATTTTGTGTAGACACTCGGAGACTGGTCAACTATCTTGTAACCGATATCTCCTCGGAGATAAATGGCAACCCCTCCACATCCCTTGCCCGTTCTGTCATTGCGCACAATCTTGAATCCAGGCAGAGAATACTGCGTGGAAGGAAGTGCAGGCTTGAGAAAAGTTTCGGATACAAGGACAGCGTGAACAAGATCTGAGTCGAAGGTCGACAGCAGATCAGGAAAATGAGCAGGAATGCTTTGAGCATTTATGTGGACAGCATTAAAGAATTTAGTACAATTTAAAAATGTAGAAGATAGGAGGTCTCTAAGATTTAGAGTATTATCATCGCCAAAAACACTAGCGCAGCTCTCATCCGACGCACAAGAGGAAGAGCATGAACAAAAACTGTAATTAAATATAACAAAAATATAAATACTAGGTATATATAAATAAATAGACTAAAATGTAAGGTTAACTTAACTAATAAAATAAACAAAAACTAAAACAAAGCACCCACACCTCGATGCACTCGCTGGTTACATTAATTTTGTAAAATTAATAAAATTGCTCAAAAGCCAATAAGCCAAATATTACAAAACTCAGTTGGTGTGTTTCCGAACGTTAAAGAAATACAATATATGTCATAAGTGACATTAATGACAATGTCACAGCACAATCAAAACAAAGCAGTATTTTTATAGAAACTAAAAATAAAATAATAAACGATTGACCGACATAAGTATGAAACAATAGAAAGAATCGTGAAATATTAGGTACCATCACTTTGCTGGCTTGCGCGTTCTCTTCTCGGGTACGGATTTCGTTGTATGCTGCGAGGACTCTGCTACAGGGAACTGAGCGACGACCTCTCGGTACTCTAATGCAGACTCAATCTTCCGACATGTTTTTTCAGAGACTTGGATTACAATTTTTCCCTCCGACGTCCAACACTTGCGTAATCCGTAGTACTTCCGAGCATTCGTAAATATCTCGTGTCGGGGCTTGGTGAGAAACTCAGAAAACGTTAGGCCAGACCCTTTAAGCTTGGTCTTGTTTCGCCACACCTCACTCCGCACGATACGGCTTTCAAATCGAACTAAGAGGGGACGAGGCTTGCTGGTGTTGCTTCCGAGTCGATGACAGGCTGTAATGTCTTTTGGTGTGACGTGTCTTAATTCCATATGTTCCGATAAAATTCTGAGGAAACTTTTGCTTTGATCGGTTTCCTTGTCCTCAGACAAGCCATGCAATAATAGGACTTTTGCACGGGATGCCATCTCATGCCTGTCCAGCCCCACCACAAGCAACTCCATCTGGGTTTTAAGTGAACCTAGGGTTTTCCAGACTAGACTCTTGAACTCTGTAAAGTCCTTGGACAGACTGGCTATCGTCTTGTGCGGAGCTTCACCACTGGCATTCTTCAAGTCCTCCTCATATTGTGCCATTCCTGAAGAAAATGATGATGACAGTTCTTCCACACAGCCTGACAGTTTGGAATAAAGATCCATAGGTATTGATGTGTGATAATGGTAAAGAATTGTTGTAAAGAAGAGTTTATTAGGTGAGTGAGTGCACCAGAGGTTAATGTACAACGTTAATAAAGTTCCTGCATTTAAAAACTGCTTTTAATATTTTTTAAACAAAAAATATATTAGCAACAATTTTTTTTGTGTGTCACTTGGGACTACCCTCAAAAAGCCTCCTTGGCTTTTCTGAAGAACATCACCTATTAGGTCTATGTATGTCTTTCTAGGTCCCCTCCCGGCGTTAAATAACAATTTAATAATTAAAATAAATTTAATTGAATAGAAATCAATTCATTTTAAAATAAAATAATAAGTTATAATTTGATACCTCTATCAAAGTCAAAGTCAAAGTCAAATATATTTATTCAATTATAAACGGCACTTTTGAACGTTACATAAATTAAAATTATAATTTACAAGTAATAAAAAAAAAAGATTCTACCGTGCATTCGGAAAGAAGATTGTTATGGAGAAGAACGCACAAGAAACACCATACTTACTCTTTTTTTTTAAAAAAATAGGTGTTTTGCAATATTTACATACGTACATACATTATTATATGTGAGGACGATGTACCCAGAATAGCTCTACACACGTACGCGTGCCACTCAAGCGTGGCGGCCATTTTTGTCATTTTGACGGAAACGTGACGGGTCGGCCGGGCGCGATGGCGCGAATTGCCCGCGCGCGTCTAAAACGCCGTTATCTTGAATGTTTTGTATGGGAACCCTTCATGAAACTTATGTTGTTAAAATCGTAATGAAATAAGCTATATTTCAAATGGTTTATTTCAGTTTGGACTTGTTAAATATTGGTAAATAAATTGTAAAGTCAGCAGAAGAGAAATTTTCTCAGGTTTATTTTACAAAAGTAGATAGAAAAAAGAAAGTAAACCATTATTATGATTTTTTATTATTTTTTATATATATTTACACCCTATTTTACATAAATCAATCATTAGATCACACCTCCCCATACATTTTTTTAATAACACAAGCTTTCAAAATTACGCCTCATGTCGTTGATCCCGCCACCGATATAAAAATTAGGTGCCTAAAGTAGCGAGCGTTGGGGTTGGCGGCTGTCTGAGTGGTTATTTGTCATCCTCGTCTATTACACGACATGTTGGTACATATACGACTGAGATAGGCAAAGTTCTAAAAAAAAAAATACGTCAAATGTTGCCGTCTGTGAAGACATCTGAATCAGTTGGTGTCACGTTTCATGCGAAATGTGACACCAACTGAATCAGTTGCTGTCACGTTCGACTGGCTACGTACAGGTATAAAGTATTAAAAAGCATTAACAGGAAAATTAATTAATTTGATAAGTAGGGACATGGTTCTCACATACTTACAAATATTACAAACATAGGTAAAATACCTAATTCAACAACAACGGAACAGTGTGTGAGTCAATTTCTAAAAAAAACAATGAATACAATAAATATGAATGGGAATATAAATTAATAAATTTGATTTTGTCTACACCAAAGATTAGATTATGGAGCAGGACTAGCATGTTTCCAAGCATTTGTATCTTGAATATAATCATCTAATTTGTAATATACTTGTTTATAAAGGGTGCTTTTAACTAAAGTTTTAAATTTACTTTCATTTAGTTTTAATATATTATATACTATAACACAAAATACTTTTTGTTATAGAATTTAACACAGTACCCCATGAAAGATGATTGTACTTTAGCTAGTAGTAGTTTAGTAGTAGTCTGTAAGAAGGCTGATCTAACTTATCTTTAATTCTGGTATTACAATTGTGTCTATCACTGACTTATTAACAACTTCTACTTGAGTTTATCTCATAGATTTCGTAGTAGTAAGTAATATACTTACCTACCAAAAATTAAGATGAATTCAACTGTGAAATTGTGTTGACTTCCTGGAACTATCATATAAACATTGTCAAAACAAAACACATTGGAAAACGAAAACTACTAAATACAACTACTGTAAAAAATGTAAATTGACTAGCAATTCAATGTATTCATAGTCGAATTTTATTTTAATATGCTTAGGTACCTACATAGTTTCTTGAGTCTTAAGAGACTGCACATTCAAACTAATATACGTATACGTATGCTGTGTGTCTGTTATATTTTCACGTCATGACAGCTTTACGGATTTGGATGAAACTTGGCACACGTGTAGGCGTTTTACTGCATGAGTATGTTCCCTTAGGATAATTTTCACGATGGTTAAGCCACTGGTGGAAGCTAGTTTAAAAATGTAAATAATAATAAGGATGGGTAACAAATCATCTAGTGGCTAAACCTAAGACCTAAAGCGCAGTCATGTAGGCGTCGTGAGTTCAAACAGCATCAATTTGCAATCTCTAACGTACACTCATTGCTAGCAAAAGTATCTATATTTAGCTCATACGGAGTCGTTAAAAATATTATCAAAGCTAGCCTTAGTCAGCGGCTTCGCCCGTGTGAAAGTTGATAAACAGCACCTACACAAAAACTTAGGATCTACCAGCATAAACAGTATTCTTTGATCTAAGGTCAAAAGGCCCGAGGGCATGGCCTTCCGGTGTTTCAAACATCCAAAGCCGATTAGGTGTTGACGCGATTAATATAAATATAAACGTCTAAATTAACATACATTGACATGAGTAATGTTGCAATTCAAACAACTTTTATGTAAACTTTCACATGTAGGATGAATCACAATGAGCATCGTGACTCCATTTCAGACTTTCAATGGTTTTTCTCCATCTGTTACAATCAGCAGCCTGGTGGAGTACGGAGCTGATACTATCTCCAGTTGCTCCGATATTTGATCCGATCACCGTTTGGGGCTTTGGCCTCTAGGTATTTTACACTCTAATTTACTAGTTACCATAAGTCATGCGAGCAATGTGGCCGAAGTATCTCACGACACGTTGCAGGCACGTTGAGGACAGTTGTTGCGCTTATTCTATTTGTAGTGTTTTGAGGATCCAGACATTTGTGCGGTGGACTGTCCATGGTATTCTTAATAGGCGGCGCCAGCGTCACATTTTGAAAGCGTATTTTTTTTTACCTGTTGGTAGTCTCTGCCCCATAGAGAAAGATGGAGAAGACAAGTGTACGAGTCACGTGTTTTTTTTCCGATTTGTGATATTTTTGTCCCTTCAAATTTTGTTGAGTTAAGTCATCGCTATTTTAGCCATGCCAATTCTTCTTTGAATTTCTAATTAACAGCTCCCCTTGTTTGTTATAACCAGACCAAGATACTGAAACTGTTGGACTGTTTCATATTCCGTTAGAAGGTCTGTTCGCTGGATGGCTTCGAAACGATCAATAAATAATTAGGAGATTGGTCTTGTTTTTATTTATCGCGAGAGCCTGAGGCTAATGATTTCCAGACGACGCAGTAAAGCCGCCCTTTCAGCTTCCGATGATGCATAGAGAGTAGTGTCATCTGCGTAACGGAGGTTTGATATTTTAACCCCACTCACCTTGACGTCACCTTCCCAATCTTCAACACCTAAGCAACACTAGCAGACGTTAATAAAAACATCTAAGTAATTGCAAACTGCTGTAGCATACTACAATATATCTTTGTTCGCTAAATCGAAGTTTCAAGCTGCAGTCGAAGTTTATATGAAAAATGAAAATGTAATGTATATTTACGATGAAGAAGAACAAAACCTTACAATGCAACTTTCCAGTGCAAAGCTACCCCTATATAAAATACGTCATTTATTAAGCTGAAATAAACTTGATTATATTGAGACGTAAACTTCTCGACGTGCACCGCATTGACGCCAAACTTGTACAAAAGGCAGACGAATGAAGGCGGTTGAATGAATACGATTTACAGACAGTCTTTACTTCGTTTTATAGCGTCTGTTTCCTATGCACTATAGAGATGGAGAATGGACTGACTTTACCTAAACCAGCCAGTAACTCCAGTAACAGTCTACTGCAGGCGGAATCTCAAACAGAGAGCTACTATGGGATATTCTCTATGTTTATGTCAGAGGACATCCACTCTTACAAGCCTGCGACATGTCCTGAAGTGATGCTTGACAGACAACTACTTTTTAATGGTTTACTATTTTTTGGGGGAATTCAACCAATAGGGAAATAATCTTTAAAGCACAGAAAAAGTGCATCAGAACAATGTTTGGATTACAGGTCATAGATACATGTAAACCATTATTTATTAAATTTAAAATATTGACTCTTCCATCTTTATATGTTTTTGAAGTTGCTGTATTTGTTAAGTCCAATCCTAAGTTGTTTAAAAAAATGTCGGACATTAGTAACCGAAGTCGAAGGGATAACAGTAGCTTATGCGTAAGAAGGTCCCACACAGCATTAATGTATAAAAGTGTATTTTGCATGGCGCCAGTCATATTTAACCACTTACCACGATCAATCAAAGAATTGAACGTGAGCTTATTTAAGAAACGGCTAAAATCCTTACTGGTGAGCAAAGCATATTACAGTATTTCGGAATTTTTATCAGACAAAAATCTAATGATAGAATGTTGACATGCTAATGAGATACATGACTGTTTGTGCTTATAAATAATTTTGTATATTTGACATTAGTATTGCATATTGACATCAGTATTGTATATTGACATTAGAATTGTATATTAACATTAGTATTGGATATTGACATTTGTAATTTTTACCTATATTGACATTAGTATTGTATATTGACATCAGTATTGTATATTGACATTGGATTTGTATATTAACATTAGTATTGAATATTGACATTTGTAATGTTTTGCCTATAATGACATAGCCTTATTATTTGTTTTCAGTCTGTGTCTTGACATGTACTGTTTTTGACATTTTGTTTTTGTTATATTATTGTTCCGATTATTATTTGTTTCTCTTTTTATTGACATTGATTTCTATTGATATTTATATTGACATTGATTTCTATTAATTTGGATTATGCAATTCTATATAATTGTTGTTTAATTGTCCAGGCTTATTTTAGTTCATTATTTTGATTTACCTGGCTTGATTTTATTTCATTTCTTTTTTTTTAATACTTGCAAACATTTGTACGCCCTCTGGCATAACATAGCGCACTCTTTATTACCTGTATATACCATTATTATTGTACCTATGTTAAACAAATGACTTATGACTTATGACAACTAACGACGGCCTGAAGTCTTTCACTTAATTTCTGAATTAAGAATTTGTTATTGAGTATTTGTCAAACTATAATTGATCCTAAAAACCTGTCAAAGTTTGACATTAAAGTAACGTTTGACATGTTCTATTTAAATTTTCAATTCAAAAACTGACTCTTCATTACTCTAATACTTTTATGGCCGTATACACTTCAAATTTAACGAACGTTACGAACGATACGAACGTTTGGAACGTTCAGTCCATACCCTATATCTACATTATCTATGCTATGCGCCGCCAAATGCACGAGCGTCGGTTCGCGCCAGAGTTTCTTGTCGACAAAGTAATTTATGCTAATTCTCACTCCGTTCTTACTTCAAACAGGAAAGTTAACGAAAATTTCAGGGTGCTAAGATTTATTTGATCTGTTTATATTTTAGTTTCTTGATATATTTTTTAATCAGTAAAGCTTGAAAAGGCCAAAGTTCTCATACATATTTCAGTGTCTCCACAAAGTGGTGTATTTTTCTTCGTTTATGAAAGTTGAAATGATACCGACAAAAAGCTTCTTCGCTAGAACTGTTTTTCTGTATAAGTCGAGTCTAAGAAACCTAATTACTGTGCTAGTTACGTAATGAGATAGATCTCATAATTATCTTTAAGCTTAATGCTAAAAGTTCGGGAATTAAAAAGTTTTGATTTGTTGTTTTGGAATATTCTTCATCTAAATAGCTTAAAATTTATCTAAAGTAGAGTCCAAAAAAAAGATAGACTCCACATTTATGAACTACTTCTGGAAATTCTAAATATCGAAAACCTTATCTTAGGGTTATATTTTTTGTAAAAGATGACATCTTAGTGAGTACTAATCGGATTACAACAATAATCTAAATGTTCACTTTATCCTACAAGCTTCTGCCTGCTTCTTCGCCCTTATGAGAAGTGTTTTATTATCCTAAGGGAATAGTTTAACGGGATGAGAAGTATCCAATGTCTTAAACCAGGTTCTGAGCTATCCATATCACAAATGTCAACCAAGTCCGTTCAGCCGTTGAGAGAATTTCATTTAAGATGCGAAGCTGAGCAAAAAGCATTAATTTACCTTTTTAACAAGCTGTATAAGTACATTTAATCCATTTCATACCTGACTAACTGCCAGCTGAATCTTGTAATTGGGTTTTCGTCCGCTTGTAATTGAGTTGAAATTTTACACACGAGTAGTTTCAACGATAAAAGTACCTGCTTACAGGAGAGAGGGAGGTATCCACAATTATTTTATGTAAATACCTATGAAGAGAAAAATAATCCGTAGAAAAGGGAACCTGCATGAATTGCAATCACGTGTTTGAGATAACTGGATTGTTACCGTTGCCCGTAGTTATCTAATGCCGCCTCCATACGCTTGTTGTTTGCCACAAACAGTGGCGAACGCCAAACACGAGCCAAACACTGTCCACAATCATCCAACACAAACACGGCATCCTCAGGCTTGGCGAACATGCTTGTATATTCCGGATTGGCAAACATAACTGACGACGAGCTTGTTGTAGCAGCGATTACTTTCGGGTTAACCTCCTCAGACCAATCAGACAATTTTCCTTACAATGTAGCTTAGAATACACAAAATGTCACGATTCGTAAATTTGACTCCGACCGCCGCCCGCAAGCTCATGCTTACTACTGAACTGAACAAGCGTCTGGATACATCGCAAACACGTTTTTTAAACACTCTTTGATTCGTGCATAAAAACCGGCACCGATTTCGAACACAAACAAAAACAAACACCCATCTACACGTTTGAGTTTGTTATTTTGTGTTTGCTGTTTGCCATTATTCACCAAGCGTGTGGAGGCGGCTTAATAATGACAAATCCCGACTATCAAAGTCTGGTTTTGTAGGACAAAGCTAGATAACCTTTGCCAAATCAATACTTAACGGCTGAACGGATTTGAATATAATTTTCAGGTGGTTTTTAGACCATATCCTGGGTATGGATATAGGATACTGTTTCTCCCAGAAGTAAGTTCCTTTGGGTGGATTTCCAACTTTCATACGGGCGAAGCCGCTGGCAGAAGCTAGTAGTAATATAGAAAGAAAAGAAAGAGAGAAAAATACCATATAAATGATATATATGGTGGTGGTGGTGTATGGTGTGGTTTATTTAATTTATTATTTTATTATTATATATACATTATATATATTTGTAACCCGCACATACACACATACATAAGCAAACACAAAAAAAACAACAATAATAAAAATAAAACCCCGTGCCATATTTATATATAATAATAATAAGTTAATAATAATATAGCCCCATCACTGGGGTTAATTTATTTTGCCTCGATGCAACAATGACTAAAAGCATCTAAATGACTACATTCTGGAAGTGTAACTTTTGTTACAAGAAATAAGTAAAACTAAAACCTTTCAAACAATAAGAATTAAATATTAGAATAAGCAGTGGAAATTGCTAAGACAGTCATCATGGCACAACAAAATGCAGAAATAATGTCAAATGTCACTGAGAATGTTCTGCGAGTCGAGAGTCATAGTCATGGAAATCAAAAACAACATCAACCATCAAGTCAGTCTGCAAGATCGTCCAATAGCAACTCAAGAAGCCAGTCATCTAGTCGACAGCCATCATCTAAGTAGTCCTGTGGAAGGTGTGGTCAGACACATCGCTACAGGTGTCCAGCAGCGAACGTCAAATGCAGGTCATGTAATTATTTTGGTCATTTTGCTTTAAAAATAAAAATGTCAGAAACTTGGAGTCACAAAATCTTAGTGATGAAAGTGCTAACTGCTCTGAAAGATTTTTTGTAGGTAGTATAACATCAAAAAAACTCAATTATGAAAGTGCTAACTGCACTGAGGGTTATTTTTTAGTCACGATGGAGAAGAGTCAGGAATACTTTTCCAGTCAGTCATGGCGTTTAAATATTAAAGTCAATAATGTCAATATAACCTGTATTTTAGATTCAGGAGCTGATGAGAGAGCTTTGTCACAATTATATATTTACAACATTACATCTATTCTGTTTTCCCGAAACACACCACTTTTGCTAGTTATATTTAAGTTTCCGTACCTAATAGCATAAGCACAAGCATCATCATCATCATCAGCCTATTAATGTTCCCAATGCTGGGATATAGGCCTCCTCTCTGTGAGAGTGAATGGGCCCTGATGTCACATGTCTTCGAATTATTGGTTCTAGCATATGTCGGTTTCATGATGATGTTTTCAATCACCTACTAGTAGGCATCTTATATTCAACATCCTTGTTATGTTCAGAATAAAACATCATGACATATATTTTATTGTTCTATAACAACAAGTGCGCAAAACGTCTCCTCTAAAATATTTAACGTTTCACGAAATCCGTCCGTCTAATAAAAAATATTTTGCAGTTTGTATTTACATTTGTATGAGAACCGCGAAGGAACTATAAATTATGTACATAAGGTATTCCCACGTGGAAATTCTTATAATAATGTAAGTGAAATGGCGGCTATTTTCATCTTGGGATTTTTTTAAGAGAATAAATAATATATGTATCCAAATACCTCAAAAAAAACAAATGGCTTTCTGCCGCTAATTTTGAAATGGCGAAAAAGCGGGTTAGTTTATTGTTTTGTAAAATGGTGTTCGGGCTGCCAAATAGCTCATTATTTGAATGTAAAGATTAGGGAGGGATAATTTTATCTTTAAGAATATAACAAGAGTGAAGCTCATGACAAAATCTTAGCCCACGGCTAACACACCAAATTAGCCTACGCGATAAACCGATTTTGTTTGGAAGGGCAAGTTGCAACAATTTGATCTGAAAATTTACAGTAAGAACAAAACATTACAGCTGGTTTAGCCTAAAGAATTAGGCATAAGCGTATTTACTAGAAAAGGGTGTCGCAAAAAAAATGTGTATAAAGCTAAATTAATTTTCTCAAATATGCATGGAAATATTGTCATTATTTTTAAAAAAGAACACGTGAAGTATCGAATTTACGGACAACGTAAAACTAATCCATTGCAGGAGCGTTTTTTAATTTGGAACAGTACAATGCTCCAGCAATGTTCTATGAAACGGCGTGCTGGGGTTATTAGGTACTCTTTGATTGGATCTCTTTTATCATTCTTGGCATACCAAAGTGCTTAGTACAAATTGCGTTCACGTGGCTGTATAGCCATAAATGCGTTTGCCTTTCGTCACAGATGATAAATAGAAAATCGGCAGCAAAGCTGAATATTCGTCTTGATTTGTTATTTTAATTATTTAATAAATATAAATTTAATAATTAAAATGAGTTCCAACGGTTCAGAGAGTGAAATGGAGAGTGATTGTACTCCACTAGATTTAAGATCAGAAGCCAAATTGGTAATGGTAAACCTGCTTCCACTAAAGTCAAAAGAAAAATACATGAAAGTATTTGAAATTTTATGATTTTGAAAAGCGATAAAAAAGTGAACATTTTCTCCGAAACAGTATTTTTGGCGTATTTTAATGAGATTATTAAAACTAAAAAAGCCATCTACATTATGGGCACTTTATTCCATGCTTAAATGTACAGTTCATGTTAAAAACGGCATTAGCTTGAAAAATTATGGCAATTTAACAACTTTTTTATTTTCCTGCATTCTTTTGAGAAAAGCACTATATATGCCTCGGCGGAAATGGCAATTGCCTGTCTCGTATAAACCCTCAACTGTCCATTTCCAGACACAATAGAAATTACCATTGTTCTAATCCGATTCGGTCTGGTGGACAGATGACCGGATTGTGAAGTTCTCGCTTACGGCTCGGCCTTCAAACTCATACTCGACCTGCAATTGCCTATTGCCCAGCCTTTGCAATAATGTACTATTCTGATGATACACTAATTTAAACAATCCACAGCGACTCGATAAAAATAGTGACTTGTGTTTTATTAATAGAAAGGGCCAGTCTTCCTCTTATCAGGAAGCATATTAGATGTATATTATAAATATTAAAAAAAAAAAATATATATATAAACATCTTTTTTGTGACTGTGATGCGCGAGGAACAAAAAGTAAATTCAAAGGTCCCTTCAAGTTTTAATTACTTTGAGGATTCACGTTATGTAAGCGTTCTGACTTTGAAATGTGAATATCAGGATAATTGTGTAACGCAGTTATTTTCTGAATGTTATGCCAACCTTCAGATGATACACGCTAGATAATATTATCAGTAATAGTTTACACAAAATTCGCAGGTCAGAAAGTGTCATTAGGGTTTGATTGTTTAGTTTTTTGTATATGGACCAGAATCTACTTCTTCGTGTTAAATTAAGTTGGGCTTAATGCTTCGCCACCCTCATGGTATCGTCGGTTACAGTGTAAGCACTGCAGGTCGCTTTGACTATAGGTTTTAGGGCACAAAGGTCATAAAAATAGGTTAAAACCGCATGAAAGTCGCTTTTAAATAGAAACGGCATGACATTCTAAATACAATTGTGTTTCAGAATAACCCTGCCTGCAGGTTTAGTGAATTAAGGCTTTTGGTACACCCACAAACGAATATCTAATCTCTCGATCTCTTTGGGATTGTTCTTTTGTGCTCTCGCGAGTTCATAAAGGAGAATGACCAAAAGTGGTACCAAAAAGTCTCACGCATCAAGACCAAAATTAGTAATTAGTTTCAAAATTGTTTACGACATTACGCGTCGGGGATTTGATTTTTGAATAGGGAATTTACATCTGAGTTTAAAAGTATGGATATTGTTTACGCCCTATAAATGACGTACCGTTTCACTTCACGTGATATATGATTAACATAACCTTGATTTTTGAAAGTGCTATGATCACTGTAAAAAAAGTACTTTGCCGATTCTTCATCAATAAAAAAACTAGAATAGAATAGAATCTTTTTTTTAAAGATTATCATTATTTTATCTTTGCTTAATTATCCGTTCACAGCCGGTAAAAAGATGTAGAATGCAATAGAATCGATTAGTTATCCGTGCATCTGACATTTGTACTAATCTGACGTATGTACTTGTACTGTGTGGTTTGCTTTGCGCTCGGAAATACTAGCGAGTACCGTATGGCGTCTGTGTTTTTGAGAGTTGAGATTGATTATTTGAATTGAATTGTGTTGAGAAATAGAACTTGTTTGTACTTAGTGAACTTTTTTTGTGTGTATTTCATTGTGCAAATATGTCGAGTCGTGGGGTCGACCGTTTGACACCGTCAGTCACCTGGCAAAACCGACGATGTATCAATTGCTCATTTTTGATTCCCAGAAACCTACCTACCACATTATACCACATTCATTAGAACAAGCGTCGACTCCAACGATTAACTGGTTACAGTCTTCGATAACTCCTACTCAGGTAAGCAGATCTTATTTTACTCTATAGGTAATTATGAATGTCAGGCGCCTGCTATTGCCCAACTAATCTTTTAATGACTACCATCTTACAAAACATTATTTTTATAGAATGAAAGAAAACATTTTAGACTCGCACAGGAAATACCTAACAAATAAATAACAAAAATACGAACCGAGAAGTTCAACGTCGTAATCTGCACGATTCCAATTGCCCTGGTCTGCCAGAAGCTATTTGCCAGATGCTGGATCAAGTGGAGATCTCAATATACCTGAGCCACCCCCTCTTCCACTACAAAACCTACAACCTGCTCAAGTTAGAGCAAATCCAACAATGATTTCTTCTGTGTATAAGCGTGCTGCTAACACATCCAATCATTGTATTTTGTTAACTGTTTTGAAACAGAACGTTTACTGGTACCCTCATCTATAAAGGATTTGTTATTAATTAATTATAAATTCTATTTGCAACCAGCAGCACGAATCTGTCGTCACCATCTGGATCATGGCCGTTGGAACGAATTAACTTACGAATTAAGAGATTTTTTTGGTATTAAAATCTCTTAACTGGGAAGTTAATTCGTTTATTCGTCAATTTGATAGAATAATGAATATAATGCAGCCAGCAACAAATTATCATATAGATTTCACAAATATTTTAATTATGCCTGCATATTTGTGTCACTTTTAGCTTGGCATGCATTCGCATCAGTTTTATGATTTATTAAACTGTATTCCAAGTCTAGCAGGACAAGTACCATATGCCACGATTGCTTTAAGTATTTACATAGTTAAGCTGAGAACTGGTGATAGTAATGAAAGGTTGGCAACTCTCTTTAATAAATCTCGTTGCACCTTCGAACGCTTAATGAATAAGACCAGAGTGTGTTTAATTAATGAGTTTGTACTGTTTACTGTTAGTACTTACTGTTTACTTAGTTACTGGAATGTGGAGGTCAGATAGGCAGTCGCTCCATGTAAAACACTGGTACTCAGCCGAATCCGGTAAGACTGAAAGCCGACCCCAATATAATTGGAAAAAGGCTAGGCAGAAAGAGACTCATCATTTACTCAACGAACGTACTCGTAAATTATAATAATGTCATCTATAAATATTAATTCTTACTTTCATTGGAAAATGCTTTAAAGGGCATTTGATCGTGAAAGATAAGTCATTTCCCAAGCTGAAACAATTATTTATTTCACTGAATCACAACATTATATTAAATACTTACATACATTACCTAAGAGTTGTGGTTTGCTGCTTTAAAAGACTTTGTCAGAGGAGCTCGTGGCTAAGTTTAACAAAAGCTTGAGCCGATAAGCAACGCTTGCCGAGGTCAGTCCACGGATGGGGAACCATCCATTAAAAACTGAGTTTCTTTCGTGCCTCTGAAAGTGAGCCTTTGCTTCTGGCTGGGATTTGTTGATTTTTTCAGTCGTTACGAATAGGAGCCAGAAAATCTGAACGCAGTCTTGTCAAGGGGTAACGTTCTACCCAGCTACCGGCTTGTGGGGGTCAGATAGGCAGACTCCATGTATAATACTGACATTCAACTGCGTCTAGTTAGTTTGGGTTACGACACTTACATATTTGAGAATAGGCTAGGTAGATGCATCAAGGAGCTTTTCGTTCTGAAGTGAAAGGGATACCTAATGAAACTGAAATTAAATAAAGGATCTTTAACAGTAGCCTTGGCCAGACATCTTTGATATAGTTTGACTTTAAAAGAATTGTGTACCATGGTGTCATGATTCAATTTATTTATTTATAGATGTTAGGAACATAGATGTCTTGATTTCGTTAGGACCCATCAAAATAATAAAATATTACAGTATTATAGTTGCAGTAGACATGGATAGAATTTAAACATGTATGCATGCATGTATTCTAATAATAGAAAAAGCATGGTACTGACAAAAAAAATAAAAGAAAAATTACTTTTATCTTGAAATAATATTAGCAGCAGAAAAACATATTCAAATACTTACTCCAAGTATATGAATAACATCACTCTACAAACAGCCCATACGACGTTCAGAATAAATAATTCACCGTCGATAAGAAACACATTGGAAATCCAAATAGCGAACCAACATTTTCCCAACGATAACATCAAAATGATTACCATAAATTATGTGAGTGTATTAAACTAAAATATCTTACCTCAGACCCAAGGAGTCGTTTACACCTTATTGAACAATTTATGTTATATACTAAGCCTTTATAGCGCCAATAAGGATGTGTTATAGCACCATTTTTGGGATAAACAATATCCAAGTGTTAAACAAACATTAGCGGTAATAAAAACAAAATATATTTGTTTTGAAGAAAACTATATACGGGAGGAAAATATTGATCGAAAACCTAATTTAAAATATAGCAAAGCAATATAATATATATTATTACGGTAAAAATACCTACCGATAGTATAGGCGGGTAAACGCAAAATATTTCGCCAGTGGTATAGGTGTTTAAGTCTTAAGATAACTTGTTTGAGAATGTTAGAGTAATTCGGTTGTCAAGGTTTTAGTAAAATAAAAAGAGTTTTTTCTAGTATTTTAAACATTTAATTTAAACCAATTTTCACATTAAGGTGTAGGCAGTGTTGGGGTTATAGGATGTTGTTGTCCTGTATTGTCATTGGAACCTTTTAAAACAAATCTTCTTTGTGCCGGTGTAAAACCAGCTAGGTCACTGTTGAATATCATCTTTGCAACTTTTTTGAATGATGTACGACTATTGTTAACTTCTTTTTTTATCACTGTAGAATTTGTAGTTATATTCTTCGGTTGTATTTGTATTAATTCATGTGTTGGTTTCATATCAATGTCTGTTAGAATATCACCACTTTCGACATCATTTCCATTTAAGAAGTCATTATTTAGTTTTTCTAATACGTGGTCATTTTCTTGGTCAACATTCGTATTAAAACTGATTTCATCTTCTGGATGATACGGATTGCTAAGAGTATGTTTTTTCGAACTTCTTTGATTTTTTTCATAGAAATCAGTTGCAATCTTTTTTAAAACCTCTGAATACATCACGCCTTCAAATAAGTTTACCAAATCCTGTGAATCTATTTCTAATTTAATCTTCTTAGCGTTTGTGACTAAGAGGACTAATGAGCCGACTGAAAATAAAATAAAGTTAAAACATTAATTGAACAAATAAAAGTTATATCTGATCAGTATGTAGTTTTATATTTTTGCATGCCATTTTATTACTTACAAACAAAACATAAAAGGAGTTTCATTTTTCAGTAATCTGGAAACAACTCAACATATGCATAACAATAATACAACAATTGCAGCACTGGGTTGTATAGCCAACAGTTGGCTATAAAATACAAACGCGTCGTAAAATGAACGCCATGAAATTGAATGATTCACGTATTATATGACCATATACGCACATACATTATCGTTAAAGTTTTTAATTACCTCATGAACATTTAGAACCTTTCAATAGTATTATTTATAGCGAGCTGGCGCGGAAACATCAAAAGTCTCAGTTATTGAATTCTGTTCACAGGCCGTGTATTTGAAACTATTCAAAAAAGAAACCATTTTATAATTGTGCAACGGTTTTTAAATGAAGCAGCAAGTAGCGGCTATTTTTCAAAGCTTTCAATGTGTAACTAAAAATGTGATTACTACCAGCACCTTCACTTGGTTGGCTAGGTATGAACACAGAGTACATAAGCGGCGGCGCGCCGTAGACAGAGGGGTCACTACGAACAAAGTGTAATTTTGCGCACACTTTTTGACATTGCGGTTTTATAGGGCATATTGGACCGAGCTCAGGCTGTCTTGTCATGTGCTTTGTGCGGGCGTTTGTCACGTCATTCGAACATTAAGTACTGTAACGAGGTTGGTTGTATTGGATGGGTTACCTTTATTATTTGTTACAGACCGAATTTACTTTTTTGTTTTTAATTCTTTCTTTCAATAATTTTTAAGTTATAAAGGTCATTAAATATGTCAAGATGACAAATTAGAAATTCATTATCTAGGATTATAATACATTATTTTTAGCCCATAGACGAAATTGGGAACTTGTCATAATAATAAGGTTCAAGTCATACAGCTTACAAATATGTTTCTTCAGACTGCACAGCATAATTTTCATCTTGTTTAAGATCATCTTTAGTGTTTTGATTTTATTAGGTACCTGCTTTTTCACATTTATATTTTTGTCGAGTTTGGTGCTTTTCACAATTTAATGTTTTGAGTTGAATCATTATTACACTATTAATTCGTCTTTTACTATCCAATATTCGTCGTATGTGGCGTAATATTAAATGTTTCGTGATATTAAATGGATACTTGATTCCCTGTCTACTCTCTAAGGCATGTAAGCATGATATGATGTATGTTTAGACGAATCGATGTATTTATGTTTGTAACTTAGACAACCTACTCTTTTTTTAAATTCGGAATCAATATAGTAGCAACCTGTAGCAACCCTAGTGAATCTGTCAAGTTAAGCTGTCAATTTTTTAAACGGCGGGAGTGGCCCTTCTGTATACTTACTATTTTGTGGTATGAATAAATGTAATCTAGTACATGGTAGAAAATCGGTAAAAAACCACCACGGTAAAAAAAAACTTACGGGTAGGTACTATAACGGAAATAAATGAGTTACCGGATCATCAAGACACCAAATACTGTCTCTTTTACGTTAATGCTGAAATTCGTCGCAAAGTCATCAAAAATATGTTTTCTATCGCTCGGGAATTCGAGATCCGAGAGCTCGAGGGTATCAACATAGCCGGATTCAACTAAGGTTTAGCCTTCAATGATACCTAAAGCGCGTGTGATGGATAGCTTCCCTATTCTTTTGCTATAATACTGTATGTCGCTGATACAAATGTCGTAACTCATTCGTCAACTGACGTTTATGGTACATTTAGGGTTTTGGATACCCAGAATCTTCATGCATTATTGGGTTGGCAAACATCCAATTGGAATGACAAATAATGATGTTTGAAGGCTTGTTGCAGGAGTTTTCCATCTTATGTGAATATATTTGTGTTTGTCTTTGTTCTAAAAGGTCATTTAAAAGATATACCTATCATGTAAGTGGACAAACGGCTTATAAGGCTGACGAAGTGAGCGTAGGACATATATTTTGTTTGATCTACTTCTTTCTTAAAAAAAAATTGCGTTTCTATTTACTTATCGAACCACAGATGCTTTTTGTTTTTTATATCATATTATGTTTTATTTATAACGGTGTCAATTTCAAAAATATCAAAGAAAGTCATCTCACTAAACTAACACCAAACTGCTTCAGTATTGACGACGCATGTAAAATATTAATACTTCTTATTCGTGTCTAACTGGTTTTATGGGAGGCCAAATCCAACCAGATTGGCATCATAAATTGGCTTGATTTAAATGATTTCAATGCCCATTAGGAGCCAATACTGGATGCGAACTGACCTTTTAGAACCAAAAAATCAGCATTGTCATTCATCATGGTCAATGCTGCGAACCTTTTGGGTACTTTTCCCATTGACAGCGATACAGACGAACTTTATCGATGAATTCTTCTTTCTTCCACTTTTTTATCATGATCAGTCTATAGCAGTCCATTGCTATATTAAAATAGTCGGTAAAAAAAAAAAAACTATGCCTTAACGAGAATATCTAAATCTACGTGGGGTCTGTCTTTTTTAACTTGAAAAACTATTTATGGGGCTACTTACTTGGGTTGTATGTGCTATGGGGCACCTGTTTGGGCTGATAGGGCCACCATAGGGGCGGTACGACGTAAATTACTTCAAAGTCAGCGTTTGGCTTTGATATTCTTATGCAAAGCGTACAGGACGGTTAGTACTGAGGCCTTACCGATACTTGCTGGTGTACTTCCGGTCGACCTTGAAGTGCAGCGACGTGCTGCAATGTACTATTTCGCACGAGAGACCGCGGACGCGAACTTTTTAACGCGGAGTTACCGTGAGAAAATCTCTAGATTATTTAAACCACCTTTTGACGTCTGGGAGGAACTTTTATCCGAATGGCAATGTAGGTGGGATAATTCCATCAAGGGCCGACACCTTCACCAATTCTTTCCATCCGTTCGCGTGCGGCTGGCCAGCACGTGGCTGGAAGTGGATCACTGTGTTGCCCGATTTCTCACGGGACATGGTAACTTTAAAAGTAAATTATTTTCTTTCAAGCTCGTTGCCTCGCCTTTATGTCAGTGTTCTACATCTGACTGCGAATATGTACAATCTGCACATCATATCTTATGGGAGTGTATTCTTTGGCAGAATGAACGTAATATTATGTTGAATAATGTACAGGCTGCATCAGGAGTTGTTTACTATACGGACCTTGTGGAAACTAGAACAAATTTCCATGCGTTCAAGCGTTTTTGCCATACCTATTATTGGAACCAAATATAACAGCTCACAATGTTAGGACCCATTAATATGTATTAATGCTAATTTTTTATCCATGGTGCTAGGCAACTGGGCTTATCCCAGTTGTATATGACCCTTTGTGCCTATTGGCCTTGTTTGTTCTGTCTCCTGCTTGATATGGAGGGAAGTGGAAATTTTCATTTTTCCTACTCCTCCGTTATTCTTTTCTGATTAATTTCGTTGCGGGATCCAAGACAGGTAAATTCATTCTCCGGGACTTCGTCGAGCTTCATTGCCTCGGCGCTTTTCTGGTGGTCGCCACTGTTGATTCTGGCTTTCAGGAGTTGCAGTGGTTTGGGAATAGTGCGGTGGGATTGTCCCAATAAAAAAAAAACAAAAAAAGTCCATTGCTGGACCTAGGCCGCTACAATTGCACGCATTTTGGTTCGATTTTCCGCAACTGACATCCAGCTGCTACCAGCCACCCTGCGATTTTCATCGCTCCACCTAGACTGAACGCGTCTTACCTTACGTTTACCAGTTCGCAGTCTTTACTCAAGAACACGTTTACCCTAACGGTCATCAAGTCGGTTCTACGACATATATGGCCGGCCCATTGCCACTTCAGCAAACTTATTCTGTGAGCTATGTCGATAATTTTTATTCTCTGCCGGATCACCTCGTTTCAGATTCGATCCCTGAGAGAAACTCCAAGCATAGCCCTTTCCATAGCTTGCTGAGCAACTTTGAACTGATGAACCAGCCGTATTGTGAATGTCCACGTCTCGGCATCATAGGTCATAACAGGTTCCTACCTGTCATAAGTCAATGTCATAACAGGTAGGACGCACTGGTTGAAGACTTTGGTCTTCAGGCTTTGTGGGATACGTGACGAGAAGACTCGACGAAGTTTTTCAAACGCCGCCCTGCCCTGCTGTATTCTTCTGCTAGCCTCCTTCTCAAAGTTGTTCTTACCAAACTGCAGAGTTTGTCCAAGGTAAACGTATTCTCGAACAACATTGAGAGCATAGCCATTGACCACAATTGATCCCGGAGTAACGTGTGAATTGAACATAACCTGGGTTTTGTCCAAGTTCATCCGGAGACCGATGCGTGTGATATGTAAATGTAATTTTTATGCGTCTAAAAATAGATACGTAATATACCTATAAATGTAATTATTATCTGTTTAATATTTTATACTCAATTGTTAAAATTTATAAATGCATTTACTAAATGCTTTACTTTTTACAAGTTAAACACCGATTTGACTCAACTGTCACATTTATTAAGCATCACCCGACAAATGTTGCAGTACCTACCTAAATAATTATTTTTTTGTCAAATACTTAAAATTGTAAGACTGGAGAAAGTTTTCGCAAAACGCTTTGTGCCTATGGGTGGGATGTCCACTAAGTACCGATGGCGCAATGCCGTACGTCTTGTAGTCCGATAATGGCTTCTGACTACATGTTACAACTGTCAAGGACCTACCAAGGGCACACGGTTGGCGCAGTGGTTAAGCGATTGACTGCTGTGCTGCGTGTCGCGGGTTCGATTCCCGCACGGAACAAATATTTGTATGACCTACAGGTAGTTGTTCCGGCTCTGGGTGTTGTGTATGTGAGTTTATTTGTTTTGTAAACACACCCACGATACAGGACGAAATTCCTAGTGTGGGGCAACGTTTAAAAAAAAAAAAAAACTCTCTACCTGCGGCTACCCTGACCATAGGGGTCCACACTGACCTTATACCCGTACCTGCAAATGTATGCCGAGCAAACGGCTGACCGGCTTACTGAGGTATGGGGGAATCTCGGTATGGACACCCATCAATGGATTGATGTCGAAAAGCGTTGCTTACTCGTATACTTGAAAATCGGTTCGTACGGTTGTTATTATTAAGCCACGATTCCATTCGACCTACACAGCATATGGAAAAAAAAGATAAACGCAGTAACACGTTCATAAGTATTTTTCCAGAATGTTTTATTGCCATTCAAAGAGTTCCAACATTTATTTTGGGGTCGTGGCTATAATAAAACAGTAATAAAGTGGAGTTTCATATCAGTAGAGAGAGCAATTTTGGCGTTCACATGTAAAAACAACCGAATAAATCTGTCATTATTATTTAGAATAGAAGCCAACTGCATTATAAGTTGCCAATTTTTTTTCTAGAGCAATAATCTGAAGATAACGAGGCGATCATCCAATATGATATAATTAAAATGTGTGATAGACACTATTTATATTACTTTAGTAAAATACTAATGCTTTTTTTCCAGTAATAGCCTAAGCCTACCTTATCTTTTTCGTAAGATTTTGAAGGTATCTATAAGCTTCCTCGTAAGGTTATTTAGTACATCGACTGTACCCAAGTCGCGGTATTAGGACCCGCTATCTATTCAAATTGCTGACCAGCTAGATGTTCCATACTTCCGTAAGCTATTCTCAAGAGATAAAGAAGTTTCTAGTAAGAATAATTAGGTTTATTCTAGTAAGATTAAATATAATTGTACCTCATAAATAAAAATCACTGTTATAAAGCCAATCAAATTAAGTACCAACACACATACTTTTATACGCGTTAGTGGTTCAATTTATTGTTCGGAGCTAAAGTTTATATATTAAGAAGGTGTGCTGTACATTGTTGACTTGTACCACGTAGCTAAAAATGGCGTTTCCGCCGCCCAAAATAGTTTCCCACAGTACAAACACTATAATTTTCCGCCTATCATTGTCGGTATAAGTAATAAATGAACGTTTCCGTTATTAATACGTCGACACGCAGAAAATGGGGTTTTAAGTTAGGTTAGGTACTTACGCATTCCCCCCCGGTGGGTTCCCGCATTGTCGTTGCGGGGGGGCTCAGTAACCGTGGCTTGGTCACCCACGGTGAAGCGAAGAGGAACCCGAGGAGGGGCCGCTCGTCAGGGCTTTTGCCGTTAAGCCGACGACGTAGCGGCCAACATGTAGGTTGCGGTGCTGCCTAGGCGACATCGCAACTGAGGCGGGCCGCGATGTCCTATTGGGTCTCCCATACCAATACGATATCGCGGCTGAGGGTTGGAGGCCGCGCCGGGAGAGGAGTGCCGGTATTGCGGTGCGCCGCTCTCCCTACCTTCCGCGGCCTAGACGGGGTCGCCACCGTCTGATGGCGGACGCGGTGGGGCCGCAGGGGAAGAGGAGTGCCGGTATAGCGTAGGCCGCTCTCCCTATCCCCTGCGGCCGAAACATGGTAGGTGGCGGGGCCATTGACCCTGACCCGTCACAAGGGGACCAAGGGTGCCATACACGGGGTCGTCTGGCACCCATGTGCTGGTTTGGTCCCTGGGGTGGTCACGGCGCACAGTGTGTTCTGGTGCGCCGGTGATGGGGGGTACTCCCCAGAGGAGGAGGGTCCGGTGACGGATAGCCGCGGCGGGTTCGCGGTGAGTGCCAACGCGTACCCGTGTTCCTGCCGTAAGCGGCACAGGAGGACACCGTGGAGTTTTAGTGGGTTAGAGTCCCACATAACTGCGCTATCTCCCCGTGGTAGCGCAGTATGCATGAGCATTTCTCCACGCTAAAAAAAAAAAAAAAAAAAAAAGGTACTTACGCATTGCACTATTGATATACAGGTTGAGTTTTTTAAGTGGGCATGGAGGGCTAAATCCGAATAAATAGGAATAGCGAAAAACACTCAAAGGATTCACGAGCTCAATTTTGATGAAAACTAAAACTGCATCATTGGATTATAAAGGAAATACCTAACTTTAAAAAAATCCTTTTGTTCCTAAACATGAAAAAAAAATTGAGAATATTCTATTCGGAATCAAAATTATTGTAATGCGTAATGTAGTACAATGCTTGAGTTGTCGAATCTGGCTTTATGTTGAAAATAATAGCCATCATTTCATCACTTACGGTTTTATTGGGATGCCTAATACCTACTTAATGTAGAAATAATAAGTATTTTGTTAAAAATGAGCCCTTTCCTTAAGTTTGCCGTCAGTCATTACTTCCCAGAATTTAATTCTTTTTAGCGACATTATCGAATGGTGTAATAGTACAGCAACTGTTTTTTTTAATAATCAACGGGTTCGATTCCTGGCTTTATTCGTTTTTCTAAATGGTAAATATTGGTTTTTTCTAAATTCCAATGACGTTTAGTTTTCATCAAAATTGGGCCCGTGATTCCTTTGGGTGTTTTTCGATTTCCCTAATAGTTTGGAATTTGGCCATCCACGCCTACTTGAAAATCTCACCCTATATAGGTAGATGACCAGTGGTAGTCCAGTGGTTACAGCTCCGATTTATGAGTTGTAGGTCATGGCGAAATATAGGGGACTTTTGAACATAGGAATGTTCAAAAGTGGACGTCTTTCAAATAAAATCTTCAAGGGTCTAAATTAAGGGGTCTTTAAGTCAAGAGTGAAAAGGTTATTTCTAGGCAAGCGTGTTTCACCGTCTACCATCTAGTCATCTTCGTTTACCATCAGGTGAGATAGTGGTCAATCACGAACCATTAGAAAAAAAATCTTGATGATGATGATGCATATTTCTCTAGAGGTCACCTGGCCACTAGCCACTGACTCAAGGGCGCATTATTTATGACGAAAAAAAATCTATCACAAAGTTGCGCCACATCTATGTAGCCTTTTAATTACAAACCAATTTCCCTTTCATTCTACCCTACAGCTGGGGTTTCACAATGCATTAACTATTTTAACTGTATTCTATTTCAACATAATGAAAATGTCAATTAAGTTTGCAGTCTAGCCCAGATACTGCTGAGTAGCAGGATTTTACTGACTGTTGCCTGGTGTCTTTTAATTAACCCCCGCCGGAAAAAGAGGGGTGTTATAAGTTTCACGTGTGTTGCTGTGTATCTGTGTATTTGTGTGTCTGTCTGTGGCATCATAGCGCCTAAACGGATGAACCGATTTTGATTTAGTTTTTTTGTTTGAAAGGTGATTTTGTCGAGAGTGTTCTTAGCTATGTTTGAATAAAATCTGTTCATCCGTTCAAAAGTTATGGGCATTTTACTGTTTGAATTGGAGTGTTTTCGCAAGATAAATGTGTCAGGGTTTTTTTAATTTTGAAATTTTACTGGTTTAAGTGACTGTTATCTGAACGACACAATCCCGTAACATGATAACCCTTGGGCAGACTGGTGTCAGATTGCCTGGCTTGTGAATACAGTAATGTCAAAGTTATCTACAAATCAGAGTTGTTGCGAATATCCGCATCTACAATAATTATTGCGGATGCAGATGTTGCTAAGGTCGCGATAAGAAAGAAAATAGGCGGGGCCAGCGACTGGCGCGTGCTGTACACATATGCTCATTGACCAAAAGGAGCGAAGATTTTGTTCGGTGTCAAGATCCGATGCGTTTGTTATTGTGTAATTGAAACTATTAGCATGAATAGCACGCAGATTTTATCCACACCACCAGCCAGTGATCCTCCTGGCGAACAATAGTTTAGTAGCGCGGGTTTAATTTATATACCCCTGGTTAGCTAAATTGACCCCGAAAAGCGGCAATATTACTTTTGTTTAAAATAATGATCTATTTTTTTGCTTTAAATACTTAGTAATTTTTAATATTCTTATTTTATATTTAGTTTCTTATTATTTTATTTTGCCATGCCTATAGTTTTTGTTATAAAATATCTTAATATCCATTCAGATCGCATCCGCGGATGTGAAAAATCCTGCATCTGCAACATCCCTGCTACAAAAGACAGCCGGCGGGCTTATTTCGTAAGAAACAGCAAGTAGCAATAATTGTACAATTATTGCGCGATCAATTTTATGACCTGGCTACTGACGCCTTTAAGTCAAGACTTTTTTTGACAGTCACTTTTAACAGAAGCTATTTTACCTGTCCAATGATTTATAAAATTTATCGTTTGATTAAGTATAATATATATGATTTGTAAAATAGATCGTTGAACACAATTTTTTTCCTATTTACTTTAATTAAACATTGGCTAAATAGTCGACATCGGTGCTTGCCGTATAAAAATAAGAATATAATAGAAGATACTTATTGCGGACTTATCACATTATAATGTGTTTGTAAGTATTTAGTAGTTAATATACCTAGCGTGTCAATCTTTTTGCGTGGCAAGCCTCGCATAGGTAGCCAACATTACAATTAAAAAAAGTCTCCACTTTACTGAGATCACGTAGACATTTGAGACACAAAACAACACCAATTTGTCATTACAATATTCACTAAGAATTTGTTATTCTAATATTTACTTTTATGTTCTAATTTGCGGTTAATTAAACTAGCTACATAATAACACACGAATAAAGCTGCCAAACACTAAAAAACTTCTGTACCTACCAGGTCATGAATATCGGAATCTCGTTATATCGGAATTTCGGAACAATATTGCCAATTTGCAATAATATATTTCAATACCGATACTGAGTGATCCAATATCGGAATCTCAAAATCAGAAAATAACCTAGCATCCTTTAGCATCTAGTGAAGCGCCAAGTGCGATAGCGGGTTCAAACCCGTTGACGCCGTGGTTTGCAGTGATTGGATAATTTGGCGCTTATTTACTTAAACTTTACTTCATGAAAAAATAATATGGTCATGCTTAGGTTTCTGGCATCCGCTGGATGCGAGACACACGGGATCAGTCCATGTGGCAACACTTGAGGGAGGCCTATGTTCAGCAGTGGACGTCTTTCGGCTGAAATTATGATGATGACAAATGCCTCATGTTTCGGAACAGGTACCTATCCTTGTCAAACTTTTCTCCAATGTGCTACTTGCTTGAAAACAATAAATTAAAGCTTAGTTATTTGCATTCAGTCTTCTGCTTGCATAAATACAACAAATTAGTCTATCCGATCACTAACCTGTTGAATAAATCAACTTCCACTGCTTGACTACATTGTCTCTACATTATAATTTTTTTCATTGATATTCCATTGGGATTAAACATAAAAAGATGGGATAATTATATTTTACCAATATTATATTTAAATAAGTTTATAATAGTTGTTTTATGAAATAAGTTAATCTCGGCAATCCATGCAAGTGACACACAATAGAAAATCTTAATATGTCGCATAAACGTATTTTATTCTAAAAAAAATAGGTTATCTAACGAATGTGTGCAATTCCGGATTTGAATTCATATCGGAATTCCGATATTGAGATCTAATATCAGAAATCAATATCGAAATTCAAAAATGTCCGATATTACATGCCCTATAGTACCTACACAGCCATCAGCGAGCGATTGGCAATCGACCAACAACAAGGGAAAAAGTAATTGCAATTTGACAGCAACATTTGGTCGCCGATGGCTGTCGCTCAGCTGTCAAAATCCATACGTAATACGAAATGATCGCGATCACCTAGCGATAAATGCACATTTCAGTTAGCAGATTTTTATTGTTAGCAGTGCTGTCGTAGAATTATTATGGTGTGGCTATTGCTGATACCAAACGCGGATACGCGATAACAATTAATGACAATTAACATGACAATTAATAATTGTCGCGCGATGACAATTAATAATTAAACTTATAATTGTAGAATAATAGAAAATCATGCATGCCATTGGATATAAACACTAGCCTAGCATTGAATATATTGTAATGTTTTGCATGTCAAATATTTGACTATGTATTAGGAAACTATTTATAACTTACTTAAACACCTACACTGTACCAATACTTATTGCAAATAAATGAATGATTGATTGATTGATTGATAAAAGAGCAATTATTTTGCAAAAATAAGGCAGTCAGGCATTTTGACGTAGAGCGATAATCGCGCGATGGTAGCACAATCTCTGCACAAATATTGCTCATTGCTTCATACGTAATAAGCTTGCGGGTCCAACGGCTTTTAACGTGCTACCCAAGGCACGCCGGAGTCTCAGTGTATAATGGATTGCCACCCATCCTCGGACCGACCTCGTCAAGCGTTGATATAAACCTAATCTGAAAGGCCGTGCGGCTATTATAGCTTAACCACGAGCTCCTCGAACAGAATGTAAAATGACAATTCAAATAATTTGTTTGTTCATACCTTCCTAAATTGGAAATAAGGTCACGTGCACACCGTTTCAACCTTGCCATAGACCTGAGATCATCGCTGGTGTAAATATCATAAAATTAGTTTATTTCGGGATAGTATTATACTCGTATGTCATATTTGTTTGATTTGGGTGTACCCCATTGTTGCGAAGTTCATTACCGCGATGTACGGTACTACGAAATTTACTATTGCGACGTACGTTGTCGCGAAAGTTCCTTACTGCGATGTACGTTACTGCGAAAGTTTACTATTGCGAATTACGTTGTCACGAAAGTTCTTTACTGCGATGTACGTTATCGCGAAAGATTACCATTGCGACGTACGCTGTCGCGAAAGTTATTTACTGTGACGATTGCAGTTTCGATAACACGCTATTGCGATTTAGGTCATCTAGGAGGGTTGCTGATACTGGTGATAGTGGAAATTTAATATTGTTGGACATGACTAACAAATGAGCAAAAATTGTAAGCAAATTTAATTATAATTGAACCAAAAGATAATAAAAATAAAATAAACATAAACAAAATTCATGTTCATCAATTCATTCACGTACATCGCAGTAAAGAACGTTCGTGACAAAGTACTTCGCACTTGTAAACTTTCGCAGTAACGTACATCGCAGTAAAGAACTTTCGTGACAACGTACTTCGCAATGGTAAACTTTCGCAGTAACATACATCGCAGTAAAGAACTTTCGCAACAACGAACGTCGCGATAGTAAACTTTCGCAGTACCGTACATCGCGGTAATGAACTTCGCAACAATGGGGTACACCCGTTTTATTTGCCCTAGGACACAGTGGTTGGAAATGTTCATTATTAGTGTAGATTTTTATTACAGTTTCCAGCGATTTATGTTAGACTTTTCTAAGTACGGGTGATACGGGTGGTCCTAAAAGTATTCAAATCTTCTTCCTGCCAATAATTCCAATTACAGTAGTGCTGGAATCAGAGTTCCAAGTGATAGTTATTAGTTGAAAATAGAACAAAATTATTAATTTTTTATTCAATTATCTTTTACATCCAACAGAATTCGACGAAAAACAGCAACAGTACCTATACAGTCTCCATGATTTCACACACCATCGGTCATATTAACCTCATTATTATCTTCATAATCGGTTTTTCCTCAACGAGTCCCACGCAAATAAGACACATTTACACGGATGTTACCATTACTTTTGGAAACATGTCTATCGTAAAAATGGGTCTAAAACTGACATGTCGGAATGTACGATTAAGGAATTCTTAGAACGATGTAATGGAGTTCCATTAAACGTAAGTACAGTCACGTGCAAAATGGTTCACATTTAGGGTGGAATTACCCATCACGATGATATGAGTAATGTTTCTGTCAATATCTATGTCTAGATCAATATCAAGCACGAATTTGCAACTGTCGAAGGTTCATAAAAAACAAATATATATAGGTATATATATATATATATATATATAGGTTAATAAACGGTGAAGGAAAACATCGTGAGGAAACCGGCATGTCCTAGAACCACAAATTCGAAGACATGTGACATCCACCAACCTGCACTGGGCCCGCGAGGTGGATTACGGCCCATTCCCTCTCACAGAGAGGAGACCTGTGTCCCAGCAGTGGGAACATAAATAGGCTGATGATGTGTGTGATGTGAAGGTTCATCACTTTTGGCTTGCAGCTTGTGATCATATCAACTGATCTTTGAGCAATTATCGATGAAGTAGTAAAAGAAGTCTCTTTCAACACACACATAATTATTCTACAAAACCTGTACTATAAATTTTGACATGTCATTTTGAGAATATCATTTGTAAATTTTAACTGCGTCCTTATTTTGTCCATGATTGTACATATAAGCTGTAATGTCTGCGAGGACGTCACATATTGGGATTTGCGCCGCGTCACCGATATTGAGTGAACTCTTGAACGGTCGAAGACGTGTCGAAGAGACTGACGTACATAATTATTCATTTTTAGGGTTCCGTACCCAAAGGGTAAAAACAGGACCCTATTACTGAGACTCCGCGGTCCGTCTGTCTGTCTGTCTGTCTGTCACCAGGCTGTATCTCATGAACCGTGATAGCTAGACAGTTGAAATTTTCACAGGTGGTGTATATCTGTTGCCGCTACAACAACCAATACTAAAAAACCCGCCAAGTGCGATTAGGACTCGCGCACGAAGGGTTCCGTACCACTATCGCAAAAATCGGCACAAAAATCACGTTTGTTGTATGGGAGCCCCACTTAAATATTTATTTTATTCTGTTTTTAGTATTTGTTTTTATAGCGGCAACAGAAATACATCACCTGTGAAAATTTCAACTGTCTAGCTATCACGGTTCATGAGATACAGCCTGGTGACAGACAGACAGACAGACGGACCGCGGAGTCTCAGTAATACGGTCCCGTTCATACCCTTTGGGTACGGAACCCTTAAAACAAAATAAAATAAATATTTAAGTGGGGCTCCCATACAACAAACGTCATTTTTTTGCCGTTTTATACGAAAATGGTACGGAACCCTTAGTCCGCGAGTCCGACTCGCACTTGGCCGGTTTTTAGGGTTCCGTACCCAAGGGGTAAAAACGGGACCCGAACGGAACGGAACTTCTATAAATGATACCATTATATTGATATTAAGCAACTATTAATTTCTCTAAAAATCATCAAAAACCAACACAATAAGAAGCCTAGACACTTTAGAAAATTAATGTTTCTCTGCGACTTTAAGTTCGCAGAGATTTCAGTCTAAGAATATTTTTATGGATTTATAGCATATTATTATTCAAAAATGGTTTCATTAGTAAGTTTTTTGACCTTCTACATTAGATACTTTTCTTGAGAACTTTGTAGGTAAGTACCTATCAATAAGTACTTTGAAACAAATTTCCAAAGACGGTCCGTGATCCCTTTGAGCCCTATTATAAAATACGGGCTTAGTTTTTCTTATTCAAATACGCTTGATTTCTGTTTCAGGAATATTTCGAGCTCTAACAATGTTTGCAATTTTGGATCTTGGGGCTTAACTTCCTTATTCTTCCTAATTTTGTTACATTAACTTTACTTTGTGTATACCAACAGAGTAGTAAAGTAATAAACATGCAATGTTTAAGGAAGTATCCAAATTCTGGTCATCTTTGTGCGGGTCCAAACAAGATTTTCGGGCTTCTATCCTGCCAGACTACTCTGTTATAATCTTAACTTGAAACAAGCAAAAAAGTATAAAAACTTTAAACCGATTAAGGTTTATTTTTTGCTGTCGAATCGATTCGTTATTCATCAAAAATCAATAGCTACTGCTGAAAGAGAAATATAACTTTTGTTCGATCTATCAGCGCGGCTGTAAGATATTTATTTAAAGCTCCGAATCTGTTCTCAATTTTCTTCACCAATTTACTCAACATAATATCCAGGAATTTTTTCGAAAAATAACTATGAAATGTCAGAGGGTTGGAACGTATCGTACTAATATTATAAACGCAAAAGTTTGTAAGGATAGATAGATGGATTTTCGTTACTCTTTCACGTAATAACTAGATTAATTTGCAGCGGCATCAAAGCCGCCACATACTAATTACCTGACGTCACACGTAATCCTGCATCGCGCAAGTAGAGTTCGCCGCGATTTGAACACACAACAGTCCGATGACAACCGTCGTGCTTCGGGCAGTTGCTCGGACCAGACTCATCACACGTCTAGAAGGGGGTCCTCGTTTTTAAATGGAAGTTTGCGGGACTTTCCACCCTGTTCCTCATATCGCCAAAGTAATATAGCATATACATCAGAATAAAAGTCTTAGTACTTATACTTATAGGAACATAGGCTGTATTTTATAAAGATACTAGCTTCTGCCACCACTGCTCCCATTGCACCAATTATATTCTTGTATCCGCATAAATCATAAGTACATAAGTGGAATATCCTCGCTACACGTGGAAACTGGCAATTAGTGAGTGGAGTACAGTTTACATAACATTTCAATACCAATTACCCACGGTCGGAACTCGAACGGCTGTGGTTGTATTGTCGTTTCCTTTAAAACTATCGTTTATCGTAATATTATCGTTTCAATTATATTCAGCTTCAGAAGATAAAAGGTAAAGTTGTTGACTTGGCATGGCTGCCATTTTTAAATTGCAGTCGAACGAAAATATAATGCCAAATTCTCTTAGAGCCGATCCGATTTATGGCAGTGATAAATTAATTCACGTGGTTGGCTATTTAGACATTAACTAAGAATTCATTAATGGTTTGCTGGTAATAGTTCATCTACATTAAAGTGTAGAAGGGCTTTTCATTCATATGTAATCTTTCAAGAGGTGAATTATTTCATCTATGGCGCCAACTGTAACTTTTAAAATATATAGTAGATGTTCCCTAAATGTTGTCAAATTATGCAAACTTAAACGCGAACGCGCAATTTTTTGCATATTAAGACTTTGTGTTTAAGTGAAAGTTGTGAGGTATAACCGTAGTTCCGTAGTTTTTTTAAACTATTTTCTACCAGAGGCTTCGCCCACGTGCAGTTCGAAAATTAACCCGAGGGATCATATTCCCGGGAGAAAAAGTATCCTATGTGCCATTCCTTACTATAATCTATATCTGTGGCTAATTTCATCTAGATCCGTCCTGTCATTTGAGCGTGAAGAAGTAACAAACATTCCAACACACACACATGCACAAACTTTCGCCTTTATGTGATCTCTCTTGTCTCCTGTGTGGGTCACAGATAATAGTAGATTTTATAATGAGTGCACAAAACGAAACATTTTTATCCGAGACTATTAGCAGCCCGAGCCGAAGGCTAAGGCTGATAGTTATGTCGAGGATAAAATGGTTTTGTAGACGTGTTATAAACTCTGCTTTTCATTTCGATTGCGAGGAAATAAAACAGTAGTATAACATAACATTTCTTTAATTATTATTCAAAGTAAAATTAGTACAGTTTTGAATACTGAAGGAAATCGATTTTCCCGGCATATTAATCGCACGAAAAAACAAGACCGTTTGTTTCCCGCCACTTTTTTTTTAAATCTTACGACATTGATATTAAATTAATTTTGTAATATATATATTATTTAAATGAATTAAATAACCTACCGTATTTTAATTTTAATATCTTTTATGTCTTAAAAAACACATAAAAGGCAAATAAATTAAAGTAAATATTATAAAATAACAAATTCTATCTGTGAACTTTTTATTGTATTTGGCTGTATGTTTTGGTTTTTGTTGTATTTGCTTTGCCTTAATATAGATACATTTATAAGTAGATACTTTAATGCACTTGTGCACAAAAATCGATTTTGTGCAGCCTATATCCTGCACAAATAAGCAATTTCAGAGCATGAGAAGTGAAAATAATGTTTATTTCTTTCTTTCTACGATGACGGCGTTTAGATTTCGTTCATCAGTAAACATACTACCTTGTTTGTACTTTTGTTTTTTACTATTTTTCTGTTACTTTGTGATTGTTGTTGTTGTGTTGTTTCTATGTCGAATAAATGTTTTCTATTCTATTCTATTCTATTCATGTCATAAACTCTAGACCTCGACCACAAACGAATCTTGTATGAGAATAAAACAAAGGTAAATGACTCTTTCATGAACAATGGTCAAATAATAAAGCACATGGCTTTGAAACCAAATATGGAAACGTAAAACCAACAGCGCGAAAATTGTAAGAGGGCGCCTCATAACAGAAATTTTAAAAAGACAGACGCTAAAAGATATGAAAAAATGTAGAGATTGTCGTTCAAGACTAGTTGGATGAGAAAAATTGATTAGATCCCTAATACAATTATCTTTTTCAATAACATAAGCGTTTTAGCCAGGTAACCGATGTGAATGATGGGTGTTATACGTAAATCGAATGAGTTAAACCGATCTGAGTGAAAGATTTCATTATAACCCATAAGTTATGGAAGCGTTCATATATGGCCACATGTAAGAGTCGCATTTGATTTGTGTGTGCGTTTTCCTTTTGTTGAGACCCATAGAAGTGAGATCCAGCGGAAATGGCCCAGTGAGTTCCCTGCTACGCGAACGCTTCAACCAAGCCATCTTAGGCACCCCAAAGTAGTTTGCCAACGTTTGTCGACGACTTAGTGTACATGAGCCATTAGTTTCGAAGTTGTACAAGATTGTTGCTTATTCCTATTTGACCTAGATATTAGGACATATTTAATGGAATCCAAATCCAAGGCACAAGGTTGATGCATAACATAACATCACGCCCATATTCGCTGAAGGATTACGCAGAGGTAAACATATAGTGCACCCATATTTGGCTATTTAAGTACACCACATTATCGCTTGCCAACAGGTGAGATAGTGTTCAACCGCAAGCCCACAAAACATTTAAAATATATATACATATAAGGGCCGAGCTTAATGCTTTCAATCAGACATAAATCTGGAGTCCGTGTTACTACTGAGAAATCTAGATGAAAACGCAATTTGCTCGACGCGGAAATTAAACCCAGGACCACATAGTCAGCAGTAGCTCTTTCGACTGTTAAACCAATGAGACGCTCATTAACATATAATAAATGACCAAACTGTATAAATATCTGTTCTCTGAAAAAAGCATATCAATAATAAACTTTAAGCTTTCTTGTAATAAAAATTACGGAAGAAGAAAGATGTAAGCAGAAAATTTGAGTGACGGACATCCATTCAGCGCGTCAAATGTCTGAAACGTAATTAAGGATGAAAGACAAGACAAGAACCGCCCACCACAATTGAGACAACCGCGGCTAGATAACAAGGAGGAAAATAAAGTAAATAAATCCGTGGTTTTCGTGATCAGAGTAGGAAATATTTAGAATGATGAGTAACATGATTTGATAACAATCTCAACCAAAAATATGTTTTAATAGGTACATGTCATACGTGGTATTAACATTAGTAATCTAGCCGCGGTTGTCTCATTTCACGTCAACCCCATTGTACCTTAAACGATACTCTATACTGTACTAATGCACTGACAATATTTTACTAAAAGCTACTTATACTAAACATAAATATAACATTACGGGTTTGAAACTACTGCCAGCCTACAAAGTTGTTTTGCTAAATCAGACTTAGGGTATGAAAATATCGTCTGAATTAAGCCAATATCTAACCTGTTCAAGCCATACTCTCTTTCCAATTTTTCTCTCTCAATCTTATTTATAACACAATCCATCAACAAATGTTGTACGTCCTCTATTTTATTACAGGTAATGCAATTTGGTGATTCGACTTTTTTCATCAAGAACGCAAACTTTGCCCATGGATAGTGCCCCGATCGGAGTCTTAATGCTATTTTTACATAATATCTACATAGTTTGCCATCATCAAACCAAAGATAACGAGGAGGCTCACGCTGAATGGTTTTATACCAAATTCCTTTTGTTGCCGATTTTTCATCAAATTGTTTTTTCCAGAACTTGTGACATTTACTTTTGAATTTAGGGATCAAATCTGAGTAGTCCGGCAAAAAACTAATCTCAGTTCCTTCTACTGCTGCTAATTTAGATATTCGATCAGCCTCCTCGTTACCTTTCACACCAATATGAGCCGGAACCCATTGCAATATAAATTCAACACCATTTTGGTTGAATTTATGAATGGTACTAATAATATCGTAGGCTATCGATACACCTCTGATACCAGAGGCGCATCGAGCCACGTGTTGCAAAGCGCTTTTGCTGTCAGAAAAAATAACAATTTTATTTAATCTACGTTCATGTGCATATGTCATGGCTTGAAATACTGCAATAAGTTCCAGCGTCATGATTGGTACACAAGCATTTATCTTGAAACCAGTTTTAATATTTAAATTTTGATAGAAATACCCAACCCCCTGTGCTTGCGCACTCTTCGAACCATCCGTATAGAATTTATGCCAACCACTGTATCTTGTATGTAATTCCTCTATAACATTATTTAATTTGTGGTATACTAAGTCAGGTTGGAGAATAAGGGCGAGCCATTTGATATACAAAGAGGTGTGAAGCAGGGTGACCCTATATCCCCGAATTTGTTTACCGCTCTGTTGGAAAACATTTTTAGAAAATTAAGTTGGGAGAAATTGGGAATAAATATAAACGGTGAGTCATTTTTCCTACTCCTCCGTTATTCTTTTCTGATTAATTTCGTTGCGGGATCCAAGACAGGTAAATTCATTCTCCGGGACTTCGTTGAGCTTCATTGCCTCGGCGCTTTTCTGGTGGTCGCCACTGTTGATTCTGGCTTTCAGGAGTTGCAGTGGTTTGGGAATGGTGCGGTGGGATTGTCCCAAATAAAAAAAAAAATAATAAAAAAAAAAAAAAAAAACGGTGAGTACCTCAATAATCTACGTTTTGCTGATGACATAGTGCTTATAGCAGAAAACCACAAAGACCTGGTATACATGCTAACTACTCTGGACATAGAGAGCAGGAAGTGTGGGTTACGAATGAACATGCAATAAACCTTTGCAATGACAAACAGTAAAAAACTACTTATTACAACGGAATTCCACACAATAGCTTACGTAGATGAGTATGTGTACCTAGGTAAAAATATATCTTTTAACGATCCAACAATGGCAGAAGTTGAACGAAGAATAAAGAAAGCGTGGAGTAAATACTGGTCTCTGAAAGATATTTTCAAGTCTAAACTCCCCATACAATTAAAGAGAAAGGCAATGGACTCAATTGTTCTCCCAACTTTGCTATATGGAGGCCAAACTTGGACGTTAACCAAAGCTATTGCGCAAAAAATAAACGTGTTCCAGAGAGCTACAGAAAGAAGCATGCTGAACATCACAAGAAAGGAAAGAAGAAGAAATAGAGATATAAGGAAAGTAACTAAAGTAGTAGACGCCGTGGAACTTATGTGCAGACTAAAGTGGAGATGGGCCGGACATGTGGCTAGAATTACCGACAATCGATGGAACGAGAGAATCCTGCATTGGTAACCGCGAGAAGCGACGCGACCACGCGGACGACCTTATCGCCGGTGGGTCGATGACATCGCTCAGATAGCTGGAACGGCTTGGACCCGTCAAGCCAAAGATAGAGATAATTGGAAGAGGTTGGAGGAGGCCTATGCCCAAAAATGGGTACCTCACCTAATAATAGATAGCTAAATTATAATTAATATTAAATAAAAATGGAAATTAAATACTATAATATTATTAAATTCAATATAATTCAAATTACTTTATTCAATAACGTATAAATGTTAAAATTCAATATTAATATAATAATTACGTATTATATCATTTTAACTAATTTTTATTTGAATAATTTAATTAATATCTGTTTGTAAAATAAGCTAATTAAGTATGAATGTTCTCTTATTGTGTTAAATTTAATATTAATGATATAAATGTATATTTGTAATCAGTGAGAAATAAAGGCTTTATTATTATTATATACTCCGCCACTACGGGATCCGGAACAGCGCTCTGGATCTTCTTACTTCTTACTTGAGTAATAGGATTCAGACTGTTGACGTTAATGGAAAAAGATCACCCGGATCTATAGTAAAAATGGGAGTCCCGCAGGGCTCGATTCTTGGTCCTTTCTTGTTTCTTATTTATATTAATGACTTGCCATACCTCATAAAGGATAACCATGACATAGTGTTGTTTGCAGATGATACTTCACTTTTGTTTAAACTTAAACGGCAGCAGCTGGTTACTGACGAAGTAAATAGCGCGATCTCAAAAGTAGTCCACTGGTTCAATGTTAACAATTTACTCCTTAATGAAAAAAAACCAAATGCATTAAGTTTACCCTACCTCACGTTAGGCAGGTGAAAACTGATGTGTTGATAAAGGGCGAAGAATTGAAACCTGAGAATAGCACAGTATTTTTAGGCTTAACTTTGGATGCTAAGCTTCAGTGGGGCCCACATATAGATAAATTGTCAAAGAAGCTAAGCTCCGCAGCATATGCTGTTAGGAAAATTCGTAATTTAACTGACATAGAGATAGCCCGTTCAGTATACTTTAGCTATTTTCATAGTGTAATGTCGTACGGTATTCTGTTGTGGGGAAATGCCGCCGACATCCAGAATATCTTTGTTTTGCAGAAAAGAACTGTTCGATCAATATATAAATTAAGCCCGAGGCACTCTCTCAGAGAGAAATTTAAGGAGATTAATGTAATGACTGTGCCCTCTCAGTATATTTATGAAAATCTTTTAGATGCTCATAAAAATATAAAATTGTTTAAAAAATACAGTGATAGCCATAACATAAATACTAGGAACTAACACAAATTTGTAGTACCTACAACAAGGCTCAAGAAGATAGGTGGCTCGTTTAGATGTCAATGTGTACGCTTTTATAATAAGCTTCCAAGCCACGTACAAGATCTAAGTCTTAATAAATTCAAATCATTTATAAAACGTAAGTTGTGTCAGAAAGCGTTTTATACTATTAAAGATTACGTTGAGGACAAAAAGGCTTGGGATTGAGCTGCTCCAATTAATTTTGATTTTTTATATTTTGCACCGTGAATTTTGTTTTTAATTTTGATATTTTTTTTGTTTTCTTGGAATGACAAGAATATTTACTTTTTAAAGTATTATATTATTTTATTTTTATTACTGTGAATGTGAAGACTATGTGGATTTTTGTTTTTTATTATAACTTAGTTAGTTTTTACTCATGGTCTGGCAGTTTGAGTAGTTTATGCGGCTTACCCGAATGTCCTTTCTTTGGTATTGTTAGTCGAATCGTTGAGCTCCTTAAATTCTGAGTTGAGCTGCTCGGTTATTGACAAATGCGTGCACTGACTGGACATGTCCACTCAATCTGGCTGGTTCTTTCCTCAAAAGACCATTTCAGACATCTGTCTACATGGTCTTCACATGATATAACCAAGATTTTGTCAGGACTTTAAAAGAGACTGTGACCTCTGAGTTTGTTTCGGCCTTTCTTCTCAGAGTAGTCAGATAGGAAACGCCGACCTCATCTAGTTTTAAAAAATATGATCGACATGTAAAAGTGTTTGTACAAACCAACTTACAGAAATAAAATCATTTATCATTTACTTAAATAGCCAAATGTGGGTGCACTATATGTTTACCTCTGCGTAATCCTTCAGCGAATATGGGCGTGATGTTATGTTATGCATCAAACTTGTGCCTTGGATTTGAATGCCATTAAACTTGTCCTAATATCCAGGTCAAATAGATATAAGCTACAATCTTGTACAACTTCGAAACTAATGGCTCATGTACACTAAGTCATCGACAAACGTTGGCAAACTACTTTGGGGTGTCTAAGATGGCTTGGTTGAAGCGTTCGCGTAGCAGGGAACTCACTGGGCCATTTCCGCTGGATCTCACTTCTATGGGTCTGGCTGTCTTCGTCAACATAACTTACACTTAGTCGTCTTTTCGACCAACTTTGTGTAAGTGAGCCTTTACAGTGCAGAACTGCGGAGCCAATACTACGCTTGAAACTATATTCTGCAACTGTATTACTAATCGAACAAGATAGGAACTCATACAACTTGGTATTAAGTGTTCTCTTATTCGAAGTCTATTCTCTTGAGACTAGCTCATTTTTTGACTTTTCTAAGTCAACCGGAAGTACCCTATAGGTTTTGGGTCGGAAACCAATATGGTAGTTCCCGTTGACCTAGAATCACGAAATTTAGCAAAAAGTAAGGTAAAGGTAAAGTAAGGTAAGGTCTTACTTAGATCACAAATAAAGAGAAAAATCAAAAAAATAAATAAAAGTTGAAAATTAAGGTAAATTTTAGTACTTACAAGTTTTCGCGAAAATCTAATTTTGCCCGTATCATTAAAACTTAGCCACCAGAAAAAATGATACCAATTTTATTATGGCAGTATAATGGTAGGTTTTTAGTAGGTACGGTACCCGCGGCGCACGAGTTCGACTTGCACTTGACTGGTTTTAATCACACTTCACACTAATCTACTATATAAAAATGAATCGCAAAATGTGTTGGTAAGCGCATCACTCAACAACGCATGGACCAATTTGGCCAATTCTTTTTTTTAAATGGTCGTTGAAGTTCAAAGATGGTTTTTACGGGGAGAAAAATTCTAATAATTGCAGGAAAAAAAAAATATTGCCCTTTTCTTTTTCCCATACAAAAGTTTTCTAACTAAAACGTAGAGTCAATTTGAGCTTTATTGCTATTGTATAAGCTATTTTTGCTTTGTGTGGGGAAGGGTAGTGTCGGGTACGGCAGGGTAGGGTAGGGTAGTGTAGTGTAGGGTAGGGTAGTGTAGCGTAGGGTAGTGTAGGGTAGGGTATTGTAGTGTAGGGTAGTGTAGGGTAGTGTAGGGTAGTGTAGGGTAGTGTAGGGTAGTGTAGGGTAGTGTAGGGTAGTGTAGGGTAGTGTAGGGTAGTGTAGGGTAGTGTAGGGTAGTGTAGGGTAGTGTAGGGTAGTGTAGGGTAGTGTAGGGTAGTGTAGGGTAGTGTAGGGTAGTGTAGGGTAGTGTAGGGTAGTGTAGTGTAGTGTAGGGTAGTGTAGGGTAGTGTAGGGTAGTGTAGGGTAGTGTAGGGTAGTGTAGGGTAGTGTAGGGTAGTGTAGGGTAGTGTAGGGTAGTGTAGGGTAGTGTAGGGTAGTGTAGGGTAGTGTAGGGTAGTGTAGGGTAGTGTAGGGTAGTGTAGGGTAGTGTAGGGTAGTGTAGGGTAGTGTAGGGTAGTGTTGGGTAGTATAGGGTAGTGTAGGGTAGTGTAGGGTAGTGTAGGGTAGTGTAGGGTAGTGTAGGGTAGTGTAGGGTAGTGTAGGGTAGTGTAGGGTAGTGTAGGGTAGTGTAGGGTAGTGTAGGGTAGTGTAGGGTAGTGTAGGGTAGTGTAGGGTAGTGTAGGGTAGTGTAGGGTAGTGTAGGGTAGTGTAGGGTAGTGTAGGGTAGTGTAGGGTAGTGTAGGGTAGTGTAGGGTAGTGTAGGGTAGTGTAGGGTAGTGTAGGGTAGTGTAGGGTAGTGTAGGGTAGTGTAGGGTAGTGTAGGGTAGTGTAGGGTAGTGTAGGGTAGTTTAGGGTAGTGTAGGATAGTGTAGGGTAGGGTAGTGTAGGGTAGGGTAGTGTAGGATAGGGTAGGGTAGTGTTGGGTAGGGTAGTGTAGCGTAGGGTAGGGAAGGTAGTGTAGGGTAGGGTAGTGTATGGTAGGGTAGGGTAGTATAGGGTAGTGTAGGGTAGTGTAGGGTAGGTAGTGTAAGGTAAGGTAGATAAATGTTTGGTATTTTTATGGCAAAACAAAGTTTGCCGGGTCAGCTAGTAATATTATAAAGGCGAAAGTCTATGAGTGTGTATGTTTGTTACTTCTTCACGCTCAAACGGCTGGAATGATCTGGATGAAATTTGGCACAGAGATAGATTATAGTCTGGAATAGCACATAGGATACTTTTTATCCCGGGAATTTGTTCCCATGGGATAATTTTCGACAGTCACGCGGGCGAAGCCGCTGGCAGAAGCTAGATTAAGTATAACCTTAAATAGACTCAATAAAAAGAAATTGTGTCAGTATTTTGCTTAAAAATTTGTCAGTGAGTCACCCTTAACAATGCGCACCCATTTTTATCACATTTCGATTTAAAAAAAATACGTAAACGTAAACCGGCCGTAGACTAGAAAATAATAAATTATTATAAACTTCAATATCAAAAGATCGGCTTCTGTCATTTATTTATTCACTAATAATAAATAAAGAACTCAAAGTAATTGCAATGGTTCATAACTAATTCAAACTCATATACCTACTGACTTTTCAAGGGGTTAACGACATGAAAACATTAACAATTTTTTTTACGAAGAATGATTTTAATTAGAAATTATTAATAGTTAGGTCCCGAGATGAGAATGATGAGATGGATGTGCGGTTTGACAAGATTGGATAAAGTGAGAACTGTATATATTAAAGGCAGTTTGAAAGTGGCGCCAGTGACGGAAAAGTTGAAGGAAAACCGTTTGTCCTGGTATGGTCAAGTGATGAGGAGAGATGAAACGCATGTTGATTTGATTCTAATAATAGGTATGGCAAATACGCTTGAACGCACGGTAATTTTGTTTTAGTTCGAACGAGGTCGGTATAGTAAACAACTTCTGATGCAGCCTGTACATTATTTAACATAACATTGCGTCCATTCTGCAAAAGAACACACTCCGATAAGATATGATAAGCAGATTGTACATATTCGCTGTCAGATGTAGAACACTGACATCAAGGCGAGGCAACGAGCTTGAAGGAAAATAATTTGCTTTTAAAGTTACCATGCCCTTTGAGAAAATGGGCAACACAGTTTATTTTTTTAATCCACCTCCAGCCACGTCCTGGCCAGCCGCACGCGAACTAATGGAAAGAATGTGTGGAGGTGTCGGCCCTTGATGGAATTATCCCACCTACATTGCCGTTTGGATAAAAGTTCCGCCCAATCGTCAATTTGTGGTTTAAATAATCTAGAAATTTTCTCACGGTCACTCCGCGTTAAAAAGTCCGCGTCTATGGTCTCTCGTGTGGAATAGTACATTGCAGAACATTGCTGCACTTCAAGGTCGACCGAAGGTACGCCAGCAAGTACCGGTAAGGCCTCAGTACTAACCGTCCTGTATGCTTTGCATAAGAATGTCAAAGCTTAACGCTGACTCTGAAGTAATTTACGTCGTACCGCTCCTATTGTGGCCCTATCAGCCCAAACAGGCGCCCCATGGCACATACAATCCAAGTAAGTAGCCCCAGATTTTGTCTTTTAAGTTAAAAAGACAGACCTCACGTAGGTTAACATATTCTTGTTAAGGCATAGAAGTTCTTTTTTGCTTTTTCTCCAACTATTTTCATATGATCTATAAATGCCAAATTCCTCTCTCAACACTAGATCAAGATAGCATACGGACTGCTTCCTTTTTACGGGAACTTTGCTATAAAATAGCAGCCTATAGCTCGTGTAATCATTTCATATACAGAGGAGAAAAATGTTCCCAATCAACATACGATAACCATCTTGTTTTAAACACTGACTCCCGATATTTGAATTAAAAATTCATGGTTGAGTATTTGTCAAAATTGTTTTTAGCCTGAGAACCGGTCAAACCATGGCGTTAAAGTAGTGTTTGACACGTCCTAAACTACAAATGCCCGTTCAGAAAATATCAGTGTCTCAAGAGCCATTTTTATGAAAAAGATATAGCAATAATAGAAGCTTAAACGGTTCCCAAACTGATTTAAAAATTGTTTTCCATCAAATTGGCCTCACAGGTTTCAATAATTCATTGTCCGTAAAGCTATAATAAAATATTGGCTTCTTGATCAAAGTGTTCTTACATTTATGCCAGTAAGAATTCTGTAAATTCTTGGAACAATTTAGGTACCAATGGATGCCTATTACAATTTTTAAGTGTTTTGCAAAGTGCTCAAAAGCCAATTTTGCAATAGAATGGGGAAACAATTGAATGAATACCTACTCAGAATAATTGATACTTCTATTGCCTTGGTTTCCAAGATGACTTACAATTCAGTGTTAATATTTGAGATGGTGAAAGTTCGTTGCCCCACACTAAGAATTTCTTCCTGTATCGTGGTTGCGTTTACAAACATATAAACTCACATACTGTAGCGTTACGTATAGCGCCGGAGAGCTATACGTAAGCCACGTTATTAAAATTAAGATAAAAGGTTAAAGATTAAATTAAAGCTATAAAAATTAAAAAAAGGATATAGAAGTATAAAACTAAAGGGCCGGCTTCGCGCGACGTGGGCAGGTATCCATGCAGCAGGTCGGGCAGGAAGTCGTAGAATGTCCGAGGTAGATAGGTGAGCAGACACCACGACGGACAAGCAGGCAATCGGGCAGGTAAGGCAGACAGGTGGAAGGACTGCAACTCTTCAAACCGTCGTGGTATGCTCGAGAGAGACACGTGAGCAGGCACCACGACGGAGTAGCAGGCATACGGTCAGGAAAGGCAGGCAGGTCAGCAGTGAAACGGCTAGTAGCCAGATACGTGGGTAAATCATACACGATATAACACTCACAGTATATATTTTAGAGCACTTCAGAAAATAGTAGATTTACATAAAAGTTACACAGGTTTTGAGAGTTTTCAGAATAGAAAAAAACATTGAATTCTAGTACACAGTATAACCCACTATCGGCGTTCAGACCAGACTCAGACTGAAAAAAAGCTGAAGCCCGTTTTTCATTCGATCTGCCAACTCTTCTCAATTTCAAATTCAAATCTCAATAAGACCAGAACGAATAAAAACGGCTTTGCAAAGGCGGGTCACTCTGCACTGACCTTACAATAATGTACAACTAGCTTAAGGAAAGGTCTAGGTAGTCCATGGTACCTATGGTATGTCTTTGGCTTTAAGAAAATAAAATAGACAGACAGATGTCATGTCAGAAGAAAATGTCACAGTAGAAAATATTACTAGAATTATAATAATTATTATTACGAATATAATTTAAGTTTAGATATTTAAAACAGTCAGAGATAACTAAATATGCTTTCCAGATGTAATAATACAAAGAATATATATAAAAAATGAGTTACACAAATTGATACAATATCAAAATATGTGAAGATGGATTGTATAGTGTTTTTAAATTGTAAGTAGATCTTGAATAAATACCACATGTCTACAACTCCCGCTGTCTAATAGACCAGAAAATGGCAAGTTATTAATAGACACTTCAATAAAAGGTCTATTATAATCTTTTTCTGTGTCATAATATACAGAGGTTGTTTTATAGCAATACATAAATGTTTTAATAAAATTTAGCCATAGTTTCCAATCATCAGGATCAAAATTATTATTTTGAGATTTAGAAACGTTATTTAAGTCGACATTTAGTTTTTTTTTGTTGTATTTTTGGGTTACAATTAGTTATTTTATCACCTTTACGACCGCATTTAAAACATATCAGATATTTAGATTCAGTGCAAGTTTGTAAGGAATGACCCGAGATACGACAGCGATAGCAAAAGTCTACTTTAGAGTCGTCATTAGTTTTAGTAGCAGAAAGAGGTTGTTTATTATCTCCTATTCCATTTGTGTTTTTTATGTATGGAAAGCATTTAGAAGTTGAAGGCCGATAAGCAAATTCAGTAGCATAAGATGCTGTTTCATATTTTGGTTCAGAAAAATTACAATCTTTTTCAGAAAATTTCTCATAAGTTTGAGAAGCTGAAATTAAAGAGTCTATGGTATTGACATCTTTAAGCGCTATAAAAACTGATTAACACGGTCTCACATTATTAATTAAAATTTCAAGTTGCTCGTTTTCATCTAGTTTCTGAGTAAGGCGAGAAAACATTCCAAACATAATGCTCACATACACAATAATGGACTCTGATGCACCCTGAGTTCTGTTTCTAATAGCTTCGAGCATTTTATAATCATAATTATGTAAAGCAAAGACTTTGATTAATAAAAGGTGGATTTGACTCCAAGACAAGGTAGGATTTCGATTATATTGAAATCGAAACCAATGAAGTGCATCATCAGTGAAAATTTAAAATGCGTGTTTGCAAAGCATTTCTTCTGATAAGTTCCTAGATAAACAGAATTCTTCTAATCTTTGGAGGAATGACCTAGGGCATGATTTGCCATTAAAAGAAAATTGTTTAAGTTCTCTAACAAAATTATGTGGAGTTTGATAGGTTTGCCACATTGTGGAAGCCTGTGGGTCTGAGATAGTTGGAGTGGTCAATACAGGTTGAGAAGGTAAATAAATTGTAGAACTTTGAAGAACTGTTTGAGATATTGACGGAGACAAACAAGGTGCTGGTTGAACTTGTTGAGGTTGATTGTAAGTTTCGACTACGTCTTCAGAAGAAATCCTTTCTGTATCGCTAAAAGCAATAGCCTCGAATCTTTTTTCGAGAGTGTAAAAGCGAGATCTTAAATTAGAGCAGGCTTCAATAAAGGGTACAACGCTTGAAATCGTCCAAGACGATGATAAAGGTGGTTAATGAAGGTTTCTAGTTTTTTAAAATATATTTTATCTTTAGAAATCTCTAATTGAGAAATTTTGTCTTCCAGGTATTTAAAAGTTATTTCCGCCTGGGAGAGATCAAGTTTGAGTGGAATGGGAGAAAATTTTATGTCTTCTGGAAGAACATGAACAAGTTTCGACATTTGTTCTTTGAGAGTTTGGAGATTATCAGCTGGACTCTCAGTTCTGATAATCACCTCATATTCGAGTTCAAGTTTGTTAAGATAAGAGTACTTTATTGATCTTGCCATGATTAAATGATAAGAAAGGTAGATTAGAAGAAAGAATTATATATTCAAAAATTAGTTAATTAGTTAATCAAGAATTTAAGAGTTAATTGTCAAGTATTAAAAGAAGTGCTAGCAAAAGTGTAAAGAGAGTAAATGATGATGAAATGGGGCCTGTAAGAGAAACCAAAAATTAGCCTATGTACTTGTGCAATTATGTTTTTAGAATTTTGAGAGATGAAAAATCGAGCCCACGTTAAAAAAAGATAGTGTGAAAAGTAGGTATAGTGTGAGTGATGGGGTGGATTCATAAAATTGGGCGCAAAAACAACGTTGCGCCCAATTATTTAAAAGTTGGGCGCCAAACTATAGTGTACGTATAGCGCCGGAGAGCTATACGTAAGCCACGTTATTAAAATTAAGATAAAAGGTTAAAAATTAAATTAAAGCTATGAAAATTAAAAAAAGGATATAGAAGTATAAAACTAAAGGGCCGGCTTCGCGCGACGTGGGCAGGTATCCAGGCAGCAGGTCGGGCAGGAAGTCGTAGAATGTCCGAGGTAGATAGGTGAGCAGACACCACGACGGACAAGCAGGCAATCGGGCAGGTAAGGCAGACAGGTGGATGGACTGGAACTCTTCAAACCGTCGTGGTATGCTCGAGAGAGACACGTGAGCAGGCACCACGACGGAGTAGCAGGCATACGTTCAGGATAGGCAGGCAGGTCAGCAGTGAAACGGCTAGTAGCCAGATACGTGGGTAAATCATACACGATATAACACTCACAGTATATATTTTAGAGCACTTCAGAAAATAGTAGATTTACATAAAAGTTACACAGGTTTTGAGAGTTTTCAGAATAGAAAAAAACATTGAATTCCAGTACACAGTATAACCCACTATCGGCGTTCAGACCAGACTCAGACTGAAAAAAAGCTGAAGCCCGTTTTTCATTCGATCTGCCAACTCTTCTCAATTTCAAATTCAAATCTCAATAAGACCAGAACGAATAAAAACGGCTTTACAAAGGCGGGTCACTCAGCACTGACCTTACAATAATGTACAACTAGCTTAAGGAAAGGTCTAGGTAGTCCATGGTACCTATGGTATGTCTATGGCTTTAAGAAAATAAAATAGACAGATGTCATGTCAGAAGAAAATGTCACAGTAGAAAAATATTACTAGAATTATAATAATAATTATTACGAATATAATTTAAGTTTAGATATTTGAAACAGTCAGAGATAACTAAATATGCTTTCCAGATGTAATAATACAAAGAATATATATAAAAAATGAGTTACACAAATTGATACAATATCAAAAGATGTGAAGATGGATTGTATAGTGTTATAAAATCGTAAGTAGATCTTGAATAAATACCACAATACACAAACACCCAGAGCCGGAACAACTATCTGTAGGTCATACAAATTTTTGTTCCTTGCGGGAATCGAACCCGCGACACGCAGTACAGCAGTCACTCATGAATGAAATAATTTTTACCATTGGATCAATTACTCAGAAATATGATAAAAAAATCTGTTGTTTTGTACATTTGTATACACAAAAAAAACACTACAGAGTTAAAAAGAACTTCAATTTTGGAAGTCGGCGTTCCTGTTTTCTGCAGCTTGCTGTTTTTCATTGAATTTTAACACCGACTTCCGAAATCGAAGTTATTTTTCACTTTGTAGTGTTTTTACTTGGAAGTCAGTTGTTTTTTTTTGTAAAAAGTTTTTTTAATTTTCACTTTTTAGTTGTGGTATATAATGGACCCGTTCTATAGGCTAGTTACCTATAATGCCCAAAGTGATGCCAGACATGAACTAACATGAAACTTAAACAAAACCGGTGCAACAAAAGAATACAAGGGAGAACTGTTCACATCTGCTTACCCTCTTAGAGCGTACCAGTGTGATATTATGTTATGAAATGATGTAAACAATAAATAGACCTGCGATTGCAGCTATCCCGAATGATTTGTCGTCATTAATTGAAGAGTTCTGATTTTTATCTCCGAAGTTCTTCATCAGATCATGATTAAATTTTAATGGGATCACACGACAAGATCGAATTGATACATAAAAATTACGATATTATACATAAAAAAACAGTCGAATTGATAACTGTTATCGGTGAATAATAGGGAATAGAATGAAGGCAACTGCTGTTTTTTTCATCATATTATGTCGCTCAAATATGATCCCAAATTTGTTCAAATGAACAAAAAGCTTTCACCGCTAAAAAGTTTATTATTTTCTTATAACGTATATTAAAAGTCACCCTGTCTAGATGCTTTCCTGAAATTAAGCCTCATCAGAAGATTTTGTGTCTGCGGTTCTTATTACATAATTACACAATTATTATCATCATCATCATCATCATTTCAGCTGAAAGACGTCCACTGCTGGACATAGGCCTACCCCAAGCGTCACCACACTGATCGGTCTTGTTATTTTTGCATCCAGCTAATTTCCGCAGTCTTGACCAGGTCGTCGCTTCACCAAGAAGGAGGCCTACCGACGCTGCGTCTTTCGGTACGCGTTCGCCACTCCAGAACGTTTCGGCCCCAACGGCCATCCGTTCTGCGTACAATGTGTCCTGACCAATGCCACTTAAGTTTGGCAATTCTTCAGGCTATGTCAGTAGTCTTGGTTCTCTTGCGGATGTCTTCATTTCTGATTCGATCACGCAAGGAAACTCCGAGCAAAGCTGAATTACACGATACCTGAACTTTGATTAAAGACCAATAAATTATTTTCAGCAACAGGTGAGGAGCGTGGAAACGAATAGCCTGAAAATTATATTGTTGAAAACTTTACTCGTAAATTAGTACTATCTGGGGTTTGTTATCATACGTACCTTTTACCTTTTCCCTCCATGAGAGGAGGCATGTGTCCCAGCAGTGGGAACATTAAATAGGCTGAAGATAATTGAATTTTCAAAGATAACAATAAAAATGCTGAAGATCTCGCAAAGTCATGGCGTACCTACTAGTCAATCTAAAATAAAATGGCCTAATACTCTCTGCAGTGATCCTTAGAACTAAAAAAGCTTTTAAACCACTCTGGTCAATAAGATTTTGACACATGACATACCAGCTGGACGGGGACGGGGTGTTGCAAATTAAGTATCGAAATTCAGAAATTTGTTAGTTTATAGGTCTACCAGAATCTCATGGCATTTTTTATTTTTTTTAAATTGTGATTTTCATATGGCAATGTAAATTGTCACCTGTCAAATCAAAGTACTTGATGTGTCAACCGCTGCTGAATTTTTTTGATATTATCTTGAAAATTTGTTATTTTTGTGCAAATGTCGAAAAACCCACTTCGATCTCAAGCAAGACATATTGTTTTCAATGTGTATCATAAAATAAGGGAAGAAGAAGGCGTAAATCAAACTCAATCTTTGATTTTAAAGTGCGTCGTAGAGTGGACCGGTAAGTTGGACTGACTTGTTTTGATACTTTTAGTTTATTTTATATTTTTCTTATTTAATTTTTATTTCTTTTCATTACTAAAAATGAAGAAATGGCAACAGTAATGTAACTGTTACTAATTCTTCGACAAGATATTGATTTTAACGGAGATGGAGAATCTTTGACGTAAGAAAAATATTAAGTAATAATCTGCGCCCTGCAGTGGGACGTGTATATAGACGGGCGTTTTTGGCGGGATTTTGTCGAGTGAAGTACAGTGGCTGTTAATATTATTTGCAAATTGATTCCTAGTGGATATTGTGATATATTATTGGTGTAGTTTTGTGACTAACTGTCTACGCAACTGGACAATTTGTAAAATCATTGACAGCAGCGATCTCGGGATAGTGGAGCGGAGTATTTTATTGTAGTATTGACTGCCTCTGCAAAGCTTACTGGAAAGACTGACTCGATACAATTTGCTGCCAAATACTCCAAAAAACATTAGAATCTGTTACATCCGCTTTCTAATGCATACTAAAGAATAAATATAAGATCCAAAACACTTTCCAAAGACGTGGCTAACAACCAGCCTAGGTCCTAGCAACCAGGCCATAAAAAAAGTATATATAGACTGATGATGATGAATGACTATAAGTAACATGATACATTTTATTATTGTTTACAGACTTTATACATAAAGATATTGGTTTTGAATATGTTAAATGCCAATGATAAAGAACCATTTTGATGGAGAGAGATGACATAAAACTACAAAGATACAAGTTTTTGAAATGCCAGTGGAGTTCATGGAATCGTATTCTAGTTTTCTAGTTCTGAATAAGGTTTTAACCGCTTGTATGCCAGCATTCGAGACACAATGAAAAAGCCATTGTTTCTCGCTTAGATCTGCGTTCCCGGCATACAAGAGGTTAAGTTATTAGTATGATTTAAATAATATATAATAAATTAGTACTTAAATTAATATTCAATTGATTTATTTTTCCTATGTTAAGAACCCGATGTATAACAACATTCTTCATACACATACCTATAATTCTCACTCACAGCAGATCTTTGTGTCTCAGAATTGGTTGCAAGACCCTGCGCAGTTTGTGTCAATGTTGAAGGTGAAGATAGCATTGTATAACTGTCTCTTTCATTCGCTTATGTATGTTGCATCATCCTATCTCGCTTACTCTATGCAGTATACTCGATGACAAACTAGTTCTTACGCATTAATTGGCAGGGCCTACTTCAGAGACACAAAGATCCGCTGTGACTACTATAAAATAGGTACCTCATGTTCATTAATACTAAATTCATAAATAAAAATTAAACAGTATCAAGATCGTTGAATCCAATTTCCCCAGTATTGCACACAACAAATTTTTATTTCCACATTTGCCATGAGATTCTGGTAGACCTATACCTATGAAATTGGCGTTTTGTCGTGCTGGCCACTTTGATCTCAAATATCTCCTCTTTTGTTTGGAATGCCAATTTTAAATTTATTCAGCTATTTACTCATGCTTTTGTGTTTGGAAACCCGTAATTCATTGGTTTTTTCCTCTTTTGGTTTTTCTTTGCGCCAGTCAGTTTACAAAATGGAAAACGAAATATCGCGTTATTTATGAGTACGAGTTCCATCTGCCACGATGCAGAAACGGCTCGAAGGATTAATGATTTGTATGGCGACGGTGTCACATAAGAAAACACAGTGCGTTTTTGGTTCCAACGTTTTCTTTCTGAAAATTTCGAACTGCAGAACAAGCCTTGTGGACGGCCGGAGGCTATTCTGGAAGTGGATCCATCGCAAACCACGGACGAGTTAGCAGCAGGCTGCGGTGTTAGTGATAAAACTGTTTTAATCCACTTGAAGCAAATTGGGAAGGTAAAAATGCCTCAACATGTTCAACATGCTCAACATGTTCGACATCCACCGTACTCCCCGGAACTTGCTCCAACAGATTACCATTTTTTTCGAAATTTTGATAACTTCTTGCAAGGGAAAAAATTCAACTCCGATGGGGCAGTCCAAAGTGCCTTCAAAGATTTTATTGATTCCCGTCCGAATGGTTTTTTAGTAAAGGAATCAATTAACTACCTATGAGATGGCAAAAGTACATAGATAGCAATGGTACATCCTTTGATTAAATAAATATATTATATTTAAAAAAAAACTTTATGTTCCTCCCTTACAAAACGCCAGTTTCATATGTAAAATGACCTAATATATGAACTTTCAACAGTCGAATTTGTTCATAAAAATAAGTTTACGCAGCTATTTTACACAGGAAATTTGTAAAAAAATATCTTTAATTACATGTTGAGGTCGGTAAAAGGGCAAAATGAAGATGTTATCTTTCTATTTCCGTTCTTTTTTTTGTATTTTTTCATGCATAAATTCCTAAAAAAACACGAACAAATCTTGAAAAACTTTACTATAAGTTGTGTCCCAATGTGACATTTCTTTGTTGTTGTGTTTTTTTGTGCTGTGCATTCACCCAAGTCTTTTAATCGATTAAACAATTGCATTCAGCCTACTCGATTAAGTGTATAAAACGTTTTTTTTAATTATTTCGGTTCATAAATAAATGGGTGATTTTTAAAAAAAATATTCTTTTAGAACAAACCAGTTTTTAGGCATAACATACAATAACAACGTATAGTAATAACTATACATAAATGCTTTCATAATGTTATCTTAACAATATTTTGAGAAAAAAATAGGATTTGTGGCAAATTTTTTATTACGTACAAGAATTCAAAATTAAAATTCGGAATGTGGTCAGTGTTAAACATATTTTATCGGATACATTTTAGTATAAAAGAGAGTTTTACTTTGATCTTTTCAGAAGGTTTTTCAGAATTACCAGTATAAATACGAATATGTCTATTTATGAGAAGTAGGCGTAGGAAGGAGCTGGTACACTTGCGCAAATCCTTATAGCCTAAGAGACGTGGAAGATCGACCTTCACCCATCAGATAACTTGATGAGATGTATTTTTATCAAATATAATTTATTAACAAACATGCCTATTATAACTTGCCTATCGAAAAGTTTACATAGCTTATTTTAATTGAATTAATTTTAATCAATTTTCTTTCATCACCTTCACTCTTTTCATAACCGAATGAATTTCATATCAACTGATAGTTTTTAACACACAGAATTTGCCTAGGCAGGCTTGCCTTCTTATTTTTGTGCATGGCTACCTGGCAAGCAGATGTGAACAGGTAAGTCAATATAGGTAACTACACCGATCTGTTAGCCAATCGAAATTGATATCATAAGTAAGATATTTTAGTTACAAAACCAATCGTATAGGCTTGCCTGCAAAAAATCGTACATGAAATATTATTGCCAAGCTATAAAGTTTTAGAATAGGAGCTATTTGATAGGTGCGAGAGAGAAAGTTAAGCGTCCGAGGTTTGTGTGATAGAACAGGAGACAAAATAGCAGCTGCACGCTACCTGACCGTTGAATGTATCCGAGTGCGCAAGCTCATGTACATGTGAGTGACAGGGACAGCATTTTTGTTCACACTCGACAGTAATTTTGAACATTAATTTATTATAACTCTAATTTCGATCACAATTTTTGTATTATATAAAGCGGTAGCGTTCAAATTTTCATAACATTGCAACAAACTCGAACGAATTTAAAACCTAGCCATACCATACTCAACTCATTACTAAAAATATAATATATAATAATAATATCAGCCTATAACTGTCCCACAGCAGGGCAAAGGCCTCTTCTCATACAGATAAGGCACGCTTGGTCAATGCGGTTTGGCGATTTCAACGTATATTAACTATTGGACAAGGTTTATTTATGATGTTCCACCGTTGCCAACGATGTCCAAGATATACGTGGAAAGTACATGTAAATTTAAAAAAACACACATTGGTACTTGCCCGGATTTGAACCCATGACCTCAGGCTAGGCGTGGTCTTTAGCTACTGGGCCACCACGACCCTCATTACAATATAACGTATAATCATAAAATCTTTGGTCCCCCGAAACTAAATTTGTCAACGCTTGCGTTACATCTATATATATATAAAAGAAAGTCGTGTTAGTTACTTCACTTATAACTCAAGAACGGCTGAATCGATTTAGCTGAAAATTGGCAGGGAGGTAGCTTAGAACCAGGAGAAGGACATAGGGTAGGGTAGGGTAGGGTAGGGTAGGGTAGGGTAGGGTAGGGTAGTGTAGGGTAGTGTAGGGTAGTGTAGTGTAGTGTAGGGTAGTGTAGTGTAGGGTAGGGTAGTGTAGGGTAGTGTAGGGTCGGGTAGGGTAGGGTAGTGTAGGGTAGGGTAGTGTAGGGTAGCGTAGGGTAGTGTAGGGTAGCGTAGGGTAGTGTAGGGTCGGGTAGGTTAGGGTAGGGTAGGGTAGGGTAGTGTAGGGTAGGGTAGGGTAGAGTAGGGTAGGGTAGTGTAGGGTAGGGTAGGGTAGGGTAGGGTAGGGTAGGGTAGTGTAGGGTCGGGTAGGGTAGTGTAGGGTAGGGTAGGGTAGGGTAGTGTAGGGTAGGGTAGGGTAGTGTAGGGTCGGGTAGGGTAGGGTAGTGTAGGGTCGGGTAGGTAGGGTAGATAAATGTTTGGTCTTTTTATGGCAAAACAAAGTTTGCTGGGTCAGCTAGTTCTTACATAAAATATACCTACTAGGCACTCTGTATACTTCTGAGAGTATCAAACATTAAAAGGCTCAATCATTGTTATTTTTATAAAAAAGGTTTTTGAAAGCGATCGCATTCCGAATTTAAATTTGGAAATAGAAAATTTGGCGCGAAATTATCCATTGTTCGATTAAGATTACTATATGAAAGTATTAATAGTAATTATTTTAAGTACTCATTGTATTGTATGCGGGTTTTAACGGGTTTATTGTAATTTTTAAGAATCGATTTAATCGCTCATTAATCGTTTTGGCACACTACCATTGTAATAAAAAATTCAATGTCATTGACGAATTGGAAGTTTTGGAAACAAAGTAGTGGTAATAAATTTTACATGTTATTGGACTGGTGTTTGTTAAATAAATTAAAAAAAAAACAAAAAACTTCATTTGCACTAAATATTTAGTTTGAAATATGGATGAATTCGTCAAATAGTTAAACGATGAGCTAACCACTAACCCTGTAGTGGAGTTTGGGTGTCCTAAATCTGCAAATTTTATGTTTTTTAGTCTTGATCACCATTGTCATCAAAATGGCGATTGTCGCATTAATACACATGTAGTTAACAAAGACAAATTAATAAAGTTGCGCATTTAAACCAAAAAAAATAGTGTCGCTAACATGTAAGCTTTTTTTTTTTTTTTTTAATAAACGTTGCCCCACACTATAGTTTTGGCAAGATTGCTAGGCAGATTGCACGTCTTTCCATAAACTAGTTCAAATGGCGTGAATTTTTTCAATGTATGAACTGTTGTGTTATATGCGAAACACCAGAATGGTAACCAAGTACTCCAAGATTCTGGATTATCTTCTAAGTGGATTCTTAAAAAATGTCCCAAACTCTTGTGGAAGTTCTCCAGGGCTCTGATACTAATCTTATCTTATCTTATCGATATAAGATAAGATAAGATAATACTTTGATGGTGATATGCTGTTGAATTTAATTTAGAAATATTAAGAAGCTTACATACCTCCCTAAATATGTCAGACATAAACTCGGCACCTCGGTCAGTAGCTATCTCTCGCGGGACTCCGTGCTGTAGAATAAAGTTGTTGACAAAAGTACGTGCAGTTTCTGTTAATGTTTTAGTTACTAGCGGAAAAGCACATACATATTTTGACAGTTCGCATTGAATTGTAAGAATATGCGTATAGTTATGGTGGGCCATATCAAATGGTCACTAAGTCCAAATAGATTTACTCAAATGTAGAATGAGCCGTAGAGGTATAACTATTGGTTCTTTTACAATTACCGTATACTTCTGCATTCGACACTTAGGGCATCTATTTACAAATTAATAACATATTTTTCCAGTCCCGGCCAGAAGTAATACTTTTTAATGTTATTTAACATGCATATAATGCCCGCATGACCGCTTGTGGGCAAAAGATAGAAGTTATTCAGTATGACTTTCCTGTCATCCTTATTTTCAACTCTCTCTACATCCTTTAAAATGCAAATACTTGGCCCCTTCCAATTCGATGATTGATCTCATTAGTTAATTTTTCTATAAATATTGTGTTGTTTTTATTTTTCATAAACGAAATCTGGTTTATATTAATTTCGTCACAAATTTTACATCTCTCTCACAAATGCGGCTGGCGTCAATTGCGACTGAGCAGATGGATTTATAAATAGCATTAATTGTTTACCATCATAAAGAAAAATATCATTCGCATGGCTAGTGCTATGTTGTTTTTGTAGCGTATCTAAATACTTCTCGTCTATAAACCTTAGTTCAACTGCATTTCTTGGACTCCACTTTTATTAAATTTACTTTTATTAATTACTTAGTTTCGGCTGACTTGGAAAGTTGTACTTGTCCATGCCATTTTGACTATCATTAAAATTGGGTTCTAATCTTTTTCTTTGCGCACGTTTCATAACGCATAAACACTTACTAAATTCTTTCAATTCTTGTGAGGTCACCGTCACGCGAGATAGTGCCCCCGGTTCGGCCCGCCCCGTTCTCTTCACCTTTTACGTATTCAATTACGAAGTCATACTCTTCTAGGCATAATCTAAACTTATGGAATTTTATTTCTGCCCAAAGATGCGTTAAAATTAGTGTTGAAATATGGAGGTTTCGACGCTCATAACTTTCAAATATGTTATTTTTTTCATTTTATTTCCATACAGGACTAGATTATGATGAGACAAATTGATATCATTTTTATTTTGAAAGTTCATCGTCAAACAGTGGAGTATTCTCTAGACTACGTTTGTATGGAAGAATTTTCGACTTGTGTAACCTTAGCTAAGTTCAATGAACAGCTATATTCTGGCAAATGTCTCAGAATAAACCCAACAATAATTTGCATTTGTCTTCAAAATAAACCCTTCAGAATCATAATTTCAATTGTTTTCAGAAACGACGCAGTTACAAGGCAAAATAAGAGGTCTCCGCTTTTCAACATTGACAAGATTTTAATCAAAAGTCCGATTGTTGACCGGTATCCTTCATCCTGAGTTTGTAATAAAATCGAGTCCATATTAAATCGCTTTGATATGAAACTTGGACGATGACTCGGATATAAATTCGAGCAGTTGACTGAACAAAATGAATGAGATGTATTTAAAATGATGGCAAACTTCTTGATGGTTCGTTTTCTTTGTGACGAGTTCTTATTTTCAAATCATTATAATAAAAATCTTTTGTTGCTGAAAAATGTGTTTGATAATTTATTTTTTGGTTTTTAACTTGGACTTAATTTTATTTATGTGATTCTAAAAATTCTAATACAAAATGTTTGGGATTGACTACGTGAAATGCCGATGGTGAAAATTAATACCACATAATTATTATCTAAGATTTTTTTTACAGCTGTCAATGATAGTATGACTCTTTGTCTAGGCGCAATTGATCTCTGTTTGGAATGGGCCTGTCTTAGCTTAGTAGTGTAGACAAACCTGTCCGCATAACAATTTTTTCCAGTTTACATAATAAAACTAAAAAGAGATAAATAAAAAACTTTTCAACAATAAAACAAACCGACTTCCAAAAAATACACTGCAATCTGAAAAATAACTTTCTTTTCCGAAGTCGGTGTCAAAACACGTGAAACAATAGGTACCAAAGACACCGACGAAAGCTTTTTATTTATCTCTTTTTAGTTTTTATAGGTACTGTAAGGGGGTAGATAGGGTGATCAGCAGTTAAACATGGAAAATAACTTTATATTATATATATTTAGTAAGATATTACAATACGCCTGCCTTTGGGCGGCTTCAATCCAATTCTCACACAATGAAAATTAACAAAAAACATCTACAGCTATTCTGTTCGAAATTCATACATCTTTCAAGTAATAAATATTGCCAGTGTTTTAATAGGCAAGTAGGTTGCCTTCTCAAATGGTAAGTCCTTACATGAGCTACGCCCCTACGAATAGGCGCACAGAATCATATGAGGTGCTTCTATTCTAAGTCTTGAAAGGATATATGAATCCTACCTTATCCTAACCCGAACATTTACCTAACAGAGGAATCAAAGTACAATTGAGGTACGACCCTTAAAAGGGGAAGGCTTAATCATGACAAACGAGTTACCGGATACTCCGATATGTGCTTTTAACTTCAGCTGACGTGCACATACGCACTAACAAATCAACGCAGTCATGCTTGAACCTCCTTGGCCAAAACCTCTGAAAAAGGAACAAGGCGTCCTCCCAACACTAATAAGAATGATGCGTCAACTCACATCGACCCGGATGGGGTTTAAATTCAAAAATTCAGATATGATACAATATTTCGATCTCGTGCGTTTATCAGGCCAGAGAAGGAAAGGCTGGATCGCATCGAATTTAAATTCTACTCATCAAACTTACACCAGGGCTTAACATCATAAATATATTTACTTTCTTAAACAACAGTCATCAACTGGACCGATGATGTCAACTCGACATCCTTTGCAAAGGCTATGCCCCGTTAGCAAAGTCGGATTCAGTTACAACTATTCCTCATCTATTGTATTTTATCTCTAGGGCCTGGTGGAAGTTTCGCACCTACAAACTTGCTCATTATATAAATAGTCGTTTCTTCGATGCATAGTTAATGTTGCCAGCCTCTTCTTCGCCCAGCAGCATACAACCCATCAGCACATCAACAGCTCATGCAACGGAAAGAAATAATTTTATTATATATATCGATACTATTTGAAAATTTCGACAAGAAAACTATCGATATATTTTTCCTACTTTCCCATCCCTATTAACTTCACTAAGTCAAAATTTGATAGTTGTCATTTATATTTTTTTTTTTTTAATTGACAACCGGCCTTATCCTATATGGAAACCTTAATAACCATAATCTATATGTATCTATTCTATTCTAACATTAAAAGGTTTTAATCTATTTACATGTATCTATTATAGGCCTAACTCTCATATTTGCCAATATCTTTCTATCTATAATGGACCTTATAACTCTAAATAACTATTCCTATCTATGGTCCGGCCTAATTAATCTGTGGCTAATACGGCGCATAGAGTATTATTTAATTATTATGGTGTGAACACTGCTTTATTATGTTGTTTATAGCACTATGTCAACCAATTCTTTTAATGAAAACTATGCTTTACTTTTGACAAGGTTTTGACACTGTCCTTTTTTGTATTATCTGTGGGACTATGTGTCAAACCATTTCTTAAAATGACATCTATGCTTTCATAGCATTTATTTGCCTTAGGGGCTTAAAAGACTTTTCTAATAATATTTGACCGTTGTAGACTTAGTCCTTATGGATTTGTATTTGGACTTTGTCTGCAATTTCATAAGCTAATCCTATTCAGTAAATATAGACAAGACAGGGGATTATTTAATTTCATCAAAACATATACAGATAAAACATTCAAATAATTGCTTCTTTCGATGCCCAGTGCGCATCGCAAATTCCTTTTAGGTTGGACCGTATTCATTTGCACGACATGAAAAGAAAACATTAATTAATAAAGCACAAAATACAACAATCATAAATCAATTTACATAATAAATTATTTACAAAACTCTATTATACCTAAACTTCTTTCTAAAAAACTTTCAAAACTTGCATTTTACGAGATCAAATTGTTTTATGTGATCACAATGCAAACATCTTTGAACAATATTGCATCTAAGGCAAATATTATGGGAATTCTTCCTTGCCACAATCCTAGTAATATTTTTTATACCAAACATAGCACTCCAAGCAGTTTTATCATAAATTCTTTTGTGTTTAATTCTGATCATAACCTTTTTATGGATCGCCTTCTTTAAATTTATGTTGGCGCAATAAGAAACCTTACTAAAGACTCCTTTAATTTTCCTACGGGTCTCTTTTGGTTTACTTTGAGAAAAATTCTTAATGGCTGTCAATTTCTTTCTTTTCAAAATGACATTTATAAAATTTCGTTTTATGTCAGATTGAAAAATTGCAATTTTATTTTCAATATTACGCTCAAAATCAATGGAATTCTGTTGTATATTAACTTCAAGATTAATTTGGTGTTCAGATGGAACAACAACTAGTTGTTCTAACGAAATCTCATCATCGGTCTCTGCAAAATAAATGGAATTAGTTGAGTCAATTGGACTGGACCGATACATTACAATACTCTCGTCCGTGCACTCGCTGTTGGGCAAGGACTCCAACTCGTCGTCACCACCGTCAGCGTGCTCGCCCAGGAACACAGCTTCTGCCTCCAACTTGAGATCGACGAGGCCGTCATCTCCGCTGGTCTGGTCAACATCGTCCTCGAAGATGCAGCTCTCTTCGTCGGTGTGATCGCCATCGCCATCAACTGCGTCGCCTTCTCCGTCAATGTGGGCAACGATTTTCTCACTGCACTGAATATTGTTTTGTGTTTGTTCGTCCTTAAACACCATACTAGAAAATAAATGTGCATTAACATCTTCACACAATACCAGGCCCCTCAGAAAGTATTGCGAAAAAAAGTTTTTATATATGGGAGACTGGCCAGTTATAATGTTTTTCGAAAATATGATTATTTATAAGTAAAAATAAGTAAGTTCCAATTTCAAAATTTCCCTCCACATTTTTTGCGAGTTAATTCAAAGTATTGTGTCTCACTGAAATATGGATCTGCGCCGGGAACATTTTAGAGCTATGATTTTATACGATTTCAAGTGTCGCCTGAAACCGGATGAATCGTACGATAGACTTCAAATGGCATTCATGGATGAAGGCCCTTCCAAGGCAACCGTGTATCGTTGGTATAACGAATTCAAGCGCGGTCGACCAACTTTGGGGGATGACGAAAGAAGCGGTCGCCCTTTGACGGCTGTTACCGAAGAAAACGTGCTAGCAGTGAAAAATTTAATCCAAGACAATAGGCGAATTACATATCAGGAGATTCAACACATATTGAAGATTGGATCGGGAAGCGTTCACGAGATTCTACACAGCCATCTTCGCGTGAGGAGGATAGTATCACGCTGGGTGCCGCACAACCTCACCGATGCTCAGAAGCAGGCCCGGGTGGAATGGTGCCGTGATATGCTTAACAAATTTGAAGCAGGCTCGTCTCGGCGTGTTTACGACATCGTTACAGGTGATGAGTCCTGGATTTATCAATACGACCCAGAAACCAAGCGCCAGTCGACTGTTTGGGTGTTTCAAAATGAGCCAACGCCTACCAAAGTGAAGCGATCTAGAAGCGGGGGTAAGATTTTGATCGCTAGCTTTTTTAATTTGACTGGCCACTTGGTATCAATTCCCTTACGGGATCAAAGAAGCATTAATGCCGAATGGTATACTACCAAATGTTTGCCAGAAGTTTTCTCTGTTATAAGCAACAAGCGACCAAACACAGGGCTCCGCGGGCTACTGCTCCACCACGACAATGCACCTGCGCACACCGCACTCAAAACGAGGGACTTCCTGGACAGCACGCCAGTCAAACTCCTGGGTCACCCTCCTTACAGCCCTGATCTAGCACCGTGTGACTTCTTTTTATTCCCAAAAATAAAAAATCAGCTCAAAGGGATACAATTTTCGTCGCCGGAAGATGCGCTGGCTGCGTTCGAGCAGGCTGTAAACGAGGTGTCTGCGGCGGACTGGAAAAAGTGTTTTGAAAACTGGTTTAGGCACATGAATCTTTGTATAGAGGCTGGTGGAAAGTACTTTGAAAAGATTTAATAAAAATATATGTACGTATAGAACAATTTTTTTTAGTTTCGCAAAACTTTCTGAGTGTCCCACGTACATCAGGTTGTTTTTTATCTGCTTTTATTTCTGCGATTATTATGCGCTGTTCGCAATATCGACATCTGCGATGAAATATCGAGAATTCATTCCTCAAGCGATCACATAACACTGCAAAGTCCATATCATATTTAAAAATCATATGGTAGTAGTGATATGCAGCCCCACGTAAAAAAGCTCCTAAGATCAGGCTATAGTCACTCTTTCTCCATTCGTTCATTTCAGCCACTGACTCGAATTCGGTCAAGAATTCCTCCAAGCAGTATCTGTCCGTGCCTGAATAATAATTATCCATCATGCTTTCCATAAGTTCATATATACTAAATAATAAAACCACTTAGCTTTTTCATATATTTCATCCGCTGTTTATTTCTGTTCACTGCTTCGTGCGCTGTATCGCCACACACACGCGAAATGTCTTTAAAACACTTATCTTCTTCTGGGATTTCGTACACTGTTTTTCGCCGTGCACACGCGAATTTTATAATTTTTATTTATTTTGGGATTTCGCACCTCCACCAATATGTAAGGGGGTAGATAGGGTGATCAGCAGTTAAACATGGAAAATAACTTTATATTATATATATTTAGTAAGATATTACAATACGCCTGCCTTTGGGCGGCTTCAATCCAATTCTCACACAATGAAAATTAACAAAAAACATCTACAGCTATTCTGTTCGAAATTCATACATCTTTCAAGTAATAAATATTGCCAGTGTTTTAATAGGCAAGTAGGTTGCCTTCTCAAATGGTAAGTCCTTACAGTACCTCAAATTGATATCAAAATCATATATAGCCAAAGTTCATCTCATGACGATTCTAAAAAGCCCAAACACGACTAGGATACATTGTTTTATTAGAGTTCCAGTGCCTACCTGCCGGTTTCATCATCAGATTGTTCGATGGTACCATTTTCATCAGTACTATTTATTTATAGGTTTTTGCTTCATCATAGTCGTTTAACTATTCGAGATATCTAATACCGTGACATGCTTAGCATTAAGGAGTTCCACTGGCCATTTGTAGTCTTCTTTACCAGTTTCACTTCCCCACATGATACTTTCTGAGTGCAAATTATTGCATTGTTGATGAAAATACCAAAATCGCTATATGTATGCCTATAATGTTTGAAGACTTCCTTCGATTTCTCCAAGATCCCATCATCAGATCCTGACCTGATGACTATGGGACCAACTAGGAAGTATACCCTTTCAAACAATAGAAGAATTTTCCAAATCAGTCCAGGCGTCTTTGAGTAATCGGAGAAAATACATTAAAAAAAAAAATATTCAAAACCTCCTTCTTTTTTAAAGTCGGTTAAAAACACACCCAACCCCAGAAAAACAAAAAGTCTATAACATGTAAAAAGATCCCTGCGAAAACTTTGACATCAATCCAACCTTGCCGTAAAATGTGTTCGAGGACTTAGTTTGTAAGACTAACCCAACGTTACCTAGTCCTAATGATGTCCTAGGTCAGGTCTGCCGCCTACTTAAGACTTGCGTACACTGCAAGCTAGATAAAGTGCTACTTACTAAGTACCTAACAGTAATTTAAACGGAAAGTCCATGACTCGAATACTGAAACACTTGGACTCAAAATAAATAGGTAACTAGTTGAGTAGAGTTTTATCCAGCTGTGAGATGGTACAGATTGAATAAACGTATGTTCCTAGGTATATATTTGGGATGGGCTAGCTCTGCTATTATTTTGGGAATAAAAGAAAGAAAAAAAGTAAAAGTGTTTAATTGCCCAAAAAAAAAAGGAAATGTGTTTACTGAAATGCCCTTTATTTACAGTAAAAGGTCGGCTCCCTTAACAATAATATTAGTTAGTTACATTAATAAATCACAAATTGCAAAATATTTTGAAGTAAGTATTTGTAGAATCATACTTTAAACACAACTATGATGTTACTTTATAAGAAGTCTAAGAGATAATGTCAGATTTTACCTATTGTTTTACCTGTTAGAACAGTGCGGACGGTGGAGCTCTGCCTCTCTTCACCGAGAGGAGCCGAACTTAAACTCAAACAAATGTGGCATTTTATGAAAAACAAAAATTTTATCAGCCTAGGGTTATTTAGGAACAGTCACACGCCGAAAATAATTTTGCTGACAACGGATCTCCCCGTCAGATATCTAATAGTATAGAGAACTCTATTTCTTCTCTTTCTAGATGCACTTAAACCCAGCATTTAGAGTATTCTTGATTAAATTTATGTACTTTGGGTCCATTCCTTGGTTTGAAAGTACTGTCCAAACCGTATCGTAGTGTAAGGAGCTTTCTGGTAGTCAATGAAGCACATATAGATGGTATTCCCATACTCGTTAGCTTTTTCTATAACTTATGTTATGACTAGTATATGATCCAATCAAAGCACATATCTAAACCCCAAATTTAAAGAATGTACTTGGATAATGTCACAAATACATTACATTTCTCAATTTTTATTTGTTTAAGAAGTCTAAGAGATAATGTCAGATTTTACCTATTGTTTTACCTGTTAGAACAGTGCGGACGGTGGAGCTCTGCCTCTCTTCACCGAGAGGAGCCGAACTTAAACTCAAACAAATGTGGCATTTTATGAAAAACAAAAATTTTATCAGCCTAGGGTTATTTAGGAACAGTCACACGCCGAAAATAATTTTGCTGACAACGGATCTCCCCGTCGGATATCTAATAGTATAGAGAACTCTATTTCTTCTCTTTCTAGATGCACTTAAACCCAGCATTTAGAGTATTCTTGACTAAATTTATGTACTTTGGGTCCATTCCTTGGTTTGAAAGTACTGTCCAAACCGTATCGTAGTGTAAGGAGCTTTCTGGTAGTCAATGAAGCACATATAGATGGTATTCCCATACTCGTTAGCTTTTTCTATAACTTATGTTATGACTAGTATATGATCCAATCAAAGCACATATCTAAACCCCAAATTTAAAGAATGTACTTGGATAATGTCACAAATACATTACATTTCTCAATTTTTATTTGTTTTCAGTTTTTAGTTTATATAATATGTTTATTGGCCAATCGAGTTTATTATTCAGCAAATTAATTCACTGTCTACCTTATCTTATGTAACCTTATGATATATTTGGATTAAGATAAATTTTCTTTTTTAAGGTCAAATGAGATCAGAGATGAGTGAACTTTTACGCAACCAACTAAAACAGGGGTATCCTTTTGATCCTCCTATTCAGTAAACCAAAGAACAGCAACAATGGTGAACATCATAAAGATAAAAAATAACCCTGCCGTAACTGGGTCAAAGGAGAAACAAGCGACTGACATAAATCCACAAAAACGTCATTGACTCAACGAGATCTGATAATACTTTTATTGACTTTGCTACTCGATTTTGTAGCATCGTTTTACTAGCATAAAATATACCAGGCCCCTCAGAAAGTATTGCGAAAAAAAGTTTTTATATATGGGAGACTGGCCAGTTATAATGTTTTTCGAAAATATGATTATTTATAAGTAAAAATAAGTAAGTTCCAATTTCAAAATTTCCCTCCACATTTTTTGCGAGTTAATTCAAAGTATTGTGTCTCACTGAAATATGGATCTGCGCCGGGAACATTTTAGAGCTATGATTTTATACGATTTCAAGTGTCGCCTGAAACCGGATGAATCGTACGATAGACTTCAAATGGCATTCATGGATGAAGGCCCTTCCAAGGCAACCGTGTATCGTTGGTATAACGAATTCAAGCGCGGTCGACCAACTTTGGGGGATGACGAAAGAAGCGGTCGCCCTTTGACGGCTGTTACCGAAGAAAACGTGCTAGCAGTGAAAAATTTAATCCAAGACAATAGGCGAATTACATATCAGGAGATTCAACACATATTGAAGATTGGATCGGGAAGCGTTCACGAGATTCTACACAGCCATCTTCGCGTGAGGAGGATAGTATCACGCTGGGTGCCGCACAACCTCACCGATGCTCAGAAGCAGGCCCGGGTGGAATGGTGCCGTGATATGCTTAACAAATTTGAAGCAGGCTCGTCTCGGCGTGTTTACGACATCGTTACAGGTGATGAGTCCTGGATTTATCAATACGACCCAGAAACCAAGCGCCAGTCGACTGTTTGGGTGTTTCAAAATGAGCCAACGCCTACCAAAGTGAAGCGATCTAGAAGCGGGGGTAAGATTTTGATCGCTAGCTTTTTTAATTTGACTGGCCACTTGGTATCAATTCCCTTACGGGATCAAAGAAGCATTAATGCCGAATGGTATACTACCAAATGTTTGCCAGAAGTTTTCTCTGTTATAAGCAACAAGCGACCAAACACAGGGCTCCGCGGGCTACTGCTCCACCACGACAATGCACCTGCGCACACCGCACTCACAACGAGGGACTTCCTGGACAGCACGCCAGTCAAACTCCTGGGTCACCCTCCTTACAGCCCTGATCTAGCACCGTGTGACTTCTTTTTATTCCCAAAAATAAAAAATCAGCTCGAAGGGATACAATTTTCGTCGCCGGAAGATGCGGTGGCTGCGTTCGAGCAGGCTGTAAACGAGGTGTCTGCGGCGGACTGGAAAAAGTGTTTTGAAAACTGGTTTAGGCGCATGAATCTTTGTATAGAGGCTGGTGGAAAGTACTTTGAAAAGATTTAATAAAAATATATGTACGTATAGAACAATTTTTTTTAGTTTCGCAAAACTTTCTGAGTGTCCCACGTATTTTTGAAAAGAACCACGATTTTGAAGTAAACTCTGGAGTGGTTAAAATAATTTAAACGAGTTTTTGGGAATATGTGCGACTCCGTATCAAAATGTCCTATTCGCAAAAGGACCTATGAGCAGAACGTCACATTCTCAAAATGACCTATTAGCAAAACGCCTTATTATCAGAATTTTCTACTGTCATTATACAGTTACACTGAAAAATTATTGGCGATCTTTTGCCATGGCTAATTTTAAAAGCTTTAAATTTTGTAAGTAAAATAAAAATTTGAATTATTGCATTATGGCGAGTAAAGAGTCTGATGTTTTTTTTTTTTTTTTCTATTATTATCTTGCGATCGGCTTTCCAAGCCATTAGCAGATGGGATGTGCGCGTGATTGTCAAGTGAGGTTCGTCCTTCCAGCGGAGGAAACCACCCCTTCATTATTTACTTGCTTTATTTAACAAGGTCCCATATATATTGGCGCTTAAGCCTTCTGTTATCCAATGGCACATTTAGAGCGGTAGCTAAGGTGTTATTGTGCGATATTATACGGCTTTTGTATCTCATTGTTTTGAGCTCAATTTCCTCTTTTACGGTTGTTACTTGGAGATGCTCGTGGAGTTCGCTGGTTTTAAGAAACCAAGGTGCATCTGATATGTTTCCAAGTACTTTGTTCTGAAACCGTTGCAAAATTTCCACATTGCTATTTTTTGCTGATCCCCACAGTTCAATACCATATGACCAGACGGGTACTAATACTGCTTTGTAGATAAGGAGTTTGTTCTCCAGAGATACGTGTGAGTTCCTCCCTAAGAGCCAATTAAGTTTTCTGAGGAGTATGTCCAGCTCATCGCGCTTCTTTCCTATATGTGCTCTCCATGTCTGTTTCCTGTCTAGGTGCATGCCGAGATATTTTGCAGTTTCGTTATGAGGCAGCACGTCGTTGCCAAGTTTGACAGGGGGGCAGTTTTGCTTCCTTAGAGTGAACGTCACATGTGTTGACTTATTGGCACTCGCCTTAATGCGCCACTTTCCCATCCATTCATCCACTTTGTCGAGGTGTTCTTGTAGTATAGCAGAAGCCACATGAGGATCCTTATCACTGCAAAGGGCGGCAGTGTCATCTGCATAGGTTGCGGAAACTACGTGTTCAGACGTGGGTATATCTGCAGTGTAAATAAGATATAAGGTTGGGCCCAGGACTGAACCTTGGGGTACACCTGCTGTTATAGTGTAGAATTTTGAGTAGTCGTCGTTCACTCTTACTCGAAATAGTCTATCCTCCAAGTATGATTTCAGAAGAGAGTATAAGTTGTGAGGCAGCTGACTCTTCATTTTAAACAACAACCCCTGATGCCAAACCTTATCAAAAGCCTGTTGTACGTCAAGAAACACGGCAGAGCAGTACTGTTTCTTTTCTAGTGCTTCTCTTATAGAGTTAACTACTCTGTGTATCTGTTCCACAGTGGAGTGACCGGCTCTGAATCCAAATTGGTGTGGTGGTATAATGTTGTTTTCATGCAGTATTTGTCTCAACCGCCGTGAAACAAGCTTTTCACATAATTTTGAAATTATAGGCAACAGACTTATGGGCCTATAAGACGCTACTTGGTGTGGTGGTTTGCCCGCTTTAGGTATCATGATTATTTCGGATATCTTCCACACTTTTGGGTAATATCCTGTTCTTAAAATGCCATTAAAGAGCTGGGTAATAAAGACTACGCCTTTTTTGGGAAGTTGTCGTAAGATCTCTGCTGTCACCAAGCAGAAACCTGGTGCTTTTCTAAGTTCCAATTTTTTTATCTCTCTCTGAACTTCTCGAGGCGAGCAGCTAGGCAATGGGAGACTGAGCTGTAGGTCTGCTTCCAGATAGTCCTGGATTTCATTGTCGATACCTGCGTTACAGTCATTTGGAGTGAAAACTTCAGCTAAAAAGGAGGCAAAAGCCTCGGCACGGTCTTTATCAGTTTTAGCCCAAGTGTTATTTTGTAGTTTAATAGGGTTTTTGGCCAGTTGGGGTGCTGTTTTACTATCTTTTACAGTTTTCCACAGTGAGTATTCGTTTTTAGCTGTTGTATTCAAGTTCTCCAGTTTATTCTTAATTGTTTCATTTTCAATCTCTTTTAGGTACTGTTACAACTCGATGGCTGCCTTATTGAGAGCTCTTTTGTCCGAAGAATGGCGGGTGTTATGCCAAACTCTTCTTAGCCTTCTTTTTTCTAGAACCTTCGTTTTAACCTCTTTAGGGATATTTTTGGTACCGAATTGGCGATGTGTCTCTGGTGTGCATTTCCATGATGCAGTCTGTATTAACTGAGTAATATACAAAGCAGCTTCCTCAATTTCCTCATTTGTTTTCAGAGCTACCTTCAAATTTACGTTATTCTCGATGTAGTCTCTGAATGCCTCCCAGTCTGTCTTATTATTACAGAGATTTTGCCTCATCGGTCTTTCAATTAGGTACGTACTTATGGTAGCTATCACTGGGGTATGATCTGAGCTACTATCTTGGCAACTTTCTACACCCAGGTATAAGTTGGAAAGTCCCTTATATACGAAGAAGTCCAGCAAGTCAGGTATTTTATTCGGATCTGTCGGCCAGTACGAAGGTTCTCCTGTGCTCAGGGTATTTATGTTGCTGTCATTTAGGCTCCTTTTCAGCTCTCTTCCTCTGGGTAGAGTCAGTCGCGATCCCCAACTAGTGTGCTTAGCGTTCCAGTCTCCTCCACACAAGAATCTTTGTCCTAGAGTTTTAAAGTAGTCCGAAAATCTTTCCACTTCTGTCGCATGCCTAGGTGGGCAGTATACCGCTGAGAGGACTAGCGAACCTTGCTTATCGTGCACAATTATAGAAGTTGCTTGTAATTGGTCAGTTTTATATTCCTGAAGAACTTCATGCTTTATGTGCTTTCTTACAACGATTGCGGTCCCTGCGTGCGCTGTACCGTCTGGATGTTGTGTGGAGTATGTACAATAGTCCTTAATCGAAAATATATGATTTGATGTTAGGTGCGCTTCAGATATAAGCAAAACGTCAATTTTTTCAAGATCAAGGAGTATTTCCACGTCATGTTTGTGTTTTATAAGTCCATTAACGTTCCACGTTGCCACTCTGTATGCACACATTTTATCGGACTAACTTGCTGATAACTGATGTAAGAAGAGCCATTGATGACATTTGATCTAAGAGTTTGTCTAGCTTTTCAGCTTGTTGTGTGAGTAGAATTTCTAGTTTGGAATCTGTTGTTGTATGACTGTGATTTTTGGTGACTTCTGCGTAGGTTAGGTTCTCCTCACGATTGCTATTTAGTTTTCTTTGTTTATGTTTATCTGGTTGTAGTGGCTCTTCTGAATTACTTTTTCCCCTTTCGAAGTTAGTTCGTGTCAATGGCGGTTCCTTTGTAAATCTATTTTCTAATTTTCTGTGCATAATCTCTTGGTAGACTTCGCAACCCTTATAATTAGCAGGATGAGCACCCTCACATAAAGCACACTTTGCTGGTGTGTTCCGGTCTTTCTTTGGACATTCCGAGGTCCTGTGTGCCTGTGCGCATTTGACACAACGATATGGGCGCATGCAATAGTTTTTGGAGTGCCCATATTGTTGGCATCTTTGACATTGCGGGATAGAGTATCTTTTCTTAGGTTCTTCAATTGTGACTTTTTGGTGATATATTGATGTTATGGCTTTTACTGCACTGTTATTGGGACCGGAAACAAGATTTACGAAGAATGTTGACGTTGGTTTTTTCTCAGGTCCAATTTTCACGTTAATGATTTCTCCTTGTACCTTGTTATCAGTGTTTTCTATTTCCTCTATTATTGCATTATGAGGTGTTGTATAGTGCAGATTCTTTATAACAAAGCGATAGCATCAAAGAGTCTGATGATGGTGTTAAAATACTTCAGGTCTGATGAAGGTTTCGATGGAACCGAAAATTTGAGAATGGGTTCAAACTCGAGGCTGGAGGCGACACCGCCTGGAGAGTTCCCAGCCTAAGTTGTGCTGCTCCGTGACCTCGTCGCGGTAGTCAGTGCTGCGAATAATGACATGCTTCCGATCCTTGTCCAGTCATATGTCGTTTTGCGTATAGGACATTTTGCCCCTTATCTGTCCAAATTTCTATTGTGTCTGCTGATTCTGTCCAAACCACCGTAGCGGCGAAAGACAATGGTAATTTCTATTCTATCTGCTAATTCTGTCCAAATCACCGTAACGGCGAAAGACAATGGTAATTTCTATTGTGTCTGCTAATTCTGTCCAAATCACCGTAGCGTCGAAAGACAATGGTAATTTCTATTGTGTCTGCTAATTCTGTCCAAATCACCGTAGCGGCGAAAGACAATGGTAATTTCTATTGTGTCTGATAATTGGCGGGTAAGTAGATACGGAGTCATATGTCATAGGGGTGAGTCTGTAAAGTTAATGTACTTAATAAAAAGTTTACACATTGAATCATACGAATAAATTTATTTTCGTAACTCAATTACATTACATTTTTATTATTCTTTATTACGTATTCAATTCAGAAATATCTCAGATAATAATCAAAGCAAACAAAAAAAAAGACGCGTGTATGGTATATGTTCAGCAGTGGGCTTATCCAAAAGCGAGAGAAGATTTATTCATTTGGGGTTGGCGCAATTCGACTTTTCCAATAAGAGACCAGAATACTTCGAGGACAGAGAAGTATTCTCAGTTCATCGTCATCTTAAAAGTTTAGAAAGAAGCTCCTTTTAAACTTCTAGAGGATAAGAAAGGGTGGCCTCTTTCTAAATACATATAATCATCGTTCACACAGTCGATTCATCGTTTTTTTGGTCGTCCTTCTATGATAGGTATGATCCAGTCTAAACTTCGAACAAGAGAACACTTAATACCAAGTTGTACGAGTTCCTGTCTTAATCGAATTGTACGTAGTAAAGGCTCAGTTACACTAGGTCGATAAGACAATTTCAGCGGTCAGCTGCAAATCCGTGTCCCATGTGTGACCGTCACAGGTAGATAATCTCGCCAAATTGTTCCCAACCATTGCATCTCCTGAAAGCCCGAATCAACACCACGATATCAAGCGCCGAGGCGTCTTGGATCTCGCATTATGAAAAACATAATTTTCAATAACTTCTTCATAAAGCGGGCAAAGAGCTAAGCATATTATAGGCACAAAGGCTCGTTTATAACTGTAAACTAAATCTAAACCACAGTAAAAATATACAAACAGTATGGCAACTAGCTACAAAAGCTCGAAACGGCACACTAACAAAAAACATACGTGACCACTCGTCGCGACTCGGCACTTAGTACTGACATTACCTCAAAAGTGCACAAACGGTGTCGTAGGTGCGTACGTTTGTGAGAGTGTGCCGTTTCGAGCGTTTGTAGGTAGTTTCCATACTGTTTGTATATTTTTACTGTGCCTTACCCAGCTGCCATGCACCATGGATTATTATGGCCCAGTGAATTACCCGCTATAGCAACGATTCGACCGAATGACCTTCAGCACGCCAAAGTAATCTGCTGACATCTATCGACGACTCAGGGTAAATAACCCTTGAGTTTTAAAGTTGCAATAAATTTGTTGCACATACTACTTGGTCTTGTTAGTGCATTATGTTTAAAAGAACTATGTATCTGAGTGACACCTGTGCATTCAAAGAGAACGTGCACAATGGTTCCCTCAGCCTGCATGCATGCCCTGCACAGAGGACTATCCGTTATGCCTATTCTGTGATAGTGTTCGTTAAGTGAGCAGTGTCTCGTGATGGTTCCCTTAACCAAGCGCAGGCCAGTCCTGTCCCGGCGTAATAGACGCCTGGTAAGGCTATCTTTCAAGGATGGAAAAGCTTCTTTGTACTGGCTACAGCCCGGTGTCGAGGTCCACCATTTCTCCGCCTGTGTCTGGGTGAATGTCTGTAGCCACCTGCGTATTTGGTTGAAGGGGATGGGGTACGGCGGTCTATGGACCCGAATCGGGTCCATAGACCGCCTATTACTGTATAAAATCTGTTGTCTGGATTCTAGCAAATAAAAACATGCAGTTTTCAAATAATAACAATTATGGCAGGAGAAAAATGTAAGCAAAAAAAATAAGTGAAGGAAACCCATTAAGCGTTTCAAATATCTGAAACGTAATTAGGGATGAACGTTGCTGTGAGTTTATGTATGTATGTAAGACTTGTAAGTAAATAACTTTTTTGTGTAATAGAAGATGAGTACTTTACTACTAATAATTTTTAAAGCATTCTTGTTACTAAAACTTGTTTAAGCTTTCATGTCGTTAACCCTTTGCAAAGTCTATAGGTATATGAGTTTAATTACTAATGAAACATTCCAATTACTTTGAGTTTACAGCTCTTTAATTATTAGTTAGTAAATAAATGGCAGCAGAAAGTTTCAGATCTTTTGATCTTGAACTTTGTTATAATTAATATTGGCCTACGACCGGTTAATGTTTAAGTAAAATTAATTATTTTCCTTCGAAGTGCACCGTCAAAAATTACCTATCTAAAAGCGTCTCTGATAAAATAGGCTACTTCGTACGTTGCATTTACATAAAAGAGTTAATTTTAGATTTCGGTGATCATGCTACCAGGCATAATGCTTGTCAAATAATGGAACACAAAATATTGATTGGTTGCCTTAACTTTTTTACCCTTTTTAAAAAATTTTTTGGGCTCTTGTCACTTTTACTTTTAACGGGATGCCAGCATATTAGACCAGACTGGATGGTCATATTGATTGGAAGATGGCCTTTGGTGTGGGATGCAACTTGTATCAACACCCTTGCTTGCTGGGTAGACTGCTGCTGGTGCAAAAAACCTCAAACGGTGCAAATACAACAACCTTATTGGAAGCTATAAGTTTGAGCCCTTTAGGGTTGAAACATTAGGCCTATGGGGTCCTCTTCGAGTTTTTCGAGATGTAAGCAAACGGTTTATCGACTGTTCACATGACCAGGGTATCAACATTGTCATACAACGTGGCAATGCTGCCAGGGTTCTGGACACTTTTCACGAGTAATGTGGACGAATTTTTTGACGCCCAATGTGCTTTACCTTTTTATACGTGTTCATAGTTTTTGATTCAAGTGAAGTGAGGTAGTTATTGATAATTAAGTATTTGATAGTAGGTAAATTTGTATATATTTAAATAAATAGAATTATATATAAATATAATGTATTCTATTCAGAACGTATATAATTGAGGAATCATCGATACGACGAAGAAGAAGAATAGAATACATAAAAAACATGTTGAAACGCATGTTATGGATGGATGGAGTGGGAGGGCCAAAGAAAAGATGGATGGTTTTTGTGAGGAGTGACATAAAAGAACAGCGAATTAGTGATATCGTGACGGGGGACAGGACGGTATGGGAGAAGAAAAACGGTCGCGGGCGCCGACCCTAAGTAACATGGCAGGCAGAAGTTAACATGGAAAAATTTGTTTTATTGAAATAACACAACGCAGCCAAAGGCTTCTCATTTAGCTAAATAAAATATTACACTGCATGACAGTAATACTATGCTCATGGCTTTTCTATAATTTATAGTACTCTAGAGTTCTAGACATATAGGCAAGATCTTCTTCCTTTCATCCACGAACATAATATCACAATCAGATTTAACATTCGAAGAATGTAGGACGTGGAAGCTGTCAATTCAATCTATTTAATATGCATTTGAATATTGCCTAGGCCGAGTTTAAAAAAAATTCAATGAATATTTTGCTTCAATTTCTTTTTTTGTAACTTGTTGATCAATAACACGTGTGTAACCATACTAATATTTTAAATAAAAAAGTGTCTATGTTTGTCTGTTTATTATCTTTTCACGTGTGTGGGTGAAGGCCGCTTGCCATAATACCGAAAATCGAGGCAAATGGCGTGCTATTGGAAATGCCTATGTCTAGAGGAAAGAAAAGGAGATAAGGAAGGTGGCGCTAGTTGTCACGTCAACATTGGCTCCGTATTTAATTTTTGTGAAAAATAGTAAACATTAGTATTTCAGTCTAATTATGTAACATACCAGTCAATTTATATGTAGTGATTAATGTGTATTGTTGGCAGCAAAAGTTCTAAAGTTTTAAGTGAATAAAAGCTTGATAAAAGAACAGCATCTAACGCAGTGTTTACAAACAAAATTGTGCATCAAAATAAGTGTACAACGTTTAAACCGAATGATAAATAAAAACAAACAATTCTATATTGTATAATAACAGTGACATAATTTTGTATAATAAAAGTAAATAACAATTAGTGAATCTTCAAATTAAGACACCGTTAAAATAATTCAAAATAGTGACGCACGACCGACGCTTATCTTTCGACCAATTAAAACAAAGAATAACGCACTTTGTTGAATTTAACGAAACGCCTAATACAACCACCAATTTCGCATGGAGTGCTAAGGAACATTGTAGCCGATTGTGTAAGGCGTCGTGTCAACGATTGCGCGTCTCGAGTTCAAACCCCACTGAACTCAATCTGTTTTTGGAACTTTTTTGTTTTTTTTATCACTTTTTTACATGGAACAGTTTATTTTATGGTTTGCTGGTTTTTGTGACTTATTTTCTGCTCTATATACTTTTCTACAAATTTAAGAAATATTTTAACAAATATTCTCAGAAAACATGGAAACCTGCAATAACGTAACTTTCAGGCAAAGGCGTATGCGACGCTCTCTTTCTCGTCTGTCCAATGAATCCCTTGACAGTTTGGCATCAAACTTAAGCGTCAAAAGTATGATGGACCTATCTACACACCTTAAAAGTGATGAAACATTGAACTTAAAAAATACGATTGAGAATCTTAAGGAGCAGATATTAAGAATAAATTTTGAAATTGAGACACTTGGCTTAGAGAATGTTTCATTGAAACAACAGTTAGCTGATCAAAAGAATAAAACTGAATATTTTAAGAAAATGTACATTACGAGCCAAAATCCCAAAAGTACGACCTCTTCGTGCAACACAGGAATCTACCAAAAATGTTTTCCAAATAAAAACAGACTATCGGCTAGAAAACTAGACTTGGACATCGACTTCCATACCCCCGAACCAGCTTGCAGCAGTACTGTTACTGACGGTCTTAGAGAAGAAAATGAAACTAAAGAGTCCAACACTAAAGTAGCAATAGCAACCGATTGCATTGCAATTACGCATGATAAAACGGAGGATAAATCACAAAAGCTGAACTTGCACGATGAAGGTAAATCACACAAATTAAGTTGCCAATCTCGAAATGGAAACATACTTATTCTTTCAGATGACCAAGGGAAAGGTATTGTTCAAGGACTACTGAAGAAGAAAAAAGAAAACAGATTTATCTTAAAGAACTACGCCATAACAGGTATAAGGAAACCAGGTGCGACTACAGAAGAAGTCTTTTTGTGTTGTGATAAATTATCCGAAAACTTTACAAAAAATGACAGTGTGATCATAATGACCGGTAGAAAAGACTCAAACCCTATTAAATTTATGGCTGAAATGGCTGCAGCAGTTAGGCTATTGAAAAACTGTAATATATTTATTGTAAATGTTAAGTATAATGCATTCCTGAATGAGCATAAACTTAACTATGAATTAAAATTGCTTTCACAAAACTATCACAATTGTAACTTCATCGAAGCAAATAGCTACAATAGCGTTATCCAACAACTTCTACACAAAATTAAGGATGTAGAATACTACAACAAGTACCTATTTTATAATAATAATGTAGGAACAATCGGCAAACCTAATGGTTCAGAACATTTTATACATGAAACTACGAAAACTTCATCACTTCAAGTAATCAGCACGTTGGAACCTGTAAAAGGTCCACCTAAAGGTACTATTCCTTACTATTTTTCGAAGATTGTCAAACCACAAATGTCGCCCATAAATACTTCTATTGACAACGTTGTGGTAAGTAAAGAACCATTTTTTCGTAACTAATAATAAACATAGCAATAGTAGTAGTAAAAAACATAGCAGGAATATTTTTTCAATAATGCATCAAAATATTGCAGGGGCTTTAAATAAACTACAAGATATTGATTTAACTATTAATGAGATGCGTGACTCTAATATAAACATTGACGTTTTATGCCTGAGTGAACATTTTGTTATAAGAGGTGAAGAAAAATACCTTAATCTTAACAACTTTTACGTCGGTGCGATTTATTCACGACCTGATCAGCGGCGGGGGGGAACATGTATACTATGCAAAAACCATCTTCAAAGTACTGAATTGAAAGAAGTAACAGAATTTTGCATTGATAAACATTTCGAAATTTGTGGTCTTGAAATTAAATCTATGCGTGTGATAATATTATGTATATACAGGACACCCTCATCTAATTTAAATATATTTTTTGAAAACTTACACAAAACCTTACTTAAATTACAAAATAAAAAAAGCAAAATAATATTAGCTGGGGATTTGAATATAAACCTTCTAAACAATGATAATAATTGTACAAAATTGAAAGAATTAATCTCAAATTACGGTATGAAATGTCACATTCATGAAGCCACCAGGTTGAACACATGTATTGATAACATCATTAGTAATATTCCAAACGTAATAGGCAAAACTCACAATGTTTGTTTATCTGATCACAACACTGCTCAGGTTGTGAATTTCGAATGTAATCAAAAACCCATATCAGGCTATTACTTCATGACCGTAAATGACCTGAGTAAAGACAATGTTAGCAAATTCATTGAACACGTAAGTAAATTATCTTTTTCGGATATTTACAAAATTTCAGACACGAATAATGCTTTCGATTCGTTTCATGACACTTTAACATTATTTTATAAACTATGCTATACTTCCCTCTGATTAAAGTAAAAAAACAGTTCAAAGATAATAAATTAAAATGGATAACAAAAGGAGTTAAAATTAGTAGTAACACTAAACGAACATTAAGATATAAATATTATGTAAATAGAACGTATGAAAACAAAACTAGATTTAAGGTGTACTCGAAAATGTTAAGGAAATGTATTCATAATATGCAATCGTTATGTAATCTTAAGCACATTGCATACTCAAAAAATAAAGGTAAAGCTTCTTGGGATATTGTAAAAAGCTGCACAGGTAACGAACGGTGTCGAGAGTATATTAATTGTATAATAGATAATGGTGTTACTGCTACATCAGGTTCAGATATAGCAAATATATTTAATAACTTTTTTATTGATATTGTTGAAAACAGCGCTACTTTACAGAACAACACATGTAACCAAGATTTTAAAAGCAATGACAATAGCATTTTTTTAAATCCTACAAATCCTGCTGAAATTTTTAGTATATTAAAATCATTAAAAAACACAAAATCCACTGGTTATGATGACTTATCTACAGACCTTTTAAAAAAAATATCACCATTCATTGCAGAACCTCTTTCATATATTGTTAATTTATCGCTAGAACAAGGCTGCTTCCCGGATAAACTTAAATTATCTATTATAAAACCATTGCATAAAAAAGGCTCTTAAACTGATAAAAACAACTACCGACCAATTGCTCTTATTCCAATTCTATCTAAGGTCTTTGAAAGAATCATGTACAAAAGAGTCCTCTCTTTCTTAGACAAATATAATATTCTTGCAAAAGAGCAATACGGTTTTAGGAAAAATAAATCCACCTCTCTAGCAGCATTTAGTTTGGTCAAATCTATAATAAATAACATTAACTCTAAAAGTGTAACCTCAGCTTTGTTTTTAGACCTTAGTAAAGCCTTCGACTTTGTAAATCATTCCATTCTCATCGATAAATTATGTAGAATTGGTATTAGGGGATCAGCCTTGGAATGGTTTAAATCGTATTTATTAAATAGAACTCAGACCACACGAATTACTAAATTTGATGACAAAGTGAACAGTCTCATCAACTTCAACTCTCAGCCTCGGCAAAATTACTTTGGAGTTCCACAGGGAAGCATCTTGGGCCCTCCATTATTCCTTGTATATATTAATGATCTTCCTCAAATAATAAAACAAGAGTGTGCTTTATTTGCAGATGACACAACAGTTATCCTAGATGGTAAAAATCATGAAGCACATGAGACTAATATAAATGCCAGTTTGAATAAAATAGTTACATGGTTAGATATAAATGCTTTAAAAGTGAACGTTGATAAAACTAAAATATTAAATTTTAAAACACAGAAGAGTAAAAATATCCATCTTAAAATAAAACATAGGGACCAAATAGTAGAACAGATACATACAACAAAATTTCTGGGTATAACACTAGATGAACATTTCACCTGGAGGGAGCATATCAATGAAATATGCATGAAGATTAATAGATTTGTTTTTGCTCTAAAAAAAGTCAAAGATGAGGCATCCAAACCAACTGCCCTAATGGTATATCATGCCTATGTTTGCTCCGTCATCCGTTACGGTATCATTGTCTGGGGAAACTCCTCTGAACTTAGTAGAGTTCTGTTGGCACAAAAAAGATGTATCCGCACCATCTTTAATATGGACTGGACTGATTCCTGCAGACCAGTATATAAAGCACACAATCTTCTCACCGTTCCTTGTATGTATATATATGAAATAGCTAAATTTGTAAAAACTAATTGTTCACTTTTTAATGCTAAAAATAACAATAATAAACGAAACGTTACACAGTATGTATTAGAATTGCCTGTACCCAGAATCGAATTATTTAGGCGTAGTTGTGTTTACATGGCCCCTCTTATTTATAATTCTATACCAACCTTTATAACCGATCTCCCTTACAGAAAATTCTGTATAGTTTTAAAAAAGTGGCTCATTTCACACAGCTTTTATTCTATAAACGAATTTCTAAAAAGATCACCATGTCAATCTTATCATTACAGGAATGCATTGTAGATTATCTTGTTATTAGTTATTGTAATTCCTACCTACTGCCTTTTATGTTGTTTGATTTATATTTTATGTATTGTTAACCATATAATTTCTTAGTCTAGTAAGTAAACTAAGTGTTTTGAAGAGTTTATTAAACTTAACAGGTTAAATACCTAATAAAAATAATGTGTTATTAGATTATTAGAGATCTGCTTATTGTAAGCACCTTAACACAATATAATATTTGCATGCCAACTTATGGCGAAATGTGTCATTGTGCTAATAACGTATTTATACCATCTTTTGTACCACATTTAATGCAAATAAATGGCTTTGACTTTGACTTTGACTTTGACTAGCAGTGACTGTTATATATAGGCTAATTATGATGATACTTTTTAATAATTTTCGACTTTCAGGCTTAAAAAACCGCTGACAGAAACTAGGTCTACTCTGGCTCAAAAGAGTTACCGCGGCCCTGGCTCAAGCAACTGAAGGAACACGGGTTTGTTGTAGTCAGTAAAAGTCTGTCACGCCCTCCCGCCTCACCCAAATCGGGAGAAATCATTGGAAGATTTCCAAACCAATAAAAAAAAAGGTCTACTCTGGCTTGAAGGACCAAAAATGTACGGGTATGGTACGTTTAAAATGATAAATTGTTTTAAGTTCAATTTGCACATCGAGTTAAACACCCGAGACTGTTAGGTTATCGACCCGCGGCGAATCAGTCAACTCAACAACGATGCTATGCAATTAATACACGCTTACTCAAATAAATGTGTTATTTTTATAAAATCACTGCACGTAGATGTCAGGTAGTGTAAGTGGTTGAGACTGTTATCATGCCACAGATAATTCTAAATATTGCCCATTTTTATGTACTAAACCACGGATTACTTTCGCTTATTTTCCTCCTTGTTATCTAGCTGCGGTTTTCTCATTTGTGGTGGACGTTGCTTGTCTTATTTCATACCTAATTACGTTTCAGACATTTGACACGCTGAATGGGTTTCCTTCACTTATTTTTTTTTTTGCTTACTTTTTCTCCTGCCTTAATTGTTATTATTTCAAAACTGCATGTTTTTTTTGCTAGAATCCAGACAACAGATTTTATACAGTTTGAACTTTTAATACTGCTGAACATGACGGGTCGGGCAAAGAGTTATGAGGTTTTGAATTGGATTCCTCAGTAGGAGCCTGGAGTCTGGACTCGTGCCCGGTTGATGGCAATAGGCTCGCTCACTCATCATCATCATCATTTCAGCCGAAAGACGTCCATTGCCTCCCCCAAGCGTCACCACACTGATCGGTCCTGCGTTTTTCGCATCCGCCGGACTCCTACATTCTGAACGAGGTCATCGCTCCACCTAGAGGAATGCCTCTCAACGCTGCGTCTTCCGGTACGCGGTCACCACTCCAGAACTTTTCGGCCCCAACGGGATTCATCTTCTTCCGGAATTTGATAATAAGTAATAAACCATCGAATAAATTAACGATTAAATAAAAACATTTTGCGAACACAGCGCCATGAGTGCCATCTCTGATACATGATACAAACAAAGCACACACAAAAATGAACATGGCGTTGTATTTTGGTTTCGGTATTGCCAGTAGATGACGTTGTCGATTTTTCTGAAATTCATCCTATAATTCTAATATATAAAACCTAAAAAATGGTCCCACCTATGTCCGTTAAAGACTCTTGAAACCATTCTTCCGATATGCCCCAAACCGGTTTCATTAGAAAGGCAATGCGAAGATGGTTTAAAACCAAAAAAAAATATTGGTAGGTAGGTATTTAGGGTAGGGTATGTAGGTACGTAGGGCACTGTAGAGTAGGGCAGGTAGGTTGGTAGTTAGGTAGGGTAGGTGGGTAGATAGTTAATTTGAGAAGTCGATTAGATAAAGTGCAAATGTCTTGACTTAATACTACACCCATTCAAAAGTCGGTCGTTTTTTGCATCAAATTTACAGATAATGCCTGATATCAAAATCGAAATAAATACGAAAGTCGACTATACTCTAATAACCCTCTTACCAATAAACGAAAACAACAAAGGAATAACCATACATTTGCATAGGTACTTGCTATAACTTTATTCTGTGTTTATTAGTAAGAGTTAGTTATAAGTACTAAAACTGATATGTTTGGATAAAAAAAATAGAGTCGTATTCCACTCATTTTATATTTACATGAAGACCTTAAAATCCACATAAAGACCGGTTGTCATCAATTTTGATTGCTGATTCTTACAATACAGTAGTAGCAAGAAAGTGTTCCTAATAGAATCAATTTATTGAAAAATTATAATGAAAAGATGAAAAATGTAATAATTTCTGATTTATTCCTTTGTATTCACCCAATTATCTATCTGGATACCAAATTTGAACTTTCTAGTTCATCTGCAACTGGGTTAGAGTTTTGATCTATAGGTCAGTCAGTGATAAAAATGACGATTTTTGGACGTTAATATCTAAATAACCTTTTGAGCTATATTTATGAAATTTTGGTTTATAGTTCATCTTTAGGATTTTAATTAAAACTAAATTTCATATTGTGTTTATGTTAAATAGATTTTGAGTTATTAAGATGACAAAAGTGGCTCTAAATGGTTCGTGTAATATAAACACACAGCTGCTGCGTCACCAGTTCCTTTTTTGCTTAAACTGGGCTTGACACGCTACCGCGTGTCTAGATTAATACTCTGAAATTGAATATTTGTCAAAATTTATTTTAGCCTGATAACCTGTCAAACTTTGGCATTAAAGAAGAGTCACGACACAAACTGACAAACAATTGACACGTCCTTAAGGTATTTTTTACACGGGATGAGCGCGTCTAGTGTGGACACGCCCACCGCATCCCAACCTAGTCCAATAGATTAATGCCCAAATAATAATTAATAAAGTACATAACACCTATTTTTTATTAATAGGCTAATAAATATTGTGCCTTAAAAGTTCATGCAACTCCAAATTATGCCAAAACAAATTAGATCAAAGGACAGTTATGCTAATGCAAAGGTTATGCTGACGCACGTTTTTCACTCGTTCTGCCATCCCTTCTAAATTTCAAATTCAAATCTCAATAAGACCAGAACGAATAAAAACGGCTTTACAAAGGCGGGTCACTCTGCGCTGACCTTACAATAATGTACAACTAGCTTAAGGAAACGTCTAAGTAGTCCATGGCACTTATGGTATGTCTATGGCTTTAAGAAAATAAAATAGACAGACAGATGTCGTGTCAGATGAAAATGTCAGAGTATAAAAAATGCCATAATAAAGAATACAAATCAACCAGAAATAACTAAAAATATGCTTTACAGGTAATAAAAAATATCAAAGAATACTTATAAAAGAGTTACAAAAATTGATACGATATCAAAAGATATGAAGATGGTTTGTGGAGTGTTGTGAAACGTAAGTAGATGTGGAATGAATACCACATTTCCCCGATGACCCCAGAAAAATTTTCAACTAGAAGAAAATGTTCAGGATTAAGTATATTCCTTGCTCTATCACACAACATCTTTCATACTTTTGTCAAACACTCTCATTCAATCACAAGTTTAGGGGATATGTTTCACATTCGATGATGCATATTCCACAAGGAAATATTTATTAAGATATAACGAAGGCTTATTTATTTTTAATAGGTGTCGTTACCCGCACCTGTTTGAAAACCCTTTACGAAACTATTTATTTAAACAAGAGGAACTCAAAGAGGAGGAGGGAGGGAACTCCCAAGTTAAGGAGGGATCTTAGTTTGAGAGGGATCTCTCAAGTCTAGGAGGGACTTTATTTTGAGAGGGACCTCTTAAGTCTAGGAGTGAATTAAGTTTGAGAGGGATCTAAGTTTGAGAGGGATCTAAGTTTGAGAGGGATCTAGTTTGAGAGGGAACTAGTTTGAGAGGGAACTAAGCCATAGTATTATTATGCTCATAAAAGTTATGCATAAATGTTATGCCAAACAATATTTTAAGTGAAATAATTAAAGTGCATAAAATTTGAAGGCATTATTTACCTTACTTGAGCACAGGTTATTATGGGATATGTTTCTGCTTGGAATACAGTTGCCATCTTCCCTAAGCTTTTGCTACATTTGTAACCTTTTGCGTATATTCCCGCTCCTGTACCTGATCCCATTTTGGATCCGTCAGTGTACCACATCAGACTATCTTGTTCTGGTGGATCAAGTCCCTTCGTCCAGTCTTCTATTGAAGGGATTTGGACCTTAAAAGACCTTTCAAATACAAACATTGTTTGCATTTTATAGGATATCATGGTAGTTACACGATCCAGGCCTTCATTGCCATCGAACTATGTATGGTTGGTCTTTGGCCTAGAGGCATCCCATAGTCCAGCAACAGCAAGACGATGTAATGCCTTCCTTGCCTCGAATTCAACCACCATATGCAGAGGAGGGATATTGAGGTATCTCTCAATTGCTGCCGTAGGTGTTGTCCTGAAAGCATCCGTGATGCCGAGACACACTGTTCTTTGTAACCTGGTGAGTGGCGCTTTGCACGAGGCAAGCTTTGTTCTTGGCCACCACACTATGCTGCCGTATGTGATAATAGGTATTATCATTGTCCAGTACAGCCATCGTATCAATTTGGGCTTTAGTGCCCAAGTTTTACCGTAGGTGGAACGACACATGCCAAACACTTGTAGGGCCATTGTTGTAATATTTTCCACATGAGTTTTTCACCTAAGTTCTTTATCAAGCGTTACACCCAGATATTTAACTTCGATGGACCAGGGCAGCTTTATTCCATTGAGGGAGGGCTCTCCTAGGTTTCCTAGTTGTCTCTTCCTCGTGAATGGAATAATGACTGCTTTGCTTGGGTTGATAGAGAGGTGGTTCTTTGTACACCATTCCTCTGTCATCCTCAATGCCTGTTGTAACAATCCGGAGACTATGTTCGGAAATTTACCATTAACCATCATAGCTATGTCATCTGCATAGCCTACTGTGTAGAATGGTCCGGTATTGAGTTTGTTAAGCAGCGAGTCTATTATCAAGCACCACAATAATAGTGACAGCACTCCGCCTTGCGGACAACCTCTTGTGGTTTTTGCACTAAGTCTGTCTCCCATCAGTTCCGATTTGACTATTCTGCTTCTCAGCATATAGTCAATCAATAGCACGTGGTATCATTTATGCTATGTTCCTTTGCAGCAATGCGTATGGACTCAAATGTTGTCTTGTCAAAGGCTCCCTCTATGTCGAGGAAAGCCCCGACACAAATCTCTTGTCTTTCTAGCGCAGCCTTGGCTCGACTCGCAACATAGTGCAGTGCCATTTCCGTAGATTTGGCAGAGCTGTAGGCGCACTGTAGTTTATGTAGAGGGAATATTTTAAGTGGTCCCTCTCTTAGGTACCTGTCTACCAATTGCTCCAGAGCTTTTAAGAGATTAGACTGATGGGCCTATACGCTTTATTATTATTATTATCGGTATAAAGGTGACTTTGACCTCCCTCCATGCCTTGGGTAAGTACCCAAAGGCTATGCAGGCTCTGTAGAGTTTACTCAAATGTAGTATCAAAACAGATGCCCCTTCTTGCAATAGTATGGGGTAGATGCCATCTGGACCACGGGATTAGAGAGGCTGGAAGCCTGCTGAGGCAAGCTTCTTTGCCGTGAGCCAGCTATTTTTGGACGTGTGCCTCGTGAGCTCGTCCCTTGTGACATGTTCCTCTTCATCGCTATCGCGCAGTATACATTCCAGGAAGTGAGTTCTAAACATCACGCCTAGAGTGTCCTGTCCAGTTTCCGTGAGATACCCATTCTCATCCTTTACAGATGACAGTGGGTTTGTCTTAGTCATGGACATTGCTTTGCACAACCTCATTCCATTTGGCAGCTAGAGCTTCGAAGGAGGTGCAATGCTGTCGCCAATTTGTTCTTTTGGCCTTGTGAACCGCCGTGTTATACCTCGTCAGCATGCTGTGATAGCCAGAAAAGTCTTTCCTGGCTTTTGCATCATTAAAGGCCTGTCATGTTTCCTGACGTATTTTAGCTAGTTCAGGAGTCCACCATGGTACCTTTTGCCAAAAGGCCTTTTTCTCTAGGCAATTATCTTCCCATGCACCGATGGTGCCCACCTTGATTCTGTCCACTTCAATTCTATATCTAGTATGGAATTAAGCTTACCTTTAGGGCTCCCTAAATTTACTTTTAGGTCCCTCCTGTACGAGCCCCAATTTGGCCACTCCCGCCGTCCTAAACCTACAGCATAATTGAAGTTAGTTTAAAATGAAATGCAGAGATTTTAACTAATCAAGCTGTTTATTTTAATTCGAACACTATACACCATTTACAAGTATGTAGGTAAGTGACAGAGCGGGAAAAAACATAGTGCCACACGAATCATATTTATATTAGTAGCGACAGAAACAAAAACAGTACTGCCAACATTGGCAAATGTATGAACATTGTAAGTACATCTTATTTAACACCCTCTCTCAATGTTATACATCTGAACAAAAATATTCTAATACAAAAATAACAACAACAATAGTAGCTTTAGTTTATCATTACATTACCTACACCACACTCTTTCAGAAACTTTACAATTAATTCTTTACTCAGAGATTTCGTTAACATATCTGCTGGTTGTTTCAAAGTGCTTATGTACTTAAGGCAAATTTTATTATTTTTAATCAAATCCTTGACAAAGTGATATCTGATATCCACATGTTTCAAGCGTTTTACTGACTCTGTGCTTGCATTCAATATTGCTGACTGATTGTCACAAAACAAATTTACTGGACAAACATTCTTAAAATCAAAATCTTGTAACAAATTAACTATCCAACACGCTTCACTAGCAGCCATACTCATTGCAACATACTCAGCCTCTGTTGAAGAGAGACTTACAGACGATTGCTTCTTTGAACACCATACTATTAAGCAATTTGCAAAAGTAAACAAGTACCCCGAAGTTGACTTTCGGTCTCTTTGGTCACCTGCCCAATCATCGTCACAAAACCCTTGCAACACTGTATCATTACATTTGTATGTTAAATTATAATCAATAGTATACCTTACATAACGCAATACTCTCTTAAGCACACTCAATAGTTCACTATTGGCCGAATTTTGGAATCTACTTAACATAGAAATAGCAAAACAAAGGTCAGGCCTAGTGCCTGAGACAGCATACATAAGACAGCCAATTATTTCTCTACAAGTTTCTTCAAACCTTTTATCACATTTTACATCAGAATCAAGAATCTTACTGTTAAAATTTTTATCCATAGGGGACATCATTGGCTTACAATTTTCCATATGAAACCTTTTTAACACATTTTCCAAATAGTTTCTTTGTGACAAAACAGTTGTACCAGTTTGAAGATTTTGTTTAACATTTATTCCTAAGAAATCTGAAATTAACCCCAGATCCTTCATCTTAAATTCCTTATTTAATACATTTTTTAGTTTTATAATCTCCTGTTTATTTGTGCCAGAAATTAACAAATCGTCGACATAAATTAATACAAAGATCTTATCTGTGCTATTATACTTTGTATATAAACATGAGTCACACTTTGATCTTATAAAACCTTCTTTTGTTATTACTGTATTAAATTTTTGATTCCAACACTTAGGAGAACTTTTCAAACCATATAAAGATTTCTTTAATTTAACTGTTTTATTATTTCCTGAATAAGCCCCTTCAGGTAAACTAACATACACTTCTTCTTTTATCTCCCCATATAAAAAAGCCCCCGTAACATCCATTTGAAAAATAGGCACATTTAATTTCGTTGATACTGCTACAAATAGTCTAAATGTGGACAACTTTGCGACTGGAGCATAAATATCACACAAATCAAATGACTCCTGTTGTTCAAACCCTCGGGCAACAAGCCTAGCTTTATACTGTAAAACATTATTTACATTTTTTATCTTAAAAACCCACTTACTGCTAACTGTTTTCCTATTTATTGGCACATCACAAAAATCCCAAGTGTTATTGTCCCTAAGAGTCTGTAGTTCCCTAGCAATAGCTTCACTCCACTTACTTGCATCACTTCTGTTCATAGCCTCAGTGTATGTAGATGGTTCACACTCACTCTCATCCCACTGCACATTATTGCATTTATAGAAAGATGTTTGTTTTTTTAGCCGCTTGCTTCTTTCATCTATGGGCAAAACACTTTCATCCAATAGATTTTCCTCATCACTGCATGGTAAGTACTCACTGTCACAGTCATGTTCTGATCCATCATCTCCAACACTACTTGTATGAGTCACCTCCATTGTTTCATCTAGGTTTGTAGTTAGCTCATTCACAGGGTTAGGTTCTGTCTCAGGGATACTATGTACCACAGGTTCTTCTTCCAGGTTTATTGATGTTATACATTCCTTTTCTTTGCCTTCCTTCACTTGAAGTTTCTTCTCCTTACCATCTCGGTTTAGGAATACAACATCTCTCTTTGTCTCCACTGTGTTTGTTTCTGGAAAATAAATTCTATACCCCTTCACATTTTCTTCATAACCCACCATCAGCCCTTTTTCACCTTTCTTGTCCCATTTCCTCCTTCGTTCCTTCGGAATGTGAGCATACACTTCCGTGCCGAAGACTTTCAACTGGTGAATGTCAAACTTTTTGTTTGTCCATACTTCAAATGGTGACCTTCCATTTTTATGGCTTTTCCCAGTTCTATTTAAGACAAATACTGCTGTATTAATTGCTTCCGCCCACAGTTTCTTTGGAAAGTTTTCTTCATGTAACATTGTCCGTGCTGCTTCCACCAATGTTCTATTTTCTCTCTCAGCCTTTCCGTTCTGTTCCGGCGTATAGGGTACAGTTGTTTGGTGTGTTATCCCACGTTTTGAAAACAGGTATTTAACTTCTTTGTTTAAGAATTCTAAACCATTGTCACTCCTAAACAATTTCACTCTGTTTCCTGTTATGTTTTCGGCCTTATTAATGAAGTTCTCAATGCAGTATTTGATCTCATATTTTGTCTTAACAAAGTACACACTTCTGTAATTCGAATGGTCGTCCTTCAGTATGACAAAGTATCTCGCCCCTCCAACAGATGCTTCTTCCATTGGGCCGCAAGTATCCGCATGAATCAGCTCACAGGTCCTTGTACTCACGTTCTCACTTTTGCTGAACGGTAATCGATGTATTTTCCCAGCTAAACAACTCTCACACTCAGGTTTAGTGGTTTTTTAACATCAACATTATGTTTTTCGAGAATATCTTTGACATAAGTAAAGTTTTGATGTGCGAGTTTTCTGTGCCACTCATTTAAGTCATCCTCCAAAAGTGTTGCAGCGCTTGCAGTCTCGTAATTAAACTTATACCGCAATTCCAAATAATAAGAATTGCCAATTCTATCTGCCACCGCACCAACTAGGTTATCTTTGTAAAATTTGCATGATCTGTCATCTGTCATCATGGCGTAACCTTTTTCTGTGGCGCGAATGACTGAAAACAGGTTGTTATTTAGTTCCGGAACGTACAAAACGTTGTCTATGACCGTATTAATCCATTCGGTCCCGTTCGACACTTGCACCGCCACCTGTCCGCAGCCGAGCACACTAATTGTCGCGCCATTACCGACAACCACTGATTGTTCTGTGGTACTAGTGAAAGATGTAAACAATGCGCGATTTCGACACATGTGTTCACTAGCACCGGAGTCCACTAACCACTTTGATTTATGCAATTTATATGACGAACTAGACACTACAAACGCATTACTCTTCGTTTTGTTTTCAGTTTTACTAACTTTTTGTTTACGAAACCTACACTGCGACTTAAAATGTCCGAACTTTCCACAATAGAAACAGTTTTTATTATTTACGTTTTCCTCGCTGCCATTTTTAATTTGTCTGCAATCACTTTGAAAATGTCCGATTTTGCCACACTTGAAGCACTTTATTTTTCTTGTATTTTTCACAACAAACGCAGAGGATGAAGATTGCTGGGACTCTTCAATCTTGCCTTTCACCCTCTCTTCTTCAATTAATAGTCTGGCCACCAAGTTATCAATGGTTTGCTTATCGTCGGGTGCAGACTCCCACGCCGATACAAAATGCTTATATTCGTCAGGCAACGACATCAAAACTTTTGTGATAACGAACTTATCTGAGATCTCCTCGCCCATCTGTTTTAACACGTTTCTCATCTCTTGGATTTTGGACAAGAAAACTGACATATCGATGCCCTTTTCGTATTTGTACTGGAAAAAACGTTGTTGTACAATGTGTATGCTCGTTTCAGTCTTCTGTTCATACACGCTTTGAAGTTTTCGCCACATTTCAGTAGAGCTTGTGCATGTGATGATGTGTAACATGGCCTCTTCCGTCATCCGTGTGACCAACACCGTTTGCGCCTTAGCATCTTTAGCTTCCCATTTGGTTATTTCAGCAGGAGCTTCGGACTTAACACATTTTCCCTCCACAACGTCCATCAAACCTTGGCCTCTCAACAGCACCGTAGTCTGAAATTTCCAGATGTTCCAATTTCTGGAACCCTCCAGCTTTTTCCGACCTTGTTCACAATCCAGAACAAGTTATCCTTCGATGGAATACACCGCGCCACACTGCACGCTGCCGTGAGACTTAACCTCACTTTCTTTTCCGCCGATGAGTAACTGCTAACGCCGAACTTTCCTCTAACTAACTCACGATACAGGATTATGTGCCTGGGCCCATAACCTGAAGTTAGTTTAAAATGAAATGCAGAGATTTTAACTAATCAAGCTGTTTATTTTAATTCGAACACTATACACCATTTACAAGTATGTAGGTAAGTGACAGAGCGGGAAAAAACATAGTGCCACACGAATCATATTTATATTAGTAGCGACAGAAACAGAAACAGTACTGCCAACATTGGCAAATGTATGAACATTGTAAGTACATCTTATTTAACAATAATAATATATAATTATGGTCAGACAGAGAGATTTCGTCCGAAACATGACAATTATAATATATGCGCTGGCCCTGTTTGAAGCCAGTGTATAACTTCAGCTCTAGCAGAGGTCCTGAAAGTAGGTTTATTGCCTGCATTAAGGATTTGTAAAGAAGAGCTTACCACAAAGTCCAACAAATCCTCCCCTCGTTTGTTGACATCCGAGCTGCCCAAACGACATGGAGTGCATTCGCATCGCAGCCAAGTATCAAGTCAAGGTTTTCTTGGTTGCCGTAGTCAACCAGTCTTCTGATTAGTGGTGTTAATGGTACCTTTTGTTCATATGGGAGATAGGCAGAGGCAAGGATAATTCTCCTTTTCTCTGTTCCCGTCCCAACTTGGATCAGAGTTTTTGTGAGATCCCTGTAACAGAAAGTACGTAAGGGCATTGCCTCTATACCGCCCCTGATTTAGATGCAAGTCCTCGCGTCATTAGTTGGACAGTCATAAAGCACCAGGCCCCCTGTCCCACCTAAGCCTTTTATAGTCCCTTTATACAAATAAGGTTCCTGTATCAAGGCAACGTCGTATGTATTAAGCTTCAGTTGCTAAGCCTGAAGGACAGTAGCGGTTCTGCAATGATGCAAATTGATTTGTACACACCTTAGTCTTGATGGGTTTGAGCTGTTATTGGAGTGCCTCAGTTTTGAGGCTCCCTCTCCATCGCATCCTACTCGAGATCAGTTGGCGACTCAATCCCCAGGGTATCGAGGCTCTCAAGGATGTCATCTTTGAGGTCCGCCTCTGACGCCCCGGTCTGGATCACTGCCTCCTGCGCTACGTCGTGAGCAGCGACCTCGTCGATGGCCTCCTTACACTGCAGTGGACCATCTTCGGAGGGCTCCACTCCTGTTTCCGCAGTGCCTTTTCCTTTTCCTCTTCCAGGAGCTTGAATGAGTATCGTTCAATTCCTCCTGGAAGAGAGTAGCCCGCGGCCTTCATGACTCCTTCATTATCGTCCATGAGGACGATGCGACGGATGCCGGTCTGCTCAGTGAGAACATTCACGACCTTCCCGTCGTCCGTCCTCAAGGCTGGGTTAAGCCGCTGAAGCAACCTAATGGCCCGAGCCGAGTCTTGCAGCGCTAAGTTACGACTCTTCTATGCCATTTTGACTGGCTTTGGAAGGTCCTTCGCGTTGACGACCTTGAGCTTCAGGGAGCCAAGTTCCACGTTGTGGATGGCACCCTGAAACCAGCAAGCTGCGTCAGAGTCGTCGCAGGATACATGCACTGTACCTGCGACAACTCCGGGAGCAACCGTGAAGACAGGTAAAGGATCCGGTGCTTCCTCCAGTTTCTCAATTATGAGTTCCTGGACTGTCATCAGATCCTCCGCCTTCAAGTACTCTGCCGGATACCTGACTGAGACAATGGCGAGTTTCACAGCCGCCACCGCATCCCTAAAGGATCCGGTCGAAGACGGTTGACCTTGGGTCTTCATCCTCTTGGCTGCCATGTCCCCGCTGTCACTACTGAGAACAGCACGCGGCCTCTTTGATAGTCCTCCCGTAGGAGTCCCTTCTAGAGCCCCTGCTGTCTCAGCTTTTGGCGCTTTTTCTTTGCGCCCTAGATCGTCCAACCCGGTGCCAGCCTGATTCCTGCCGGCTGCCGGTTGACGAAGAAGTGCTGACCTCACCAGTAGCGTCCGAGGCCGTAAGGTCCGAGGACATTAGACCTCTAACACAAGGCTCTCATGCCACGCCAGTTTTGGCAGTACCCTTATGCCCGGTGGGCTTAATTACAGTACCTCTCAATGGTGGTCCCGCAGTATTGCCGACCCTCGACAGTTGCTCAGCAGTCTCGTCATTTGACAGTCCCGCCACAGCCCCACCTCGAGACGATCCCACTGCAGTCCCGGCTCTGGGAGGTCCCGCTTGAGGTTTTGCAGTGACCCTCAAAGTCGGTCCCGCAGCAGTACCGTCCCTCGACAGCGCCGCAACAGTACCGTCTTTTGACAGTCCCGCCGGAGCCCCGCCTCTGGGTGGCCCTGCTAGAGGTGATGCAGTCCCGGCTTTCGCCAGTGCCGCCGTTTGATGTTTAGTCCCAGCTTGCGCCGGTCTCGCCGTCTTGTGTGCAGTCCCAGCTTTCGCCGGTACCGCCTTGTGGTTTTTTTTATTTTTTAAATCTATAAAATTTCCCGAACTAAATTTCATCCCTCAACTATCCCACCCGCCATGGAGTGCTCAAGTGGCGATGCTACGGTAGCACCAGGGATTAGTCGAAGTCACCATTAGTTGCTCACGAGATTTCACAGCACCAACCCACACCACTACCACTAGCGATGCGAGCGAGCGCTGCCTTCTGCAAGCCCCCAATGGGAGTGAACTCGACTGGGGGCCGTCTGACCGGACCCCGCAGCCGATTTACCGCAGCTGCGGTGCGGGGTGTTTGCTAAGCTGCGGCCTCCCGTGTGAGAAGAAATCCGGGCCAAAGTGGAGTGTTGCCTCAGAGACGTTAAACCGCCTACGCTCGTCGGCTCAGCCACCAGGATCCCATCATCCCCGGGGTCACGGGTCTCCGCGCACGGCCCAAACACGCGGGAAGTCATTGCTATCCATCATTGTTCTCGTTCAATTGTGGACACCCAGGCGCATGACCTCGCCACCCCTGTGATAAGTCGCCCGGTGATTTCTGTTACGTCTATTTCATAGGGAATTAGACCAAAAAAACAGGGCGGCAACCACGAGAAGGAAAATCACCGCACTTGCCTTGAGGATCTACATGACCGTAGCGCTCTGCCTCAAGACCACGTGCCAAGCCGTACAAGGCTTGTCGCTGACTGCTCAAAGCGTGAGATTGCTAACACAGCCCAGCCCCTCATGATGTATGATGATGATGTATGATGATGATATATTTATGTTGCCGCAATTACAATAGATACTAAAAACAGAAAAAAACGTGTTTTTGGCCGTTTTTTGCGATAATAGTACGGAATCTTCGTACGCGAGTCCGACTCGCACTTGTCTGGTTTTGTTTTAAATACCAGAGGCTCTAGACAAATGCCATCAGACGTCAGAGATGGCGATGTCAGTATTGGGTTGGTACCCAATACTAAAACTGACAAATAAAAAATACCCAAACTGACGAGTGGTAGGTAATATTTATCGATTAGTCCTTGGAACCGAGTTGTAGAGGCACGATTCGATCGAGTTTCCATTTAAGCGGTGGCATTTTGTCCTCGCCGAGAACAAATCTTTTCCTTTCAGTCGGTAAATCAACAAACGTTCAGGTTGAAACTCAATACAGAAGCCATACTTATATTATAATTGCGGCAGTAACTCTGTCTGTCTGTCCTTTTTCCCTTAAAAGGATTTGAATGAAACTTGGCACTCAGTTAAACCATGTCCTGTATTAGGACATAGTATTTTGTTCACTTTTTGTTCCGGGAATACGTTCCCTTGGGATAGTTTCCAACTTTCACGCGGGTGAAGGCCCTGGCAGAACCTAGTAAACTATAAATATTGCCTCGTGCCCTACTGTTGTGACTTCGATTTTAACCCATTAAGGCACTTACTCCGCTTAAGTGCCGTAAAATGGTTACTTTTTTAAGCATACTCCTTATTCTTTTTCGTATGACTAATACTTTTGCTTTAAAAACATTATAAGGACAAGACATTTTTCGCTTCTTTTGCATACTCCTCCAAAACGACTTAGATGTTTAGAATATTTTACACAGAAAATTATGGTAAGTATTCCTTCTTTCGGATATGTAAATCAATCACATCATCATCACATCATCAGCCTATTAATGTTCCCACTGCTGGGACACAGGCCTCCTCTATGTGAGAGGGAATGGGCCGTAATCCACCACGCGGGCCCAGTGCGGGTTGGTGGATGTCACAAGTCTTCGAATTTTTTGGTTCTAGGACATATCAGTTTCCTCACGATGTTTTCCTTCACCGTTTTGAGAGCAGTGGTGAAGATATAATTTACACAAAGTAAAGCGCCTGCCTGGGCTCGAACCCACGACCTACAACTTGTAAGTCGCGGCCGATACCACTGGGCCACCACTGCTCTAAATCAATAAATATTTATAATATAAATATTAAATATTTATACACCATCGATTCCAAATTCGTAGAACATTTTCCCGTTTGCTTCTAAATATCATATATACAATTATAGTTTAATGCCGATATGTCGTGTCCATGTTATACAGGATGGCCATTTTTTTCTGAAATTTTGTAATTTTTTACCTAGTAATCATAAAAAAAATAAAATGAAGTAGAAGACTTCGTTAAGATGTTTTTTGTAACTGAATATTTATGATTAGCACTTTTTATTCACCAGTTTCGTAACTGTAATGAAAGTTACGAAAATGTTTTTTCAAACTGTAAAATTTAAGTTCGGTGAATTAAAACTTAAATTTTCAAATTTAAATTAAAAAAATGCATTCTTGAGGCCTATTTAAGAACCACGAAGTTACACCTGTTCAGGTATTTAATAAAAACTTAAAAAATGTTAATTCACCGAACGTTTCACAACTTTCATGATAGTCACAAAGCTGATTATTTTATGCATATAAGTACTACTCATGAAGATTCAGTTACATAAAAATCCCGAACAAGGTCTTCTACTTTCTTTTTGAAATTTTCTAACTTAATTGCTCAAAAATTCTCAACAATTTATAATTTGAAAACTATGAAAAGTCGCGAACCATACATGGGGTTGATTCGGATACCCTACGATACGAAAATCAACATTTTTTTTGGGCGTCTTTGTTTTGGATACCCTGTATTTAAATAAATATAGGGTTCTCGTAGTTCAGGTTATGTAGGTAATGTACAAGTTTTGTTATTTGCATGTAATGACGGGTTTGTCGTTCTAACAAATCAACAATTTAGAAACCGCAAATTATTTTCGTCGGTATTGATTAGTTTGTGTATAATTGGAGAATCTTGAGATGGATATGCGGCGTGAAGAGATAGGATAAAGTGAGAAATGAGTATATCAGAGGAAGTTTGAAAGTGGCGCCAGTGACAGAAAAGTTGAAAGTAAACCGTTTCTTCTGGTATGGTCTTGTGATGGTGAGGGATGAAACGCATGTTACTAAATGAGATATAAATATAAGTGTGGATGGATAAAGAGGGAGGGCAGGCCAAAGAAAAGATGGATGGACTGTGTTAGGAGTGGTATGAAAGAAAAGGGAGTTAGTGACAGGGGACAGGTATGGAAGAAGAAACGTGTTGCGCCGTCACCAAGTAACATGGGATAAGGGCTGGAAGATGATGATGATGTTATAATCGTTAAACTATCCTCTGCATTTCAAGTCATGTCCTCTAAACAAACTTCAACTTAAATCATAAAATTTTAATTGTTATGTATTGACATTATTCGAGTGGTTTTCGGTTCTCATAGCGACTGAATCGCTCATAGATCCTTCAAACTTAACGACTCGAAATAAGGTTCTTGTAGTTGCAAATGTGGGCCAAACTATAATTGTATTGCCTATTGGAAAAGTTAAAGCATCACCATTTTTCATACACCTTTCAGAAAGGTGCGGCGTTGCCCATAAAATATGCTTTTGTTTTGTGTTTGTTGTGCTATCAAAATAGAAATAGCCCCAAACTAATTATAGTAGCATTTTCCCGCGGCTGCGTTTTCTACCCCACAGGAACCGTGTATTATGCCGAAAAAAGAAGCTTTTGACGTTGTTGAATTATCGTAATCAGATCTATCTGCTACCAGAGATTTCTTTTAACATTTTTTTTTTACGTATAATTGTCAAGCAACTTTTATAGGAATAATATCTAACTGGTTGTGGCAGACTGGATGAGTTCGATACCTACTTCATTGTGAAACTAATCAGTATCTTACCTTATGGAATAAGGGCTCGCACACATAATTTACAACATTCTGAACAATACCTCTATTTTTTACTTGTTAAAGAGTCAATCTGTCGCCTTCTAAACCATTTAACAATAATCGCGTAATTCTGTTAAAAGATTATACTAGTACTATTAGTTTAACTGAATGGGTTTATCACAAAACCGTAATCCTTGACCCTTTTTTCAAGTAACACTTTCTAAGTGGTGAAAATGTTATTGAAAGTAATATTTTTATGACCTCATCTGGGTTTTAAAATTTTCATTAGTCGAAATAGTTTATTATTTTATTGGAACCAAGGAAAAATTGCTACTCTTTTAATCAAACTACGTCACAAAAAAAGGCTCAGAAAGTTTCCTTTACCGACATTTCTAATCAATCTAGAACTGGCAAACTTTTTGTCAAAATCTCATCGGTATTTTTCCTAATCACGCCTAAAACACCTGCCTTTTATACCTGCAATTTTTTCTTTGACAACTCTTTTACAAGCGTCTTTAAAACTTTCCTTACAGTATCAACCTATTTGAAAATGCCTCCCTAGTGAATAATTTCTCTGACAGAATACTTTAATAACTCTAGACCATTTTCAGACTCTACAATAGGCCTTCTGGGAAATTATAGGTCGATATTTTACTTTTATAGCCATGTTTTATTTACCTGTAATAGCATCAACCTTATTTTTGCGTTGGATTGGCCTGAAAAAAGTTTAAAGTTCAAAGGCAATATTGACGCTACGTTCCTTTAGAAATAACAGATTGACGTCAGATAGCTAAAGGAAACAAAACATAGCTCGGGTTAACAGTTACTAGACTAAAATGCAATGTATGGATAAAACACCAAAAAATACTGTTAAACAAGCAAAACAGTTTAACAAAAACTGTAACTCGACAACGGTTTTTTTCGCTTATGTTACCCGGGCCAAAAAAAACGAATCGTTTGACACCTTATTCATCAAAATCCGATGAATGTTTTAGGCGCTACGGGGGAACATAAGTAACAATATACATACATACATAGACTGTTAAAAGCAAAACCCTTTGGTGTAGTTTTGGTAGTTTGGTAAAAAAATATAAACTCAGTATTTTTCGAGAAGAATCGTCAGATCTATCTGTTCTGTTGTCGAATGAGTGCTTAATTTATCAATATTGCCTTAATGTCATTTATGCAAGATAAAGCATATAAATTCATGATTTCAGAACCCAATTTCAGTGTAATTCATGTAAGATGCCACGCTTAATCCTAAAGTATTGCAATAATAATTCGGCGATACGTAGAATATCTTGGAATCCTTGTGTGAATAGTAGCACAACAAGAATTTGGTAAATAGTTTAACGAGATCCTCTTAGAGATCTGGCTTGATTCCAATGGAAACAAGATCCTAAATCCAATAACCCAGTTAAGTTATGTTTTGACACACTTATTGGTGTTTGCCTACCAAGACAGCCAAAAATCTTAAAGGCCTGAACTCCTTCAAAGATGTTATTATTAGATCATTTCTTGTAGACATTGTTCGCTGTATACCTTTTGTTTTTTATTCAAGCTTATGGGTAGGATTTACTTACCTAATAAAATCACACATACTTATCTTTGAGTTGTGTTTTACTACTAGGTACACCTTCCCAGAGCTAGAGCTTCTATGATAGCCCAGTGGTAATGGCCCCAAACAGGTTTTGAAACTAGGGAGGCGCTCTATTTTATGTGATTATTTTATACGGTACATTTTTCTTAATCATCTGTCAAAATGTGACATTTGTGACAAAATGGGTGCGCCCGTATTAGCAATTAAGACCCGATGAGTCCCAAATAAGCGTCAGGAAATTTTCTCACGCCGCCGGTGCTATTATTTAGGACAAAATGGCGTTATCGCCCAAACTGCGATGAAATGTGTGACTCAAGCCATGTCACAGTTGGCCGTGCTCGCCGGGCAGCAACAAGAAAGGCATGTTGCGCCTTTAAAATATGTCACATGTTTGACCCGTTGTATGTTGTGTCATGTCTTACAATTTGTCACATGTTGTGACATATTGTAAGACATGACATAATTTATCATGTCTTGTTACAAATGTCTTGGGTACGCCCATGCTCGCTAGGCTGGTAGACGATAAGTAACGTAGATTTTCCACTAACTGTACCCAATAGATAATTCCAGCCTCAGTACCAATAGTTCATGTAATTAATGTAGAGCCGAGGAACACTCCAGATTACACCCAAACAACAAATTGATCTAACCTTGCTGGCCTAGTAAGAAATTAATCCCAGACTTTCTGGCTTGATCAAGGAGTCGTAAGTACTGTTGCTTTAATGTGGTTTACGGTTGTCGCAAATTGTACCCTGAAATTGCTTTAAACAGTCCCTAAAGAAAGCAGGAACATTCTTTCTGCCCTTGACTGCGTCTGCCCCACCTTTCCTTTATTTTTTTTATTGTGTAAGAACCTCTTGTTTTCGTACTTTTGTACTCCATTGTGATTCAATCGCTAACCTTTTTCAAACGATAATATTACTGGTCAATAGGTAGGTACTACTCGTATCTTATTGTTATCGTTATTTTGCCGACGATTCCCTTTCGTCTATCATAGAGGAACCGTAAATTTTGCCGGCATATAAAATTATCCAAGGTATTCTAGATAATGTAACTTAATCAGGACTTGGAGATAATCGCCTACAAATGAACAACTCTTTTTATGAGTCATTAACAGGCTACATACTACATATTTTCATTTGCTTATCTTTTTAGTCCAATAGCCAGAAGAATATGCCCTTCTATAATTCAAAAGTTTTTTTATATTTGCTGGGTGGATACCTTATGTGAATTCATTGCTATGTTCAAAAATGCTAACCGTTTAGAGTTATGCAATAGGTATGAAGTAGATAATTCCTAAAATTTCGTGTTATAACAATAATATAAAATTTTAATTTTAATAATTTACTGTTTCTTTATTTGTACTATCTTAACTTTATATTAGTCAAAATGCTAACAGGTAGGTACTGCGGAATAATGAAAAACTGAAAATGGCTCGTAACTCTGTCAATAAAACCTTTAAGTTTTTCAAATCATTACCTATATGCATGGAGGGATTAGTTATACCTAAGAATAAAAGTTCTAACAACTAAGTATTATGTTGCACAGGTAATTGTATTTTTACTTTGCGATATGCGAAATATTGAATTTAAGTTTATAATGTTGTGCCACCATATTTGTCATAATAAACTCTGCCACCATACAAAAGTTTTACAATTTACGTGCTATGTCTTTAGTTTAATAAATAAAATACAATTTGGGTATTATGGGGCGCGGTGTAGGTATGTTCGATCAGTATTAAATTCTTTGAACTATAGAATTAACGGAATGAAGTAGAACAGTTGACAATCGACATCTGAGGATTTTAGCCTCGCCCACTACCATAGATTGCTTAAGGCCACACTTAAATTGGAGAGAAAAATTTTTGAAAATTTAATTTACATACAAGACCGACCCCAGAGTTTTTACAAAAACATTACCGCGTAAAGGTGAACGCGCACCTAGACGCACCGCACTCGCCGCACGCGCCGCAGTCATCGCATTTTCTCTTGGCCCCGCGCTATCCGCGCCGCACGCATTGTATCCACTTCTGTACATTTTGAACTATATTTTCATACGGAAACGGATCATGTTGCCGCGCCGCCTGCATCGCCCGCCGAGTCTGATGACGTCATCCGCACGCGCTGGTGGAATCCGTATACCTACAGCATTTTGCTGAAATGCGGCGCGTGCGGCGAGTGCGGTGCTTCTAGGTGCGCGTTCACCTTTAGTTCTTATTTCAAATTGGCGGCAAGCATCTGTCAACAGACCGTTCACTGTTATGGCTATGAATGCAACCTTATTGCTACAAAAATAAAGATAAGAAAGCAGTACATGACATTTATTTTTATGGTTTTATACCCAGATAATCATAATCATAGTTTTTATTTGCTATTTGGTGCTGTAATTTATCAATTTTATCATTATTTACAATAGGAAAATTCCTTCTAATTCTAAAAACACATTAAACGATCAAATATCCGGCTTTTACTAGATATTGAGTGGTCTTATTTAGAGATATATAAAATATACAAAAGATTTAAGACACTATTCATATTATTTGTGTATATATAAATACAGTTCAACCTTATGCCTTGTTCAGTACGCTCTTATAATTGTTTTTATGTTTTATTTATTTATTTATGTAAACACAAAACACTTATCAGAGAAAAGAAGTAAGATAGAAGAGCACAAAGGTACTGCTTATTTCAATAGAAATTTCTTCCAGCAGACCTGCGACAGGATAGAAGAAGACACAGTGTGTAGAAAGAAACAAGGAAACTTAAAATAGACTATTAAAACCTAACTAATTATGTATAAATTACACATTTACCTTAACTACATATATAAAATAAAATAAAAATACATACAACATATAATATAATAATATATAAAATTACAAGATGGTGGAAAGGTAATGTTCTTTGACCTGTTTCTTGAATAAAGATACATTTTTAGAGTCACGGAGTGTGCAAAATGTTCTTTGACCTGTTTCTTGAATAAAGATACGTTTTTAGAGTCACGGATTTTAGGTGGAAGTGAGTACCACAGTCGTACCGCATGAACAGAGAAGGAGTGGGAATAGAAATTAGTATTGTGGGAGGGGAAATTTAGATGATGCCTTAGGTGGGATCTACATTGTACATCGGCAGTACGAGTAAAGGAAAACCGATCGCATATCTATCCAGGATACGTAGGGTTAAAAAGGATGGTGAAGAGGAGATTTTAGTTATCTAACACAAGATGTATTTCCATATTTATATATTGTGCTATCCTGGAAATAATAGTTTAAGGCAATTATTAGATTTTCATGTACAGCAGCCGTGTGGTAAGGTCACGTGGTGTAGATATTTCTGTTCATTAGAGTTTAAAAACAAATAAACAGGGCGCAAAAAACACGATCATGTAAAATGTATCTATTTATAAAAAAAAATGCTCTTTGAGGTGGTAAGCGTATCACAAGGGAACGGCTGAACCGATTTGTCATTTTTTACCCGACTGCAAGGAAAGAGATACGTTTTTCGCACGTATCTTGTATCTAATACCACAAAATAGAAAGTTTACAGACGGACCATTCCTCCATCCTCGAAATTTACACCTAATCTTGCCGGACTCACTAGGGTTGCTACTATATTGAATCTGAAATTAAAAAAAAAAAAAAACTTTTATTTTACAAACACAAATACATCAATTCGTCTAAACATACACCATATCATGCTTACATACCTAAGAGTTTAGAGGGCAACACTGCCTTTATTGTATTAGTTCTTAGGACCAGCGATGCAGTCAATTTAGTGATGTGACAGTTGCACCTGTTATAAGATGTGAATATTTCTACAGACACATCTTTGGCGAAGGCTTTGGCTTGCAGTTTTCCCTAATATGTTGGTATTGGCTTCCACTGCTTTCAGTCGATGCAGTTGAATACCAGTATTTTGTATAAAGTGACTGCTTACCCTGCCAACCCAGATTATACGGTAATCCTACTGGATAATACGGTACCCTTTTCTGACGACCCGTAATGACTGTCAAAGATTCAGGATACGGCGAATTTTATTATCCTGTCATCTCGAGACACTGTCAGCAAGGCAGGTAGAGTGCTCGCACGATAAGTCTGCGCGCGACGGGTGGCGTGCTTAATGTTGCCAGCATAACTGATCTTTTTTCCTACATTTAATCAATAGTCATTTTTCTCTCGAAACTTAAAAGTAATTTAAGTTAAGCATAATTAATTACTAGCTTTTTCTACTTGCATAGAATATGATGAAAGAAGCTTCATGAAATTATTGTAAATCTTTTATTGAATACTTAGTAGTACCTACTGTTAAATTTGGTCTAACAATGGTTCTGCAGTGGCTAATACCTTCAATTTCAATTCTTTTTTAATTTCTTCTTCAACAATTTTTGAAGAAGCTGTTGCCACATAACCCTCTTGAGTTATTTGGGTGACGGTGCGTTCAGAAACGCCTAAAACAAAATAACGATGATGCATTAAATTACATGATGCTGGTCCTATCCCGCCGGTATATTTATGTACCACCCAAAAACCAATACTGTCGCACCGGTAGTACGAAAATTTAGGGAAATTTTAGTATTGTGGTATCCCTAAAAGGTACCTGTCAAATAAGCAACGCGGGCTCTATCATTGTAAAACGGTACCTTAGGCCCGTTATTGTCTTGTGCACTTGAAGAAAACATCCCTGCCATCACTTTAAATTACTTTTAGTATAATGATGGCGATTATTTACTGCGGAAACGAATAAAAACACGGAATACATCACACTCTTTTGACACCTGACATAAATGACAAACGATTAGTTCCGTTTTTGGCCGCGCGCAGACTTAACTTGCGACTCTACGACCATTCCGTGTTCTGTGAATATTTCTTTTATATTCTTTTTATAGGAACGAAGAAGGTAGAAATCGTATTCGACCTCAATATTAAAAAAAATATTAAATTGACATCATGGTATAATAACATACTCCGTATACTTCGCCTGGTATGTTCTTCCCAGGATGGCCTAAGCCTACGTCACGATAAGTGTTACCATTGATTGTCCTTTTTAGAAAATTTAGGTACTTTCTCATGTAGTTAATGAAAATAAAATAAATTACTAACTAGCTTAACTATTTAGTAACTCATGTGATTCATCTATGTTCATCTATGTCATGTATATTTAGTGTTAAATTAATTTATATTTTGAATTATTAGTTCATAATTGCTTTGTTAAGATAAAAAATGCATTTTGCTCGGGTATTTCAATAACACACAGTGGCAACACATCTAATTGACAAGTGTCATACTGACACCTAGCCATTTCATCGCTATTGTCGTGTAACTCACACCTATAGCGTTGTTTCGCTCGGTGAGAAAAATACTGTGGCTCCCAAACATTTGTGATGAACCCGTGAACTTTAAAAGATACACATGAAAAATTGTTAATTGTTCCATAAACTGTAAAAACAGCAGTATAAAAGGCGGTGCAATATTTTATTTTCTTTTCCCAATGCAGAGACACTATCATATGCGTGGCTTCAATATTGTAACTAACTTCACCTAAAATAACTGGTACGTGCCTTTCATTAATTTATTATTTAATTTATATACGCGTTGTTAATTCCATAATTTAAGGCATAGTTGTGTCAATATGTCTTTACGCCCGAACTTAACCTAACCTAATTAGTTTTTATAGATTTATTTTAGTCAAGTCAAGTTTTGTGGGTTTTCGTTCCGAACTAAATAAAAATACTATATTGCAATCAATTAAAAGAAAGCATAGTAAATAAATACAAAATGTATCAAATATGACGATTTATTAAGAATTATAAAACATTTGTACTTGTTGTATTATTTTTATCTTTTTCCCCACTAAAAAAGTTTGAGAACCGCAATGCAATTGATGACGTAGTCTTAGGCCAATCACGTGACCCAGCTGTCACGGGAAGAGACTACCATGTCTTGTTCTACCATGATTGACATAAAATTAGATTTTATCAATGAGGTTTGAATACTGATGTGACAGTAATGGTTTCAGGCTTCATTCAGGAGTGGACGTGGAGTGTCACCGCGCCGCACCGCTCGCATTGTCGTACATACGTACAACGCGCCCCGCAATACCCAAATTGTATTTTATTTATTAAACTAAAGGCATGACTATCTAGCACGTAAATTATTAAACTTTTGTATGGTGGCAGAGTTTATTATTACGAATATGTAGGTACAAAATTATAAACTTAAATTCAATATTTCGCATATCGCAAAGTAAAAATACAATTACCTGTGCAGCATAATACTTAGTTGTTAGAACTTTTATTCTTAGGTATAACGAATCCCTATAAGCATATAAAAAATGATTTGAAAAACTTAAATGTTTTATTGACATAGTTACGAGCCATTTTCAGTTTTCCATTGTTCCACAGTACCTACCTGTTATAATTTCAACTAATATATAGTTAAGATAATACTAATAAAGAAACAGTAAATTATTTAAATTTTAATATTAAATTATTGTTATAACACGAAATAATAGGCAATAGCTACTTCATACCTATTGCATAACTCTAAACTGTTAGCATTTTTGTACATAGCAACGAATTCACAATCATCGACCTAGCAAAAATAACAAACTTTTGAATTATCAAAGTTTATGTGAAAAATAATTATATCCCTACTGGACTATTTTCTATGAATCGTAATTTCAATTTCCTGAAAACTATAATTTCAATGTATCTATTGTTAGATAATATTCGTGCAGGTACGTGTTAATTACGGCAATGTTCACACAAAATAGACAAATTCCTATGAAAAATCGTGTGTCAGCGGTACTGGCGATGGAAATCATAACAATAGTTTTATAGATTTCAATTTTAGATACCAGCTGTACAATCTTGTCAAAAAATCCCTGAAAATGGAAAATAGGATATGAAAAATAAAAGCTAGCTTGTAAACAACAACATTTTTATTGAAAAGAGAAATGAAGGCTCTTATTATTATAGTGTTATATATTTATAGATAATTATTCACTGAATAACAAAGAGGATAGATTAACAAAAAATATACAGTACTGCTGCTTTAATGCATGAATAAGGGTATGAAAATATAATATGGTACTCAAGTAGGTGACGTTGAAAGTACCCTCAACTATAAACCACGCATTTCAATACGATCTTCTACTAATTTCAATTAATTCAATAATTTCGCTCGACGCGATTCATTGCATGGATGAATGCAATTGGTCCGATTTACACTTTAAATTGTATAAAATACGTGCGCGATATGGATTACAGACCTGCCTGATGGCGCGAACGAATTTAAATTGCGTCGATAGGCGCGACGCAATTTAAATTGCTTCGCACCATGATGCAGGTGCGTAAAAGGACTTTGCCATTTTTTTCTGAAATAATTACACGTAAAATAACTGCAGTAGATAATACAGGGCCTAGAATAAGTGTCATAATTAATTCATTTATTTAGACTTCATGCACAAAAGGTACAAAGGCGGACTTAATGCCTTAGGCATTCTCTAACAGTCAACAAAGGGCGGTAAAGAGACAACTTGGCAGGTGCATAGTTAAATATAACTTTTAACTTTATTAAAAACACATATTGAATATAACATTAGAGAAGAAAATGAGATGGCTCTGCTTATTTGTTTCTTCATAATTATACTATTATACACAACTGTTCGACGTTTTAATTCTGACGTAACAAAGCAGACAAAACAGGGCCTAAAGTAGGTCTCATTATATCAGCGCAAGAAGTCCCAAATATATGGGATTTACAAACGCTCGCACGAAATGTCACGTTCTCAATCTCAATCGTTTTCGCTAATAATAGATCACTTTGTCTGGAATCTACTCATCGAAGTCTCCAGAAGAAAATACGTTGAAGAATCATGTTTGAAAAAAATCTTATTTTGTTGTAAGGTACTTTCAGCGTTACCCAATATATTCTTGATACTATCTGCTGTATCGACTTACATTAGCATTGGTAATGGTTTTATAGAATAACTCTATCGTATGTGTTCTATATTACCAAGTAGTGTACATTAAAGTTGTTCTCTAGGCAAATGACCTTACCAGAAATGAGGTTTTATGGATGACCCTGACTGTTTCGTATTTAAAGATAAGAAATCTCTTGCATATAAAACGAATAAATCAAAGAAAATTAATGCTAATGAAGTTTATTAGACCAATTTAAAAACACCTCGACACTAAGGTGCGATATTGCTTTTGTAGCTATAATTTCAAACGGGCAGAGAAAAAGTTTATTAAACAATAAATAGATTAGTAATTAAGATTAGTAGGTAAAAACAGGAAAAAAAAGTTAAGAAATTGTTTTGACGCAAATTAAAAATTACATTATTGTAACAGTCGAGCTTGCAAGACATTTTAAAATGATGAACATCTTAAAACATTTATAATTTCTACGAACAAAAAGAAACAAGCTAACAATGGATCCTTCTCACACAATAGATACCCAGATGAGTTCCCAGAAAACTTGATTACTGCTGATGTATCGAATTCAGCGCTAATTAAGAAATTCAATATCGTATTAAACACTATCATATTATCATCAAAGTTTAATATAAAATCTAGCGTCGTCGAATATTGTTAAATATTCTCGTACAAACTAGCTACGATATCATTATATTACAATTTACAATCAATTGAGTTTCTGTAGAAAACTAGACTACACATAGATTTAAATAGTAAAGACAGGGCCTTCCGAACGTTTGTTGACTTGCGTCCACCATACATTTTGTACACCACCATTCCCAAAGATAACCGAATACGTTGCGAGTTTGGTTCGGTCTAGTATGGCTGCATCATCATCATCATTACTGCCGAAAGACGTCCACTGCTGGACATAGACCTCCCCCCAACTGTCGCCAGATCAAACGGTCCTGTGCATCTTGCATCCAGCAGTTTCCCCACTACCACTTAGCTTGAACGAGACCTTCCAACGCTGCGTCTTTCGGTTCGTGGTCACCACTCCAGGACTTTTCAGCTACATCGGCCATTCGTATGACGCGCGTGGTTCACCCTGTCTATACTATATATAAGTCAATGACCACACACTTATTTTATAACTTATCGTCGCACATATGAAAGAGTCTCTCATCGGGTTCTCCCCTCGGATTCATTCGCACTGCGTTGCCGTTCATTATCAGTTCTGTAGCATTCGAGTGATCTGTCAACAAAAACAAAATCGGTTACCATTGTTATAGGTCAGTGGTTCCCAACCTGATACACGCGGATCTATGGTGGTACGCAAGAGCCAAAAAATGGTTAACACAAGGTAAAATTTCAAACTTAAAAATAAGATTGATTCAAACTGATTTTAAGCTTCCATCAGATAGGTTCTTTTTGTGTGGATTTTTTTGCAATGCTCGTTACATTTAATTTATAAGAATAGGTACGCCACGAATATTGAACCTGTCATACAATTTTATTTTTAGATCAACACATACAATTATTATTTTTTTACTATTGGTTCCTATTAACAATAAAATAAAAATGTCACAGGTCAAAAAAGGTTGGGAGCTGTTAAAGATTGACGAATTCGTGAACAATCTCTATCGCTTCGATTCACGGGCCTTTTGTTTGGAAATTGAATCACTTGGGATGCTAAGCCTATCGCTGCTATGTCACCATGCTCCAATATACTCTATCAATTTCGTATGCCTTTTATCAATGAACGCATTAGAAACTTCGAATCAATCCGTAAAGACTAATTAAATAATAGTCTCGGTAAGAGCTTTTAAGGCTTTCAAGACGTACTCCTCTAGTCTTGTGATAAAATAAATTCATTTCCATCCACGCAACGTAAAATTAATATAAAGTCAATAATATTCGTTATGTAGGTATTTAAATAAAAAGCCCTTTCTTTATCATTCCGAAATGAAAACTAGAATTCATTGTGTTCGTAACTCTCCAGCATTAAGAGATAAAAAGTACTATTGTCTAGTTGATAAAGTTAGTTAACCTGAGGTTACTGAAATAAGGATTCAGTTTGATTAGATATCTAATTTCTAGTTTTCTTGAAGTCTGCACCTGAGTAACTGACTGATAAAAAGCAAGACCATAACATTTAAGAAACTCGAATCAGAAAAACAAAATGTTGTTATTAATTTTAGTAACTCTCCACTGTTAGAAATCTAAAAAACCGGCCAAGTGCGAGTCGGACTCGCGCACGAAGGGTTCCGTACTAGGAAAATTGCAGTTTACGATTTATGACGTATTAAAAAAAACTACTTACTAGATCTCGTTCAAACCAATTTTCGGTGGTAGTTTACATGGTAATGTACATCATATATTTTTTTTGTTTTATCATTCTCTTATTTTAGAAGTTACGGGGGGGGACACACATTTTGCCGCTTTGGAAGTGTCTCTCGCGCAAACTATTCAGTTTAGGAAAAAAATATATTAGAAACCTCAATATAATTTTTGAAGACCTATCCATATAGATACCCCACACGTATGGGTTCGACGAAAAAAAATTCCAGTTTCAAGTATTGGGACCCCAAAATTTATTGTTTTTTTTTCTATTTTTGAGTGAAAATCTTAATGCGGTTCACAGAATACATTTACTTACCAAGTTTCAACAGCATAGTTCTTATAGTTTCGGAAAAAGTTGCTGTGACATACGGACGGACAGACAGACAGACAGACAGACATGACGAATCTATAAGGGTTCCGTTTTTTGCCATTTGGCTACGGAACCCTAAAAAGTACCTTACTTAGCTAATATCAGAAAGGTAATATTTTAGAGTCTATCAAATTTTTGTCGACAGAGAAATCCAATACATTTTAGCTGCCCGTCAATCATTATAATGAAAACCAATTCGCCAATTCAAGTATTCTGACACCAGATGGATCAAATTAAGAGTATCGATAAAAGTTATTTTGGTAGAGTCTACCTTTTATAGCAGAAGTTTTTATGTCATAATATTATTATGCATATCAACGGATAGCATAAACTTCATTTTGCAGAAAATTGTTTGGCATACACTTATTTATCATACATTCAAACTCATAATTTTGTAAGTCAGAACCATCTTTAAGCATAACTGATATCAAAGTTAGCCATTAAAAGGCAGAACCATCATATCGCAGAAAGTTCACATTCAGAATCGTCTCTTGGCATACATTGCATATACATATTAATTGAAATACTCATATATCACATAATAGATAATTCACCAAACCTACTATTTTTTTATTTTTTAAATCATTTTTTTTACTTATATTTCGCTGTATAAAGCTTGTAAACAAGCATACACCGTGCATGCAGCATGCAAACAAGCATACACCATGCATGCAGCAAGCATGCAACATGCAAGCAAGCATGCAACAAGCATGTAACATGCAAGCAAGCATGCAAGTGAGCATGCAACATGCAAGCAAGCACGCAAGTGAGCACGCAGCATGCAACATGCAAGCAAAAATGCAAGCAAACATGCAAGTGAGCATGGAGCAGCATGCAGCAGGCATGATTTCTGTCACGGCTCCGCGGCGCTGCGGGCTTAAATTACACTCTAGGGGTAGGACAGACAAGACTACGTGAAGTTCGTTTTGCAGCGATTCGTTTCTGTCACTAACTTTTGTAACACAACATATTGACTTTTCAAGACAATATTTTAATTCTTATTTAAGGTTAAATGCTATTTTATTTATAGAAATGCCTCATAAAATTATTCCAAATGAATTTCTGACATCTTCATAATATGCCAAGTGAAATTATGCCAAATAAAATTCAACCATCTTAAAAGTAAGCCATTGTAAATTAGGGCATACAATCATTCGGACAAACAATAATTATATTAATTAAAAATTATGTCTTAAATATATCGTTTAAAGAAGATTATGCTTAGTGTGTTAAACCGCCAGATAGAGGAAACCCATTTTGGTAATATGAACATAGATTTAGGTGAGTAGAATTCACCGAATTTTCTTTAAACAGTTACCAGATATTTGGTACTTAATTAAATATAATGTGATTACTCAGTTTAAATCGTTCGTTTATTTCGATTCAATTAATTTAGTTTCAATGTCACGGGCTCAAGTAGTAAGCATATAGCCTAGTGTCAACTTATTTATTTTTAACTAGCTTCTGCTCGCGGCTTCGCCCGCGTAAAAAGTGTTTTAGTGGAATACAAACGATCTCCATGCCAAATTCCATCTAAATCGGTTTAGTAGATCCAGAGATAACCCCCTACAACCTCAAAAAATTCACAAACTTTACCTTTGTATAATATTAGTATAGATGTGTGTATTATGTATGTAACTTATCATAACATCACGACTCTATTCGCCGAAGGGTAAGGCAGAGGTGCACCTATAGTTATGTATGTATTTTCTAGTTTATATTTAGTTTTAAACTGACTTCAAAAAGGAGAAGGTTCTCAATTCGACTGTATTTTTTGTATGTTTGTTACGCGATTACTCCGCCAATTATGTACCAATTTTGATGTCTTTTTTTTTATTTGTTGGCTAGTGCTTCTCATTTGCCGAAAAATGTTTTGTGGTTTTTATGACTGAGATTAATGTTTTTATATTATTTTATTTTCTTGTTGTGCTGAAAGAAATTGATCGCTCTTTTGCACTGCCTACCTCTACGTAGGTGGCTAGTTCCCATATACCATCTTCGATGAAGAATACCATAATCGTAAATACACACCACTCGGAGATGGTTAGATAGCAAATTGACTTGCAAATAAGGTTTACCAAGCTCTTAACGCAAAATATCTGGCCTTTTGTTAGATGCCTAATACGAGCCGAACAATATGGAGAAATACTTACAAAACATGTTTCAGGCACTGATTTGTCGAAATTTTATTCCTTTCATATTGAAATTCTGATAGGTATAGTAAAACCAAAAAAAACTGAATTTGGAATCAGTTTACTTTGGTTTCATTGTTAACGTTGCCTACCAATAACGCGTTTGTATATGTAGGTTTGCCCGAATATTTATAAAACTTTTATCACAGGTAAAAGGCACAGGTAATGTGTATGTGGGTAGAGAGCTGGTAAGGGCTATGGCTTATACTTTATACCTGTACGTAGTATAGTGTGTAGTGATTCTGGGAGCACTGTCCTCACATAAATGAATTTATTAATGTATGTACTTATATACCTAAATATTGTAAAAAAACTATTTTATTATTAAAAGAGTAAGTATGGAGTTTCTTGTACATTCTTCTCCATAACAACTACTTTCCGAATGCACGGTAGAATCATTTTTTTTCCTTGTAAATTTCAATTTCAATGTAACGTTCAAAAGTGCCGCTTGGTGGCCTAGTTGAAATAATAAATATCTATGTCTTTGTTTTATCCTTAGCCATTAACATCCATAGTGCCTTTCAGACAGTAACAATGGTGATGACCACATATAACAACTGCTATTTTAATATTTACGCCCACAGAACGCGAAGCTTGTCCTGTGTAGTTCGGTATAAATGAAAAAGGTGTTAATGTATTCTGAATTGATGAAGCATGAAATAAGTCCTAAAATACCAATCAAGTGAATAGGATAGTTTAAAGAGGATAGTTTTTATACCCCTATTATTGACTTTAACAAGTTTCTCTTATCAAAAGACCCTGGCAATTTGCCAAGAAAACTAAGAACCCAATGTAAATGGTAGTAAAAACACACTTTTAGTAAATTATTATGTTTACTTGACCAGCAGGTATCGAAATATATCAATCAACCTGAAGTACAAATCTTTACACTTCAAATCATTCTTACGAATTTAGAGAATATTCTAACAAAAACATATCAATTTAATATTAATTTGTTTTTTTTATAACGCTACACCTAATGATGTTACCATGACCGTAAACAAAGTGAATAAACCTGAAACTAAATGCTGCGTTGATCTCAAGTCTCGCTTGAGACTACTATTATTTTATCTGTAACAAAACTCATTTCCTCAACATAATAACAGTTCAACGCATACATGACAAATCGCTTCAAGCTGTTGTTTCGGAAAACTATTTATTGCGAATAGAAAAGGAAATATCGTCTTGTCTCTTCTTATTGATTCGTATGACATCTGCCAATATGTTCAGCAAAATGGTCATTAAGATAACAAGGCACTGAACTAGGTCAATTAGAAGCCCACCATAACTGTCGCTAAGCACTCCCGTGTCATTCGTTCGACGAATATAAAAGACACTTTATTGTGTTTTCATATCGAAAGTTTTGTACTTCCACGTATTATTCCTTCCTTCCTTTCTTCGTTTTATTATTTCCTTATTTTATTCTTCAGACGAAAATAATTTTTATTTTCCTTGGCTGCAGATAGAATAAAATGTGGCGAAAAATGCTTTAAAAAAAAAAGAAAAAAATGCTTTTTATGCTTGTCGCAGGCAAAATTGGAATAGGAAACAAATTTTAGACGGGAGCAGTAGTTTTTTTAGATAACTTTTGAGGACTGATTTCTTTTGTCGGGGTTGATTTAATAAGACTAGACTAGATATAATAAGTGAAATACCCTTTATCTAATTAGAGGTCTAGTACTCATTGACGAGCCCTTTACGCTCTGAAAGTATTCACTTACATAGACCCTACTCTAAATGTAGTATAGGTATCTCTTTTTCCCCCCGATGGCCAATTTAAATGAATATGTTATTGTTAACTAATGAGACTTTTATTAATTAACAATTACGTGTCGTTTAAAATTGTATTTAGCTGACACTGTCGATTGCTTTGCTGCGATGTATAAAGAAACACCATTCATTCTTTTAATTTTGTTTCTATTTTGTTCTTTTTTCAGCTCCCGCAGGAGCGTGAAATAGCATGTATGTATTTAAGCAAAACGTTTAAATATTTATTTTATTCAATACTTTGTCTTACCATGCTGCGGCGTTGAGCGCGAAGTGTTGCTCCGTCTCTTTGAATGTCATGCTCTGCTAAAAGACGATATGTCTCGATAATTTCTCTGGCTTACTGCAACAAAAGGTAATATGAATTAACTAAGAAAATGGATAGAATCATTATTTAATAGTACCTAACTAAAATGCAAGTATGCAGGTATTTTGCTTCAAGACTTATTTTTGGTTTGTCAAACTAGACGGTTACATTTTTCAAATTTTCTTTGAGAAGAAAACATTTTTTCTGTAAGAATGTCACATACTAAATTCATGGCATAGAAATATTCAACCAATTTATGAATATTTTTATAGCATCTGATAACAACGTCGATATTATTTGAAACTAGCTTCTGCCAGTGGCTTCGCCCGCGTGAAAAGTGTTTTATAATTAAAATTCATCAATCATTTTACCGGGATAAAAGTAGCTTAAATGCTATTCCAGACTATAATCTATCTCTATGCCAAATTTAATCATGATCTGTTCAGCCATTCTGGCGTGATTGAGTAACAAATATACATCTATCCATCCAAACTTTCGCATTTAAAATATTAATAAGATGGCGAGCTGGATGTCAGACGGGTCTAGATATAACACAAGTTTCTCTGTGCAAAGTTCTACCTATCGTTTAAAAAAGGCTGGTGACAACTAAGGGTTATATTATGAAAACTGATATCAGTTAATAGAAGCCGACTTCAGCTCCACCGTACGACCTCCACGACCACCAATGATCCAGAATTTCCGTTGGATCAAAGACTGTAAAGTTCGGGGTCCACAATGCAGATACTTGACATGAAAATTTTCTACAATCAAGCGCGATAAAGCACAAGCCTTAGACAAAAGAAGAGGGTGTACTGCAGAAACCGGTAACATGGCATTATCAATTCGTCCCCCCACCCGCAGCATACCTGCACTGTACAAAAATGGGGGCAGTTTTTGAATAGGTTTAGAGCAAACTTGATTTTGAGCGACCTTTTCGAGCTCATCTTTCAAAGAATTACTTTGTGCATATTTTACAAGCAGCATTAAAGAAGAGTCTAGCTCTGCAGTAGAAAGAGAAGAAAGCGCTCGATTCTCTTTCTTGCGTCTTATATTTGAAGAAAACCGCAATACCCACGCGAGCACTCTTGTCAATTTAGATAATAAGGAATATTTGCTAAGGAGCTGACCTATTAAGTCTTCTTCTGGGGCAACCGGGAGAAGAGTTTGCGCCACTGAAGGTTTCATTTCCGGTAAGACCGTGTCCGGCAGTGAAGGCAATTTAGATGGCCATTCCGATGGCGGTTTTGAAAGCCATGCTGGACCTGACCACCAGAGGGGATGCTCAATAAGTTCAGCGCAACTAATACCGCGACTACAGCAGTCTGCCGGATTATCCTTGGTGGATACATAGCCCCAGCACTGAATATCGACCTCATCGGTTACTTGAACTACCCGGTTTGCAACAAACATTTTAAGCAAATGTGGGGGCGTGTTCAACCAAGCCAATGTGGTGGTGCTGTCTGAGTATGCTCGAACTAAGTCAATATGTAATTTGGACTTGAGCAGATTATACATGTGGCTCAGAACCCGAGATAGCAACACTGCTGCACACAGCTCGAGTCTGTTCACTGTCGTGGGCTTCAAGAGCGCCACCTTGGACTTACCTATCAACAGTCGAGAGACAGTGGCACTTGGCGTCACTGCGCACAAATATACACAACAACCATAGCCTTTGAGAGACCCGTCACAAAATCCGACTAAATGATTTTGATTAGTGTTTACGGGAAGCACACTACGCGGCATTTTGATTTGTTGAATATCATGTAGATTTGCAGCTATGATATGCCATCGCTTGGCTAAGTCATGAGGAATGGGTTCGTCCCATTCTAAATTCAGTTTCCACATGTCCTGCAAGAGGGACTTTGCAGAGAAAATCAATGGGGAAATCCAGCCAAGGGCATCGAAGATTCTCGCCGTGATCGAAAGTATTGACCTTTTGGTAAATTTTATGTCAAAATTGTCCGAAAAGGAATACGAGAAGTTGTCAGAGGAGGGGTCCCACTACCACCTAGGATCTTGATAAATTCCTGACTTCCTTCGTCGAAGGTCTTAGGAGTTTGACAATGCTCAGGAGGAATATCAGCTAATAATTCGGAATTGTTTGAACTCCATTTTCGAAGTTCGAATTGACCTTGAGCCAATAAAGAAGTCAAATCTTTTTTTAACTGTCTAGCTTCCTCCAAGGAGGAACAGCCAGTAGTAATGTCATCCATAAACGTATCTTCGCGAAGGACTTCGGCGGCACGAGATACATACTCCGAACCGTGGTCGTCGGCCAACTGGCGCAGAGTGCGAATGGCCAAGTATGGTGAGCTACTGACGCCATATGTGACAGTGGCCAACTCATATTCGACGAGTGGAGCGTTCGGTTGGTCACGCCAAAGGATGTGTTGGTAGGACCTGTCTTCAGGTTGAACGAGAATTTGGCGGTACATTTTGCAAATTTCCGCTGTGAAGACAATAGTATGCAGTCGAAACCTTGTGACTAAATCGATAATGTCGACTTGAAGTTTGGGTCCGACATGAACTATGTCATTTAAAGACTTATTGATAGAAGTCTTGCTACTGGCGTCGAATACAACGCGCAGACGTGTAGTAGAACTTTCGAGTCTAATTACACAGTGGTGAGGTATAATATACTTGGCTTCAGTAGACGAAGCGACTGCTGGTTGCATATGACCAAGGTCTTCGTACTGACGCATAAATTCTGTATATTCAGATTTCAAATCGGAATCACGCTCGAGACGTTTTTCTAAATTTAGGAACCGATTCAAGCTACAACGACGAGAGTCTCCAAGAGGCGGGGCATCATCCCTCAACATGAGTGGAACAACGTAACGGCCTTCAGGAGTTCGGTAAGTACCTTCTTTATATTTTTATTCACAGATATCATCTTCAGGGATCGAGATGGCGGGACGCGGCGGTTCTTCAGTCTCCCAGAAGCTCTTAACGATGTCCTCGAGCGCACAAGTGGCAGTAAGGAGTGACGTTACCGGTTGGGTTACCGCCCGCGACAAAGAGTGGTGCAAGAGCTGACCGCTAATAACCCAACCAAAAACACTTTCGAGAGCGCAAGGAAGGCCCGGACCTGGTGAGTAACGAGCGCCGGTGTAGATTTGATCGAAACACTCAACTCCTAACAAAAGATCCACCGAACTCGATCGATAAAAATTGTCATCCGCTAAATCCAGATGAGAAAAATGACCGTGTACCACAGCAGGTAACGGGGATGAAGGCATCGATGTGGTGATATTAGGTAACACCACAAAAGGCAATTCGAATGTGGGAGTATCACTTTGGCGCGGCATAATCGAGCCAAAGGTACCCTTGATATCAAGTACCGAACTTTGACCTAAACCGGTAACATTCATTTTGCATTTCTTGATGGGTAGCCCGAGTCGTCGAGCACACGAAGTCGTTATAAAGGAATCCATCGAACAGCTATCAATAAGGGCGCGAGCACACTGATGCGAGCCGTCCGCATGCCGCACGCGCACTACCGCGGATCCTAATATTTTCGTACGCGGAACGTTTGAATTTCCTGCGCCTGACACGGTCGCAGCGCTCGTGAGCGCCGTGCTTGAATTAGTATTATTTTCTTCCCTTTTATCATTATCACGGGATGGCTGGTCTACATGTAACAACGTGTTATGTTTAGATGCACAAAGGGAACAACTATTTTTACTGGGGCAACTGTTTGCCTCGTGACCCGCGCGCAAACAATTAAAACAAAGTTTCATTTCCAACACTAATTGCCGACGCGGCTGAACACTTAACGATTGGAATTTTGCACATCGATAGATCGAATGTGAAGATTAACAACACGGGCAAATTGGTTTTTCTTTGTTTTGATACCTATTATTGTTTTGCGACGTGGATGCAACTAAAGTTGTCTTTGTTTGCGTCGTGAAATTATTTTTCCTATTATTGATACGAATTTGTCTATTAGGCGAATTAGAAGTAGAAACAGACCCGGTTTGACTCACTTCTAATATTTTTACGTAACCTTGCAAGTATTTTATTAACTCTTCAAATGTGGGTATTTCGCTAATATTCTGCAACTCGAATCGTTGGCGAGTCTCGCTGTCCAGTGCACGCGAAGCGATATAAAACAATAAAAAATCACTAAGGTTGTGAATCGACAGCGACCGTAAAGCATTTACATTTTCATATAAGGTATTCAATAAGCTTGATAGATTATCAAGTGATGGTTTATTTATTTGACTAGTAGTTACCAACTTGTCAACATACGCGGTAGCCAGAACACGCTTATTGTCGTACCTATCGAGCAAAGCCTCGTAAACAATACTATAATTCGCAGCCGTGACAGGTAATCCTATCGCTATAGTTGCAGCGAAACCGCATAAGCATGAGTTTAGATATTGAAACTTTTCCGCATCGGATAGCGTAGCATTGTGGTGGATCAAAGCCACATAACTATCTTTAAAACTTTGCCAGTTTTCAATGCTCCCATCGAACTTTGGAATTTCTAGTTTAGGTAGTTTAACGTGTGGACTCTGAGTCTCTTTCACTGGACCACCAGCATTACAACTGCTACCCGCACCCGATAAGATTGAATCCTCGAATTCCACAACCGAAAAATACAACTCGTCAAACGCTAGTAAAGTTGCGTTATCAATAACGGATTTCGGACGCAAAGTTATTTCCAACTTATTTATACGGTCGTTGACCTCGACGAAATTTTCCTTTACTTTTTCGACCGATTTATATCTAGTGCGAAACGACGATAGTTTAGATTTATCAGTGGTAGCAACTTTAGACAAATCGAACAATATTTGAATGCACGAAAATTCATATTCACGCCTTTTAATTAGAGATTGTAATTCGGCTTCCATCTTCTCTGTCATTATTGAATCTAATTAATAACAATTAATAGATAATAAGATCAGACGAAACAGAAACTAACCAAATACAAAGTTGCGTAAGCTATTATAATATATTACCTGTTAGCAAGTAAGTATACCAAAATTGTAATGCTAGAACAACCTATTTGTGTCACCCACCTACTATCTGCAATTGCACACAAGTAGGTTTAATGTATTTTATCCTATCGTTACAGAGAAAACGTTACAGTTAATTCAAAGTTTAAGTTTGGTCAATTACGCACTTATTGAATAGGACGTAATCAGGAAATAAAACAATTGAATGTACCTAATTTCGTAAATAGAACCTATCAACCTAACAAATCTGTACCTAACTTAGATTCGAGCACACATTAATTAAATCTACTGTTCGACAACTAAGTTGCAAAATCAGCCTGTTTCTTATAAAGGGTAAACTAGAATTTTGGACAACTATAGGATTGGAACCGATTAGATTATTTGAACTTTTATGCTGACTAGTTCTTAGGTTAGGTATTATGTAGGTAGAATTGTTACTCGAACGTTCGCTCGGGTGGACCGCGATGCTGGTTCGAACAACGAGCGACGATACGAGTTACGATACAATAATTACAAGATTTTGAAATAATGCAAGTAAACAAGATCGGCTATTTGATGTTTTATAAGAAACAAAATAGCATTGATTGTTTGAACTAGGAATATGACGATTATTTATATCTACCTACAAGTAAACTCTTGTTGATTTAGACTTGTAAGTGATTAATAAAAATGAGGACTTGTTCCTCACAGGAGGCACCATTTATGTTAGATACTCGCGAAGAAAGGCTGATTCTACAACGTAGACATCGCGCAACGTAAATTTGACTACGCTTAATGAGCGAGGGAACCGTCGGGCCACTACCAGGATAAAGAATGGATGATCAGAAGGACTCACCACACCTCGCATGAAGAAATGTTCGCCGGCGATAAAGTCTGTGTTAATCTATCCTTTTCACGAGGGTCTTCACTAGAATCACACACAAATTACACTCGCGCGCGCTAGGAAGAAAAACTCAAATCGCCATATTTTATTTCACAAGAAACGTTCTTTTGTTGGCGCCACTGTTTTCTCTCTCGTTCAGACAGTTCAGTTGGCAGGGCGCGAGGTGGCGGCAAATTTGAAATAGGAAAGGAACATGTCATGGATAAGGATTCTTTGCCAGGATTGGCGTGTAGCCGTAACAGGTAGTATTCGATAAATGACTTTCAGTTGTTTTTTTATTCAGCTTAGACAAGAAAGATGGATACTTAGAAAATTCGAGTGATTTTTGAATACGAGTTCCGACGCGAAACTAACCTGGCAGAAACAGCTCGCAATATCAATGTTGCGTTTGGAGAGGGGACTGCTTATAAACGCACCGTGCGATTTTGGTTTAAACGCTTTCGTGATGGAAACTTTGATTTGAAGAACGAATCAAGTGGAAGACAGCCCACACAGGTGAATAACAATGAATTGAAAAAGATGGCGAAAGCCGATCCGAGCAAAACTACCCAGGAATTAGCGGCAAGGTTTAACGTTAACTTCCAAATAATATTGACTCATTTGCGTCAAATCAATAAAATAAAAAATATGAAAAATGGTTGCCTCCCCACCCACAAATGATTTGACTGATCTTCAGAAAGAAACGCGTGTTGAAAAGTTACATGCTGAAAAATTGAAAAGAAAAGAAAAAAAAGTTGAAAAGTTACGTGCGATACAGAAATGAAGGAATATTGGATCGAATTGTGATATATGAAGAATAATGGATTCTTTACGATAGCCATAAGCGAAAAATGCAATGGCTGACCCCAGGTCAAACGCCGCAACAGTATCCTTAAGCAAAGTTTACCAATAAAAAGATAATGGTAACTGTTTGGTGGTTTTAGCATGGTGTTATTCACAATAGTTTTCTCCGATCTGGTCAAGCAATAACGGCAGATGTCTTCTGTGCCAAACTCCGAACAATGATATCAAAACTAGCAGTGAAACAGCCCCGACTCATTAATCGATCTTCACCATTATTGCTCCATGATAACGCGAGACCTCATACAACACAAGAAACCGTTTTAACTCTACAGGAACTGCAATTAGAAACCATTCGTCACCCTCCGTATTCGCTAGACCTTGCTCCAACGGACTACCATTTTTTTCGTGATTTGGACAATTTTCTACGTGATTAAAAGTTATCTTCTCAGGAGGCAGTTCAAAATGCTTTCACACAGTTTGTCGAATCTAGATCACCGGAGTCCTATCGCAAAGGCATAAATGACCTTCTTATTAGATGGAGATAATAATGGTTAATATTTTGAATAAATAAATATGTTAAATTAAAAAAAAAAAAAATTTTTCAGTACAAATCAGCAATTTCATACTATAACCCCTTATATATCCTCCGATTGCGTTTTTATTTTTATTTTATAACTTTTTTGTTAACATTTTTTTTTTCGATTTAGTTACATTTAAACATAGAAGTGTCCTTTATTTTTGTTATCAACTCTTAAAACCCTTTATTTTCGCACAAGATGGGTTTGGAAGAAAAAAGAAAATGGGCCCCCACAATAATATGACGCCCAAAAGCCACCAATTTTCTATTTTTAAATTTTAATGCTGCGAGTGTCACTCGAAAGGTTAAGACAAATCGATTGACGTAAGAATAATCAAAATCCGCCAACGCGTTTAGTCTACAAACATACATACTTAAGACTAATAAACACAAATTACCCTCCATCAGTAACCGGGTAAAAATGAAATGAGACGAGGGGAAATTAATTGTTTTTTGCAGGATTTTCATCTACATATAATTATTTTAAACACATAGATACAATACAAATTAATAAAAGGTTTATGTATGTAGCTGCTAGAATACACAAACGCAAATTAAACAGACTCTGAGATCTTCTGTATACTCTCCATTATGATAGCTACACTAAATCGCCGTGAAAGGTACCCCAACATAGTTGGCCTAAACTTTTCCCAACAATGCTGAGGCCGGCTCTCAGTCTAATAGGGAAGCAGTCTGTCCGGGAAATAACCGCTCTGATACATAAAATATTTAATACCAAAACTGTTACATATATCAAAAGCAAAATAAACATTTTTAACACCACGTCAACATTCCTGGCAGGTTATGACTGCCATAATTTATACTAGAACAGAACCCGTATTCCCACTGTATTTTTATTACAACTATATCAACCTTCGGGCTACTTCTAAGAATTCTCATAATAATTAAACTCTATACTTAAAATTATTATGTGTTGCGGGATATTCACCATGTATATTTTGCATTTGGTTGAGAGCTCGATATTTCGGCACTGTTACAAGCGCCATGATCACGAGAACTGAAGTCTTTGCGGGTGGGTGTTATTTAAGAACTGACATATCTGTCTACCCTCTTCCTCACTCGTTTTTCACGCACGATACCGCTACCACCAGAACTCGTCTCACTAGTTACTCGACATTGTTCACGACAGACGATACACACTGTATCCACTTTTGACACTCGTTCAGTAGTTTTACGACCTTAACATAGTTGAACCACTGGATTCCAGGCTCGCGACAATTGAAACCCGTCGTCTCTATTGAAATTTTTGCACTTGGTTATTTCAATTGCTTCCCGAACCATTCTAGGTATGTAATGGCGTTCTGTCGAGATCACCTGTGGGTCATGTAAATCGATGCAGTGGTTTGGCTCTGATTCAAGAAGATGTTCTGCTATGGCCGATTTTTGGGGATCGTTGTTTTTCACTGCTTTAATGTGTTCTTTGATCCGGCAAGGATTATTAATGATTGTGACCATGTCAGCTTAAAAACTTAACCTCTATAATAAAACAATGTTTTATTCAAAGCAACAGATTATCACGCTCTATACAGGGTTTAGATAACATACCTAAAAAACCATTGGTGGTTAGAACAACCTGGTTGTTTAAAATGTAGCAGAATGACTTTTTATCCAAGTTATTAAGTCTTATTTGCTAGCAAAAGTCTATTTTGAACAGAAGAAAAAAAAAAATTGACCAAATGTGCTATACACAATGCATACTCACTTATATCCTATTCTGCTTATATCCTAACCTGTATTATGCAAATAAGTTATTTGATTTGATTTGATTTGATGAGTTACTTTTATTTTACATTATTATTAAAAAAGACAAATTTGAAATTATGCTGTTAAAAAATTAAATGTATCATTTCTCTCATCACAATCTTTTTCTTCTTTTCGTGTGAGGAAGTGGCCACCTCTGGGAACCCCGCAGGCCTCTGACTTGGCTATATCAGACTTAGATTAACTACAGTCCAGGTTTGATCACAATAATCAGCTACTACTGGTTACGAACGTTTTAATTGGCAGATTGACTAAATATATATGCAATCCCGGAAAACATCGCTCGTTCGACAAAATTTGCCATTTTAACAACAGTCAATTAATAAGAAGTAATTGCTTTCCAATAGTAACATATGGTACGAGTCACAATGATTAACGTTTTGTTTCTATCGCTTCCGTTCTGAGTTTAAATTTCAAACAATTTTAATCACAAGGAAAATATTAAGCTTCGTTTGGCATTTCTAACTTTATTTTTGGCAGAAACAATGAGAACATTAACTTACGTCATGTTATGTGGAATAATTGAATAGGAGATAAAACAAAAGTCTGAAAACTTAAAGTAAATATAATGTTGGTTGTTATTTAAGACAGATTGATGTAATATTGCGCTTTAACAACACCATTATTCTCAAAAAACATTTAAGCTTTATTTGATGGCTTAACCTACATTTAATGGCACCCGTTTACGACAAGGCTCAGTTTTGATTTTAGACAAAAAAAGCTTCTTAGGGCCTGTGTCTCAGTCTGATGAATTCATTATCGAGCACAAAACACGGTAAAGCGAACGTTTATTTAAAAGTTTGTACAAAACCTAGCTAGATGAACGAAAAATATGCCACTATTTAAAATGATAATTACCATGATATAAAAATTTAAAGGTCTTGCTTTCTAAAAAGGTAGTTCAGTTTCGTTTTATTGATACAGAAAAATTATAAGCCCTCTTAAATAAAACAGTATGCTAAAATTAGGTCCGACATTTAAATAGAGTTGTTAAAGCAAAACATGTCAAGCTTATTAACAATATACGCTATATTTTTTTTTGTCTTGTCACTAAAAGAGAATAATTCGCTGAAATTAAAAGTCGTCGCAGAGTGACCACTCCAAAGGGTAATAAAAGCCAGAAATGGGACTATTAGAATAAAACAACAGTTGCTTTAACCGGCCCGTGAGACTAAATCTAATTAGACTTTAGTATTTCAGATTATCATGTTGCGAAACTTTGTCAACAGGATAAACAAGCCACATTCATTATTAGGGACCCACATTGTGGTTTATTTACTCTTGCAAACTCAAAACCCCAGTCTGTACTAGGCTTATGACTTATTAGACAGACTTAGAATAGATCCTGCATAATGACTGTTTGTTGTACGAAGAAAGCCTAAGATAAATTGCCTTTACAGTAAAATATGGCAAAGTTTTAGGGAAAAGTATTCTACTTCAAAATAAAGATAGAGAAGCCAATTACATAGCAATTAAGTACAGTCAAACGGGGTGAATAGACCTCGCGGGGGAATAGACACGAAACCTTTGAAGGAGATTTTCATTTTCATACCATTTATTATTATTGGTTTCTAATAAGTATCGGTTCTTTTTATTCAAGTTGATATTAAAATTGGATTCCTTAGATGCTGTAAACAATATATAAATATCGTTTAGTATACCGTAAATTGTTTGTTTAGTAAACAGTAGCACTCTGAAGACGAAATAAACGGATTCCAAAGATTATCTCACATTTTAGTTATCAAGTAATTTTCCGGTTTTATTTACTAAAACTTACGTTAAAATCTCTGTTTGCCAATTGCCTTCATGTTTGTCGTGCATGAAATTATTTTTCTTCCAACTAAGTAATATTATCATTAATCACTACAAAACTGATCACAAAGGAAGTAATTTTTGCTTAGAACCAAAACTGTGTAGAAATTAGTTGCATTAATATTGGATGAAACATCAACAAATCGAATCCTTTCGTAGGCTAGCAACATTGGTATTAACTTTTAATCCATGAGGCTCATGGGTTTGTTAATCCCGGAAGTGATAAAATCGCGAAAGCTCGCATTTTATCGGAAACACTCGTGTTTCAGGGATCATATCATATAATATTATTTTTCAAAAAAATACTCTGTCACCGCTCAATTTGTTTTATTTAGTTAGAGAACACGAATAAATCTGGTATGTCTGCAAAATTTTCGTTTGCTGTTCATTAAAATTAGATTAGATATTCTCTTACTACGTTTTTCGGTTGGAAAATTATTATACACACAAGGTCCGTTTATTCCTTTGTGAATGCGTACAGAACCATTTCGAGTGAGAAAAAAAACAAAGCACTGTCGAGCAGAAAACAAAGGAAAACACTCACATGCATGAAATGAGATAAGTATAATTTTGTGCCTTTATTGTCCTCAGATTGTCTTTCAAAGTTGAAGCCTTCTTTGAAATACTAAGCTCGAAATATACTCGTGTAAGTAACTCTAATTGATGGCAAGAAAGTAATTATAACGTCTTCACTATACACTTATGTCTTCCGTGGTTTTGTGCCCTTGACATAACCAAAGACGCGTTGGCAAAATTAATTATGCTACTCTCTGATTTTTTCCAGCGCGATATTGTCATGGAAATGGCTGGGAACCAGTTTCTGAATTAAGTAACTGGAGTTAAGAACATGTCAAACCCTACTTTATTGCAGAAATAAGTCAGATTTTCAGGCTAAAGTCAGAGTCGGGCTTAATTCAGAAATAGTAGTCGAATGATTTCAATTACAAGAGACACTTACCAGAAAAAGATTTGTTCATTTCTAATTTCTTCAAGTCTGTTGATGTTGCTGCTTTTGGTGTCCAACACCAGCATAACACCATTCGGAAGTAAATCCGAAATCTGTAGACAAACAAAAAAATTACGCACTTAGTTTGGACTTCTATTGGGAATGTTCAATTTCATTAATGCCACATTAATAAATTAATAATAGATGAAACAAATCCCTTTATTTCACTTCGGCTTTGAAATAATATAGACGTAAACATGACTGAATATAATATGCATTGACCATTATAAGATAATAAATAGTATCATTTTACAAAAGCTTTTTATAGTAACAAATTGGCTCTTAGTAAGCAAAATGCAGATAAAAGCCCTAAAATTAAGACTTTCAAACTTATAAACCTCAGCGCATACTTGAAGTTGAAAATGAAGTTGCTAGTAAATTATTTATCTTTGTTTGATAAATATTTTCACGTCAACTAGATCGTTCAACTTTGGCAACCATAAAAACATTTATTAAAAAAAGGTTTTTGGGAGCCAGAAATAAAACATTAATATCAGAACCTTTTTCTCTCTCTCTCTTAATAGTCTGAACTTGTCATTCTTATGTTTCTGACTCTAGGTACGTGTTTGAAGTCGTTTATTGTTATAAATTTTACGGTTACATAATGGCTTGAAATGAATAAATTAGTTTTAATATCTTGATAGAGTTTTTTGTGCCTATACTTGAAAACACGTTTATCAACTGTTGATTGATAAATGTGTTTGCAATTATAAGTACAACATTTTTAGGGTTCCGTAGCCAAATGGCAAAAACGGTACCCTTATGGATTCGTCATGTCTGTCTGTCTGTCCGTCTATATGTCACAGCCACTTTTGCCCGAAACTATAAGAACTATGCTATTGGAACTTAGTAAGTAGATGTATTCTGTGAACCGCATTAAGATTTTCTCACAAAAATAGAAAAATACAATAAATTTTGGTGGTTCCCCATTCTTAGAACTGAAACTCAAATATATTTTTTCTCCAAACCCGTACGTGTGGGATATCTGTGGATAGGTCTTTAAAAATGAAATAGAGGTTTAATTTTTTTTTTTTTCTAAACTAAATTGTTTGCGCAAGAGACACTTCCAAAGTGCTAAAATGTGTGTAAAAACTAAAAAAAAAAAATTATGATGTATATTACCATCATACCATGTAAACTGCCACCTAAAATTGGTTTGAACGAGATCTATTGAGTAGTTTTTTTATAATACGTCATTAATCGTAAACCGCAATTAACCAAGTACGGAACCCTTCGTGCGCGAGTCCGACTCGCACTTGGCCGGTTTTTTGGTAACGTTTTCGTGTTAAAATGTGATCGCGTTAGTCAAACTAATATTCAGCCCAGTCTTCGTAATGGCTAAAAGTGATACGACAGAGGAGAAGAGTGACTGGATTAGTTATTTTGACAAAGCGGCGGAAAAGATAGGAAAAATAAAACGTGGTGATTTTTTTAAACATATAGATAATTTGTTTAAAAAAATCACCTCGTTTTATTACTCTGTATGTTTTCTGTACACACATGTACAAAAAATACAAAAATATCGTGTGTTGCTTAGTAACGTATAAATCTATGGACGCATGGGCATTAAATTATGTTCTTTGATAGTCCACCTCGTGAATTTAAATATAGCAAGTGCAATACCAGTGAAACCGAGGTCATGAGTTACCTCCTAATAAATCATGCAACTTTGTACTTGCAAAGATGAGAACAGTTGGAATATTGGAAACATTCCAAGCAGACGTTTACCGAAGTTTTCGAAAATTTCAAGAATTTATCAAGATTGTAATGCTTTTAACGGATTATAGTGAAATCTGAGCTATAAATGTGCAGAAATATTCATCAAATTAGTGGTTCTATTGAGGTATGCGGAATGGGGTGTAAAGTCTCGCAACCTCCAAAAGGGGGATCCTCCAACCCGACGGGTGTTTATATCTGTTGGGCGACTGCCTGATCGTTGTTTTCGAGCAGTTATTGTACATTCAAATAGCGTCAAGTAATTTAACAGTGCGATGCAGGATTTTTGTGATTTCAGGTATTTTTGTAGCTCCTATGTGGCGATATAGATGACGCTACCGCTAAATTTTATTTAGCAGAGTTAAGACAAAATAATAGCAGTCGGTCGTGGACTTGGTACGATTGTACGACAGTGACTCCCCTGACTTGATCTCAAACGTTATCTGTCAACTGGAGACAGCCGCCACGCAACCTTAGGGGACGTTCAGGAATTATAGGTGTATAGGAACGTCAATTTCAAGTACCTATGTACAGGGTAAAAGTTTCAAATTTGCACCACTGCAACGGAGAATGACGCGGATCTTCGCTAGAGTGACACTCAGCATTCTACGTCTCCATATTAATTTTGAATTTGTTTTAGTTTTTAGATATTATTATAATTAGGTATTTTATTTATTTTTTATTTAATTTAATTTATTTTTGAGTTGGTTTTGATTTGATTTGATTTATAATTTATTTTAGTTTGATTTAATTTTCTTGTATTCTATGTTACTGTTCAATGTAATTTGATTCATTTTAATGTCACACCAATAATACATACATTAAAATTAGATTCAACTACCATTTAATTTTGTTTTTTTTTATTTAGTTATGATTTTATTTTAATTTAATTTTGTGACTTATTTAAATGCTTTGCTGTGATTGGATTCAATTGTGATTTGATTATAATTTTATTTTTGTTTTAATTTTAATTTAATTTTTGATTTTTTGTTATTTGCCATCATCTGTTAGCGGTTTAAAAATTATTTTTTATTATCTTAAATTATTTTCTTTTTTAAACCCATAATAAGTGTTTCTAAAATGTGCATGTAAGATTCACATCTAGTAGGTGTCAATCAGACTTTTTTTTTTTACTTCATTTTTTTGTATACTCGATTGTACACCAGTTTTGTGAATTATAAATAAAAAAGAATAAAAAAAAATAAAAAAAATTGTTACCAAGTTACTGGAATCACTGAAACCTTTTCAGTGATTCCAGTAACTTGGTAACACAAATAGACGCTACTCCATTTCGAATTAATTTGGTAGTCTAAAGTGAACAAAAGGGTAAGGGCTGGTTAATGTAGGACTGATTCGCGCTCGATCGTAGAATACAGACGTGCTCGTTAGCAATATTTAATTAAAACAATTATAATAGTGACCTTCTTTATTGTATATTTTTGCATACTGTGTAGTTTTGTAAACATAATGAAAACTTAGTAACAGTGAAGTGACCATCAAATAAAATGGATAACAGTCCCTGTAATCCAAGCGGCCGAGTGCAAGCCTCCACCTCGCCAGCGAAGACGACGACGCAAATCCCAGCCCAATCAGATTTCTCGATTGAAGTCGCATCCACGCCCGACATACAAAGATGGATGTCAACCATTGAGCAGCACTTAAATGAGGTTTGCTCTATTGCAACGGATGGCAAACTAAACTCGGAACAGAAACTGAAAATTTCAAACTTGTGTCGTAAAATAGGATCTGGCACCTCTCAGATGGCAGTCCTATACCAATCCCTGAAGCAGAAAGCAATTTTAGCACACGATATGATTGATGCCTTAAAAGAAAAGCGCAACTTGACTGAACACATCTCGGACCTCAAGCAGACGATTAAGGACTCTGGCACTGCGGGCAATGTTTCGTTTGCCGACATGGTGAAAAAGGGGTCAAATGATTTCATTCGACCGAACAATTTAAGCTCTGTGGTCATTTATCCTAGTGACAAACTCAAGTCCAGTGACGAAACTAAAGACATGGTAACAAAAATCATACGACCTGATCAAATGAAGCTGCATGTACGAGGTGTCCGCAAGACCAAAAATGGAGGTGTTATTATTAGCACAGAGACCAAGCATGACGCTGCAAAAATTAAGAACGCCGTCCAGCTTTCTACATCTGGACTAACCGCCGATGAGCCCAACAAGCGCAAACCACGGATCGTGATTGTAGGAGTGCCGTCTTCCCTGTCTGAAACTGAAGTCTTCAAGTGCATTTACGAACAGAACATACCAGATAAGTTGCCAGAGATGTCCATGGAGTCGTTTTTGGCCTCTGTTAAATTAAGCCACAAATCTGGGAAGAAAGATACGTCGAGCTGTAATTACATTATTGAAATTCCAGCCAATATACGTAAAGCCCTAATTTCAACATCAAGGCTGTTTATAAATTGGACGTCCTGCCCTGTTAGGGACTTCACTCTGGTTACCAGATGCTACAAGTGCCAATTATATGGCCATGCAGCCAAAACATGCAGAGAGGTCAACTCTGTGTGTGCTCACTGCGGTGAAGCTGGACACTCAGTGTCCGAATGCACAAAGAAAGCGGACACATCGAAATGCGCAACTTGTTCGCGCTTTAAAAAGCCCAACAACCATAAAACGGGAGACCCTGAGTGCCCTGCTAGGAAAATAGCGGAATACAGGCACATCAACTCCATCGACTATGAGGGCGTCTAGTACGTCATACTCAAGGTCACACGCGTCGAACTGCTGCTGCTGATACTGCAATGGCCTACTAACCGTCAATTTGTTGCTGGCTAAGGATATTAGTCGTTAGCTGCAAAAATTAAGTGTCTCTGTTTAATTTTACAATTCTGCTTACCAATTATTTCCCAATCTTTATATGTGTAATCAAAGTGCACTTTATTGCAATTTAGGTAAATAAGACATTAAGTATATGACCTAGTAATTCTATGTTTATAGTTTTAAATAAATTAAAATTAATTTTCAAAATTATACAATCATGTCATATTTTTAGACTTCTTATGTTAAATATTGTTTAAATTCTGTTGTCCTAAGATAAGTATATTTTTAGAGCTCCTACAGCCTGTGATACAGGATTACCTAGTACAGGCATCTTACATTATTATACCTACATTAGTTATCTAAGATTAAAACTGTGTTTTTACCTTTTCTAATTTCTGAATAAAGATTTATTATTATTATATATTTATTATTAATGTTGTCGACTGTTGAGTGTGTGCATCTAGTTTTACTTCACTCAAGGATGTAACTACATATCTTTTGACTACTTGACCTCGGCAGTTTGTTTACTTTTCTCTTGTTTTACTTCATTTTACTATCGTATCAGATAAGTCTAAATGTGCAATATAATATACTTTATCTTAAGCTATATTATAAGTTGCATTTTTAAAGCGGTTTTTGAACTGTAAGATTTAATATTTTTCCAATTATTATTTTTTCTTTTACTTTTCAATACATAGATTTTTTTTATTGTACCAGATTATAATTATAATAAAACCATTCGACAATCTAGACAGTTTTATTAAAATTCTCCGCGCCGATATCACGCCGAAAACACGCCACCGCCGCCGACTTTTTGACGGGCACCCGCCGCCGATGAATTTCTTATCGGCGCACACGTCTAATTTGTTTCACGGGAGTACGACATATCTTACAAATTCCGTCGTTGCGAATCAAAGGCATGGAAGGGTAACAAGATCTTGATTGAATATTAAACAAAGTAATATTATAAACAAGTAAATATGATTGTTTTTAAAGGGTTATATGGGTTCGATTACGAACATTCTAAAAGTTCTAGGAGCTATTGTAGTTAGTGATATGAATACTTTTTACGGCGGAAAAAATTATGGTCCCTGTGGGGATAAAAGCGAAGTCACAAGAAAAAGCTAATACCTACTGTATAAATAGTTACTTAAAGGTTTTTCAATATTGTAGCCAACCTGTTATTCAAGCTAAATTATACGAAATAATAGTATCTACACATACCTAAGAACGTGTAGATATTCAGACTATGTTTGGAACTGGGTCGTAGAGTGTCGCTGGTTGCCCGCCGCCGATGAATTTTTTATCGGCGCACACGTCTAATTTGTTTCACGGCAGTACGACATATCTTACAAATTCGGTCGTTGCAAATCAAAGGCATGGAAGGGTAACAAGGTCTTGATTGAATATTAAACAAAGTAATATTATAAACAAGTAAATATGTTTGTTTTTAAAGGGTAATATGGGTTTAATGGTAGTATGGGTTCGATTACGAACATTCTCTCTTATTAAAAGTTCTAGGAGCTATTGTAGATAGTGATATGAATACTTTTTACGGCGAAGAAAATTATGGTCCCTGTGGGGATAAAAGCGAAGTCACAAGAAAAAGCTAATACCTACTGTATAAATAGTTACTTAAAGGTTTTCCAATATTGTAGCCAACCTGTTATTCAAGCTAAATTATACGAAATAATAGTATCTACAAATACCTAAAAACGTGTAGATATTCAGACTATGTTTGGAACTGGGTCGTAGAGTGTCTGTCTTAACTTTCTTAAGTTCGCAAAACTTATGCTTAAGAAATAAGTTGCAAGGTTTCAGCTTAATTAATTGCTGACAAATAGTCTAGAAAGACTATGAGAGATATTTGGAATATGTTAGCCTGAATAGGAGGAGCACGTAGCTAAGCAATATCAGTCGCATGGATCAGGTTAAGCAACGCTTGCATAGATGGATGGGAGACCACTGCACAATGACCCATCCATTACATAACGAGACACCGTGCTTCGGTAAGCACTTTAAGCTGACATTTTAAGAACCAAAATCTGGATTTATTCCGGTTGGATGCCGTATTTGATAGCCTGGGGATCAGATTTATTTTATAATAGTTTTTGTTCCGGTCTGATCCACCGTGCAGGGTATCACAAATAAATTTAAATATTTTATTCCGGTCGCATACCCTTTTTATCTACTCATATTAACAGATTTTTGGGACAGTCGGCAACAAAATATATATACAGGGTTTATTGAACTACATATTATTATTATGTTTGTAATCCTTATTGTAATGGAAACGTGTATGTTAGTATTGAGGAATAACGACCTTACATTTTCGTCATGGCCAATTCACCGCACCCGGTTCACCCGGAACTCTTTTTAATAATTTTAACCTACAAAAATATGGGCGTGTATTGTGCTACATTGTTAATATCTCGGCTATTGTCTAATGATTCACCACGATTCACGCTGGAACAGCTGCTCAATTTGTAACAAGCACAGGTTCGATCATGCATGGAGTACTGTTCTCATCACTGGGACGGATCTGCCAAATACCAGCTCGAAGCACAGGAGTCGATCGAAAAGCGGGCCAAGAGGCTCATCGGTGATGAGGCACTGGTCAAGTCAAGGCTCCAGAGCCTTGAACCCCGTCGCCGAGTTGCCAGCTTGTTAGTTTTTTATCGGTTACATTTCGGAGAGTGTGCATTGGAATTGCACGATCTAATTCCACCTAGCCCGTTTCATCATCAGACTACCAGTCGTACGGCGATGCGCTCTTCGCTGGGCACTGCACTCTCTCTTCTTCCTTGGTTGTTGTCAAGCATCGTCACATTGTCATCACAATCGCGTATCTCACAAGCTAACCACAAGGCATGCGACCGTACAGGAATTGTTCACCGCCTGACGTCATACGACACGAACCGCGGCCGGTGTAGTGGGAGTATATTTATCTATGGGCCGGTGCGCGTCTGGGTGGCGCGCGCTGCCTCACGCACGACAAGCAGCGCGCGCGCTTGTGCACGACGCGCGACGTCACGTAGGCTCTCATTAAGGCTTTTTAAGAGCGCCACGCCAGTGTGGGTGCGATGAGGGCGGGACAGAGCATGGCACTTTGTGTTTCGTTGATTTTGTCTAGATACCTACTTTAATTTTAGTCGCAACATATTTACGTAGTGGTTTATATTATCCCTCTATACTTATTTGTTATATATTTTTGTATTATATTAGACGCAACAAGCTTTGGTTTCCGTACGTCACGTCCTAGGCGACCACTGAAAATCAGCGCTGTGCTGTGGGTCTCCCACGGCACAGCATTATGCTGAGTGGAAGCCTTCTTGTCACAGTCACGACATGCATCTGCTTGTACTTACCTACTCATCATCCTTGTACTGTACTCAAAATTGGTATTTTATTTTAACTTCCTTTACTAACATAATTTAAGTACTTACGAATACTACCGATGGGTTTAATTTAAGGAAAAATCAAAAAATTGTATTTCGTTTTTGTGGCGAATAAACACTTTTTCTTTCTTTTTTTTCTTTCCATCGCTTCATAATAGAGATCCCACTCACACTCACAAAACGTTTTGGTAACATTTTTAGGGTTCCGTAGCCAAATGGCAAAAAACGGAACCCTTATAGATTCGTCATGTCTGTCTGTCCGTCTGTCTGTCCGTCCGTATGTCACAGCTACTTTTTTCCGAAACTATAAGAACTATGCTGTTGAAACTTGGTAAGTATATGTATTCTGTGAACCGCATTAAAATTTTCACACAAAAGTAGAAAAAAAACAATAAATTTTGGGGGTCCCATACTTGAGACTGAAACTAAAAAATATTTTTTTCATCAAACCCATACGTGTGAGGTAAAAACCCGATGAGCACTCAGACCCCATGGACATAACGTTTCAACCCCAAACAGCAATATATAACTTCCGATAAGATTTTCTGCACCAGAAACAGCTCGCCGTGCTAAAAAGAAGTGATGGCGCAAGGGTATCGAAAATCTTGCATCCCACTCCAAAGGCATATGGTCATCCCGTCTGGATTCTTCCCATCGTCACGTGCCAAGCCATTGGGTTCAAAAACAGCTGGCACCCTAACAAGCTGTCTGCCGGCAAGCCGGAAAACTGGCTGGTGACAAGGCGTATGATGTCATTAAGCGAAAAAATGAACCTAGAAATATAATATGTATATAATTTTTGTGGGAGTTGCGTCTGCCAACAAACTGTCCTACAGTTTGGCAGAAGTAAAATCCTTTTTGTATGTGTGCTATCTTTTGAAATAAACATTATTAATAATTTTTTTTTTTTTCATTAATGCTGGCGTGTCGTACTATCCGACCAGCGCTCTTACTGCAGGATAGGTCATGGTGGCCGAGGCGGTCGACTGCTGCTCCACATTGACAAAGATTTGAAGCTCCGCTAGGAGCACTCAAACACAGACATGTAGCGATCATCCATGGTCATGAGTATATATAGTATGTAGTTGATTTGTGAATAGATTTCATGTAAAAAGAAAGAAAGAAAAATTAAAAATATTTATTTGTGACCCGCACAGGAGACACGAGAAATAAGCATACAATTAAACAAGAATAAAACCCCGTGCGAGACCAAAAAAGGCTCCTATCCAAAAAAGGTAATAATGCTGCGCTGATATTCTGATAGGGACCACTGTTGATGCCACGGACACACTTACGGAAACGGGACTTAATAATAAAATCAAATAGAAGAATTTATAAATAACAAACAAAATACCATAAAACACTGAAGGTGGGTCAAAGTATGTGTAAGTACAGAAATAAAACATATTTATTATGTTTTATTTATAAACTAATAAAACATATGAAATGTAGGTAAACCTAAAAAGCGACGTCCGCGATGCTCAATCATCATTTGTCGAAACCATAGACAAACGACAGAGCGCGCGGACCAAAGAGTAATTTATTAAATATGAAAGAAATCTATGATCGGTTGTCAAAAGAAAAACGTTATTATGTTATGAAAAAGTGTAAATAAACCTGGCGAAAAGAATACATAGAATAATATTTGGTCAATATTGGATAAATCAGAGTGGTGTGAGTTTATTGTGTGGTGTGGTGTTCGCAAGAAAGTTCAAAATAAAGAAAGAAAATGGATTAAGGGCAGTAATCCTAACTTCGTGCAAACCCCGGGTAAGCTTATCTTCCGGATTCCTTTTGCTTAAATAATAAGTACTGTTTGAATTTAGTACTAAAAGTTCCAATCGTTTTAATATCACGAAACGGCGGAGGAAGAACAATCCACATACGAGAGGCAGCGAATCTGAAACTTCCACGCAATGCAGCAGTTTTGCGTGACGCCAACAACAAGTAGGCAGAAGCTCTCGTTTTGTCATTATTTACGTCACGCGACCAGGTCAATTAACCAAACAGATAGACTGGTTTTATTTTAAGAATTGTGCCAAACAGCAGAGTAGCCAGATGCAGCTTTTGCAATGTGCTCCGTAGAACGTTACATAATTATCAAGCTTACGATTGTATTTAAATAGAAAAAAAAACTCCTAAACTCTGTAATTATTCATAATTAGTCCTAATTGTTGTGTTTTTTGTTAAAATTATAGATAGACATTTAAGATCTTGTTTCAACATCCTCTGATTCAATGGTTTCTTTTTCAGCAATTAGTTCAAATTTGGACATAATAACAAAGGGAAATCCAGCAAGACATGGAAATGTCTCAGTCCTTCGTCATACAAACCATTATGGATAAACTTACCCAAATATTTTACGATGGGAAAAGTACGTCACCCTCCCTTTATAAGCGTTTAACATAATTATTATAAACCCTCTCTAATCTACCAGTCATAAAAGCACTCACCCTTCCTGTTTTTTATTATTATTGCGGTCCTCACTATAAACTTAGTGATATAAAAACAGGGGCCACCGATTTGCAGGTATTATCTCATCAGGAATTTGAAATAAATTTGAAATTGAAATAAAACCAAAAAACTGCGGTGAATTTGCGATTGTGTTCTTACTCCAACGCTCAGATCCGTAAAACAACAAAAGTGATAGTAGCCACGAGTATAACCTTTGACTTGTAAGTAAGCGACTGAACATTGCACTTAGTCCCACTATGCTCGACTCAAAAAATACCTACTAAAATGTCCCGCAATGCACAAAATTTTTCGATTCTACGTAAACAAGGAAAGGTACAGTTGGAAAAAAGGGTTTGAATTCAATTAAATTGAACAGAAAGCTGAGAAATATTGAAATTAAACTAAAAATATCGAAATCTTAGTTCGAAATATTTTTAGGTTAACTTTATCTTTTCTCATTATTCATTATCATAATGGGCAATTTAAAAAATAGTCCATTATGAGTAGGTATTATGATAAAATCTAATCTATACTATAATATTATAAAGCTGAAGAGTTTGTTTGTTTGTTTGTTTGTTTGAACGCGCTAATCTCAGGAACTACTGGTTGGAATTAAAAAATTCTTTTTGTGTTGGATAGTCCATTTATCGAGGAAGGTTATAGGCTATATAACATCACGCTACGACCAATAGGAGCCGAGCATAAATGAAAAATATTGCAAAAACGGGCAAAGATATTCCTTTTTGAGAGCTTCCATTGCGTGCGCTGCGTAAACGGTTTAAGTTACGCAAATATCATGTATTATGGAAATGTTCCTCTTTAAAAGTTCTACAAAAAAGTCCGCGACAGCATATGTCTATCTTTTAAGATTGACTCACAATAGCAACTTTTATGTTCTAAATTTTAATTAGATCGCCGCTGCCGGTAGAAACAAAAGTTGGTTACATTCGTATAGTAGTATTTTATTTCTTATTCAAATAAATAGTTCAACGAGTTGGTAGGTAGGTAGGGTAGGGTAGGGTAGGGTAAGGTAGGGTAGTGTAGGTTCGGGGAGGGTAGGGTAGGGTGGGGTGCGGGTCAGGTAACCTCCACGTTGGCCTAGTTGGTTGCTGGTCTCTTTCGGATACGTCCGGGGGGAAGAGCAACCCGCTGGGCTGGTGCACCCTGGGCACCGTCAATAACTTCCCATTCGTGGGTTCTTGTTGGCGGTGGCGAATACCTGACGGGGGGGGGTGGGGGGAGGCGTCGCTCTGGGTGTTCCCCTGATTAGCAGGGGACACTCCAGATGCGACGAAGGGGTAGTCTGGGTAGGTAGGTTAGGTGAGTTAGGAAGGCGGTGGGGCTCACTTCTTGGCCTCTGGGCGGGCCGCCTTCCCCTGCGGGGGGGAACGCCCGGGGCACCCCAGCTCTGCACCCTGCACTGCCCGGCTCTGCAGTGACCGGCTCTGCCCGCTCTGCACCTGGCTTTGCACTCGGCGCTCGTGTGGTTGAGCTCCCCGAGTACACTGACCAGCTCTGCTCCCTGCTTTGCCCGGCTCTGCATCCGGGCTTTGCCCGCTCTGCACCTGGCTCTGCAGCCTGGAATCCCTCCTGCGGGTGGGGGTGGCCGCGGCTCGGGGGCGGGAGGTGGGCCCACGAGGAGGACGACTTGTCGTTGCCGACCCTCCTTTTACGTGGGATGGTCGGCAGGGACAAGTCGATGGTAGGAGGAGGCGGCGGAGCGTCGGGCCCGACGCTTCGCCGCACACGCGGTGGGCGGCATCTGGCCTTCGCGGATTCTGGCCAGATGCCGCATAGGAGGGGACCGTTAGGTCCAACGCGGTGGAGGGTACGGCGCGGCACACCGTCTAGGTGTGCCCAGCGGGGGCGTAGCTGCGCCGTGCCCTCAGGAGGATGTAAGGCAGGTCCTCTCGCTTCCCGGTGTGGTAAATCCATGCTGGGGAGCGGGGAGGCCTGGGGCGGCGGTTGCCTCCTTTTGCGAGGACGCCATGTCGCAAAAGGAGGCAGCGGTGGGGGTGGGAGAGGGCGGTTGTACGATCGCCTGCGCCCACTCCCTGGTGGTGATTAGCGGGCGGCAGGTGCGGGGGCGCCTGTCGTCTGCATTGCACAATCACCACCCTCGTCGGGTGGGAATGGCCGATCACTCACGGTCATTCCCGGGCCCCTCCACTGAGGGAGGGGCGTGCGGGGCCCGCCATTATGGTGGGCAGTCGTCGGCGGAGGACTGGGCGTAAAGGCTGTGCCGGTTTCCCAGTCCTCCTCCACACAGACGATGCGGGAGTGCGCTGGTTTATTTTAGTGGGTATACCGGGCTTGCCCGGGGAGTCCCACATAGCCCGTCCATTCCCCCGATGGGTGGGTATGCGTAATGCATTTTTTTCCAGCGTTATCAAAAAAAAAAAAAAAAGGGTAGGGTAGGGTAGGGTAGTGTAGGGTAGGGTAGGGTAGGGTAGGGTAGGGTAGTGTAGGGTAGGGTAGGGTAGTGTAGGGTAGGGTAGTGTAGGGTAGTGTAGTGTAGGGTAGTGTAGTGAAGGGTAGTGTAGTGTAGGGTAGTGTAGGGTAGTGTAGGGTCGGGTAGGGTAGGGTAGGGTAGGGTAGTGTAGGGTAGGGTAGGGTAGGGTAGGGTAGTGTAGGGTAGGGTAGGGTAGTGTAGGGTAGTGTAGGGTAGGGTAGTGTAGGGTCGGGTAGGGTAGGGTAGTGTAGGGTAGGGTAGGGTAGTGTAGGGTAGATAAATGTTTGGTCTTTTTATGGCAAAACAAAGTTTGCTGGGTCAGCTAGTGAAATAATAAAATTGACCGGACTTTCTGAATAATGCCCATCACTTATTGGGCCGGGTAATAAAATTATGTGTTTTTGAATAATTTTTATGTAGACATTGGTTTTAATATAGAGTAGTTAAGTACGATTACTATTTATGCAACTAAACCGACGGAGCTCTGCTGGGCGGGGCTCCTATTTCTGTCTACAGGATCTAAAGTAACCTAACATGAAGGTTCTTCGAACCTAACCTATCCGTGTCGTGGTGCCCTAAGTACCCGACGTCGCTTCGCTCGCTCTTGGACTAACAAAATATTGTCCATAATTATCGAACTGTCTAACCGTTACGTAGCAATATTCATAATGACCAGAAAATGTGATAAACATAGAAGTTTAAATCAGTATTCATTACAATAATGCCCGATATGACTTACAAACAAATATTGACGTGATTCTGAAATAAATATTTATTTAATTAAATTATATATAGTATCTGATTAATCACTTGGTCAAGATATACTACTATCGTGAATTTTTTCACATATCCAAAAGCATCCATTTAGCTGGCCTGGTGTACAGGAGGTCCCATTTTTAAAAAATATTTTTCATCATTATATTTGACCACTTTGTCGGCGTGATTAATATGTATATCCATGCCAAATTATAGTTTCTATTACCTGAGCTAAGTTGCGGGCGGACGAACGAAACTATAAGGTTTCCTTCTTAATTCTTTATTGTACACCAAAAACAACATTACATACAGTGGATAATAAAGTACATGTACAAAGGCGAGCTTAACTCAATGTTGAGTTCTCTTACAGCAAACCCTAGGGAGACAGAGAAAGATGACATCATAGAGGGGAGGATCCAGTGTACAATTTTAAAATAACTTATGATGAATTAAAAAAAAAAATTTGCCCTAAAAAAGAAAGACAGTTCAAAATTGATGTGGTTTTAATTCGGAAGAAAGCTAAAATAGCCAACAATCTTAATGGCATGATCCATCAATGCCACTTCGTAGTGTACTTTATCAAAACCATTGAGATTTATAGTTCCAAGTTTATCAGAGGAATCTTTAAATATTTACATACAAGTTATTTGCCATTTGATTCCACAGCGATTAATTGGGTGTCAACATTGACCTATTTCCTAGATTTACCTCTGAACTGTCAAAATATCACTGAATTTAACCTGCACACCATTGCCAATATTCGAACGTTTACACGTTCTGCAAAAGAAATGGATGGATGGATGGATCGATAGACTCCCCTTTCCACACTTATACTTCCATTTGGTCTATTGTACGTGCAGACCTTCTTTCTGTGAGAAGAAATGGGCGATAATACACCACGCCGGTCATGTGGGGGTTGGTAGATGTCATATGTCTTCGAATTTTTGGTTCTAAGACATGGCGGTTTCCTCAAGATGTTTTCCTTCACCGTATAAAGAGCAGTGGTGATTAAATAATTTACAAAAAATAAAGCGTCTGCCTGGGTTTGAACCCAAGACCTACAACCTGATTTGTTTAACTGTCAATATTGCACCTACCACTAGTTGTCACTGCATTACCCTAAGGTCGACTGATAGAAAATGCCTAAGGCATTACGTCCGCTTCTGTACGTTTGTGTGCATGAAGTATTAAATAAATAAATAAATTTTTAAGTCGCGGCCCTTACCACTGGGCCACACTGCTCTGTACAAAAGAAATAATAGGAAATGCTTTTCTTCGAAGCTAAGTTTATCGTTTTACGTAAAACAATAAGGCACCATAGTAAAAGCTGACAACACCCGTCTTTTGTTGGAAAGAGAACATTGTTTAGTTCAGTTAAATACACGTACTAGTTCGAGGTCACGTGGTCCTGTTTAGCATTTGCATAAGCCAATGCCGCACTACGGGAAGTAATCAGTGCGTCATTCATTTGAGGGAACGGATAAGTACGGTTAATAACACGAGACAGAAATGAGTTTGTGACAGCCCGCATTATAAATAAAACTTTTCTATTATCGTTTGCTTTAAAGTTTATTTTGGTCTTGGTGAGAATTTACGTGCCAGCTTTTAAGAAACAAGTCTAGCTCATTAACAGCAAAAATTTCTGAACTCTAAAAATAATAAAAAACTAATATTTCGCAGCTATCTCGTTTGAATCTTTAACTATAATATAACTCCTAACATATTTCAGACACCTATTATTCTCTTTAAACATAGCTGCACTTGGCAAACTGTTTTGCAGAATGCTCTAGAAAATACTGTGCGCTGATTGATTGTAAACATCAACTGAATGTGTTTTAGCGTCAAAATAACGTTAGTAAATCTGTAAGTGTATTCACCTGGTTGTTTGCGTTGTATATTATCAATGTACTTCATTGATAATATACAACGTAAAAAAGCATATAATTTCCTTTTCCGACCTCACGCCTGAATTTATTGATGGACCGCTACTAAATGTTACACAGGAGATTTCTGTACTTTCATGTAGTTTGCCGACCACGGTTTCAAATTTCATGGGAAAACAAAGCTTACCTTTTGTGCTGTCGATTTGAGCCCGGTTGATGAAAAACAGCTCGCCATCTTTGACATAGGATTGACTCAAATTCGACAAAATATTCTATAAGGTACCTACAACTCTGTCTAATCTTTCGGGGAAAACAGGAATGTCGTTATGATTGTAAATTGCTAAAGAAATATTGGTAGATACTTACTTATTGCTCATCCAGTAATATATTAAGGGGTTGAACATGGAATTGGCCATGGCCAGCCAATAAAAGAATAGGTATATGTGCTGGGCGAATGGCGCGGACGCTAGAGACTGGTAGTGGTACGTCAGCACGAAGTACGCGTGGTATGGCAGCCAGCAGAGCGCGAACACCATCACCACCAGGACGAACATCCTCACCACCTGGGGAGAAAAACAAGTTATCAATAACATAATATTTGGTTATACATAGAGAGGTCAAGGTACAAATACAAGTTAAATTTACTTGTATAAATACAAGGTGACTTTCAATCCATCGATAAATCATATTCCAAGGGGTGAAAGTACTCATTAATATAAATATAAGCCACTTTCATTTATTGATACCCAAACCAATTTCGCGAAAAAACAATCAGCTGAATGATTTAGATTATTTAAGGTGAGTATAGACTAGATCATTTACTTGTAACAGAACATCGAGCATTCGCTGTTTTTAAATTTACTCGAATCACAAGTCGAACATGATGCTCGATGTTTTGTTACAACTTGATTTTAAAAAACAACGAGCGTTTTGGTGTAAAATTTTATAGATCAAAGGCACGAGCGCGCGTAACGTGGAGTGAGGTCAATAATGAACGCAGGATACAAAGAAATATTACGTCGAATGCAGCGTCAAACATTCGCAAAAACATTACATTACATGGAAATGCTTTAGGAAACTGAGCATTTGTCTATATTTTACCTTTTGTAAGAACTTTAATTTGTAATGCTCGTGGCAAATGCTCTAGTGTATACTCACCTTTATGCGAATATAAAATGTATTAAAAAGCTGCAATTTATTTTTCATATCATATTCATGAAATATTATGTGCATATAATTATATTATCTAAGATAATATATCCAAGGTTTCACTTTTGTCATGCTGATGACGGGTTAATCAGATAATAAAAAGATAATGTATTAGTGCTTTGAATTTATATTTATTACTTTATTCGGTTAAGGTTATGGAAAAAAATACAAAACAAACAAAAACCCATACCAGTCCAGTGCTGGAAATAGGCCTTTCCAATCGCATACCATTAATCTCGATTCATGGCATCCAGCTGCTATCAAAAGGCATGTTGGCTTGTGTGAAATGTGGATATTCGAACTTTGATTTTCGAATATGCAGTATGGTTGGCATAAAGAATGGGTTTTAAAGGAGAAAAATCGATAAATCACCTGACACTTACAGAAAAAGCCAAGATAAGAATAGCAATTTATTGATATCAACGTGCAAACCCAATGCTTTCTATTCTTGTTAACTTAATCTTCTCTCAAGAGAGCGGTGGTATAACAAGACCATGAGATCAATATCATATTATGGACTGAGATCCGTCTAATATGCAGTGGGCAGCTTTTCATTACAAAGTTTATAGACTAGCGATATCTAGGGAGTTGATTCAATAACAATGTATTTCATGCTTCGTCAGTTTAAATATACCTATACACTGCAACCGTAAAATGCTAAAACCTATTCAAATTATGGTCTGAAAAGGGGTCTGTTGGAAAATATCGTGTACCTGGTAAAGAAACCATATTTAAAGACCCATTTTACTTACTTGTCATAATGTCCTACGTCCCCTGGATGGGGCAAAGGGCGTCCACAGTAGTCCTCCATCGCGATCAGTCTTGAGCTTCACGCTTCACCCCGTTCCACGTCATACCGATGCTTGTCGCTTCTGCCAATACGGTGTGACGCCAGGTTTGACGGGGACGGGGACGGCCTCGCTTTCTTTTGCCTTGGGGATCCAGCGCTTGCTTCGGTATATAATCAGAATCCCTTGGCAGCGTGTGGCCAATCCAACTCCATTTGCGATGCTTGATCTGGCGGTCGATCGAGCTCTCGTGGCATTGCTCCTACAGCTCCACGTTGGTGATGGTCTCGGGCCAGTAAATGCCGAGTATGCCACGAAGACAGCGGTTGACGAAAATTTGGATTTGACATGAGATGTCTTTTTGACCTTCCACGTTTCGCACCCGTAAGCAACACGGATTTGACCTGAAGATTTTGAGTTTAATCCTTCGGGACAGTTTCCGCGATTGCCAAACAGGTCTCAGCTGCGCGAAGGTGTGCTTTAGCGATCCTGGAAGCGATTTCCTCTTCACTACCTCCAGTTTCCAACAAGACGCTCCCAAGGTAAGTAAACTTGTAGAAGCGTTCCACTGCCTCTGTGCCAATCAGCAACGGTGAAGTATTCTTCACACCATATCTCACTTCTTGGGTCTTCCGGGTGTTTGTTTTTAGTCCCGTTTCTGCCGCATTCTGACTTAAATCTTTCAATTTATCTTGCATGTCAGCGTGGGTATGACTCAGCAGGCATAGGACATCGGCGTTATCCAAGTCCTCTAAGACGTTGGATAATTCCCACTCTATCCCGCGGCGCTTGTTGCCGAAAATGCGAAGCAAGATCCCGTCAAGAACGACTACAAAAGAGATTTTTGCGGCTTCTTCTTATACTTGCTGTTACCTGCTAACATTTTGGTAGCTTGATACAATTCAGATACCGGTGTTTGCAGCTTGTTGAGCACGATCAGCAATACCATCAGCCCACTGCCTCTTACCTTTGCGGGTGCTGCGATAGATTTCTCTGCGTTTGTGACGGTATTGCGTGTTAAGGTCGTCTCGCATGGCGTCATTACGGGTCTCAAGCAATCTAAGAAGAAGCTTTCTTCTGTCTTCAATCAGGCTCCAAGTGTGCTATGACATCCAGTCTTCGCGAGACTGAGTCGGTTTGTGTCCTAGAACGACGGAGCTGGTTTCTGTATAAGCCACTTTGATGCGTTTCCAATCCTCGTCTAATGAGTCCGAACCGGTATAAAGTCCCGAAAAATAATTAAGTAACTCGATTTGGAACGTTTTACGGATGCCTGAGTCACGTAGTTTGCTCACGTCGAACCATCTTCCAATCTTGCCGGGTCCTCCAGCCGCATGGGCCACTGCAACCTTAAGCCGGATTTCAGAGACTACCAGATGCTGGTCGCTATCAATATCGACACCCCTGTGGTTTCAGACATCGAGCAATGAGGAACGCCATTTGGCACTAATGGCTAATCAATCTGGTTCTTAATGACTCCATCGGGTGAGTTACACGTGTACTTGTGGTGGTCCCCATGTAAAAATAATGTTCCTTCAATGGTCAGGTCGTGGTTCTGGCAAAATTCGACAAATCGGTCTCCGTTCTCACTACAAACTCCCCTGCGTGCCGCACGCGGTTTGTGTAAACGCTCCCAACCTTTGCATTCAGGTCCCGCATGACTAGGACGATATCTCGTTTCTTGATGCTCCTTTTGGTGGCTTTGAGGGCGTTGTAAAGTCGTTTTTAGTATCCTCTGGCGATGCAATAGTTGGTGCGTAGCATTTTACGATGGAGACCATCCAGGCTCTCGAGTAAAAACGGGCGTACATGATTCGGTCTGAGATCGGTTAGCCTCTTTTTTTTATAGTCTATAGGATTGCGCTTGACCACTATCTCACCTGATGGTAAGCGATGACGTGGTCGACGGTGAAGCACGCCTGCCTAGAAGAAACCTATTCACTCTTGACTTAAAGACCCCTTGATTGTAGCTATCGGGCAACACAGACTCCGGCAGGGAATTCCACTCCTTAGCTGTACGCATAATGAAAGTGTCCCCAAAACGTTTTGTGCGTATGGGTGGGATATCCACCATGTACCGATGACGCATCGCCGTACGTCTGGTAGTCCGATTATGTAACGGGCTGGGCGGAATCAGATCATGCATTTCCATCGCACACTTCCCGAAATGCAACCGATAAAAACCGACAAGCTGGCATTTCGGTGACGATGTTCAAGACTCATCGGCAATGAGGCACTGGTCAGCTTTGACTTGACCAGTGCCTCATTGCCGATGAGTCTTTTGGCCCGCTTTTCGATCGACTCGAGTGCATCAAGCTGGTATTTGGCAGATCCGTCCCAGAGATGAGAACAGTACTCCATGCATGATCGAACTTGCGCTTGATACAAGTTGAGCAGCTGTTCCGGCGTGAAGAACCCTCTCACCTTCGCAAGGATCCCCAACTTTTTAGCAGCCAGCTGAGCCTTTGCCTCAATGTATGGGCCAAAATTGAGAGTCGATGTCAACGAAACTCCGAGAAGCTCAAGATGGTCCGTTATCGGCATCGTCGTACCACGGAAAGAAGGAGCCGGGTGAAATTGGATCCTATTAGCGGAAAAACACACGCCTGGGTTTTAGCAGCATTAAACCTGACCAGATTGGCATCGCCCCATTCAAGACTGCCTGTAAGGACAGGTTCAAGCGCTCCACCATGGCCTCACGGAGAGACCAGATCTGCGGCCCGGTAGCCCGTGCGTTGGAGCAAGTATCTCTCAGCCACAGTGCTGTCGTCAGCATACCCAAAGGTGCTGGGTTTTAGTAGATCGTTAATGTGCAAAAAAAACAATGTTGCTGAGAGTACTGACCCCTGAGGGAACCCGGCATTAATATCCAATTGGTCCGAAGAATAGCCATCTCTCAGGAAGTCTACAATTCAATCACACAGAACACCGGGCAAACCGAATGAAGGAAGCTTACCAATGAGGCTTTCGTGCCAGATACTATCGAAAGCCTTCGAGATATCGAGGGAGACGGCAAGCGCTTCCCCGTGTCTCTCGATGGCCTCACTCCATATGTGAATGGCAAACGCTAGAATATCCCCAGTAGACCGATTTCGGCGGAAGCCGTATTGGCGGTTACTAAGGATATCGTTAGTTTCTAGGTATGCCAGGAGCTTTTCGTTAAGTACACGCTCTGACATAGATGGGTCTGTAGTTGGCTGAGTCAGCTCAACTGCCCTTCTTGGGCACAAGCTTTACGTTGGCTTGCTTCCAAGCATTCGGCACTTTTCCAGTCTCATATGAAAGGTGGAATAGGCGTGTCAAGATCGGAAACAGTTCAGGCGCACAGGTTCTAAGAACTATTGCTGGTATTCCGTTAGGGCCGCTAGTCTTGTTCACGTCGAGGTTGCGGAGCACCCTAAGGACGTCCTTTTGATGGATGCGAATATCCGACATACTCGTCTCGCATCCAATAAGAGAAGGAGGGGGCCGCGAATCACCAGGATTCAGACGCGAAGATTCCGCAAAAAGAGATGCAAATAAATTTGCCTTCTCCTCAGCGGAGTGGGCCAACGACCCGTCGGGTTTCAGCAGTGGTGGTAGTGAGGGACGGCAGAAGTTCGACTCGACTGACTTAGCCAGGGACTAAAACGCTTTACTACCTGCTGGGTAAGAAGCAAGTTTGGTCCCTAATCGGCCAATGTGGTCGAACCAAGCCCTTCGCAACAATAATTTGCAGGACTTGGCAGCCCTGTTGAAGGCCGAAGTGGCTGCCAATTCGGCGTCGTCGAGATACCCATATCCTATCCCTTCTCTATACTATCCTGCACAATCCTAATTCTCCTCAATACCTTCGTGAACGTTTTGAGTACCTTGTCCCGAGGGGTAAACCCTGTCGCACTGCCACTTCTCTTCTCCTTCGCCCTCCACGTCACACTTCCAGCCGCTATGACGGCTCTTTCTCTGCTACTGCAGTGCGTCTCTGGAACTCTCTCCTGCACTCCCTGCGCGACAGCCCTTCTCTGGAGGTCTTCAAGAGGAAGATTAAGGAACATTTCCTAGCGCAATGACATGATTCTATGTATATAAAAATATATATTTATGTAAGTATATTTTATTTTATTCGTCGTCAGTTTTTACCTTATTTAAGTCTTTTAAAATTGTACACTGGATCCTGCCTTCTATAATGTCATCTTTCTCTGTCACCCTAGGGTTTGCTGTAAGAGAACTCAACATTGAGTTAAGCTCGCCTTTGTACATGTACTTTATTATCACACTGTATTTTATGTTGTTTTGGTGTACAATAAAGAATTAAGAATTAAGGCCTTCTTCTTCCGACCCACGTCACTCGCTTTGCGCGATCGAGCGTCGACCCATGCCAGTTACGCCTCATGCTTAAGCGCGTCGGCGCGATATCATTTGGCGCCAAACAATGGCCGGTCAACACTGGACATTGTCACATCAGAGAACGGAATGTAGTACTCCATTCCCTGACGCAACACATCCGTCACGGCGTCCGCGCACGACGAAGGATTGGCCGAAGAAAAGCAAGTAGGCTGCCAAGGATACCATGCAAAGAAAGATCGCATGCCATCCCAATCTGCTGACCTGTACCGCCAAACCCACCGGGTGCCTCTTGGGCTGGGATCCGGTGGGGAGTAGACGGACACAGACTTCACCAGACAGTGATCGGAACTACCCAAAGGTGAAGTTATCGACACAGAGTATCGGTCTGGATCTGTTGTCAGCAGAAGGTCCAAGTAATTTGCCGTGTGCGAATCACCATCCGGCACCCTCGTTGCCCCCTGGACCAGCTGGGTAAGGTTTAGTGCAAGCGAAAGCTTACGCATCTCCCGTCCAGCATGATCAGTGCACTGGTGTGGAAAGAGCCACTCCTGGTGGTGGGCACTAAAGTCCCCCAGTAACACTTATTCAATTTATTCATGAAACATTTACATTGTGTTTGAACTCTTAATCTAAATAAATAGATAAAATCACATTCATTAAAATTTTAAAACTAACTAACACATTCATAATACAATCATTTTCCAAATACCATTTAAACATTCAATACAGTAAAAAATTCAAGCTATTACTTAATTATTTTTACCCAGTCTCACATTATCCAATATCAAATTTAAAACGTGTATATGTCATCGTCTAGCGAATACAGACATTTCTCCAATAGAAACTCCTTGAGTGTCGACTTAAATGAGCTCTTGTAAATTATGGTTTTTATTTCCAATGGCAACCTGTTAAAAATCCGAACTGCTTGATTTTGAGGACTATGTTGAACAATATTAAGCTGGGGTACTATTTTGTTGTTAAAATCTTTTCTTCGCGTACTTTCCCTAAACTGTCTCTTCTCATCCGTTTCATCTGTATGCAGGAAAAATAATATTGAGGAGTTCAAGTCCTGGAGGATTCAGCTCCGTTTCTTTTATCCAGAATATTGTCCTTAAGAGATTGCTCTGTATGATCAGACCGCTCTTTGTATTAGGGGTTAAAGTATGAAATTGCCGATTTGTACTGAAATTTTTTTTATTTTTTATTTAACCTATTTTTAATGAAAATAATTACTATTATTATCTATACATTGCTGCCATCTAATAGGAAGGTCATTTATGCTTTTGCGATACAACTTTAGATGATTTTTAAAGTACTCAACACGCGATTCAATTACACTTTTCCACTGAAAGCGAAAAGTATTTACACCAAGTTCTTATTTAGCGACTGTGCGACTCCAGGCATTCGTAAAAGCAGGGAAAAGCTTTATGAACTCTATGGCCTAAAGCAACATATGAATAATACACGTTTTCATAAATATGTTGCGAAATATTCAAAATCCCTTAAGATTGCATGCAAAATAGGCTGTATATTAGCAATAAAATAAAATCAGCAGACGATAAAACAAAAACTTCCTGGAAAATAATGAATAATGAAACAGGTAGGAAAAACAGCGTAATACTGAATTTAATTTAGTGCCTGCACATGGCTCCACACACTCAGATATAGAGGTAGCTCAGGAACATGAAAACTTTTTTTGTTAATATTCCACTTAAAACTACAGCAACCTTAAACTCCTCACCCGCACTCTATGCTGTCTTACTTAGAAACATCGAACACATAGCCACTAGATGCCTAATGCTTGATCTAATACATCAAAACAATTCTATCAACCAGCTGAGGTATGAGGAACGGGACGACCGTGCTCTGATTGGTCCCTTACCAAGGTCATACGCCTCATTAATGGTGGGACAGGTGTAAATAAAACCAGGAAGGTATCGATATTTTTATAAATAGTGTTTGTACTTATTTTTTTCATTAATATTACCTTTTTATTATTAATTAAACGGCGTTTTAACATTTTAGTAATAACATAAAATGTATTTAAACTAAAAAAAAATATTAATATTCTAAAAGTAACATACTTTTTCAGTTGTTGGTTTATAAATATAGTAATAATAAAGTACAGTAAAAAACGTTATCAAAAAATGGTTTCACAATGAATAAACTATTCAATTTAATGTTTTTATTTGTAAGGTTTCTAGTTCTATCGATAACAGATTTGGTCGTAGGATATGGTGCATAACTAGTTTTGTTTACGAAGTTATAGAGGAGAAGAGATAGCGAAAAAATGACTTCAAGAAGAAAGAGACTCAAACATGCTGTGGGGGTTTTCACCTACAACCTTGACCAGTATAATATGGACTCTGACAAATAATATCAGAAAATAAATTTAATTATGTTTATGTATATTTTTTTTTTTAATATAAAATCGTTGCCCCGCACTAGGATTTTCGTCCAGTATCGCGGGTGCGTTTACAAATATATAAACTCACATACACAAACACCCAGAGTCGGAACAACTATCTATAGGTCATACAAATATTTATTCCGTGCGGGAATCGAACCCGCGACACGTAGCGCAGCAATCAATCGCTCAACCACTGCGCCAACCGTGCGCCCCTATCACTATTAACTTATCAATGAAATCTTATGCCATTTTTTCGGAATCTCGAAATCTGGCTGTTGTTACCATAACAACGTATTTTACAAGAGGCCATTATAATAATTATTTCATCAATTTTGTATTGACTGACGCCAAAATTCGAATCGTAATTCGAAATTGTCTAATGACGACCTGTATTACCTGTATATGATCTTTTAGTCATATGTGTTGACAGACATCGCTCGCCTGTTAGGCGTCTAGGGGCTGTGTGGTCGCTGCTTAGAAATAACGTATATGCGTGCACTTCGGAGTTCAAGTTTCAAAATACAAAGCCCCACGCTATTTTAAAAGCTTTTAAAGATCTTAAAATTAAATCAACAGACAATCTTTAGGGACTATCTGTAAAAGTGTGTAAACCAATCATTGAAACTATTGCACCCTATATTTAACACTAGTGTCGATTAAGAAGTTTTCCGGACCTCGTGAAACACTGTAAAGTAAAAGCCGGGGATAGCAAAGAAGCCAATAATTATAGGCCAGTTTCAATTTTGCCAGTTCTCAGTAAGGTCTTCGAAAACTTAATGTTCAACCAATTCTTGCGTCATTTTAACAAACATTCCATTCCATTTTATGACCAACAGTACGGTTTTTTAGAAAGTAACCGTTTTACGGCACTAAAGCGGTGGGAGGCCGTTAAGGATGATTTCCGAGATATAAACATTCCTATGTCCTTCCCAGGGTCTCAAACTATCTCCATACAAAATTTCATTTAAATCGGTTCAGCGGTTTAAGCATGAAAAGGTAACAGACAGACAGAAAGAGTTACTTTCGCATTTATAATATAACTAGCTGACCCAGCAAACTTTGTTTTGCCATAAAAACACCAAACATTTATCTACCCTACCTACCCGACCCTACACTACCCTACCCTACACTACCCTACACTACCCTACACTACCCTACACTACCCTACACTACCCTACACTACCCTACACTACCCTACACTACCCTACACTACCCTACACTACCCTACACTACCCTACACTACCCTACACTACCCTACACTACCCTACACTACCCTACACTACCCTACACTACCCTACACTACCCTACACTACCCTACACTACCCTACACTACCCTACACTACCCTACACTACCCTACACTACCCTACACCACCCTACACTACCTTCCCTACCCTACGCTACACTACCCTACCCTACACTACCCTACCCTATCCTACACTACCCTACACTACACTACCCAACCCTACCCTACACTACACTACACTACCCTACCCTACGCTTCACTACCCTACCCTACACTACACTACCCTACCCTACACTACCCTACCCTACACAAAGCAAAAATAGCTTATACAATAGCAATAAAGCTAAAACTGACTCTACGTTTTAGTTAAAAAACTTTTGTATGGGAAAAAGAAAAGAGCTGTTTTTATTTTTTGCCGGCAATTATTAGAATTTTTCTCATACCTCATACCATCTTTGAACTTCAACGAACATTTAAAAAAAAGAATTGGCCAAATTGGTCCCGGCGTTGTTGATTTATGCGCTTACCAACACATTTTGCGATTCATTTTTATATTATATAAGATAAGTATAGTATGGATAAACAGCGTGCCAGCGGTTCAGTACATCTATGTTTGATAAGTCGATGTTCGTGATTTAAGAGGTTTGTATTTCGGTTACACACCGAACAAATAACCGAAATAAGAAAAACTGTTTTACTAAACAAAAGTTTTTCACAAACGAAAGTAATTTCACCCCTTGAAATATTGAACATGTAATATGATTCACCTTGTAGTCATCGGCTCTAGACTGAAGTATTTCCTCGCACACAAAAGGGACATGTTATCTATAAATAATGCACTGCAAAAATAAGCTCGAAAATACCGTGTAATCAAAGAGGCTCGTGACAAAAAACAGTGAAAACGCTCTCTGTTTAGGCAGATTTTTATTTGTTCTTCCATTTTTATTCGCCTAGTAATGGCAGCGGAAATACGGACATGGTCGAGCATTGTTCATTCCGATCAGCAAAGGAAATTAGAGGACATCCTCAAAGGGTTGGTTCAAAAGGCTCTAACTAAATATTTACGTGACAAGAATCTTTTTGTCACGTAAATATTTAGTGTTTTCCCAAGTTAATTAATACAGTGTATTTAATTCCAATCAGACATTTTCGAAAGTCGCTTTTGTGAATGGATGTTAATTAAAGATTTCTACGGCGGATTTTATGTTCTGCATTGGACATTGGTTGAAATTGAGGAGTTATTTGTACGGGTTCATTTGTTGATATACATATTATGAATGAAACACAGAGTGTTTTTCATCTTGATATCCATAAAGTTCACATTTTAATCTTTAGGCTTATTGGAGAAAGCATTTCCCAATATGCCTCATCATCCGAACGTAATGCCGAGATATAAAGTATCCCATGTCCTAATCCAGGCCATGGTCTTGTTTTTTATCTGACTTAAAAAACGCAGCTTGTATTCGACCCGTATGTAAGTTTGTATGTCAGTGATTTTCTCAAAAAATACTGATCTGAATTGTATGGCGTTTTTTTTATTAAATGCATATTTAATCAGGGAAAGTTTTAGTTTATAATATATGTATATTAGGATCTGATGAATTTCGAAAAGAAAATTACTTTTCACTTTGAAGTCGGTTTTTGTTTTTTTAAACTGTTTGAAATTTAAACTCTAGGTAACAAGAGGGCAATTTAGTTCCAAATATTTTTATTATATTATGTAGATAGATATACCATAAAGGGTTATGGTTAATACTCGGTTTATTATGCCAGTACCTAAGTATTGAATAGTTGTTCTGCTCTCCCGGAAACAACTGTTTCAGAGCATCAATCATGCCGAAGTTTGCAATAATTAATCGTTGGCTTAATTAGATTTATGCGAAGGCTTTTGTTATGGCTAGATCGCGCTATAGGAATGGGGGTTACACCGAACAAAACTTAAGCGTGGGAACATGTATGTAATAACTGTAATTAGTGGCGAATCTAAATAACGTATCGAATTATGTCTATTGTGATAGTAACAAAGTTGAGTGAAAAATCTATAAAAAATGTATGTGATTCAAAAATCAGTTTGATAGGATTTTTTTCGCAGAATATGTCTCATTTTCCTGTACAAAATTGGCAGCTCTCAACCAAACACAATTAAGAGTATTCACAATATTTTTCGACAAACAACAAAATTTCAGTATATATAAAGATAGGAGATCTATATTGAATACATGAAAAGCATGTCTTTTTGCACGTTGATTAAAAACTTCTTATTTTTTGGCTGAATTCCAAATGTGGGTTATTTTCCTACAGTTTTCATAGAAAATGACAAAACTTGCCAGTCAAAAGTAAATATTGTGTTGGCTTATCATATATAAAAGTTCTACCAGTAGTTGAAATAGATTAAATAGTGGGTAGTCAAACATATAAGCGACTGTTTTGAGAATTTTGATCATTCTAAGCACAGACATAAATCTAACTTGATAACGCAAGTCCATCCTCCTCCATCTGTTTGAAAACCAAGCGTGCCACTTTTACACACACGATTTAAAAACAAATTTACTTTCCAATGCCTCGGCCAACTTTTTCAATACAGTCTTTTCAGCTCAATATGGCATCAAAAGGTATTTTTCTATATTTCGTTGGATTTCTTGTGCCGATAACAATAAATGAGAAGCTCAACTTACGATCATTGATCGCTATTTTACTCCGTCTTTTTGACACGCGAAGTACATTCAATCACTTTATCTAGTTAGATTTTTTTGTTGTTTATTAGGAAATTTGCCAGTTTATTAGGCATAATCGTATTCTCATTCTTGTACGCGCTGACACTTTGCTTGTTGTTTTCCAGGATTATTTTGTCCCCAAGGGCATAAAAAAATTGATATGAAAGCAGAAACCTGATTCTTATGGTTTCAATAATCCTAAACTTTAAAAAAATTACGAACATTCTTTTAAATCTGTTTGAAAATGATCCTTCTCTTATAAAGTGTGAATCCAAAGGAGACCGAACATCAAAAAAATATATCAAAAAGTTACTGTTCAACCATGAACAGGTCGAAAAATATCACGGTAATCTAGAAAGTATTCTATGTCCTAAACCAGGTTATGGTATACCCGTGTACCAGATTCCAAAATTGTTTAGCAATTTAACCGTGATTGATTAATCGAAACAAAAAAAAGTTTACTGTGCTTTCGTGGACTTGGAGAAGGCCTTTGACAGTGTGTGGAGGGATGAACTGTGGTCGACGCTATCCGGGTACGGTGTGGACTGGCACTTGGTACGGGCACTGAAATCTCTATATAGGGATTCCAGTGCTTGTGTTAGGATTAATGGGGCGTATACGAACTGGTTTTCCATTTCAAGGGATGTTAGACAGGGCTGTGTAGCGTCACCGTGTTTGTTCAACTTGTACATGGATAGTTGTCTGATAGGTTTGAAAGAGCATGAGTGCGGATTGAGGATGAATGAGTTGCCTGTCAAATGCCTTCTCTATGCAGATGATCAAGTTCTACTTGCATCGTCAGCAGAACAGTTGCAAGACATGGTGACTGTGCAATGATAAATGAAGCTTTTAAGTTAAAAGGGATGAGTATAAATGTGAACAAGACAAAGGTAATGGTGTTTGAAAGAGAAGAAGATGTATCGAAGTGTGAAGTGAAAATAAATGATAAGAGTGTGGAGCAAGTGAACGAGTTTGTATATCTGGAAAGTATATTCACAAGGGATGGAAAGATTGAAGAGGATGTGGAAAGGAGAGTGAATGCAGGGAATAAAGTGAATGGTGCTATGCATGCAGTTGTGACCATCAAGTCGATGTCTCCGGAAGCTCGACTCGCCGTTCACAACAGCGTGCTGGTGCCTACACTTATGTATGAAAGTGAAGGCTGGGTATGGCAAAAAATACATGAAAGTAGAATTAATGCAGTAGAAATGCGCTCCTTGCGGAGTATGTGTGGTGTAATTTTAACTGATAGATTGAGGAATGAGGTAATAAGACAATGTTGTGGTTTAAAAGAAGATGTAGTGACTAAAATTTAAAAGAGTATGTTAAGATGGTTTGGCCATGTTGAGAGGATGAATGAAAGTCGACTAACGAAAGGTATTTACAAGGCAGACGGGCATGGAAACGCCGGGAGGGGACGCCCTAGAAAGACATACATAGACCTTATAGGTGATGTTCTTCAGAAAGGCCAAGTGCGCAGTACCCATAACCGGCGTGTGTGTATGACTAGATGTATGAATGTGTGTGAAGCAAAAGAAGTATGTAAGGATCGTAGCAGGTGGTGTTCTGTAGTTTCTGCCTACTCCCATGGGAAAAAGGTGTGAGTTTATGTATGTATGTATGATTAATCGAATATCCATGACACAGACTTAAACATTTATAATATTAATAGAATTCTACGACACCGCTGTTCACGTTGACTGGGACAGAAATAATTTCAATGTAATCCTTTTTTTAAGTTTTCTTCTTCTCGTAATCCCTAAAATGCAAAAGTTTCAATAAAAATGTGCGATGAAGGGCCGATTTTTAATAGTCAGATAAGTTTTACTTTAGGAATAAAAATGGTGGTTTAAAAAATTTGTATAGAAAATAAGTATGATAGGCAGACTTATTTAATCTTAAGTGGTTGCTGTCACTGCATTTAAGGAACGAGTATAAGTATACACGCGTTCTCAATGCAAAGTAGTGCGGATGCACATTATTTTGTATAACTTTTCGACTACTTACGTATTAAAGAGTCTTGAAACAAATAGAACAAAATTTACTAATTTATAAAACGTCAAGTAATTATTAGCGACATAAGTCATGCCAGCTAAAGTAAATGGAGTCGATTTGTTCTCACTGTCAAAAATAAAATAATTGACTTAATACTGATTATATATAATACAATTGATAACAAGTTGATTTCTAGAGAAATATAGGCTCAAGCAAAATTCGACCTAATTGTATTAGAATTTCTGTAGAAGAATTAGCTTATGGTGGTTCAGTTTTTAATCTTGTCTATTATACATAGATTTATTATTGCTGGCATAGGGGCCATCATAAATCGATGATCATCAATGCCTATAACACCTATTGTAATGCCATCGAACGAGGCACGCACAATTTCACGTATAAAATAAACGCATTATTAGAGAGAAAAAACTGGATTCATATTTTTAGGACTCAATGCTTAAAATTATTTTTAGGGTTTAGTGAAAACGCATCTAAAATATATCTGTTATATAGAAAAAAAACTAAAATTACTTTACAGGTACATTTAAACATACTATTTGTCATGAAAATACATGATATTGATTTAAATTAAATAGATTAACTATTTTCATTGAATTAAATTGTGTTTATTGAATTGTAAAAATGCCAAAGCAGAATAATTAATTATTATTTATAAATGTTATTTTGGAATAATACTCGTAGACGTACGTCTGATACGTCTAAAATAAATAAACATAAAAAGGGTCGTCACACCATGGTTACATTATCACCCCCGTCGGTCTGTTTAGCAGCAGCTCTATACTCATACTTTGATCACTATTGTAGTGAGAGCAAGTTCAGAATTTAATCAAATAAAACTTATCATTCAGGTTATTTCTCTAGCGACTTTTCCTGGAATAAGGCATAAGTGCTACCTTATTTTATGTTTAATTCAAAAGTTTTGTCAAGTGAATTCATGAGAACACACTCAAACTTTTATCTAGATGCATGGCAGTTTGTGATTTGCTCATTATTTGTACGATAAAATCGTGATGTGCCCAGGGACCAAACTCTAAAACAGCTAGTTGCGAATAAAAGTACCTATCTTTGGCTCATCATAAAACAAGTACATCGGTCAATCATTGAAAATATGATGTCTTTGTATAACTGTATCTTAAATAAACAATATACTAAAGGTAAGGCAAACGTCATCTAATTAAAAAAAAACCTCGGGTTGAGGTCAGAAATTTGGCAATGAGATTGATTTTAATGCTTTTTTATTAATGATCAGGTAAAAACAAAATTTCAGAATGAAAAAGAAGCTACCTAATAAAATATACTTTAACTATAATATATGCTTGACAAGGTTACCGAAATCTCTATTAGTATTGATCCGATTCCAAAAGAAATATTACAGTGATAGAAAGCTAACTAACTAAGCCATCGCTGAATGATGGGATACTTTTTGTCGACAAACTTGCACAGTTCCGGAGCACGAAACAGAATGACTAGAGATAAATAAACCCATTGGCTACAAAGTTATAAGCCTTCGATTCTGTGAGCAAGAGTCAAACACTAATACCGACCGTTAATAGTTTTCCTGCAAGCAAAACCATAGTTATCCACAACTTCGCTATAATTCATACATAATTATGTTTACCGTTGTCTACGACAGTTCCAAGTCTTGTAATTGAAATTCTGATGAGTACACAAACACTAAGAGATCAGATTGGCATGAAGATTGTGAAATTAAGGTATATTCCAAAGGCCTCCTTGTTTGCCCGCAGATGGAATTTATTTTAATTGTTTTCCTGGCTAATTTGTTCTGCCTCCATTTCTTTTCATTGGTATCTTTACAATTTTAATTGTGATCTCCTATTGTTTGAGAAGTCAGTTATTGCAAAGCATGTTTTTGTTTAATAATAAAAGGCTGAGGAAATAAATAACTTGGAAAAAATTTACCTATTTATGTCCACTAAGATCCAATTACTTAACGTTTTTCTTCAACAAATTGAATTTTTTAAGAAAAATAAATTTAAATGTAAATCATGAATGGAGGGCATGCTGTTCCGTGTTAATTGTCCCTCGGGGGGTAAGTTTTAATAATAATTCTCATAAATTTTAAAGTCAAATATATTTATTCAATTAGGCCAATAAACGGCACTTTTGAATGTCACATAAATTAAAATTAAAATTTACAAGTAATCAAAAAAAAAAAAAGATTCTACCGTGCACATTTTAAACCGTAGATTCGTTTTGTCCATTTATATAAGCACCATTAGCGACAAGTTTTATTCTATTCTGTTTTAGAGTTTCGAACATGTATATTTTACAGTTTACCTCATTTCAAACTGCTTAATTAAACTCGAGAAATTCACGATTACAGTGAACCCTTTCACAACCTCAACGTAATTTAATTATTAAGTTGAGGACATCACACATTATGCACACAGAGTAAACTAACATTTTGCCTTATTTCACTGACTAAAAGGATCGGGTGTGGTTGCTTTACTAACGGCTTTCCTACCCTATTTTAATTAACAGCTAAATATTTTTAAGGAATTAAGTATAAAACATGTTCCCTCAGTTTTGGGTTGACTGTTTAATTTCAAAAGGATGAATCCCCAATTAGGCAAATAAATGAAAGTCTTTAGTTTCAGGTTTTCACCTTGCATTTGATTTTACGCTTAGAATAGGAAACTATTTTACGAATGTTAAATAATATTTATTTAGGTTTTCCGGAAGCTATATGAATAAATGATAAATGATAAAGATGATAAATGCTAAATGATAAACGATAAATGCTAAATGCTAAATGCTCAATAATAAATGATAAATGATAAATAATAAATGATAAATGATATGAAGCAGTGACCACACAACCCCTAGACGCCCATTCACCAACCCGCACTGGGACCACGTGGTGGATTACGGCCTATTTCCCCTTACAGAGAGAAGGCTTTTTTCCCGGCAGTGGGAACATTAAAAGTCTGATGATGATGGCAATGCCTTTTGTACGTAAAATTGATTTATTTTTCCGGTAGAAGCGATGGCTTGGCACTTGATAAAATGTCTCTCTAACTTCTCTACTAAATAATAATATTACGACGTAATTTAAAATGTCTATTGAAAGTTTCCTTAAAATGGAAATAGTAAAGCTTATTGTTTTTGTTATTATGCTACCAACAAGGAAGGTTTTTTTTTGTAGTCTCTTAGAAAATGACATTCAGCAACACGCATAGGTGCACAGAGCCCGCGTGGTAGATTACGGCCCACTCAGTTCACCTGTAGGAGCTGAATTCAAAAATAGTTGCCTGTCAAATAGGTATGTTTATACACACATCACTAACCTTCCTCTTAGCCCTGACGACCTGCATCTGATGATGCGTGCACTCCCCGATTGCTCGCCCTCTTAGAGCTGCACTCATGCGCGCATACGCCCACACCATGACTGACATAGGCACCACGTACGTCACAGCCAGGAAGACCAAGTTATAGCTGAAAGAAATAAGATGTATGATAACATATCATAGATGGATTGCATAATTAGGTGTTTAACATAACCGCTAGCGCTTTTACAAATAGCCCCTTTATGTAAAATAGCTGAAAGTCGTTCAGCTGGATTGCGGTTGAGCTATTTTTAGCAATACTGCGATGCAAGTTTAGAAGTAAGCGTTTGGTGTAGGTTTCATATTTGGTTCAACCACACTTGAATAACGACTTCATTCGTTAAAAATATAATACACAAAAAGATGGGTATCTGGATACACTTGGAGGACGCTTTGGCCCAGTAGTGGGACACTTCGTAGGACCTGTCGTCTTTCTAGTACAGGGACAGTAATGGCAAGATAAAACAATACACACAAGGCTTATGTTAAAGTCACATTTTATCAGAGAAAATGCTTCTTGAAAAGTCAAAAATGTTTGGGATTGTGCTACCGAAATATGACATGATAAATCCCGAATATAATGTACTTTGGGCAATCATGATAGAATGTCTCAATGTCTAGCCTAAATCTGTCTAGATTTTTCCAAAAATTTTGGGATCGGTTTCCAATCTTACCCAAAATACCAGTTTTATATGGAGCTAATACTTCTCTAAAGTAACTGGCTAAAACGCCATGCATTGGTAAAACTGGTCGTATTTATTTTATAGGTAAACCAGATGTTGTAGAGATATTTGTTTGATATGAAAAATGCAGTTTCTTTAATGGATGAGGTTGAGTTTGGCTCGAATACTAAGAGACTGCAAAAAGCCGAGAAAATTCGAAATGTGAATATAATTATGTCGTAACTCAACTTAGGCGACAGTTTTTCTGTAACAATCTTGGTGCCAAGTCCCACTAACTCCGCTAATAATTGCCGTTTAGTGAAAAATAACAATTTATGAATTTAAGAACATCGTTAAAGGGAACAAATTTGCAGCTATTACAACAAAACAATACTTGATGAGGATAAACACCGTAGTTTTATCCGATTCTATAAATGGGTACAATAAATCGATAAAATCTTTTGCAAAACTTTATAGTTGCACTGAGGTGAATATTTTACTTGCTTAGCAAACATCAAGCAGGATGCAAGTTATAATAGATACTAAACATAACTTGAAATATATAAAATACAATTATTACGTATTCAAGTCTCCATTTTTAGTTCAGGTAAAATTTATTCTAAGGTCTGGATTAGAAACTAGAACTAAATAGATTTAAAACGCTTTCTCTGAATTGAATTTTGAAAACATGTAAATGACATTTAATTTAAATTCGCATTCCTGAAAAATCCACACACAAACATGGTGGTGAATGTAAAAATCAATAGAAGTTCAGTAAACATTATTTAACTAAATAAAACACGTTTTCGTAGAGAAGTTAAGAATTCCAGCAATATATTAGAATGTATTGGCGCCTCGGCGACTAGGCACGATTTTTTCGTCGGTGCTCCATGGACCAATTGAAATTTGACCAATTGGTCTATGGGGAAAATTACATGTTTCCATCGTCCAATTATCAACTGGGCTATGGAGAATTGAGAAATGTCCCGCTGCCCAGTTTAATAGTATATTAAAGCCTTGTCCACAAGTATTTAAAAAAAATTATCAAGATCAATTTTTGAAACAATAATCATTTACTGAATAATCACGACATAACAATTCATTTGTGTAAAGATTACAATACAAATCAATGTGAACATCTATCTCATTGAGTCCGTTGGGATCCCAGAAATGGCGACAACAGTCTTCGCAATACCCTCATCCCGAAAACATACTATCATTTGGCAACCAATTGACACCATACATAATGACAAAATTTTCGGTGAAGTGGCCATTTCAAACAGTTTATATACTTTTTAAGAGAACCAGGTCTACCGACATAGCCCGAAGAATTGCCAAACTTAAGTAGCAGTGGGCAAAGCAGATTGCTCGCAGAACGGATGGCCGATTATGTAGATAGGTTCTGGTGATCCGCTGGATGCGAGACCCACGGGACCGATCAAATGGCGACGCTTGAGTGAGGCCTATGTCCAGCAGTGGACGTCTTCCGGCTGATATTATGATGATGACATGCTTTTCTATCTTTTCATTGAAGATTCTATTTAAATTAACTTTAATTAACGAACATTATATTGTATTTATTTACGACGGTCGAATCAAAAAGTGTCGCTTGACCTAATTGAGAAAAAAAAGATAAAGAAATTTTGATTTTTGTTTTTTTTTTAATTTATTTATAATATTTTTGAATTCAGTTCGATGTGACCCAAAAAATATAACAAAGGCTTCTTTGATCCCAAAATGGTGTGAACTCGGGGTTATAATGTTATAATGGAACTTAGTTTTGGTTTACGTCCAGTGTTCTCCATAGACCAGTTGGTAATTGAACGATGGAAACATGTCATTATCCCCATAGACCAATTGGTCAAATTTGAATTGGTCTACGGAGCACCGACGGATTTTTTATTCAATGAATATTTTTCTTACGTTCCTCCCCCAGCCTTGGATTTAAAAAGGTCTATTTATTTGCAACACAAAGTCTCATTGTACTCGGGCAGGTACCTTTTCTATACCAAGGAGATATTCATACAGGTTAGGAACCCTAATAAGATGTTTTTATTGTTAGGTCAAAGTTCAAATCTACCTGACCTAACCTGCAACCATCAAGAGGTTAGCAGAATAAAGGGTTTTTATTTAGGCACCAATGAATGTGTAGAAAACAAATTATTTCTCAGAGTAGATTCAGTTGAAAAAGTAATTTAAGAAGGTAATTTTGAGTATACGTGGGACACTCAGAAAGTTTTGCGAAACTAAAAAAAATTGTTCTATACGTACATATATTTTTATTAAATCTTTTCAAAGTACTTTCCACCAGCCTCTATACAAAGATTCATGCGCCTAAACCAGTTTTCAAAACACTTTTTCCAGTCCGCCGCAGACACCTCGTTTACAGCCTGCTCGAACGCAGCCAGCGCATCTTCCGGCGACGAAAATTGTATCCCTTTGAGCTGATTTTTTATTTTTGGGAATAAAAAGAAGTCACACGGTGCTAGATCAGGGCTGTAAGGAGGGTGACCCAGGCGTTTGACTGGCGTGCTGTCCAGGAAGTCCCTCGTTTTGAGTGCGGTGTGCGCAGGTGCATTGTCGTGGTGGAGCAGTAGCCCGCGGAGCCCTGTGTTTGGTCGCTTGTTGCTTATAACAGAGAAAACTTCTGGCAAACATTTGGTAGTATACCATTCGGCATTAATGCTTCTTTGATCCCGTAAGGGAATTGATACCAAGTGGCCAGTCAAATTAAAAAAGCTAGCGATCAAAATCTTACCCCCGCTTCTAGATCGCTTCACTTTGGTAGGCGTTGGCTCATTTTGAAACACCCAAACAGTCGACTGGCGCTTGGTTTCTGGGTCGTATTGATAAATCCAGGACTCATCACCTGTAACGATGTCGTAAACACGCCGAGACGAGCCTGCTTCAAATTTGTTAAGCATATCACGGCACCATTCCACCCGGGCCTGCTTCTGAGCATCGGTGAGGTTGTGCGGCACCCAGCGTGATACTATCCTCCTCACGCGAAGATGGCTGTGTAGAATCTCGTGAACGCTTCCCGATCCAATCTTCAATATGTGTTGAATCTCCTGATATGTAATTCGCCTATTGTCTTGGATTAAATTTTTCACTGCTAGCACGTTTTCTTCGGTAACAGCCGTCAAAGGGCGACCGCTTCTTTCGTCATCCCCCAAAGTTGGTCGACCGCGCTTGAATTCGTTATACCAACGATACACGGTTGCCTTGGAAGGGCCTTCATCCATGAATGCCATTTGAAGTCTATCGTACGATTCATCCGGTTTCAGGCGACACTTGAAATCGTATAAAATCATAGCTCTAAAATGTTCCCGGCGCAGATCCATATTTCAGTGAGACACAATACTTTGAATTAACTCGCAAAAAATGTGGAGGGAAATTTTGAAATTGGAACTTACTTATTTTTACTTATAAATAATCATATTTTCGAAAAACATTATAACTGGCCAGTCTCCCATATATAAAAACTTTTTTTCGCAATACTTTCTGAGGGGCCTGGTATTTATTTCGTTGCAAGAACGATTCAAAATCAATTTGATTACTCCCTGGCATTTATTTTGAATCCATACAGTAGCAGAGCAATATATGTATTCGGCATATACCTAGTAGTTGCTATTGCATAATTATGTTGTTCATTAACATGAGTACGGGATTACACGTGCTTCGGTGCAGAATACAGATTTAGGTAGGAATTATATGCAAATAGCATCGAGGTAGATTAATTTCGTCTATTAGATTACTGGAGCTGCATATTCTGATATTGCATGGCCACTATAGCCCGTAATTCCGCAGAATGACTCACGCTCAACTCCAACTCGATATTGTCAGTTATGGCTTGTTTTTAACTTACTCGACTGATTAGTTAAATTTCAATGAGTTTGGTAGTTGATTTTTCAGCTTGATAGTCAGAGCGCTCATGACCAAGATTTTTGTCCCATTGTCTGTGTTTTTATTTTCACTTTTTAGTAGTGGTACATAATGGGTAAGTTCTAAGTAAGGTACCTCTAATGCCAAAATAGATTGCCCGAATAACATTAAACTTTCACAAAAGCGGTGGAATGAGAGTGTACCAGGGTAAACCCTGCGCATCTGCGTACCCCTTTTAAGTTATGAAATGGTGTTAACAATAAACAGACATACGATAGCAGCTATTCATAGCAGATGAAAGTTGGTATGGAGTTAGTTTGAGACCCGGGCAAGGACAAAGGCTACTCTTTTCCATAAAACACGAAGGGGGGATAATGGGGGATGGGGTAGTTTTGTATGAAACTTCTTATTATAGCTTAAACCGCTAAACCAATTTAGATGAAATTTGGTATGGAGATAGTTTGAGACCTTGGGAAGGACATGGACTATTTTGTTTGAATAAAACATGAAGGGGAGAAATAGGGTGTGATAATTTTGTATGTAATTTCTTATCATGCAACTTCTTTTATTATGAATCGTTTTTACGTTAATGTTTTCCTGTACATATAAGCTGAGTTTTCCAAATGGGCGTGGATGTCTAAATCATCACTATAAAGAATAGCACAAAACAATTAATGGAGTCAAGGGGCCTTTCTTTCTTTTTCTCAACCCTGTTTGTTGACAGCCAGAATTGATTGACAAAATCTTCTCAAAACGCGGGCGAAGCTGCGGGTAGCAGCTAGTCTGTTATAAAATGAAATAGGACCACATAAGAAGCACCAGATTTCAAATGAAAAATAATCATCAAAATCGGTTCACCTAGTAAAAAGTTTTGAGGGAACAAACATAAAAAATATACAGTCGAATTGAGAACCCCTCCTTTGCAATTCGGTTAAAATTATATCATAAATTACCAACGTTTTCATAGAAATCTGTCAGATTTTTTACAATGTAGCTGAACGATAGATTTTAGATGCCAATACAACAATTTTCAGCCACCAGTAACGTCACACATACCCAGGTGACCATTGGAGAACAGTAAAAATGAGGCAAAAATCAAAATCGTCTGTAAATCATGTTGTCAAGTGAAGATTGGTTACTTGATGAGAATAAAACATTTATCAGAATAAAGTGTGAGCATTCGTGTTGAAACCATTTTTAAGTGAATCCGAAAAGGAAATAGGTACACAAGACTGACCACAGAGGCCTTCACCATAAACGGACTCTGCCGATAGTTTTTACAAAAACATTACCGCGCAAGTCCTTATTTCAAACTTACGTCTAGAATCTGACAGACGGTTCACTGTTATTTTGCTTAAAAATCCAATTTTATTGCTAGGAAAATAAAGATTCAAACTAATTGATACGGAGAATGTTATTAGTTCTGTCCTGAGTTCTGTCATCTCGAGACACTGTCAGCGCGGTGGGTACGATCATTCCATGTTCTGCAATGATATTCAAATAAACAGATACGTTATACACTCACAAAACAATTGAAAAAGTGTTCCGCGCAGCAGCGGCAGCACACATACACACTTTTCATTCATCTGACATTTCACTACAATGTCGAAAGGGATGGCTTGATAAAACAAACAAGAAAAAAAGAGACAGCTAGTGTTTGTCACTTGCGTTTGAATGTAAACAAACATTATTCTGACAACCAATGTTTTTTCTTTTTGTAACCTCCAAATATCAGAAAATTAGGAAAAAAAATTGAAATAAATTAGTAAATTGAGGTGTATTGCGTATTTACATATGGTATGAGATCCCTTCTGTTTTATGTAATTTGGTATTATAATTTTTACACTTTCTAAATACACACGATGGCATTTTTTTAATTTTGTTTTTTTTCAACAAAGCGTATCGCTCTTCGCCATGCGTGACATAAACTAAAGACTAAATCATACAATTGTCTACTACTCGAGTCTTCACAATGCGCGCGCTTATAACATATCTGTTTATTTGAATATCATTGATGTTCTGTGATTTTTTCCATCTATTGTTTTTACAGGAACGAAGAAGGTTGAAATCGTATTCGATCTCACCCATATTTTAAGTACTTTTTAACTAAAATTGAGATAACATTCGTTTTATTTTCAAAGAGGTTTCAATACATATTAGTTATGTACCAAACAAGTAAAATAAACGACATGTTATCTAACATATGTTCAAAATTATCTTATTTTTCGATGCCACACTTTCAATAGATTTGGCTAAAAACTGTTTCAAAGAAATCCTTATTTTGGTTTTCTTCGCCTTAATTTAATGTCAATTTATAATAAGCCTTAACTGCCCATATGACTTTGAGAGTTAGATTATAACAATATAGTTTTGTATATATTTATGTTTTAATGTAATAGCAGTACACCACAGACTACCCCTTTTTCATTAATTATAAGTTCTTTCAGTCCATCCAAAGGTTGTCTGGTAGATATCGCTGTCAGCGATAAGACCGCCTTTGTACCCGTATAATTAAGTTTTTCTTATAAAATATATTTGTTACTTTTATGGTGTACATCATCATCATCATCATTTCAGCCGAAAGACGTCCACTGCTGGACATAGGCCTCCCCCAGGCGTCGCCACATTGACCGATCCCGTGCGTCTCGCATCCAGCGCCTTCCCGCAACCTTAACCAGGTCATCGGTCCACCTAGTGGGAGGCCTTCCAACGTATCGTCTTCCAGTTCGCGGTCGCCACTCCAGAACTTTTCGGCCCCATCGGCCATCCGTTCTGCGAGCAATGTGCCCTGCCCACTGCCACTTAAGTTTGGCAATTCTTCGGGCTATGTCGGTAACTTTGGTTCTCCTGCGGATATCATCATTTCTGACGTGATCACGCAAGGAAATTCCGAGCATAGCCCTCTTCATTGCCCTTTTGGGTGACTTTAAGCTTTCTAATAAGGCCCATTGTGAGCGACCACGTCTCGGTCCCATAGGTGATCACTGGCAATACACACTGGTCATAGACTTTTGTCTTGAGACACTGCGGTAAATTGGATGAGAAGATAAATAAATACAACAATAAAGTATATTCTTTTCTATTCTATAACATAAGTCATGCTGTGGAATACGAGCCTAAAGAATTCAAATATTAAGTAACATGGACGTAACAAAGGTTTGTAATACTCACACATAATCAGTTCTTGATGATGGATAACTACCGTCGGGCCATTTGATAAAACAAATTTCTCTGTCACCATTCACGTATCTGAAACAAATAAAAAAATATATAAGTAAGAAGATAAGACAAGAAAGAATAAAGAAGAAATATATAACTTATGAGCAAAACATATTCGAATTTTGTAAAGGTCGCCTTACATAAACCAGACAATAGAACAAACTTTCCTCCAAAAAGTCTAATAAAAACAACTACATTCAAATGACTTTCCGAATTCCGTGGACAGCACATCAAACATCCTTCGGATACCTATAAAACCGTAATAACTTCTAACATAATAAAACTGTAAATATCACGAACAGTACTAACTTTTAGAGCCAGGCTTTGTTCTGAATCAAAAGTTTTAAATGCATCTCTCATCGGTACACGCCTCGTGGCGTCTACAATGTGCTGTTTAAATAGTAAAACAGTACATTTTGATAATAGGTTTTATGATTCAACTTCAACTATTTGTGCGCCATTTTATGCCCCATGCTCAGTGTTGCTTAGTTATAGGTAAACTAAATGGATGCATTTAGAAACTAGTATCCAATAATGGTGACACTCTATAATGAACATAAAAGTACCATTCTATTGTACATTACTATTCAATAGACTGGTTGGTATTTTAGCACCACATAAGCTTTTGTGCTCTAAAAACAGTAAACTAAAACGTCCTTCATACCCTAGAACAAACATTCGAAGACATTCTGTCATCTACCAATCCGCAATGAGCCGGCGTAGTGTAAAAAAGGCTTGAATTCCAACAATAGGCATTATTAGATAATTATTAGACAATAGATATTATTTTAAATTGTTTTGTGTGTTTTTTTTTGCTGTGTTGTGTTGTGTGTTTGTTTTATACTTAGTACTCTACGAAAGAAGAAGATGGTATTGCGTTTTAACGTTGCCCTAGTCGATTTTTCTTCCATACAAACGTAGTCTGGCGATTACTCCACTGACGGTACTGACTGTACATTCAAAATATTTTTTTTATATAAATTTGTCTCATCATTGTCTAGCCCTGTATGGAAACAAAAAAAAAAAAAAATTGAAAGTTATGCGCGTCGAAATATATACCATAAGAAGAAAGAAAATTGCAAAACAGCTACCATACAAGAATAGATTAGTAGTTCAGCAATGCAAATAATTTTATTTTAAACAGATACATTTAGGAATTTTTTCATGATATCCATACTCCCAAAGGTCTGTTTATAAAATTTCGCGCGCTCGTTTTCGTCCTAAATCATCATCCATTTCGCTACAAATTTACAAAAGTGTGTATTCGTACGAACTAGCTTCTTACTGCTCATCACAGCATCAATCTCTTTCACACGTGTTATCGGATGAGATAGTATTCAATTTAACGCCGCGCACAAATTTTTCGTGCGGTCGACTAGACAACCTTAAGTGTTTTCTTTCCAATTAGTAACTTTCAATAGTTTACGCTGCTGTAAAATGTCGATAAAAACTAAAAATCTTTGCTACGACGTAAAATAGATTGAAAGTTAACGATGGCAGGCATTGCAATAGTTTTTATGACATAGAAAGCTGAGGCACAGTGTGATGTACAAAGAAAAAGTTTTCAGTAAAGTTCAGTCGTTTTTAGGTAAATATATATCCACCAACCCGCACTGGGCCCGCGTGGTGGATAGCGGCCCATTCGCTCTCACAGGGAGGAGGCCTGTGTCCCAGCAGTGGGAACATTAAAAAACGCTGATGATGATATCTGAAGAGTTTACAAAATCAGGGTTCGTTGGAGAGTTCGTTTATATTTGCTTTTAGAGGATGATTTAAATTGCCAAAAAAAGAGGTCTAATATGTAACGCCAATAATTACACCTATTCAATGTGTTACGTATTGAGTGATGTAATAAAATGCCATCGATATTAATTTTGAATATTACATTTTCACGCACAAATATATTAAAAAATATAGAAAAACATCAGTTTTTTTTCCGGAAATCTATTCAACCAATGTTTGTTATATTTAAACAGCAATTAAAACTTTTAACAAGGTCTTTGAACGTTGCTCAACAATGAGTAAACACAAATATTTTACAACTTCGTACAACGGTACAGGGTGAACAACTTTAAAATTTGTGTACTTTCCTCAGACGCTATTAAATGATTTTATTGTAACGATCTTTTGACGTTTATAACGTTAATTTTCTTAACGGTTTATTCTAAATCTGTCAATATCTGTCATTGTGCTAATAATCTATTTATATCATCTCTTGCACCGCATTTAATGAAAATAAATGGCTTTAGTTTGACTTTAAATACTTTTAAAGCTTAATTAATTTAAAGATTATTTTATCACTATATCTTCAAATGCTTTACAGAAATGGAACGATAATTTAGACAATAGTTGAAAGTCTTTTCCGTTGTAATGGCTACTGAGTCGAAGAGAGGTTATTTAAATTAAATTGGAACAAAGCAATACCATTACGAGTTTTTTTTGTTATTTTCTACAATTTTATAGTCAGTTCATAGAATTAGTAAAAAAGCTTAAACCTTACTATCTGTAAAGAAGGTTGTATTACAAGTAAAAGCTCTTATTATATTTATAATGCCTTTATACCTGAACTGCTTTTACAATAAATAATACGAGTATGTAGGTGGTATGTACTATGTATTTTGTCTCATTATTATTTGACTTTTATTTCTCTTATTTAACTGTTAGGCAATAGCGTATTCCTAATATAGTATCACCCTCTTGCCCTGAAATCAAATTATTTGTGATCGGCGCAGTATGCCAGACAGTCTTCCATTCGATGTCGTCTCATTAGACACTTCTTCACTCAAAAGCATCTTCTCATTCAGAGGAAAACAGTACTTTCATTGGATAGGCTTTGTGAGAAAACCCCTATCTCTAGCTCCCAGCCAATCAACAAATTCCCATTGACATATATATATTGAAACAAAATTTTGAGCAAGCCACAAAAATCTACTATTTCAGCCTTGCGTTGCAATTTAAGAATTTATTCACTAAATCAGCTGAGGTAATCCGATTACCGCAACGCTGCTGCCACTGAATGCCAATCCATTAACCACTAGATATAACTGCTTCTGTAGTGTTGTGATCGGCACTATCCACTTAACTCGCCTTTGAATGGTGAAACTCAATTAATAACTCTCAATTATAGTGTCGGTACCGGCTTTTGGTTACAACCGCAGAATAGATATTGGCCGTAGAGCATGGAATCAACGAGCTGGCGACAAGAAACACTATTAATTTAATTCTACTTGACAATATGCATGACTGCAAGTAACTCGCAAGCCAGTTGAATAACATGCGCGACACGATGGAGCGATTGATCCCATTATACCTTGATAATCCGCAATGTAATGCAAAAATAGGAGGCAATAAAGGAAAAAAAAATTGCCTCGAGCTGTCAGTTTCTGTGGGTAACTCAATCACCCGCTTGGTCTCTATGAAAATTTTTGACAATGTCGTCTCTTGTAGCCGACGAGGGATCTCCGTACTCAGCTCTGTTGATCTACGATGCGACTTTAACCGCACTGATCTAGATACTGATAGATTTAATAGGTTTAAGATTAGTGTAGAACGAGTTTGAAATTTTATGGTGTATTTCATCTCTAATATAATAGGTTAATAATATGATGTTTTTGATAGACTTAAGTGTTTAGATTTAAATTAATTTAGGTATGCCTTTGTAAAGTAATACAGTAATTTTAATTTAAGTTAAACTAAATAGAGTCTAATTTAAATTAGATCGAGGCAAGTTTCAAAGGAATCAAATTCATACTTCCATTCTTATTATTATAATTATTAGCTGATAAGTGAGGTGGCGTCATGGAAATTGCGAATACCATGCGAATTGCGGACGATGGCAGTTTATGGAAGGAGGTGCATAGCGTGTCCTCGCCTCGCTAGAGTAAAATGTTCTGTGGTCCTCGCTCTCTTTTGCTGCTGGCACGTCGACCAAGAAGAACGTGCTATCTGACAGCTATGGTGTGCTTGACGTGCTATGACGTGAATTTTACGTGTTCTTTTACTTATTTTGCAAAATTTAATTCCATGTACTAAAAGCTTGATTATTTCATAATGTGTTTTGCTTCTGGCTAATAATATTATAAATGCAAAAGTAAATCTGTATGTCTATCTGTTACTTTTTCACGCTTAAACCGCTGAACCGATTTAGATTAAATTTGATATGGCGAATGTATGAGCAATGTTGAAAAAGTAGTGGAAGTTTGGATGGTGAACCAATAATATCTCAAGTAAGGCGATCCACACACACCTACAATTTTATTGTGCGATACAAAAAATAGGCTATTCGAAGAACTAATGCCACGCAGATGAAGTCGCGGGCAAAAACTAGTAAATAAATTATAACAGCTACATGATAGTCTACAACACCATACTTTTAAATTGTTTTGTTGTATATTTTTCATTCGTATTGTGCTACAAAATTAACTTGAGTATATGAAACAACGTTGTTTTTAAAGTAGTAGTAGCCACGGACTAATATAGTCACGCCAAATTATCTGTGAAAAAAGATTTCTCTTGATAAAAAAAAGTTCGTAATTAAAATTTTTTGAACGCTTACCTAGTCAGAATCGAGGTTGATTGTTATGACAGAAGATCTAAGGTATTATGGCAAATGTTTTTTTTTTTGTTTTGTTTTGGCTTCGCACTTTTTGTGCATTTAGCCAGTGCCGCGTTTAGATCTCCTAGTTTCTTTAAGCCATTCGAAGTTTTCAGTCCAATGTCCTAGTTTGGCCCCAGTAAAATGGCGGTAACTTTACTGGAAGCCTCCACGCAGTTTTGTCGACAACATGAACAAACTCATGTTCTACCCCTGTGTTTCACTTTCCCACACTCGTGCTCGTTCACTAATATTATTAGAACAAAACACCACCATTTTTTACACTATTAATATTCAATTAAACACAATTTTAGGAAAATAAAACAGAGAAGCAACATAGACGCCATCACGTTCCCGCCAAAACTCCATGGCAAATGTTTTTTTTTATGTTTATGTCCAAGCACAGATAATAAAATATATTAGTCATAATTATTTTATTACCTGTATTTGGCCCTAAATCATTTGACATAATTATTTATTTAACATATGAAAATACACCAAAAATCCATGCCAATTTTAATACTAAAGTATATATTTGAACATACATTTTCATACTTACGTTCTTTGTGCTACCTAGCCACACTATACGGAACACATTTTCCGTAAGCCAGCCGTTACTAAGTAAACCTTAACCGTGATGTATAATAATGGCAGTTAACTGGCCCTCGAGACTACCCTCCGAGCGACGGATATAATTACATCTAAGTGTCCTAGACTCAGGTTTTTAGGCCAGGAAATGCAAAAATATTCAGTGTAGTCTGTATAATATACAATTTAGTTGTAAATATAAGATGTTGTCTCAGAAAACTAACTGTGTACCTAGGTCATAAGATTCTAGAACATGAAAGTTTACGAGAAGTAAGATACTGTCGATTACTTAGGTTGTACTAAAGTAATTTGAGAGCAATTTAGCCGGCCAGACTCCTAATTCTGAAATACATGATATCTCATTTTGCGGTTCGATTAGCTTAGAGTCATACCTATTCGTTCAATCCAATTTGGTTATCGAAATGTACTGTATCATGAGACAGATTCGGTTGAGTATTTTGCTATGACACTCAAAATAGTAGACGTTTCGAGATATTTTATCGACTACTATCCAGAGTTATGAGTCTGTTATTGAGTCGCAGGTGATTGCAAACCAGTCAATCGAACAAAAACGAGTCGCTAAAAATATCACAAGTCTGATCATCGTCGTCATCTTGCTGCCCTTATCCCATATTAGTTACTTGTGGTAAGCGCAATACGTTTTCTTTTTACCCGACTAAGGTGAAGCCAAAAGGAGGGTTATGATTATAACGGGTAAGTTTCCAATCCCCTCTTTAACCATCAAGCTATCGTTCTCTCCCTTTTCTGACATATTTCTCATACAATCCATCCATCTTTTCTTTTGTGTTCATCACTCTTTTTTAAGGTAAATGCATTATCCCTCCTCATCCCATATATCAAGACTAACGAATCCCTTTCAACTTTTCTGCCTCCGGCGCCATTTTCAAGTCAGAAACAAATACATTGTAGACCTGACCTAGCCCCACAAAAAGGACATTATGGTAAAAGTCAATGTCCAAGGTCACATACCCGTGAGTATGTCGTAATTAAATAATTTAGAAGGGCAAAATTAGGGCACTATGTCAAACTATGAAAGTTTAGTCCCTAATGTAATTATTTTGATACAGGACATATGCCCAAATTTTCTAAAACATAAGTTTATAGGCATCCATTCCAAAATAAGGTTTTAATCTGACATAGTCACAATCATTATAATTAATATTTGTTTCGGGATATTTACCATGTATATTTTGTTTTTGTTTTTTTAAATTTTGATTAAGACTTTAGTTCTCGTGATCATGGCGCTTGTAACGGTACCGAAATATCGAGCTCTCAACAAAAATCATAATATACATGGTAAATATCCCCAAACAAATATTAATTCTAATCTATTCCAAAGTTTTGGAAGAGTACCGTGTTAATAAATTGTGTTAATTTTCAAAGTTTTCTTGTTACCGTAACATCATGACTGTATTCCTCAAAGGGTTGGGCAGAGGTTTACCTACAGCAGAGGTTCCCAAACAGTGCGTCACGACTCCCCGGGGCGTCACGGTGCTCTCTCGCGGACTTCGTAAACGAGAAAGAACAGCTATTGGAACTATGAAATACGAGCCTGAAACTACAAAATACTACTCGATTAATAGTAATAGGTACTGTTCGATAAATAGAATCAAATTAAATTTTAGAGTTATGAATCCCAATATTATCAAACTCTGGGTACTAAAGATTCATAATACCGCTGGCGCTTGATACGTCGCGTCTATACTTATGCAAAACTGACTGTTCTGCAGTTGCAGTAATTGGTTTGTTGAACCAACTTTTTTTTTGTAATAAATGTAAAGATCACATATAAGTTTTCTTATAAAACTAGTTTTAGTTTTTTTTTTCGTTTTAGTTACAAAGTATTATCAAATTGAAAATATTTTGATGAATACAGTACCGAAAACACGCCGATAGTTCCCGACCAAACCCGAGCCCGTGTGATGTCACAACGTTCTCTCTTCTTCTTTTCTGCACATAGCTGATACAGTGTTTTGAGTTTTAAACGATTTAATCTTGTTATTATCGTCAAAATATTGATGAATATCAAATATAATGATCAAAAATATCGAATCTTAAAAGTTATTGTGCTTGCTGCGTATCATTATCTACGAATACTACAAAAAAATACCCTTAATATGTGAATCCCGCAATAGCCAAGTACCTAGCAATCATGTACTAAAGTTTTGAGAAATGTTCTATTTCTAACTAGATTCCAATTAGAATGTTTTAATTATGTTGTTATCTTGTACTAATTTAGTATTACCATAATAATAATAATTTATTTTCCAAAAACTTAAAACTATTTTACAATGGCAATTTGGCAGGAATTTCAATTTGGGCAAAGAGATTAGCGTCTGTAGCCGAACTAGGCATAGCCTGTATTTCGGCTATCAGCACCATTCCCCTCGAGTTTTTACAATATAAGAATAAGTGCCAAGCAATGGTAGCATAATATAACTAAGTGAATACTACGGAAAAATAGATGATAAGTAACACGCACACCGTGACACTTTGGATAAATAATTTGTAATTACATAATTTCAATTTTTTATTAATTTAGTGTGTGGGTGTGAGTGTGTGTATGAACACACACGAGTGTGTGTATGGTGTATGTTTCTGAGAATGTGTAGGTATGTGAGTGGCGTATGTAGGTGTAAGTGGATGTGAGTGTAATGTGGTGAGTGTGTAGGTGAGTGGCGAGAGTGAATGTGTGTGTAGGTGAGCTATGTAGAGTGCATCTGATTTTCGTTATCTGTGCTCTTAGATTTAGTCTTAGTGTGGTATGTATAGTAGTTGTTCCGTCTCCTCATAGCTTAATTTCTGCAAATATCTTTAGATTCGTATTAATCTCTTATTTTGATCATAAAAGACTAAGGAAAGAATTTTTTTATGGGAACTTTCGTGCAAAGTTGACGTTTTTATATAATTACGTAACTTGAAAACATATTTTTTTGTTTATCGAGATATAATCATTATTTTATTCTTAAATGACAGAAATGGGTGTAAAACTAATATTTCTGTTAAAATAGTGAAAAACGGTCGACGCATTTAAGAGATATTTACTGAAGAATTAGTGTAAGAAAAATCTACCAAGTTAATATTTCACGTTTTTCATCTACAAAGTTTTTTAGTGTTATATAATATACATTATATTAGTGTTTAATATTAATAAGGGATATGTAAATAATGGGCTTTACCGAAAATTTTAAGGATTTTATGCAAAAAATTAATAAAAATAAAGGCTTCACAGTTTTGGGGTTGTATCATATTTAGTGGCATAAATCTAATAAAGCTTTTTGATATCCAAAGTCGAAGTTTCGCACGAATCGTGTTTTTTTACTGTTTATTTTACACCAATATCACATACCCATATGTAAAAACGATTACATTAAGACAATTATGTTTCTAAAATGTACCTGGTACCTAAACAACAATAGCAAACACTGGTCCACTAACACGTTACGACTACTTTATTTATGCTCAAAACTTCCAAATCGTCCATCAGGTGGTCAATCGAAATAAGCCTATATGAATCGTTGATCACACATGACTAAATAAAATTTGCTGTTACAAATAATATTTTTGCTCCAATTTTCGGATATTTTAGTCAATCCAAGTAGTAGTAGATAATACAGTGTCAACTAGACACTGTATTATCGTGAAATTCCTTTCAAGTTATGACGTCACCAACATGGCTACCAATCGTGGCCCGTTCGTAGTCATGTGGTTCTTTTTCAAATTTTGTCGATTTTCAATTGCTTTTATTAAATTGAAAAAAAATATTTGAGTATTATTTGCAACGACAATATAATTTATGATATAAAGTTTCAAAATACATAAAAAAATCGTCAATTTTTTTTTAATTCAACAACCCAATTAAGTAGTAGAACAAATTACAAGCCAGCACTGGACTGTTTTATAGGCCGATGATGATGGTGGAAGATTGGATATCAATTAAGAAAATTAAAGGAGAGTATTTTTTTCAAAACTTTAGCTCTGATTTAAAAATTCATGCTCAAAAAGCGAGCTCATTGATGACTATTTTTGAGTTTGTGCCAATATTTTTTCAAGCAACTAGTAAAAACAGTTAATATCATTACTGAAGTAAAAGGGCTTCGCAAAAAATACACTATTTTTTTATTTTATTTTTATAACCTATAGGCTCGCGCTTGACCACAATCTCACCTGATGGTAAGCGATGATGTGGCCGACGGTGAAACACGCTTGCCTAGAAATAACCTATTCACTCTTGACTTAAAGACCCCTAGATTGTAGCTATCGGGAAACACAGACTCCGGCAGGGAATTCCACTCCTTAGCTGTACGCATAATAAAAGTGTTCCCAAAACGTTTTGTGCGTATGGGTGGGATGTCTACCATGTATCGATGGCGCATCGCCGTACGTCTGGTAGTCCGATGATGGAACGGGCTAGGTGGAATTATATCGTGCAATTCCATCGCACACTCCCCGAAATGTAACCGATAAAAAACCATTTAAAGGGAGTCATATTATAAAAAGGACTTCGAAGCCCTGACAGCTGGCAGCGACATCCACTTTTCATTAGTCTTATTTAACTCTTCAATTCCTAAGTTAAAGGGAACACCCAAATCGACACTATTCTTTGAGACAATAGAGACCAACCTATTGCCATCAGATCCAGACTCAGGGTTGCTTCTGAGATTTTCCAGTTAGTAAAACCCAATAGCAATACTGGATCTGAAAATAGAACTCTAATCATCAACGGTAGCCCTAAAAAGCAATAAACAAAGCACTTTTCTTGTTACTATAATTATTTATTCTCATTCACTGCTTCTTGGAAGCAAACAAGACAATCAAAGGATTTTGTCAATATTGAAAGATTGAAACTTTCTTTTGTGAATATAGGGTTCGATTATATTTATATACCTATTCTTCAAATGTAGTCTGTAAATAAAGCCTATATTTGACCGTCTAGTGACCTTTATAACGGTTTAGTTTAGCAAGTGTGGGGAATCGAGAATGTGCTCACTAGCTTTAGAATAGCCTTATCGATTCGTTCGTTATACATTGTTCAGTTGCACTACATTACACTTAACATTCACACCTGTGGCATCACATCACACTAATATTATGAAGGCGAAAGTTTGTGTGTGTCTGTGACTTCTTCACGCTCAAACGGTTGGACGGATTGGATGAAATTTGGCACAGAGATAGTTTATATAATATATTACCTCGGGATACTTTTCAACTTGCACGCGATCGAAGCCGCTAGCAGAAGCTAGTATTTCTGTAAAATGATCCTGATAGTCTGCGATATCTCGCTACTGTGGCTAGCGACATTATTTACAGTCTCTACCATTTGAGAAAGTTTATCTCATACTTCTCTAGCTTACGAGTTGTGAAGTTGAACATCGTGAAACCTTTTCTGGTTTTTTTTGGGGTGGGCAATCATCCAATGACGCATCCAATGTCAGACTTTAACTGACTAAAACCCACCCGTGTTCCTTCAGTTGCTGGAGTCGGGCCGCAAATTCAGGTTATATCAATGATTTAAATTTTATAAAGTGATCGAGACTCAAGACTCAAGACTTCAGTGAGACCACTCAGGCTACGTTAAATAAATAATAAAATAAATACACATCTGCTTCATCTTTTTATAGATATAAGCTTTAAAAACAATATGATGTACTTACTGTTTCTTATATGTGTCAGAGTAGAGGAGACTGGGCAATGCCAGCAATGCGCTTGCACACCACACGGTGAAAAGTGCCGCGCGTGCCACCCGGCGACTCAGTCTATGTTGTAGAGGCTTCACTATCGCCACATACCTGCACAATTCAAATTAATACTCAGGTTAATACAAACACCGATGAGAATATAACTAGACACAAAATCAAAATACAAAGCAGCTTTCAGACTATGATATAATATAATACCATATAGTATATAGCATAGCAAAACAATATCACGCACCATACATTATTATGGGCTCGTTCACAATGTACTGAACTATATATTACTTCAGTACATTGTGTGGCTTACTATACGCTATAAAATCGGTGCGATTCACTGAGTTCATGCTGAGCTACATCACGCGCCGCCCACTTCCTCTTCTCTCACCCCTGGCCTTCCCGCAAGCACCGTGCACACTCTTCAAAGATCGCGGTCAACTGAGCTTGCTATATACTCTAAATGCTTGCGATAATATGGCGTAATGTGAACGCCATGCTTTAATACTATTAGGTCCTTCTTTGCTTTACTATATGGCACAATAGTATAGCGTATTCTGAATGCCGCTATGGATGAGTCCGTCACCAACGGTAGGCGATAATAAAGTAAATCTAGACACATTTGAATTTGTATAAAGATAGTGTCACTGTCGCCTATCGCTGCTGCTTGTTACCGATGAAGATGATGTAATACATAAAGAGACATCACTTTAAAAAAATCTTTTCAGAACATCGGATTCAAATTAAACTGTAGATTTTGATAATACTAGAATTTTATCATTTGTCTTAGAAACTTAGGAGTCAGTGTTCAGCTGAATACAGATCATTCCTAAATAAATAACAACAGGATTTGTTTCATAAGTACCTAAGCCCTAAAAGAGAGCAGACATCACGAGGCATTTTGACCCGGGTAGAATAATCTACTTATTTTCGCCTTTACAGACTCTAGAAATAAAAAGATACTTTTGGTCATCCCAAAAGCTCAAAGTTTTCTAGGTCGTTGGAATTGGCCGAATACCAAAACAGTTGGTTCACAAATGACATACACTCAGCAGGATTGGGTTAATAGAGTTTTATCTTTAACTTGTAATTAATTGCCACAGTCATTTAACAGATAACAGTGTTAGAAACTCTCCACACAATGGACATACTTATGTAGATAAATTCACGCCTTTTTCCCATGGGGGTAGGCAGAAACTATAAAACGCCTCGTACTTCGATCCTTACATTTTTTTTTTGCTTCACTCACATTCATACATCTAGTCATACACGCACGCCGGTTTTGAGTACTGCCCACCTGGCCTTTATGAAGAAAATCACCAATACGGTCTATGTATGTCTTTCTAGGGCGTCCTCTCCCGGCGTTCCCAGTGGACATCTTATCGGATTAATGATTGTTTAGTGTAGTTGTCTAGCTATGCATCACTATTTTCATCCCTTAGGTCGTAAATCGACTAAAGGACTTTTTAGAGCATGGGCTGCTTAAGTAATAACAACTACTGCGATCCCTCTAAAACAATGTAAATACTATAACCTCACTAAACCAGTATATAATGTTCTTACTGTTGAGGCTTTTTCACTGTGGAAATAGAGAATTATCGTCTGATACCCCTAGGCCAATTTGCTGAATTTTTAATCAGGGCATTAATTGTATTCGTGTAGGCCATTTCAGAACTAAAGAAGAAGAAGCATTCATTAGAAAGCATGTTTGACAATGATATCGAAATAAATTACAATCATAAAAGGGTTCATTTCCCATTCATAAAGTACATCACAGAAGGTCACTTAAGGAACTATATAGAAGGTAAGTTTTCATCCTCTAGGTACAAGGAAAAAAGCCAGATAAGTGTATCATAAGAGCGATGACATCGATTATATCGAGACGTTCCAATATATAGATATGTTGTCAGAGACAGATAAGGGCTTCTAAGGAAGCTAGACGAAGTGAACAAAGAAAAGAATAGGAGCGTTGACGTCACTAGGGCTGACGTCATAAACTTGCAAATGAAAGCTTGTTTAACGAGCTTTCGTTTTATGCTGATTACCTAGGCAAATAAGTATTATATCTAAGTCAAGGTTCTGGTAAGTCATGTGCAAACAGTTTTATGTAAGACGTGACGAACTATCGGACAAAGGGCGTTACTCACTTACTTTCTGGTAAGATAAACTTTAGGATATTGATTTTTTGCAAGAACCTAGTTGTATTTGTGTAATGGTATTGTTTTTTTGTAACTTATATGGTGTACATAATAAAGAGTACTCTTTTCTATTCTATTGTTGAGCAGTGGTGGCCCAGGGGTAACAGCTGTGACTTACAAGTTGTAGGTCGTGGGTTCGAACCTAGGTAGGCGCTTTACTTTTTGTATATTATTTTACCATTGCTCTCAAAACGGTGAAGGAAAACATTTTGAGGAAACCGGCATGACTTAGAACTAAATTTTCAAGACATGTGATATCTACCAACCCACACTGGGCCCGCGTGGCAGTATACTGCAAGCAAGGGTTACAAGATTTTTAAATAAAATAAGTTCAAAAACTAAAATTCGACTACTGGAAAAAAAAACACCGTAAAAAGTATGAAACAAGCAAAATATTCAGTTCTGAGAATAACCGTGGTCAACAGCATATGCAACTTTGCAGAATGTAGTGTTTTGTTACGGTAGGTGGCATACCACCACGGTTATCCTCTGAACTGAATATTTTCTTGTTTCATACTTTTTAGAGCATGATTTTTGAGTGGTCGGGTTTTAGTTTTTGAACTTATTTTATTTATAAATCTGGTAACACTTGCTTGCATAAATAAACCTTTAAGTCTTATTATTATTTATTTTCTTTTTGCATCAATTACTGACTATTTCGGGCTTCATATTCATAAGTAAACCAGATCTTTCACAACATACATATTTAATGAAGAAAGAGTAATATTTAAGTCAAATCCGACTGACAATCAATACTCCTGCCTATAATTCATAAATTAATATTGTAGTTCAAGAGCTCATTAACAATTTGAGTGCTAAATAAAAGCCGAAATTTAGTGGGTACTGGGTATTTAGTGACCCCGTACTCCGCCTAATGAAGGTAATTCCCATTTAATGACGGTCAGCTGCAATTTACTTTACAATGCATGTCCTCGAAAAGAGCGGTTTTCCAAGCAGCCAAACTGTGCGGAAAGTGTCACTTTTTTTCACTAGTGCTTATTACTTTCCTGTACTTTTTTAATTTTTAACTCCAACGTCAGCCCGACGCATAGAGTTTTTATTATTTGAGAAAAGTTTTAAAAATTAGTTATGTACAGATTATCATTCATATAAAAGGTAAAATAAAACTAATACTTTATTTTAGGCGTTTTTAATTACTCTAGATTTAGTTTTTGATCAATAAATTAATTTTAAATATTCATTAAATATGTTTGGCAGAACGTATATTTTGCTCGTGCCTTATTGCGTTACGATGTGAAAGCAATTCGCACATGCGCAGTAGATATGCCCGAGGAACTATTAGTTAATCTGTGGATATGTTGAACGCGCTTGAATAAGCCCGCCATGTTATTAATTTCATTTGATTAATTTTGTTTATTTCCTCGCACAATGCATAGTAAAATATTGTATGATACACGTACGTAAGATGATTTCCGACTTGTGTCGATTTATCCACTCACTCGCTTCGCTCGCTCGTGAATAAAAATGCCACTCATCGGAAATCACCTACCTTCCGCACTAGTAGCATAAATAACTATTACAATGCATGTCCTCGAAAAGAGCGGTTTTCCAAGCAGCCAAACTGTGCGGCAAGTGTCACTTTTTTTCATTAGTGCTTTTTACTTTCCTGTATTTTTTAAATTTTTAACTCCAACGTCAGCCCGACGCATAGAGTTTTTATTATTTGAGAAAAGTTTTAAAAATTAGTTATGTACAGATTATCATTCATATAAAAGGTAAAATAAAACTAATACTTTATTTTAGGCGTTTTTAATTACTCTAGATTTAGATTTTGATCAATAAATTAATTTTAAATATTCATTAAATATGTTTGGCAGAACGTATATTTTGCTCGTGCCTTATTGCGTTACGATGTGACAGCTATTCGCACATGCGCAGTAGATATGCTCGAGGAACTATTAGTTAATCTGTGGATATGCTGAACGCGCAATAAGCCCGCCATTTTATTAAATTTATTTATTTCCTCGCACAATGCATAGTAACATGTTGTATGATACACGTACGTAAGATGATTTCCGAATCGTGTCGATTTATCCACTCACTCGCTTCGCTCGCTCGTGAATAAAAATGCCACTCATCGGAAATCACCTACCTTCCGCACTTGTAGCATAAATAACTATTACAATGCATGTCCTCGAAAAGACCGAATGTCCAAGCAGCCAAACTGTGCGGAAAGTGTCACTTTTTTCACTAGTGCTTTTTACTTTCCTGTTTTTTTTTTATTTTTAACTCTCACGTCAGCCCGACGCATAGAGTTTTTATTATTTGAGAAAAGTTTTAAAAATTAGTTATGTACAGATTATCATTCATATAAAAGGTAGAATAAATCTAATACTTCATTTTAGGCGTTTTTAATTACTCTAGATTTAGATTATGATCAATAAATTATTTTAAATATTAATTAAATATGTTTGGCAGAACGTATATTTTGCTTGTGCCTTATTGCGTTACGATGTGACAGCTATTTGCACATGCGCAGTAGATATGCCCGAGGAACAATTAGTTAATCTGTGGATATGCTGAACGCGCTTGAATAAGCCCGCAATTTTATTAATTTCATTTTATTAATTATTTATTTCCTCGCACAATGCATAGTAATATGTTGTATGATACACGTACGTAAGATGATTTCCGACTCGTGTCGATTTATCCACTCACTCGCTTTCCGCACTTGTAGCATAAATAACTATTTCAATAGAGTTGTTAAATATGGCGCACTTTGAGAGGCTATAGTTATGATTCGAAAATCAAATCTTTTGCACAGGCAACTTTCTGTTACGCGGTCATGACTTTTGTTTATGCGCTTGATCATTAGTTTTGCAGTTTAGTTTTAAATTTATAAGTCAATTTAAAAAAGTTTAGTAGCAATGAGTTTTCATACATAGAATAAAATGGGATAGATTTTATACGAGGAAAAATGAATGAGTCCGTACGTCTTAGCATTGAATTCTCAAAAGTATTTTAGATATTTGTTTAATATATTTAATTAGCAGTTTTAATTTAATTATTGTCACATCAACATTTGTCAAAAATCTAATAGGCTGTATAGGCTGTTTTCGTTGTAAAAAAAAGGCCAGTTGCAAAACGCGCCATTTTCTGAAAATTTTAATTTCATGGGTGATAAATTGTTTTTTTTTTTATAATGAGTTCAAGTACAAGTGATGTAATAGAATTAACTTAGCCTGATTTTTTATCTGAGGCAAAAACTGTGCAGGATGACATTTTGCCCCAAAAATCTCGAGAAAGATATTATGGCGACTTTCGATAATTTTATTTTATGGACAAAACAAATTTAATTCTTTGATTTGTTTTTATTATTTCTCACAACTGTATTGAAAAACGTCGTGTGATACACGGGTGTGTAGGTTATTGCAAACTCGTGTCATTAAAAACCCTCGTATATAATAACCTACTTTCCACCCTTGTATCACAATGTACTATTTCTGAAATATATATTGTTTTTCAGTTCCCAGGTCAGCTACTTATTTCACGTCCAAACATCATGATAATTATTCCGTATTCCTTTGGTATGCTTTCCAATGACACGTTTCGGTAGCAATGTTGTCCCTCATATATATATTTTGCGGGGATCAAAGTCAAAATCAAATATATTTATTCAACTAGGCCAACAAACGGCACTTTTGAACGTCAAATAAATTAAAATTAACAAGTAATAAAAATTGATTCTACCGTGCTTTCGGAAAGTAGCTTTTTATGGAGAAGAACGCATAAGAAACTCCATCACAGATCTTCACACAACCAGTTTGTGAGGATCCCCTTGGTAGCTTGGCTTGCTTACCTCAGTTGAAAACGACACTTTATTCCTAATGACCCTGTTCAGTTCTATTAACTGCTTGATCTTACCAAAAAAAAAGTTTTTTACTTCTCCACTGTTCTTTTCTCATTAATTTCGTTGCGGGATCTGACCAGCTTTTCAGTTTTATTTTGCACATCAAATATATCATACCTAGCTGTTGATGCAGATTCTGATAGGTTGTGTTTATCGTACTTAGCATGCTGTGACTCATCTCTGAAAGAATTTCTTGCCTTAAGGTAACACCTTAACTCTCAGTATAATACCAAAAAAAAAAAACAAAAAAAAAAAATTGTTTGTCAATAAGGCCATTAAGCGGCACTTTCGAACGTCAAAAAAAAAACATTAAAGCTAATATTAATTAATTCTACCGTCCATTCGGAAATGTAGCTTGTTGTGGAGAAGAATGGACAAGAAACTCCACACTTACTACTCTTTTAAAAAAAATGTGTTTTACAAGTAGTTGGTTACATAATCCCGTTGAAAAAAAAAAATACATATATGTGAGAAAGATGTAAAAAAAATGAACGCACTTACAAGCTTTTTTGGGACCATCCCACCGCACTATTCCCAAACCACTGCAACTCCTGAAAGCCAGAATCAACAGTGGCGACCACCAGAAAAGCGCCGAGGCAATGAAGCTCGACGAAGTCCCGGAGAATGAATTTAACTGTCTTCGATCCCGCACTTACAAGCTTACAAGCTTCTACAGTAAAACAAACAATTAAAAATACAATAAATAGGTAATTAAAAACAGGCGGAGGCAGCTAAGTTATGACAAATCCCAACTGATGGCGCCCGTTCACGAACATGACGCATAGATCGGCACCACTCAGCTCAACCATCATGAAGGGAACCGAATGATCCAACACACGTGCCACCATCAGAGAGACATTAGAGAGAGCATGACACACTATCAACTGCCAGGGCACACTGAAGTCAACGAACGACACAAAGGTACAGCAAATGGTAGATTTACAGTTGGTACAAAGTACTCACATATGTGCTGTGCAGTTATATAATACAAAAATAAATTGAGTTTATACAACACAAATACATTCATTCAGTCTTCAGCAGGTCCAACAATACTTCAGAACTTTTCTGCTTATAACTTGTTATTGTGCCCTAGAGACTGTGGAGCTGGACTAGCGTTGAGCCAAGCATTTTTATCAGCGATGTAATCCCCCAACCCATAATATGCCTGCCTGCATAGTGTGCGTTTTATAAAAGTTTTGAATTTCGCCCCATTCAGTTCTAGAATGTGAGGCGGTATACCGTACTTTTTATTCCAAAAAAAACCTCATCCCTGTGGGATGAGCCATGGGAGGTAAGCCGCTGGAAAAACCTAGTCAACATTATAGATGAAACTAACTTCTGCCAGCGGCTTCGCCCGCGTGAATGTTAAAAATTATATCAAGGCTTCATATTCCTGGGATAAAGTATCCTTTGTGCTATGCCAGACTATAATCTATCTCTGTGCCAAATTTCATCCAGATCCGTTCTGTAGTTTTTGCGTGAAAGAGTAACAAAGATACAAACACACTCACAAACTTTTATCTTTATAATATTAGTGTGACAACAACAATAGTGATGACGGAATACGAATGGGTTAGGTACCATTACTTATTTTAATAATACATCTAGCTTGTTTTATTGTAGGCTAGAGTCGTAATTATACGGCCTTACGTACTTACTAGTAACTATTAATTAATAATACAAGCTGTTTGTGTATAATATAATAGTCCTATTTTATTCAGCCTATGGGAATTTTTATTAAGGTCGTCAGTATAATAGACGGAAATATAGATTAATAAAGAAATTATGGTGTACATATTTGTACGCAAATTATTCATACGTTTTTATGATATGAGAATGAAAAATTTCACTTGAGCTGTAATGAAATTCCTCGAGAGCTTTAATTCAGAGCTTTAATTAAAATGGTTTATTTATAAAAAAACAATGTTTCTGTCTATACACAAAAGTGTCCACAATAACATTACACAATTCTTCGAAAAAAAAATGTATTTTTAACAGACTTCAAAAAGGCGGAGGTTATCAATTCGACTGTATTTTTTTTATATGTGTCACCTCAGAATTTTTTACTAGTTGAAACGATTTTGATGATTATTTCGGAAGTCGGTGTCAAAAAACGAAGAAGCAAAAACAGGAACACCGACTTCTAAAATTGAGGTTATTATTCACTTTGTAGTGTTTTTTTGGAAGTCGTAAGAAAAGTCGAAAAGTTTTTTTTTCTATTCATGATGCTCTCTCTATATTTATTGGTCTACGCCAGATTTTGATATACAATTCATATACAACAGCCATTAAGAAAGTTGCAAAAAAAAAAAATTGTAAATATTTAAAATGGAATATCTGAGCTCGAAGCCAATTTCATGTTCATACTTATTATTACCATCGCAGGGTCAACACAGGAAGAAATCAATCAAGCCTATCAAACGGCCGCGGTCAACACAGTTCATCATTTGCTTAGGTTCGGCGTGAATTACTCTGAGTGGGTCATCACCGAACCTTGTTGTTGTTATTCTACTGTTTCGGTTTAGAAAAGTATGGAATTCAACAGAAGAAAGCATCGGTTAAAAAATGATAATTTCTTGTGTATGTTGGGTATTTAGTCAAATTCACCTAACTTCGTACAACGTAAAAAAATATAGATAGGTATACTAAACTGCTAGTCAATTCCGTAAAGGAAATTAACGTAAAAGCTTAGATATGAAGCGAGCACGAAAAGTGCTGTCAATGCCTAACATATCTTTTAGAATGACAGCTCCCTTTGATCTCAACTTACCTTAGTCTTCACGGTGATATGTCTACAGAATAGCACTGCTGATCATTGATAACCAGGCCATACCAGCTTAGGCATTAGCTACATAATTAAGGGCCGGTTTCTGAGTTAAGTAAAGCACCAATAATCAGTTGAGTATTGTCAAATAATTTAGGAAGCGTTTGAGTATTTTACGTTTCACAATTGAGAATCTACCTAGATCAGTTAAGTTAGAACCTACTTACTACTTATGTATGGACCTTTCAAAGTTCCATTCAATTTCACTTTCACCCTTACGTTCCATTTTACAAACGAAAAAGAGACATCACAAGATTGCATAAAATTTACTAATAAAAATTTTATACAGCTATAAAAAGTACGTAAGTATTATATTACTCGTACATCATCCAAGATTAAAAAACTCAAGTTATTAAAGATATTATAATCTATAATAACTTGATTTTTCATATTTAAGCAATTTAAAAGATACTTATCTGAAACAACCTTATTATGAATCTGTATACGAAATGGATCGTAGGTACTGGTCAATTACTTCGAGATTGTCATGGCAACCGTATTTATTTTGTCAATGATGTCTTATCGTAAGAAAATAATATACAATATAATTTGTTATTGCCAAAATCAAGAATTGAAGCTTATAATTACTAGAAGTGAATGTGTTCAGAGCGAGCAGTTGCCGGATCATGTGACACCTCATAGAACTACAGGATATTTTACTCAGAATTCCACAAGATCTCTCAAGAGGGCACTTCTGCATCTGCATTGGAATCTGATTGCAATTGTAATTTACCAGCAAACGTGGACTATTGTGATGCAATTTTTAATGTTCCTCTTGAGCATGTGTTTTCAAGACCGAAGGCTTTACTAGCCATCGAAGAGCCTCCGTAGATTGTGGTATTTATTCCACATCTACTTACGATTTTATTACACTATACAAACCATCTTCACATCTTTTTATATTATATATTCTTTGTATTATTACATCTGGGAAGCATATTTAGTTATCTCTGACTGTTTTAAATATCTAAAACTTAAATTATATTCGTAATTTATAATTCTTGCAATATTTTTCTACTGTGACATTTTCATCTAACATGACATCTGTCTGTCTATTTTATTTTCTTAAAGCCATACCATAGGTACCATGGACTACCTAGACCTTTCCTTAAGCTAGTTATACATTATTGTAAGGTCAGCGCAGACTGACCCACCTTTGTAAAGCCGTTTTTATTCATTCTGGTCTTATTGAGATTTGAATTTGAAATTTAGAAGGGATGGCAGAACGAGTGAAAACGGGCGTCAGCTTTTTTTTAATCTGGTCTGAACGCCAGGAGTCGGTGATACTGTGTATTATAATACGAAGTGTACTATCTATTTCTAAAACTCTTAAATACTGTGAGTTAACAGCTCATGTATAACTAATATTATCTGAAGTGCTCCAATAATATATATTGTGTGTGATATATCATTTGTCTGAAACCTGCCTATCGTATACCTTCGTATCTACGGCGTGAAACGCCACAGCCCCGATTCCTCGACACTCCTTGTTGCCTACGTCACTACATGTGAAACAACCCTTCTGCCCGATTGTTTGCCTTGACCATCTACCCGTGTGCCTGCCTATCCGTCCTGCTGTCTACACAACTACCTACCTGCCCGATTGCCTGCTCATCTGCCGTTCTGTTGTCTACACAACTTCGTACCTGCCCGATTGTCTGCTCATCTGTCTACCTCGGGCATACCACATCCTCCTGCCAGTCTTGCTGCCTGGTAAGCTGCCTACGTCGCGCGAAGCCGGACCTTATTTTATTATCATATCCTATTTTAATTTTCTTAGCTTTAATTTAAATAACCTTTTATCTTAATTTTATTAACGTGGCTTACGTATAGCTCTCCGGAACTATATGTAACGTTACAAGATAAAAAAAATATTAGCCAGGGCAAAGTAATATATATGTCAATGAGCCAGGGTCGGTGCCATTGGATATGTATCGGATATTATGGAGGAGGAATGTCATATCAACTTATTTTGTAAAATAATAAATAAATGAGACTTGTCATGTTGTTTTTATCATCTTTTATTGTTCTGATACCAAAATCGTATCATATAATAGCAAAATTCTGTACAAAATTTCATCGTTGTAACCTCTTCTTGTCTTCTGGGTACTACTTATACATATTCTATATATGTATGAAAGTCTGTATGTTTGGATATTTGTTAATCACATCCCAATGGTTGAACGTATTTGGAAGTAAATACTTTGAAAAACAATTTCACAATGACCAGAATTAGAACCTAGGATATAATAACTAAAATAAATATAATAAAATAGATGTAATAATAATTAAACGGAATAACAAAGAGTTTTATTCTGAAATCAGAGATATAAAACTGAAGTCCATACAATACATGTTTGTAGTTTATAAAATGTCGCTAATCTCAGTGTACTTGGCGTAGGCCTCCACAAACAGTTTCCACTGGGGTCTGTTCTGAGCTACTCGCCAAAACCACAGCGCACCATCGCTTACACTTTTTGCCTACATCATGGACCAACGGTCTTTCCCATATCCCATTTCCATCTCTTACACTGTCTTCCACGGCTTCTTTTCCAATCTGTTGTGTACCAGTTTGTCACTTTTCTCCATGTCTCTTGGTATCGCGCATCATATGACCGGTCCATCTCCACTTTACACAAAGTTCCTGTTAACTGTCGGTTTTCGCGCAGGAAAAGCTACTAGCGACCACAAACACAAAAACTGGCACTTTTTTAATAGTTTTCTTGAAAATCTCACTCATCATCGTCATCATTTCTAAAATATTCTTTGAAATTGTTTGCACAAAAAGCATTCTTTTTATACTATATAAATAAACTGTCTAGATACCCGGATCCTCTTCGGAAGGGGCCAAAAAGAAAAAGTCAATAATGTCCATTTCATTAGGTAGTCACATTGGATTTCTCTAATCTTTCGATTGAAACAGTTCAGAGAGAAATCCAATATTTTTGTCTAATTCTGTAAATTTATTAAAGCACTAGACAGCAGTGGACGTCTATTGGCTGATATTATGATGATGACAATAATAATAAAATTTCGAAATAATATATTGAGACGACGACTAACTAAACAAAACAAATGTTTTCCCCTAAACTTCGGCTATTACGTTTCAAGAGTTATAAAGAAGGGATGAATTGTGTGAAAGGTAAAATATATGTTATGGAAGTGAATTCCGAATTGTTGGTTAATAAAGATGAAGAAAACCATGTACTATTCCGTACTATCGATGACCGATCCGAAGTAACTCTGGCATTAAAACATTAAATTTTGACAGCTTGGAGGCCTGACGCCGGTGGTTGAAGGAGCACAGGCACGACTATTATCACTCGGCGCATAAAAACGATGTAGGTATAGAAAGTAAATGCATATTAATTTTCGAATGCTCCTTCTATGAACATTTTAGACACTGAAAAGTGCCATAAATAATTTTAATGCAACTCATTTTTCGAACAAAACTCTCGCTGCTTCTAAATAATGAAATCACACAATTTATAGAAACAACCGAGATGTAATTTGACAAAACGAAGCCAATGAAATATACTATGCGATAAATTAAACCGCAAAGCGAAGTGTAAGTAGTAGTACTTACACTACGGGTCTTTAGAAACATACCACGTTGAAAAGTGTTCAAGTTTAAAATATGTTATTTAAATTATACGACTTGAACTATAAAACAATTAGTCTGCAGACAGATAAAGTTCGGTGAAAAATATCTGAGAAACATTTCGGTGCACTAACGTGGAATATTAAATAGTTTTAGTTAAAAGAAAAGGCTTTCAAAGACGGCTGAAAATGTTTTTCATAGAAATTGTTTTAATTTTTAGTATAATTTTTGTAAAAACCGTTGGTGTTTTGTTGCGTAGCGCCTGAATGTGAGACCTTTATACAGATCACCGACCTCAAATAATTGAGTAGATAATAGAATGTCTTAAATTGAATATTAAAAGAGCAATATATTTGACGCTTTATGACAATAACGCTTAAAAAGTAATAATTGTATCAAGTCTACATTTTCAGATACCTGCTGAAAGCAACGTTCCTAAAAAATAAAACAAAAAATAAAGATACATTTCGATTCAGTCTCCTTCAATATATTCAGAAATCTGCATCAATGATTGATTACACTCACAATATTACCCGACTTCATTTTAAATCATATCAATCATTCCATGACACTTTTTATGAGACCACAAGCCTACAACCGCAACTATTCAATATTAAACAGCTCGCTTTGTAAAGCTACATACATCAAAACATATGGAGTTCGAAATGAAAAGATAAAATTTAAATCGGTTTCCGAATCCCTCTTTTACACGATCTTTATATGACTTGAATTTACAAGTCAATCGTATTGGCAACGGACGTTTCAGAATTTCACATTGCTTTTGAGGCACAAATCTTTTGAATGAGCGTCGCAATTCAAATGCCTCACGATTTATAACATACAATTTATTTTTATTTGCTATTAAAGTAATTCGTTTTGCTGATCTGTGAGGCTAGGAGCTGTTGATACCAGTTATAACTGAAATATGTAAAGCTATTTAGAGAGTGTTATATCTAAGTACTGTCAGAGAACTCTAAAATCGCGTTTATAAGTTTTTGAAACGACATTGATTTAGTCGCAAAAACCTGTTTATTGTAGAAATAAAATGTGCCCTCTATTTCGAAGAACTGCTCGAGAGTTGGTGTTTATAATAACCCTACCCATCCCTTCCGTGATTACAGAACAGTATCGGTGACCGCTAAAAGCTACAAATCTAGGTTTTTTTAATTATTGGTAGGCTCGCATTTGACCACTACCTCGCCTGTCGGCGGTGAAACGCACTTGCCTAGAAGTAACTTATTCACTCTTGACTTAAAGAGTCCCAAATTTTAGCTATTAGGAAACACATACTTCAGCGAGGAATTCCATTCGTTAGCTGTACGCACATTAAACGTATTTCCAAAACCTGTAGTGTGTAAGGGTGAGTTATTAAACATGTACTTCCCCCCCTTCCCCCTTCCCCCTGGACCGCGATAGCGTGTGGACGTGAATTCTGTGTTCGTAAATCTATTAATATATTAAATAAATTATTTGAATAAGTCTGAAAGTAATATTTTAAATCTACAAAAATCGACTCAAGTACCAGGAGCGCATAGCCACCGCAGAGGTGACTCACCATCAACGGCCGCGCGGTAAGCTCCACCCCTCAGTACTGGATTTTTTAGACCCGCCCATCACCGAAGCGACATCACTAAAACGCCTGCAAAAACACTGTTAGCAAATTGGATTGAACGCATATTGCTAATAAACACAAGTTGAAGAGATGTTGCGATCATCACCCACTAAGGCTGTCTCTGACTCTGATTTGACAAAAACTCAGTCATCAACACAACCTGCATATGTGACCGCACGGCCCAAGCGTAAACACGATGATGTAACTATCACCAAGGAAGACTTTCTTGCGTTCAAAAACGAAATTAAACAAATGTTAAGTTCTTGGAACACTGAGCAAGACCACTGAGCAAGACCACAAGTTTGTAAAAATGGAGAAGTCATTAACACAATTACAAAAAACAACATCTGATTTTGAGAATTCCCTACAATTCATCTCTCAACAGTATGAGGATATGCAGAAAAGGATACAGAACTTAGAAAAGCAGTGCAAAGATAACATTATATACATATCATCACTAGAAGAGAAGGTGGAAGACCTACAATACAATATGAAGAAAAATAATGTGGAAATTAGGAACCTGCCATCTAAAGAAAACGAAACCACTGCTGACATGATCCAGATAGTGAATAACTTGTCAAGCGCCCTTAACTTTGGCCTCCAATCAAGTGACATACGTCACATATACCGCGTCCCTGGCAAGAAAGGAGCAAATAGACCAATTATTATGGAACTCAACACTATCGCAACCAAACAAGAGATTCTCAACTCTGTCAGACGTCACAACAACTCGAAGCCAACTCAAAAACTGAACACCTCCCACTTTGGATTAAGCGGCACCACCAATGCGGTCTACATAGGAGAAGACTTAACTAATAGCACCAGGAAACTTTTCTATTTGGCACGCGAGTTTTGCAAAGAAAAGCAGTTCAAGTTTTGTTGGATTTCTCGCGGAAGGGTACTCATACGAAAAACAGAAGGACAGTCGGCGGTGCTTGTTGGAAGTGAAGCTCACATTGAAAAACTAAGACAAGAATGACTAGATTCTACATGGGTGCTATCTGTAAGCTCCTACCTCCAACATTTTTACATGCTACATGTGTATAATTTTAATCCGAATGTATACAACAATACCTATACTAACCTAAAACAACCTTTTCGCACTCAACTCATCTACACTTGCAATCCAATACTCCACAAGTACAATCACTCTTCATACAAACACATCCTAATACTATCTCATTCCAACACTACACTTCAATGTAACACTACCACTCTACCTTCAACGACACTGAGCGAGTCTTATTTACACTGTTATTCTTATGTCTCAGCGATAAGTAAGGTACATAAACTATGTACAGATCCCATAATGACGTCTCAATTACAACTACAATTTAACAATGGATAATGTAAATGAAATTATCAGCAATATTGATCAGCTCTCAGTCTCTACTACACTAAATTGTAACCCTGAAGAATGCGCTAGTTATGTCACTAACCCTTCCAAGCAATTAAAGATAATTACCCAGAACATTCGTTCTATTCATGCAAATTTCGACTCTTTCTTAACCCTCCTTTCTAGAATAAACCTTGACTGTGAAATCCTAGTTCTGACTGAGTGCTGGCTGAAACGTTGTAATGATACAATCCCATCTATCAATAACTATACTTATCATCAAACAAAAAAAAACCTACAATCAGAACGATGGTGTAGTCCTTTATGTTAAAAATATAGAAAATTACACGGTCGAGGAGCCTGACTTGTTGGACGCCAGTTGTCTAGTGCTAAGAATTGGCTCCGATAAGGCAATAATATGCATTTATCGATCACCATCTTTTAGAGACTTAAGTAATTTCCTACAATCTCTTGGCTCTCTTTTGACAAGCCTGAAATCATATAAAACCATAACTATTGTTGGAGACATAAACCTCGATATCGCCAGTACTATATCTTCCAACCAAATCTCTGACTATCTTGATCTCATAGCTTCTCATGGCCTGCTACCAGCTCATGCACTTCCCACTCGAGAGAATGCCTGTCTTGACCACATCATGCTCAAATCTAACCTGTCAGCACTCACCATAGTAATTCACGCATCTATCACCGACCATAACCCTGTACTGCTGTGTCTCAACCTAAAAAAGTATGTCAAGCCACGGTCTTACACTGCTTTAAAGACTAATTACGAAACTCTTGATACTGAAATGAGAACTACGAATTTCCAATCAATTTACCAACTTACCGATGCTAATGAAGCGACAAAAAGTTTAGTCACCATTCTCGGTAGACTTATAAATACTCATACTTCTATAATTAAGCTTCCAAATAATAAACGTCTTCTCAAGCCGTGGATGACCGTTGGTATGCTCCGCTGTATGCGCAATAAAGATGCAATGCATAAAAAACTCAAGCTATCTCCAAACAATACCATATTAAGTATTACATATAAAAGATACAGAAATTACTGCACAAAAATCTTAAAAAAACTAAAAAGAGACTTTGACAGGCGAGAATTGAGTGAGGCTTCAAAAGACAACAAAAAAATCTGGAAGGTGATAAAGAGAGTAACTAATACTAACAAGCCGAATACACCCAACACCGATTTGTTGACTGCATCTACTTCACCTCAACTATCGGTTGACATGGTAAACGATTTTTTTGCCAATATAGGCAGGAAACTTGCTGATAAGTTTTCATTTCCACCCGGTAGTCACAAAACGCCTACAGACGTTACCTCTACTTTTTCGTCTGTACAATCCTTCGTCATGTTAGACACCGACGAGACAGAGGTTGAGGAATTAATGATGTCACTAAAAACAGATTCTGCTGTTGGCTGGGACAATATACCAACAAAATTTCTTAAGCGCTATTCTCTGACACTAGTCCCCTTACTCACACATATTTTTAATATTTGTCCCCATACAGGCACTTTCCCCTCGTACTTCAAGAAGGCGATCATACACCCGATTTACAAATCTGGGAGCAGAAAGTGTGTTAATAACTATCGTCCAATTGCAGTGTTACCTTCCATTTCCAAAATTCTAGAACGGTTAATTAACAAAAGACTAGTGAAATATCTGGAAGATAAAATGCTTTTTTCTCCCAACCAGTTCGGTTTTAGGCGCAACAAATCTACGAGCTGTACTGTAGTTGACCTAATTGACTATGTTACCGGAAATATTGACAAGAAAAAGAAAGTATTGTCAATATTTCTGGACCTGAAAAAGGCGTTCGATACGGTTTCGATTCCTGACTTGTTAATAAAGCTGGAGGAGATTGGGATTCGTGATCAATCACTTAACATATTCAGGGACTACCTTCAAAACAGAACTCAGTGTGTAAAAATACAAAATTATCTCAGTAAAGAACTGCCAGTGACTTTCGGCGTGCCCCAAGGCAGTGTGATTGGTCCAACCCTATTTCTGATTTACGTAAACCAACTCTGTGATCTGAAATTGGGAGATGGAAAAATTATTGCGTTTGCTGACGACACCGTCCTTACCTTCTCTGGTGACACTTGGAACGATACTTTCAATACAGCTCAAAAAGGACTTAATAGTGTCCTAAAATGGCTCAACACACACACACTTACAATCAACACCGACAAAACTAAAATTCTTACGTACAGCTTACGAAATTCCACTCAACCTCCAGATTCGTACGCCTTGGTAGCGCACTCATGTTTTCTGTCTGGCAATGTGACATGTACCTGCCCTAAATTAGAGCGTTGTCGAGCTATCAAATATCTCGGAGTAACTCTTGACGATGGCCTGAGCTTTTCAGTACATATAGATTTACTAACAAAAAGAATCAGAAAGCTCATTTTTGTCTTTAAGACTCTTCGCCACATTGCAGAAGCACAAATAATCAGGTGTACATATTTTGCTCTTTGTCAGTCTCTTTTAACGTACTGTGTTTGCGTTTGGGGAGGTGCCCCCAAAACGGTGCTGTTGAAGCTAGAACGAGCTCAGAGAGCCGTGCTGAAAATTAGTACCTTTCGGTCCATCCTCTTCCCAACTGAAGAACTGTACAGGAACTGTGAAGTCCACAAACAGTTACAGTCAGACAATTATTTGTGCTAAACACAGTACTACATCAGCACCAAAAAACCTCCTATGAAAAAATCACCACAAGACGCAAAGACAAGGTATGCCAACACTTCCGATGTCAATACTCTTTTACAAGAAAATTTCCCTGTTTCCAAGGTCCTCATCTATACAATAAACTCAACAAAATATTAAACTTTTATTCACTACCTAAATTGTCACTTAAAAAGAAGCTACATAATTGGCTACTAACTCTCAACTACAACAATACAGAATAGTTATTGATGACTCAAAATAGCTCCGTTAAAACCTTTCCTATCACAATCGCTCATCACAACCCTTACCCACAAACATAGAAAATACTCACTATACACTCAGAATACATACAAACAGACTCACAAACAGACACACACTCACAACCACACATACACACACACGCACTCATACACACTACACTGCTCCACTCATTTCATAATTGCTATTATTTCCTTTTGTAAATAATTTATTTGTTTGTGTACCTACTCAAAGCAAAAAATACGCTATAATCATAATAAATTATTCGTATGCTTACAAAATATATATGTAACTACCCAAATGCAATATTAAGAAGGGGTCCTTTGTGGGCAACCGCCCACAAAGGGCCTCATCGTAAGGCTTAAGTCACCCAAAGAGCAATGGAGAGGGCTTTGCTCGGATTTTCCTTGCGTGATCGAATCAGAAATGAAGACATACGTAAGTGGACCAGGTTTACTGACATAGCCCCAAGAATTTCCAAACTTTAGTGGCAGTGGGAAGGGCACATTGCTCGCAGAAGTTCTGGAGTGGCGGACGCGTACCAGAAGACGTTGCGTTGGAAGGCCTCCCTCTAGATGGAGCGATGACCTGTTTAAGGTTGTGGGAATCCGACGGTTGCGAAACGCACAGGACGGATCAGAGTTGCGACACTTTCGGAAGGCCTATGTCCAGCATTGGACATCTTTCTGCTGAAATGTTGATGATGATTCTAACAGAAGTATAACTCAATATTATTTTCTCAATTCTTTTTAAATTTCGTTTAACGATAATATAGTTGTATCCGCAACTCCACGACCAAGCGCGTATTTTGCGTACGGGTGGGAATTAACCAACTAATTAATTGACTATAATATAATAGCACCATCAAATATTTTTGCGAAACAAGCAGTCCAAATTTTGAGTCTATAAAATAAAGTGCAATTAGGTAATGCTCATTGCAAACAGTTTTATAAAACAAAGAAAGCATAGTGTTTGTATGAAAGTAGATAATTTTCTTGAAATAATATTAATATTTATTGGGACTGAAGTTGCTGTACAATGTGCAAGATGGTTTTTATGAATAGCTCTATGCTAATGTTCATGAAGTAAGAAAATTCGTAGTGGAATGAAATTGTTTTCTCTTCATCGCAATTCATAAAGCACACATGCAAGTAATAATAATAATAATAGTTTATTTGCATAACAAGTTTTACATTTTACATTAAACACATGGTAGTACATAACATTAGTCAAGTTGCACATTAGTGTGGCGACACCAACACCCTTACTAAGTTGACAAGACAACTTGTGTTAAAGATGCTGGGCCCGACCCTTAAGTAGATGCTTCTTAATATTGCATTTGGGTAGTTACATATATATTTTGTAAGCATACGAATAATTTATTATGATTATAGCGTATTTTTTGCTTTGAGTAGGTACACAAACAAATAAATTATTTACAAAAGGAAATAATAGCAATTATGAAATGAGTGGAGCAGTGTAGTGTGTATGAGTGCGTGTGTGTGTATGTGTGGTTGTGAGTGTGTGTCTGTTTGTGAGTCTGTTTGTATGTATTCTGAGTGTATAGTGAGTATTTTCTATGTTTGTGGGTAAGGGTTGTGATGAGCGATTGTGATAGGAAAGGTTTTAACGGAGCTATTTTGAGTCATCAATAACTATTCTGTATTGTTGTAGTTGAGAGTTAGTAGCCAATTATGTAGCTTCTTTTTAAGTGACAATTTAGGTAGTGAATAAAAGTTTAATATTTTGTTGAGTTTATTGTATAGATGAGGACCTTGGAAACAGGGAAATTTTCTTGTAAAAGAGTATTGACATCGGAAGTGTTGGCATACCTTGTCTTTGCGTCTTGTGGTGATTTTTTCATAGGAGGTTTTTTGGTGCTGATGTAGTACTGTGTTTAGCACAAATAATTGTCTGACTGTAACTGTTTGTGGACTTCACAGTTCCTGTACAGTTCTTCAGTTGGGAAGAGGATGGACCGAAAGGTACTAATTTTCAGCACGGCTCTCTGAGCTCGTTCTAGCTTCAACAGCACCGTTTTGGGGGCACCTCCCCAAACGCAAACACAGTACGTTAAAAGAGACTGACAAAGAGCAAAATATGTACACCTGATTATTTGTGCTTCTGCAATGTGGCGAAGAGTCTTAAAGACAAAAATGAGCTTTCTGATTCTTTTTGTTAGTAAATCTATATGTACTGAAAAGCTCAGGCCATCGTCAAGAGTTACTCCGAGATATTTGATAGCTCGACAACGCTCTAATTTAGGGCAGGTACATGTCACATTGCCAGACAGAAAACATGAGTGCGCTACCAAGGCGTACGAATCTGGAGGTTGAGTGGAATTTCGTAAGCTGTACGTAAGAATTTTAGTTTTGTCGGTGTTGATTGTAAGTGTGTGTGTGTTGAGCCATTTTAGGACACTATTAAGTCCTTTTTGAGCTGTATTGAAAGTATCGTTCCAAGTGTCACCAGAGAAGGTAAGGACGGTGTCGTCAGCAAACGCAATAATTTTTCCATCTCCCAATTTCAGATCACAGAGTTGGTTTACGTAAATCAGAAATAGGGTTGGACCAATCACACTGCCTTGGGGCACGCCGAAAGTCACTGGCAGTTCTTTACTGAGATAATTTTGTATTTTTACACACTGAGTTCTGTTTTGAAGGTAGTCCCTGAATATGTTAAGTGATTGATCACGAATCCCAATCTCCTCCAGCTTTATTAACAAGTCAGGAATCGAAACCGTATCGAACGCCTTTTTCAGGTCCAGAAATATTGACAATACTTTCTTTTTCTTGTCAATATTTCCGGTAACATAGTCAATTAGGTCAACTACAGTACAGCTCGTAGATTTGTTGCGCCTAAAACCGAACTGGTTGGGAGAAAAAAGCATTTTATCTTCCAGATATTTCACTAGTCTTTTGTTAATTAACCGTTCTAGAATTTTGGAAATGGAAGGTAACACTGCAATTGGACGATAGTTATTAACACACTTTCTGCTCCCAGATTTGTAAATCGGGTGTATGATCGCCTTCTTGAAGTACGAGGGGAAAGTGCCTGTATGGGGACAAATATTAAAAATATGTGTGAGTAAGGGGACTAGTGTCAGAGAATAGCGCTTAAGAAATTTTGTTGGTATATTGTCCCAGCCAACAGCAGAATCTGTTTTTAGTGACATCATTAATTCCTCAACCTCTGTCTCGTCGGTGTCTAACATGACGAAGGATTGTACAGACGAAAAAGTAGAGGTAACGTCTGTAGGCGTTTTGTGACTACCGGGTGGAAATGAAAACTTATCAGCAAGTTTCCTGCCTATATTGGCAAAAAAATCGTTTACCATGTCAACCGATAGTTGAGGTGAAGTAGATGCAGTCAACAAATCGGTGTTGGGTGTATTCGGCTTGTTAGTATTAGTTACTCTCTTTATCACCTTCCAGATTTTTTTGTTGTCTTTTGAAGCCTCACTCAATTCTCGCCTGTCAAAGTCTCTTTTTAGTTTTTTTAAGATTTTTGTGCAGTAATTTCTGTATCTTTTATATGTAATACTTAATATGGTATTGTTTGGAGATAGCTTGAGTTTTTTATGCATTGCATCTTTATTGCGCATACAGCGGAGCATACCAACGGTCATCCACGGCTTGAGAAGACGTTTATTATTTGGAAGCTTAATTATAGAAGTATGAGTATTTATAAGTCTACCGAGAATGGTGACTAAACTTTTTGTCGCTTCATTAGCATCGGTAAGTTGGTAAATTGATTGGAAATTCGTAGTTCTCATTTCAGTATCAAGAGTTTCGTAATTAGTCTTTAAAGCAGTGTAAGACCGTGGCTTGACATACTTTTTTAGGTTGAGACACAGCAGTACAGGGTTATGGTCGGTGATAGATGCGTGAATTACTATGGTGAGTGCTGACAGGTTAGATTTGAGCATGATGTGGTCAAGACAGGCATTCTCTCGAGTGGGAAGTGCATGAGCTGGTAGCAGGCCATGAGAAGCTATGAGATCAAGATAGTCAGAGATTTGGTTGGAAGATATAGTACTGGCGATATCGAGGTTTATGTCTCCAACAATAGTTATGGTTTTATATGATTTCAGGCTTGTCAAAAGAGAGCCAAGAGATTGTAGGAAATTACTTAAGTCTCTAAAAGATGGTGATCGATAAATGCATATTATTGCCTTATCGGAGCCAATTCTTAGCACTAGACAACTGGCGTCCAACAAGTCAGGCTCCTCGACCGTGTAATTTTCTATATTTTTAACATAAAGGACTACACCATCGTTCTGATTGTAGGTTTTTTTTTTGTTTGATGATAAGTATAGTTATTGATAGATGGGATTGTATCATTACAACGTTTCAGCCAGCACTCAGTCAGAACTAGGATTTCACAGTCAAGGTTTATTCTAGAAAGGAGGGTTAAGAAAGAGTCGAAATTTGCATGAATAGAACGAATGTTCTGGGTAATTATCTTTAATTGCTTGGAAGGGTTAGTGACATAACTAGCGCATTCTTCAGGGTTACAATTTAGTGTAGTAGAGACTGAGAGCTGATCAATATTGCTGATAATTTCATTTACATTATCCATTGTTAAATTGTAGTTGTAATTGAGACGTCATTATGGGATCTGTACATAGTTTATGTACCTTACTTATCGCTGAGACATAAGAATAACAGTGTAAATAAGACTCGCTCAGTGTCGTTGAAGGTAGAGTGGTAGTGTTACATTGAAGTGTAGTGTTGGAATGAGATAGTATTAGGATGTGTTTGTATGAAGAGTGATTGTACTTGTGGAGTATTGGATTGCAAGTGTAGATGAGTTGAGTGCGAAAAGGTTGTTTTAGGTTAGTATAGGTATTGTTGTATACATTCGGATTAAAATTATACACATGTAGCATGTAAAAATGTTGGAGGTAGGAGCTTACAGATAGCACCCATGTAGAATCTAGTCATTCTTGTCTTAGTTTTTCAATGTGAGCTTCACTTCCAACAAGCACCGCCGACTGTCCTTCTGTTTTTCGTATGAGTACCCTTCCGCGAGAAATCCAACAAAACTTGAACTGCTTTTCTTTGCAAAACTCGCGTGCCAAATAGAAAAGTTTCCTGGTGCTATTAGTTAAGTCTTCTCCTATGTAGACCGCATTGGTGGTGCCGCTTAATCCAAAGTGGGAGGTGTTCAGTTTTTGAGTTGGCTTCGAGTTGTTGTGACGTCTGACAGAGTTGAGAATCTCTTGTTTGGTTGCGATAGTGTTGAGTTCCATAATAATTGGTCTATTTGCTCCTTTCTTGCCAGGGACGCGGTATATGTGACGTATGTCACTTGATTGGAGGCCAAAGTTAAGGGCGCTTGACAAGTTATTCACTATCTGGATCATGTCAGCAGTGGTTTCGTTTTCTTTAGATGGCAGGTTCCTAATTTCCACATTATTTTTCTTCATATTGTATTGTAGGTCTTCCACCTTCTCTTCTAGTGATGATATGTATATAATGTTATCTTTGCACTGCTTTTCTAAGTTCTGTATCCTTTTCTGCATATCCTCATACTGTTGAGAGATGAATTGTAGGGAATTCTCAAAATCAGATGTTGTTTTTTGTAATTGTGTTAATGACTTCTCCATTTTTACAAACTTGTGGTCTTGCTCAGTGGTCTTGCTCAGTGTTCCAAGAACTTAACATTTGTTTAATTTCGTTTTTGAACGCAAGAAAGTCTTCCTTGGTGATAGTTACATCATCGTGCTTACGCTTGGGCCGTGCGGTCACATATGCAGGTTGTGTTGATGACTGAGTTTTTGTCAAATCAGAGTCAGAGACAGCCTTAGTGGGTGATGATCGCAACATCTCTTCAACTTGTGTTTATTAGCAATATGCGTTCAATCCAATTTGCTAACAGTGTTTTTGCAGGCGTTTTAGTGATGTCGCTTCGGTGATGGGCGGGTCTAAAAAATCCAGTACTGAGGGGTGGAGCTTACCGCGCGGCCGTTGATGGTGAGTCACCTCTGCGGTGGCTATGCGCTCCTGGTACTTGAGTCGATTTTTGTAGATTTAAAATATTACTTTCAGACTTATTCAAATAATTTATTTAATATATTAATAGATTTACGAACACAGAATTCACGTCCACACGCTATCGCGGTCCAGGGGGAAGGGGGAAGGGGGGGAAGTACATGTTTAATAACTCACCCTTACACACTACAGGTTTTGGAAATACGTTTAATGTGCGTACAGCTAACGAATGGAATTCCTCGCTGAAGTATGTGTTTCCTAATAGCTAAAATTTGGGACTCTTTAAGTCAAGAGTGAATAAGTTACTTCTAGGCAAGTGCGTTTCACCGCCGACAGGCGAGGTAGTGGTCAAATGCGAGCCTACCAATAATTAAAAAAACCTAGATTTGTAGCTTTTAGCGGTCACCGATACTGTTCTGTAATCACGGAAGGGATGGGTAGGGTTATTATAACTTCTGCCACTTTATTGGTTTCAAACGAAGCATCGTTTTTTATAATTAATTAATATATTGGAGTACCTTCTAAAATGCTGCAAAAATTTTAACGTGTAAATTCCCTTCCTAAAGTTATGTTTCTGTTCACCTCGTTTGACGGTACCAGGTGCTACAGTGACCACACAAAAAGGTACTGTGAGACTATCAGCAGTGGGCACTTGTGAGTTTACGAAGAAAATTTATTCTAAACGTCTGCAATTTTATTATCTGTGCGTAGATCCTACGCGAAACCGTATGAATATAAGTTAGGTAAAAGTTGGTAAACGTCATTCCGTTTCTGGACCAAAAACTAAATCGTGGGTTGTAAATTTCTAAGCATACTTGCCTCAGTAAATGAGCTATCATTAATTTAATTACCTGTCAAATACAAGGAGTTTGTTGTGTGAATAATCTCTTACTTTGGGTAGGTTTATGATAGATGTAGGTAAGTACGTAGAATATTTATCACGAGATGGCGGCGCTCCATGTTTCATGCGCTCCAGTCGTGTACGGCCGCCAAAGGTGACGGGATAAGTTATGCGGGCCAATACCTGGCCAGTGAAGCGTGGGTGATGAACGACGCAAGTGCCCAGTACCCCAGTCAAAGGTAGTTTAAGACCACAGTGCGGTTTTAGTCATAATGAGCCAGAAGACATTTTTGTCGCACAAAGCAGAACGTAGAATTCATGAAATTAATCTACTTCTGTTGTAATTTTAAGAGGATACTTTGCCTATTTTGCACACTTTTTCTTTAAGATATAGTTAAACGCTTTTTTCATAAAACGTTTCAATTTATCTTGACATTTACAAAGCTTCTATTCCATAATCTAGTATATGGTTTCTGATTACTTTAATCAAATCAACAGGTGGCGGCACCCCAGTTTCAGTAAATTTCCAAACTATGGCATATTTAATTGGTTAGGATGAATAATTGAAAAAGTATTTTACATACCTTTGTCCTCAGAAGTTCTAGTGTTCCCAATTATTTTTTTGTCCCTTTTTGCTTGTGCCTAAACAAGCCTTTGATAAAAATAATGATGTTTCCCAAGTTCGGTGAAAATAAGTATTTTTTCCGAATGTTTGAACAATAACGCCAGAACAGGTATTCAAAAATCCAATGTAAACAAGATTGGCAGTGCTTAAAGTACTTTTTGATTGAGAACTTTCTCTTTTTTAAAGGACTGTTGTGACGTTTTATGTTGTTAAGTAGAATCCTGAAGATATATAAATATCAGGTATGTATATAGTCAAATATAAATGCGAAAGACTAGTTAAAACATATTTATTTTATTAATTACACGTGTGTTCAGCATGAGCGTTATAATACGAAGAATAGTTTCATCATCATCAGCCTATTAATGTTCCCACTGCTGGGACACAGGCCTCTTGTTTGTGAGAGGGAATGGGCCGTAATCCACCACGCGGGCCCAGTGTGGGTTGGTGAATGTCACATGTCTTCGAATTTTTCGTTCTAGGACATGCCGCTGTCTCACCATGTTTACCTTCACCGTTTTTAGAGCAGTGGTGCTGAAATAATTTACACAAAGTAAAGCGTCTGCCTGCTATGAGTGGGAGTGGGTTTAACATGAGCATTTAACATCACCTTGGTTTGGACATGTTCATTTTAAGACCCACTCTTTCGGAAGCTTTACTGAGGTCATAGAGCATTGTACTTAGGTCATCATCATCTCATGGTCTCAGCCATGACCACAATATTATTGGCAAACCAAAGTTGAGTGATGTACTCGCCATTGACGTTGATGCCTAGCCCTCTCCAGTCCAGAACCTTGAAGACATCCTCCAGAGCAGCGGTGAACAGTTTCGAAGATATGACGTTTCCCTGTCTCACATCTCGCTGGAGAAGGATAGGTTCCGAGGCCTGATCCTGAACATGGTGACGGACATGGTGGCGTCTTTGTACAAAAACATCAACACCCCAATGTACCGGTAGTCAATTTGGCACCATTGGGCTGCAGTACAGCCCAAACCTCAATCGAATCGAAGTCCTTCTCGTAGTCCACAAACGCTAAGCAAAGAGGCAGATTATACTCTTCGGTCTTCTGTATAACCTGCCGCAGCGAATGTCTAAAGCCTTTTCGGAAACCGGCTTGTTCGGAAAGCTTGAAATCGTAAAACCTGCGTGAGAGACGATTCGTGATGACTCTTGAAATCAGCTTGTAGGAAGCTAAGAAGCTAAGAAGTGAGATGGGCCTATAATTCTTTATCAAGCCATTGTCATCCTTATTGATGAAGAGTACCACCGAAGAAGACTGCACCATGCCTGTGACGTTTTCTCGTCGAGTATGACGGAATCAAACAGCTACTGAAGGGCCTAAAATACCTGATTTCCACTCGTCTTCAAGAGTTTGACCGTAATTACATCATCTCCCGGCACCTTGTTGTTCTTAAGCATATTTCAGCGGATTCCTAATCTCGTACAGGCTGACATTCGGGATGTCTTCGGTTTATTGCCGGGTCAATCTAGCTCTTAGGTCATTTGCCAGATTCGCAACGGATTTATGGATTGACGAATATTTTTTTTTTTTGTGGTGAGAAATAAACATATTTTTATTATTTATTATAATTTTATTCTCTATAAAACTGGCCAGTAGGAGACCCCATTGGTTCCAACGTCTAAATCCAAACTAGTCTGTTACAATAGTTTGAAGAAGTCGAAGAAACTATTGTCCAGCTGTAGGACAACATGTAGAATATCAGAATAACATAAAGGCTAGAATTTACAAAAATAGAACTATCAATTCCATGCGGGTGGAGCTGCGGGCGGAAAATAGTATGTAAGAAGTAGTCATCAAATATAATCATAGTGATGACACGCTGCTAAATACATAGTTGGATAAAATTAAGATAATAAAGTACGTACCCTACTACACGTGCCACTCATTTACCTTTGACAATGCTAATGTCAGAGCGAAACGTTTAAGTTTGCCAAACATGTTCATTTAATTCAACTACTTTCTCGTCGAGTAAAACTTTGGTAAATCTAGCAATCTACGAGGAGGGATCAAAAAGTAGTGAGAATGATATAGAATATAATGACTATTGATAACTTAATAATTTATTTTTCTACATAGTTTCCGAGTCTCTCTACACACCGAGTCCAGCGCTTTTCCAAGGCTTCAATCCCTTTCAGAAAAAAAGTTTTCTCTTGGTCCTGCAAAAAGCACTCCACGGCATCCATCACTTCGTTATCGTCTTCGTACCTGTTTCCCCTTAAGTATTTTTTCATTTTGAGCAACAGATAAAAATCGCTAGCCGCCAGATCTGGTGAATAAGGGGGGTGGTCAACTAATTCGAAGCCAACTTGCTGAATGGCAGCCATCGCAACTACCTGAGCGCGAGTGCGTTGTCGTGATGAAACAGCACGCCCCTTCAAAGTTTCCCTCTCCTTTTTTCTTTGATGGCATTCCTCAACTTGGGAATTAAAGCTGCATAATATTGGCCTGTAATAGTGGTTTCACGCTCCAGGTAATCAATCAACAATATCCCTTCTGAGTCCCAAAATATTGAGGCCATAACCTTGCCCGCCGATGACACGACACGAAACTTCTTCGGGGTCGGTGATGATGGCCGTTTCCATTGCGAAGATTGCTGTTTTGTCTCGGGATCAAAATGATGGACCCATGTTTCGTTAATTGTTACAAAACGAGACAAAAAGTTTTCAGAATCTTTTTAAAACTTGTCCAACAATATCTTCGAAATGTCAAGTCGATTTTGTTTCTGACTGTCGGTTAACATTCTCGGCACTAGCTATGTGACTTTTAAGTTAAAAATTAAAGACTGACTGATTATAATAACGTTTTCTTTATTTTTCGCTCAAAACATAACCCAAGGAAGGAAGTTTCGACCGAAACTGAGACTGTTGCCGAAATTCGGTTTCGGTCGTAAAAACCAGTTTCGGTCGGACACTACAGGATTAGGCAGAGAAATGTAGGTGGAGGCGTACAGTAATACTAAAATAATTGTCATGTGATAGTGGGCGAGCTTATTACCACTAACTGACTGCTACTGAGAAGAGTAGAAAAGAAGTACCACTTGAGAAATTAAATTAAGAAATTATATAAGTCCTTGTAAAGTATTGTTGAGAGCAGTGGTGGCCTAGTGGTATCAGCCGCGACATTTTTTGAAGGTCGTGGGTTCGAGCAGGCAGACGCTTTACTTTGTGTAAATTATTTCAGCACCACTGCTCTAAAAACGGTGAAGGTAAACATGGTGAGACAGCGGCATGTCCTAGAACGAAAAATTCGAAGACATGTGACATTCACCAACCCACACTGGGCCCGCGTGGTGGATTACGGCCCATTCCCTCTCACAAACAAGAGGCCTGTGTCCCAGCAGTGGGAACATTAATAGGCTGATGATGATGAAACTATTCTTCGTATTATAACGCTCATGCTGAACACACGTGTAATTAATAAAATAAGTATGTTTTAACTAGTCTTTCGCATTTATATTTGACTATATACATACCAGATATTTATATATCTTCAGGATTCTACTTAACAACATAAAACGTCACAACAGTCCTTTAAAAAAGAGAAAGTTCTCAATCAAAAAGTACTTTAAGCACTGCCAATCTTGTTTACATTGGATTTTTGAATACCTGTTCTGGCGTTATTGTTCAAACATTCGGAAAAAATACTTATTTTCACCGAACTTGGGAAACATCATTATTTTTATCAAAGGCTTGTTTAGGCACAAGCAAAAAGGGACAAAAAAATAATTGGGAACACTAGAACTTCTGAGGACAAAGGTATGTAAAATACTTTTTCAATTATTCATCCTAACCAATTAAATATGCCATAGTTTGGAAATTTACTGAAACTGGGGTGCCGCCACCTGTTGATTTGATTAAAGTAATCAGAAACCATATACTAGATTATGGAATAGAAGCTTTGTAAATGTCAAGATAAATTGAAACGTTTTATGAAAAAAGCGTTTAACTATATCTTAAAGAAAAAGTGTGCAAAATAGGCAAAGTATCCTCTTAAAATTACAACAGAAGTAGATTAATTTCATGAATTCTACGTTCTGCTTTGTGCGACAAAAATGTCTTCTGGCTCATTATGACTAAAACCGCACTGTGGTCTTAAACTACCTTTGACTGGGGTACTGGGCACTTGCGTCGTTCATCACCCACGCTTCACTGGCCAGGTATTGGCCCGCATAACTTATCCCGTCACCTTTGGCGGCCGTACACGACTGGAGCGCATGAAACATGGAGCGCCGCCATCTCGTGATAAATATTCTACGTACTTACCTACATCTATCATAAACCTACCCAAAGTAAGAGATTATTCACACAACAAACTCCTTGTATTTGACAGGTAATTAAATTAATGATAGCTCATTTACTGAGGCAAGTATGCTTAGAAATTTACAACCCACGATTTAGTTTTTGGTCCAGAAACGGAATGACATTTACCAACTTTTACCTAACTTATATTCATACGGTTTCGCGTAGGATCTACGCACAGATAATAAAATTGCAGACGTTTAGAATAAATTTTCTTCGTAAACTCACAAGTGCCCACTGCTGATAGTCTCACAGTACCTTTTTGTGTGGTCACTGTAGCACCTGGTACCGTCAAACGAGGTGAACAGAAACATAACTTTAGGAAGGGAATTTACACGTTAAAATTTTTGCAGCATTTTAGAAGGTACTCCAATATATTAATTAATTATAAAAAACGATGCTTCGTTTGAAACCAATAAAGTGGCAGAAGTTAAAATCCTAACCAAAGTTTTGTTTCTATTTACCCCTGCATCCTTATTCAATCCGTTTGTAAGTACTTACTTTGCTTTAACGAGTCGAATGATGAATGGTTTTTGCCACAAATTTAAGTTATCATCAGGAATCAGAATAGGCAGCTAATTACCAGTCACGTTAAAAATGTATTCAAGGTCGAATAGAAAAGTCGTCATTATTTTTAATCCCGGGATTATCCCGTCACAATTATTTTTCCGAAATTTTGGAGGCAGTATTTTCCGCTCAACGGTAACTTTGTTTTTGAAGTTTAAATAAATAATTATACTCTTCCTATTCCCAAACTTGGATTTGTCAATATTTCCACAACTGGATGGCTTATGGCTTGGATTATGGCCCAGTCTATTTTTCACACAGTGGAGGACTGTATTCAAGCATTGGGAAGCGTTGTGGACTGATTAGGTATGCTAGGCACTTGTTTACTCAGAAATCTATTGCGAAGCAAACATACAGCAATGAATGTTGGATGGTCTAATTTTTAAAGAAAAACGCTAAATTACGAATACATTTCCATGAAATCACAAAACAATCTATAGGTCTAGGCTTAGACAAGGCACCTGGTTTTGTTTAGGTTTGAAGACGTACAAAGTTCGTGGTTACTTACGTAAGTTTCTGTTTGTTATAGCTAAATAATTTGAGTCAGTAAATAAATGTCTAGACGTTTACCTTGTGATCACATAGCACAAAAGGAAAATAATAATTTGTTTTGGTAAAATCGTAAATAAGTTTAGGACGTACAAAATATTTAAATTGGTTTAATTTTTATCTGTTTGTGAAGTGTGAAGATATTATGACTAGAAATTCAACCCGGCTACTGAAATTGTGATTAACAGAGAAGTAAGGAAGGAGAATACCTGTTATGTAGACCCAAAATAAATTGGCATATCGTCAAGACAATGATAAAATTCCTTTTATGTGTGTTGTCCGTATGGCAAAGACTTCCCCCAGTCTTTTCTGCTCTTCTCAGTTTTGTGCCTTTTGTTCAAACTTTCCCTGCAATCTTTACTTGGTCGTCCAATCCAACCCCAACCAATCTTTTTAACCCCCGCCGGAAAAAGAAGGGGTGTTATAAGTTTCACGTGTGTTGCTGTGTATCTGTGTATCTGTGTGTCTGTCTGTGGCATCATAGCGCCTAAACGGATGAACCGATTTCCATTTAGTTTTTTTTGTTTGAAAGGTAATTTTGTCGAGAGTGTTCTTAGCTATGTTTGAATAAAATTGGTTTAGCCGTTCAAAAGTTATGGGCATTTTACTGTTTGAATCGGAGTGTTTTCGCACGATAAATGCGTCGGGGGTTTTTTAAATTGTGAAATTTTACTTGTGCATTCTCTTTCTCATTTGGAAATCATGTAGTATGTAAGTATTCATAAAAATAAAGCCGTATAAGGATCCACCCACAGCGAAGTCGTGGGCAATAAGATCGTAGGTGATGTGGTATTGGGGTGCATGTTGAAAGCCTCCACGCGGCGCACCCTGGGCAACGTCGGCTTCAGCTGCCCACCTGCTTTGGGTGGGCTGGCGGCTAATTTTCAACACACGAGGAAAGGTCACGGTTCCAATCACAGATCATCCTTGATGGTTTGTGAAGGGAACCGGGCTAGTGACAGGACGCCTACTCCCCCCTCTGCTTACAGAAGGTAGGTCGAGTGGGCGTAGAGAAAGAGGGAGAAACAGGGACCTCACCCTTTAAAGGAAAACTAAAAACTAATAAAAATGGAACAAGACTTTTGCGAAAAACGACCCCAGGTGGGTCCCGACTGCTCAGTGGTCGGGGAGTCCCACCCCGCTTCGGCGGGCTGCCCTCCGTATTCTGGGGTGGGCAACAAACGTCTTCCGTCTGTCTCAGACAAAACCGACAACCACATGCATGAAATACGGACACCGATATTTTTAAATGAAGAGGTGAGTAATGCGGGGTCGGAGTCCGACCCCGAATCTAGCGCAAAAGGCCCACAGAGCTTTGAGCGCGAAGTGGAGGGGGCTGCTGCGAAGAACCTAAGGTTCTTCCGGAAGCGCCCCAAACCGATCCCCAAACGAGCTGGCCTCGGCTCGGAAGATCCCCACCAGTAGGCGGGGTGGGGGCCGAGACAGAGGAGTAGGGAGGGGGCTCACCGCCCAGGAGGCTGCCCATCGAGCCCAGAGGCTTGCCGAGGAGGGGCACCACCCTGGATCGACCAGCCGCAGAGCTGTCCTCTCGGGGTCTTCTGGTGACGAGCTGGACGCCGCTGGTGGCTCCAGCTTGGAGCGAGCGGCCAGGTTCGCAGAGGTCGTGGGAGCCGCTATCCGGGATGTGGCCTTGAAGAGGAACAAATCCTCTAAGGACAAGGCCATATCCGCGGCCACGGCCTCCATTATGGCGGCGGCGGAGGCCAATCGCGTTGTGTCCCATTCGGATGGCATATCCGATATGCGGGCGGAGGTCGCCCGCTTGAAAGCCGACATGGAGCTTCTCCAAAAGGAAAACGAGAAGCTCCGAGCGGACCTAGCCGGGCTTCGAGGGATTGGCCCTCCAGAGATGCCACAGGAAGGGGCGCAGCATGGGCTAGTCCAGCCCGTGCCTACAGAGAACCAGATTCTGAACCTGGTGCGGCAGGAGCTAGCTGCCTTTCAGAGCAGGTTCTCTGCACTGGAGGCCATCGTCCTTCGTCCCCCGCTAACAGCGAGCCAGGCGGCCTTGGGCCAGCGGAAGAAGGTTTCGTTTGCCGCCACCGCAGCTGCCACGGGCTCGTCTAGGCAGCCCAATAATGGAGCCATGCTAGAACCTACGAGGTCAGCTCCGGCGAGATCTGGCAATTCAGCACCCAAAAAGAGCGGAGCGTCTGGACAGGCGGCGAGAGCCCCAGCCCAGGCAGTGAGTCAGCCGCCCCAATTACTTCCGCCATCTGAATCTCCTGCGGCCTACGCCGGATGGCAAGTGGCCGGGCAGAAGCAGAAGGCGGGCAAGGCAGCGAGGGCGGCCAAAAGGAAGGAGAGGCGGAAGCGGCGCAAGGAGCGAAGCGTCGCGGCTAGGCTCCGCGCCCCGGAGTCCGCAGCTGTAGTGATTACGCTACAGCCGGATGCGGAAAAGAAGGGCATGTCCTACCGTGAGGAGCCGTCAAAGCGAGGGCGGCGGTGAACCTAAAGGAGCTCGGCGTCACCGAGGGCATCCGGGTGAGAGTCACCGCGACTGGGGCCCGGATGCTGGTAGTCCCCGGTGCGGCCAGCGGCCCGACCGCTGACGCTCTGGCCGAAAGGCTCAGGGCGACCCTAAATGCGGACGAAGCCCGAGTATCCAGGCCGACCAAGTGCGCTGATATGCGCATTCTGGGTCTGGACGACTCTGTGACGGAGGGACACTTAGTGGCCGCCGTCGCCAGGACCGGGGGATGCTCTGCCGAGCAGGTGAGAGCAGGCACCATACGTCCTGACGTCACGGGAATGCGAGCCGTTACAGTGAGTTGCCCCGTCTCGGCAGCCCTAAAAATAGCTGGGGAGGGCCGAAGGCTCTTGGTGGGCTGGGTTTCCGCGCAGGTGAAACTTTTGGAACCCAGACCCCTGAGGTGCTTCCGCTGCCATGTGGGGAACCACGTGGGAGCTCAGTGCACCTCAGAGGTGGACCGCAGCAATCACTGCTTCCGCTGTGGTCAGCCCGGTCACAAGGCCGGCTCGTGCAATGCAACGCCACACTGCGTCGTATGTGCAGCAGCGGACAAGCCAGCTGATCACCGGGCTGGAAGCAAGGCCTGTGCTCCACCCGTCAAGGCCAGGGGCAGGAGCAAGCCCTCAAACACCGCCGTCACCACCGCAGCCGCCGCCAATGGTGCCGCCACAGCTGTCGTCGTCGCCGAAACCACCGTGCCAGGGGCCTCACAGGGGGCTCAGGAGGAGACTGAAATGGAGTATCAATAATGGCCCCATTACGTCTCCTCCAGGCGAACATCAACCACTGTGCCGCTGCTCAGGATCTATTGCTCCAGAGCATGGCGCAGTGGTCGATTAACATCGCAGTGGTCGCTGAGCCGTATTTTGTCCCGCCCAGGGAAGACTGGGTGAAGGACCTGAGCGGCTCAGTGACCTTAATTTCATCGGCCGCCGCCGGTACCCCGTCCCTCGAGTGTGTCAAGAGGGGACAGGGTTGCGTTGCAGCACGGTTCGGAGAAATTGGCGTGGTAGGTGTATACTTCTCCCCGAACCGAACTCTCACCGAGTTCCACAACTCCCTCGCGGAGATAAAAGTCGTCGTCGTCGGGTATCGCTCCATCCCTGTGCTTGTCCTCGGGGACTTCAATGCCAAGAATGTGGTTTGGGGTTCCCGGTATACGGACACACGGGGCAGGATGGTTGAGGACTGGGCTCTGGAGTCAGGCTTGGTCATCCTCAACCGGGGTTCTGTCCCCACGTGTGTGCGGATGCAGGGTGAATCGGTGGTGGATATCTCATTCGCCAGCCCCACTCTGTTACCGCGTGTAGTCGACTGGCGCGTCATGGAGGAGGTGGAGACATATTCCGACCACCGGTATATCCGGTTCGACGTCTCCACCCAGATCTCGAGCGCGTCGGTCCGACAGACCCCGAGTGGTCCACGGTGGGCGCTGAAACAGCTGGACCGGGAGCTCCTCCTGGAAGCCTCGATCGTGCAGGCCTGCTGACATCAACGCCGAGGCGGAGTGGTTCCGGGAGGCCATGTCCGAGATATGTGACGTGGCAATGCCCCGGGTCCAGCCAGGACGCGCCCGACGCCAGGTGTACTGGTGGTCGCCGGAGCTTACGGCTCTGCGCCAGGCGTGCATTGCTGCGCGACGCCGATACACCAGGCACCGCAGGCTCCGTAACCGTCCTCCGGATACGGAAGCCATTGAGGTGGAGCTGTACGAGGGGTACAGAGCGGCGAGGACTGCCCTCCGAGAGGAGATCAAGTGGGCCAAGGGCTTGGCCCGTGAGGAGTCGCTGGGGACTCTGAACAGGGATCCGTGGGGGCGTCCCTACAAAATGGTGCGGGATAAACTCCGCCCATGGGCGCCCCCGCTGACACAGAGTCTCCGGCCGCAGCTCGTGGAGAGCGTGGTGAGTACATTGTTCCCTTTGCAAGGGGAACATACTCCCCCACCCATGGCCCCACCTCTTGAGGTGCTCAATGCGGACCACTCAACCGACGATGACGATGCTCCGGAGGTGACTGAGGTAGAATTGAGAGTGGCGGTACGTAGGCTGAATGCCAAAAATACCGCCCCAGGACCCGACGGCTTACCTGGGAAAGCCTGGGTCCTGGCCTTGGAGGCTCTCGGGCCTCGACTAAGGGGGCTCCTTAGCGCATGCTTGGAGAAGGGCCAGTTCCCGCTTCGCTGGAAGACGGGGAAACTGGTCCTCATTAAGAAGCCGGGGCGCCCAGCGGACTCTCCGTCCGCTTACCGGCCCATTGTGTTGCTCGATGAGGTGGGCAAGCTCTTTGAAAGAGTTATTGCAGACCGCCTCGTTGGGCAGCTGGTGCGGGTGGGGCCGGATCTGGCGGAGAGCCAGTTTGGCTTCCGCAGGGGGCGTTCTACGGTGGACGCCATCATGCGCGTGCGAGCCCTCACGACGGGGGATGCAGTGGCCCGGGGTGGGGTCGTCTTGGCGGTGTCTCTAGACATCGCCAATGCCTTCAATACCCTGCCCTGGAGTTGCATCAGGGAAGCACTCCGTTATCACCGGATGCCACCCTACCTCTGTCGCGTGGTCGAGGCCTATTTGTCGGACAGGGCCGTCATCTACCCCGGTCACCAGGGAGAGTGGAACCGGCGCGAGATGTCGTGCGGTGTCCCACAGGGATCGGTCTTGGGGCTGCATCTGTGGGACATCGGGTACGACTGGGTGCTGCGCGCCGACCTCCCTAGCGGCGTCAGCGTAATTTGCTACGCTGACGACACGCTGGTCCTGGCGCAGGGGAGGTCGCACCAGGCGGCGGCTGAATAAGCGACACGCGGGGTTGCGACAATCGTTGAGAGGATCCGGCAGTTGGGACTCGAGGTGGCCCTGCACAAGTTCGAGGCCATGTGTTTTCACGGCCCTCGGAACGCACCACCGCCGGGATCCCAAATAACGGTAGGAGGGGTTCACATCGGCGTCAGGTCGACGATGAAGTATCTGGGACTCGTCCTCGACAGCCGGTGGAATTTCGTGGAGCATTTCCGACGTTTGGCTCCCAGACTGGAGCGGGCCGGGGCTGCCCTCAAGCGGCTCCTGCCCAATCTAGGGGGTCCAAACGCCTCCTGCCGGAGGCTCTACGCGGGGGTCGTGCGGTCCATGGCCCTATATGGAGCACCCGTGTGGGCGCGTTCCCTGGGGCGGCGACCAGTCCGCCGTTTGAACGCGTCCCAAAAGGTCATGGCCATCCGGTTGGTCCGGGGATATCGCACGGTCTCCGGTGAGGCGGCGAGCCTCCTTGCCGGATTACCGCCATGGGATCTGGAGGCAAAAGTCCTCGCACACATTTGGGAATGGCGCGAGGAGGCGAAACGCCGGGGCGAAACTCCGTGGCCGCGACAAATCGCGGCTCGGCGGACAGAGCTCCGGCAAGATCTCATGGCGACATGGAGAGAACGACTGTCGCAACCCAGTGCTGGGCACGCCACAATTGCGGCGATAAGGCCCCTCTTTGAGGAGTGGCTTGAGAGGCGCCACGGCATCCTCACCTTCCGCCTGACGCAAGTCCTCACCAGACACGGCTGTTTCGGGAGGTTCCTGTTCAGGATTAGGCGGGAGGAAACGCCCGGGTGTCACCATTGTGTGGATCGCCTGGAGGACACGGTGGAGCATACGGTGGAGATCTGCCCCGCTTGGGCTGGGCACCGCCGTGTCCTCGTGGAGGCGATCGGCGGTGGCAACCTCTCGCGTCCAGCCCTGGTTCAGGCCATGTTACGGAGCGAGAGGGTATGGGAAGCTGTCTCCTCGTTCTGCGAAGCAGTAGTGCTCGCGAAGGAGGAGGCGGAACACGTGAGGGAGACGCAACGGAGACGCCCTCACGCCCCTAGCCACCGCAGGAGACGACCTGGGCGTCGGGAGTCGCAAGCCGATTCCCGGCCACCGTAGGCGCGGGCTTGCGGGCGGCGAGTAATGGGTAGCTCGCCGTTCGGTAAGGACCAGGCCCGTGTCGACGGCGCGTTGTGTTCCACGCGCGCCTCAAAGAGATGTCAGCAGAACTGACGGTGTCCGTGAGGGCCGATGCCTGTCTGGGTCGCGGATAAATTTGAAAAAGAGTTACCGCGGCCCTGGCTCAAGCAACTGCAACTGAAGGAACACGGGTGGGTTTTAGTCAGTAAAAGTCTGACACGCCCTCCCGCCTCACCCAGAGCGGGAGAAGTCATTGGATGATTTCCCACCCCAAAAAAAAAAAAAAAAGAAGGTGATGTGGTATTGAAAGGCTATTTTCCTATACAATACACACTAGATTCCAACCGGATCTTTTAGAAATGTTTAGTGCCTATTGCAGATTGTACGAAGGATCATACAATCGGTCTGCCATACGAACTTTACAAGCTTCGTCTATTTATACTCGTGTGTTATTGGAAACTATTTTATCTCGTGTGATTTTACAAGAGGCTTTAGACTAGAACTAACTAACTTTTGTTTTCTATAACTCCTACACTACACCTACGTTAAGGTACATGTGGTTATTATAAAATCGCTCTTCATGTCTGTCTACTTTCTAACTTCTGTATACTGTCTAACTTAGCAATTGATTTTGACGCGATTTTCACCATAGTCAAGAGAATTTAACCCAAGTTTTCAACTGTAAGCCCGCATATGTACGACTACTGTACATTAATCTTAAATTATTTCGGAATTTTAATGTGTATAGCAGATTAATATTGAACTTAATTTTAGGAAATAAGTTTTAGGAGAGTCGTAAGCGTGCGAAGCAGGGGTGCTGTTACCTAGATAATAATTCATTACTGTATTGATCGGAACGAACGGTAAAGGCCCACGTTAACGTTGAGCAAACCTTACCTAAGCTGTCATAATGTCAAAGCGGTGGATTCCGACTGCTGCCAAATTATTAGGTTTGGATGACACATTAGTGATCGTAATATGATATCACTGAACACCAGCTGACGGAAAAGTGGAACGTGATAATCGCCACGTTGACACCTGCAAATATTTGTTACCAACCGGAAAATTATAGTTGGAGTCACTCTTGTTGTAAAAGTATTTTATGGTTTTCTTTGATGACACAGTTCTTCATGTTGATTCAGGTCAGGCAACCTCCATCCGTTCATCCCACATTTAGTATGCTGGCCAAGGCCTGTATTTTATTTGTTATTTATCTTTCAAAGGACACGACGTGATGACTTGATTGATGAAACTTGCACCCAAAAGTAACTTCCGGACTGTTATACGGACTTTTCTCTTTTTATTTTTAGGTTTAGTTAGTGAGTAGTTTTTGGTTAAAGTGTATATGTTTGTAGTCTTAGTTAATTAAGCATTTTATACACTGTATATACTTGTATCTATGTAAATAATAATTATACTTTTCTCTTTCAGTAAGTAGTCGTAACCAAAGTTAGGGTAAATAAGGAAGTTATTACAACGTAAAACGTGAAGAAAGTATTTTGTTGGCGGAATTTGTCACCGCCTACTTTAAGACGGACAGTGAGTCTAAGTTTACGACTGTGAAGGCGCCAACTTTGAAGAAGACGTAACTAGAATTGGGCATCTGCCCCTAATAAAACAATACGAGTCTTTCAAGAAAAAAAATACTCTATTAAATTGGGTCCAGCGTTATTTTCTCAAACAGGTATTTGAGCCCTGTTTTATTTAAACAATCTTTTATGGAGCGTAAGTATTTCAAACAAACAAAAATAAAGGAAGACAACAAAAACGATTCAAACTTTTTTAACACGTCAAAACAGAACATTTTCAGAACACACTCTACGACTAAAAATGTTAATTGAATCGAGATAAAACATTACCGAAAGATCAAAGTTCAAATCTTTATCTTCAATATTTTTTCTTATGGAAACATATGGAAATATTGAAAAAGATTTTCTTATTAATCTCAAGTGATCTAATTCAAGGTTTTGTATTATAATTAAACATTAAATTTATTGACTTATTTTTTTACAAAGCTTCTTATTATCGAGTCGTTGGAAAAGTCTTTCAATATTCTGATCCACGTAGGTGGTCATGTTAATAGCAGCATCAGTGGCTGTTAGCGACGCGAACTTACTTTGCTTAAAGGAAATATAAATTGTACTGTTTGTTTTGAATATTGGTAAAATAAAACCTTAGTTGTCCATTTGTTTAATATGTGAATGACATATTTTGTAATTTTTGTGTTTATTTCTTGTAAATAAATATGAAGACGGAAGAGGGTTAGCATTCGGTGCTGTCCGCAGTCATTGAAGGGTTGGCGGGGCGCGGGAGGGGTACGGCCGCTCGCGCCGCGCGTCTTTCTTTGCGCAGTTTTTCAGTTGTTCCCGACCGTCATTGAGAGCGGTCACGTCTGTTTTGGCTCCTACGGGCAACCACCAGATGCTATGCTTTCTCCTGCCTTCCATTGTCTACTGAAGTCTTGCATTTTGAATCCTTCTACCCTTTCCGAGTCTCCGATTGGCTACAGTGGCGTTAATCAGGTCTTCTAAAGTGCACGTATATGAGCAATTGGTACTGCACTCACATCTGATAAATCTTTGGGTGATTTTCTAGTTCACTACTGTTTTTGGCGAGGCTAGCCGCATGTGATTAATAACTACACCAAAACTAATTTTAACTAAGTTATAATTAATATGGCGGCTATGACATCGATCATAATACCTGAAGCTAAATTTACCTGAAACGCAAAGTACGTAAGTGCGGTGCGCCTGAAAACTAACCTGGGGTCAGGATAAACTTCAACCCAGACCTAGTCTCATAATGGTCCGACTTGTTTGGCGCTTACCACAGAACAGATAAACGAGGTTAGAAGGGCCTTGTGGGCGGGGCGGGCGCGCCGCTCATATAAGTGAACGCTCTTATGTCGACCGAAATTAGCGTCACCGGCCAACAGTCACGCTCATATTGTGACAACGTACGACGCTCCGCGAAAAAAAGAATTATGCCGTCTTGCGCTATCATTACGTGCCGGAAAAGCTGAAGAAGCCAGGTGTGTAGTGTCACTCGTTCCACTAGAATCCCCTATTTCAGTCCCCCAGGGGATTCTACTGCACTCAATGTTCCACTACGATCCCCTATGCAGGGGATTCTTTAACTACTAATAAGTTATTTTCCTTTAAAGTCCCTTCTTAATAAAAAAGCCACCTATAAAATAACAATATGTAATACATAGAATTAAAAATCGGTCTACAGAGAGGATTACAATGACGTAAATAAATATTTCTAAAACAAGTTAGATGTTGAAAAAAAGCACCAAAAGCGTTGAAGAATTTCGCAAGTTCGACTAGTGCAGCATCTCGGTGGCGTTGGGTTCGAGTCCCACCTAAGGCGTACGGTTTTTTTCAACGTTTAACTACTTCTACTTAAAAAAAAAAACTAGGTCATTGGTCCTTTTAGTGGGAGGCCTTCAAACGCATCATCTTTCGGTTCGCGGTCGCCATTCCAAAACTTTTCGGCCCCATCGGCCATCCGTTCTGCGAGCAGCAATGTGTCCTGCCAATGCGAACCGGAAGACGATGCGTTGGAAGGCTTCCCACTGAAAGGACCGATGACCTAGTTTTTTAAGTAGAAAAGGTTTTTTTTTTATATTTTGCGTTTATCTTAAATAAGTTAAACATTGAAAAAAACCGAAAGCCTTAGGTGGGACTCGAACCCAACGCCACCAAGACGCTGCACTAGTCGAACTTGCGAAATTCTTCAACGCTTTTAGTACTTTAATAAAAAAATTACGTCATCGGCCCTCTGTAGACCGATTTAAAATTCTATGTATTACATACTGTTATTTTATAGGTGGCTTTTTTATTTAGAAGGGACTTTAAAGGCATATAACTAATTAGTATTTATAGAATCCCCTGCATAGGGGATCGTAGTGGAACATTGAGTGCAGTAGAATCCCCTGGGGGACTGAAATAGGGGATTCTAGTGGAACGAGTGTGTAGTGTAGCCCGAGAAGGGATTTCTTTTCACTGATAAGTCCTAAAATCTTATAATACGAATGTTATTTGTAATTATTACAACAGTATTATGTAATTTGCAGACAAAAACGACACAATCGCAAACCGGTGCAAAATTATACATAGCTTGCAATGCATGGGTACCATCTTGTACTACGCGAGCGATCGTGTAATGTATTGCGTTCATTGCGAGAGTCACGTATGCCGTGCCTATGCTTGAATGCCGCGAAATTCCGCGTATCGATATTGTTGTACAAAGTTGTAAACACTGTCGATATTACGAATATATTCAAATGATTATTATCAGTTTATTGTAATTAAAATACCTTTGTTTATTACCACCAATTATTGTTAATTGTGGTTATCAATATAGTTTCTTAGTGGGGTTTTCGTCTAATTTCCCCCTTAATTTGACATTATTATGTATTTAGAAGGTCCACACTATTCATGCCCCATCGCCCTCCCGATATTATAGCAAAGAATTGCATCAAATAACAAAAAAAATAAGTATTACAGTAATTATATCGATAATCGACCTTTTGGTCACCGTAACATGTATGAGAAATAAATTGCTTTTGCGCGTGTGTGAGTGCATGTCAAGTACAGTGTTTGCGTTAGTGTGCCAATCAATAGTAAGCTCGCGATCTAAGTGCGTGTAGTTTATTTGTGTGCGAAATGCGTGTAGGTACGTATGGGACTCTTGCTTGTAGTAAAGTTAAAGAGTGGGAGACAAGCGGCGACACGCGTTCTAATACAAATCAGGAACTATTTCCTTTCTAATCTCTTTTATCTGTTCTGTGGCGCTTACCAACAGTTCTCGCAAATAAATTGTCCCTTTCGGGCAAAGGTAAGACTATGCCAAGTATTTTCTTTTGCACAGGACTAAACGGGTGCCCCTTAAACCTGGTTTCTCAAGTGACAATTCGAAGGTAAGAGATTTCACACTCTAATGACTAGAGATAACTTGTTTACAATCCTGAAAGGTTACATAATATAATATCTAAACGTCTTCTAACTATTAACGAGATAACTACGGTCAAAATACCTACGGTTTAAAATCTCTAAAGATCGTTTCACAGATGTTTGTAATAACTAATGAAAGAAATACATAAAGTAGAATTCACCTACGGTTTTTCAAATACTATTAATTAACCTAATTGAAGTAACGGTCGATTCACCTACTGTTTGCCGCCATTTTGTATGTCGGTGCCCTAATATGACTTATCATTCATTCCGTTCCTCTTGTAGTTCATGATACTTCATGGTTAAAATAGGTCAAATCTGTTCCAAAACCGAATCGGGGCACCCCAACTTCACGTAGTCTTTTGGCTGCTAGCTCTAGAGTGTGAATATGAAAAACTGAGGTGCGAAGGGAGAGCAACCTCCTCCCGCTGTAACAAAGCATAGGTGCCTATCCTTTGTTACGTAAGGGCGAAGGGGTTGCACTTCCCGCAGCACCGCAGACGATGCAGAAATTGTAGGCGAGTAGTCCATTAGGTATTTCATACATATTTGGAATATCCAATACTTTTCCTAAAAAAATCATTGGATTAATCGTTCGTTAGTGCGATTAATTTTAGTTTAATCAATATTAAGGAAGTAAAACAGTACTTGAGTCAGCCAATATGCATTATGATCATAATGTGAATTAACCGTAGTTATCTCGAAAATTGTTAGAATACGTTTAGATATAATACTAATTATGTAACCTCCTGAAACAGGGTCTGAGTGTTTATTTTAAAAGTAAAGGTAAAACTCTTTAACGGTATAATTCTATTGTTTATCGTTTCATTTAACGCAATAGCAGTAGAACAATAGATATTCACATCAGGTTCAAAAAATATTTTCTCTTGCATTGTTTAAAAACTGGTGTTTTATTATTCGATAAAAATAAAAATCGTTAACGGTAACTATTTATGATTGACCCCTTACTGAAGTACAGGCAAAATTTATACATTGAATTTCGATTTATAAAGTTCGAAACTGTCCAACAGCGTTACGTAGTTTGATTAATTTGCTCCCGGAAATATTCTGTGAAAGTGCAGAAGCCGTACTACAAAGTCACCATCATGAAACCGCTATGAAAAAGGCATAGTGCTTTTCGTCCTGTATTCCTCCGTCGCTCTCACAGTGGAACCATCGTAGTACCAACCACTTCAGAGTAAGGCCTCAGTTTATTACCCCATTGATATTGGCTATGTATCTAGGTCGAACACGTGACGTTGACAATCGATTAAGCTTCGAAACATAGAATTTTAGTGTTGGAAACTGTTTCATGTCATGAGACATGGCAATGACAGTTGTCGTTCTACCATTCGGCTGAATACACGTAATACAAATGAGTGTTTTTGTTGGTGATGTACACCCGGTGATACACAACGCTGCGGTATGCGGAGCAGGACACATCATACCTTTGTGAGTGCCGATCAAGAGACCAGAGCTTAAAGAGGATATCCGCGCCCTACCTTTTCTTTCCCTACACTTATATTCGTTTGTCCCTAGACAAACGGTAATTCTATCAGTGAAAACGGATCAGGAAATTTTGTCGCAAAGTCAAAAATGTATACAGCTAACAAGCGCTTCCGAAATGTTACGTGATTAATCATATTTTTTAAACTTTTTACCTTTGTCATCGCTAATGCAATGTCACTTTGTCCTAGCCTTTCCTAATTAATGCGATTCAATCTTATTGAAAACTAAAATAAGTTATAAGGTCAGAAGCTCTAGTGAAGTGACATAGATGTCAAAAAGTATGGAATTGTATCATGTGATGTTGTCATGTGATAAATCCTTTTAATTTTGGCATTTCAACAATCGCAATCGCTGATAGAATTAAATTTTGTGTAGGACTTCTGGTTACTAATAAAAAAGTAACTTACCTATCAACAGTGATAGCAACCAACGTGAACACTCCGGCTGACACAGTTAGGTTCGCGGTGAAGTTGCTCGCAGTACAAGTCACTGCCCCGAAGGGCCAGTCGGCAGTGACAAGGAATATGAAGTTCGGAGCTCCGTTCAAGGTCGCCATCAGCAGGTCTGCGATGGCAAGGTTCACGAGGAAGCAGTTGGTCACTGTCCTCATACGACGGTGGGCTGTTGACAAGAAAAAAATATAAAATAAGAGATCCCCTGGCGACCCACTGACCGATCATTTACAAAAATCACTAGTGGGCTATAAAATCACATAAAGTCTATGATCAGTAACATTTTTCACTGTCAATAATGTTTGGCTAGAGAAAAAAAACCAAAAAGCAAGTACGGAAAAAATAACCATATTATGAGAGCTGATTTCCGATCGGAACTGATGTTCCAGTTCACGTGGCAAAAAGAACAACACAGAAACCTAATTTTAATTGTTATTTTAAGAAGCAAATTCCTATAACACACTTGTTGCTGCATAATGCAAAAGTCAAGGCCTTACTTTGTTGGTCACAATTTTGTTAAATTTGCACACCCAGGCGATAGGACTATTGCTACGTCTCAATCAAACGCTGTCTATGTGTATCCTTCATCGAAGTTGTCTATAGACTTTCATCATAATGGCAGCTGGTGCAACAATCAAACAGTCAAGACAAGGGTCACAGTGCATACAGCCTTGCTAAACACAACCAACCTCCAACCTTAGACAAATCTCGACACTGTTAAGCTGTTGCTTATTGTCGTTTATTATTGCCTGTTCTTTATTCAAACGGCTTAGCCTTTCTTTTTTTTTTTTGGATGGGAAATCATCCAATGACTTCTCCCGCTCTGGGTGAAGCGGGAGGGCATGTCAGACTTTTACTGACTAAAACCCAATGCCAATAAAGAATTTATCATTATATCTTGAGTGCAATTGAGATCTTTGGTTCCCAGAATTTTTTTTTTTCACTTCTACTTTGTAGCCCTCAACTAACTGATAGTAAAGAATAATTAAGTTTTTTTTTTATTTGTATTATCCTACCGTACCGTTCCGTAACCATTGCAATTCCTGAAAGCCAGATCAGAAAAGCGCCGAAATATTGAAGCTTGACGAAGTCCCAAAGAATGAATTCAACTGTCTTGGATCTCGCAACGAAATTAATCAGAAAAGAATAACAGAGGAGTAGGCAATTCAAATTTCCACTTCAATTCAGATTAAACTAAACTAGGATTAGGTACTCATGTTATTACTCGAACTGATTAGTGGTTTCTAATTTGCCCATTAATACCTCACGCCTAAACACCTAACACGCAAATTAAAATTAGTTCCGGCCCAACATTAAATTTACCCACTACTACCTACTTATCATAACGTACGTATCATGTTAAAGGTCAGTATATCTACGCAATATCGGTTAATAAATAAATTTGACTAACAAGAAACTTAATTTCCTCGTATCGACAGCTATTGCTGATGTGACATAATTCATTTACCTCATACAAGTTGAAAAAAGTTTTTATGGATAATTGGGTAGGTATGTACCTAAGTAGTAGATGAGGATAGGGAGAGGTCCAGGAATTGCTGGAGTGACGACGTAGATGCAATTACGAGAGATTTTCCGGAGGAAGCAACACACAGACATAAATTAAAGGCCATGGTTGAGACCTTATCCCAGAAATATGGCAGTAAAGTTTAAAAAAAACAGTAAACAGACTCCTTATAGTCTATGGTCACCTCTGACTGTAAATATCTGCAAACATGAGGCATAGGTGCGTTGCCACCCCAAAAGCAAACTTGAACGAAATGTTGTTAGTCCTTCCCCGATGTTTTCCTCAATGAGTACATCTACATGGAAATTAATGGATGCTGTATTCCACACAAGGCCAATTACGGTATTTAAGACATTTCCCTTCCTAATCTAAACAAAGATAAGGTTGCCGACTTGTTGATCGAATGTTGTCAAGGCTAAAGTTGTGACATATGAACTTAATGTGAATGTCTCAATAAGAGGATAGGATGACAATGAAGGCCCTAGTTGTATGTGAGGGTAATTGTAATCAGGCCCAGTATTGTGATTTTTTTGTGTAGCTCACACATAAAGTCTCTGTACTATAGAATATACAAGACTGTAGATGGGTAAAGGGAAACGAAATTCAAAAAGCGTAATACAGTGGGTGGTCTTATCGCAAGCAATGATCTGTACCAGAATACCTGGGGATGGGCAGAAATTGCTTCCTATGCCTTTGAAAGGTGAGCAGATAAAATTTGTTGCAAGGGGATAGACCTGAAAGAGCAGAATATACGTACCATCATCGACAAACCAGGAAAGGCCATTCTTGTGTAGAGGCACAAGGAGGCCCGGCCCTAAATTAATTAGGAATAGGGCTGGAAGAAAAATAATAAAACCACTGCCACAGTGTTGTGCTGTTCAGAAAGGCAGTCGCTCTATGTAAAATACTAATACTCAGCAGGATTTGATTACAATGGAAGACGATTCCAACATAGTCGAGAAAAAATTAGGCAAATGATGACAACGTCATAATGGTAGACATCAAGTAGACATCAAAAGATACCCGTGTGCTAAAGTCAAACTAAGAGTCCTATGGGGAGACGCAATAAGGATGTTTCTATTTAGTCCGTTCGCGTCAGTGAGATTATCAAATAAAATTGGAGCCGTATTATTTGACTTTATCAAATAAATAAAAAATACAAAGATAAAGCGCATCAAAATGTGTACACGATATTTCAACGCACTGTATCGTTCTAATTTTTCGTTTACGCGGCAAAAGAAAAATACGTGGCCTATATTTTTAGGTTATCTAACTGAAGGACTGAACAGATATTTTTTGTCAACTACCCTATTTAAATTACATCAATAGGCGATATCACGCACGCATTTTCTAAGAATTTTCAAGTGTAAATCTGTTAAATTACTTCGAATTGTCTCCATGTGCAGCTTGTGTAGAGCAGTGGTGACCCAGTGGTAACGGCCGCGACTTGCAAGTTGTTGGTCGTGCGTTTGAACCCAGGCAGGCGCTTTTTATATGTTATTATTGTTTGATTTATTTCTCGTCTTTACTAACATAATTTAAGTACTACTAATACTATTTTTAAGGGTTTAGCATAAGTATGTTCTTATATTGTATGTATGTCGTTTTGTGACAAGTAAACACTGTTTATTTCATCACCACTGATCTCAAAAATGAAAATATCTTGTGGAAACCGGTATGTCCTAGAACTAAAAATTCGAAGACGTGCGACATCCACCAACCCGCACTAGGCCCACGTGGTGCATTGTGGCCTATTCCCTCTCACAGACAGAAAGCCTGTGTCCTAACAGTGGCAATATTGAAAAGGCTGCTAATAATGATAACGATGATGGTGTTCATGTGAACATACTTGCAAAATAATTTTGCTTAGTAGAAATCGCTTATCGGTGTGAAATAAATTGAATCGAGACATCAGAAAGGTAGTTAAGTCGAGCTATATCATGCTACACTTAAGACAGAAATAGTCCCTGAATTGTTAACTGAGATGTTTAGGTAGATAGGTACTTCACCTAATTGATATATGTTCTATGAAACGGAATAGGCATTTCGGCTGCTAACAAAATCTCCAAAAGCAAAAACGAACCCATTCATAATGATCGACGGTTGTTGGCTTTAAAATATCATCTTTGGCACAGGCACTACTGATCAGGGTATGGTGAAAGTGTAAAGTGCTTCTCAGTTTTCCATCTGCAATTTCTCAGTAACTGCCAGAAACCTGCCTTTATGTCCAGTTGATAGCAAAAGGCTCACTTCCAATGGAACTTAACCATAACGGGTGAAATGTGTCATAATAGGTACGTACAGCTCTGCTTGACTCTTAGTGGAATACAGTTCTTCTTCTTATTTTCATGTGAAGGTGTGGCCACCTCTGGTGTCAGAATTAACTAAGCCGGCTCTAGAAACCCCACAGGCTTCCGTCTTGGCTATTTCAGACTTCCATTAACTATATAAGTCCAGATTTTTCAAGATTTTTTCCTCCACCGTTGCCTGTGATGTCCAAGATAAACTTAAAAAGTACATATGGATTGAAAAGGTCACATTGGTACTTGCCTGGAATTGAACCTACGACCTCAAGCACGAGAGGCGAGGTCGTAGCCACTGGGCCACCACACATGTTATATTCATTAGTATATATTCAGTATATAATGCTTAAAACTGTTTACTCCGTCACTTGCCCTTTAGGATCATTGGAAGACCAGCTTGAGACAGCTTCTCTCTGGCAACATTGCTGAAGAATTTTAGCGCAGCCAGGTTGGTTACTTGGTTACTTTTTAGGGTTCAGTACCCAAAGGGTAAAAACGGAACCCTATTACTAAGACTTCACGGTCCGTCTGTCTGTCCATCTGTCTGTCACCAGGCTGTATCTATTGTTTAGTCCTGTAATTATTTAAGTGGTGTCATCATCATCATCATCATATCAGCCGAAAGACGTCCACTGCTGGACATAGGCCTCCCCCAAGCGTCGCCACATTGACCGGTCCCGTACGTCCCGCATCCAGCGAATCCCCGCCACCTTCACCAGGTCATCGGTCCACCTGGTGGGAGGCCTTCCAACGCATCGTCTTCCGGTTCGCGGTCGCCACTCCAGAACTTTTCTGCCCCATCGGCCATCCGTTCTGCGAGCAATGTGCCCTGCCCACTGCCACTTAAGTTTGGCAATTCTTCGGGCTATGTCGGTAACCCTGGTTCTCTTGCGGATCTCTACATTTCTAATTCGATCACGCAAGGATACTCCGAGCATAGCCATCTCCATTGCCCTTTGCGTGACTGTAAGCTTTCTGATGAGGCCCATTGTGAGCGACCACGTCTCAGCGCCATAGGTCATCACTGGCAACACACACTGGTCATAGACCTTCGTCTTGAGACACTGTGGTAAGTTGGACAAGAAGACACCGCGCAATTTCCCGAACGCTGCCCAGCCGAGTCGGATTCGACGGTTAACCCCTTTCTCGAAGTTGGCCCTACCCAACTGGATCGTTTGTCCCAGGTAGACATAATCTTCCACAACTTCGAGTATAGAGTCTCCAACCTTGATAGGAGTGGGTGTTACATGGGCATTCAACATAACCTTGGTTTTGTCCATGTTCATTTTAAGACCCACTCTTTCGGAAGCTCTACTGAGGTCATCGAGCATTATACTGAGGTCAACCATGGTCTCAGCCATGACCACTATATCGTCGGCAAACCGAAGGTGAGTGATGTACTCGCCATTGACGTTGATGCCTAGCCCTCTCCAGTCCAGAACCTTGAAGACATCCTCCAGTGCAGCGGTGAACAGTTTCGGAGATATGACGTCTCCCTGTCTCACACCTCGCTGCAGAAAGATAGGTTCCGAGGCCTGATCCTGAAGTCGGACTGACATGATGGCGTTTTTGTACAAACACTTCAACACCTCGATGTACCGGTAGTCGATTTGGCACCGTTGGAGAGACTGCAGTACAGCCCAAGTCTCGACTGAATCGAAGGCTTTCTCGTAGTCCACAAACGCTAAACAGAGAGGCAGGTTATACTCTTCGGTCTTCTGTATAACCTGCCGCAGCGGCGGCAGCGCAGCTTAAGTGGTGTACAATAAAGTATATAATAAATAAATATCTCATGAACCGTGAAAGCTAAACAGTTCCATTTTTACAGATGATTTATTTCTGTTCCCGCTATAACAACAAATACTAAAAACAGAATAAAATAAATATTTATGTAGGGCTCCCCTAAAAAAACGTGATTTTTTTGCCGTTTTCTGCGATAATGCAAGGAACCCTTCGTTCGCGAGTCCAACTCACACTTGGCCGGTTTTTATTTGGTTGTCTGTGCTGCGCTATATCAAATAAATGTTTTTCTTTCTTTCATTAACTTTTGAGATTTTTATCTGCACCAATATTATAAAGAGGAAAGATTTTTTTGTTTGTTTGTACCGAATAGGCTCCGAAACTACTGGACCGATTTTAAAAATTCTTTCACCTATGGAAAGCTACATTATTCTAGAGTAACATAGGCTATAATTTTGACGGGAGCGAAGCCGCGGGGGTCAGCTAGTTCATTCATAAATTCAGTCCTTCCTTATGATTTTCTTATGGGAAACACATGTGAAACTCTTTTAGGTAAAAAACGCCCGAGGGTCACCCTGATAGCAATATGATGTTCAGGGTGAAATAAAACCCAAATAGCTATAGAAGTCACGTAACACAAACGAGCTTTCCCTGCGTTTTATGTCGTGAACGTTCGAGTTGTTTCGACCAACATCTGTTTTTTTTTCGAGAAAAACGTGTGTAGTTTGTTGTGATAGCGAGGCATTGAAAAATATATTTTTATTGACTTTTTGTTATAAATAGCTTCTGCCAGCATATTCCCGGAATAAAATGTATTATATGTGTTACTCCAGACTGTAATCTATATTTGTGCCTAATTTTACCCAGATCTGTTCCGTAGTTTTAGCGTGAAAGAGTAACAAACAAACAAACACACATAAATACTCACAAACTTTCGGCTTTATATAATTAGTGTGATAGTGTGATAATTCGACCTATGGTCTAAGAATAATTTGGAGTTAAGAAGCGGAGGCGAAAAAAATCTTGTTTGATATAGAAAAATACAGGTGGACAACCAAACAAAGATAACGATGCCGTCAAATTGTTTGTTTCATCATATCAGCCGAAAGACGTCCACTGCTGGACATAGGCCTCCCCCAAGCGTCGCCACATTGATCGGTCCCGTGCGTCTCGCAACCAGCGGATCCCCGCAACCTTCACGTGGTCATCGGTCCACCTGGTGGGAGGCCTTCCAACGCATCGTCTTCCGGTTCGCGGTCGCCACTCCAGAACCTTTCTGCCCCATCGGCCATCCGTTCTGCGAGCAATGTGCCCTGCCCACTGCCACTTAAGTTTGGCAATTCTTCGAGCTATGTCGGTAACATTGGTTCTCTTACGGATCTCTACATTTCTGATTCGATCACGCAAGGAAATGTCGAGCATAGCCCTCTCCATTGCCCTTTGAGTGACTGTAAGCTTTCTGATAAGGCCCATTGTAAGCGACCACGTCTCAGAGCCATATGTCATCACTGGCAACACACACTGGTCATAGACTTTTGTCTTGAGACACTGTGGTAAGTTGGACGAGAAGACACCGCGCAACTTCCCGAACGCTGCCCAGCCGAGTCGGATTCGACGGTTTATCTCTCTCTCGAAGTTGGCCCTACCCAACTGGATCGTTTGTCCCAGGTAGACATAATCTTCCACAACTTCGAGTGTAGAGTCTCCAACCTTGATAGGAGTGGGTGTAACATGGGCATTCAACATCACCTTGGTTTTGTCCATGTTCATTTTAAGACCCACTCTTCCGGAAGCTCTCCTGAGGTCATCGAGCATTGTAATTGAGGCTCTCCATGGTCTCAGCCATGACCACTATGTCGTCGGCAAACCGAAGATGAGTGATGTACTCGCCATTAACATTGATGCCTAGGCCCCTCCAGTCCAGAACCTTGAATACATCCTCCAGCGCAGCAGTGAACAGTTTCGGAGAAATGACATCTCCCTGTCTCACGCCACGCTGGAGAAATATTGGTTTCGAGGTCTGATCCTGAAGACGGACTGACATGGTGGCGTTTCTGTACAAACACTTCAACACCTCAATGTACCGGTAGTCGATCTGGCACCGTTGGAGAGACTGCAGTACAGCCCAAGTCTCGATCGAATCGGAGGCTTTCTCGTAGTCCACAAACGCTAAGCAGAGAGGCAGGTTATACTCTTCGGTCTTCTGTATAACCTGCCGCAGCGTATGTATGTGGTCTACGGTGCTAAAGCCTTTTCGGAATCCGGCTTGTTCGGGAGGCTGGAAATCGTCAAACCTGCGCGCGAGACGATTCGTGATGACTCTTGAAAACAACTTGTAGACATGGCTAAGAAGTGAGATAGGCCTATAGTTCTTCAGCCGGGCATTGTCACCCTTTTTGAAGAAGAGGACCACCACACCCCTGCACCATGCCTGTGGCGTTTTGCCCTCGAGTATGACGGAATCAAACAGCTTCTGAAGGGCCTTAAGGACCGGTTTTCCACCCGCCTTCAGGAGTTCAGCCGTGATTCCGTCGTCACCCGGCGCCTTGTTGTTTTTGAGCTGTTTCAGAGCCATCCTAATCTCGTACAGGCTGACGTCCGGGATATCTTCGGTATAGTGTCGGGTCAATCTAGCTCTTGGGTCGTTTGCTAGATTCGCAACGGGTTTACTGGTTGACGTGTACAACTGCCCAAAGAAACTCTCGATCTCCCTCAAAAGCTCCGGTTTGGCGGATACAATCCTGCCATCATCGGTCTTCAGTTTTGTGAGCTGGCTCTGCCCAATAGACAGATCTCTTGCAAAGACCTTGGAGCCCTTATTCCGCTCGATAGCATCTTTAATGCTTTCGGTATTAAAGCGGCGGAGGTCGGTTTTCAAGGACTTTGAGATCCGTCTATTTAGCTGCCGGTATTTCACCGCATCGTCTGAAGACTGCAGGATCATCTCACGCCTTTCCTTCATTAGCTTGAGAGTAGGATCAGAGAGCTTTTTATTTCTATGTGTACGGCGGGTCTTGAAAAACTTAGACCCGACCGTATGGACAGCTTCCACGAACCCATCGCTGTATTCGTCCACGGAGCTCCCTAGGCACTCGAAACGATTCTGGAGTTCAAGCTGAAAGCTCTCGGGGTTTTGGTTCTGGATCTGTGCTGGACGGAGCGTGGACTTCATCAGTCGAGACCTTTCAAGCTTGATATGAATGTTCAATGTGCCTCTTACCATACGGTGATCGCTCCCGGTTTTCAGCGAATTGATCACAGAGACATCATTGAACATTTGCTTCTTGGTTGACATGATGAAGTCGATCTCGTTTTTAGTTCCACCATCGGGGCTTTGCCATGTCCACTTCCTGTGCTCACGCTTTCTGAAGAAGTAGTTCATCATATAGAGGCCTTCCTTCTCCATAAAACTGGCCAGTAGGTGACCCCGGTAGTTCCGATGTCCAACTCCAAATTGCCCCACTTGCAGCTCATCCTCGTCTCGTTTGCCCAGTTTTGCGTTGAAGTCCCCCATGACAACGGTGAAGTGAGTTTTGAAACCATGCATGGCTTTAGAGATATCCTCATACATGGTCTCTACCTCGTCGTCGGGGTGTGCCGAGGTTGGGGCGTAAACCTGTATGACCTTCAGCGAATATCTTGAGGATATTCTGAGTATAAGGTACGCCACCCTGGTCGACACACTTTCGATCTTCACCACGTTGTTCACAAGGGACTTGTGGACGATAAACCCGACACCACCCTGGGACTGCCGGTCACCCTCTCGGAAATAGAGCAGGTTACCAGATTTGAGGATTATCGTGTCCTCGCCCTCTCTTCGGACTTCAGATAACCCTATAATACTCCATCGTAACCTGCTCAATTCTTCCTCGAGTTCGGCTATCTTCTCGTCGGTCCGGAGTGTTCGCGTGTTGTACGTTGCCAGGTCCAGTCGTCGGTGTTTATTGGGGTAGCCGGGTCCACTCCGGAGATTCTTCGCACCCCTTGCCACGTCATCGCCTCGACCGCTACCGTAGTCGAGGGTAGACGGGCTGCCGGGCACTCGGGGCCGTTTTTTTACTGTGCTATTCATGGTTTGGGGGGGTTTGCCGTAATCGCCACGCTTGGCAGGCGGGTTGGCGATCGCAGTTTGTTATTAAAGTGCACAGAGAACGCTGCTGCCCATTCTCTGGTTTTTCCCTTAGTCGCCTCTTACGACACCCACGGGAAGATATGGGATGGTGAAATTCTTTACGTCCGTCACCATACGGTACAATTTGTTTGTTTAATTAAAAATAAAAACTGAAAGTACCTGTGGTTTAGAAAAAAATCTTCAACTTTTATATTTTTTTATTATCGACTAGCTGACCTGGCAAACTTTGTTTTGCCATAAAAATACCAAAAATTTATCTACCCTACCTTACACTACATACCCTACCTTATCCTATCCTACCCTACCCTACCCTACCCTACGCTACACTACACTACCCTACCCTACCCTACACTACCCTACCCTACACTACACTACCCTACCCTACCCTACACTACCCTACCCTACCCTACACTACCCTACCCTACACAAAGAAAAAATAGCTAGCTTAATTTAATATGAACTTAAACAATAGCAATAAAGCTCAAATTGACTCTACGTTTTAGTTAGAAAACTTTTGTATGGAAAAAGAAAATGGCTGTTTTTGGGGTTTTTCCGGCAATTATTAGATTTTTCTCGCCGTAAAAACCATCTTTGAACTTCAACGAACATTTAAAAAAAAGAATTGACCAAATTGGTCCAGGCGTTGTTGAATTATGCGCTTACCAACACATTTTGCGATTCATTTTTATATTATATATATATAAGATAGATAGGCTCGCTCTTGACCACTACCTCGCCTGATGGTAAACGATGATGTGGCATACGGTGAAACACGCTTGCCTAGAAGTAACCTATTCACTCTTGAATTAAAGACCCCAAGGTTGTAGCTATCAGGGAACAAAGACTCCGGTAGGAATTCCACTCCTTAGCTGTGCGCACAATGAAAATATTAGCAAAAAGCTGCACCCAGGTATATTGTGTTCACCGTAGGCACGGACTTGCGGACGGCAAGTTATGGGTAGCTTACCGTCCGATAAGGACCAACCCCGAGTTTACGGCGCGTAGTGTTCCACGCGCGCCTCAAAGAGATGTCAGCAAAAGTGACGGGGCCTGATAGGACCGATGCCTGTCTGGGTCGCGGATAAATTTGAAAAAGAGTTACCGCGGCCCTGGCGCAAGCAACTGAAGGAACACGGGTGGGTTTTAGTCAGTAAAAGTCTGACACGACCTCCCGCTTCACCCAGAGCGGGAGAAGTCATTGGATGATTTCCCATCCAAAAAAAAAAAAAAAAGGTATATTGTGTTGTTTCTTACTCGATTTCTGTAAAAGAAAAAAGATAATTTCATGCTCTTTTCTAGTTTTATTTATATTTTATTATATTTTATACATTATTATTTGAAGTAGTGACAATCCTGATCATAAAAGTAAATATTTTATTGTCATTTGCCATTTTATACCAAAAAGCCAGATTGCCGTTTTTTAAATTAATCAACTTTATGTCATAACCAAGTAAGTAATTCCCGGTGCACAATTTAAAAAAGCAAAATTAATTGGAGCAGCTCAATCCCAAGCCTTTTTGTTTTCCACGTAATCTTTAATGGTATAAAACGCTTTCTGGCACAACTTACGTTTATTGAATGATTTGAATTTATTAAGACTTTGATCTTGTACGTGGCTTGGAAGCTTATTATAAAAGCGTACACATTGATATCTAAATGTGCCACCGATTTTCTTGAGCCTTTTTGTAGGTACTACAAATTTGTGTTTGTTTCTAGTATTTATTTTATGGATATCACTGTATTTTTTTAACCATTTTATTTTTTTATTGGCGTTTAAAATATTTTCATAAATATACTGAGAGGGCAAAGTCATTACAATAATCTCCTTAAATTTCTCTATGAGAGAGTGTCTCGGGCTTAATTTATAAATTTATCAAACAGCTCTTTTCTGCAAAACAAAGATAATTTGGATGTCGGCGGCATTTTCCCACAAAAGAATACCGTACGACATTACACTATGAAAATTGCTAAAGTATACTAAACGGGCTGTCTCTATGTCATGAAAGCATTTTATTAACTGAGAATAGTTCAAAGATCCGGAATCTAGATTTTGCCGGCCCACTTTTTGTCTATTTTTGGGGTTCCGTACCCAAAGGGTAAAAACAGGACCCTATTACTAAGACACCACGGTCCGTCTGTCTGTCTGTCACCAGGCTATATCCCATAAACCGTGATAGCCAGACAGTCGAAATTTTCACAGATGATGTATTTCTGTTGCCGCTATAATAACAAATACTAAAAACAGAAACAATAAATATTTAAGTGGGGCTCTAATACAACAATAGTAAATTGTGATACAAGGGTGGAAAGTACGTTATTGCAAACGAGCTGTCATTAACAAGCCCGAGCCGAAGGCGAGGGTTTTTAATGAAACGAGTTTGCAATAATCTACACACCCTTGTATCACACGACGTTTTTCAATACAGTTGTAGGAAATAGTACAAACAAATCAAACAATTAAATATGTTATCAGACAAAAAAATTAAAAATTTCTAACTGGACATTTTTTTTTACAACGAAAGTAGCCTATAAAGCCTTTTCGTTTTTTGACAAATGTTGATCTGAAAATAGTTAAATTAAAACTAATCATAAAAAAAACCTCTTAAAAGACTTTTGAGAATTCAATGCTAAGACGTACGGACTCATTCATTTATCCTCGTATAAAATCTATCCTATTTTATTCTATGTATGAAAACTCCTTGCTACTAAACTTTTTTAAATTGACTTGCAACTTAAACTTAAACTCAATTGCAAAACTAATGATCGGGCTCGTAAACTAAAGTCACGACCGCGTAACAGAATGCCTATGCAAAAGACTGCATTTTCGAATCATAGGTATAGTCTCTGAAAGTACGCCATGTTTAACAACTGTATTGAAAACGTGTTTTTTTTGCGATAATGGTACGGAACCTTTCGTGTGCGAGTCCAAATCGCACTAGGCCAGTTTTTATAATAAACATTTTATTAAAGCATAAACCCTTTTATTTTCTAAGCAATTTTTTGTGAAGGTAAAGAGCTGAAGTGATTTTATGACCTCATTATTACTGGTATAGTGCCGTAGCGTCAAGATTATTAATTAGCACAACGTACCGTAGAGATCTATTGACGCTTCGTCGCTTTGCATCAGCGTCGGCGTTGGCTGCTGAAGTTATTAAAGTAATACTTCCATTATTAATAAAGCTAGTACGTGGTGCCGAGGCGCGTTATATTTTGAAAGACTATTTTCTTGCTTGAATATATTATAGTAAATAAAGGTTTAAATTTAAGTACTAAAAAGTATGTCACAAGCTTGTTAGGTATATTTTCTCTTTATAAATCCTTTTAATAAAGAAAACAAAAGAGAGAAAACATACCCCTATGCAGTTACTAATTTAGTTTATTTATGACAATAATTACAGATTGCTAAATGAGATTAGCCACCCACGCCAGCTTTAAAGGAAATATACTACAAAATGCTATGTCTCTAATTATAAAAGTAGACGTTGGTGGAATAAGCAATATAAAATTTCTCGAACATAATATAAAGGTATCCGGAATATGGTGTAAATTCTCGTTATCTCCATTGGAAATGGAGGATCGCCCAACGAGAAGGGTGTTGTGTCCGGTGCCAATTGTCTGATAGTTTAGAATTTGTGTGACGTCAGGTCTTTTTGTAGTTTTTTTTTTACCGGTTGTCTCGCTCTTGACCACTATCTCGCTTGTTGGTAAGCGATGACGTGGTCGACGATGTAGCACGCTTTCCTAGAAGAAACCTATTCACTCTTGCCTTAATGATGCCCAGGTTGTAGCTATCAGGCAATACAGACCGACAGGGCATTCCACTCTTTAGCTGTACATATAATATAAGGATGCCCAAAACGCTTGTACGTGGCGGGATAAATACCGCTAAATATTACAACGTAAATGATCGAAAACTGTCAAAGCAGCCTTGTGAATGGTTGCATGTATGCATCGATAATGAATTTTCAGAAACCAGTGGTTACCATAACAGTATAGTAGCTATTATATACTTACCCAGAACTATCCATATGACCAGTGTATTTCCTATGACAGCAAGTAACAGCATAATGGCGAAGACCATGAACCAGGCAAGTTGGCCCCACCATGGTGGACTGAATGGCCTCTCGCCAAGACCCATGCAGTTCCCAAGAGTGATCCTGAAAAGAAAAATCACATTTTAGAAACAATCGAAAAAGTAGGGATTAACTCTTATATTCCAAGTTATATGCTTCAACTCGACTCCATTTCAAAACATCAGATTGTCAGTTACTATATGCTTGTTATTTATGGTTTGACTTATCTACTACTCAAGGGTTTTTAGCGATGTTATGGCGAGTGAAGAGTTTTAGGGCGATATTCCAAGTTTTAAAAATATAGGTCTTAAACTCGATACTACTTTGACCTTCTTTTTTGGTTTCGAGGTGAATTTATCAAAATACTCTGGACTTAAGTGTTAAGACCGGGGATTATGAGATAATTGCGTTACTAAAGCCACTCTAGTGGCCACTATAAGTGCATGGACATCATCTCCTCATCGCCTGTTAGGGTACATCCCTTGGGAGACCGTAAAAGGGCCTCCATAGAGACAACCTGATACCTACTGTTAAATGTTAGAGTAGTTATGCCTGACCCATAAGAGAAACAAGCGTAATGATATGGATTATATTGAAACTACGGAACTGCTTTGCACCAATACATTAATTAATGCAGTTATAGGGCATTAATGCCTATTGTAGTGATGATTACTGGTTATTTGCAAATACGTACCGTACAGGCTATAATTAAGTTTGTTTAGAACAAGCATGAACAAACTATGGCCCCCAGATCATTTGCGGGCTAAGAATAGTAATATTATCCGACCCAAAACGCCGAGCATTTCGCTGCTGCCTGTGCTGATTCATACGCTGTTATTAGTACGCTCAAGGCCATTGTCAACTTTATTTACCTAACAACCACATTCAAATTCATACGGTGCACCACTACACTGTTTCATGTCGTGCCACGGTAGTTACCATTTTATATATTGTTAAGAATTTTATAAGAAAAAGTCTATGAAAAGTTGAAAACGCGTCATCGCACTGTTGTCGCATTTTTATGTCGGCAAAGCCTTATGAAGCTTTTTTTTTCATTTTTCTGGTCATTAGTGCAAAAAGTCATAGCCATCCTTGGTAGAAATGTAGTAGGTAGTCTTGAGTATAGCAGTACATTCTGATTTCCCAGAAAGTTCCATTTCACGCTCCACAAAGTAGGTATCTAATTAAACCTTAGTACACGGGCAAAACAAACGAATCACCGTTAATGAGCTCGTATTCCTACTATTATTTCACAGTTACAAATGACTTTAATAACAATCACATTAATTATAATTATTGTCATGTCAATAAAAGAGAATTAACTTTTACCAGAAGTTACGTTACATTTGGTGTGTGGTAAATATTATTACTCGTATGTAATTGAAGCTTTGTATCGGTTAGTTCCATTTCAATCCACCCACGCGTCGATCGAATAATAATCAAAAAACTTACTCATTCAGTGAAGTGTAGAGCTTCACCTATTGTTGTATCGGTATTATTGTACAATAACCGAAAAACCTGAATGCCAATTGAGCCTTTGATGGTATAATGACGTTAATTACTGACTAACAATTATCAGTGTATTTTTTTTTACTGTACAATCAATTGCTATCTGCTCATCGTTATAAATACTATTTTCATTGTGTCGCAGAAGGTATGAAAAGTGGAGCATGCTTCTCTGGGATATAGCCTTTTTTCGTCTTGGGCAGCCGAAACCCTTCGCTCTGAAGTTAACTTTAGAATCCCTCGTTAGCTCAGGGTTCAATATGCCACCCGTGACGTAAGACACTGCTTTATCCAATTGTTGCATCTACTATTAAGACAACACTTAATTTTGATTATTTATCGATAGGCTCGCATTTGACCGACATAAAAGTGTTCGCATAACGCTTTGTACGTATGGTTGGGATGTCCATCGTGTACCGGTGGTGCATTGCCGTACGTCGTATTGTCTGATGATGGAAAGGGCTAGGCGGAATCAAATTGTGCAGTTCCATCGCACACTCCCCAAAATGTAAACGATGAAAAACCGAGAGACTGGCCACTCGGCGTCGATCTTCTAGGTTCTGGAGCTTTGAGGCAACCAGTGCATCGTTGCCGAGAAGCCTCTTGGCCCGTTTGTCAATCGACTCAAGCGCATCAAGTTGATATTTGGCAGATCCGTTCCAGAGGAGAAGAGAGAGAGCAGTATTTCATGCATGCCTGAACTTGCGCTTTAAACAATTTGAGCAGCTGTTCAGGCGTGAAGTACCGTCTCACCTTTGCAGGGATCCCATTTTTTTGGAGCCAATTAAGCCTTTGCCTCAATGAATCGACCAAAAATGAGGCTCGATGTTAACGTAACGCCAAGAAGGTCAAAGTGATCAGTTATCGCCACGGAAAGATGAAGCCGGATGGAATAGGCTCTTTTTTGCGGGAAAAAGACACTCCTGGGTCTTAGCAGCATTGAAACTGACTAGATTGTCTTCGTCCCATTCGGAGACTGCCTCCAAAGACAGGTGCAAGCGCTCAACCATGGCCTCCCTGAGAGACCGGATCTCAGGCCCAGTAGCCCGTGCGCCGGACACGTATCTCTCAGCAACCGTGCTGTCGTCTGCGTACCCTAAGGTTCCATGTTTTAATTAATTAATGTGCAGGAAAAACAGTGTAGCCGAGAGTCCGAACTGGGATAATGCGGGGAGTAGACGGATACAGACTTCACCAGACCAGTGTATTTCTTTTTGTGTATAAATACGCGCAGCGAAGTATTTTTCTCGGGAACGTGTATAGTCGGCTGCCGGGAACCACGCTCAGCCCACGTTGGTTGTCCCTCATCCTATTATTATATATGTCGGAGATGGTTATCAATTAAGTTTGCGGGTAGTCAACAGAATTTGTAATATTTTGTTTTCTTATTACTAATTTAAGTGATTTTACTATCAATTATTGCCTAATAAATCAAATTATGATTTATTGAGTACTCAGTGTACGCACCGATAGATTTTTGGCAACTTATTTTGATAATAGTTATCGATGGTAAAGTTCTAAACAATTGTTAACATGTTAATTTGATTATTCTTTGTGTTATCACCATTATTTGCTTACGACAATTATTCTTGTATTACTTGATGATTTTAGAATCAAAGTCTTATTAGATTTAGCACATTTTAGTGTTTTTTTATCAAGTAAACACGTGACGTTCTTCCGTACATCATCGGACAGAGTTGTTGTGGAGGGATAGCAAGGTATAAAAGAGCTTGCATCGGTATCGGTATCGGATCCGCCGGAGGTGTTATGTGTTGGTCGAAGAGGTGCTCAAAACCATAAAAAGGCATCTTTTGTGGGCAAAATAAACCAGGTTTTTATATATTCGTCATAATCTATGGAGGGCCAAGTATCCCATTTGGTGGTTGAGCTCTAGTAAACGGAAGATAGCGTAGGGGCCTAACGTTCTTCACGAAAGTATCCCTTGAAAAATTTATGGTAAGGGGTTTTTTCGCGAAACGTGAGATATTGTTGTTGCGGAATTTGTATTAAGTTTTATATTAAGTCCGCAGTTGTTCTGCAAGCATGTTTTATTATTTTCTGTACAAATAAGAATAGCAGGCACAAATGTAGCATAATAAAATACTAACGCGTTTTTGCAACACGGGCTTATAATATTAAAAAGATGGGGGGCTGTTGGGAACGTTTAGGCCGCTCGGTGAAGTATTCCCTCTCCGTGACCCTTAAGGAAAGGACACCTAAGGAGGAGGTATTAAACACCCTGCTCTTGGAAGCGGAGTCTGTCATTAATTCAAGACCCCTAACACACGTCTCAGTGGAAGCAGACGCAGAGTACGCCCTGACTCCTTTCACGCCTGAAATTATTGTCTTTGATGATGCAGACTTAATACGACGTGCTAACTATCGAAAGGTGCAGAGGCTGGCAGACCACTTCTGGCAGCGTTTCATACGAGACTATCTGCCCACGCTCACACCTAGAAGACGGTTGCAAGAGGTTCGTCCATTAGCCGTGGGTGATCTAGTTTTCATTGCGGATGACACGCTGCCCAGGAACCAGTGGCCTCGAGGACGAATCGCGGCAGTGCACCCGGGGAAGGACGGGGAAGTTAGAGTGGTGGGCGTCGCAACGAAAGGGGGCGTGCTGCGAAGACCCACTAGCAAAGTGGTGTTGCTGGTCACCGGTCAGTAAATTGGTGTTTACACCGTCGAGGCCTATGTTGGCGACAAGCAACAAACCTTTTTTACATACTTATTTTTTCCTTTTTATTTTATTCTTATTTTTTGTTTTACAAAGAAAAATTGTTCTGTCAGTTGTGCGAAAAAGAAACGTTATTAAAAACGTTCTGTGATCATTAAAAACGTGTTTTCATCTACAAGCCCTTTCACGTCTTCAACAATATTTATGAACGTAAACCAAGCAAAAGAAGTATGTAAGGATCGTAACAGTTAGCTTGCTGTAGTTACTGCCTGTCCATACGAGAAAAAGTCGTGAATTATGTATGTGAAATTTAATATGGGTTTCAGGGCAACCCTTCTATTCTTTCCTTGTGAGTATGTCCTACATATTTCTGAAAGCAGTTTCATATTTTAGTAGGTACGTCACTTTTGACACTGTTTGCATAGGGGTAGAACCTGTAGAACTTATTTACGCTCGTTTTAAAATTTCATTTACACCCATATTTCAAGCTAACCTTTCTTCTATTCTCATGGACATAAGACATATTTTGGTGTAGCATTTATGTGTTGATAGATATGTATGATTTAAAAATGTTTTGTATAATCAACGCAATGTGATAATTAATAGGAGCTGTTTGTAAGCAACACATTCAATGTTCTTTTAGGGAAAAACAAGTTTCCTGCCAGCCAATGTTTTCTTAACTCTTCTCGAATGCCGCATACAAGCGGTTAATAGCCAGTTTAAGTATAAAACTCCCTTTATTGGCTTAGGTTATAGCACACCGGACATATATATTATCATTTTCTCAAACATGCTTGAAAAGTTTGTCATTATTTTCGAAAGAAGAACACGCGAAATATCGACTTTACGGAGATTTACGGACTCCAAATTTACAGCACACCGTTTCATACAACATAGCTGGAGCGTTTTTTGAATTTGGAACATAACAACGCTACAACAATGTTGTATGAAACGGCGTGCTAGGAATATTAGATACTCTTTGATTGGATCTTTTTTATCATTCTTGGCATACCAAACTTCGATGAAGAATACACCCTTCATCGAATATACAAAAGTAAGTCTTTTTGCTTAGTACAAATTGCGTTCACGTGGCTGTATACGTATAGCCATAAATGCGTTTGCCTTTCGGCACAGATAATAAAAATCCGTCTTGATTTGTTATTTAAATATTTAATAAGTATAATTTTGAATAAATAAAATGAGTTCCAATGGTTCAGACAGTGAAATGGAGATTGATTGTACTCCACTAAATTTAAGATCAGAAGCCAAATTGGCAATGGAAAACCTCCTTCCAGCGAAGTCAAAAGAAAAATACTTGAAAGTATAAGAAAATTTTAAATTTGGAAAAACGATAAAAAAGAGAACATTCACTCCGAAGCAGTAATTTTGGCGTATTTTAATGAGATTGTTAAAATTAAAATGCCATCTACATTATAGGCAATTTATATCATGCTGAAATGTTCAGTTCATGTTAAAAACGGGATTAACTTGAAAAATTAAGGAAAAGTACTACTTTTTTATTTCTCTGCATTATTTTGAGAAAAGCACTATATATGCCTCAGCGGAAATGGCAATTGCCTGTCTCGTATTAGTGAAGTCCTCGCCAACGGCTCAACCTTCAAACTCATACTCGACCTGCAATTACTTATTTCCCGGCCTTTGCAATAATGTACTATTTATTAGCTAGAAATAATTATCATTTATTTACAACAGAATGTAACTACAATATGGTCTAATAAGTAACTAAGTTTACCTATATAAAATGATAATTAAAAAAGGGAAAAAGCGCGTATGACAAAGGAAGAAGTGAAGAAATTATTAGGCATCGAAATTCATCCACAGCAAAGTAGGAAATGGGATTAATGGGAAAAAATGTTCAGAATACTGACAGCATTGCCATGTTGTATGGCAAATGCCAATTCTATGGCCGAAGAAAAGGTCAACTCTCTGTTCACTTGAAGAGACGAGAGTTTGACTTTCAGCCAAAAGCTACCTTATTTGCTTCTATAAAAGTAACAAGTATAACATCATGCAAATTATTCTTTTCATACTACATCTTTCACCCATTCATTTTATAGTCAACGACAATAGCAGCCGTTCTTCGTGGAACTACACTTCAATGTACATAAAATAGGAGGCTTTTAACATAATCAAGCATCTGTTCCCGGACATATGTTTGATCAAGTTAAAAGCATGTTAGAGGTCAATTCGTTTGATACAAGTTAACATCGATGTTCGTGCTTCATTAACCTAACTGGAAAAGGAAACGTAGTTTATATTTAAAAGCTTGTGCACTCAGGAAACACCCACAATAACATCGTATACGGGTTTAGCCTTCATTAGACGAACTCCAGCTTGAATTTTCCGAAGATGTCCTAAGTACTTCGCCCGAGTCAAACATTTTCACTTACCAGAGAAATAGTGGCATAAAATTATTGTTTCCTACAATAAAAACTCCTTTTAAGTCCTGCACCAGAGAATCAAAGTTCCTGTTTCAGAATTTATGAAAGGATGCCACCTGATCTACACTCTTCCTACGTACAATTGTTATAATCCGGTCATCACCCCATAAAATTGGATAGGACATCCTAAAATTTGCCATAGAAAAATATCGCCGAGCCGCAATGGGACTGCTAAAACACCAACAAGGAGGGTATCCCAGATGTATTCGAGTGACAAATTTTATTCCGTGTTTGCCGAAGAGACGTGACTATACTATCCCGTGGGAACCTTAATAAATATCCAACATTGTTGAACGTTCCATTCAGATTGAGAAGAGTTCTCTATTTGTTCATTTTAAAACAATACTTGTTTGAAATATAGCCTTTTGACCCACTATTTTATTCTTGATGTGAGTATTCATATCCGTTGAGTCACTGTAGTTGAGTGGTTGCTCGCTTGTTTTTTTTATTTGAACCGTTTTCCTGTTACAGAATTCTGTATTGAAGTATCAAAGTTCCTTAATAAACCTTAATAAATATCCAACATTGTTGAACGTTCCATTCAGATTGAGGAGAGTTCTCTATTTGTCCATTTTAAAACAATTCTTGTTTGAAATATAGCCTTTTGACCCACTATTTTATTTTTTGATGTGAGTATTCATATCCGTTGAGTCACTGTAGTTGAGTGGTTGCTCGCTTGTTTTTTATTTGAACCGTTTTCCTGTTACAGGCTTCTGTTATTGAAGTATCAAAGTTAATTCAAGTTTGCTTGATACAGTTTATTAGATGATTATTAGGTCGGGGCCTATTACAATAATGGTTTATGGTGGGAAAATATTAACGATTATTATACAGAGTGGACAAAAAATCGTGGATCAATCGAAACAGGGCGATATTTGAGGCGGAAAACAGAAAAAAAAAATAGAAAACAAATTTGGTACTTTATGACCTACTGCAAATAGCCCTTAATATCACCGTATTTTGTTTGATCCACGATTTTTGGCCAACCCTGTATATGCCCCATTCAGAAGAACCTTTTTAGAAACAATTTTATTGAGAAAAGGCAAGCAAGCAAGCAAAATAAGTATTTCTAATTCATTTATCTTCTTCATTTTCGAAATCAATTAAATTAATAAACCCTGCAACAATAATGCTGGTCTAAAGTTTATCGTTTAATAACACCAATATTGGGTTAGAAATCATCGGTTTAAAATAGACGGATCTCGAATCACCCGGCATCTAGAAATTGGGGCTCAAAATCTCACATCCCGTACCATGATTGTTTTCGCAAATTGATCAAATGGAAACTCTATCAAATTGTCTTTGAAACCTTGTTTATTAAACCCAACTATCTATTAATTGTTAGTGTAAACTGTTAGGGTGCCCTAACCAGTTAATAATGATTCTTTGAGGCATTTCAACGGAATCTCGACCTAAGGTTGGCCTTTGATGGCTCATCATTGTAACAGTGTTGATGTATAATAAAGTATATTCTATGTATCATTTGTATTTGATTTACGTGTTTGATGACCTTCAGAATAGCTAGAACAGCTGCCACCTCTTGTTTGTGTATTATTACATTTACTATCTATATTTATCACCCATTTGTATCATTTATAAATTCCAAAGGCCTTTTTATTTGGCAATTGAATATAGTCTACAAAAATGTGTAGGAATAGTCTTCTATGTCCATTTGTAAATAAAATTTCGAATTTTATAAACTTTTTTCCAGAACATTCAATAAACAATACGATCCAGAGATATTTGCCCGAATTCTCGAAATACGGCCAATAATAAAGACAGCCATAACCGCGGGATTAAAACGAACGCTGAAGTGGCACATAAAATAATGATTGCCGAAAGGAAACCAACAAAGAGCCGTCCTACAATTTTATTGCAAAATTTCGGAGATAGTCCGTCTATTCATTGTAGTTTATTGTTACATCCACCATCACGGAAAAATTCTTTGACCTTCGATGAATGAAACTTCCTTCAGTACATAAAGCTGCTAATAAATGTTAATAGTAAAGTAAATGTTTTTTTATTAAATAGACACACTATTCTTTGATTTATGATTTCGTAGAGAGTAGAGAAATTCACAGCTTCCAATGAACTTATTTTTTGTGTATGTTTAGTGTTGGAGGTAAGGCTCAATCATAAGTGATTCATCGAATCGATGTGACATGACTCCTCAATTAAATTTTAATAATTAATGTAAATAAATGTTTTATAAATATAAACGTAAAGTAAATCAAAATATACATGTTAAATATCCCGAAAGAATACACACATAGTATTCAAACTTTTATTTTAAAAATTATAAAGCCAACACTAAAATAAATGCGATCGAAAGAATGAAGTCCGACATAAATGAGTATAAATTAAATAAAAGTCGCAAGTTTCTTAACAAATATATTTTATTGCCGTTTAATAGTTAAATTTTCGATCTACTTCGATTTTCGATCAACAGCCGGTCACTCAGGATGCGACACTATTTTTATGCATCGATAAAGTGACAACCACCTGAAATTCCGTTTATTCTTTGAAATAAAACATCAGAGATTACACCAATTTATATCCATTACATACAATACTCTTAGATAGAGACCTACCAATCATCATAATATGCTGAGATAGGAGCTTTTTTGGTTTCGCACGGTGTTTATATTTTTTTGATATTGTTTAATTTTATAATTTTTTCTCGTGTCTCATGTGCGTGTCACAAATATTGTTTCTTTCTTTCTTTCAATCAATCCGCCTAATTTTTCCCAACTGTGTTTGGGTCAGCTTTCAGCCCAACCAGAAGCAATTGATTAACAGTATTTTATATGAAGCGGCTGCCTATATTTGGCAGCGATTACTTACGAGACAGAGACGGGGTCACTCACAATGGGCCTCATCAGAAGACTTAAAGTCACCCAAAGGGCAATGGAAAGAGCTATGCTCGGTGTTACTTTGCGTGATCGAATCAGAAATAAAGACATCCGCAAGAGAACCAAGGTTACCGACATAGCCCGAAGAATTTCTAAACTTAACTTAGTGGGCAGGCCACATTGCCCGCAGAACGCATGGCCGTTGGGACCGAAAAGTTCTATATTGGCGACTGCGTTTGGAATCTCTCTCTCTCTGCGATTGGTAAGCGTTGGAAGGCGTCCATCTAGGTGGAGCGACGAAGTGTTCAAGGCACGCACATGACCGATCAGTGTGGCGACGCTTGCGGGAGGCCTATGTCGAGCAGTGGAAATCATTCGGCTGAAATGATGATGACTGCCTTTTGGACCTACACCACCGTTTTTTTTCTTTTGGAAATCTTCATGGATGTTCTATACCCTGGGGCGAGCGAAGGGGTATGTCAGACTCTAATTGACTAAAAGCACACGTTGTACTTCAGCTACTTTTTGCCGGGGCGCTGCATTGCAGAAATAACTTCTGACTACCCGTAATCAGAAAGATTCGATGCTTACCACACCCCCTTCCCCGCCTCAACAATGCGGGAACCCACCGGGGGGGCTGCTTCTCAAACTGGGGCCACCTGTATCTTGAGTGAGTATGAAATGAACAGTAACTTATTGTGCTTTCAATAAAATCCAAAATAAACCATATACATTGACTACTAATTTAGGTTGTCAATTTATATGGTTCACCAACTATTACAGCAACTAGCGATGTGAGGCTATTGCTACATTACATTATATATATTACAGCTACAACAAGTAATTCAGGCTTGATATTAGGAATATTCTGTGTTAATTTGCCAAACAATTTACCCTGACTTTATTTAGACCTACGCATGTAAAGGTTTTGGCTTTGTACTAAGTACAAAGCCTATTAAGTAAACCGTTACAAAGACTTAAAGGCACCTCTAAGACTCATTAAGTAGTTAAACAATTAAAACTAACACGGGAACATGCTCATAATAGAGCTAGAACTGACATCAAGGATATAACTTACACATAGTAACCTTCGTGACCTAGTTAGGAAAGACCTAGATTGTGTATACATAGGGAGATATTCCTTTGTAAGATATAACCTCATACTTGAACAAAATACACCGCAGCAAAAATATTGCTGGTAAAGTTTTGCTCGAATTCTGGCTAAGCCATGAACATTTAGATACATAGATAGAAACATATAGATAGGTAGATTTGCAGCTAAAAACAATATTTTACCCAAATTCTACATCATCATTAATAGATAGAGTTTCTTGTGCGTTCTTCTCCATAACAATCTACTTTCCGAATGCACGGTAGAATCATTTTTTTTTTTATTACTTTTAATTTTTAATTTTAATTTATGTGACGTTCAAAAGTGCCGTTTATTGGCCTAATTGAATAAATATATTTGACTTTGACTTTGAGATAACTTTTCTATTTTCTAAAATTTTATCTCAAAACTCAGCCAGTTTGCATACTATAAAATGCATGTCGCATCAAGGGTGGCCAATAGATGCAAACCATCGGGAAGTCAGGATGTATTCCCTTAGGCTAAGACATCGTGTGTGGGCAGGTCGGTGGGTACAATCGTGCAAATGAAATCACATAAATTATTCGATACACTGTTTATTCAAATATTCACAGTTACAATCTTGCTTACTAATATTACGGATCGACACTGATTCTACGACGTGTTAGCTCTAAGGCTGTCAGTACTCAACTGCCATATTCTGCTGTCCCCACTACGCAAGCGGTTAGAATAAGCGCGCCAATGCGTAGTTGTTCTTGCTTTGCCGCCAGATGGCGTGCTTGTGATTTGTTTTGACGTCCGTACTATTGACTAAACCCGACACGGCCATCCTGCAAGACAGGCGTCCTCGTCTGTTCCTAATTGTCAGGTTTTAACAGTGTATCGAATCATGTGGAAATTCTCATGAATGTCCTCAGCTCTTGGGGAAAGCTGAGGGGTCTGTCAGACTCCTACTGACTAAAACCACATGGTGTTCTCTAGGCCGTAATTTCTTTTGAGAGGCGAGCGTGGAACACAGCACGTCGCCTTCTCGGGCCTCTCTCAGGTGACAGATCCCCAAATCTATCACCCGCAGGCATCATCTTCTTGTCCTTGCTCACTGCCATCTCATGTCGTGTTGCGCCACACGTCCTCTTAGTCTACTCCGACCCGTCAGTCTCCCATCATACAAGGGATGTTTTTCTGAAACACAAAATTTACAAACAGTATTCACTCGTCCAATCCTGACTCATACTCTAGAGTGAGGAAACATTTCGAAACAATCAAACATGATCATTTAAATCTCTCTGTTCACTATTGCAAGGAACGAGTAATTCTATTTCCAATTTAAAGAAAATAGCAACTTAATCATCGATCCGGTACCTGATAGCACCTAATCTTCGTGATTACAAAGTCCAAGTACCACTGATCGTCATTAATGTCACATTTAATGAAACAAAAGAAACGAGACCAGGTATCTTATTCACGATCTTTAGCCATTACAAAGCTCTCTTAGCTATCGCATAGCTCTCATAGCAATCACAATTGCTCTACTCGCACATCTCCACGATGTCCAATCAACTCAACTCTCTGAACTTAGAACCAGTTCCATACAGACATTTAGCCTGTCGTATGTTACGTCAATTCGTCATCTACCATCTCAATTGGTACTTGAGCTTTGTGTATCTTACTAACACAATCTACGCATAGTAATCAAAATTAGAAAACCAAAATTATTTCAATTTTCGTAATGAAGGCTTGACGATTCGAACGTCATCAACATTAACATGGTGACCCCACCACTCGCGTGACTATGTGAGTTTACTTTCTTTTAACCTCTTAACTCAACAGAAACTTTCTGTAAGGTTCCTTACACAAACATGTTTTTTTACACTGACTTACAGGTGCCCTACAGGCCCACAGTTGCTACAAAGACCTCCAGTTGCCACACTGGCCTACAGTTGCCATAAAGGCCTCCAGTTGGCACACTCGCCTTAAGTTGCCACATAGGCCAACAGTTGCCATAAAGGCCAACAGTTGCCACACAGGCCAACACAACGCTCGGCTACTCCTGACCAAACTAGATCATTGGGTTCGTGATAATAGGGAAATTTTAGAACTCTGATCTTTAACTAAATCATTACCCTGGGCCATGTACCACAGTCATTCCAAACAAACTTTAAAACTTCTGCTACAGCAACAACTGCCAAGCCTATAGGAACCCTCGAGTAAAACCTCTAACGCCACGGCTCTATAGCCGACCAGCAATTGTATTGCTCTCACACAACGGTCTCTCAAGACCCCGACCTCCGCCAGAATCCACTGGTACGGTCAAACATAATACGGCTGATAGACTCAATTACTCGACATCTTAGGCTTGCTCATTATTATCAAAATCCCTTTGACATCAACATCGACTGGTACATAACCCGCTGGCATCTTTCTTAACCTACCGTGTGCATACTTGTAGGTTCTGAGCGTACCTATCTAAAGCTTTCAGTGTATAACGATCACTGCCCTGTCATAATCACCTATCGCAGACTTAATAAAGTAAAGGGCCTATTTAGTTTTCGTACCAAAGTTTCCCAAACAACACTTCATTAGAAAAAGGTCAACCGATCAACAAGCTTAACAACTAATCAAAGTAATTGTTACAATTCTGTTACGGTTTGTTATGATTCATAGGCATTGCATACTCAACTCATGAAACCTTCATTGTGACTTGTGCACCAACACAAGCCAGAATCGTATCTACCAACGATTCTCTACATATCTGCCGCCACATATGCTACACCATATGAGGGGCCCTTGTGCACCAACACAAGCCAGAATCGTATCTACCAACGATTCTTTACATATCTGCCGCCACATATGCTACACCACATCATGAGGGGCTCTGTGCACCAACACAGACAAGAATCGCACCAACGATTCTCAAAAATCTTGCGCAATATGTGCTACACCACATGAAGCGCTCTGTGCACCAACACAGACAGAAATCGCACCAACGATTCCTTCTAGACCCATTGCTACATGTTACGCATGAGGTGCGGTCTAAAGTTTCGAGTATGAGTGTACAAGCCATTCTTAATCAGATTTGGTCTCATTACCACTGTCATCAACTATGACGTCTAACTCTCAAGGAACTTGGTGATCGGGTATCCTTCCCACAAGATTCGCGCCTTTCACTCTAAGATCTAGTAACATACCGGCTGTTAATACGAGGGGAACAATTAGGCCTGATCATATTTGCTTCTTAATAGCTCGCGTGAAGGACCTTCACGAATAACTCGGATCAATATCGTTTAAACCAGATTATCAACAGTAACCCTTTACTATCGCTCACAAACTCAGTTTTCATGTACGGAAAACGATCGCGAGATCTACTGCTATCATAATATTACTTTGAAAGTAAGCAAGTGAATTCAGATCTGAAGACGGTGGTTGTACATCGTTACGCAACAAGATCCGTCCTGAATACACGCAAATGACCAGTACCGTTCCTAACTCGATACAATTGCGTTGGCAAAACAACATTACTAACTCGCTTTGCCACTGAAAATCACTAGTTTTGACTGCACATGGACATCTCAACTTCTTATGGGATATCTCATCCTAAAGTTCGTACTGAACCAAATGTTGAAACTAGGAAAATACTAACAAGCCAATAGGTAACTTATTAGCTACTTGCTTTTTACTAGGTGTGTCTTAATTACCTAGTGATGGTGCTAGGTATAACCACTACCAACCAATTCAGTGTTCCAACATGAACACTCTTAAAACTCGAAATAGCATCTCATCACTAGAGAACATTCGACTTCACTATCGAAATAAAATGGAAGCGACTCACCGAGTATTCCATTCCAAACTTGCGCGCGCTTGTAACGTTCGGCTACGACCTGCAAACTGCTTGCCTGCCGTTCCTCTTAACCTCTCAGATGGTGACAAGTTAGCCTTCGCATACAGCATCTGAACCGCTAGCTGCTAGCCTGCAGCAGAGACTCCACTGCGACACAATGGTATCTGAAACATGAAAAACACTACGAGAGTACTTGTTCACACAGGTTTGATGGAAATTAACCAGTGCACCGGTGAGGTAACCTAAACCAATCAATCTGCCTGGCCTTTTCCCAACTACATTGGGGTCGGCTTCCAGTCCTACCGAATTCAGCTGAGTACCAGTCTCTCACATGGAGCGACTGCCTATCTGACCTCCACAACCCAGTAACTGGGTAACACAGTACCCCTTGGCAAGACTGGTGTCAGATCTCAGGCTTCTGACTACCCGTAACAACTGTCAAAGATCTTTAAATGACAGCCGGGACCAACGGCTTAACGTGCTTTCCGAGGCACGGCGGAAACCCGGTATGTTGAAATGGTCACCCATCCACGGACCGACCTCGTCAAGCGTTGCTTAACCTTGATGATCGACCAGTGCGGCTGTTATTAATTAGCCACGAGCTCTTACTAGTAGTAATAACCTAAACCTACGAAATGTGTTATTATGGACACCGAATGCGGGTGCAGAGTCCCTGACCAAAACATGAACCACACATTAGTGTCCCAGCTTGGCCTTCCGATCACAAAATAAGAATACTTTGCTTCTTCTCAAACTTAGTTAACTCTCACTACATACAACGATCACGCTACAAAACTAATCAAAATATTTCATTTGGAATTATCATAATTTCTAGACTGAAGTGTAAGGTCACTGTCACCATATCGTTCTAACTTCCACACATAAATAGCTAGCTAAGGACTATTACCAGTGACAGTAGAATAATAACTCTTCAGCAACATTAAAACTTGACCAGTGATAACTAACATGAGATTATGAACCTGACATGGGCCATACCGTAAACAAAACCAGAATTTTTAATAAAGAACTCACTTTTTCACAATTTATAACAAATTGAAAACGACTCACCAGATTGGCATAAAGATCAGTGTGTATGGATATTTCCACACGTCCACACGCTCATCCTTGACCTGTCCAGCTCATGGTTGCTGCTAGCCTCCTTGCTGCTCCGCTCCAGACTGGTTTTTCATTATTAAAGACTGAGGGTAGTCGCAGAAAACTTGACAACTGTTTCTATCTGACACCGCAATTTTTTTGCAAGAATGTAACCGCCACTTTCACTAGCATTATTTTTACGTGTGATCTCATTAGCACGACCAAATCCCAATTCTGATGTCGCATCAAGGGTGGCCAATAGATGCAAACCATCGGGAAGTCAGGATGTATTCCCTTAGGCTAAGACATCGTGTGTGGGCAGGTCGGTGGGTACAATCGTGCAAATGAAATCACATAAATTATTCGATACACTGTTTATTCAAATATTCACAGTTACAATCTTGCTTACTAATATTACGGATCGACACTGATTCTACGACGTGTTAGCTCTAAGGCTGTCAGTACTCAACTGCCATATTCTGCTGTCCCCACTACGCAAGCGGTTAGAATAAGCGCGCCAATGCGTAGTTGTTCTTGCTTTGCCGCCAGATGGCGTGCTTGTGATTTGTTTTGACGTCCGTACTATTGACTAAACCCGACATGCATATGTAATTTTCAACCCAAAAAACAATCTGGTTCGAGCTGATCTTATCTATAAATCCAAATAAATAAGGCCCCTATTTACTTAAGACCATTCATTATTGTTGACACTTATTTATCTATCTGTTAATGGGGGTACGAGGGTACATCTGGCAAATGAAACTGAAGAACAAAAGTTTCAGTTACAGGAGTTCGTAAACAAGTCTTTCGTAACTGATGAATATTGATTTTCATGAAGAAAATAACACCAATTGTTTGTGAGTTGCGGAGGAGCTCGTGGCTACATAATAACAGCTAGACCCTCAAGGTTAAGCAACGCTTGTCGAAGCCTGCCGAGGCTGGGTCAACATGCATTACATAGCGAAGCTCCTCACTGCTTCGGATAGAACCTTAAGAAGAAATATGGGTAGAGAGCTCCGACTGAATTTCCTTAGTAAAAAGTCATAATTCAAGGTTTGGCTCTCGCCTATTTCCTCCTCTAATATTGGACCAATTTAAAAGATATTCCATTAACTGGAAAAGAAAGATATAATTACACAAAGATATTAATTATGTTATTCTTTTTTCATTTATAGTTGTCAAATTTGTACACTAGGCCTCTGTTTTTTATAAATAATTGGGTCAACATTAGAGGAGGAAATAGGCGAGAGCAAAACCTCGAACAACGAATTTTTACTTAGGATATTCGGTTGGAGCTCTCTGCCCACATTTTCTCTTAAGCCGTTTCTCCCGATGTCTTTTTTAGAAAGAAAAAAATACGTTATTGGGTTATGGAGGTCTGATAAGTAGTCTCTTCATGTAAGACACCGGTACTCAACTGAATCCGGTTAGACTAGAAGCCAACTCCAAAATAATTCGGAAACGTCTAGGCAGATAGATATGATTTGTGAATTGTGATGTCTCAAATGACTGACTGTGATAATGATCACTTGATATCAATTTTGTTGAATACGAGTAAATGTGTGAAAATAGTTTTAAAAGTCTTGGGCTGTACTGCAGTCTCTCCAACGGTGCCAGATCGACTACCGGTACATTGAGGTGTTAAAGTATTTGTACAGAAACGCCACCATGTCAGTCCGTCTTCAGGATCAGACCTCGAAACCAATCCTTCTCCAGCGCGGCGTAAGACAGGGAGACGTCATTTCTCCGAAACTGTTCACTGCTGCGTTGGAGGACGTCTTCAAGGTTCTGGACTGGAAAGGGCTTGGCATCAACGTTAATGGCGAGTACATCACTCACCTTCGGTTTGCCGACGACATAGTGGTCATGGCTGAGACCATGGAGAGCCTCAGTAAAATGCTCGATGACCTTAGTAGAGCTTCCGAAAGAGTGGGTCTTAAAATGAACATGGTTTTGTACCAAGGTCATGGTGAACGCCCATGTAACACCCACTCCTATCAAGATCGGAAACTCTACACTCGAAGTTGTAGACGATTATGTTGACTTGGGACAAACGGTCCAGTTGGGTAGGTCCAACTTCGAGAAAGAGGTCAACCGTCGAATCCGACTCGGCTGTGCGGCGTTCGGGAAGTTGCGTGGTATCTTCTCGTCCAATTTACCGCAGTGTCTCAAGCCAAAAGTCAATGACCAGTGTGTGTTGCCAGTGATCAGCTATGGGACCGAGACGTGGTCGCTCACAATGGGCCTTATCAGAAAGCTTATAGTCACTCAAAGGGCAATGGAGAGGGCTATGCTCGGAATTTCCTTGCGTGATCACGTCAGAAATGATGATATCCGCAGGAGAACCAAAGTTACCGACATAGCCCGAAGAATTGCCAAACTTAAGTGGCAGTGGGCAGGGCACATTGCTCGCAGAACGGATGGCCGATGGGGCCGAAAAGTTCTCGAATGGAGACCGCGAACCGGAAGACGATACGTTGGAAGGCCTCCCACTAGGTGGACCGATGACCTGGTTAAGGTTGCGGGAAGGCACTTGTTTTTTTCTCTCTGTACAACATTTATTATTTTAAAATCTGTGTATTGAATTATTTGAATGTAAAATGTACAAATAAACAATTTATTTATTATTTATTTATTTAAGGCGCTGGATGCGGGACGCACGGGATCGGTCAATGTGGCGACGCCTGGGGGAGGCCTTTGTCCAGCAGTGGACGTCTTTCGGCTGAAATGATGATGATGAGTTTTAAAATAAATAAACATATTAAACGTATGCGTGTCTCTTTTAGACCGGATTTATATCGGATTCGGTAACGGTTATGGATATACTTTTATTTCGGATTTCTGATAGTTTCGGTTACGGTTACTGAGCTCCTTTACATCCCTGGCTCAACGATAGCTTCCTTAGTCAAGGAACCAACTTGAACAAGCAGGCTTGAAGGACCTACTTGTAAAATAAAAACAAAAAATGTAGGTCTAGGAACTGGTTCAAAATTGACCGTCTAGGTTCTGAGCAGACAAGAAAGTAAGGTTAAAAAGCTTTTAAAATGCAACAACAAAACTTCATCTTATTTATAAGAACTAGGTCAAAATCGGTGCATAATTCTGACATAGTTTTAGCACTCACTTCGTAATAAAGAAAATATACCAAAGTTCGTTTGTTGATAAACATTTACGTTTAAGAACATTTATATTCCTTTAAAAAGTGTTCTTATTATTCCCCTAACTCTTTTTTTTGTTTTGTAAGTATTTTCATTTTCATTTGCTTCTCAGAAGTCTCAAAAATGTTTTGGCAAAGTTTAGCCGCGAAAAGCGGAGCAAACAGATTCCATTTACGAATTAAATTATTCCGGAGTAAGGCGTTAAAGTTTTACAACAACGCGGTAAGACAAAATAAACATAAGTAAGGCATCACTTATTATTTTAAACAAATATTTAACTCTTTGTTTATGTAGTTACACAAAAATGTGTTATACTATCAAGGTTAATTTCCTATTAAGGCGACAAAAAACTGTGTGATAGAATTTGTTGCTGAAAATCATGGCAGAGAGACAGTCCATCAATAATTATAATACCTGGGCGACTAAGCTCCGCTCGGGTGAAAACAGAGAAAACGACGTTTTCTCAAAATGAAACCTAGCTAGACCGATTTATCGCCCCAGAAACCCCTACATATCAAATTTCATGAAAATCGTTGTTGCCGTTTCCGAGATTCAGATTAGATATAAGATATACATACATATATACAAAAATTGCTCGTTTAAAGGTATTAGATAAGTGAAATGAAATGGATACAAGGAAGGCCAGTAGCGACATATATGCAAATACAAATCCAACATCGCGAAATCAAAGTTTTCCGCACAATTTGATATAGATATAGTTACAACAATCCGAAAACAACTATCGATTATCAAACACAACACTCGACTTGTCGGAGGATACGAGGCTTTCGATGCTGTTCCGCATACTTTTATAGGCCTTTAGTGCAGTGGGATATTTAGTAGAACTTATTCTAATGTCACTAGTTAAGACAAAAAACAAGTCTATCTATGTAAGTATATTGTATTGTATTTATTTCATTCCAAACAATTTTTACATTGTGTCGAAAATACATAATTGGCAACAAGCACCACTACACGATACAAACTAACATTGAAAGAATAACAAGACAATTAGCCAACATTTTACATCAAACAGTAATACACTTCTATTTCAAACTTCAAATAGTCAGACAAGTATTCAATGATGTCAAATCGATTTTCTATAATACTATACAGATAATATGTCAAATAAAAATGTCAAACGCAATTATAAAAACACATAATTCAGATTCAAATAAAGATGTCAATCGTATAATATATATCATCTTAAGGATTGAGAAAAAAAAAATGAAATTAAAGCTTTACAGACAATCAGCAAGAATAGCAATACTGCTAAATCACTCTTTAATGTCAATAAAGTATGCAAATATGTCAAATAATTTTTATATAGTATCCAGATATGTAAACAAAAAAAAAAAAACAAAAAAAAATATTCAAATTCTATTATAAAATCCAAAAGTGAAAAATAAAAAAAAATTACAGTAATATAGAGTTGGTAACTATTAAACCTTTATACACCCCAACTCCGAAAGCTACAAACAATCAGCAAAGAATAGCATCTTATGGAACATGATAATTTTCAATGTTTTCAATATTATATTTTAAAAAAACAGAACCAGTCTAGTCTATTTTCACCGATCTATTGAAGACCTAAGTCACAAAAGAGGCGAGCACCACTCTGCTCGACAAGATTTTGACACATGACATACTATCTGAGTCGACAGGTTGTTGCAAATTACGTCATGAAATTTAGGAATTTACATTAACTTTCAACATTCGAATTCATTCAGAAAAATAAGTTTACGCAGCTATTTTACACAGTAAATTTGTAAAAATATCTTCATTCATATGTTGAGGTCGGTTAAACCGTGCGAGCCTACTGCAAAAGGTGTACAAAATACAAATTACTACACATTTCCAAACGGTAGACAATTTATATTTGCTCAAAATATATGCAATAATCTTTTCGCTTGCTGAAATGATGCAAAAGGACAAAATAAAGATATACTCATTTATTTGCGTCCTTATGTACCTAAGCTTTCATACAAAAGTTCAAAAAAAATTAGTCAAGATCTAGCAAAATTTTGCTTTGTCTCATAATCGATTAAAAATTGCAATCAGCCTAATCGATTAAGTGTATCAAACAATTATTTTAAATTATTACGATTGACGCGGTTAATTTAAATAAATTAGTGATTTTCAAAAATGTATTGTTTTAAAATTAGAACAAACCCGTTTATAGGCATAAAATACAATAGCAACTTATAGTTATAACTATACATAAAAGATTTCATAATGTTATCTTAACAGTATTTTGAGAAAAAAATCGTATTCGAGGCTAATTTCGCGCTGAATTTTCTATTACATAAAAGAAATCAAAATTCAAATTCGGAATGCGGTCGGTATTCAAAATGTTTTGACAGAATGACCAGTATAAATACTATGTATGATAAGTTGGTGCAGGCAGGAACTGGTACACTTACGCGAATCCGAAGCCAGATGTTATGGCATGCTTGTCAATCAAGAAAGGGCTGAAAATTAAAAGCCAAGATAACGACCATACAATTCATCATAATGGAAGTCATTAACATGATTTTCAAGGGTGCGTAATTCAGAAAATTTATTCAAAATAAATTTAAGAAGGCGGTGCATATGTACCAAGCTGCATTACGACAACTTAATCTGTATGTATAAAACCGAAAGGTCATTTCGAAATATCATCATAAAAACCGCTTGACGAATGAAATTTGGCAGGGAGGTTTCTCAAGTGAATTAAGTGCGCATTAAGAAAGGATGTTTAGAAATTCCACCCGTAAGGAAAAAAAGTGCGTTGAAAGATTGTATGAAATTTCTATAGTTTGTAAGTTGGACACGTGAAATTTTAGATTTACGCTGTTAATTGATAAAAAAATTTGTATTAATTTGTTTTTGGAAATGCCACCCCTAACGAAGTGAAAAGATGGAAATTTGTTATTTATTTATATATACTTAATTGTACACCAAGATAAAAATAATTAAAAAAGACATCTTGTAACAAAAATAAACAAACAACAGGCGGCCTTATCGCGATCCGCGATCTCTTCCACGTAACGTAGAATGGAAAGAGACAGCCTGGACACAATATGGGGAAGCATTTGGTGTAAAATTTTCAACAAATAATATTAAGTAAAATGAATTTACTAAGAACTAGCTGTTTCCCGCGCCTTCGCGCACGTGGACCCACAGGACCCGTTTTCGAGATTAAAAATAGCCTATGTCACTCAGGAATAATGTAGCTTCCTATTGAAGAAATATTTTTTTTAAATCGGTCCAGTAGTTTCGGAGCCTATTCGGTACAACAAAGCAAAAAAATCTTGCCTCTTTATAATATTGGTATAGAAGTAGGTACTAAATACAAAATCAAAATAAAAAAATAGATGTTAATTTGGCATAAATACCAACCTACTACTAATACAATGTTGACATATTTGTTTAAATAAAAACCCTAAAACAAAAAAAGAGTTAAAAAAAATACCAACCTTACAAAGTAAATAGTAAAGGTTTCATTATTAGTTTTTCAAAACTACTCCTAAAAGACGATTTAGGTGGTGTTAAAGATTTTTGAAGAATTTTACTGTACAAGGCTTCTTTTTTATGATGTAGGGGAACACTAAGAAGGGATTTTTAGAAATTCAACCTTTAAGGGGGTGAAACTAAAAAGTCATCTGTAGGATAAAATACGGATCACGCGAATTCGCGGGCGAAGTTCTAGTACCTACATACATAAGTTTAAAGGTTAACACATTCTCTTAATTCACAAGTGAAAGATGGCGGCTATTTCAAAGCTATACATATTCTAAAGGATTTTCTATGTCTCCTGGGGTGGTTGTTTATTTTTACATAATTTCGATTTTAAAGCCCGTATTCGCTAATGACACCTATAATGAAAAGTTAACAAATTTTCGTCGGCGCTATCTTAGATTTTGATTTTAAGCCCATATTCGTTATTCGGTTACCTATCATAATTTCGAAAAATATTGGACCGAATTTCATCTCACCTAAAACTTTTCAACTATTATCGTTTCGTTTTTGTATATCTGGTTAGACTGGAATCTGACCACAACATAGATCAAAAGCTAGGCCGCTGACGAAAAAGTAGCAATTAATATTAGCCAGCTTTGAGCTATTTCATAAAAAATTAACATAAATGCAAATATCATGCTGTCGATCAGTTTCAAAACCAATAACCATATTTGTGAAATTATTGAATTCTTATTATTTTCGTGTGAAGATGTGGCCCCCACTGGTTTCAGAGTTAATTAAGCCGCCTCAGGGAACCCCACAGGCCTCTGACTTGGCTATTTCAGACTTATGTTAATTATATAAGTCCTGGTTTCCTCATGATATTTTCCTTCACCGTTGCCTGTGATGTCCAAGATTAACACAGAAAGTACATACGAATTTTAAAAAGTCACATTGGTACTTGCCCGGTTTTCAAGCTTTCAAGGATGTCAAGCACGAGAGGCGAGATCTTAGCCGCTGGGCCACCACGACATTTTTTAATTTCAAAAATGCGCGACTGACTTTGTAGAACTGAACTAGTCAATACAACAAATTAAGTTAGACTGGAAACTTTCACATTCATGAAGTGAAGCGATTCATGCAAAGTAAATCAATGCAAGCGTATTTCAGGGCAATTCACTCCGCCAGTACATTACAATAAAACTCTATGTTCTCGTGATCCTTAAAGATATAGTTAGTAGTTTTACTACTTGTTGAATTGCTCTAGAGAATTCAAACTTGTTGAACAGAACTTCTAATTGTATATCACATTGCTAACAATTTATATAATTCACACTGTTTTATTTCACAAGAGACATAAAGGGTAGAGTTGAAGAAATTTTAGAGGATTTCCGGAACGGGTTCAAATATAACTGAAACAACGAGTTTTATTCGAATTAAGAGAGCGGTTGCTTAAGTGTTTTCCTCTCTAGGGGCCGACGGTTTGTTGAGAGTTGTTCGAGCATTTTTCAAGTATACTTGGGGATTAATAAGGACATACTCAGGTTCTACTGTGTACCTCTTGTTACAACCGCATTTCTACTATTGAATCGCTGCAAATTTTGAGCAGACAGGTAGTAGGTAAGAATCTGTAAAACTCTTGGCAATTAACAGTTTACTTTATTTTGTTTTTTTTTTTGCGTGTTTAAGTGCTCATGCATAATGCGCTACCACGGGAAGATAGCGCAGTTATGTTGGACTGCAACCCCGTCAAACTCTACGGTGTCCTCCTGTGCCGCTTATGGTGCAAACACAGGCACGCGCTAGCGTTCACCGCGAACCCGCCGCGGCTGTCCGAGTCAGGATTTGTGCCCGGTTGATGACAATAAATATAATTGGCCAAATCTGGGTGCACTATAATAGCGTCTATCTCTGTCTAACCCTTCGGGGAACACTGGCGTGATGTTATGTAATCATCATCATCATTTCAGCAGAAAGACATCCACCACTACATAGGCCACCCCCAAACGTCGCCACACTGATCAGTCCTGTTCGTTTCCCATTCACCAGACTCCCGCAGCCTTGACCAGGTCGTCGCTACACCTCGAGTGAGGGGAAGGCCTCGTCTGAAACGCTGCGTCTTCCGGTACGTGGTCGCCACTCCAGAACTTTTCGGACCCAACGGCCATCTTTTCTGCTAGCTACAATAATAATAAAATAACTTAAGTGTACAGGGCACGTTGCCCTGTACACTTAAGTTTGGCAATCTTCGGGCTATGCCGGTAACCCTGGTTTTCTTGTGAATGTCTTCATTTCTGATTTGATTATGCAAGGAAACTCCGAATGTGAGAAACCACGTCTCCGTCCCATAGGTAATCACTGGCAACACACACTGGTGGTGGTGGACTTTCATCCTGAGACACTGCGGGTAGTTGGTCAAGAAAACATCGCTCAACTTCCCAAACGCTGCCCAGCCGAGTCGAAGTTAGGCCTACCTAACTGGAACGTTTGTCCCAATTAGACATAATCGTCTACAACTTCCAGTGTAGAGTTTCCGATCTTGTTATGAGTGGTTATGTTCTATGGGCATTGAACATGACCTTGGTTTTGTCCATGTTCATTTTAAGACCCACTCTTTCAGAAGCTCTATTGAGGTCATGCAGTATTGTACTGAGATCCTCCATGGTCTCAGCAGGGGCAATTTCAGAGATATGACGTCTCCCTGTCTCACACCCCGTAGCAGAAAGATGGGTAGTAGTAGTAGTAGTAATAGAGTATTCCCTGACAATAAATCCTAGTTTTAAGTTAAAACTTTATATGAATTGGAAATCAAACCCAGGGAAAATACCCAGTAAATCGCGCGTTCAATTTGCTTCTTCTGTAAAGCAATTGCAAGCGCTTGAGCACGGTAAAGGTCCGTTTTACAGGTCCACTTTATCGTATACGTTTTTATTCGGCGCTGACGTCTGTAGTTGTATGAGCGAGTTCATACACATGACAGTGTTCCAGATCCAGAAAAAAATACCAATCCGACAAAATTTACAGCAGTCGGTTTTACAAATCTGCTTTATCATATACGTTTTTATTCGGCAATGGCATAGGTAGTCGTTTGAGCGAGTTCACACACACAACAGTATTAAAATACTGATCCGTTTTGTTTGAAAGTTGGTGGTACACTGACTAAATGTGTTGTGAACATTACCCTCAGTAGGGATGGAACCGTTAAAACGGTACTGTAAATACGGCGTGAACATTATCCAGTACCCACGGATCCGTTAAAAACGTTCCTGGAAATACGTATATTATAATTATGTGAACGTACCCTATAGTAAACGCAATTTGACTAAATGTTAACGATTCTAGCTTGAGGCAGAGGTTTACTATCCTTTGGAGTATACCAATCTCTATGCATGTAAAATTAGGCACTTTTTATTCAAAACAGGTATCTGGGTATGAACAGCATTCTTGTTATACTTACTTAAGATTAATATCTTCGAGGATCCGCGTCGGGAGCAAGTCCAGGATCTGCGTGACATTAAGATGATCCCAGGACTGCTGCCGACCCAGTATCTGCTGAGTGCAGTTTATAAACAACAGGACATCTATTTCAGAGTCCATGGCAACATATTTCACTTACACTTCACAAATAATCGTCTCATTACGACGCACAAGCTACAACAATAATGTCAATCAGTTTAAATTGTATGTCACTTAAATACTCCACTTGATTGGCCTTGTCTATACACAGAGTTTCCCCTTCAGGAGGTTAAATTATCTCTTTAGTACATAACTGTTACATCACGGCACATTTTGGTTCATCGATTTAATTGGGTCAAGGAAGAAACATTCCACTGAAAATAAATCACTTACAATTACGCATGTTCGAGTCTTTATTACTCGACACCAGATATTAATATCAATTTTATATCAGAACATTCCGACACTTAAAGTATAGTATAGCATAATTAAGATCTCTTTTTATTCCCCATTTTTATGGTCAACAATGAAACCGGTAAGCCATTATAATAGAGGGGCTTGATTGACCACTTCTTTTTAAATACGAAATGAGTTTTCTTATAAATTCTCCCCCTATCGTTAATGTTCTGGAAAACTTTGCAAAATTAAGGGTGGAAAGTAAGAAAAATACCGTATTTCACGAGATCTTCTCCCATGACAAAGGCGCCATTCAAATTGCGATAAAGAAAGGTATTATTCGGTTCAAGCTTCAGACAAAAATGAAATTAATGCAAGCCTTTTTGGTCACTGATATTTTTTACCAACCGATCGTGTTTCAATGTCATTTCAAACATTTTCTTTTAAATATCTAGCTTTAGGCACGGTACGTTAGTAGAAAATAAAAGAAATCAAAATATCATCATATTGAAATAACGACTAAAAACAAGAAAGAAGAAGCAACAAAAGGCAGCCCCAAAATTACTAGCTTGCTGAAAATAAACCAGCGAACGTCGTAAAACATCGACTATAATAATAATAAATTCTTATGCAAACATGGTTTCACATCAAGTTACTTTTCTTGAATTGAAAACAAAATAAAACTTAACAGCCAAAACTATCAAGCCGTATGGGAGTAATATTGGAAAAAATAACACAGCGATGCCCTCTGTTTGAAAATATTATTATGTTGATTCATCTGCATTCACTCGACCGACAGAACGATCCTGGCATTTTACATAGCTTTAAGTTGAAAAACGACTCTCAAGCAAATACTTATCTATGAATATGTTTTATCAATAAAACTAGATATATTGGTACCCCTTCAATAGGAATTATATGCCAAAACAATTTCAACTTTTATTAAATGTAGTTGCAAACAAGCAGATGGATGATCAGTTGTCACTTCCGTCTAAAGACAAATGCAATATCAAAGTCACAGTAGGTGCATTATACCCCCAGTGACAAAGATACCCTAAAAACCGGAGAGCATCATCATCTGCTGTGATTGGTGGAATGAATTGTCAACTGCCAATCACAGCAGATAACATATTCTTGACAATTTGTCTCATTAATTCTGCGATAATTTTGAGCTGATAAACTTGGGGTCAGCATATTAAACGAAATTTTTCAGCACACTTGCGGCGATTCAATTAATACAAATTTATAAATTTTCAAAAATGAGCTGTTTGATAGTGGATTTTATTTTCGTATTCGCCTATTTTTATTTATGAAAAATAACATATAAACATACCAATAACGCTAACCAGACCAACATTAAAAATATATTAATCTGAAAATTAAAAGCATATTGAAAATGTGACAAGTAATACAGACTTGTGTGAAATACACTTAATTGCGAACCTAAATTCAATGCAATAAGAGCCAGTTTTCAAGTAAGTGCGTTCAAAAAAGAACAAAGAGAATTTGGTGGAATTAGCCATGCGGAAATTAGGGCGAAACAGAAAAAGGAAGAATTAGATTTATTTGGAACTCAAATTGGACAGCAAAAGGCATGGTGATATAGCGTCAGATGAAATGGAAAATCTAATGGGACCAATTAATATCCTTGAATTAAACTTATAGCGGAATGAATAAAATTATTCACGTAACGTACGTTTTTAAATTTGTTAAATCTGAACAAAGCCTTTCCGTAGATAATTTACTACCCATCATCAGCCCTTATTTATATTTATTTAGGGTCAGCGTAGGATATCTTTTTTCTTATCTATCTTTATTCTCTTTATTGGTCATCATCTCGGGGCTCAAACCCTTTAATAATATCTACATCTCATAAAATCTACTTGTCGCTCGTTTATTTCTCTACTCTGTCTACTAGTATACATTAATTGTCAAAACATTACACGACGTTTTCGTCATTCTTCCACCAATTGCCCAAATTGCCAATACAAAGCCAATACAATTTATGACCAATTTACAACCTAATTTATTTTCCTAAATAGCTCAAAACAAAATAAATGTAATGCAATCACGCCCGACAAAATGCTATCAAATTAGATACCACATGCGTGAAAAGGAGGCAACCGGGAATCCAAGGACAGAATTGTATAGCAACCATAGAACACGAAACCCTGTATTGGCCGTATTGACTACAGGCGCCAATGCTAAAATATATGTAACCACGTAACTATTTGTTCTGACGCTTTAGAAACGACGCTAAAATGTAAGCAATTGATGACAAGACAATTTTATAGCGATTGGCATTTACATAAATTTTCAACTTTTTTCAATCGCCATGGTGGTGCTTTCGTTGAAAAATGCCGCTTGTTTTGAGCGGTCCAGAGCTTCTGAGTACAAAATTTGTCTGTCATAGCTGTATGCGGTTATAGGCTATGAAAGCTATAGTCAGAATTATTAAGGCTCGTTATTTTTTGTCGAGTAAACGTAACACGCTAGAACGAGTCACGAGATATTCTCGCTTGGTTTGTATAAAAAGTTTGGAGAATGCAAAGGCGTTTCGATGCTCTGTGTTAGCAACTAATATACAACGTATATCGTGTATATGGCGGGAACATCCGGGATGCGATTAGGATTGCCTAATTCAAATTTAAGACCCGTAAAACGTATTCGATAATAGAAATAGCAGAAATATTAGTAAGGGAGGATTTTCATTTCGTGAGAGCACTTTTCATTTAAGTAGGGAAAGATTTGGATCCTATTATACGGGTTTTATTTCCGACTTAGCAATTTTATGCAATAGAGGCTTTAAGAGGATTAATATTTAATAGGTATAATGCTTTTAAGTCGTTTATTGCACAGGTAAAACTCCTATTTATACATAGTAGAGATTTAAAACTTTTTTGAATTTATTGAACAACCTTGGTTTAAGCATTTGGGTACACATAATGAAAGGTACATAACCGGAGATTTAGTACCAAATCAAAATCTTTACTGTATATAAAATAATAATTTATGGTTTCTTCAATATTAATAAAATACGCATCAAAATATCAACAGCAAATATAAAAATCAAACCTAAGATGCAATGTAAAGGTTGACCAGTGAACATAATTCTGTTTGTATTTATTTAGGCTCCAGAAATGTACCCCTCTGCCACGAGATGGAAAAAGTTGTAAAGAATTTCTAGCACCCTCGATCCTCTCAAAATTTTCCTGAACACAAATCTCAAGGTCACGCAATGATCTTTATATTTATAAAAATAAATAAATATGTACAATATTATTTAGAGAATATAATATATTGATACCCTCACCAAAGTCTTAAACTCTAAAATTATATTCTATTCCTCTAAAACCACTGAATATTTTTATTTTAATCTTCTATAAGGTAATACAACTTGCAAAGCCTTGATTACTTGCCTTGATTGCCCAAAAGCTTATTATGAACCATCCCTTGCATCCTTTTCAAACCCAACGAATAAAAAATCTCATTCGTTTGCCGCATTTGCCTTATATTGATATTGCCTTACCGTTGTTGATTAAAAATATGCACAATAGAAAATAAAAGATTGTGCTATACTCATCCTCAGTGATCAAATATATTATTTATACCCATTTAAGGCTAAAACAAATTATTTGAGTTGCAAAAACTTTTCATAAACTTTTTCGCACAACTTTTTTACAGCACAAAAATTGGAAAAAAAAAAATAAGATAACATAGGGTTTCGATTAACGGTAAATGTCCTCAAATTAAATTATTTATTTGTTTTTTTTTTCACAGTTATGATGGATTTAGTCTTATTATCACTCGCGTTACAGCGCGCGTGCAAACGGATCCACGGTCGGGACTCGACTGAACTCCGCTCCGCCACCCTTAAAAGTTAAAGGGTGTTTGCCACTAAACAATATTTAGTAAACTGCATCAGACAGGTGTTAAGATCAGATTGTACATTGCTGCGGAGGTCACGTACTAACGAACGCTGGAAATCTTTCACGGTATTCCGATCCCGTTTTTAATTTACGGTAGATTTATAAAGGACGATAAGTTTTTCAAAGCTGAGAAAAACTATACTTTTTATTTTATCTTTTCTCGAAGAAAAGAATACCTATCTGTAAGGCTATTAATCTGTTGCTTGCCGGGCCGCTGCAAATATTTACAGGTGAATAATTTCAGCGTCTTTTAGCAGTGAAGGTCAATAGCACATACAATTTGTGGGCTCGTTATGGTTTATGTTCCCTATTACCCTAATTAATAATTAGCTTTTTAGTATACAGTTGTATCATGCAATGTTCTTTTGGCTACAATTATGTTAAGTCAAATGTACCATAAAACTTTTAAGGACCTATTTTAACTGGACCCATTTATAACCGGTTGATGACGTGAATAAAACCTAACATGAGAATATAGGGCCTTTGCAAATAAAATATAAATTATTGGCTTTGTTTAGTTTATTTTGTCTACTGTATGTAACTTGTCTGAATAACGTTTAGCAATTCTGTACAAGTGCGCAACGTCAAATCAAACAAAAGAGACATGCAAACATTTGGGTTAAACTTATTTTTTGTTACACAATATTATTATAGTTATAATTAGTAAATTACAATTGAGAAGTACATTTTGATACAAGTGCGGAAAGTTTGTTATTGCGTACGAGGCCGAATGAACACATACACTTTCGAAGAAATAAAAAATACTTGCTCCGAAAATGACGACGCTTTTTTAATAACTTTCCACTGAAGAAAACTTTGGAAAGCTGCCATATATTTCACCTTAGATTTAGATGGCAACAGGCTATCGCAAGCATTTTGTGCCTCAATCACAATATCCGGCAGGGTACCATCTAAAGAATTCTGTTCAAAACATAAATTCGACATTTTTCACAAATATCTCAAATTATTAAGACTAACTTTGCTTTTTTTTTCCGCGCTTTATGTTCGCAGGTTAAAGGAGAAGCAAAGGTATGAAGCCGTTAAACAGCCGGAAAAATATAAAATTCAAATATATTTTAATTAAGAACACAAATAAAATGTTAACTTGTTCATAATAGTACATTTTGATACAAGTGCGGAAAGTTTAGAGCAAGTTTAGAGCAGTGGTGGCCCAGTGGTATCGGCCGCGACTTACAAGTTGTAGGTCGTGGGTTCGAGCCCAGGCAGGCGCTTTACTTTGTGTAAATTATTTCTTCACTACTGGTCTCAAAACAGTGAAGGAAAACATCGTGAGGAAACCGGCATGTCCTAGAACCAAAAATTCGAAGACATGTGACATCCACCAACCCGCACTGGGCCCGCGTGGTGGTTTACGGTCCATTCCCTCTCACAGAGAGGAGGCCTGTGTCCCAGCAGTGGGCACATTAATTGGCTGATGATGTGTGATGTGTGATGTGTGCGGAAAGTTTGTTATTGCGTACGAGGCCGAATGAACACCCGAGCCTTACGCGAGGGTGTTATGGGGCCGAGAAGTGCAATAACAAATTCCCACGTGTATTAAACGACGTTTTTCAATACACTTTCGAAGAAATAAAATAATAAAACGATACGTATTTTTGTCACAAAAATATGTAATTATTTAAACATAACTGAATTATTAAAGGTGCAATTATTGAAATGATATATAGCCGATTTTGTTGGCATTTTTACGGTTTGTGAAATGTTATTATTAAAAATTGCACCAATTTCACTTTTTTGAGTGAATGTTATATATAATACAGGGGGTGGAAAGATGTTCTGATAGCTGTTCAGTAGTTTTATGAGGTGCCAAATCATTACTGGTATGTGAAGTAGAAGGGTACGGTTCAAGGCAAAACTTCTTAGGGGCTGGCTCCAAATTTATTCGTTGTGTTATTTTGGCACTAATGTTCGTCTTGTTGCTTATAGAGTCTTCGACATAAGATTCAGCAACAGTATTAGACCGCCATCCGCCATAACGTTTTAATGTCAATATATCAGCTCCAGCATCAGCAAGCAATGTAGCTGAAGTTCTTCTAAAGCCATGTCCGGTTAAAAACTCCGCATCTAGTAATCCTAAAAACTTTGCTATTTCCTTTGGCATAGCACCAAATTTGTTCACACCAATAGGTTGAGCCATACATTTACCTTTTTGATAGTTCTGAAAAAAGCGATCATTTGTTGTGTTTGTTGTACGTAGAGCTTCGTATTTCTTTACTATGTCATAAAAAGGACATTGTTTTTAGTGTGTAGAATTTTGACCAGAAGCAAATTGCTATGATTTTCGATATCTTTTGTTTTTATATTACAGAGTTCCTGACGTCTACGTGCACCATTAATCCAGAAAATTAACGCAACCTGCAACGAGATAAAACACAGTTTAGATAAGCATAGGTCGTTTAGTGTACGGACGTAGCGCCTAGGTAAGGTTTTATAGATTGGATATTGATTCAACTACTGACCTTTGTTGCCAAATACTAGCTATCCGGAGCTTCTTTCAAAAAGTTTTCAACTTCATTTGGAGACAATACTTTTGATTTTTGTCCAATATATCCGACGGAGTGTCTTTTTAGAAATGCAGTCAGGTTGCAATATGTTTTTATGTTAACACCGTGATTTTGCAGAACCGTGCTTTTTAGCATGGAATATATACACCATTGCGTGCTAGGCTTATATTTAGTAGCGAGTTCATTGAAATATGGCAAAAATTCTTGCTCCGAAAATGACGACGCCTTTTTAGTAACTTTCCACTGAAGAAAACTTTACAAAGCCGCCATATATTTCACCTTAGATTTAGATGGCAACAGGATATCGCAAGCATTTTGTGCCTCAATCACAATATCCGGCGGAGTACCATCTAAAGAATTCTCTTCAATACTTAAATTCGACATTTTTCACAAATAACTCAAATTATTAAAGGAGAAGCAAAGGTATGAAGCCGTTAAACAGCCTCACAGGAAAAATATAAATATATTTTAATTAAGAACACAAATAAAATTTAAACTTTTTCATAAAAGTAATATTTATTTAAAATAATCATGTTTATTAGTAGTATTCTTTTTATAAACACAATTTAAATATTCAAAAAATACTTACGCTGTAAAGACGCAAATCAAAATGACGAGATTAAAAAAAAACACGCCTGCTCTATAATAGTCAGTGGTGTTTTTTTTTTTTTTTTCTTATGTTTTAATCGAATTACCGCACGCGTGCTGTAATCTTATTAGCGCATGCGTGCGAAATATGTTGCATGTCGAACCTAATCGTAGTGCAATAAGAGCTAGTTTTCGAGGAAGTGTATTGAAAAATATATTATTGATGTCCGAGGCTAAATGAATTTGCTTGTCATAAATTTTTCAACCCTCTATTAAATATGTCGCCGGGTGACTTCCCGCAGACAGACTTTGGAGCGGCTGCGAGAGTCCACTGAATACGAAGCGTAAGACTGTTTGATGTGGCGACTCTTGAAGGAGGATTATGTCCAGCAGTGGACGTCTTTCGGCTGAACATATGACAGCCAAAACTACCTAAAAATGTGGATGTGTAAAAGTTGTAAGTTTGTGATCTTCTTTTATTTCTATGAACAACAGTTCCGCGATAACCTAACTGACTGACAGGTGAAAAACACGTGGAGCCTTAGCCCCCGAATAATAAAAGACACTTATGTTCCTTACTCGATTCAGCGGTGCACTAAGAATGGATTTGTCAAAACAACACATGAGCCGACAAACGGGGTTTGAAGAACGTACTTAGTTCCCCGCAGTTATTTACATACAATAAAATCACATCCAAATTCTACGAAAGTGTAGGAAGGAATATACTCGTATAAGTATTACACCCACATATCACCAATGTGGTTTCTATGTCCTTTTTAATCGGTGTTGGACCTATTGTTATATAATTTTCGCGGAAGTCTGGGTGGCTGTCTGAGAATAACATTGCCTTACCCCGGGCACCTAACGCGAAGAAAGAAAATTTGGTTCAAATAAATGTCAGTAGATGGCGCGATAAGCTTCGATTTGTTACTGAGTTTTGTGAAATATTCGATAATACGATCATAAAAATGTATGTTATCCTTGTTTAATTAACTCTCCTTAGCACAAAATAAGGAATATTGGGATCTTTATTCACATTTCTAAGATTATTTGAATGGATCATTTAAAATTGATGCCAATAGATGTCGCGGTTTTAAATTTTGGAGGCATCCACTCGTTTTTTTTTATTTTTTTTGTACAGGTATTAGCTCTATTAAAAAATTAATTGTTCACGAACCGAGTAAACCCTTTTACTTGCATGTCGCCGCTAACACCATCTATATCCGTGGGACAGAACCAAATGCGATCTTGGAAAAATAATCAGTTTAATCAAACGAAAAACACTAGTCACGTCGGCCTGGTTTCTTTTTATGAGATGAGGCATCTGTATGCTAATATTATATTATCTGTGGCCGTACGTAGAAAACTGGATCACATCAAATCAAATTTAGATCTATTTGATTGCGTTTGCCAATACTAGATAAACGAGACAAGAATATATACATATCCTTATTAATATTATAAATGCAAATGTTACTCAGTCGGGCTGTTTATTTGTTATGTTTACACACCCAAGCCGCTTAATTGCTCAATGAAATTGAACACAGATGTATCCGGGTACTTGGAGAAAGAAATACGATAGTTTTTTCAACATACCACGCGGATGAAACCGCGGCGCGGGCAGAAACTAATAAAACCACTTATAGGTACTTACAAATGTTTGAATGAAAAGATTTGACAACGCAATATGTATCAAAGCCAAATGCTCAAATAGCGGATGTATCGAATATAACAACTGTTCCTAATTGAAACAAATAAGGTTTCCAGAACATTCTTGCTGGCTTGTCACGGTATGATATTCTGCGAAATTGTACTGACATAACATAATTATTTTGTAATAAATGTGGGTAATTATTAAAGGTAATGCTGCTTTTCTTTACCTCCTGATCCTTGCGTCGTATTCCGCAGTATTGAGGTCGTGAACTCCCTTCTGCATTACTTTCTCTCATACAATCTTTCTCATCGATTTCCGTCTCTTTAACGTAAATCATTTTCATCGGTCTGATATCTTGAATATGATGAACTGTAATATGTATCAGCTTCTCTTGCATTTGCTTCTTGGGCTATATGAGAAGTATAACTATTTAATATTAATTCCAAGCAAACAAAGGATTGAGGCGGCCCGAGCAAAACAGTTATAAATTATGATATTGAATCCGAATAAAATTATAAAGAACTGAGTATAATTAATTGAGTGGCTTCGCTACCCACATGAACCGTGAGTTTTTCAAGATATTAGGATTACATAGCCACAGTTAACATATACAAACAGTATGGAAACTACCTACAAACGCTCGAAACGTTTGTGTGAGTGTGTCGTTTCGAGCGTATGCACCGAAGAGACCGTTCGTGCACTTCCGACGTAATGTCAGTACTAAGTGCCACGTCGCGACGTGTGGTCACGTAATTTTGTGTTAGTGTGCCGTTTCGAGCGTCTGTAGGTAGTTTCCATACTGTTTGTATATTTTTGCTGTGATATAGCTTATTAAAGTAAGCGATATATAGGCTATAAGGATTGATGATTGTTCCTAGCGGAATGAATTAATCTAAAAGTCATTAATGTTCGCGACATTTTATAGTCTGGTCAAATCATGTATGGACCGTGATCGATGTTCTTTGTAATTGGATAACTACTGCAAGTGTTTTACAAACAAACAATTTTACCTTTTTTACGTCACTGGATTATCCCTTTCGGAGTCTGTGCTTCCCGATAGCTACAATCTAGCAGTCTTCAAGTCAAGAGTGATTAGGTTACTTCTAGGCAAGCGTGCTTCACCATCGACCACATCATCGCTTACCATCAGATGAGATAATGATCAAGCGCGTGCCTACAACAAATAAAAAAAAATATGCATTTCAACGCTGACAATTCAGTCAGTTCTACATATCTATAATCATCATCATCATATCAGCCGAAAGACATCAACTGCTGGACATAGGCCCCCAAGCGTCAGCACATTGACCGGTCCCGTGTGACTTGCATCCAGTGGACTCCCGCCACCCTCACCAGGTCATCTATCCACAAGGTGGGAGGCCTTCCAACGCAGCGTCTTCCGGCTCGTGGTCGCAACGCCAGAACTTCGACCCATCCGTTCTGCGATCAATGCGCCCTGTCAATTGCCACTTAAGTTTGGCAATTCTACGCAAACCTGTACCAAATACACTATACTAGCTTCTGCCAGCGACTTTACCCGCGTGAATTTCGAAAATTATCCTAAGGGAATATAGCCCGGGATAAAAAGTAACCTGTGTGGTATTTCAGACTATAATCCATCTCTGTGCCAAATTTCATCCAGATCCGTTCTGTAGTTTTTGCGTTAAAGACTAACAAACATACAAACACATTTACACGCGCACAAACTTTTACCTTTTTAATATTAGTAGGAAGTAGGATAGGAAGTAGGGTACCAAATATGTTCGACTGGTTAAATTGCAAAAGTCCTGATCCTTAAAGCTCTCGAAAATTCTTCATGAACAAAGAATATTATCCCATATTATGCTAATCGAGTTTTATTTCGTCAAAGGGTCTACTTGGGATAACTGCCGCCTTGAGTTTTATAGGCCTTAAACAGCCTTTATATTGCACACTGATTCCTAATTTAAAAGCAGAGTAATAGCTCTAAATTTATTTTTGTAGCTTTAATCAATCGTTGGTCTTTGTCCATAATTTTAACTTGAATTTCAATGAATTCCTCTAACTGTTACGCTTATTGTTAAACCCAGACTTATCTCTCAGACTACGCCATTGATTCCTATCGGTTCAAAATTAAATTGAGTTCAATTCAATTAAAACTTTTTGCTACTGAAATAGCATTATTATTAATCTTTCTGACCTTGAACAATAACCAAAAATAACCAAACCCATTTTGTCAAATTTCTGGTATTAAATTAATTCATTATAACCACTAAATAGCCTATCTGCAGCATTTAGAGAGCTCTAAATTATTACGTTCCAAAACAGATAATCAAAACATAATCTCGTTTGTTAAACCTATAAAATAATGGAGCCATATATATATTTTGAGATTAATGGACGCATTTCGCTAAGCTTTGAACAATGATAAATGATTTTATTTCTACAAGTTGGTTTGTACAAACGCTTTTACATGTCTAACATATATTTTTTTAAACTAGATGAGGTCGGCGTTTCCTATCTGACTACTCTGAGAAGAAAGGCCGAAACAAACTCAGAGGCCACAGTCTCTTTTAAAGTCCTGACAAAATCTTGGTTAGATCATATGAAGACCATGTAGACTGATGTCTGAAATGGTCTTTTGAGGAAAGAACCAGCCAGATTGAGTGGACCTGTCCAGTCAGTGCACGCATTTGTCAATAACCGAGCAGCTCAACTCAGAATTTAAGGAGCTCAACGATTCGACGAACAATACCAAAGAAAGGACATTCGGGTAGGCCGCATAAACTAATCAAACTGCCAGACCATGATTAAAAACTAAGATAAATTAAAAACAATATATTGATCCACATAGTCTTCACATCAATTAAAATAAAATAATATAATACTTTAAATACTATACTGATTGATTGAATCGATCGAAAGCTACATCAAACTTTATCCCGCTTCAGCAAAAGGAGTCAGAATGAAACCTAACTCTGTAACCTAAGTTCATTGTTGATTTGAAATTAGAGACCACGAAATTAGTTCAGAAATGCTTTCTGAATCATCCAATTTTCCTTTTGTAACACACAAGGTTTTATTTGAACGATGAAACTCCCAATTCGTAATCAGCTTAGGATGAGTTCCTCACTTTTGTTCAAGTTTACCTATAATGGCATGAAAATAGGGCAATTATTCAATAGATCTTTCAACCTAACCGATGAAATTGTCAAAGCTTTGATTGTTTGATTAGATAAAAGATTTATGTGAACCCTGCATAACTCATTATTTACAGACAGTTACAAACTCTCCTCAGTATTCCCTTCGTATGTGTGGGCACGTCTAACCCGGCTTTGTATAAATAGACAAATATTTATTCAGAATGTAAGTCTGCAATTTTCTGAGGAAGGGCCGCGACCCCGGAGTGTGAGTATACAATATAAATTAGGACTATTCAGGATTCGAGAAGCGAGTTATTTGGAAAGTTTTAGAATTAATAGTACTTTCTCAGTGGACTTGTGGTAACGTTTTATGTGTAGCCAGACGCTCGACTTTATAAATGGAAAATATCTTGCCACGCTTTAGCGCTACAAATTACTGTTATCCCCACATTTCGCTTGCCGCCTCGGAGCCCTACGATGGGGGCTTTATTTCAATGCCTTACTCAACTCGAAACAAGGAAAAGCTCAGCCCGAGATGTTTTTCAAAATGGTGGGCTTCGGACTAATTACGTTATATCATATCAGATGTACCGCTTGTCTTGCAATCTGCTTGCTGGGATTGAATCAAACAACTGTAATTTGTTTTAACTTGAGTGATAGCACAAAGGGGATGACAAAAGTCATTTAACTTACTATAGAGCTCATGCTCTATAGTAAGTTAGATGACTTGTTTTGTTGAGCTTTTATTTTTACTTTCAGATTATAAGAATGATTTTATGTAGATTACAGTACATGGTATTAACTGGATGGATTGGGAAATGATTAATGATTTTCAATCGCAAAAATGATCTTCTACACAAAATTTCACCTGCTATTTTTTAACCCATTTAGGCTATTGAACTTTAAAAAATCCTTTCTTAGTGCTTACTTTGGATATTTAGGAGGCTTTTGTGCGTTATATTTCAGTGAATTCAAGTTTTTTATCAAACAGATGACTTTTCATAAACATGTTATTTTGGAGTTAAATTACCTGCAAATAAGTTGTTACTAAAATTTTAACTAAAGTTTTAACATTTGCCCAAAACTCTTTCTTGATCTTGTTTTGATAGAGTTGACTTGCTCTTATCTTTATCTGCCACACCTAAGTTTAATCTAGTTTGTGCGAAAATAAATGCTCAACGCTCTGGTTTTGCTAGCACTCGGTACACCGCTTAAATGGCCACAAAATACCATGATGCGCTTCACAATGCCAACGAAGGTGAAAAGATGCACAGGTGCCGAAACATCGTCAAGGAAATGACTTTGACATTGGGGGATAAACGTCCTTCAGTAACGTGGAATACGCGTGGAAGAGAAGGTGTTAGATTATATTTATCAGCTTTATTTTAGCTGTCCTAATTATTGTTGTTGCTTTGTGTATTATAAACACGAAAGTTTGTGAGGAAGGATGGATGTTTGTTACCCTTTCACGCATAAACCACTCAACGGATTTTGATGAAACTTTATAGTATTATAGCTTATACATCAGAATAATACGTAGGCTATTATTTATAAAAATAGTAGGTACTTATTCCGTAAGGAAGGAGCGGGCGGCAGTAAAATTATTAAATAAATGCTCTGCATGCCTCTCCAAAATATATAATAAAAATAATATCATAAATCATAAATGATTTATGATTTATTATGCTTGAGCCAATCGGCTTTATTTCTGGCTTTATTTCAACTTAGTAAAACGGCAAAATTTTAATGACGCAGTTTAGAAAGGCACTCGAGGGTTTGTACACTTGTATTAATTGAATAATACCTGAAATATGCAAATTTTCTGAAAATCTGCCAAAAGTTAGACATTAAAGTACGGTTTGACTAATTCTAAACTTTGGAATTCAGAAGACATATAAATAAAAATTAACATAAAAATTAAACCGACTTCCAAAGCAAAACACTACAAAGCGTAAAATTACTTTCTTCTCTGAAGTCGGTATCTTTGGTACCTTTATTTTTTCGTTTTTGACACCAACTTCCGAGAAGTAAGTTATTTTCGGTCCATAATTGACCGAGTAATCGGTTGGAATCGGAACAAACACAAAAAATAACATACATACACTCGAACATAGAACCTTCCCCTATTTGGAAAGACCATTAAAATAGCCGTAACAGGTCCTATTATGTTTGCATGATATGTATGAGCGTTTTCTCGCTTCTGGCTTCATTTCCGAGGCCCCTCTCATAGGAACCGTGCATTTTTCGGGATAAAAAACCTAGGATAGGATAGATGGACCCCTTTGCCGCAGCTTGAACCCCACTTGGTCCGTTGTGTGTGCAGGCCTTGACCTTGTAACCTACACAAAGTAACGCACCTACCTGGGTTCGAACCCATGACCTACAACTTGTAACTCGCGGTCGTTACCACTGGGCCACCACTGCTCTCGATGAAAAACCTAGCCCATGGCACTCGATGATAGTACTGCATTATATCGCGTAAAAAAAATCTATATCGGATCTGAAGTTCCAGACACTACTTTTTAACATAGATACTAGATACCTAAACACAATTTGGACTGGAGTCTTCAATTACAAAACGAATACATTACAATTCACTGATAACAAGAAACAAGATAACATTAGAAAAGAAAACTTCCAAGAAATCAATGTATCAAAAAGTAAAATAACAAAATTTTAAAAAAAACCAGACACATTTATCTTGCAAAATCACAAACAGTAAAACGCCCATAACTTTTGAACGGCTGAACCGATTTGATTCAAACATAGCTAAAAACACTCTCGACAAAATTACCTTTCAAACAAAAAAAACTAAATCAAAATCGGTTTATACGTTTAGACGCTATGATGCCACAGACTGACACACAGCAACACACGTGAAACTTATAACACCCCTCTTTTTCCGGCGTGGGTTAAAAATACAATTAATTGAAAACTCGATTACAATACATTGGTAAATACAAGAAGCACATCTGAAAAGAGACCTTCCCAGAAAGAAAACAATATCAACCTTTAATACTTGACACAAAATACCAGCAAAATGTAGATGGTTACCGATTACTTATTTCACCTGTCAATCTTTGTAACGTATGACAGTTTCTTCGAAATGTCTAACTCAATAAACGTCCTATTATTGAAATTGAATGTGAATTATTAATGAAGATACAACCAAGAAAATAAATTGCGCCACCATTAGGTACGTCAAATATTGAGTCGTCTGACCTTTAGGTACTTGTTTGTCGAGGGAAATCAACAAATCCTATAAGTTTATGGAATATTAACTATTGAGAACTGGATATAAACAAACAACATTTTGATACGGAACCCACCCAGGGTCTTCAAATTCCTGGAATAAAGATTATCGCAAATTAATGTAACAAATTTTCAAACTCGCGTTAGCAGTCGTGATTGCTTGAATGAATTTTCAATATTCAATCGCATCACTGTAATTGTGTTTAATTTAACGCGTCAATAATTTCCTACCAGAAACCGGAGGCCAGTCTGTTTTTGATCAACGAATCATTCACCGCTTTCAGTAAAGTTTCTTTTTTAGGACGAGGTTCTCGTTAGCTGAATAACTCTTCACCTGCTTGCGATAGAAACAAATGTTCAATTGAAGTAATTAAATATTCAATTAGATGACAGATCAAAAGTAAATTTCTTTTTCTTATTGATCGGCTCACGTTTGGCCAATATTTATGATGAAATATGAGCGATGATGTGGTCGAGGACAGAGTACACTTGTTACCAAGTAACCTAAATAGAGTAAACCTACATAAAGACTCAGGTTGCTCTTCACTAATCATATAATTTTAATTCGAATATACTCGTAGTAATAAATGTCCTTAAACAACGCTTTACTCTACAAATTCTGCTTACAACAGCATTCTGCAACTTCCTAAATCGTAAAGTTCTTGCAGCACTTTTCATGAATTTTCGAAAAGCGATGTTTCTTCAAATTTATGATAAAAGTAGTTACGCATTGCCGCATAAGCTGTATGCTAAAGTGACTCAACATGGCCTCAACTTGTTGACTGAAAGGTGAGTTTAGATTAGAGCGTTCACTTGTAACAGAACATCGAGCATACGCTGTTTTTAAATCTACTCAAACCCTAGTTCAAACATGACGCTCGATGTTTTGTTACAATCTGATTTTAAAACCAACGACCGTTTTGGTGTAACATTTTATCGAGCAAAGGCTCGAACGCGGGCCACGTAGATGTCAATAGTTAGTGAGTATTTGTCTGTATTGTACCATTCGTAAGAACGTTACATTACATTGTAATGCTTGCGAAAATGCTCTAGTGTACTCAGGTACTCACCTTAATAAACTGAAAATTATCTGTTGTCAAAAAATGCTCTCAGTTTTATGGGCAAGCATCGTAAATTCTAAAGAAAGTTATAAGAGACTAGGGCTCCAGTAGATATCAGGCAAAACTATGAAAAGTTCTAAAACTGAATGTAGGGAACACTACATTTTTGTGGCAATCTACATAAATTACAAGCGTTTTCTCAAAACAGTTCCTAGATATCGATCAAATTAAGTAAATGCATTTTATTTTAATTATTTTCCAGGTCGACCGTCACACGCCGCACCACCCACCGTCCCACCTTTCATTCAGTTTCTCCTCTGACAACATAATTTATAATTTATCGCATTTTTCCTAAATCAAAAATGTCCTTCAGCTCAAGACGGGTAGGTATTTTATATGTCAGTCTTTCACTCACAATCAATAAATCTCTAGCTCGGGTTTTTATGTTATTAAGTTACCAATGGATCAACGAACTTATAACGACTTCTTTCCGGCTTGTAACGTTTGTCCACTTGTGGGATAAGTTTCCACAATACCCTTACACGTTCTTCGATTTACCTATGTAATACTTCATGTATGTAGGTACCTAAGATAAAGCATAGGTAATTATTGTATAAATTTTTAACTGAATTTTATGCTCATATTCAATATAGCTGACAAAATGGGCAAAATGGAATTTGCATGGGTTCCGACACGAAGTACTTCTATTAAGTGTTCCTCATAATTCGATTAGGATTGAAATAGTTTAGAACGCATTAGTTTTTATTTAGGACAGCATTCTTGTCATGACCTTCTGAGGCAGAGGGAATTTTGAAGAGATTTTTATAAGTCAATACATCGTGTAATTTGATAGTATAGCTACAATTTCTCGCAGTACCTAACACAAAACGCCTCTCCCTACCTCTTCGAAGAACCCAACGTTACATTACTTTATCGTCGGTATTTTTTCATTACACATGTACAAAAGGTACTTCAAGAGTCTAGACACATCATTATCATGTTCACACAAAAATTATACATAGGTACAGGTAGTTATGATTAGTAGCAACACCGCAACTAATGAGCCACCAGCCTAATGTTGTTCGTGTGTCTAGTAATTGATAACAGTTATTTTGAGCCTATCCTTGTAGGGAGTGCCTAATAACACGAAACGGAATAATTCACTGCTATCTATGTTAGCAACTAAAGTCTTCTGAGTTAGGAAATTGTCGTAATTTAGTAAGCGCATTATTTTCTACGTGTTACCGTACCGTCTATTTGGATTTGGATCTTGTTACGAGCATATTACGTTTCTGTAGATTTGTATATAAATTACTGCTTTACCCTTATCGTTATTTCTACAGGCAATGTAGATGCATATTTCAGAGTGTTGTTTTATTAAGTACTAAAGACTTGCCCCGGCTTCGCAAGGGTGCATGTTTGTTGTGTTTAAAAATCAATGTTTAAACGATCTCAATTTTGTCATTTTTGAATTCTCTTTAAAAAATTGTTTTATTACAGCAGTTCGCCCCAATCAAGTAATCCCTCTTTCTGTCATTTAATGCTAAATGATGTACGCCGTGCGCCGCGTGTAAGTAGTAACGCAGAAATTATTTGCTTGCGGGGAGTTATTTTAATTTTGTAATATTTCCTAAGATATTCATACAAATTAAAAGGTGTAAAGGGCAATTTAGCCTTAAATTGTTCAAGATGACTAACATATGTATTTAGATAAGGATTCATACTATATTGGTGAAAACAATTTTGCAAATGAAGCAGTCTTTTACACCAAATTTGAATATTATAATAGTTCATTGTTCGCTCTATCTAGGGAGCAAACCAATATTTTATAGGCAAGAGTATTTTTTAAATCTAGAGCAATGTAAAGTATTCTAAAGTAGAATCCTGAGCGTAGCGAGGGATTCAAAGTACGTTACTCGAGCTTAAAATATCGTTGCCGTTTATCACCGTCTCTGAGAAAATAAGTAAGTGCAACTTATAAACAAGAACGTTTCGATTATTTAGTAACATACGATTAAGAAACTTATGACGTAACATATAAATAATTAGATACTAATGTTTATATTTGAACAATTTTGGAAGTGCATCGTAACAATTTTATTTGTAACATCCGTTACAGTTCTAGATTTATTTTTAATTTGGCTCTCGCGCGGTTTTCCAGCCAGTCACTTGTTCAATACAATGTTCCCGTCTGGTCCGAAATATAATTACAATAGCCCATTAGCCATTCACTTCAAATATTCGTCGTAATCGATTTTAGCGATGTAATCCTATTATTGGTTTGTGATTCATCTCTTTGCTGATTGGAACATTTACTAAAAATATTCCAATTCTAAATTCAAATTAATTTTAGTCAATAGGAATTAATCAGCTATTGTAGTCCCTGCTTACGAAGAATAAACTAGCTACTGTATTTCTTTAGGACTATATTTTTTTAAGGACTATATTTTATAATAAGGTATTCATATTTGTGAGTGCTTTAGACTCTGTAAGATTAACTCACCCTTTAAATGGTGATTTCGTGATCGATTACTTGCTTGCTGAAAAACATTTAGCAATTTTCATTACCATGAAAAGCTCTTTACCTGACCCGGACCTGATCTGACCTGGACCTGGTGCTAGGTTTTGTACTGTGGCAGAAAAACGGATTTTCACAAAAATAAATACTTTTAATTAAACGTCTTAGTTTAATTCCGAAGTGAAAATCTAAAAGTTTGCTGAACATATAAGTCATATAACTATTAAATGGTGTCAATTTATCTCATGGTTTTCAATCAGCTTCATTTTACGCCAACTCTTGAAACCTATCCGGAGATTGCAAGAAAGGACGTTGTCAATTTTATTATAGGCTCATACATCTTACGACTGCGTTGATTAAATACTTACTTCATACCTTACAACATTTTGGAGTGAGTAATAAGAATTCCAGAGAAAGGCAGGGCCAGAGACGTTTATAAGCCATAAAATCCAACGTTGTGTGTACTTGGGAATACAAAATTATTTGAACATAAAATAGGTACGGAAATTGATTAAGACATGCTAAGGCTACAAGAGAATATTTGGGCGTAAAATTCTGGCCATTTCAGCACTACCGAGTACCTAAAAAAAGTTTTCATTGAAAAGATCGTACTCGTAAGTATACAAAGATCTTCCTTTATACTAGGTTTTTCATACAATTGTTTACTTTTCTTAAGCTAATGTCACCCGTCATTAAACACCAACCAAGGTTCATACACAGTGAAGCATTATATACATTTATATAATGCTTCACTCAATTTCAAGCCTCATTATTGAGTAAGTGATCCGTTAAAGTAGACATTATTTGGAGACATTGGTACATGAAAAATTAAAAGGCAAGGGGAAATCGGTAGCAATGTCGACAAATAAACTTACGGCCTAAGTATAGGTCGCTCTAGGCTAAGACAAGTGTAACCTACCGACCTCAAATGAATATATCGTACTTTGTTAGTGTATCGATCAAAATCATATCATCATCAATCATCAAACAATACATATAATTAATCCGTGGAAAATTCGTTTTTTTACACCGAAAATATTTCCAAAAATAATTGCCAAGGTGTTAAAAGATAACCATAAGAACCCATTTCCACAATTTTTGGATTTGTTGACGATTCGTCTGTTTATTTGTTTGTCTGCTTAGTTGTGCACGCATTACGTAAAATTTACCAATGTAGATAACTTTTATACATAAAAATTGTGCATAACTTGAAGTATTACTTATTTTTTGTTGCATCGTAATTGGTTTACTCTATAAAACGATATTTGAATTTAAAGTGTTCAAGAAGTAAAATATCACAACACACGCAATTCAGTTAAATACTCAGACAGTTGATCTCCATATTCGATATATGGCGTTGTGCATTTGACGTCATTTTCTGAATGCCGCCAATGTTAAGATTTTCCGCGGAAGAATGACCCTAGAAAAAAGTAGTAGGTATGATTATGTAGGGTAGGGAAGGTAGTTGACCCCCACAGTCGGTTCCAGCTTTGTCAAGGCGAGGCTCGGTGTTTCACGGGCCACGGTGAAGCGAAGAGGAACCCGAGGACTGGCCAGGGCTTTTTTTTTGCGGATTAAGCCGACGACATAGCGGCCAACAAGTAGGTTGCGCTGCCGTTTGGGCAACATCGCAACTGTGGCGGGCCGCGATGTCGTATGGGACCTCCTATACCTATACGATATCGCGGCTGAGGGTTGGAGACCGCGGTGGGAGAGGAGTGCCGGTATTGCGGTGCGCCGCTTTCCCTACCGCCCGCGGCCAGACGTTGGCAGACACGGTGGGGAACCCCTGTAACTGCAGGGGAGGTCCCCTGCGGCTGAAAAGTGATGTGGTCAAGGGTGCCATACACCAAATGGGGTCGTCTGGCGCCCAAGTGCTGGTTTGGTCCCTGGGGTGGTCACGGCGTGCACGGGGGTACCCCCCCGAGAAGGGGCCGGTGAAGGACAGTGGCGGCGGGTTCGCGGTGAGTGCTAACGCGTGCCCGTGTTCCCGCTATAAGCGGCACAGGTTGAAACTGTGGAGTTTTAGTGAGTTGGATTCCCAAATAACTGTGCTATCTCCCCGTGGTAGCGCAGTATGTATGAGCATGTCTCCAAGATAAAAAAAGTGTAGGCTGTTGACGGGAGAGAAAGCGCGGGTACAGCTAGTGTTAAATGAATAAATAACTAAAAACAAAAATAACAAACCATAAATTAAATGTTCCAAACAGCAACAGCGTTCCCTACTAAAGCTTAAATAGCTTTAGCACCTATCCGAATTATTTTATAAATGCGAAGATCTGTACAAATGTTCGTTACTCAATCACGACAAAAAAGCTTAACGGATTTGGAAGAAAAATAGAAATAGGATGTACTAAGGTATCCTAGACTAGATGAGTTATATCCCAAGAAAATGAACTAGTAAGTCATGAAGACAAAAAAACTTAGTGCTCCGAGAAAAATTACGTTGATGTATTTAGGTATAGATGTGTGGAAAAGGTCGAATTACTTATGGAGATAAGACAAAATAACAATCTTCATATATTGTAAATGAACATGAGCAGTCCTTGCTTTACCTCTTAAAGTAAGGACTGATCATGTTCATTTGCGTCAATCTCATTAATATACGCGCGTAAACTGAATTGAACATTAGAAACCTTATTTAGAAAAACCTCTGAGTCGTTTAGCAACTAATTAACGAATTCTAAATTCAAACTCTGTACATTGGTTCCTTTGGACATTGACTCAGCGCTCGGCCCGGCTAATGCACGGCCCAGTTAAAATACTGTTTGGTTGTATCTTACACGTATAGGACACAGATTTGTACAATAGTGTATATTAAGACAAAAGAGTATAAACGCTGTAAAATATTGTTAATAAATCAGATTTGAATTTTACATTATTGTCTCGTAACCCCTCACTGTGGCCAAGACACTTCTTTCTCATTTCTATTCAGTCTCTTCAGAGTCCGCGGGACTGGCAGTCAGTGTACCCTTCCCGAACCTGAAAGCCTGCCCACTATCCGGCTGTAAAATTAGGTCGCATGGTGCAGACATCCTGATCTTACTTTATTTTCACATACTATAGGTATATGGTAGGTTAGGGCTGAAGGGCTTATAGGTCTTAGGTTCGTAGGGACTGTTAGGCTTTAAGGTCTGAGTAGGTCCTTACTCCCCAACTTATGATATATTTTCATGTACAGTTACACCCTTAACATTATTGCGGCCATACATGACGTTTGTTAAGGTGGGTATACATTTTGGTCCTTCAAGCCGGATACGTCGGTCACCTATAAAAAATATATATCTTAACAGTCGCTATACAGCGTCGAGATTTTTATCAAGGGTATATGAGGATAGTGACCAAAAAATAGAAAGAGAGACAGGATTAACATGTGCCAGTAAATGTATCGTGATCTATCCCTTACTTTTAGACATTTTACTATCATTATCGCTGGCATATTATTGCTTTGCTTTAGCTCTAGAGCTTAAGGTTATATCTTAATTCGTCTAGGTTCACCGACGTCATAATAAATTACACTATATCGCCTTTCCCAGACACGTTACCCAAAATGGTTACCGTAACCATAGTGTTAGGTACTCATCTAACTTTCAAAATGATATAGGTAAACCCTACATTATTATATATGATAGTCATTAAAGTTTATTAATCTAGATTTATAAACTTTAATGACTATCATATAATCAGATATAATCCGGATCAATGGTAATGGCCTTCCACGGCTTTCACCCTCTATAGCCACAATCACCGACCCAGGAACGTTCCATAATAGAAATTGATAGCAATTTGCCGAAAGTGGATTGTGAGAACAAAATATTTCATTTAAGTTTATGTTTCACCCGGAACGTAATGACTTGAACTTGACAGTGACACCTTGTTCTTGAATACTAAACTTACGTACTCTGTAAATTATTACGCCAGCCTGAAACTAACCTTTGTTATGTATTCGTGTATTTATCGAGATTTCTCTTTAGCTCTGAGGTTTGCTGTCAGAGAACCCAATTATGGGTTAAGCTCGCCTTTGTACATAAGTTTTCCTTTTGTATTTTAAATGTTTATTTAGTGTACAATAAAGAATATGAATAATATGAATGAATAAGAAGATTATACTAAATTGCTATTCTGTCATATATAGGTACCCGACTGTGTTTATATATTAGCTGCTGGAGACATATAAGGAAGGCAGCCCCAGCAGTGCGACAGCTTAAGCAGTGTGAATAAAAAAGATAGAAACCATAAACAAAAAAAAACAATTCAGAGTCTATTTTATATTATTTTGCCACGTAGTGACACCTAGGCACCTATAAAGTTTACCATCATCACCATTTCATCCGAAATGCATTTACTGCTGGTCATAAAATTTCCTATATAGTCTTCATCAACCGGACAGTACTCGGTAGTCATCTGCGCATAGATTTTATAAACTGAACTGAGATAATTATATCTATGAAAGCTGAAAGACTGAAATAAGCAGATCTAGCTAAATTCAATTTCAAGATTACTACAAAAACTTTCACATTTAAGTGTACTATTCATGTACCTAGGTTACAAAGTATTTTCTTGAACATAGTAACATAGATGTATAAATGAAATCCCTTCACCCGAATAAAGCTTAAGCATAAATAAATACAATATGCTCATTACAATTAATATTTGTATCCCGAATATTTACCATATATATTTTGATTTTGGTTGAGAGCTCGATATTTCGGCACCATTACAAGCGCCATGATCACGATAACTAAAGTCTTTGCGGGTGGGTGTTGTTTACGAGCTGACATATCTGTCTTCCTCACTCGTTTTTCACGTACGATGCCGCTACTCCCAGAATATACGTGGTAAATATCCCGAAACAAATATTAATTCTAATGATTGTGACTATGTCAGCTTAAAAACTTATATTACAATATGCTCACACAAAATGGATTAGGAATGGATTTGCACAAGTTTTCGTAACTTGTGAATTGTAATGTACGCTTTTCCCTTCACTCGTAAATAGATTCTTATGAGTATTTGTGCAACATAATTATTATTATGTATAAGGGTCAAGAACTCATGACATCAGCTTGATCTGTGAATGGATGGAATGTGTTCCTAATATAGGCGCCTTACAGAGATTTATTTGTGATACCTGATCAATTATTCAGCAGTGCAGTAATACATTTTTCAAAAAAAAACCTCATAAAGTGAGCACTATTACATTGCTTTTAGGACCATAAACCGAGCTAAATACACACGTGCGTTATAACATAACACACTAGTGCGTAATGGAATTATTCCTACAAAGTTAAATTAGTACCTTATTGCAGGTTATATGCAAGTAAACGGAGCATTTTTTTTTGAGTAAGTAACAACAAAGAGGTTTTATGCCGCTGAAAATCCTTATACATTTATGGATAAATAAATGTGTGCGTTCCTAATCAAGTCAATCAAACAATTATTAGTATCAAATTATTCATAATTGACAATAATTTGTTTAAAAATATAAAAATATTTGCATTTTATCACTTAAAATTATATTTTTGAAGTAGGTTGTATGTTCACTCAAGTTGCATTTGGCGCGTGGAAAAAACCTGCGTACCATTCCCATTTTTTTTTTTTATCGTATTTGTTATGTGTGCTAAATTCTCAGATAAAAAATACTACCTAGAGGGACGACATTTAACCGAAACTTACGAAGACGTTCCTTCTCCCTTTTACAAAAATATCATGTCATCTGCTTGAAAGAGAGAGATATAATGTCTATAGTGGGTCAAAAATTATCGAATGTCGCCAATTTAACTATACAATTCTACCTATTGATATATAACTGCATAGTGATGTGTAAGTAATTTTGTGTGGTTATTGATAAAAAAAAACACCGAGTGAGTGCTATGTATTGTAAGTTATTACATTATAATATGATTGGTAATATCAAAATTTGTAAAGAGGTATCACTTGTCTTCATGAGTTTTTGAACGTCTTTATTATCATAAAGACAGTCAAAAACTCATACCGTACGAGACATACAAAAAAATAAAATGATAACTTAATTACAGTATCTTGTGTTTGTGTGGAATAAACTAAAAAATATTATATTATAGGCAGATGGTTATTTATTTCCTTATAAAATGTGTTCTATGTAACTAAAAAGAAACGTTTTTTAGCAAAAAATATAACTGACTTCCAAAGTAATACACTACAAAGCAAAAAATTACTTTCATTTCTGAAGTCGGTGTCGAAAAATGAAAAACAATTAACTGTAACAAAGACACCGACTTCGGAAGTGAAAGTTATTTTGCGCTTTGTAGTGTTTTGCTAAGACTGTTTAATTTTTTTGTTATAAAGTTTTAACAATGACGTAACAGTTGAGGGAAAATTTCTGATCTGGCGCATATTTCTAACACTGCCATTATAATTTTCTGAGAACAATAAGGTTGCCCGAATTGATTTACGACCCGACTGTACTTAGCTACTAGCTTCCTCTTTAATGGTAATTTTTGAAAAAAAAATATTGGAATGCAGGTTAGGTTTTGAAGATGCTATATAATTTTAGCCTTCCCTTTAACTTATAAGAATATTTACATATTTATTGTTTGGCAAGATGCTGGCTGTTTTGGAAATATTGTAGGCACTGCGTGCGAATGTAATACTCTACGTTCATTTCCTTCACGAAGACTTGATTCTTCGAAATGTTCAGAACATTTATTTATTTATTTATAGTTAATTAAAACGGAACAGATACCAATTATATTGTAGCGTATATTTGTATATCACCCACAAACAAATGTCAATATATAAATAAATATAAAAATACTTCTTTGTAATTGTACATACACGCATAAATAAATGTTAATGTATATATTCGTAATAATAGTTGTTAAGATATACGTAAGCATAAATGTTAATATGTAATAATAAATTGTAAATCTGTATGTACGCGCGGACAAGCGAACCAAGTTTCGTATTAGATAACTCTCCTCGTCAAGCGTTGCTTAACTTTGAAGATCGACCCGTGTGGGTGCTATTATTTAACCCCGAGCTCTTCCGTAATCCCTGAGTAACTAAAATCATAACCGTGTAATAACACGATGCTGAAATACTAAAAATAAAAGTTACTTATGTACGTCCAGTTTTTGAGCAGTGTTATGGGGTATTTTCACTACAGCGTATCAAACTTATCAAACTAAATTGCAACTTAATTTTAAGGATGATCCCAAATGATTCTGGAACTTTGTTCGAGCAAAGCAATTCAGATGTAATAAATCACAAAGGATGGCATAGTGTTGAGGGAGGAGGAGACTGCTGAAGGTTTTGCTTCCTATTTCCACTCGGTGTACAGTGGGACGTGGCTTACGTTAGACACAGCTGCGGCGGAGCGCGCGGGCTGTGGAGCGGGCTCAGCGCACGTGCATGTGGACTGCGTGAGTTAGGGGGAGTTGCGGCACTCCAGCGTCTCAAGCCCAAACAGTCGGTGGGTCCGGATGGAATACCACCTTGTCAGGGACTGTAGCTCAGTATTTTGGAAACCACTGCTACACATTTTAAATCTGTGCTTTCAAGAAGGACACTATCCAGATCAATGGAAAATGACGCGAGTTATCCCGATACCAAAGGGAGGTTCAGGGTCAGATGTCGGTGGTTATCGACCTGAGTCCGTACTGTCGGCGTTCGCTAAGGTTTTTGAATCAGTGTTACACAAATCCATTTACACGCAAGTGAGGCCACTACTGCATGATGCTCAACATGGTTTTCGTGTCGGTTGGGGTACGGGAAGAACCCTCGCTTCGTTTGTGTTCTTCCCGTAACCCAACCGAAACAAAAAAAAAAAATTGGCTAAATTTGCTGCGTTAGGTTTTACACCGATCCATGAACTTGGAATTTGGTAAAAATGTTTATTATTATTATATTTTAGGTACTAACAAATACCAATACATTGATAAATCAGATTTTTCTTTGAAATTCTCTCATTTTTCCTATTACAACCAACAAGAGTTTGATAAATGTGCGAAGTCCAACACGTACTTGGCCGGTTTTTTCAAATATTTTATTTTTGTGTGCTTATTATCTTATTATAATATAAGTAACAAGATTAACAAGTAGTTGATATTATGTGCAATTAGAGAAGATTAGGTATAATAATTCACAAACATAATTATTTATGTTGATTGTGTTCTTCTTCTTAGCGTGACGATAACTTCTTAGCTAAATCCCTTGTGTTGATTGCGTATTATTTAGTTTTGTTTTTGTCCCTCTTACCTACTAATTCAGTAGGCAGGTATTTAATTCATTAATGACATCTCAGGACAAATCCTGACTTTTGTTAACCCTATACAAGGTCAAGGGTAGCCGTAGTCTGCATCTATTGAGTGAGTTCGTATCTTGATTAATTTTTGTACATTTGTGGTCGGATTTATTTTATTTTTATTGAAAATTTCTTGTAATTTTTTAAAGGGGTTGTTCGTCAGATGTATTTGAGAAATAAAGAGAAACAATGATCCCTTCAACAGTTCAGTTTAGATCTTATTGTTCAATAAAATAAATGTTTTGTTATAATAGTAAAACCTCAGAGTTTGTTTTTCATATTTCATTCTTACTCATAAAATAAGTACCTACTACGCTATTCCACATTTCTTCGCAACCCCTATTCCAAATAAAAAACTGTAATAATTGTAGGATTATCCCTGTTTATGTGCAACGGTTACGGGTTACGCGATAACCGCCTTTTAGCCGCTATATGAAGGTATATTTTTCGCAAACTCACGCTTCTACGTCACTTAGTGGGATGTATGTGTCGCCTCTTCGTCTTTGTTTACTATCAATTGACTAAAACAGTCTCGTCATGCATTCACAATGTTTCTTGGGACTAATAAACGAAGGTTCAGGCGTCCTCAGGATACAATACCGGTATGTAGATACTCTGAGTCTTTGATCAGCTGGATCCCCTCACTATTGGACGCGCGAATCCAGTTTCGCTTTAGTCCAACTGTAATCATCTGCCTAGCGTTGTTGGGGTCGGCTTTAGTCCAACTGTCAAACTAATATTTAGCGCAAATTCTTCGTTATGGCTAGAAGTTATACGACAGAAGAGAAGAGTGACTGCTTTAGCGAGTTTTAAAAGTCCTATTAAGGCGGTTCCCCGAGCAAAACGCCGCGCAAGCCATTTTTTGTGCTGTTTTTAGGAGCTATCTACTCGTTATTTAAAAAGAAATATCAATTAATAAAAATACATTAAATTTCTACATAATATTGATTCTAAAATGGTAGATTTAGTTTTTTTTTAAATGTTGTATATATTTCACTAATCTCCTTTTAAAAAAACATAAAAATGAGAAATAATTATTGATATTATGCATCTCCTCGTAAAGTGTTCATTAATTATTTTTTGTACTAACACTAATGGATAGACAATTTAATAACGAACATTTTTGTAGAATTATTTTTTTCAAAAGACCAAAATTCGATTTTATAAAGATTTTATTCTAAAATCTGGGCGTATTCACTACTGTAATTCATGCGCCGCCAGTGCCGCTAGACCAATAGGAATGCTCATATCGCACGCCGATTTTTTGGTCAGGGTACCGTCTTAATAAAACGTGGAACTCATTTACGGCATGATTAACGTCAGCTACGTAATATTAATCCGAGATTATTAAGGAATGATGAATTATGCCCTCGCAGGCAAATCCATAAATTTTAATACGTAGGTATTTAATCTTTGTATTAAATACAATTTTGAAACTGCGTACGGTATATTTATTGATATCACTGCTTAGAAGGTGTTTGGAACCTAAAGTTTAAAGATCGACACGTGCGGCTGTTATTATAAGCCTTTATTGCTGGTACTAAACATAAATTGTACATAAAATAACAAACTGTTTTATCTGAAATATCTAACATATTGGATTGCCTGGTTTAGTGATCAGCGAATCTCGTGACACATAGGCCTCTTTCAGCTGTTACCACTTTTCTCTTTTATTAGCCTTTCTTGACCAGATTGTCCCTCCAGTAATCTTTATATCGTCTGTCCATCTTTTAGCTTGCCTGCCTTTCTTCCTTTTGCCATCACGTGGTTGCCATTCCGTTATAATTTTAGTCCACCTTATCCTGCTATCCCTTTTTATGTGTCCTGTACATCAGCATTTTAACTGTTTTATTTTCTTCAGAATGTCTTCCACCTTTGTTGTAGATCTAATATCTTCTGCTCTTTTTCGGTCTATTATTAGCGTCGTCGCCCTACGCACTTACTACAATACCCTTTTGAAACGTTCTCAGTTTAAAAAAATGTTTCTGAGTCAACGCCCAAGTTTAGTATTCATACGTGAGACATAAAAGACTGAAAAAAAAGATTTAGAGAAATAAGAAATTAATGAGCAATAAATAGGTACCACCCAGCTAATTAAAAAAAAGGTTGATACTAAGTCTATGGTCACAAGTGCTGCCCAGCATGAGGTCCACATCCTTATTGCGCAATGAATTCGGCAAGGCAAAGGGCTAAAAGTATGAACAAAAACATGTCGAGATAAAAGACGCGATGTGGATTTCCGTCTATGTGATTGATCGATTGTTCATATTCTATGCTATAAAAGGCTGCTGGTTTCGATCCCCAGGTTATAAAAGTGTTATTAAGTCTTTTCATCTAGAATTTCCCAGTAGTGTCCGGAGTCTGGACTTGTTCCCGGTTAATGGCAAAAGGCTCGCTCCTGTTCATCATCATCATCATATCAGCCGAAAGACGTCCACTGCTGGACATAGGCCTCCCCCAAGCGTCGCCACATTGACTGGTCCCGTGCATCCCGCATCCAGCGGATCCCCGCAACCTTTACCTGGTCATCGGTCTACCTGGTGGTAGGCCTTCTAACGCAACGTCTTCCGGTTCGTGGTCGCACTTCCAGAACTTTTCTGCCCCATCGGCCATTCGTTCTGCGAGCAATGTGCCCTGGCCACTGCCACTTAAGTTTGGCTATTCTTCAGGCTGAATCGGTAACCATGGTTTTCTTGCGGATCTCTACATTTCTGATTTGATCACGCAAGGATACTCCATGCATAGCCCGCTCCATTGCTCTTTGAGTGTCTGTAAGCTTTCATCTTGTCGTAAGTTAGACGAGAAGATACCGGGCAACTTCCCAAACGCTGCCCAACCGTGTCGGATTCGACGGTTGACCTCTTCTATCTTCTCGAAGTTGGCCCTACCCAACTGGATATAAACCCAGCCCATAAACCTGGTGACAACTTACTAAAGGTAATTGTCACTGGCAAAGTCGAGGGTAAACGGCCTAGAGGCAGATGTCCTATACGCTGGTCAGACCAAATCCGAACCTCGCTGAACATCAAAGTCTCAGAAGCCGTGCATGTTGCTGAGAATGGAAGCAGGTGGAGAAATATCATCAAAAATAAAGTTTCGAAACCATGATGTGGTCACGACCCCAGGCATTGGGGAATCGACGCAAGGAGGATTGTAGTGCCTCTACAGTACATTTATTCTATTATTTTACTGTTAGGTTTATTTAGGTAAATAGTTACATTAGATTCATCTTTGGTAAATGGCTGGAGTATTGTAGGCAGAAACTTAACTAATTAGGTGTTTATAAGCTTCAAGATGCTCAGACGTTCAAAGTGTGGGTAGACCCTACATAAAAAAAATAGTTTACCCTTTTCTTAGGTTAACTTGAGTAGCAATGATTTCAGAAACATCAATTAATTAAGTAGGTTACCTACTTAACCTACATGCTTATACTCGTATACCTATGTATTGTTTACCTACTAATTAAAGAGCGTGTATGTTCCTTGCACGATAAAGATTTACGGAAAATCGCAAATCACGATCAAGAATTAATTCGGAAAAGCTATGGCTGAAGATATTACATTATATTGAAGATTTAATCGTTATTTTTGTTGACATTTGCATAATATTCGGTTCAGGAAATCCGTTAAACAAAATTATGGTAATACATTCACTTGAGCCAGATGAGAATAATCGTCATTAAGTACCCAAATATAAATACTTGATGTTTGTTTCATTTCGCGTACTTGACTTACTTAGTGAAAGTCATGTCTGCTACCTAAAGGCCGTGAGAAAATCTGTGTAGAGACACAGATGATATAACACTAGCAAACAGATCCCTCATCCCATACAAAGAAACCGTGCCGCCGTAACTAGCGTTTTTCGTCTGATTATATTGATTAATTTTTGTACATCGATCGCGTTTGGTTCTGTCCCACGGGGATAGATAGATGGTGTTAGCAGCGACTTGCAAGAAACAGGGTTCACTAGATTCGTAATTTTGTTTCGCAATTATATTGACGATTTGTTTTATATTATTTTTTTCACGTTTTTACAGTTTCATTGCATCAACATGTATTACAATACAAACTTAAACAATCGAGTGGAATGCCTCAGAAATTCAAAAACGCGTCATCTATTGGCATCAATTCTAAAATGTGAATTTAGAGCCCAATCTATACCAATATTATAAAGAGGAAAGATTTTTTAGTTTGTTTGTACCAAATAGACTCTGTAAACTACTGGGCCGATTTTAAAAATTCTTTCACCAATAAAAACCTACATTATTCCTGAGTGATATATTCAGGAAATCCGTTAAACAAAATTATGGTAATCCATTCATTTGAGCCATATGAGAATAATTGTCAATAAGTACCTAAATATAAATATTTGATGTGTGTTTTCTTTTCGCGTACTTGACTTGAAAGTCATGCCTGCAATATAAAGGACGTGAGAAAATCTGTGTAGAGACACAGATGATATAACACTAGCAAACAGATCCCTCATCGCTTACAAAGAAACCGTGCCGACGTAACTAGCGTTTTTCGACTGATTCAATTGATTATTTTTTGTGCATCGATCGCGTTCGGTTCTGTCCCACGGGGATAAATAGATGGTGTTAGCAGCGACTTGCAAGAAACAGGGTTGGTTTACTTGATTCTTAATTTTTTTTCGCAATTTAATTGACGATTTGTTTTTTAGTATTTTTTTCAAGTTTTTCAGTTTCATTGCACCAAAATGTGTTACAATACAAATTTAAACAATCGAGTGGAATGCCTCAGAAATTCAAAAAATTCCAGTCTTGTGCGTGCGCGCCTGGCGTATGGCTGTGTTTCGTACATCTAAGTAAAACATACGTAATACTGCGACGTATCTATTAGAGACGTTTGTTTCATTCTTATATTGAAAACGCATAAATTGGTGAAGTGTAGAAAATGCAACAAGGTTGTGTCAATTGCGAAAGATGAGATCATTAAATGCAAAGGATCTTGTGAAGCAGTCTTCCATAAAAAGTGCGTTAAGAGAGCTACCTTCAAAAATGAAAAGTGTGAGGATTGTGTCTCCCCGCCTGGCTCGCAGCCTTGCTCATCTAGTCTTGAAGAACCAAATATCGCATTAACCCTAGCTGATATGAATAAAAAAATGGATGTGGTTTACAAAATGGAGAAAAAACTAAGTGAGTTGGCCGATCTCGTTGATTTCGTATCTGAAAAATACGATAATCTGTTGGAGTACCAGAAATCAACGGAAACAAAAATCAGAGCTCTAGAAAACATGAATGCACATTTAGAAAAATACAACAAATCACTAGAAGAACGTGTGAATGAGTTGAAAGAGAAAGACAAGGAGAAAAAGGTGGAGTTAGCTGGATTGGAGAAAAAAGAAAACGAAGTTGTTGCCAAATTAGTTTCTCAGGTTGCTCAAAAGCTCCAGATGGATGTTAGTCAGATTGAGCACGCAGAGAGGGTAGGCAGTGAAAAACCAGATAACGGTAAACCTCTGCCAGTTGTAATAACACTGAGAACAAAAGAAGCCCGTGATAAATGGATCGCAAGTCGCAAAAAACGCTTGACCAATGGCGAAGTTTATGGCACAAATAATGATAGTCGTATATATAAACGAGATCCTCACAAAATTTAAAAAAACCTTCTGTGGGTTACGAAGAACCAGCTTAAGAAAACCTACAAGTACATTTGGATTCAGGATGGGAAAATACTCATAAGAAAAAGTGACGATCAAAAGAAAATAATGTCAATTAGGAGTGAACGTGATATTGAACGATTCATGGATAGCAATGTAGCTACGGCGGCTTGCTAGTTGTAGTTATATGTAAGCGTCTAGCGCACACATAGTGCGAAGTGAACGTTGCGAGTATCATTAAACATAAACAAATAATAATGGATCGTTTCGATGTTATTGTGGCCTTGGACTGTCAATTTTTAAGGTTTATAAGTGCAACCACATGGGTCCAGAGCATATCTAGCAACACCAAATACCTACATACAGTACACTTAAATATTCGGTCCCTTAGAAAAAATCGAATACAGCAAATATTCCGTGCGCTACCTCAAACATATAACGCTCAAAGTAACATGTTCCGTTTGCCACCCAGAAACATTCCGGCCCAAAATCAAAATCAAGGTCCTAAACCTATGTGTGGTGTACAGCATTTCACACCTAGATCCCTGCTATCTGGCCATAATTGGTAGAATTCAGGTAATTCACCACCAACTAATTATATTAAAAATCGTGAAATGAACATGATGATGAATGAGTGCACGTCATACGACGACTCATATTACCCGACGGAGTACTTTACGAGCCGGACTGTTTTAATCACCATGACACTTTTAACCCGTTCCCTACATTAGAGTGCAACCATGATCCCACTTTGAACGATGTAAATATTCAAGGAAATATTACAGGTTCTACTGAACCTCAGGCAGGTCCATGTCAGATAAGTCACGATTTTCAGGAGGAACAGAAATCAAAAAAGCTAAAATAGAATTAAATCTCCAAACTCAACGTCAGTTGCCGTACATACTAATATCAGAACCACCTTTAAAATTACTAATTGACACCGGTACGAACCAGACCTTTATAAGTCCAGAAGCTGTAGAAAAATATTGCCTAAATTTTCCCTTAAATTACGACCCGTTTGAAGTTATAAAATAATTATTCTATAAGTTTACCTTGCTTCGCGGAATTTAACGACCAGAGTTTATCAAGTTATTTGTATATCGTTTCCATGAATACTTTGATGGTTTAATTGGTTTCGATTTGCTAACTAAATGGGAGTCCAAGATCGATTTAAAAGATCAGAGGTTAATAACGCGCACGTCATCAAATCCTGTCCGTATGTATAATTCTTGCAATGTTAACTTGTATGAAGATATAATACCTGCTCAATCTTCGAAATGAGTGAGAATACCGATCGACACTCCAAACGGTGCAGCATTAGTTCGTGAGCAGTCTATATGCAATGCGAGTGCCTTACTATTGTCGACAATAATCGCGGCTACTTAGAGATAGAAAATACGAGCCCGAATGATATTATAATATCACTTGACCGACCAGTGCATGCAAGTTTATTCAATATCGAGTGCAAGTGCACTGAATATTGCACTACGCGAGTTCAAGAAGTGGCATTGCGCTTACGAAAAGATCATTAAAACGAGGAAGAGAAACTCAACCTTATAACTCTTTTCTCAAAATATGCTGACGTATTTTACATAGAAGGCGAAGCGTTAACATTTATCAACCGAATAAAACATCGTATTAAGACTACAGATAATGTCCCGGTTTACGCAAAAAGTTATAGATACCCATTTATTCATCTTCAGGAGGTTAGGGAACAGATTTCAAAAATGTTAGATCAGGGAATAATAAAGCCTTTAGATTCAGCATGGATTTCGCCCATTTGGGTGGTCCCCAAGAAAATGGACGCCTCGGGCAAGCAAAAATGGCGTTTAGTAGTTGACTTTAGGAAGCTCAATGAAAAAACTATTAACGACAAATACCCTATCCCGAACATTAGCTGTGACATGTTCTTGACAAACTAGGTAGGTGCCAATACTTCACCGCTCTAGATCTGGCTAGTGGCTTTTACCAAGTCGAGATGGACCCTCAGGATGTTCAGAAAACAGCTTTCAATGTTGAACATGGACATTTCGAGTTTCTTCGAATACCCATGGGACTTAAGAATTCACCGTCCACATTTCAAAGGGTTATGGACAATGTCCTCAGAGGTCTCCAGAATGACATATACCTGGTGTATCTTGATGATATCATCATTTTTTTCACATCACTACAAGAGCGTATGACCAATCTCGAAAAAGTTTTCAATAGACTTCGGGAATCGAACTTTAAGATCCAAATGGATAAATCCGTATTCTTAAATCATGAAACTGGTTATCTCGGACATATAATAAGTAGCGAAGGAATAAAACCTAAACCAGATAAAATTCATGCAATAGAAAAATACCCCATTCCAAAGACCCCAAAAGAAATTAAGCAATGTTTAGGCCTTGTCGGTTATTATCGTAAATTTATCCCACACTTTGCAAAAATTACAAAACCTCTCACAGCGTGTTTAAACATGGGTAGAAAAGTTGTATTAAACTCCGAGTACATAAGCAGCTTTGAAAAGTGCAAGACTCTCTTAACCAATGATCCTATACTACAGTATCCCGATTTCAATAAGGAATTCATACTGACGACAGATGCTTCGAACGTTGCTATTGGTGCCATTTTATCTCAAGGACCCGTAGGTTCCGACAAACCTTTGTGTTTTGCATCCTGAACCCTGAATGAAAGTGAGATTAACTACAGCACCATAGAAAAAGAACTCCTTGCCATAGTTTGGGCCACCAAGTATTTCAGACCGTACTTGTTTGGTCGTAAATTTAAAGTACTGAAAGACCATAAACCTCTACAGTGGATGATGAACCTAAAAGAACCTAATTCGCGATTGACTAGATGGAGGCTGAAACTTAGTGAATATGATTTCACCGTTATCTATAAGAAAGGTAAATCTAATACGAATGCCGATGCCTTATCTCGGGTGGAGATTCACAACGAAGATACTAACACTTTAATAGATGAAATATGTTCTTCGATTCCTAACCCGTCCCGCCAGAAAACCCGATGCCTGCGAACTCATCCACTGCCACCGTACACACCAGTTACGAAAACCCCATACTAGAAGTCCCAATAAATGATGAACCTCTCCCCCCCCCCCCTAACAGACAACCCCTTAACAGATTTTATATTATAATTGGTTATAATTCTTCAATATATAGCTTAACTAGATGCAGACCATTCGATTTATTAACTGGACACTTTGACCCACGCGATATTCTAGATATAGATTTTACCCAACAATCATTACAGCAGTACGTTCATAATCATAGGGCGCAAATGAAGGAAGTCTATAACATTATTAACGAAACTTCCTTATCAAATCGTACTGTGTTGATAGAAACAAGAACCGCGAATCCGAAATAGAATACGTTCCTCAACAACAGGTGTTCATTAAGAACCCTTCAGCAAGCCATCAGAAAACTGCACCGCGGTATACTCAAGATACCATTCTGGCCGATTTACCCATGCACGTTTATACATCCAAGAAACGTTGTCCTGTAGACACAAACAGATTAAAAAAAAGAGGCCCTTAGGTACCTAACTTGCTGCAGGATTCTACTATTACCGGTACTTCGCGAGACCCAGTCATTGGATATAAAATTTGAAAGCTTTGCCAATGGACCCGGCTTACTACCGAAAAACTGACTGCATACAAGAACTTATAATGAATCAAGCCCTCAAAAGCTCCTGACAATTCAGTGCAGTATTTCTTGAAAAAGAATTGACGGAAAAACTAGATGACCAGCATTACGTCATATCGTTCCCAAATCCATCGAAAGTGCAATCAGTCTGTGGGAGAGAAGACTTCAATTTGCTACAGGGAAGCTACCTCGCTACTATACCTATCAACTGTTATCTCCGCTCAAAGGAATTAATTATAATTAACGACAACGACGTAATACAAGGGCAACCTTTGAAATTAATGAACATTCCCTACGACACGGAGACACCGGAAGACACCAGAGGACTACAAAGCATACAAAACCAAGTCATGACGAGCCAGCCGATACAACCCAACCAGCTGCAATCAGATATCATATACCATACGACCATACCCTTCTAAATCACATTATTAGGTGCAGGCGCACTTATCACAGCCATACTGGGCTATCGCAACAAATGGTTTTGCAAACGCTCCGAAACGCAGGACAGTAATGGCTAGGTAGGTAGCATCTGTTCTTTTCTTTTCTTTTCTTTTCTTTTCTTTTCTTTTCTTTTCTTTTCTTTTCTTTTCTTTTCTTTTCTTTTCTTTCTTTTCTTTTCTTTTCTTTTCTGTTCTTTTCTGTTCTTTTCTTTTCTGTGGTTGTTATGTTCCATAACTAAGAGGAGGCAACCGCGATGATATATAAAAAGTATGAATCTTAAAGACATTATTTTAAACTAAGAATAAAAATGTTTAAAAACTGTATACCGACAAAAGATTTTTATTTTTATTGTTATATATTACCCGGGCTTTAGTAACGAATCGATTGACACCTTATTCATCAAAATTGGATGAATAGTTAAGGCACTACGGAGGAATATACGTAAATACAAACATACATACATACACAGGCTGCTAACATTACAACCCTTCCTTTTGGCTTCACCGTAGTCGGGTAACAGCATTAAAAAGAAACACCATCAAAGAAAAAAATAAATTGGAAAATAATAAAGCAGGCGTTGAATGTTAAATACTAGTCTAAACATTGCATGAATAATTTTCTGGTTAGGTACTGTCTAAATTTTCTCCAAAATAGGATTGGGTTGACTTGATTTCTTAGAAAATTTGAAGAAGAATGATTCAAGAGGTAATTCTTAATTTAGGATGAACTTTTTAGGCCTCGAAAACTTTTATTTATCGTCCAGTTTCTAATTAAAGCTTCAGAGGAGCCCAAATTGATATTAAGCTGACTGTCCTTCGCCTATCGTTCGTTGGTTCATGGGTTACCAGTAGCGTCTGTTTTTTAATGGAACGTAATAGTCCTGGACAGCCACCGGTCATGCTTTGTGATTATAGCTTTGTTCCCAATCATTGAACTGTTGATAGTTCCCAGGAAAATAGGAAACTTCCTGCGAAAAAAAATGTAGTGAAGATTTTTCACTGGGATTATCTTTACAAATACTGTGTGGAACGACTATTGAGATAGCATGTGCGTAAAAGTATTACTGTAAACTGGGATTTTTACGCTAATTGACCTTCAATTTCAGTAATTTTAATGGTCTAACAGTATTCATATTTCAATTCAATGTGATCTACAATGATGAATAGATTTAACTATAATAAAAACATTTACAAGTATTATTTTCAAGGAATATGGGTATGAAAGCAATTCATCACTTGTCTCAATTCACCAATAGGTACTCGGATCTTTCAAGTGTATAAATGTGTATCCTTCTGGATTTATGAAATAGATTACATTCGTATCTTAAGGAAGATAGTACCTATACAGAACTGATCAACCGAATACCGCAATTTCCTCCGCTATAGATATTATAGTATTTTGTAGGAAAGATTTGAGCTTTTGTATGAGATTTCAGGTTTTTAGTACTTAGTGTGTGCTTTTGTTATTTTTTTGTTCTTTAAATTTTTTGTTAGGTGTTTCCCTAAAAGGCGTTATTTTCTTATAGTTAATAGCCGCTATATACCAAACATGTACCTAACCTTTTCAGAATTTCAAGGCTGTTTACAATTTTTCTGGTAGTAAGGCTGCCATATTTACGATAAGTGCATTAAGGACGCTGTTACATTTTCGACAAACTCAAATTTAGATATCTAGTCGCACACAGCAACATTACACGTACGCATTCATTGAAACTACTAAGCGCTCGATTTTATACATTACTGAAATAATCTTGATCCTTGATATTATTTTTTAATTTAATTGAAGTTGATTCTGAAAGGTTAGTTGGCACTTTGAAAATGCATTTGATACCTGTTACAAACCGTCATCGTAAAAAGTAGGTTATTATTTTCAACCGACATCAAAAAAAGGAGGTGCTTCATCTATTTGACCCGTATGTATCCGCGATTTTCTTAAAAACTACTTAACCGATACTGATCGAGTTTTCGTCGATAAATGTATGTATTTTCAGGAAAGGTTTTATTGTATAATGTATTAGGATCTGATAAAGATCTTCGGAGATAGACAATGGAACTCTTCAAACCGGTATAGTTAGACCAATTCATAAAAAAGGTAAATTCAATGACTTAGCAAATTATAGACCTATAACAATATTACCAGCCATTAATAAAATTGTTGAAAAATATATCTGCGACCAAATACACTCGTTTTATCGTAATAACGACATAATTTCCAAAGCACAGTATGGTTTCCAAAGTAAGAAATCTACAGCTCAATTACAATCCAATTTTACCGATGAGGTTAACAATTGCCTAGACGACAAGAAGCATGTTATACTAATATTTATTGATTTTAGTAAGGCGTTTGACACACTCAGACACAATAAGCTATTAAAAACACTAGAGAACTCTGGAATAAGAGGAACATTACTAGACTGGTGTAAAGAATATCTCCGTAGCCGATGTTATCACGTTAAAGTCGGCCCTAGCCTAAGCAGACCCGTAAAAGTTACGCAAGGCACAGCCCAAGGATCAGTGACAGGTCCCCTCCACTATCTGGCTTACGTAAACGACCTTAATAACATTATAAAATACTGTTCCCTTTACCAATATGCCGATGACACCTGTATACTCTCTGCTAACAAAGACCTTAATATGGCTGCGGAATGTTTGCAAAAAGATTTTACTTCTATGACCAAGTGGGCCCATGATATGGGACTTGTTCTGAATCCACAAAAAACTAAAGTTATACACGTACATTCATATAAATTCCTCCCTTTCTTTTCAAATCAAAGCTCATAGTCATGATTGTCTGCATAAAAATTTGCTAAACTGCTACTGTTCGCCTATTGAGCAAGTCCCATACCATACCTACTTGGGACTTATAATTGATAATCGATTCAACTGGAGTTATCAGGTGGAGTCTGTATGCGGCAAGTTGCGTGCAATACTCACCAAATTTTCCATTATAAAGCGGAATATACCATACAGTACCCTCCTTCTAATGTACACGGCCCTTGCGGAATCGATAATCTCATATGGACTTACCAGCTATGGACGCACTTTTAAAACTTACCTCGATAAAATACACAATTTGCAAACGCGGCTGTTGAAGATGGTAGTACCAAAATACGTTAAAAATAAATACCGCGACAATTATATAGGTCTATTCAAACATTGTAAAGTGTTACCTGTTCTAGCCCGCGCTCAGTACCTGTTCCTCATAGAACACTTTGATAACACTGACATTCAAGTTCCAGTAAGATATGATGTGAATACTCGACAAGCGAAATCAAAATCTTTACAAGTACCACGCAAAAATAATTTTTATGGTAGACGCACTGCATCTGCCATAATACCAAATTTATTAAACCAAATACCCTTAGACATTAGAGACTCAATGAACAGTAAAAATGTGAAGCGCAAGCTGAAACAACACTACATCGAACAGATTTCACCTTAATTTACTAATAGTGCGTTGATCAAACTCCAGACCATGGCATGCTAAGACAGACCCCAGGGGTCTTATGGTGTGCTTTATGTAATCCTTAGGAAAACTTGTTTTTATAAATAAATAAATAAATAAATAATAATAAACAGGAAATGACCTGCGATTACTGTGATCGTATGTTTATGTTTTGTTTTCACCATACCATAATATAACATCACGCTTGTACGGTTTTAGGGGGTAGTCAGATGTATTTAGTATACCCTATATGGGGTACCTACAAAAACTAAAAAGAGAAAAATAATAACATTCCTGTGTCGAAAAATGTAAAACAATAGGCCGACACCGACTTCCGAAAAGAAAATTAGTTTTCACTTTGTTGTAGTAAGTAGGTATTTTCAAAAAAAAGCTACGTGAAATAAGTTGATACCTAAAACGGAATAATTTCCGGTTACAAGGATTAAAAAATGACTGTAACAAAAATGTTAAATGTTAACATTTGGCATTACATGGAAAATGTTTTATTTTTGCCTTATCTAAAAATTTTGGAGCATTACATAATGAGCAGCAGCTAATGGCATACTACCCAAAAAACCATGAAAATTACACCCGTGACGAAAAGATTTCACTTTGTCGGCGCCATCTTGTATTTTGGTTTTGAACCCGTTTTGTGATATAAGCGACCCCAAAAACCATGAAAATGACACCCATAGCGAAAAGCGCCAAATTTTCGTCGGCGCCTTCTTGTATTTTGGTTTTGACCCCATATTCGAAATAAGTGACCCCAAAAACCTTGAAAATGACACCCATGTCGAAAAGCGACCAAATTTTTGTCGGCGCCTTCTTGTATTTTGGTTTTGACCCCATATTAGAAATAAGTGACCCCTAAAACCACGAAAATGTCACCCATGTCGAAAAGCGACCAAATTTTGTCGGCACCATTTTGTATTTTGGTTTTGACCCCATATTTGATATAAGCGACCCCAAAAACCATGAAAATGACACCCATGACGAAAAGATGTCATATTTTCGTTGGCGCCATTTTGGGTTTTGGTTTTGGCCCTGTATCCGTCATACATACATACATACAAACCAGTAAAAATCATAAATCTCCTCCCACCCATCCACTTCTAAACTTCACCGTCGACAGCTTAACCTTGCCCATCCAAACCCTAACCTCACTAAGAGCTGCTTAAACCCACCCATCCGTTTCTCAACCTTGTCAACAACTGCTTAACACCAACAATCAAAATCCCGATCTTGCCCAACATAATTTCTAAATCACATTCTAATAATAATGGGAAACTCAAATATACTTTTATTTCGGTCCGATAAAATATCAACTCCTTTCGATCACGACAAACGACGCGAACGGTACTCACACGCATGCACACTACAATCTATTCTATTACTTTTATCGTATTTATTTTTTGCGAGAAAGCGATACGCCCGTCCTTCCGTGAGCGCTTCTGAGCTCGGAATGATGAGCCGCGAGTACAAAATGTATGAAGAAGTCGGCAAGTGATTTTATTTTGGCTAATAATAAAATAAAAAAGATTTGGGTAAAAAATAAGAAGCTTAACCTGTAAAGGACTATATATACCTATATATAATATATAATTTTGAAGATAAAATATGGTGTAAATTTACCTAAACTGGAACCTATTCGGACCCTACTTCTTATTTTTTTTGCGATTATTGTGATGGGCAAAACGTATTTGCGCGAAAATTTTGTATGATGTCATACAATTTTTCTGATGCCAATCTGAAGCTGAATATATTATCTTTAAATTAAGACCATGATATCTTCACATCGGTAATTGCATATGCATTAAAATGGTACCTGAAATGTACTGTTATTTGTAGAAAAATATAATAGCGTCCTTAACTAGGTTTGAACAACTTTCGAGAAAAACGCGGTAAAAGATATAATTTTTGTTTTGTGTAATTCTCCATCATTAGACATGCAACTTTCACTGGATTATGAATACAATTTAACAAATAATTACTTACTTAGTGGCTAATGTTTTAAATATTATTGCTTGTTAAACCACAATAATTTACATATGTTCAGGACCATTTATTACATAGATATAATGATAACTAGTCATACTCGCAATGAGTTGGTAGTTTACTTTTTCCAGTAATCGTTATTGAATCGACATATTGCACTTTTGACCAGCAATACTAAATGTGTGTTATATAGTGTTTTAGCCTTGGACTGGAATCCCCAAAGGGAACAGAAAGTGTGGCCTTCCCCGTCAAACCTAACGTCGAACCGTGTTCGCAGAAGTGGCGAGCATCGGAATAACGCGGAGCGAGTTGAAACGTGAAGCTCAAGACCGATCGCGATGGAAGACATCTGTGGACGCCCTCTGCCCCATCTAGGGATTATAGGACATTAAATCATATAGTGTTATAAAAATTTGCAAACAAGCAAAAGCGGTAAGTAGTGTACATAAGTGTGTATTTTGTAAGCATCTTATTTATTGCGGTATTTATTAGTAAGTTATATTATTTGTATTTATCACTAGTAATGATAAGTGCAATAAATATGCAATATGCAATAAATATTCTAAGTAATATTACTAAGTACTTTAACAAACCTATTCATAACTAAACTTGTGTTCATTTTGTAAAGTAAATCACAAACCATGGACCAGATGTTGCTGTTATGCCTAATAAAAAAACTGGATTGTAATAATCACATAAAAAGATTCTGAGAAGAAAATGTGCTACTCGATTTGCTTATTACAGATGTGCATGTAACTTTGTGAGGCCCAAAACCCGAGTTATTGTACTTTTTGTAAGGACGGCAAGAAAACAGAACTAGGGTTAAGTTTTCCTTTGAGGTTTAAATACAAAGTTTAAATGAGGACTATCTAAGATTTCAAGTAACGCAAAAACTTAGCCGCTGCATCCTTATTACTTTACAGAAGACTAAAATAGATTTTGTGAGCGATCTTTCTGATTGTTCGACGCAATTTGCGATTAGATTCACGTAGACCCAATGTAATGCAATTCACTTTTGATTTGAATTGTATTTTTTTTAGAAATCACGCGCGGCTTCGTCTATTGGCGCAATTTAAATTGCGTTACGCCATCAGTAGGGTCCTGAGAGAAGCTTTTAAAATATATCGAGTATCACAAAGTTAATGTACTGGAAAATGACGTGGATGTAAGAGACCCTTCTCTTTAAATGGTTGGTCAGCTGTAACCTTTCACCCATTACAGCGTCGTTGAGGACACTGTCAACTCTCTTATATTTTACCGTTCTCCGGGGAAGCAGAATAAAGACCCATAAGCGTTATATTTCTTCAGATGAAGAGCGGATAATAACTTTTTATTTCGAAGTTTATTTGTTGTTTGGGTCATTGACATTGAGGGTATCTGCGTCTATGCAAAGAAAAATATTTCGTATAGTTCTGAAAATTCTGTGCATTATGGTTGTTCTCCGTATCGTAGAAAAATAATACCGATTTCTGAATTGAGTATTTGAGGCCCAGAAAGTGTTAAACCTACCTAAGCCTACCTACGTAAGCGCTAAATTTTGACAGGTTTTCAGGCTAAACTATAGTTTGACAAATACTCAACTCGTTATTAATCTCAATTACTCAATTCAGAAATTGACCCATACATATGAAAATGAGTCCACTAAGTCCTAGTTAAGTAGACCCGCATGCTGGCATGTAATTCATTAGTGAGACAGGGAGCGGGCTGTAAATCAGAGTTGACTAGCGTTGTGGCTATACTGCACAAGTGCACATTGCTCTTTGCTGAGTAAGCTCCTTTTGCCACACTGTTTTATAAATGCTTACCGTATTTCATTAATATTATCTAGCGTTTAGAGTTGACTTTAAATTGTTCTTCTTTAAAGAAATGACATTCGATTTTGCAAAAATGAAAAAAAACACATTATATTTCACAATCTTATGTAAACAAAGAGTCATACCACAGAAAATACAACATTTGTGCTAACAATCTCAAATGGCGGCGAGTGTCTTATTGTTCTCAAACAACAATCACCACAGCGCTGTCACTTCAATTTCATTTGAATGCAATGCAAATATACACGAAAAGTTATAAAAGAAATGGACTGAGGGAAAATATGTGGAAAACAAGAAAACAAAACATATTCCAGCAATATACTGCTATGAAGGCGTGTGATGAGTTATCCGAGCTCGGCAGGTGGAGTCCGAAGATTTTTGGGGCTACACGTGCCTGTAACACACTGAAAACTGTTATTTCACGATAAACTTTCATGCATTTTGGTATTGAAAATGAAAAATCTAAAACATAAAGACACTCTCTTTGGAAAGCAGTACGTAATGGAAAACATACGATATATTACTTGGTAAAGTGGTCCTTAGAACTATCTACAGAAAGGAAGAAAGATTATCTACTTTCATAAGTACCTATTGTTTATTAAGAACAGCATTTTATTGTTAGTTAAGTCATTTTTTTTTATATTCCCTTCTTTTTAAATTCAAAGGACCAAAGAGAATCTTTTCTACGGAAAATATCCTTCACATTGCTCTAAACCGCACCAGTTTTCTCTCAGCCCTCATATTTAGCGATGCGTAAAGCTCTAAGAAAGTTAGTATTCTCTTTTTTTTATAAACTTTTCATATTTACGTTAGTGGCCAAGCTTTGAGTGGGGAATATTTTACTAAAAGATCTTATTGTGCTTTATATAATAGTATTAGATCTCACTGCCAAACTCTGCAGGTATTTTTTTTTTGATAATACTGAATATTTTTTATAGGAAAATTTCTTACTACTGGGGGGGTGCCTGGCCGCAAACAGTATTTTTTTCTTCTGTATGATTGGTGCTTCTGCGTATGGAACATCATCTAGCTGTCGGTTAGCCACCATTCATGGGTTAAAGTTGTTCTATCTCATGACGGCAAGTTGGTCTTGATCGTGTGTGTGATGCACATGCACACTGTTTCTGTGTGCGTGTGCATCACACACACACACACACCTCAGTACAGTCACTCACATCTCAGTATAGTCAGTATTGCCTAAACACACGCGCAATTTGCATGTGCATCTACACACACGACTAAGTCCAACCCGGCGTGGTGAGATAGAAAAACTGAACCAGGTTTAGCAGATGAACTGACGACCCACAGATTGCGGCTAACTGGGAGCTGGCTACGTTATATTTTCCTACTTTTACACGACTTTCTTTCAAATGGTCATGGATTCATTGAAAAACTATATATATTTTTTATTGTATATATTTGGGGTAAACTATTAAACATAAATTTAAATTTATTTAATTAAGGTAATTGCAGCTACATATTTCCAAGCAACCAATGTATTCTACTATAAAGTTGTTCATGAAAACTAAGTTTAATCAAAAACAAATTTACTTGCAGATCTTTGCAGTGGGATCTTAGGCTATAAAGGTCGGAATTAAATAAAAAATTTGGGCGACGAAGTCCACAACTGCGACGAATGTTCTTTTGTTTTCGTTATGTTTGTAGTGACCACAATTACGGGTGTACTACACAACAGCCTGGCGCAATAATTTAGAATTAAGGTACTATTTTTCTCTAGGTCTGAATTTGTTCGTCTGAAACTAACATTTTATGCAAGAATGTAGCAGTTGCTGGTTATCGTTATTGAGAAATTAACTAGAGCAGTAATAACTTTTATTTTTATTTTTTCTTTAATATAAGAGCCTTTTATAATCGCCATGCGTATGCGTATGCGTATCAGATTTTGGCCATTAACTTGTACAGGCTCTTCGCTTCATCACCCATTGGTTGAGACATAAAGCGCTTTCAACACATTTCTGGGTCAGGGCTTTCCGAGTTCCGAGTTATTCGTTTCAGTGTTGCCGTCAGGGACCAGCCATCCATCACCCGTCTTCATACATATCAGGGCAATCGGTATCAGTGGAGTATGTTTCGGTAGCTGATACGCTCACAATCCGATTCAAATAGTGGGGATTAGAAAGATCGTAAAGTATATTATTATGTCGTACAAGTTCTACGTATATAAACCTTTTTATATTCATGTTGGACTTGCTCTTGCACAAAATGTCGTCCACGGAGATAAAAATCGGATAACACTGTTAGGGCGTCCGTGCGTGCCGTGATACTGACGATCCGGATCCTCCTGATACGGAGATGTGTAAACAAGTTCGTACAAATCGTATGTACCCGATTTTTCTCCGTCCCTGCCTTGTTCCATCAGGAACGAAAACTCGGAAATGTGTGGATAGCGCTTGAGTCTATGGGTCGTGTCTACGTCAAGTCGGTTCAACCTCAAGACCCCAAACAAATCGTTTTTTATAGACTCATATCGCACACAGTCCAGTTTAAGACTCTTCAAGACTCTTTGAGAGAGCATCTCAACGAAAAGAAAACGCACACACAAATCAGTCGCGACACTTAGATGTGGCCTTGTATGAAAGCTGGCATAACTTATGGGTAATAATGAAATCTTTCACTCAGACCGGTACAATTCAATCAATTTACATATAATATTTATCATTCACATCGGGTACTGACTAAAAGGCTTAGGCTATTGAATAAAGACAATTGTACTAGGGATCTAACCAAATAGTATTTTCTCACCCAACTAGTCTTAAACAATCTCTACATTTATAAATATCTTTTAGCGTCTATTTTTTTAAAGTTTCAGTTTTGAGGCGCCCTCTTACAATTTTCGCGTTGTTGGTTTTACGTTTCCATATGGATTCAAGGAGGGCGGCCATTGTTCATGAAAGAGTCATTTACCATTGTTTTATTCTCATACAGGATTCGTTTGTGTCAGGTCATTAGTTTATGACATGAATGAAAGGTTTTGTGAGTATGTTTACTGATAAATGAAATCTCAACGCCGCACAGTGTGGGAATTTCGCAATCTAGGGCGATGTAATTCCAAATTGAATTAAATAAAAGATACAAGTTATAAAATAATATTAATTGGTATTCAAATAAATAGAATAAAAACTCAAAATGACAAGACAAAATTTATAATACAGAATTTTTAGAATAGTATGTGTTTAGTGAAAGAGACTTCATTTACTGCTTCATCGATAATTGCTCAAATATCGGTAGATATGATCACAAGCTGCAAGCCGAAAGCGATGAACCTTCTACAGTCGTAAATTCGTGCTTGATATTGATATAGACATAGATGCAACATTACTCATGTCATCGTGCAGGTTAATTCCACCCTACATGTGTACGTTTTTGCACGGTGATTGTACTTACGTTGTGACATAGTGGAACTCCATTACATCGTTCGGAGAATTCCTTAATCGTACATTCCGACATGTCAGTTTTAGGCCCATTTTTACGATAGACATATTTCCAAAAGTAATGGTAACATCCGTGTTTATGTGCCTTATTTGCGTGGGACTCGTTGAGGAAAAACAGGATTTTACGAACATAATAATGAGGTTAATATAAAAGATAAGCAAATTAAGTATCTTGACTTGGCTCGCGAGGTTGTCGACATGTGGGATGTGGACACAGCGATCATTGTACCGATTGTCGTGTCGGCCAATGGCTTAATAGCCACGAGCCTCGACCAACATCTTAGGAGGCTCTCGTTAGGCGGCTGGGTCAATGGCCTGATCCAGAAAGCAGTATTGCTGGACACGGCTCGTATTGTTAGGAGGTTCCTCTCTCTGGAGCCCTGACCGCCGGTAGCTTGGACCCTGTTCCCGATACCGGTGGGCCTCTATTTTTTATATTTTTAAATGTTTTTCGTTTTTGTATGAGTTTTTTAAAAATATTTAAAAATGTAAATAATAAGAATGAATATGAATAAAGGTTAATGTGACCCATTTTGTGATGGTCTGTGAAATCATGGAGACTGTATAGTTAACTGCCGTTGCTGTTTTGCAACGAATTATGTTCGATGTACAAGATAATTGAATCAAAAATGTATAATTATGATCTATTTTCAACTAATAACTGTCCTTTGGTACTCCGATTCCAGCACTAGTGTCATTGTAATTATTGGGAGGAAGAACATTTTAATACTATTCAGGACCACTCGTACCACCGTACTCAAAAAAGTCAAACATAAATCACTGGAATTGTAATAAAAATCTACACTAGCTGGTTATGGAAATGTCCAACCGCTGTGTACTAGGGCAAATAAAACAATTCAACTTGAAAATGGTGCATACTTTCGTATACAGTAAATAACTTCAAAAACAACTGTTGTAAATGAAACAAATATGACATATTACCCGAAATAAACTAATTTTATGATATTTACACCAGCGACGAGCTCAGGTTTATGGCAAGGTTGAAACGGTGTGCACGTGACCTGATTTCCAATTTAGGAAGGTATGAACACTGAATGAACGAAAAGGTTGAGCAATTTATTTGAAGTATAATTTTACATTCTGTTTGAGGAGCTCGTGGTTAAGTTATAACAGCCACACGTGTTGATGTTTCAGGTAAAGCAACGCTTGCTTCTCCAGCGTGCCTTGGATAGCACGTTAAAAGTCGTAAGTCCCGGCTGTCATTTGTAGCAGGGATGTTGCGGATGCAGGTTTAACAATCGTTGGGTTTCAAGATGAAAAACCTTGAAACCAATTCAAGGTTTTTCATCTTAAGATATTTTATAAAAAAAAAAACTATAAGCGAGGATAAATAAAATACTAAGTTTTTTTTTATATTCATATTTAATATTTACTAACTACCTAAAGTTAAAAATTGGAGCATTATTTAAAAAAAAAAATTGTCCGCTAAGAGGATAACTGGCTGGTGGTGTCGATAAAAAATTTGCGTGCTATTTGGGGCTAATAGTTTCAATTACACAATCACAAACGCGTCGAAATCACGTCGGTTCATGACACCTTCCGAACAAAATCTTCGCTCCTTTTGGCACGGTAAAGATATCTAGCAGTATTGTGACTCGGCCCTATGCTTGAAATAAGTGCTTACAAGCCCGCGTCACGTAAACACGCTTTAGGGCTGAACTAGAAATAAATTTAAGTAGGTAGAGGCGGACCCTCTACTTGAAATTTTTTTCTATGTTTGTTATTGTAAATATCTCAAATTATTAACTCTAATCTGTGGTAAATACGTATAATATTTTTTATTATACTTATTTGAAGGTATCATTAATAACTCTCATAGGTAATCATTTCATAATGATATTTCGTCTAATTCAATAATATATGTCAAAACCAAATCAAAACCAAAATCTTTTTTTTTTTTTTCCCGAGGCCTACAGGGGCACTTATAAAACGTCGTCAAAAGGTGCACGGTTCTAGTTGGTCGTTTCCTTTGGAGTAAAACTGACAAGAAACTTCACGGTTACTCTTTTAAAATGGTTTGTTTTTACAATATTTCCACGTTAGAGCATTAGAACTTAGATACAACGTAGGCCCGACAATAAGTCGTAAGAAAGTAAAAAATAAAAAAGTGTATATATTATATTAACAAAAGAAAAAACAAAAAGTAAAACGAGATAAAAGTTAACAAATGTTAACAAGCACCAACAAATCTAGAAGGCCCACAATGTTCACACAAAACAATCGATAAAAGAATCTATACAAATATTTAAAAAAAAATAAGTTTAACAAGATTAAATTTAACATGTGGTACAAATGTTGTTACCAGTGCTGTAACTATTCTTGGCAAAGGGCTATAAAGATGATTGAAATCCATTATTAAAAGCCCTAGAATAGAATAGAATAGAAGAGAAAAAATAATGAAATCCACATATTTGTGCCGTTTATGAGTTACCAGGGAAACCGCATGCGCAGAAGGAGTTAAAGCCAAATATTTTATTTTCAACGTATTCCTTGATTTTATAATATGCTTTTTTAATAAGGACACGTTTGATGTATTTTTTTAAACTTTCCATCGCGGCTTCGTTCAGTTTATAAGAAAAGACTTGCTAGTTTTCGTTATTCTGAATTTGAGTATTACAATTTGCTTACTGCGGTTATTTAAATTATGGAAATCGCTTGCAGTTTTGAAAAGCCCTCGATTTTTGCGGACATACAAAATACATTCCAAAATATAAAGTGAAGGTAGAGTCATATCGATATCTTTAATTTTTTTTCTGAGGGACTCGCGATGACCCATTTTATAGATCGCGCGGATTGCCCTCATTTGCAATATGAAAATTGAGTCAACGTTTGCTGCTGATCCCCACAGCAGAATGCCATAAGACATAATACTGTGGAAATAAGCATAGTATACTAACCTAGTTTTGGCTACATCGGTTAACCGCCTTATTTTCCTTACTGCATATGCAGCTGAACCTAACCTACCCGAAAGAGTTCTAATGTAATGCGCCCCACTGCAATTTTGAATCGATAGTAATCCCTAAGAATACAGTTTCCGTTACAACTTCAAGATTTTTGCCGTCAAGGTTCAAATTTTGGTCACGCTGTGGTACATTTGGTAAAGAGAACTTTAGACATTATGTTTTTTCGCATTCAGTAAAAGATTGTTAGCTGCGAACCATTTTGAGAGAATAATTAAACTTTCGTTGACATGTAAGACATCCGTATCTTTCCTATCTATTTTCAAAATTATTAAAGTATCATCAGCAAATAGAATTATATCCTATAATTGGGCCATCATAAAAGAGAGATCATTAATGTTAAACGTTGTTTAGTGTACGGATGTACGATCGCGCGCGCGTGCTCTAGTTGAGAGTATTTTGAAGACGCAGCACAACATAATCGCGTCGCCGCGGTGTAAGTTATTAATGTAATCAGGCTCACTTTACGAGCAAGTGTGTTAAAAAAATGGTAAATGCATTGTGAAACCCCAGCTGTTGGGTAGAATGAAAGGGAAATCGGTTTGTAACAAGTAAAATGTCAATATTTAAAAAAACCCCCCACACATTTATCTTGCGATAACACCTGATTCGAACAGTAAAACGCCCATAACTTTTGAACGGCTGAACCGATTTTATTCAAACATAGCTAAGAACACTTTCGACAAAATTACGTTTTAAACAAAAAAACTAAATCGAAATCGGTTCGTACGTTTAGGCGCTATGATGCCACAGACAGACACACAGATACACAGCAACACACGTGAAACTTTTAACACCCCTCTTTTTCCGGCGGGAGTTAATTAATAGGCCACACAGATGAGACGCAACTTTGTGATAGCCCTTTTTATCATAAATAATGCGCTCTATAGTCGTGGCCACTGAACACGTGGCCTCTAGAGAAGTATGCATCATCATCATTTTATCTAAAAGACGTCTTCTGAACTTAGGGCCCTATATTTCGCCCATACCCATACGGTCATACACCATACAGCTCATAAATCGGGGCTGTAACCATGGTCCACCACTGCTAATCTACCTATATATCTACTCTACAATACGTAAATAATAGCGGAAACGTTGTACTGTGGGAAACTATTTTGGGCGGCGGAAATGCCATTATTGGCTACGGGGTACGAGCCAACAATGTACAGCATACGTACTTAATATATAAACTTTAGCTCCAAACAATAAATTGAACCACTAACGAGTGTAAGAGGATGTGTTGGTACCTAATTTAATTGGCTTTAAACAGTGATTTTTATTTAGGAGGTACAATCCTATTTAGTCACATTAGAACAAACCTAATTAATCTAACTAGAAACTTCTCCATCTCTTGAGAATAGCTAACAGAATTATGGAACATCTAGCTGGTCAGCAATTTGAATAGATAGCGGGGCTTGATGCCTCGACTTGGGTACAGCCGATGAACTAAATAACCTTAACGTGGAAGCTCAAAGATACCTATAATTTCATACAAAGAAAAATATGGTAGGCCTAGGCTATTTCTGAAAAAAAAAACCTTTAGTACTTTACTAAAGTTATATAAATAGTGTCTATTGCACATTTTAGGTATATTATACTGGTTGATCGCCTCATTATGATCAAATTATTGTTCTAAAAAAAATGCCTACTTACAATGCAGTTGGCTTCTGTTCTAAATAATAATGGCTGATTTATTAGGTTGTTTTTATAAGCTAAAATTGCTCGCTCTCTACTGATATAACTCCACTTTATTACTGTTTTATTATAGCCACGACCCCAAAACAAATGTTGGAACTCTTTAAATGGCAATAAAATATTCTGTTAAAATACCTATGAACGTGTTACTGCGTTTATCTTTATTTTCTTATGCTGTGGAGGTAGAATGGAATCGTGGCTTAATAATAACAACCGTACAAACCGATCTTCAAGTATAAGCAACGCTTATCGAGATCAATCCATTGATGGGCATCTATACAGAGATTCCCCCATACCTTACAGTAAGCACGGTCAGCCGTTGGACTCGGCAGGGATTCGCAGGTCCGTCACAGTTTTAACATGTAGTCAGAAGCCATCGTCGGACTACAAAACTTACGGCAATGCATCATCGGTACATTGTGGACATCCCCCTTTTGCCTCAATGAATGGGCCAAAATTGAGGATCGATGTCAACGTAACGCCAAGAAGCTCAAGATGGTCCGTTATCGACATGTTCACACCTCGGAAAGAAGGAGCCGTTTGTAATTGGCTCCTTTTAGCGGGAAAAAGACACGCCTGGATTTTAGGCTGGGTTTTAGCAGATCGTTTATGTGCAGCAAGAACAATGTTGCTGAGAGTACCGACCCCTGAGTGACCCCGGCATGGATATCTAGTTGGTCAGATGAGCAATCATCGGTATCGAGACAGGTACATACGAGTGATTATATCACTCGTATGTACCTGTCTCTCGTATAGATTATAAGAATCTAGGTACGCCGTTACTACCCAATCAAACCAAACACGACCACAAGAACAATTATTTATTTACACATACAATTGTTTTTACAGGTAGAACCCAAGGTAACAAAAGTAGTCATACAATACGACACTCAGAGACGCCCCGTAAAACTGATCACACACCTACTCACGTCCATGTTTGCCCAGTCCCAAGTAACGGCTCCGGGCATCCTCACAAATTAACTAGAGGACAACACAGTAATTGTCACCCTCTGGAATTCCGCTAAAGAGCAGGTGAAAATGTCCAAGCGCTGAGAGATGCTATTAAGAATCGTAACAGCCCGACACACTGGTGCAAACTTTAATAGGTTTGTACGGGCTACCGGAGTTTCGAACAGACTCTCCCTCGGCCCCAACCTTAGCCTACTGTTTGGACCGAGTAATCCCAACGATTCTAAGATTTGTGGATTGTTTAGCATCCCCCGAAAAACCATAAAAACGTATTTTACCAGAGCAAGATTGCGCCCCACCTCCAACCTATAGTACCCAACCATCCCTATTACAAAGAGAGTTGGGTACATAAGCGGGTAAAACGGATAGACGCCAAATTGCCTCATGTATAAGTACCGTGTAAATTTGTTCTGCATCTTTTCCACTATCTGAGAATATTTCATTTCATAAGGATTCCAGATGATAGCACTAGTTTACGTCGTCATCTATGTTTACGTCATATTTATGGTTATGTTCATAACCAAGATCTTCTCAAACTAGGTCATCCGCAAAATAACACGCATTTCCTTGTAATAATTAGTTTGTATCCCGAGACACAAGTGTGTTGCCGATGAACACATTCGTTCCATAAGTTTTCATAGTTTTGTGACGTGGCATACTGTTTACATGAACTACCCTGTTTGAATCATGCGAGAATTCATTACATAATAATAATATGTATTTTTTGAGTTTCAAGACAATATTATACTCGTAGTAGCGTGTATAGTAATTATTTTGAAGCAGGTACAAAGAAGTGGAGGAAAGAAGAATTAATCTATAAAGTTTGTCTGTATCGCTGTCAATGGGAAAGGTACCCAAAAGGTTTACAACATTGTCCATGTTTAATGACAAAGCTGATTCTTTGGGTTTAAAAAGGTCAACTCTCATCCAGTTTTGGCTCCTGGGGGGCATTGAAATAATTTCAATCGAGCCAATTTATAATCCTAATCTGGTTAGATTTGGATCCCCATAAAATCAGTTAGGCATACGAATAAGATGAATCAATATTTTACATGCGTCGCCAATACTCAGGCAGATTTGTGTTAGTTTAATGAGATATGACTTTTGTTGATATTTTTCAAAATGAAACCGTTATAAATAAAACGTACCTGTATATAAATAAAAAAAAGCCTTTTATACCTGTATATATATATCTTTTTTAATCGCTGACAGGCTTGCGCTTGGCCACTATCTCACCTGATGGTAAGCGATCATGTGGTCGACAATGAAGCACGCTTGCCTAGAAGAAACCTATTCACTCTTGACTTAAAGAGTCCCAGGTTGCAGCTATTATATTTAAAACAAAAAAGTATCTGTGAATCAATAATAAATAGAACCGCAAACTTTTTTTGATAGTTATATCTCCGACGATGACCTTTTAGATCAAAGACAAACACAAATATATTCACATAGGTTGGAAAACTCCTGCAACAAGTCTTCAAACATCATCATTTGTCATTTCAAACGGATGTTTGTCAACCCAATAACGGATGAAGATTCTGGGTATCCAAATCCCTAAATATACCATAAACGTCAGATGACAAATGAGATACGACATTTGTATCAGCGATATACAATATCATAGCTAAAGACTAGGCAATCTATCCATCACACGCGCAATAGCTATCATTGAAGGCTGAATCTTGGTTGAATCCGGCTATGTTGTAGCTCTCGAGCGCTCGGATCTCGAATTCCCGAGAGATAGAAAACATTTTTTTGATGACTATTCGACGAATTTGAGCCTTAAGGTAAAAGAGATTATTTTGTATTTGGTGTCTTGATGACATGGTATTTTTTTTTCTTGGAGAAATGCTTTAGCATACTGCACTACAACGAGGAGATAGTGCAGTTATGTGGGCTCTAACCCACTAAAACTCCACGGTGTCCTCCTGTGCCGCTTATGGCGGGAACACGGGCACGCGTTAAATTCAAATCTTTTATATTCAGAATATGGACGGGTATACAGGTATTAACAATTTAAAATATATATCGCCATAATCAGGCTCATGCCATGCAAAGCAGCACTCACCGCGATCTCACCGCGGCTGTCCATCACCGGACCCTCCTCGGGCAAGTACCCTCATCACCGGCGCACCAGAACACACTGTACGCCGTGACCACCCCAGGGACCAAACCAGCACATGGGTGCCAGACGATCCCGTGCATGGCACCCTTGGTCCCCCTGTGACGGGTTAAGGTCAATGGTCCCGCCAGCTACCATTTTTTGACCGCAGGAGATAGGGAGAGCGTCTAACGCAATACCATAACTCCTCTTCCCCTGCGGCGCCACCGCGTCCGCCATCAGACAGTGGCGACCCCGTCCAGGCCGCGGAAGGTAGGGAGAGCGGCGCACCGCAATGCCAGCACTCCTCTCCCACCGCGGCCTCCAACCCTCAGCCGCGACATCCATATGATGTCCTGGGACCTGGGTTGCTCCATAAGACATCGCGGCCTCAGTTGTGATGTCCCCCAAACGGCACCGCAACCTACTAGTTGGCCGCTACGTCGTCGGCTTAATCCGCAAGTCACGGCTACTGAGCCCCCACCACCTCGACAATGCAGTAACCCACCGGAGGGGTCCATCATAGTACCTACTCATTGGTTTATTTTTACCGTGGTGGTTTTTTTACCATTTTTCTACCATGTACTAAAGGACATTTATTCATACCTAGCCAACCAAGTGAAGGTGCTGGTGTGGATTGAGTAGTTATCACATATTTAGTTACAAATGTCTTCTGTACTCATTCTACGAAAAATTTAAAGCTGTGAATAATAGCCGCTACCTGCTGCTTATTTTAAATACCGTTGCTTCAATTATAAAATGGTTTCTACATTGATTGGTTTCGAATACACGGCCCATGAACAAAATTCAATAATCTTATAATCTAAATCTAAATCAATATCATGAATCTAATTTTTGGGATGTTTCCGCTCCAGCTCGCTATAAATAATACTATAGAAGGGTTCTAAATGTTCATGAGGTAATTAAAAAGTTTAACGATAATGTATGTGCGTAAATGGTTATATAATACGTGAATCATTCAATTTCATGGCGTTCATTTTACGACGCGTTTATATTTTATAGCCCACTGTTGGCTATACAACCCACTGCTGCACTGGTTGTATTATTGTTATGCATATGTTGAGTTGTTTCCTGATTTCTGCAAAATGAAACTCCTTTTATGTTTTGCTTGTAAGTAATAAAATGCTTTGCAAAAAATATTAAACTAAATACTGATCTGATATAACTTTTATTTGTTCATTTAATGGTTTAATTTTATTTTATTTTCAGTCGGCTCATTAGCTTTCTTAGTCACAAACGGTAAGAAGATTAAATTAGAAATAGATTCACAGGATTTGGTGAATTTATTTGAAGGCGTGATGTATTCAGAGGTTTTAAAAAAGATTGCAACTGATTTCTATGAAAAAAATCAAAGAAGTTCGAAAAAACATACTCTTAGCAATCCGTATCATCCAGAAGATGAATTCAGTTTTAATACTAATGTTGACAAAGAAAATGATCACGTAAAAGATGTATCTTCAAGTCTTAAACCAGAACACGTACCTGACTCCTTAGAAAAACTAAATAATGAGTTCTTAAATGGAAATGATGTCGAAAGTCATGATATCCTAACAGACATTGATATGAAAGCAACACACGAATTAATACAAATACAACCAGATAATATAACTTCAATTTCTACAGTGAAACATAAAAAAGTTAACAATAGTAGTACATCATTCAAAAAAGTTGCAAATATGATATTCAACAGTGACCTAGCTGGTTTTACACCGGTACAAAGAAGATTTGTTTTAAAAGGTTCCAATGACAATATTGGCTAACAATATTCTACTACCCCAACACAGCCTACACCTTAATGTGTTTTTGTTTTATAATTAAATGTTTTTAATACTACAAAAAGCTCTTTTTAACATAAATCTTGACAAACGACTTACACTAACGTTTCCAAACAAGTGGTTATCTTGAGACTTACGAGACACCTATACAACTGGCGAAATATTTTACATCTACGTGCCAATACTATCGGTAGGTATATTTATCGTAGTAATACATATTATATTGTTATGCTATATTTTATATTAGGTTTTTGATGAATATTTTATTACCGTTTATAGTTTCCTTCAAAACAAATATATTTTGTTTGTAATACCGCTAATGTTTGTTTAACACTTGGATATTGCTTTATATCACAAAAATGGTGCTATAACACATCCTTATTGGCGCAATAAAGGCTTAGTATATAACATAAATTGTTCAATAAGGTGTAAACGACTCAGAGGGTTTGATGGAAGATATTTTAGTGTAATACACTCACACAATTTATGGTAAACATTTTGATGTTATCGTTGGGAAAATGTTGGTTCGCTATTTGGATTTCCAAAGTGTTTCTTATCGGCTGTGAATTATTTATTCTAAACGTCTTATGGGCTGTTTGTAGAGTGACGTATTGATATACTTGGAGTAAGTATTCGAGTATGTTAAATTGATGACAAATTTTTATTCTCTTGATGGGTCCTAACAAAATAAAGAAACATGTTGTTCCTAATATATGTAAATAAATAAATTGAATCATGACACAGGGTACACAAGGCTTTTAAAGTCAGACTATATCAGAGATGTCTGGGAAAGGCTGCTGTTGAAGATCCTTTATTTAATTTCAGTTGCATTAGTTATCCCTTTCACTTTAGAACTAAAAGCTTCTTGATGCACTACCAAGCCTTTTTCCAAAAATGTTAGGGTCGTATTCCAAACCAAGTGGATGCATTTAAATGTTAATGTTGTTTGTTATGTTTTTGGTTATTTTACATGGAGTCTGCCTATCTGACCCCACAACCCAGTAGCTGGGTAGCACGATACCCCTTGACAAGACTGCTGTCAGATTTTCTGGCTCCTGACAATTCTTAACGACTGTCTTGATCTACAAATGACAGCCAGAAGCAAAGGCTCACCTTCAGAGGCACGGAGGAAACTCAGATGGTTCACCATTCGCGGCATAGTAGATAATGCTTTACTTTTTTCTTCTCTTTTTGTTTAATAAATTAACTCGCACACTGTTCTGTTGTTGTTGAATTAGATAATTCACCTATGTTTGCAATATTTATAAGTATGTGAGAACCATGTTCCTATTTATCAAGTGAAGTAATTTGCCTGTTAGTGCTTTTAATACTTGTACCTTTACATAGTATAGTAGTGCTGGGTGCATCGTCCTTACGTATATGATTTTATGTATGTATGTAAATGTTGTAAAACACATTTTTTATTAAAGAGTGAGTATCGAGTTTCTTGCACGTTCTTCTCAATAACAAGCAAAATTTCCGAATGGAAGATAGAATCAATTATTATCAAGTTAAAATTTTATATTTTTGAGGTTCGAAAGTGCCGCTTAATGGCCTAGTTTAATAAAGAATCTTTGTCTTGGCTCATGCTTTTGGTAAATTTAGCCACGAGCTCCTCTGACAAAGTCTTTAAAACCAGCAATCCGCAACCCTTAAGTAATGTATGTAAGTATTTAATATAGTGTTGTGATGTTTTTATTCAGTAAAATAAAAAATTGTTTCAGCTTGGTAAATTACTTTCTATATTTTCTTTTCGCGATCAATGCCCTTTAAAGCAATTTCCAATGAAAGTAAGAATTTATATTTATAGGTGTTATCATTATAATTTAGTAGTGTTTCGTTGAATAAATGATGAGTATGTAAACAAATTAATGAAAATGTAAAAATTGCTGTTTTTATTTGATCTTTAATAGCATCGAATTATAGATTAAGGCAAATAACTCTGCAAGCAAATAAATGTGCAAATACCCCTTATTTTCATTAAAAGGTAGAGGCGAAAAACGCCGAAAATAACCTTTATAAACATCGTGACAAATCGCACAAACCGGGAACGAGGCACACTGAAAATTATTTCACCTCCGTGTGTGTAAATAGCCCATATAAAATAATCTTAAAGGTGGAAATGAAAATGTGGGTGAAATACTCCAAGGGCAGAGAGAACTCGCAAAAATGTTAATTTAGGCGTTGATTGCGTAGGTATAAAAATATCATATCATTGAGGTTGAGGCTTTATTCCCCTAAGTGTTGCCGGTAATAAGTTTTTGTACTGATCATTTAAATAAGGTCTGCCAAAATGATATTAAATAAATGCTAGGTATTATATTTTTCAGAAAATTTCTACGACCGATAAAGAGGTTTTTTAAACAGAAGTCAATTTAACATAGACTTGGACAATAAAAGATTATCATTTTTACCGAAAGACGTCCACTGCTGGACATAGGCGTCCCCCAAACCTCGCTAAATAAACCGGGCCTTAGTCTCGAAATAAAAATGTATGTGTGTATGTGTATTTTATTTAAAAAAAAAGCGTGTGGTGCTTGATGTCTATTTTTATAATATTAAATTGGCAGATATTTGTAAAAGTAGTAATTTTTAAAATATCTTAAAAAGCCCCCGACACTTTTTTACAATAAAATATACACACTATTCTTAATTTAAATTTATTGAAAATTATTTTCTACTTTTTAGTTTGGTTTTCTATAAAAGCGTATTATTTAGTTTATTTTTTAATTATTATTTCTACAAATCACAACATATTTTTCACTTTTTCGTCGTGCAATCGCTAATTTTAAGATCCTGGTTAGGATAATGGGATAAACTATTTAAATTATTGCATTGTCATTGGTGCTTGATAAGTTTGCAAAGTTTCAAATTAATCCAAAGTTTTGAAGGGGGTAAAAATCACGTTCAAATTATCCGTTACATAGATTTTATACATACATACCTATCTAGGTACATAAATACCAAGCTAATACGAACGTATTAATTAGTGACGGTCTATCTACGAAAGCCTCGCGATAGCGATTGCTAATATGTTAAAAATTTATGGGATTGCCAAAAGCTATCAAAATGCCATGTATGTTTATCGTAAATCCCTAACATTATGGCACTTTCACCATCGGCATCGCAGATTGAATGTCACTTGGTCTAGATTCTCAGATGACCTACACAAGTTACATTCTATCACCGAAAGCGTGGTGATAGCGAATGTCAAATAGGTGAAATTGTTTGGGATTGACAAGTAATATCGAAATATCACGTGATCAATCAATTACATTTTGACAATTCGACTATCGCCTTCGCTGACATCGAATGTCACTTATCAAGCTCATTTAGCAGGTTGTGTGTTCATCTGACCGTTACAAGTTCCAAAAGGTAGGTGTCCAATAGCCAATTACGTGAACCAAATAAAACGAAAACCTGAAGGGTATAACGGTAGGCTACATGTACTGGAAGTATATCTGTAGTGATCTACCTAAAACAAAGTAGATACTTTTCCTTATTAATTTACTGTACTGCTGGGTCTATATAGTCTTTATGTAACCCAGTTGTCGTCCGCTTCTTTTTTACGCCCGTATCGTTCCCATTTTAGAAGCAGTGAACTCATGCGGACTAAATTGAAAACAATTCACCCCGCGTGAATTTACAGGCGAGCCTTAACAAGAGGAAAACGTGACAGATAATCGAGTGCAATTGTAAAAATAAGATGTTTTCAGTTGGTACTGGTGACGATTGGCGAGTGTAGCGGGTAGCGGTACCTATTGTTTATTATGATTATGCTTTGTTTTTATTTTGTCCTAAGAACTGTGAAGGTCGAAGCAATAGAGCCGCCCGTTGTATATTTTTTAGTTTCTTTTGTTGCTGTATTTTCTTGTGGACAATAATAGTAGTTTATGCAATTGCCATATAATAGGGGTTATTAAAACACGAGAGTGGGATATTATTTACACGTTTTAATACCTAATTATATGCCGTTGCATACACTATTTTATCTTCACTTATACAGTTGAAATAAAATAAAAGTGGAAACGGAAAAAAATATGCAGTATGGCGGGCCTTTTAGATTCTCATTGCATCACGACTGTCAATGTCAATGAGCACATAAGCGCCAATAAAAAAAAAGTAAAAGTGTGCTATAAAAATTAAAAAGTTATTTTTCAATACAGTTGTAAAACATGGCGTACTTTCAGAGGCTATAATTATGATTTAAAAATTAAATCCTTTGCATAGGCATCTTTCTGTTACGCGGTCGTGACTTTTGTTTACGAGGTCGATCATTATTTTGCAGTTGAGTTTTAAATTTATAAGTCAATTTAAAAAGTAAAAAGGAGTTTTCAGACATAGAATAAAATGGGATAGATTTTATACGAGGAAAAATCCGTACGTTCGTACATAATTATTAGCATTGAATATTCAAAAGTTTTTAAATGGTTGTTTAACATATATTTAATTACCAATTTTAATTTAATTATTTTCACATCAAGATTTGTCAAAAATCGAATCGAAAGACAGCCTATTCGATTTTGACTAATGTTGATGTGAAAATAATTAGGCTGTTTTCGTTTTAAAACAAAATATGTCCAGTTACAAAAACGTGCCATTTACTTTTTTTTTTTTTTTGTGTGATACATTGATTCTGTTTTTTTCTTATTCATATGAGTTCAAATACAAGTGATGAAATGGAATTAACTCCATCCGATATTTTATCTGACGCGAAAACTGCGCAAGATGAAATTTGGCCTCCAAAATCTCGAGAAAGATATATGGCGACTTACGATAATTTTATTTAATGGAAATAACAAAATTTAATTCTTTGTCTTGTTTTGACTATTTCCCACAACTGTATTGAAAAACGTCGTATGATTCACGGGTGTGTAGGTTATTGCAAACTCGTGTCATCAAAAGCCTTCGGCTCGGGCTTGTTAATGACAGCTCGTTTGCAATAACCTACTTTCCACCCTTGTATCACTATGTACTATTATGATGCAGTTAAAAATATGTCACTCAGGAATAATGCAGCTTTCTATTGGTGAAAGTATTTTTAAATCGGTCCAGTAGTTTCGGAGCCTATTCGGTACAAACAAACAAACAAAAAAATCTTTCCTCTTTATAATATTGGTATTGATAGCTCGTTTAATAATTTAGAATTAAAGCCAAAATAAAGTTGTATTAAGGCCATATTAGTGCTTATAAGAGTTGGTTTAGGTACAAATTAATATTACACAACATGTCCGGCCTTGCAGTAAACCTATACTATGGCCGTGAAAATAACATTAAATCAGCAAATAAATGATTTCTTTCTTTCTTTCTTTCTTTCTGTATGTTTCTATGAGACCCAGGTTCAAAGTTATGGTTATAACGTAGATATCGAAGTAACTAAGTCAGATACTAAAATTGCTCTACCTTTGAGGTTGTGCCGATTGCACTCCTTATGTGGTGTGTTTTTATCGATAAAATTAAGTGTATAGTGTAGTGTGTGTTTAAAAGTTGATTACTAGGTAACTGGACACATTGTATAGTTACCTTAATATATAATAGACTAGTCCCCCGTGAACTCGCCATGTAAACGCATACTGTTTGGCTGATTGGCTGCAAATAGACAAGAAATTTGCTTTAATTTAACAAACTAATTTAGAAATTGCCCTTACAGCCGAATTTTGTGAACAGCCCAACTGTTCACAAAATTCGGCTTTAAGGGCAATTTCTCGTGTGATAGCGAACGCAATACGAATAATTTGTGAACTGCATGATTATATCAAACAACTGCATGATTCTACTTTATAATAGATATTATATGTTTGCTTTACTAGACATTTAACACATCGCTCTGTTTTCGTTTATTATACTGGAAGTATGGGGAAAGCAGCTTTGTGTGAACTTTGGATATATTTTAGGACATATTTGTCATACGCCTCTTTAATTTTATGATTTTGATATTTACATTTGATTTTAGTTTTGAGAGACCTTGTGAATTTTTACTATAAGAATAATTAGCAAATCAAATGAAAATAACACATAAAATCACTGAAAAGTCATGTACACTTACTGTAGCAGGGTTCCGTTTATTTTATATTAAAAAAAATGTGAATTACTTACTTGTTTTATTTATGTTTCTTTGTACTTACTTGTTTTTATTTTACAGAAACGTGACAGTAACAAATGAATTAGATGTAGAGAGTTTATTGACAAAGATGATTACAACGAATTGTGTACTGGATTGATATAGCCTTGGCAAATCACACATTTTATAATAGCAGAATAAATAATTAAATATGTTTCCAAATTCAAAGGTTTTGTTTTATCGTAGCGTAATGTGTAATGTTATACTCCACAGCCCAAGTAGCTATAATTATAATCTCTAAACCCATCCTTTTCGATGTCTCTCTTTATGTCACTATCACGCTCATCAGACAATTCATTATCACCTTGAGTAAGGTAATCTTTTAAGTGATCTTCATCAAAAGTGTCACTGTCAATGTTTTGTGAAAATAATTCTTCAGAACCCTAATCATTTTCTTTCATCGTAGCCGCAAATACAAGTATACATAATATAACAATTCTTGTAGCTGTTACGTATATGCGTTGATTGTGGTGTGTCAATCAATACTTTATTTATTTATAGAATCCATGCAAATTGCCATCTTGCAAGAGCCTTAAAACTGCATTCTGATAGTCTTTATAAGGGTATAGGTTTTTATAGACCTATTAATTTTACAAATAGTATTACACCAAAGCGACTACATAGCTAAAATATTATGTATCTGAAAAGCCATGTTATATGCTTCTATAAGTCTATTGCTTTAGAAGGACTATTTAAATTAGTTACACAATTTGTCTAAACTTGTAGTCGGCCGTAAAATACACTAAATTTTAACAATAAAACACCCACTTATAGGGTTTAATCCCCACATGTTTTAATGCATTTCTTAAAATTACGTTTAAAATTGTCTTTTATTGTTCAGTTCAAAAATGTCTTATCTTTTAAGTGTTTTAGATTCTATATGCTCTGGCCGTAAAAATAAAATCAAATGTACACCTATGTGAGCCCTAGGTCCAAAGTTATGTTTGTTAGATAATGTGGACATCGTAATAAGTAATAAATGTACTAAAATTGCTCTATCTTTGAGATTGTGGCGATTGCATCCCATAAGTGGGGTGTTTATACCCCCGCTGAAAAAAGAGGGGTGTTGTAAGTTTGACGTGTGTTGTGTTGTGAACCAATTTTGATTTAGCTTTTTTTGTTTGAAAGACGATTTTGTCGAGACTGTTTTTAGCTATGTTTCATTAAACTCGGTTCAGCCGTTAAAAAGTTATGGGCGTTTTACTTTTTGAATTGGGATGTTTTCGTAAGATATAGTGTCATAATTACGTGTTCAATAGATTGCCGATCGAAGCGTATCTACTATGTTTGTAGATAAATTATGTAGCATGAAATTAAAATGTGTTGAGGTTTTTAAATTTTGATATTTTACTTGTTATTGATTAAATTTAGTGTATTATATTAGTATTATGTAATATATTTAAGGCCTTAACCTTAAAGGCCAGGTTTTATTAGGTACTACAAGTCCGGACACATTGTATTAACGTTTGTAAGCAAAGTTATAAGACTGATTTACCATATTAGCAAAAAAACACTTTAAAATGCTTTAATAAGGAGCGTTGCAAAACTAATTGTGTTACGAAACATGTACAAGAGATATTCAATTATTCCCTTATAAATGATTAATTATAAAGTATTTTTTCAAGTTGGGATAAACGGTGACACTCTCAGACGCACTTGGTTCGTATGACAAGTTTTAACAATATCGTTGCTAGCAGTGTCTGCCGAGGCGTTTCTGTGTTCTTTGGGCTTTCCTATACCTGTAATAGAAATGACTAGCTTCTGCCCGTGGCTTCGCCCACGTGAAAAAAAGTGTTTTATTATACCAAAGGAACAATTTACCGGGATAAAATAAGACCTGAATCGGTATAAATTGCCTATGTGCTAAACCAGACTGTAATACAGATCCCCCCCGGTGGGTTCCCGCTTTGTCAATGCGGGGGGGCTCAGTAACCGTGGCTTGGTCACCCACGGTGAAGCGAAGAGGAACCCGAGGAGGGGCCGCTCGTCAGGGCTTATGCCGATAAGCCGACGATGTAGCGGCCAAAATGTAGGTTGCGGTGCTGCCTAGGCGACATCGCAACTGAGGCGGGCCGCGATGTCGTATGGGGTCTCCCATACCCATACGATATCGCGGTTGAGGGTTGGAGGCCGCGGCAGGAGAGGAGTGCCGGTATTGCGGTGCGCCGCTCTCCCTACCTTCCGCGGCTTAGACGGGGTCGCCACCGTCTGATGGCGGACGCGGTGGGGCCGCAGGGGAAGAGGAGTGCCGGTATAGCGTTGGCCGCTCTCCATATCCCCTGCGGCCGAAAAATGGTAGGTGACGGGGCCATTGACCCCGACCCGTCACAAGGGGACCAAAGGTGCCATACACGGGGTCGTCTGGCACCCATGTGCTAGTTTGGTCCCTGGGGTGGCCACGGCGCACAGTGTGTTCTGGTGCGCCGGTGATGGGGGGTACTCCCCAGAGGAGGGTCCGGTGACGGACAGCCGCGGCGGGTTCGCGGTGAGTGCTAACGCGCACCCGTGTTCCCGTCATAAGCGGCACAGGAGGACACCGTGGAGTTTTAGTGGGTTAGAGTCCCACATAACTGCGCTATCTCCCCGTGGTAGTGCAGTATGCATGAGCATTTCTCCATGCTAAAAAAAAAAAAAAAAAAGACTGTAATACAGATCCGTATATCCGTGTATCTTGATCCGTACAGCGGTTCTGGCGTGATTGAGTAACACAGTCCATCCAAACACTCGCATTTTATAATATTAGGAAGATGTTAAACAATGTTAACCAAATAGTTGCTACGAGCAACAGAACCTGCTAACTTTCAAGCTGTGATTCCAAGAAATATTCTAGTCTGTAGTTACAATTATAACTCGAGCGAGTAGATTTCAGAGAAATGAAAGCATTTAGTCTTGAGAGGTTGGTTGAAGAGAGTGGGGGTCAAATACGGGCTACGCCGACCTTGTGTGGGACAAAGATAGGGAGATGGTGATACGGAAACGCACACTGATCTGAGTCCCAGCAGTGGGAACGTGGCGGCTAACACATCCGTGGCTACGTAAAGGACCCTTGATTGTTCTGGATTTAAATTTAATTGATCGACATTCCCTGTAGTTAAAATAAACCGGCCTAGTGCGTGCCACGTGTAGTTATAGGGCTCCGTAGTTGCACAATAATGTGGACTAAGAAGAGGGCTTTTTGTTGTATAATGATCATTTCAACGGTTTCGGTGGCTCACACATACATTTTATAAGTTGGTCGACTATTACTCGTAAACATGTAAAGCCTACTTAGCTGTGATAGTAACCTTTTAATTTTGTTATTAACCCCAGCCGGAAAAAGAGGGGTGTTGTAAGCTTGACGTGTGTTGCTGTGTATCTGTGTATCCGTGTATCTGTGTATCTTTTTTCAGGTTATGTGTTCGCTGTCTTTGACTTGAATTTATGCAAAATTATTCACTGTCCACAATAAGATGCTGTTTCTTCTTGCATTAATTTACGGAATCACTAAGATACACAATTAATTATAACTGTTTATCGCTTACAATAATTATTTTAGTGGGAGCCGACTGACGTACGTGTTTAAGCTTCGAACACCGGAACATATCATATATCTGTCATCAAATAATTTGGAATCGGATATATCATCAGTTAGCCAAATCTCCGTCAAGCAGATAACACCAAAACCATCAATACATAATATATTGCTATAGAAAACACCTGTTTTCGTTCGCAGTCCCCGCACGTTCTGATAAAATATGCTAATTGGTGCCATTATAAGTAATTTTATTAACACTAGAGTCAGTATAGAAAAGAGAATACAAAGTACATAAAATCCGTTAAAATAATATTTTTTTTAAATATTGATAGATAGAAAACATTTATGTAAAATAAAATTTTATCTCCAAACGAATAAGGTTCGAAGAATGTAGTACCTAGTTGAACTTCAAGAAATATAATATAATTATTGTAAGGTAAACTGTTAAATCTCAGTAAGCAAAACACATTTTTAAGGTAACTTGTAGCATATTTAAAGTCAAAATAGCAACAATGTACGAACTGGTTCAAAATCAGCGATAAGCAACCAAAAGGACGGCGAGAAAGGAATGCATAGAAAAAATAGATAACAGTGGTTCTCAGACTTAATGAGTCAGAGTGAGCGATGTTTAACTTACCAGGATGTTGAATCGACATTCTCAATATAAGAACTTTTAGAATAATATTTCTTTAAAGTTGTGCTCCGTCCTGGTGTGGAGTTTCGGGTATATAAAGTTTTTCGAAGAAATATCTTGCAACCCGTAACCCGTTGGCACGAGCTTTGGTCTGTTTCAGGAGAATTTTGTTATCCAGCGTAAAATGATCGTTAATATAGATCCTGTTTGCGCCTTGCAGACCTAGATGAGCAGCATTTAGAGATTTGTGCTTTTTCGCCGCAGAAACAAAATAATTTTTGCTGTAACTGTTATGCACTGAACAAATTATATTTTTATTAAGTGAATCACTACGCATTGGAATTCGGGCTATGTGGTTAATCTGCTCTTTGGGTATATGATTCCAATAACATCCCCGATTTTTGTCGTTATTGAGTATAGATTTTCATGGTTAGTTATTGGCACTCCTTTGATTTCTATGTTGTTCACCCTGGATCTCTGTTTACTCTCATTTTGGTGGACCTCTAATTTTAATATGCGGTCTTGCAACTTTGAGATGTCGCCTTTGGTCATCTTCATTGTCTCAATGTCATGCTCCAGAGTTGATACTTTGCAGGTCAGCTCATCCATTTTGTCGCTAACAAACTGTAGTGACGGCTTCACCTCTGAGAATTCGGCCTTTAAAGTTTTGAGCTCCACAAGTTCATTTTGCACCGCTTTAACGCTCTCGACCAGCGCTAGCAAGGCTTCCATTTGTGTAGATAGCCGCTTGAGCTCAGTTATGATAGATTCCGTGTCAGCTGGTAAGCTCTTATCAGAATCAGCTCGGGGACCGGCCAGCATGGTCGATGGTCGATGTTTTGCTGCTGTTACATGTAGTTTTACGCTCTTCAAGTCTTCTACATCTTGCTTCCGTGATGCCTGAGCAGGGGTGTCGTACTGCCCCGCACACACAGAACAGGTAACGCCGTCACTGGCATCCACATCGCACTGTTTACAAGTAAACATATTGGAAAGTTTGAGAAACGCAGTTGGGAGGTCGTAAGTTGAGTGACTCACCAATTAGACGCCGAGTCGTAGTAACCAAGTAAATGCGAGCGCGTTCGGTTTGTTGTGTTTTCTACCGACTGAATGAATTGTAATGAATTGAATGTAATAAATCACATTGTAAAATATTCATCGAGCTTTATTGAAGAAGCCCTGCCTGTCCACTGTCTTCACTACCAAAACAGTGGGTATAATATAAGAGCACATCTGCCTCTGATATTATGATAGTGATTAACGCAACAAAGTTTCTACATGGAATGGATGAATACTTTCACACTATCATTCACTGTCAGTTAGGCTTGATTGGTTAAAAAATAAGTGGCCAGACATACACTTTCACATTTATAATATTATAAGAAGAATATCAAATCCTATTTGTAGGCTCATTGACAGTGATAAAGCTTATGCTTAGCTTTAATTATATTTATAATTATATAATAGTAATGCTTTATCTTTATTTTTTCTTCTCTTTTTGTTTAAGAAATTAACCCGCATACTGTTCCGTTGTTGTTGTATTAGGTCATTTAAGTATGTTTGCAATATTTGTAAGTATGTGAGAACCATGTTCCTATTTATCAAATGAAGGAATTTACCTGTTAGTGCTTGTAATAATTTATACCTATACGTAGTAAGTAGTTTTGGTGCATCGTCCTCACGTATATGAACTTATGCATGTTTGTAAATGTTGTAAAATATTTTTTTTTAAAGATTAAGTATGTAGTTTCTTGTCCGTTCTCCTTCATAACGAGCTACTTTTCCGAATGGACGTCAATTATTATTAACTTTTAATTTATATCGTTCAAAAGTGCCGCTTATTATAGTCTTTGTCTTTAAGAAAAACATTTGAACTTAATTAAATCACAATTAGGCTACAAACATTTGACGCCGTTCAATAAGTTTATTCCTTTAGCAAACCGGTGATGCATGTTTAATTGGAAAAAATTACGGAGATTTTTTCTGAGTCAAAGTATACTTATAAAAATTAACTAACTAATAAGATACTGTGTTACAAAGGTTTCTTATTTATAAGAAAACGCTTAGAATAAAAAAAACTCAGTTGACTGCAAAAAAAATGGGGATTCTTGCAAAGGTGAGACGGTACTTCACTCCTGAACAGCTGCTCTCACCTCTGGGATGGATCTGCTAAATACCAGCTTGATGCACTTGAGTCGATTGACAGACGGGCCAAGAGTCTTATTGGCAACGATGCACTGGTCGCGTCTAAGCTCCAGAAACTCGAACATCGACGCCGAGTTGCCAGCCTGTCGGTTTTTTATCGGTTACATTTCTGGGAGTGTGCGACGGCACTGCACAATTTGATTCCGTCTAGCCCTTTCCATCATCGTACTACAAGACGTCCGGCCATGCGCCATCGGTACATGGTGGACATCCCACCCATACGCACAAAGCGTTTTGCTAATACTTTTATTGTGCGCACAGCTAAGGAGTAGAATTCCGTTCCGGAGTCTTTGTTCTCTGATAGCTACGACCTTAAGTCAAGTCAAATCTTTAAGTCCAGAGTGAATAGGTTATTTCTAGGCAAGCGTGCTTCACCGTAGGCCCCATCATCGCTTACCATCAGGCGAGGTAGTGGTCAAACGCGAGCCTATAGATAAAAAAAAAACTAACAGCTGTCAATCATCTGAATTATGTCTCAAATCTTTTTCCATAAAATTGTATAGTAATGTAAGTTAATTCCTATTACTTTATTCTACAAACTTGCCCGAAACTGATCTCCTTTGAGACATGAAAAACATCCTCCAATATTTTTCAAAAGAAATATTGACTTCAAAAGGTTTCAAGAGAGTCCACGAGACTGCTGTACAAGTAGATTTAGCTTTCAGACCAATAACAGAGCTGGAATCCAGATTCAATTTACTTGAGATAATCTATATTGTACCATTTGTACCGGCGAAAGTTTCAATCTTTCTCCGATACAACCTTTGGCATGAACATTGTGGAGTTTCGTAACATTATTGTAGAATTTTACGATAGCCAGTTTTATGAACTTAAATTTTTTACGTGCTGATATATCTAATCACATACAACGACATGATGGTAAATATTTTTACTATAATAAATCCGTTAGCCAATTGAAACTGTGAACGACGTCGAACACTGTGGATAACATAATTCAAATAATGGCTAGTTGTCCTTCAGCCATTTGACTAATTTAACCAGATGGCTGCGACAGATATATATTCACGAGCTGGCTGAACGAAAACATATTATATAATTATCCGCTGAATTCACAGCATGACTTTTTTCTTGTTTAATCTTTTTATTTCGCTTCTTGGGCAGTCGGGTTTTTTGATTTTATTAACTTTTTACCAGTTATTTTTTTTCGAATTACTTACTTTTTAAACTTATAAGTGGTTAAAATTTTTGTAATCACCACTCGATGGGTTTGAAAGAAAAAAAATGGGACGCCCACAATATGGCGCCCAAAATCTGCCATGTTTGTTAGGATTCCTTACCAAAATGGTAAAAAGGAACACATATGGTGTGATTTTGTCTGTCCGTCTGTCACAGCTGGATATCTCAAGAACTACTAATGCTATCAACTTGAAATTTGGAATAGTTTTACATGACGTTTGCCCAACTATTTTGCAAATAGTTTTAGATATAATTTATATTAGATTCACATTGCCGAATGTTAGAAGTAGCGAATGCGATATCATATTGAATAGAGAAAAGTTAGACTTTATTAATCAAACAGTTTTCGTAGGAATCACTCTAGATGACAAATTATAATGAGGTCTTCACATAATATCTCTTGCAGGCCGGCTAAGCTCTGCCGCGTATGCTGTTAGAAAGATGAGACAGTTAACGGATGTAGAAACCCACAGAACAGATAAAAGAGATAAGAAAGGAAATAGTTCCTGATTTGTATTAGAACGCGTTTCGCCGCTTGTCTCCCACTCTTTAACCCCACTACAAGCAAGAGTCCCATACGTACGCTCTTTTCGCACATAAATAAACTACACGCACTTAGATCGCGAGCTTGCTATTGATTGTCACACTAACGCAAACGCTGTGCTTGACATGCACTCACATTCGCGCAAAAGCAATTTATTTCTCATACATGTTACGGTGACCAAAAGGTCGATTATCGATATCGATAAAATTACTGTAATACTTAATTATTTCGTTATTTAAATTTTGCAATTTTTCGCTATAATATCGGGAGGGCGACGGGGCATGAATAGTGTGGACCTTCTAAATACATAATAATAATAATGTCAAATTAAGGGGGAAATTAGACGAAAACCCCACTCAGAAACTATATTGATAACCATAATTAACAATAATTGGTGGTAATAAACAATGGTATTTCAATTACAATATAACTGATAATAATCATTTGAATATATTCGTAATATCGACAGTGTTTACAACTTTGTACAATATTGTTTGTTTGCGATTGTGTCGTTTTTGTCTACAAATTACATAATACTATTATAATAATTACAAATAACATTCGTATTATAAGGTTTTAGGAGTTTTCGGTGGAAAGAAATCCCTTCTCGGGCTACACTTCACACCTGGCTTCTTTTCCGACACGTTATGATAGCGCAAGACGGCATATTTTTTTTTTTTTCGCGGAGCTTTGTACGTTGTCACAATATGAGCGCAACTGTTGGCCGGTGATGCTAATTTCGGTCGACATAAGAGCGTTCACTTATATGAGCGGCGAGCCCGGGGCGCCCACAAGTCCCTTCTAACCTCTTTTATCTGTTCTGTGTAGAAACCTACAACAAAATACCTTGTTATAAAACTAAATGAAAGAACTTTAAAACATTTGTTAAAAGCACACTTTGTAAACAAGCATATATTATTACAAATTAGATGATTATATTCTAGATAAATACTTGATCGGAATGCTTGGAAATATGCTGGTCCTGATCCATATGGCAATTTTTAGTGTAGACAAAATGAAACTGGCCATATTTATATAGTAATGCTTTATTTTATTAACCCCCGCCGGAAAAAGAGGGGTGTTATAAGTTTGACGTTTGTTGCTGTGTATCTGTGTGTCTGTCTGTGGCATCATAGCGCCTAAACGGATGAACCGATTTTAATTTAGTTATTTTTGTTTGAAAGGTGATTTGGTCGAGAGTGTTCTTAGCTATGTTTGAATAAAATCGGTTCAACCGTTCAAAAGTTATGGGGGTTTTACCGTTTGAATCGGGGTGTTTTCGCAAGATAAATGTGTCGGGGGTTTTCTAAATTTTGAAATTTTACTTGTTATTTTCTTATTTTGTTTTTAACCCCCGCCGGAAAAAGAGGGGTGTTATAAGTTTCACGTGTGTTGCTGTGTATCTGTGTATCTGTGTGTCTGTCTGTGGCATCACAGCGCCTAAACGAATGAACCGATTTTGATTTAGTTTTTTTTTGTTTGAAAGGTGATTTTGTCGAGAGTGTTCTTAGCTATGTTTGAATAAAATCGGTTCAGCCGTTTAAAAGTTATCGGCGTTTTACTGTTTGAATCGAGGTGTTTTCGCAAGATAAATGTGTCGGGGGTTTTTAAAATTTTGAAATTTGACTTGTTGTTTAAGAAATTCACTCGCACACTATTCCGTTGGTGTTGAATTGGGTAATTGTATGTTTGCAATATTTGTAAGTATATGAGAATCATGCTCATTGTTACTTCTAAATTAAAATTTTTGACGTTTAAAACTGCCGCTTAATGGCCTAATTGATATAAAGAAGTTTTCATTTGAATAAGAAAGACATATTTTTTTTTTTCGCAAGAGCGTTTCTAGGGCGTGTGAGGTACCATTATGAAAGAGCGCTATTTGCACATTCTCAAACATTTTCTTTTTTTTTGGTAGCATAGATTTCGACTCATTACGAAATTTTAACAAAAATATCTTATCTCAGAACTTTGCATAGAGAAAAATTATTCTATGTGATAGAAATTTTTGTAAAGATTACAGGAAACATGAACACAAACGATGTCTCTAAAAAGCACACTTTTTCAGAAATCTTCAACAAAAATTACATTAGATAGTGGATCAAATGTAATTTCTATCTAAATAATTGGTTCGAACGAAACCCGCGGTGCGCGAGTCCGACTCGCTCTGGAACGGTTTTTTTTTGTCACTTATCTAAAAACACTGGGGTGGTGAAGATCTATCTAAATCCGTCTAGTGGTTTGAAAGATATAGGTAAGGTAATAAATAATATTACATATTTACAAGATACGCGCAAAAAACACGAGGCTTTCCTTGCAGTCGGGTGATGAAGATGCAAAAGCTAATTTTAGTTTAACTTTTTCACCAGCCCAGCGCTTTTTAGCAAACGTGTTAACGTGTCAATCGTGATTGCTACTGCTCTACTGATTGCTATAGGATTTCCTTTGAACAGAATTGAAACGGTTATTCAACAGGTTTTTCTGAAAAGTCCATTTTATTTATTCTACTTCGAACTGAAAATAGAAGTAAATGCGTTTGACAATGACAATATGAAATACCGCTTTGTTATACCTAGAACCAAAATTGGCGACGGGAACTTCATATATGAGAGCAATTTATCCGCTGTCATGAAAAATTGGAAACTTGAGCTGTATACAAAACGCAAATAGAAGGAAAAACCACCACATATAAAACCGCTTTTTCATGTTCTAGTACGTACACAGTTTGTTTTTAACCATATGTAACGATGATGCTTAATTTTTTACATTACAGCATAGGAAAAAATATAGGTACCTTTTCCTGTTCCTTCTCAAAGGGCCTAGATTTTTTAGCGTTGATGCGACGAAATGCGGCAATTTAACTCACTAAAACCCCCCCTGTAATCAGCATCAGCACATAGCAGTGACTCTGTGACCGTGCTCTATAAATTCTTCTTTTTATTTAATATTATTTATTGTACACCACAAAATACGTACTGGACAAAGCGTTTATAAAAGCAAGTATACAATGGTATACTTTTTATTGCAGACAGAGATACATTATTAGTTACATTTCACAGAACATTGAATAACACATGCAAACTAAACCCACAAAGATTTCTTGTACCAAAGTAAACAAGACTAAGCGGATTAGAATGAAGCTGCAAGCCTTGATAGCGCAGCGCATTTAACATAATTCGCAAAGCAAAGAAACTGAACCATCTGCTTACATATTCTGCACACTTTCCTTGCAGAGTTGTATTTTCGTCTAGAACTAGTGCTAACAGCAGCTAAAACAATCTAAACCGATGTTATAAAGAAGTACGACGGATTTTTGTATCTTTGTAAGGGGAAATCAAATAAGTACGATTACGAAAATTCTTTCAGTCATAGAAATCTAAACAATTCCTGTTATAAGCAGCTGCTGCATATAATCCCGTTAATATAGAAAAGGACATGGAAGAATAGCCACGTAAAAATAAAAAGAATAGAAAAGAAATCTTTAATACCCTTATTCACATAAAATAAAGAATACTAACACTCCACATAAACTGAATCAGATATTAAAGAGGCATTTCGATATTAATAACAGAGTTCATCTATCGACAACACTCTAGAGACAACAATGTGTAACGAATACTGAACTATTCTGGCTTTCAATGCCTTCTTTATTCCCCTTGTCAAATAAATAATGATCAAACATTGTTTTATCACAAACAAAGCTTTAAGTACCGACTACGGTTTTGAGATAATGATCACATCCATCGTTGATTCTAGTGTTCGCTAACGCTACTGTAGAGCTCTTAAAGGGTTTGGTGTCCTGATCGGACAAAGAGAGATTTATGTACGATTTCACCAATGAAACTAATCGTGATTAGTTCAACTAAACTCAGTTTATGCAAATACAGCGTTCTGATTGATTGATACCAATCAGAACGCTGTATTTGCATAAACTGAGTTTAGTTGAACTAATCGCGATTAGTTTCTTTGGTGAAGTCGGCCCTTATATCTTCAATTTCTCAGTAACAACCCGGAGCCTGATTTTATGTTCGGTTGATAACAATAAGCTCGCTCGCAATGACGGCGCGTTTGCATTTCAATTTGCCGCTAGGGGTGCTGGTGTAGAGTGAGGTCTTCAAAATGTTAAATCTTATAGTTTTGTTGACTTTTAGCGCGAATATCTTTTTTATTTTTATTGTTGTGAATATTTTCCAAATATGGCAGATTAAGATAGGTACGTGTTTACCACTGCTTTCATAGAATTTTATGTTGCCTCCTTTCTTCCGTAAAAAAGGGGCTGCGCAAAACTCTATGTTCGGCATACTCGATGTTATATTTTTTCGCACTTCTACGGCATTAGGGGACCTTACTCGCCAGTGGCGCCAACTGGTGGGCAAAAACTGAAGCACTCATTACGTGGATACTCCTTTGCATAACAGGCTCTTGACAAAGTGACATCAGATGACATTCTATCATCGATGAAAAGTGTCGAAAAGTCAAAATGGATGGAATTGGCATGCGCTTGCTAAATGATACGTACTTTGTCAATTCTAAACTTTTTTGCATTTTTACTACGAGTATTTTGATTGCTGATAAAATGTCACCTCTGGAAACACAGGCGTGATAATAATAATTATTATTTATTTAAAGACACACACACAAGTTACAACAAAGAAACATTTTGCACAACGAGATAATTATGATAAAATTGTAACAAAATTTAAGTGGCAATAGGCACATCCTGTATCTTGGAGGCCCAAAAATTGAGAGTAGGCAGATTGAGTGTTCAAAGTTACACAGCACAATGTTACTAATTGGGCAAAACAAAATTCAAATAAATTGAAATAATAATAAAAGAAAATAATAATAGCAGGCAAAATGATGCCATGTTATAAGAAAGGCAGACAACGTTCAATTAAATAAATATATTTTGTGTAATCAGCCAAGACTCATCATTATCATCTATGTCTTTTGTAACAAAGAAGTTACAACCGTTTTGTAACATGCGTACTGCGTATTAGAACAAAAGACAATTATTGGATCGAAGACTATCTAGTCATGCAGTAAGCAATTTGGGGACGACACTAAGCATGCATACAATCATGTCTTAAGCTATCCAGGCAGAAAATTGACACTAATATATTATTTTAATACAATTTGACTACATTTTGTGCCAAAGCTAAATAAATGTAGCTTCAATACTGACTTTCAACATTTTGGCTGGCTTTATTGACGACTTTTAAATGAATTTTTTCGATGGGCTCAACGATACAGAAATCAAATTTTAGTCACAATGATATATTTACAACATTAATTCTATTCAATATTCCCAAAACACACCACTTTTGCTGGTTATATTTAAGCACGAATCTAATAGTATAAGCACAAATATCTTCGTCATCATCACCATCAGCCTATTAATGTTCCCACTGCTGGGACGCAGGCCTCCTCTCTGTGAGAGTGTAGGGCCCTTATGTCATATGTCTTCGAATTTTTGTTTCTAGGACAAACCGGATTCCTCACGATGTTTTCCATCACCTACTGCATATTAAACATCCTTGTTATAATCGGATTAAAACATCATGGTATATATTTGTGTTCCATGTGCGCAAAAAGTCTCTAAAAATTCAAACGTTTCGCGAAATGTTACGTCCGTTCTAATAAAAAATCTTTTGCAATTTTAATTTACATTCGTATGCGAACCGAGAAGGAACTATAAATTATGCACATTAGGTATTCCCACGTGGAAATTCTTATAATAATGTAAATGAAAGGGCGGCTATCTTCATCTTGGGTTTTTTTAAGAGGATAAGTAATAATGTATCCATCTCAACAATAATCAATTAATCCATCTCAATTGTAACAAATGGCATTTTGCCGTTATAATTGAAATGGCGAAAAAGCGGGTTAGTTTATTGATTTGTAAAATGCTGTTCTGGTTGCCAAATAGTTCATTATTTGAATGAAAAGATAAGGGAGGGATGATTTCATCTTTAAGAATGTAACAAGAGTGAATTTCATGACAAAATACTAGCCCACGGCTAACACACCAAATTAGCCTACGCCGATAAACCGATTTTAGTTTGAAAGGGCAAGTTGGAAACCTGCAACAATTTGATCTGAAAATGTATAATAAGAAGAAAACATTACGGATGGTTTTGCCTAAATAATTAGGCATAAGCAGAAAGCAGTAAATTACTAGAAAAGGGTTTCACAAAAAAAAAGTGTATAAAGCTAAAATAATTTATGATGATACACAAATTTACGCAATCCACAGTGACTCGATCAAAATAGTGACTTGCGTTTTTTTAATAGGAAGGGCCAGTCTTCCCCTTATCAGGAGGCAAATTAGAACTTTTTTTGACATTGATGCGCGAGGAACAAAAAGTAAATTCAAAGGTCCTTTCAAGTTTTAATTACTTTGAGAATTCATGTTATCTAGGCGTTCTGACTTTGAAATGTGAATAGCAGGATAATTGTGTAACACAGTTGTTTTCTGAATGTTATGCCAACCTTCAGATGATAAACCTTATTAGTAGTGACAGTTTACACAGAATTCACAAGTCAGACGGTGTCCATAGGGTTGATTTTGTGTTATCTGGTTTGATTGTTTAGTTTTTTTGTATATGGACCAGATTCTTCTTCTCGTGTAGATGGTACTGTTAAATTATGTTAGTCCAATGCTTCGCCACTCTCACGGTATCGTCGGTTGCAGCGCATAGGTCACTTTGACTATAGGTTTTAGGGCACAGAAGGCAGAAAAATAGGTTGTAACCAGTTTAAACCCGCTTTTAAATAGAAACGGCATGACATGCCAAATACAATTGTATTTCAGAAAAACCCTGCAGGTTTTGTGAATTAAGGCTTTAGGTACACCCACAAACGAATATCTAACCTCTAGATCTCTTTGGGATTGTTCTTTTGTGCCCTCGAGAATTTATTTTAAATTTTAAAGCGTTTACATTTTTGGAGGACTCTAAATAGTCCTTTATTTTTAGAAATACTTTTGCGAAATGAGAGTTTGTTGGTATTAATTTCGTTAAGTAAGTTTTAAGTATCATTCAATGAGGTTTAAGGTCTAATAAGTTTCTTCAAAATTAAACTTTATTTTGTTAAAATATTTTAGTTTTACTTATTTCCTGTAACAAAAGTCATCAATCAATCAATCAATCAGTCAATTTAGTTGCTTTTAGTCATTGTCGCATCGATGCAAAATAAATTAACACCATTGATGGGGCTAGAATACTACTAGCTTCTTCCAGCTTCACCCTCATGAATGTCGGAAATCCTCCCAAAAGAACTTACTTCTGGGATAAACAGTATCCTATATCCTTAGCCACCCCCTGAAAATTTTATTCAAATCCGTTCAGCCGTTAAGTATTGATTTGCCAAAGATTATCTAGCTTTGTCCTACAAAACCAGACTTTGATAGTCGGGATTTGTCACTATTAGATACCTACGGGCAACGGTAAGGATCCAGTTATCTCAAACACGTGATTGCAATAACAGTCCCTTTTTTACCCGACTGGGTTATGTGTTTCTTCTTGGGCTTATTTTTCTCTTCATAGGTACCTACATACAATTTTAGATTCATCCCTCTCTCCTGTAAGCAGGTACTTTTATCGTTGAAACTACTCGTGTGTAAAATATCAACTCAATTACAAGCGGACAAAAACTCGATTACAAGATTCGGCTGTCAGTTAGTCAGGTGTAAATGGATTAAATTTACTTATAAAATCTTTTTAAAAAGATAAATTTATGCTTTTGCCCGCAGCTTCGCTTCTTAAGTGACAATGTAAGTTTGTTTGCTTAAATCTTTATCGGCTTAACGAACTTGGTTGACATTTGGGATGTGGATAGCCCCGAATCTGGTTTAGGACATTGGATACTTCTCATCCCGTTAAACTATTCCCTTGGGATGATTAAACACTTTAAACGCGGGCGAAGCCACGGGCAGAAGCTTGTAGGATAGATTGAACATTTAGATTATTGTTGTATCCGATTAGTACTTACAAAGATGTAATCTTTTACAAATAATATACCTCTTAGATAAGATTTTAGCAAATTAGAATTTCCAGAAGCTTCAATTTTTTAATGAGTCTATCTTATTGTTGGAACCTACTTGAGTTATATTTTAAGCTATTTAGACGAAGAAAATTCCAAAACTACAAATAAAAACTTTTTAATCCCAGAACTTTTAGCATTAAGCTTTAAGATAATTATGAGATCTATCTCATTACCCGTATCTTATTAGTCGTAATTAGATTTCTTAGACTCGACTTTTACAGAATAACAGCTCTAGCGAAGGAACTTTGTGTCGGTATCGTTACAACTTTCATAAACGAAGAAAAATACGCAACTTTGTAGATTTATGTATGAGAACTTGGCTTTTTCAAGCTTTACTGATTGAAACTAAAATCATAACAGTCCAAATAAATCGTAGCACCCTGAAATTTTCGTTAACTTTCCAGTGAAAATTACCATATATTACTTTGTCGACAAGAAACTTTGGCGCGAACCGACGCGACGCTCGTGCATTTGGCGGCGCATAGCATAGATAATATAGATATAGAGTATGGATTGAACGTTCCCTATTTAGATTTAAAGTGTATACGGCCAGAAAATTATTAGAGAGATCGTGTCAAACGCTACTTTACTGTCAAACTCAGGTTTTTAGGCTAAAGAAGAAATTGACAAATACTCAATATCAAATTCTTAATTCAGAAATATCACTTAATTTCTGACTTCAGGCGGCCATTAGTAGTCCTTCCAGAATCTCTTAAGGACATGTTGCAGGCTTGCAGGAGTGGATGTGCTCTGATCAAACATAGAGAATGTTCCACAGTAGCTTTTTGTTAGAAAAGTTACCTGCAGTGAGACCATGACTGGAGTTACTGGCTGGCTAATAATTTTATTTCTCAGTACATTCTCCATCTCTATAGTGCATAGGAAACAGACGCAATAAAACAAAGTGAAGACTGTTTGTAAATCGTATTCATTCGACTGCCTTCATCGTCTGCCTTTTGTCCAAGTTTCGCGTCAATGCGGGGCACGTCGAGAAGTTTACGTTTCATTGAATATGATAAAGTTTATTTCAGCTTAACTTGCTTTGGTGTCATGAATTCGCTTTTTGTATAACAACATTTAGAATACAAATAGCATAGAATGACGTATTTTACCTAGGGATCGCTTTGCACTAGAAAGTTGCATTGAAAGGTTGTGTTCTTCTTCGTCGTACATACACGACGATTATATTTTCATATTGCATATAAACTTCTACTGCAGCTTGAAACTTCGATTCAGCGAACAAAGATATGCTGCAGTATGCAAATTGAATCAGCAGCTTCAAGCTTTCATATATTTTGATGCTTTTATTAACGTCTCCTAGTGTTGAAGACCGGGAAGGTGGCGTCAAGGTGAGTGAGGTTAAAATATAAAACCTCCGTTAAGCAGATGACACTACTCACTTTGCATCATCGGAAGCTGAAAGGGCGGTTTTATTTTGTCGTCTGGAAATCATTAGCATGGGGGGTCTCGCGATAAATAAAAGCAAGACCAAGCTCCTAATTATTTATTGATCGTTTCGAAGCCATCCAGCGAACAGACCTTCAAACGGAATATGAAACCGTCCAACAGTTTCATTGTCTTGGTTCCGTTATTACAAACAGGGGGAAGCTGAGAATTACAAATTCGAAGAAGAATTGGCATGGCTAAAACAGCGACGACTCAATTCAGCAAAATTTGAAGAGAAAAAAATATTACAACAAATCGGACAAAGAAACACCTGACCACACACTTGTCTTGTCCATCTTTCTCTATGGCGCAGAGACTGCCGCAAGGTAAAGAATTGATGCTTTCGAACGGCTATGCTAGCGCAAGATATTAAGAATACCATGGAAAATCCACAGCACAAAAGTCTCGATCCTCAAAACATTACAAATAGAGAAAGCGTAACAACTGTCCTCAACGTGCCTGCAACGCGTCGTGAGATACTTCGGCCACATTGTTCGCACAGGAACCAACAATATGGACCGAGTTATGGTAACTGGCAAAGTAGGGCTAAATACCTAGAGACCGAAGCGCTAAACGGTGTTCGGAACAAATCTAAGTCATTTCGAGTTACCGATCAGCACTGCACTCCACCAGGCAGCTGATCGTAACAGGTGGAGAAAAGCCGTTGACAGTCTGAAACGGAGTCACGTTGCTCATTGTTGTTCCTCCTACATGTGAAAGCTTATATAAAAGTTGTTTGAATTTCAATATTATTCATGTAAAAGTCTGTTTGTTTAGACGTTTGGATCTCTGATAATCAATTACGCTTCAACGCCTTATCGGCTTTGGATGTTTGAAACACCGGTAGGCCATGTCCTCGGGCCTTTTGACCTTAGGTCAAAGAATACTCTTTACGCTGGTAGATCCTACGTTATTGTGTAATGTTTATCAACTTTCACACGGGCGAAGCCGCTGACTAAAGCTAGCTTTGATAATATTTTTAACCATTCCGTATGAGCTAAATATAGATACTTTTGCTAGCAATGAGTGTACGTTAGAGATTGCAAATAGGTGCTGTTTGAACTGACGACGCCTACTTGACTGCGCTTTGGCTGTTGTGTTATTGCCACTAGATGCTCTTTTACTTATGCTTATTTTTATTTTTATTTAAACTAGTTTCTACCAGTGGCTTAACACGCGTGAAAATTACCAACAAAAAAAAAAAAAAAAATTATCGCAAAGGAACATACTACAGGAATAAAAGGCCTTTTCCGTACCAAATCTGCAAAGCCGTCATGACGTGAAAAGATAACAGACACAAAGCAGACCGACAGACCGACAGAGTAACTATCGTAATTATAATATTATTTTGGATGTGCGGTCTCTTAAGACTCATAAGTATATTATTAACTAGCACGTAATCTATGAATTAAACTTAAGTAGAAGTTGTGGATGGAGGTATCAAATTATAACTTATTATTTGATTTAAAATTAATTGATTTCAATTCAATTAAATTGATTTCAATTATCAAATTATAAGTTATTATTTGATTTCTCCAAATATTAATCCTAAACTTCATACCCTTAGGCAAGCGGGGTATAGAACTATGTAATCGTTAACACCAATTCCATTGCCATACAAACTTGGGTAAACAACATAGTATAATTACGCCTTAACATAGGCACTTGACATGAATAATTCAGCCTTTGTTCCAAGACTGTTGATTAAATTCCTTATTAAGATAAGATAAGATAGATTTATTTCTGAGTATATGGTACATTAAGGTACTTAATATTAAACAGTTTCACATAAACTACCGTTGCCAGTGTAGAAATATTAAAATTAACTTACAAAATCAAAGTGTTCAAGAACTAGGCCGCAACAATATAATTGTAGTTTGTCATCGAAACGCTAAAAAGAAGATAATTATATTCCTATTCTATTATATTATTTCCCATTACGCGTCAACAAGCACACACAATAGAAAGAACAATAGCTTACGCATACATGGTGTACGCGCGACGTTTGAGGCGTGCAATATTATAAATTAGTTTAGATTAAAAAAGGTATTTTTTATACAATGTTAAGTTATTTATGAATGAAATGTCAAAATTTACTAATTATATAATGTCAAATGCATAAAAAATAAACAAAACATATTAATAAATTTCAATAAGTAATAATAAAACATAATTTAAAAATTTATAATTTAAAATGCATTTACTGAATTGAAAAAATTGTCTAAAAGCCAAACAAATAATGTTTTCTTAATTTTATTAGTGGGCAACATCTGATGCGTGGGGGTAAATTGTTTATTTTTTTTATCCTCTATAGGTTTGCGCTTGACCACTATCTCACCTGATGGTAAGCAATGATATAGTCGACGGTGAAGCACACTTGCCTTGAAAAAACCTATTCACTCTTGACTTAAAGACCCCAAGATTGTAGCTATCGGGAAACACAGACTCCGGCAGGGAATTCCACTCCTTAGCTGTATGCATAATGAAAGTGTCCCAAAAACGTTTTGTGCGTATGGGTGGGATATCCGCCCATAGGCACAAAACGTGTACCGATGACGCATCGCCGTACGTCTGGTAGTCCGATGATGGAACGGGCTGGGCGGAATTACGAGTAGATAATGCAATTCCATCGCACACTCCCCGAAATGCAACCGATAAAAAACCGAAGAGCTTGCAACTCAGCGACGATGTTCAAGGCTCTGGAGCTTTGACTTAACCAATGCCTCATTGCCAGATGAGTCTCTTGGCCCGCTTTTCGATCGACTCGAGTGCATCAAGCTGGTATTTGGCAGATCCGTCCCAGAGATGAGAACAGTACTCCATGCATGATCGAACTTGCGCTTGATACAAGTTGAGCAGCTGACCCGGCGTGAAGTACCTTCTCACCTTCGCAAGGATCCCCAACTTTTTGGCAGCCAGCTGAGCCTTTGCCTGAATGTATGTGCCAAAATTGAGAGTCGAGGTCAACGAAATACCAAGAAGCTCAAGATGGTCCGTTATCGGCACGGTTACACCACGGAAAGAAGGAGCCGGGTGGAATTGGCTCTTTTTAGCGGAAAAAAGACACGCCTGGGTTTTAGTAGAATTAAACCTGACCAGATTGGCATCGCCCCATTCGGAAACTGCCTACAAGGACAGGCTCAAACGCTCCACCTTAGCCTCACGGATCAGCGGCCCGGAAGCCCGTGCGTTGGACAAGTATCTCTCAGCAACAGTGCTGTCGTCAGCATACCCAAAGGTTTTAGCAGAGGTCGGGTTTTAGCAGATCGTTAATGTGCAACAAGAACAATGTTGCTGAGAGTACTGACCCCTGAGGGACCCCGGCATTAATATCCAATTGGTCCGAAGAGCAGCCATCGATAACCACTCGAATGGACCGATCTCTCAGGAAGTCTGCAATCCAATCACACAGACCACCGGACAAACCGAATTAAGGAAGCTTACCAATGAGGCTTTCGTGCCAGACCCTATCGAAAGCCTTCGAGATGTCGAGGGAGACGGCAAGCGCTTCCCCGTGTATTTCGATGGCCTCACTCTATATGTGAATGGCATACGCTAGAAGATCCCCAGTAGACCGATTTCGGCGGAAGCCGTATTGGCGGTCGCTAAGGATATCGTTAGTTTCTAGGTATGCCAGGAGCTTTTTGTTAAGTCTTACAGAGATGGGTCTCTAGTTGGCCGGGTCAGCTCGACTGCTCTTCTTGGGCACAGGCTGTATGTTAGCTTGCTTCCAAGCATTCGGCACTTTTCCAGTCTCATATGAAAGGCGGAATAGTCGTGTCAAGATCGGAGATAGTTCAGGCGCAAAGGTTCTAAGAACAATTGCTGGTATTCCGTCAGGGCCGCTAGCCTTGTTCACGTCTTGTTTGCGCAGCACCCTACGGACGTCCTTTTGATGGATGTGAATGTCCGACATACTCGTCTCCGCTCCATCAGGAGAAGGAGGGGGCCGCGAATCACAAGGATTCAGACGCGAAGATTCCGCAAAAAGAGATACAAATAAATTTGCCTTCTCCTCAGCGGAGTGGGCCAACGACCCGTCGGGTTTCAGCAGTGGTGGTAGTGAGGGACGGCAGAAGTTCGACTTGACCGACATAGCTAGGGACCAAAACGCTTTACTACCTGCTGGGTAAGAAGCAAGTTTGGTCCCTATTCGGCCAATGTGGTCGAACCGAGCCCTTCGCAACACCAATTTGCAGGACTTGGCAGCCCTGTTGAAGGCCTTCTTCTTCTGACCCAGGTCGCCCGCTTTGCGTGATCGAGTGTCGACCCATGCTAGGTACGCCTCATGCTTAAGCGCGTCGGCGCGATAACATTCGGCGCCAAACCATGGCCGGTCAACGCTGGACATTGTCACATCAGAGAACGGAATGTAGTACTCCATTCCCTGACGCAACACATCCGTCACGGCGTCCGCACACGACGACGGATCAGCCGAAGAAAAGCAAGTAGCCCGCCAAGGATAGCATGCAAAGAAAGATCGCATGCTATCCCAATCTGCTGACCTGTACCGCCAAACCCGCCGGGTGCCTCTTGGGCTGGGATCGGGCGGGGAGTAGACGGACACAGACTTCACCAGACAGTGGTCGGAACTATTCAAAGGTGTTGTTATCGACACAGAGTATCGGTCTGGATCTGTTGTCAGCAGAAGGTCCAAGCAATTGGCCGGGTGTGAATCAACGTCCGGCACTCTCGTTGCCCCCTGGACCAGCTGGGTAAGATTTAGTGCAAGCAAAAGCTTACGCATCTCCCGTCCAGCATGGTCAGTGCACTGGTATGGGAAGAGCCACTCCTGGTGGTGGGCATTAAAATCCCCCAGTAACACTAACTGGGCGGAAGGGTACCGCTGCTGTGCCGCATCAGCCGCGTCACTGAGGTACTCTGTGAACCTGGTTGTCTCCTGATCTCCGCTGTGCGAACGGTAGACACAGTAACGTATATAACGCGTATATAGCGTAGATAATTTTATCCAGACATGTGTCCACCAGAACCCAAAACGTTGAGAATCTGGATTCCTTAAGGTTACGGAGACGCCGATAGCAAGTGTCGTCGCGGGCGTACATACACATACATGCACGTGGTTTAAAATTGTGCTCCAGGGTAAACCCTGGGTAAGACAAGTACGACACGTGTGACGGACTTGATATCTGCGTCTCCGTAAGGAAAAACAGCGCTGGTTTCTCAGCCTCCAGGTGGTAGTGGACTGCAGAGAGATTTGAGTTCAGACCTCTTATGTTGGTGAGGTGCACTTTATGGAGCAGGGGGTGCAGCCGCTGTTGAACTCCAGTATTTCTTTTCCTTGCCATGATTGCATACGAGTTAAGGGAGGAGAGGAGAAGGACGTGAGACGAGGTTCCACGCTGCAAACCTACAGACACGCACTGACAGGGCGCCATGATTGGGGCACTAGTCCGGAGATTGCGGGGACGCTCGAGCCCCCCCCGGAATGTCCATCAGATCCCGCTACCCTCCACGACCAGTCTCCCGATACGTCCCAACAGCGCGCGTCAGGCTAATCAGCCTGCAGCGAAACAGCTATCTCAACCCAACTCCTTTAGTGGCTACACCGAGCATCGTACCGGAACACGGCTAGGCCGCTTGGCGGTACGTCTTTGCCCAGTGGGTGGTCATAAGCCTTCGGCCGAAGCCTACCACTAGTAAGTGTCACCTGATTTGCACCACCCGGGGACCAAGTGTAGGGAATCAAAGAGTACACTCCTACGGACGTGGGTGACTTGGCACCCAGTTTCCCCAAAGTTCTCATTTGGTTGTTAATCGTCACTGTCATCTTAAATAAGAGTAGTAAAAGTTACGGTAGCTGAAAAATATCAGTTGAATACCTCCGGATCACAAGCCAGATTTTTACCAGTGTTGTCAACTTCAACTCAACCAAAAGCTGTCAAATCGATGACAGCGAGCCGACACAGTGTTGCATCAAAATAACAATAATAAAAAGATCGAAACCTTTATTGGTTTCGAACAATATGGTCAGCTTATGACTACTCAAAATAATCATTATCTGCGTCGCCACATCTGCCGATTCTGTGGTTCTCACATCCAGGGGTCCTCACCAGATCATTGGTTTACCTCATACCTCTATACTTGTACCGCTTTACCGTTCACTGCGTCTTCCACAAAATAATGCATGGTACAAAGCAAAATTGATTGCAAAACTTTCAACAATTTGTCTGCAGATACTTCCAGTCATTTAACAACCAAATCTCTAAAGTCAAAACATATTGATCTGTGTTCGTATTTAATATAACACGAGTGCTATGTCTATATCGTGCTATTAAAGACGACAGTTTACTTTCCACTACAAGAGAACGGAACGTTAACCACATCGTGTAGTTAGAATAATATGATTTGTGTTATTAGTACCAGAATCAAGATTATCTGATAAACCGGCAATAATGTAAGTTATTATTGTTATAATATTCCAATACGTTGAAATCAGATTATTAATTTGTAGTCACAGGCTGTTGTAAGACAAATTCATTAGATAGATACTGTTTACACAACTTCTTGAGGCTTATAAAATATACGTTTTCAGAGAATTCCCCTAAGATCACTTCGTAAGTCCTAGTTTTCATACAAAAATCTTTGATTGTCGATACAGGCAGGCCAAGGTTCGAAAGTCTACTAAGTAGTCTAGCCTTAGAATGTCAATACTGCCCAGAAATTAGGTTCTGAAGGTTACATGGCGGTCGCTTCATATAAAATATTAATATTCAGTCACCTAAGTAGTTACTTCAATGCAAGCGTCGACCACATCATCGCTTAACTATAAGATGAGATTCTGATCATACGTAATCCTGATAATAGATTAAATAAAACTAATCAAAGTAGTAATTGAGTCCAATTCACAAAAACAGTCATCATCATAATAGCTGACGACGACGATTGGCGATCGGTTGCTGCGCTGCGTGTCGCGGATTCGATTTTCGCACGAAACAAATATTTGCATGGCTTACAGATAGGTAGTTGTTTCGGATATGGGTGTATGTGAGTTTAAAGCTTTGTAAAAGTACCCACGAAATAGGAAGAAATTCCTAGTGTGGGGGCAAGGCTTTAAAAAAATTATATCGGCAGCTCTGTGGCAAGCTGATGGGCAGTGGCGACCACACGGACCGGATCTTTATGGAGAAGTCTTGTTCATCATCTTTGGCTTGCCTTTATTGGCTGGTCAGAGTGAACACTGACGGGGAACAGAGCTCCCACCTATCTCTTGCCTTAATGGGCTGGCTAGAGTGGAGTTTCGCAAGAGCAAATGTGCTCGGAGGAAGGAAACACAGTAAGATGCTGGTAGGGATCTTGACAGTACTTCCAGGATTGTCCAGATAGCCGAAGTTTACCTCTCTACTCCTCAAGCACCTCCAGATATGTTGTCCCCTTGGCGCTACGTAACTAAAAGCGACCGTTTATGGGGGCCGATTAATTGAGTGTGCGAGTCAGCCCCTGCCATTTTATAGCTGTGTAGTTCAACAGTGGTCAGGCAAGGGCCAATCCTCCTATAATTTTAGGCAATGGATCCACTAAACCTACCAAACCTATAGGTCAAAAAATATTTCTCCATATTTTGCAACAGACCTTCACAAGTTGGCGATTGCCCTTGGTTGCACTTGTGTAGTGCATACAAAGATAATTATCGGTTGGTGTCACATTTCCTGATACATGCCTAACAAGGCCGCTGCGAGTTGGCTTCGGTCCCTCGTACGCCTTTCAAAGGACTGGGACCCCAGGGTCCCGAGATTGTCAATTGTCAAAGTCATGGATTTCCCAAAAAGATGGTAGTGGACAGTAAGCGGAGGAAAACCCACCAATAGTGGCACATTTCATTGGTAATTTTTTAATGTTATTTGGGGGCAATCCTTATGCCATCAACCGAATTTCCTTTTGGAAAACCAAAACACTTTGCTTAACCTAATGATTGAAATTGGGTCCTAGAATCTTGTGTCTAGGGATTTTCATTTTTGTAAAAAGCTAATCCATTACATACCCTAAGCGAAAACAAAAGAAGTTCCAAAATATTTAAAAAAAACCTCGAGTAAATAAAACAATGTTTTAGAAAAGTTTTTCATAAAACTCAATGCAATGTAATTCATCAAATAGTTGAGTAATTCTAAACCTTTATTTAGCGATTTTGACGATACTGAGCTAACTAAATAAAGTTTGCTGTGTTACCGAAGGTGTAACTAATTTTATGTATAAAAAAAAATCATTTCTGCAGTCGATGTTATGTAATGCGACGGATATTTTTTTCAAAGTTTTTGTTACTAAGTAATTTAGGTCTAATTTAAAATACAGGATGAAATTATAATACTAATAGAACACATTCCTGGTAAATATTATTTTAGATCTATTTTATCTCCAACTAGCACTTCCAAGTATCTAGTCTTTGTAGCTAATAAAAATTTCTTACCGTTGACATCTTGCTAGCAACTTTTGCGTACCGAACGACCCACACTTCATGCATCCATTAAAATTACTAAAAAAATGGTACTCGTGCTTGCTTAGCGTGTGATATTTCGCGAATATAAGTGTCTGCCTAGGTAACGCTCTGGTTTGCAACATGTGTAACTTGACCACCAGCGGTAGCCATTGTTACCTACTCAAACCAGGTCTCTATCTCCACTCATTTAGAAATTGCCATGGACTCTCAGTTATACGTTTGTTACGATATGGACAGATGTGCTATAAAACACAAGATCAAGAGACCACCACCACCACTAACATGATTGCAGATTAGTGTAAAGGATCAAGCAATCTTCACTTGTTCTATGTTACTCCATTCGGTGAATTAAAAGGTGCTCCTTTTTAACATTGAGTGTACGAATGCTATCTTTTAAAGGAACTTTTTACTTTGGAATTTCGAACGCAACTCTTTGGCGGCCACTAGTAGTGGCTGAAGCCGGAAGCCTAGTGTGAAAAAAAACTTACACCTTTTAAATTCCGTTACTGTTGTAAATAGTCACTGCACTACATTCACCCTGCATTTGACTGTTGTTGTCCTTTACTGCCATGTCAGCGGCAAGTGCAGGCTCTTAACTAAACTAGAAATGTTATGCAATTGTAGCTTAGAGGCACTTTGGGATAGACTCTCAACAAAGGCCGTTCATAAAATGAAATCTATGTTATCTAGGTCATCCTTCTTTATTTTCCTGACATTTCTACGACAGTGAAAGACGTGTTTTTGTAAAAATATTTCAGCGTTTTCTATTTCTTTAAATGATGAAATATATTAAACTCTTAACCTACTTTTAAGTCCGTTTAAGCAGATATTTTTATATCTATATGTGTGTCTGTCTTTTAAGCAAATGTATTCTTTGATCCTCTGATTTTTATTTTCTGATTGACAGATTTGAGAAATCACGATATCTTTGGTATTTTTTCATTCCTGGTAAAAAAAAGACCAACAAAATTATAAACAAATACTTTATTATTACTTTTACTTACAAACACACAACTTTCTTACTTACCATTCATTTCAAATAAAGTATGTAAAAAGTTTATTTATACAGTCAGTATTATCGAAACAAATAATTTTGTAACTTCTAAAACAGGACATAAAATATATATACAAACATTTATAAATGGCCATGATCACACATTTACAACTTAGCATCATAATCTGTACAAATAAATAAAAGTTGGTTTTCCACAATTTTTAACACTGGTAATAGACAACAGATACACAAACAAAGAAAAGTTTCCGGAGAGTATAAACATAATAGGAATTAATTGTAAAAAATATTTAACCGTATGTTTAGTTCAAATACTGATTACAAAGATTTTTTATTCAAATACTCCACAGATTTTTTTTATTAAGAATCTATCATAAACGGTTATTATTTTTATAATACCGCTTGTTAAGGTATTATTGGTTCAGTCAAGTTAATCGCAAACTTATGAAAGAGACATAAAACTGGTTACATAAATAACTTTTTTATGACACATAGCAAAACTATTTTGTAGTGGAAAATAAAGTCTTCCTATTTTAAGAAAATTTACGTTTTCCATGTTTTAAAGTTTTTTTTACAATATCTGTTGATTGATGGCGGTACCTTTTTTGTTTGTCATAAATTTTACTTAATTTAACTATTTCTTACAATTTTATTAGAAATGGCCTCTTGCATCCTGCCATAAAGTTAGATCAACAAACGGCAGTTGATCGCAGGGGACCACCTTGTTCCTGTAAAAAATATGTCACAATTATAAAATATATTACGTCGTTGCTGAACCCCGCGCCTTCGCTCCCGTCAAAATTATAGCCTAAGTTACTCGGGAATAATGTAGTTTACCATAGGTGATAGAATTTTTAAAATCGGTCCGGTAGTTTCGGAGCCTGTTCGGTACAAACATACAAACAAACAAAAACATCTTTCTTCTTTATAATATTGGTATAGATATCAAAACTGTACTTGCACATTGTAAACATGTATTGTTCATGTAGACAATGTGGCTGTTTAAATTTCCTGCAAAATTACTGGTTATAGAAATAGACGTCTAGAGATATTTACTAAATTATTTTTATTTTTTTATGTTCTTTCGTAGGGGAGGCAATAACTTTGTTTAAATGCTGTGCCAATTTTTTCTAGCAGCAGTACATTTTCTTACGCAGTAACTTTTTTAAAATAAGTTTAAACAAATTGATCTAAATGCATCAAAAAAGAAAATACAGACAGTTTTGTGATGACAGTACTATAAAATCACCATCAAACTTAAGCCTGCGAACACTAAACACATAATAACAATAACTCTTCATCCTCCTTATAATTCAATGGGAACACACTCGGTTCTCGCACCACAGGAGCCGTAACTACCCGACTGTAAGTAATGACAGTACTTACCCGTGCGATATCTGCTGGAAGGCTCTAGGTTGCATGACTCGAATGCCGTCACCGTTATCGCAGAGTAGACGCGCCATTGATGAGCCTTTACGTATCGTATCAAGCTGACCTGTTTAGTAAAAGATAGTATGAAATACACACACAATACGCTAGATTATCATAATATCCCCGGAACTGTAACTAACTTGAATATGGAGCAGCCTTTGCCTAAAGAACATTTTTTTAAATATATAACGCAATCCATCCTACGGTCCTAAAAAGTTTTATCCGATCAAAGTATAAGGAGTTACTTTTAAATATTGGTATTTACAATAACACATTTTGTTTGCTCCTATCGATACTTTTTCCTGAATTAATCCCGAGAGAATAACACATATATATTTATGAATGATTTGCTAAACTGTGTGTGTCTATTGTTGTATATTATCTAAACACCTGAAATTGAGGAAAATCATTTAAAGCGGAATAGAATTCTTAAACATTGGTTTTCTCATTGTTCAGGACATGTGATTTCATAAGTGATTATTTGCTAAAGAAAATTGTTGCTATTTTTCCATCTGCTTCCATACATTCCAACTGCCTTAATTTGGCGTAGCTAATGTTAATTTGTGTGACGTAGCATTTGTCTACTGCTGTACTCATTAGAAAGATTTGTTGAGGAAAATAATGAAATAAGGATTTGTGTGTATACGGAAGACTGTTTTGATAACCTTGACCCACATGCTCTTAATCTGGTGAGTGATTGCCTTTATCCCCATTTTATGACGTGCTTTGCTGAAAAATACGATGGTGGAATGTTATTCATTCACAGAGATGGCATTATTTATAAAAGACATGAAGTAATAAAGGTTGGCCGCAATGTAATTTGTGTGCTGAAACAGTTATTAACAATCACGCATTTTCACGCAATAAAATATTACCTGAATTTCATGCTTTAAACGTACACAAAACAGATTAATTTACCAGAATAAATACGAGAAATATTAACTGTTTTGTTTTATGTATACTCACAATAAATAATATCAAATTATTTGCTCAGAATTCAGGCAAACAACAGCTAGATTTAGTAGCTAAATCCGTCGCCTATTTTGTCTAGATTGTCCTAAATATATACGGGTAATAAATCCGGTGTAACTTTTCTAGCCCGAAAATTATTTTGTCCTCCTTTTCGGAGACAGATTGGGCTTTAGACAAATGTAGATAAACATGTTCGATAACCACAAATATACCAGCTAGCTTTTTTAGAAACATTTCTAAAAGAATCCAAGTCTTGTATTTGAAGGAATCGGAGAATTTCCAAGCATTTGCAGATCTATTTGTGTAATTTCATTTTTTGGTGTACAATAATAATATATGTATATTATATTCTATTCTATCTACCCTAGTCTATCATATTTTCCTTTGAATTTTCTGAGGGTTTATGCTTACATATTATGAAAATGATGACTCAAAACTAGATTAAGCTCGCCTTTGCACATAAGCTATCCTATTGTATTTATTTGTTTTGTGTGTGTAATAAAGAATATGTATATGATACTTACTTGGCGTAAAAGCAGTGTCAGGATCAGCTCCATTTTCATAGAAGTATCTGTCTCCCACTCTTGTCCTGTAGAACTGTTCAGTAAGGATACACAGGAAGGTAGGCCCAGCCTGAGCACCAGGGACGTTGCGCTCCAAGGAGCCTGCTACCACCAGCTCAACGTCTTGTGGAGTCTCGTATAAGTTTTGGAGTACTTTCACGTTCTGATGAAGAAAAAAAATGGTTTAGAAGTGATTTCATTTCTGCTGCACATTCAAGCCTTGAAGTAAGATAATCTGTAGACTGCGTTCATTTTTTGCCGAAAACCTACGACGACATGGGAACAATGGACGCATAATTTAGAAACTTATGGATGTTGCAGCTATTTTTACATGTGAGGACCTTATGGCTACGTCAACGAATGAGGTTGCGGTAGCTGAATACTGGACCAAACATAATATTTAAAAGCTATATCTGCCATCGACGCGCTAAGAGGAAGTTGATTTATGTATACGTTTTTGAACCTAATGTTGTAAGTAAACAAGAAAATTTTAGGATCTTTACCGAAATTGCTCTCCCACTCTACATAAATATTTTCTTTAAATGGACAAATAAAACATTACGGCAAGATTCATCTTCAATTGAAGTATGGGGTCAATATTGCTGAATATTAAAAATGTGCCCGTTTTTACGAAAAAATCCTTAACCCTTGAGTAAAAAACTATTAGGGTGACAATATCGTCTTGTTATAAATGACTTTTTAATTATCATGCTTGGATAATCTTTCTTACTGCATGTTCCAAGCTTCCGTGCAAATTTAATTGTAATCAATAAATATCATGATTTGAAGGTAGCTAGCAATATTGTAACTGGTGTAATACTTGCATACAAATGGTGTAATAAGTGCATGTTGCTGAAAGTAGAAGCAAGTGGAGAAACATAATAAAGGAGAAAGTTATGAAACAATTATATTGTTATCACGACCCCCAGCAGTGGCGAAACGACGCAAGGAGGAGGAGGAGTAAGTCTTGTAATAATTACTGTAATATCATCGATAGTGTATATTTTCTGTTGACTGACTCTACTGACAGATCAAAAGTGCCTGTAAATGGTTTATTTAAAATAGGTTAGTTGACAAAAAAAATACTATTTAGTCAGTCAGTCACTGGTCAATTATATAACCTAAAAATATTGGACACATAATTTTTCTTTCGCCACGTAAACAAAAAATTACGACGATACAGTGCGTTGAAATATCGTGTGACATCATGGTGTGCTACACTTTATACTGACAAAGTGACGTCACAAGCTCACACTCCTGAACTTTGATGCGCTTTATCTTTATAAATTTTTATTTATTTGATCAAGCAAAAATACGGGTCCAATATTATTTGATAATCTCACTGACGGACTAAATAGAATTGACATTTTTCTGCCCAGGAAACATCCATATTAAACACGTGCTTTGAGTTCATGGCATGTAGGTAACCGTCCCACTACAATGGACTGTATTCTTACAATAGATGGCAAAGTTAATATTTATGTTCTAACACGAACGAAGTTATTCAGCCCTAAGTGTTTCCACGCCTTCACACCGTATTACAATAGATTGTTGTTGTAAAGATCCAATACTTACTACCAACAAATAAGCTAGTAAGTCAAGTCGATTTGCATAGGTACCTACTTCCATTAAAATGAGTAATTTTGATTGTTAAAATTAGAATGGTGTAGGTGTATAGACGGACATGGTCAATAACGGTAGTAGTTTTAGAATTAACTACGACGGAACGTATTTTGGTAGCATATGAAGTCATACATTTTGAAATTTTTGATAATCCTTATTGATGATAGACAGAAGCTGAAAAAGTGCGAAAGCCCTTGTAAATGAACTAAACAAATACATTACCTCCTTTTTCTAGAAGTCTATATTGCTGATCTTAGGCTAGAACATTTTCATGAAATTTTCTTTTGTACAGCAACTTTTTGAGAAAAGAAAGGAAACCGAGATAAAAGAATGTAACATTATAAAAATTATAGCCTGTAGACAATTTTGTTCCGTATTCTGTTTTTTTTTTGAGGTGGGCTATTTTACGAGAATAATTTTATAATGCTAATGATATTCTAATGAAAAGGCTATCGCAACACTACAGCTCACAAGCAAAACAAGAACACAAGTCCCACAGGACTTGTGTTCTTGTTTTGTGTAACTATGAGATTCGCTTCTTTTAATAAATTGAAAAAGAAAATAAGAGATAGGTAGCCTCAAAGGATAAATGATAAATGAAACCGAGATAAAAGAATGTAACATTATAAAAATTATAGCCTGTAGACAATTTTGTTCCGTATTCTGTTTTTTTTTTGAGGTGGGCTATTTTACGAGAATAATTTTATAATGCTAATGATATTCTAATGAAAAGGCTATCGCAACACTACAGCTCACAAGCAAAACAAGAACACAAGTCCCACAGGACTTGTGTTCTTGTTTTGTGTAACTATGAGATTCGCTTCTTTTAATAAATTGAAAAAGAAAATAAGAGATAGGTAGCCTCAAAGGATAAATGATTTTATTTCTGTAAGTTGGTTTGTACAAACACTTTTACATGTCTAACATTTTTTTTTTTAAACTAGATGAGGTCGGCGTTTCCTATCTGACTACTCTGAGAAGAAAGGCCGAAACAAACTAAGAGGTCACAGTCTCTTTTAAAGTCCTGACAAAATCTTGGTTAGATCATGTCAAGACCATGTAGACTGATGTCTGAAATTGTCTTTTGAGGAAAGAACCAGCAGACTGAGTGGATCTGGCCAGTCAGTGCACGCATTTTTCAATAACCGAGCAGCTCAACTCAGAATTTAAGGAGCTCAACGATTCAACGAACAATACCAAAGAAAGGACATTCGGGTAGGCCGCATAAACTATTCATACTGCCAGACCATGATTAAAAACTAATATAAATTAAAATTAAAAACAAAACAATGATCCGCATAGTCTTCAAATTCACAATAATAAAAATAAAATAATATAATACTTGAAAAGTAAATATTCTTGTCATTGCAAGAAAACAAATAAAAAAGAATTGTATAAAAATAGCAAAATTCATAGTGCAAATATAAAAAAAAACTAAATTAAATTAATTGGAGCAGCTCACTCCCAAGCAGTTTTATCCTCAACGTAATTTTTAATGCTATAAAACGCTTTTTGGCACATCTTACGTTTAATGAATGATTTGAATTTATTAAGACTTAGATTTTGTACGTGGCTTGGAAGCTTATTATTAAAGCGCACACATTGACATCTAAACGAGCCACCTATTTTCTTGAGCCGTGTTGTAGGTACTACAAATTTGTGTTTGTTCCTAGTATTTATATTATGGATATCACTGTATTTTTTAAACAATTTTATATTTTTATGGGCATATAAAAGATTTTCATAAATATACTGAGCAGGCACAGTCATTACATTAATCTCCTTAAATTTCTCTCTGTGAGAGTGTCTCGGGCTTAATTTATAAATTGATCGAACAGCTCTTTTTAACTGACTTCAAAAAAAGGAGGAGGTTCTCAATTCGTCGGAATCTTTTTTTTTTTTTTATGTATGTTCCCCGATTACTCAAAGACACCTGGACCGATTTCAAAAATTCTTCTTTTGTTTGAAAGGGTATACTTCCTAGTTGGTCCCATAGTCATCAGGTCAGGATCTGATGATGGAATCCTAGAGAAATCGAGGGAACTCTTCAAATATTATAAGCAAACATACCAGGCCCCTCAGAAAGTATTGCGAAAAAAAGTTTTTATATATGGGAGACTGGCCAGTTATAATGTTTTTCGAAAATATGATTATTTATAAGTAAAAATAAGTAAGTTCCAATTTCAAAATTTCCCTCCACATTTTTTGCGAGTTAATTCAAAGTATTGTGTCTCACTGAAATATGGATCTGCGCCGGGAACATTTTAGAGCTATGATTTTATACGATTTCAAGTGTCGCCTGAAACCGGATGAATCGTACGATAGACTTCAAATGGCATTCATGGATGAAGGCCCTTCCAAGGCAACCGTGTATCGTTGGTATAACGAATTCAAGCGCGGTCGACCAACTTTGGGGGATGACGAAAGAAGCGGTCGCCCTTTGACGGCTGTTACCGAAGAAAACGTGCTAGCAGTGAAAAATTTAATCCAAGACAATAGGCGAATTACATATCAGGAGATTCAACACATATTGAAGATTGGATCGGGAAGCGTTCACGAGATTCTACACAGCCATCTTCGCGTGAGGAGGATAGTATCACGCTGGGTGCCGCACAACCTCACCGATGCTCAGAAGCAGGCCCGGGTGGAATGGTGCCGTGATATGCTTAACAAATTTGAAGCAGGCTCGTCTCGGCGTGTTTACGACATCGTTACAGGTGATGAGTCCTGGATTTATCAATACGACCCAGAAACCAAGCGCCAGTCGACTGTTTGGGTGTTTCAAAATGAGCCAACGCCTACCAAAGTGAAGCGATCTAGAAGCGGGGGTAAGATTTTGATCGCTAGCTTTTTTAATTTGACTGGCCACTTGGTATCAATTCCCTTACGGGATCAAAGAAGCATTAATGCCGAATGGTATACTACCAAATGTTTGCCAGAAGTTTTCTCTGTTATAAGCAACAAGCGACCAAACACAGGGCTCCGCGGGCTACTGCTCCACCACGACAATGCACCTGCGCACACCGCACTCAAAACGAGGGACTTCCTGGACAGCACGCCAGTCAAACTCCTGGGTCACCCTCCTTACAGCCCTGATCTAGCACCGTGTGACTTCTTTTTATTCCCAAAAATAAAAAATCAGCTCAAAGGGATACAATTTTCGTCGCCGGAAGATGCGCTGGCTGCGTTCGAGCAGGCTGTAAACGAGGTGTCTGCGGCGGACTGGAAAAAGTGTTTTGAAAACTGGTTTAGGCGCATGAATCTTTGTATAGAGGCTGGTGGAAAGTACTTTGAAAAGATTTAATAAAAATATATGTACGTATAGAACAATTTTTTTTTAGTTTCGCAAAACTTTCTGAGTGTCCCACGTATAGCGATTTTGGTACTTTCATCAACAATGCAATCATTTGCACACAGAAAATATCATTTGGTGAAGTGGAATTAATAAAGAAGACCACAGATGGCCATTGGAACTCTAAAATGATAAGTATGTCACGGGCATAAGATATCCCGACTATAAAGCAAATACTTATAAATAAATGATACTGATGAAAATGGCACCATCGAACTGATCTGATGATGAAGCCGGAAGGTAGGCACTGGAACTCTAAAATAAAACAATGTATCCTAGTCGTGTTTGGGCTTATTTGAATCGCCATGAGATGCACTTTGGCTGTAAATGATAATCATGTTAATTTGAGGTACCTACCAAAACTAAAAAGAGAAAAATAAAACTTTTTAACAAAAAATCAAACCGACTTCCAGAACAAAACCGTCGACCACATCATCGCTTACCATCAGGTGAGATAGTGGTCAAGCGCGAGCCTATAATATATAAAAAAAAAAAAAAAAAAAAAACTACAAAGCTTAAAATAAATTTCTTTTCCGAAGTCGGTGTCGAAAAACTGAAAAAAATGGGTACAAAAGACACCGACTTCGAAAAAGAAATTTATTTTAAGCTTTGTAGTTTTTTGTTCTGGAAGTCGGTTTGATTTTTCTGCAAAACAAAGATAGTCTGGATGTCGGTGGCATTTCCCCACAAAAAAATACCGTACGACATTACACTATGAAAATAGCTAAAGTATACTAAACGGGCTGTCTCTATGTTAGTTAAATTACGGTTTTCCTAACAGCATATGCTGCGGAGCTTAGCTTCTTTGACACTTTATCTATATGTGGACCCCACTGAAGCTTAGCATCCAAAAGAATGCTGTGCTATTTTCAGGATTAAATTCTTGGCCCTTTATCACCACATCAGTTTTCTAGGTTTTTTTGTAGGTAAACTTAATACATTTGGTTTTTTTTTTCATTAGGAAGTAAATAGTTAACATTGAACCAGTGAACTACTTTTGAGATCGCGCTATTTACGTCGTCAGTAACCAGCTGCTGACGTTTAAGTTTAAACAAAAGTGTAGTATTATCCGCAAACAACACTATATCATGGTTATCCTTTATGAGGTAAGGCAAATCATTAATATAAATAAGAAACAAGACAGGACCAAGAATTGAGCCCTGCGGGACTCCCATTGTTACCATAGATCCGGGAGATCTTTTTCCATTAACGTCAACGCTCTGAATCCTTTTACTCAAGTATGATGTAAGAAGATCCAGAGCGCTGTTCCTGATCCCGTAGTGGCGGAGTTGCCTGATTAGGGTTTCATCAAGAACACAATCAAATGCTTTGGACAACTCACAAAAGATTCCGAAGGCATCGCACTTATCCTCCCATGCATTATAAATATATTTTTGTAGATATTTCTTGGACAAGTAGCTACTTTCGTAGCACATAAAACAAAAAAATCTGTATCGGCACCAACGCTGCCACTTACGAACTAATGAAATGACGTCACACAAATCTTGCATCGCGCCAGTAAAGTTTTCGGCACGATTTGAACACATACAATAGTTCTACAATAACTATTGGGCAGTTCCCGGACCAGACACAATACCCGTCTGGTCGGAGGATCCTCCCTTTTCTATGGTGGTTTGTGGAACTTTACACCCTGTTCCGCAAACCTCCAAACATCATTCATTCATACGTTGACTTTGCTTTAACAGATATGGAACATTCTATGACACGAAATGTAAACTTGTTCTTATTAGGAGTTTATAGATAAAAAGAAATAGCTAGAAACCTTCGGCTCATTATTGCTATAAACCCAACCTTACGCTCGCCGGGTTAAATTGCACTTGTGCAATTTAACCCGGCGAGCGTAAGGTTGGGTTAATATCAGTCAAGGCAATGTTTTTTGTTCGACAATTTTCATTTGTGGCAGTAAATAACTCCGTGCCGCTCAGTAGCTGCGTGGGGGGAGGTAAGGAAGTAACGAGTGACAGGTTTAGGCCATCATAACTTTTCAATCTTGAACATCAACTTTCGGCTGTGGCTTCGGCCGCAGGTTGTGCAAATAGCCGATTAATCGGCTTCAGCTCCTGTCAGGAATCGATCTTCGGTTGGATACGAATTATAAGTCAATTGTAAGAATAGCTGTGTTTTGTTTGTTTTTGGATCACAAATTGACTTACAAAACTTTAAAAAATTCTTGGACCTTATTATTCATGTTCATGATTGTAAAATCATAACTAATCATACAGCTGTCTTAACGAAAAAGAACCTCAAGTTTGAACAACAGAGAAAAAATTATTTGTTTATTTTATACAAAAAAATTCGCTGCGCGAAAGGAAATATAAATATTACTATTTATGTACTCGTAAAGCAAAAGTGTGGATTAAAGTTAGTTCTAACGTTACATAGACGTGGATTTTCATAAAATAAAGTATATTTATTGAATAAATCATATTTTCTTTTTAGTGAAAAAAATATAATCAAATTATCACGTATTTGATTATATTTTTTTCACTAAAAAGAAAATATGATTTATTTAATAGAGAGAATAAGAGTTCAATACTGCTTGGTAAAAGTCTTCAGTCCTAAAAATTTCTACCGTGTGGAAGCCATCGTAACATATTTAAAGAATCTGTTAACGCAACAGGCAATTTACGAGCAGAGCCAGAGTGACAAAAGGAAGAGGTACAAGTGTTAACACTTATACAAACAGTGAGCACAAGGTGGAACTCGTATCTTGATATGTTGGGAAGATGTAATACAAGGCGAAACAAACCTGCCATGGTCATTTCATCAGAGTTAAGTATCATATGAGACTTGATAGTATTTCTAACCCCATTTAAGCTTACTGAAGAGATTATTGGTGATCGGTATGTGACTGCTAGTTTAGCGATTCTAATTGCAATCTTACTTCAGATAGGACTTGAACAAACGAAACCTTTTACAGCGTTAGGTGTTGCTGTTCAGAAGAGTTTGCTAAACTTGCTTAGTGCCAGACTAAAACCATTACATAAAAAATTACATCTCGGTGAAGCAACAATCATTTTAGACCCTAGCTTTAAGCTGTTTAGCCGCAATAACCGAATTGTCAAAAAAAATATGCTTAGAACATAGACGTAGAGGGCAAATTTCGCCTGAACCCAGACCCACAATTTTTTTGTTAATATACTAAATTTTAGACCGTGAATATTCTTTTTGAAATCGTACCGATTGATGTTTATAAATGAAAATGTTGATTCGATATCGTTATTTCCAAAAAATATCAATGTGGACAATTATGTTCTAGTAAACAGATATGTTATGAACGCGCGCATTGTGAAGACTCGAATACGTCACAATTGTGACGTATAGTCTTTAGTTTATGTCATGCATGGCGAAGAGTGATATGCTTTGTTGAAACAAAAACAAAATTACAACTATAATAAACTATTTTTCTTGTCGGTTTTATCAAGCCATCCCTTTCGACTTGTATTGAAATGTCAGATGAATAAAAAGTGTATACGTGTGCTGCCGCTGCTGCGCGGAACACTTTTTTCGATTGTATTGTGAGTGTATAACATATCTGACTCGAAACTCATTGGCATTTCTGGTATTCCTAGGCGCAACTGAACGTATATTCCTAACGGCGACCCCCACTACACCCCGCACAATTAGCAAAACTAAGTAGTAGAAAACACGCACTTGCGCCTAGCGATTTATCGTAAGCCTAATATGAAAAGACGCATCCTACGCGCAACCGTCTTTTCTTCTTATGATCATTGTAGTAACGTTTTTTCATTATATGAGTATATATTTTGTAAAATAATAAGACGCATGTACATAAATGCGTCTTTTCAACTTATTATATTTCAGAAATGACTTTTCTATTTCGTATATATATATTACTTATTATAGCAGAAGCTTCTTATTTAAAAGTAAGATTTATAGGGTTATGTTCAATTTAAACCAAATATAAAAATACTTTTAGATGCATCTTTTTTTACTGATTTCAACTATGTAGTTAACTCAATTTTTGAAAAAAAGTCCGATATGTCTTTTTTCCTTAAGACGGCAGACTAGGTACTCAGAGGTTTTTTAGTTTGAACATTATAAAAGATAATTAATGCTACTTGATAGTTATGATAAGCCACAGGAGAGAAGAAAGACTAAAATAGTTTTATATATTATCTATAACATTTAAATTAATTTTAATTAGGTAAGTACTATATTGGTATAATACAGCAAGGTCTGTTACCACCGAATGTCTGTATTAATAAACGGTTTTTCAATGTTTTACGTTTTCACGGGCGCAACACGTCAACTTTTGCCCCTACCAAAAATCGTTCAACGCGGCTAAATAAAACTCATGAATTTCTAAGCACACCTCGACAAAAAAGTCAACCTCAATGAGAAAGTATTCTTTATTTGTGTACCTTTATGTTAAACTTATGACTCCTTTTAGACAAATGAAAATAAAGTCGACTTGTTCCTTTCTTGGGCTATTTTTGGATAAGCATTTTATCCTAAAATAGCTCAAGGAAAGAACAAGTTACCTTTATTTTATTTTCTTTTGTAACCAATGCCAATTCAGTTTTCTCTTTCAAAGAAGACATCACTCATCATATAATACTCAAATGTAACGTGTATTTTGGTTTAGCATTACAAAATACAAATAAATTTTGATTATTATATCACTTATCTTTATATTCGGCTGTATGTGACATTATACGATATATCTGAGGATATTCAGCAAGATGTCTGTGTCAACTTATTGTTGTTATTCAGAATTTATTGTTGTTTCTTAGTTTCTTTCTTCTCATGTTAATTTGAGGTACCTACCAAAACTAAAAAGAGAAAAATAAAACTTTTTAACAAAAAATCAAACCGACTTCCAGAACAAAACCGTCGACCACATCATCGCTTACCATCAGGTGAGATAGTGGTCAAGCGCGAGCCTATAATATATAAAAAAAAAAAAAAAAAAAAACTACAAAGCTTAAAATAAATTTCTTTTCCGAAGTCGGTGTCGAAAAACTGAAAAAAATGGGTACAAAAGACACCGACTTCGAAAAAGAAATTTATTTTAAGCTTTGTAGTTTTTTGTTCTGGAAGTCGGTTTGATTTTTCTGCAAAACAAAGATAGTCTGGATGTCGGTGGCATTTCCCCACAAAAAAATACCGTACGACATTACACTATGAAAATAGCTAAAGTATACTAAACGGGCTGTCTCTATGTTAGTTAAATTACGGTTTTCCTAACAGCATATGCTGCGGAGCTTAGCTTCTTTGACACTTTATCTATATGTGGACCCCACTGAAGCTTAGCATCCAAAAGAATGCTGTGCTATTTTCAGGATTAAATTCTTGGCCCTTTATCACCACATCAGTTTTCTAGGTTTTTTTGTAGGTAAACTTAATACATTTGGTTTTTTTTTTCATTAGGAAGTAAATAGTTAACATTGAACCAGTGAACTACTTTTGAGATCGCGCTATTTACGTCGTCAGTAACCAGCTGCTGACGTTTAAGTTTAAACAAAAGTGTAGTATTATCCGCAAACAACACTATATCATGGTTATCCTTTATGAGGTAAGGCAAATCATTAATATAAATAAGAAACAAGACAGGACCAAGAATTGAGCCCTGCGGGACTCCCATTGTTACCATAGATCCGGGAGATCTTTTTCCATTAACGTCAACGCTCTGAATCCTTTTACTCAAGTATGATGTAAGAAGATCCAGAGCGCTGTTCCTGATCCCGTAGTGGCGGAGTTGCCTGATTAGGGTTTCATCAAGAACACAATCAAATGCTTTGGACAACTCACAAAAGATTCCGAAGGCATCGCACTTATCCTCCCATGCATTATAAATATATTTTTGTAGATATTTCTTGGACAAGTAGCTACTTTCGTAGCACATAAAACAAAAAAATCTGTATCGGCACCAACGCTGCCACTTACGAACTAATGAAATGACGTCACACAAATCTTGCATCGCGCCAGTAAAGTTTTCGGCACGATTTGAACACATACAATAGTTCTACAATAACTATTGGGCAGTTCCCGGACCAGACACAATACCCGTCTGGTCGGAGGATCCTCCCTTTTCTATGGTGGTTTGTGGAACTTTACACCCTGTTCCGCAAACCTCCAAACATCATTCATTCATACGTTGACTTTGCTTTAACAGATATGGAACATTCTATGACACGAAATGTAAACTTGTTCTTATTAGGAGTTTATAGATAAATTAAAACTTTAAATGAATAAAATTTTCCCCACAGTTAAACCACAAAAGACTTGTAACAGCTTCTCTGATGAAAATGAAACTGGATTCATAAATAAAATAAGAGATAACACTTGACAGGATCACGAGGTTAATCTTTTAACAACACCGAGTGAACGAAAGATTATATTATAGGTTGCGTCCACCCCAACATTCGGCCAAACGTTCGGTTTCGGCCTAAATGGGCTGAAGTTTTGACCGGAGCCGAAGGTTTATAGCTTGCTAGAAACCTTCGGCTCATTATTGCTATAAACCCAACCTTACGCTCGCCGGGTTAAATTGCACTTGTGCAATTTAACCCGGCGAGCGTAAGGTTGGGTTAATATCAGTCAAGGCAATGTTTTTTGTTCGACAATTTTCATTTGTGGCAGTAAATAACTCCGTGCCGCTCAGTAGCTGCGTGGGGGGAGGTAAGGAAGTAACGAGTGACAGGTTTAGGCCATCATAACTTTTCAATCTTGAACATCAACTTTCGGCTGTGGCTTCGGCCGCAGGTTGTGCAAATAGCCGATTAATCGGCTTCAGCTCCTGTCAGGAATCGATCTTCGGTTGGATACGAATTATAAGTCAATTGTAAGAATAGCTGTGTTTTGTTTGTTTTTGGATCACAAATTGACTTACAAAACTTTAAAAAATTCTTGGACCTTATTATTCATGTTCATGATTGTAAAATCATAACTAATCATACAGCTGTCTTAACGAAAAAGAACCTCAAGTTTGAACAACAGAGAAAAAATTATTTGTTTATTTTATACAAAAAAATTCGCTGCGCGAAAGGAAATATAAATATTACTATTTATGTACTCGTAAAGCAAAAGTGTGGATTAAAGTTAGTTCTAACGTTACATAGACGTGGATTTTCATAAAATAAAGTATATTTATTGAATAAATCATATTTTCTTTTTAGTGAAAAAAATATAATCAAATTATCACGTATTTGATTATATTTTTTTCACTAAAAAGAAAATATGATTTATTTAATAGAGAGAATAAGAGTTCAATACTGCTTGGTAAAAGTCTTCAGTCCTAAAAATTTCTACCGTGTGGAAGCCATCGTAACATATTTAAAGAATCTGTTAACGCAACAGGCAATTTACGAGCAGAGCCAGAGTGACAAAAGGAAGAGGTACAAGTGTTAACACTTATACAAACAGTGAGCACAAGGTGGAACTCGTATCTTGATATGTTGGGAAGATGTAATACAAGGCGAAACAAACCTGCCATGGTCATTTCATCAGAGTTAAGTATCATATGAGACTTGATAGTATTTCTAACCCCATTTAAGCTTACTGAAGAGATTATTGGTGATCGGTATGTGACTGCTAGTTTAGCGATTCTAATTGCAATCTTACTTCAGATAGGACTTGAACAAACGAAACCTTTTACAGCGTTAGGTGTTGCTGTTCAGAAGAGTTTGCTAAACTTGCTTAGTGCCAGACTAAAACCATTACATAAAAAATTACATCTCGGTGAAGCAACAATCATTTTAGACCCTAGCTTTAAGCTGTTTAGCCGCAATAACCGAATTGTCAAAAAAAATATGCTTAGAACATAGACGTAGAGGGCAAATTTCGCCTGAACCCAGACCCACAATTTTTTTGTTAATATACTAAATTTTAGACCGTGAATATTCTTTTTGAAATCGTACCGATTGATGTTTATAAATGAAAATGTTGATTCGATATCGTTATTTCCAAAAAATATCAATGTGGACAATTATGTTCTAGTAAACAGATATGTTATGAACGCGCGCATTGTGAAGACTCGAATACGTCACAATTGTGACGTATAGTCTTTAGTTTATGTCATGCATGGCGAAGAGTGATATGCTTTGTTGAAACAAAAACAAAATTACAACTATAATAAACTATTTTTCTTGTCGGTTTTATCAAGCCATCCCTTTCGACTTGTATTGAAATGTCAGATGAATAAAAAGTGTATACGTGTGCTGCCGCTGCTGCGCGGAACACTTTTTTCGATTGTATTGTGAGTGTATAACATATCTGACTCGAAACTCATTGGCATTTCTGGTATTCCTAGGCGCAACTGAACGTATATTCCTAACGGCGACCCCCACTACACCCCGCACAATTAGCAAAACTAAGTAGTAGAAAACACGCACTTGCGCCTAGCGATTTATCGTAAGCCTAATATGAAAAGACGCATCCTACGCGCAACCGTCTTTTCTTCTTATGATCATTGTAGTAACGTTTTTTCATTATATGAGTATATATTTTGTAAAATAATAAGACGCATGTACATAAATGCGTCTTTTCAACTTATTATATTTCAGAAATGACTTTTCTATTTCGTATATATATATTACTTATTATAGCAGAAGCTTCTTATTTAAAAGTAAGATTTATAGGGTTATGTTCAATTTAAACCAAATATAAAAATACTTTTAGATGCATCTTTTTTTACTGATTTCAACTATGTAGTTAACTCAATTTTTGAAAAAAAGTCCGATATGTCTTTTTTCCTTAAGACGGCAGACTAGGTACTCAGAGGTTTTTTAGTTTGAACATTATAAAAGATAATTAATGCTACTTGATAGTTATGATAAGCCACAGGAGAGAAGAAAGACTAAAATAGTTTTATATATTATCTATAACATTTAAATTAATTTTAATTAGGTAAGTACTATATTGGTATAATACAGCAAGGTCTGTTACCACCGAATGTCTGTATTAATAAACGGTTTTTCAATGTTTTACGTTTTCACGGGCGCAACACGTCAACTTTTGCCCCTACCAAAAATCGTTCAACGCGGCTAAATAAAACTCATGAATTTCTAAGCACACCTCGACAAAAAAGTCAACCTCAATGAGAAAGTATTCTTTATTTGTGTACCTTTATGTTAAACTTATGACTCCTTTTAGACAAATGAAAATAAAGTCGACTTGTTCCTTTCTTGGGCTATTTTTGGATAAGCATTTTATCCTAAAATAGCTCAAGGAAAGAACAAGTTACCTTTATTTTATTTTCTTTTGTAACCAATGCCAATTCAGTTTTCTCTTTCAAAGAAGACATCACTCATCATATAATACTCAAATGTAACGTGTATTTTGGTTTAGCATTACAAAATACAAATAAATTTTGATTATTATATCACTTATCTTTATATTCGGCTGTATGTGACATTATACGATATATCTGAGGATATTCAGCAAGATGTCTGTGTCAACTTATTGTTGTTATTCAGAATTTATTGTTGTTTCTTAGTTTCTTTCTTGCTTAGGTATAATCCAGGGCCTGAAGAACACAGTATGATAAAAGTTTGGGTACCGTCTGGCATCACGTATTGAAACATGTCACATTTCATATGTAGCGAACAATTTCGTGGTCGTAACAAATAGGATTAATTATATTGTAATCGTGTACGAGTTCTAATTGGAAGTCGTAAATGATATAACTAATTTGTTAGGTAGTAGCGTGGCTTTGGGTCAACAAGATGCTTATACTGTGAATATTTGAAGACTGTAGCTCTAACTGTGCTGCAGCTGTGGTCTGTAAAACCTGTGTCACAGACGACGGACGGTCGGACAGACAGACGGACACGTGAGTGACAGCAATAGGGCTCCGTTTTGAACCTTTGGGTACGGAACCCTAAAAAGACGGAAGGAAGGCCTTTGCCCATTAGTGGAACACGATGATAAATAATAATAATAGCCTGTCATTTATATGTATTACGGTTTCTATAGCACAAAAGAACCAAAGAGTCTGTCACTCACAATCCTCCATTGTAAGTGATGCTATATTTAGACTACACTTCGTCCGAAATTACTCTTAATTATTGAGACACAAAGAGGAATATTTTTAGAAGTATTATGTAGGTACAGGTACAGTTACATTTAAAATCTAGGCTCGGAACACTCGCAAGTTGCTGCGTAGAAGCAAATTCATGAGGCAGCGACGATGAGGTATGTGGTAGTTACTGCGCGGCTGCGCAGCGAAAAGCAAACTTCACAGACGTCTTTAAATGTGCATATTTAAGTTTGACCTATAGCTTACCTATACATAACATTCAAACAAATAAAAGGGTGGGCTCAGACGAGACTTCCCATTGATTCTGTCTCAGCCAATTTTTTGCGGTCGTCGGTCCGTCTATCTCAGGAGCTTCCCACGCAAGGCTTCTCGGTTTCCACTCAAATAGTCAAGTACTCGTCTGCTCAACATCCACCAGAATTTTGATAGACGAGAAAACCCAATGCTACTTTAGTTCGCTAACTCTGAAAACTATCTACGTATGTTAGTGAAACTGCTATTTTTATACAGATGATTTATTGTAAATGAAATAAATATGGCAATCCCTAGCATCATTGATAGCTCACTCCACTTTGAGCTCACTTCACCTATTTCATCACGGTGAGATGTTTACAGAATAGCACTGGAGTTCCTTTCCAGATGATTCCAACTTCCAAACATTCCATCTTTTATGATCAACAATACGGTTTTACCAAAGGGCGTTGCACAACTGACGCGGGTGTCACCCAAATAAAGAACATATTTAAGGCCTGGGAGGAAGCACAGGACGCCATTGGAATCTTTTGCGACCTCTCGAAGGCGTTCGATTGCGTTAACCATGAGACACTATTGTTGAAGCTCGAGCACTATGGAATTAGACACACAGCCCTTGAGTTACTTAGATCATATTTAAAAGCCAGACAAGTTAAAGTTCAGGTAAACGGCGTAAACTCACTAGGGTCTGAAATGACAATGGGTGTGCCTCAAGGCTCGATATTGGGTCCTTTCCTCTTTTTAGTTTGTATTAACGATTTACCCCAATTACTACAAAATCAACCGAAGATGGTATTGTTTGCTGATGACACATCTTTGATATTTAAAATAGATCGGCGGTCACGAAATCTTGATGACGTGAATAACTCCATTTATCAGGTCCAAAATTGGTTCACGGCAAACAATTTAGTACTAAATGAAAAAAAAAACAAATGTATTAGATTCACATTGCCGAATGTTAGAAGTACCGAATGCGATATCATATTGAATGGCGAAAAGCTGGACTTTGTAAATCAAACAGTTTTCCTGGGAATCACTCTAGACGACAAATTGCAATGGGGTCCTCATATAACATCTCTTGCGGGTCGGCTAAGCTCAGCCGCTTATGCTGTTAGAAAGATAAGACAGTTAACGGATGTAGAAACCGCGCGTTTGGTCTATTTTAGTTACTTTCACAGCATAATGTCATACGGTATTTTACTGTGGGGTCGAGCGGCTGACATTGAATCCATATTTATATTGCAAAAGAGAGCTGTCAGAGCCATATATAAGTTAAGTCGCCGTGAATCTCTTAGGGAACTGTTTAAAAATATTAATATTATGACAGTTTCTTGCCAATTTATTTATGAAAATATTATGTATGTAAGGAAAAATATACATCTCTTTAGTAAAGTCAGTGATAGACACAATTGTAATACCAGAAATAAAGATAAGTTAGATGAGCCTTCTTACAGACTAGCTAAAGTACAATCATCTTTCATGGGGTACTGTGTTAAATTCTATAACAAAATACCTTGTGATATATTAAAACTAAATGAAAGTAAATTTAAAACTTTAGTTAAAAGCACCCTTTGTAAACAAGCATATTACAAATTAGATGATTATATTCAAGATAAGAATGCTTGGAAACATGCTGGTCCTGCTCCATAGGGCAATCTTTGGTGTAGACAAAATCAAATTTGTTAATTTATATTCCCATTCATAGTTATTGTATTCATTGTTTTGTTTTTTTTTTTTTAGGAAATTGACTCACACACTGTTCCGTTGTTGTTGAATTAGGTATTTTACCTATGTTTGTAATATTTGTAAGTATGTGAGAACCATGTTCCTACTTATCAAATTAATTAATTTTCCTGTTAATGCTTTTTAATACTTTATACCTGCGTGTAGAGCTATTCTGGGTGCATCGTCCTCACATATATTAATATATTAATGTATGTACGTATGTTAATATTGTAAAACACCAATTTTTTTTTTTTTTAAAGGAGTAAGTATGGAGTTTCTTGTGCGTTCTTCTCCATAACAATCTACTTGCCGAATGCACGGTAGAATCATTTTTTTTTTTTTTATCTATTTTTTATCATTTTATTTTTATTTTTTATTACTTTTAAATTTATTTTTTATTACTTTTAATTTTTAATTTTAATTTATGTGACGTTCAAAAGTGCCGTTTATTGGCCTAATTGAATAAATATATTTGACTTTGACTTTGACTTTGATTTATTTATATAAATCCATAATTCTATACCCTGAATGCGAATTTTACCGTGTGACGTTTGTCAAGTAATCCTTTGCTTTTTAACCCCCGCCGGAAAAAGAAGGGGTGTTATAAGTTTCACGTGTGTTGCTGTGTATCTGTGTATCTGTGTATCTGTGTGTCTGTCTGTGGCATCATAGCGCCTAAACGGATGAACCGATTTCAATTTAGTTTTTTTTGTTTGAAAGGTAATTTTGTCGAGAGTGTTCTTAGCTATGTTTGAATAAAATCGGTTCAGCCGTTCAAAAGTTATGGGCATTTTACTGTTTGAATCGGGGTGTTTTCGCAAGATAAATGCGACTGCGACGAAGTAAAATTTCACAATTTTTAAATTGTGAAATTTTACTTGTTATCCTGAACGTTTCTTTACGTCAATTTCCAAGGGCGTAGCCACAGGCATAATCTATTGTATCATAATTATCTAATAAAAAATGGGGTGTGGCTGTGTCATGGACACGGCCGTGTGTTGTGCGTGAATACGGGTACGTAACGGGTAATTTCAAAGCTGCAGATGTACTGGCACCGTCATTAATCCGCCCGGCCGCATTCATTCATTTACGTTCCCGACACTGCTTCACTCGGTCATATGGTATTTTATTAGTATCATTGGATTGCTCTTGAGAAGCTCTGTCCAACCGTATAAGATCTCTGTATTTGGATTTCGCTTATTGACGCGTATAGGCCGACATTACATATTTTTGATTATATTTTCTTAAATTTTTACTTCATATATTCACTGTTATTTTACACTAATATTTTATGTATTCAATCGATAGGTTTTGATAAGAGCTGACGATTGAAACTAAGACAAACGTCGAAGCTTCTCTGAGTCAAAAGTTATACTATAAATGGAAATCTCGAAACGCAGCAAAATTACCTCAAAATGGCGCGCCGCGCGGGATTCGTCACAGTTCTTACGTAGCTTGACGAATTTTTTAATCCTATAGCTATCCAGTGTTGTATATAATTTTGGTATGCTGATAATGTAGCTGCAACACCAGACTGTATCCCCACAATTTTGTTACCATACATTTTTTAGACGTATTCACGTTAAAATAAACATACCTCTGCTGAGATGAAGTCCAGCATATCATGGAAGGTCTTGGGTACGGAAAGGCCGCAGGCTGCTCGGGTGGCAGCGTAAGACCCCAAGCCATGGTCACGGCCTCTTTGGATGTCCGTCGCTCGCAAGTCACCTCCGAAAGTGTTGTTACGCCTGTGGAATGGAGATAAGTGTTTACTTATAGATAACTAGCTACCTACCCCAGTTTTGGACGGGAAGATATTTATATAAAATTTCCTCGTTTATCGCTCTTTTTATATAAGTTAAAAACGTATCAAAATACGTTGCGTGGTTTTGAAGAAGTAAGCGGAGAAACAGCCAGTGGCAGACAAGCATTTTATACTATTTAGAGGATAAGCTCTTAAACTATTTGTATTCAAAGACTAGCTGTTGCCTGCTACTTCGTCTGCGTCAAAGTCGTATTTTTTTTATTTGCCACGTAATCTGTTCAATTTCCGGGCTAAAAAGCCTATGTTACTCCTTATAATAGCTATCTACCAGTGAAAGTCTCCTCGAAATCGGTCCAGCTCTTTCGGAGACAGATAGACAAAAATCTTAAAAATTGCGTATTTGTTATATGTACCGTATATACTTTCACATGCATTCAATAAAACGTTGCTATTTTGATATTACATACAGACACCTAAATTTCTCTATAGCAGTTTACTAATTTTGGGTTAAGCTCGTCTTCTTATAAAAACTGTCCTAATAAAACGATTTAATAAAAATAATTATAAATGACGGGTTATTCAGAATAAAACCCGGAAAATATTTATAAGGCGTTGTATTTATAATATAACAAGTGATTAACTCATTTGAGACTAGATTTTAAATACAACCGACATTTAATCTGAGAAGATAATAAGTAACTTTTTATTCTGTAATCAGTTTATAAAATAGAAGTTAAAATTATTTCTAAAATATAATTTCAATGACCTTTAGAAATCAAGCGATGTACGCTCTCAAGACAAACAATAATATAATTAGAAATGTTCAGTATCTTAGTTTTGTTATTAAACTTGTAGAACAAACAATTAACTAGGGTAACTAGATTTAGTATACATAATCTAAGCTATATATATATAGATAGACGGTTAATTACTTACAACAAGACGTAAATAATAAAGGCTTTCAGGTCTTGAATTTAGCCTTCATTCAAAAAAAATCTGGAGTAAACACCACCATAAACCAAATTATAGTGTGTTTATCTGCATAACAGCCTCCAGCTTTTGTAACTTTGTAAAATCTTTAATAAAATTAATTTGCCTTCAAAATTCATAGAGGCATTTCAATATTTTGGAGCGCATAAAGCAAACAAGTACCAAAAGGTAACTAACGTTTTGACTGACCATTATATATTACATCTTGTACCTACGGTGGCAACAATAAGCCCATTCTACAACATAATATACGCTACCGTATTTGCTAGAGTAATTTCGTATAATTTCGGTCTCTCTATAGGAAATAACAGTTGAATCAAATCAGCATAAAATTACGTCGACTGCGGGACTACTTCCAGGAACCGTGACATCAAAGACATGACAATAGGAACTTCGAAGTTAGATAAACATCTGTCGGTAATCCCATCACGTGTGAACACAACCGAAAATTTGCCAGGCCTTTGATGTGACGTAATAAAACCTTGATTGCCAAACCAAGCACTATTTGAATAATCTAATCATTATTCGCATAAGTTCTAGACAGTTCATCCGTATAGCGCTTAACTTTAAGTTTATAGACATATCAATTAAGAGCCGTAATATCTTCTCAGATTGGTTTTAATATTAATGAGGCAATAAATTTTCCTCTCGTATCTTCCATACAGTAAAACTTCAGCATAATTTCGGCGACTGTTTACGTCGTAAATCATCGACATTGCGACCATCGTCAACCCTTGTTTTTGATTACAGAAGCTAATTTAGAAAATTTGTTCCATAAGTTAGCTAGCGTAGTTATTTTTTCTCTTCCACATTCGATGTAACGTCATTTCGATGTTGAATGCCGAAGTCTGAAGATCTAGTTGCATTATTTTGTAGCTTAATGTTTTTATTAGTTTTCAAAGTAGGAATGGCTTACTTGAAAAGGAATTGGGTTATTTCCGAGTCCCAGAACTGGTCGCTAAAGTCTTGTTCCTGCGTCGCAAGTCCTCTCGCCAAGTGATCAAAGGAGTTATCAAGTTCTAGGAGCAGCGGCCGGTTGAACCAGTCACTCATGCGGACCGTTCCGACTGTGCGACGGTTCTCCGAAATAAGTCTGTGAATGACACATGGAATAATAGTTTATATTTTCTTATAGGTAAGATACAAAATTCGGTTACTTTTCTAGATAAGGCCTTTTAAGGTCATTAGAGAAAGACAAAATCATGAAATCATAAAAATATTGGTAATGGCAGTATAAAGTTTGGCCTACATAATAAATCTAGATGTGGCCGGAATTGCAATTTCCTATTACAGTAATATTTATAGTCAATAAATGTGTGGCGTGATTGCACTAGAGCCAATTTCGTAAAAAACATTATATTAAATTGATAAAGAGCACAGTGTTGACCCTAATGACGAGTATTGTAATGGTGATGACCATTATTGTTAAAGATTTCCATATTCAGCATCCAAATTTAGAATCGGATCAAGTTAAGATTAAAGGCATCAAAATGATCGAACATTCAACAGCTCGTTACAATGATGATGATAATGATGATGAAAAGTAGGTAGCTTTTACCAAAAATACATAAAGACAAAAGATAACATAAAACAATTTACTTATCTATACGGCCAAATAGATGTAAAGTGCTTTGATAAATTTGACAACAAATTCAATGTTAACAAATAAGTGAGGTATCGAGGTTTACATTTTTGGCTTTAATACATACTTCAAGTAACCCCTGATCAATGTGTGGAAGTGTCTGAAGGCAGCTGTTGCATGTTCATCAAGCACTGAAGGGTCCACGCCGGGATTGTAGTCGTTCACGTAGCCGTCAACACCAGGGCAGATCAGCTTGTTCTTCACCATGTTTTCATAGCCTGGATGGGCATTATAGTAGTTCAAATATGGCCAACAAAGAAATTGAAAGATTAAGATCTTGAAGGCATCTCGAAATGTTACAAAATCACATTTTGGTAGAGTTTTGCACAAATCGTTGAGAACACGCAACGTTCGAAAGGTAACTACGTGACGCTAACGCAGCATACGGCTTAACCATCGTGTTTGCTCACCGTCTACACGGCTCAAACGTTGAAATTTGTTGAGCGCCTAAACTGAATCAAACCCAGATAACATATTATCAAAGTGGTAAGAAGCCAAAAAAGTTAACAAATATTAGGAAATTCTTCTTTACACAAAAATTCGGCCCAAGTTAAGTAGGTGGTTTTCCTTTTTATTTATCTTTGTAGGCACATAGCGCCTTGTATAATGTTCAGTAGATCGTAAGGTTTCCAGCAAATTATTTTGTCAATACAAGTTTCCTTATTTTCGCCTCGGCTTTTAAATACGACTTTGACGTTATGATGCTTGATTGATGAAACCAGTCTTAACGATTAATATCATTTGCAAGGGTGACTTGGTGAGGGTTCAATTAAAAAAAAACTATTACGTATTATAGACCTTCTATGATGTGTTGAGTGATAAGAGGGAAATGATTTAAAGAAATATCGTTCTGTTGGATAATTTTTGACTACTACGAGTGTGAAACGGCTGGTAAAGCTATCTTTACAGAAACACTGATATTTCTCTCTTTTTCAAGGTACTTAAAAATGTGAGAATGTCTATGTCACTATGATACGAAATAATGAGAACAATAATTAGGGACTGATTGAGTAGCTTCACCAAAATAGGTATTATGTTTGTTGGTTTGGAAAATTTTCTTTTTAATCGAATCCTAGGTTTACCAATATTTCGGGCTTTTACAGTAACATTTATAAAGAGTCTTACCTAGAAGAATAGGAAGGTATTCATAATAGTTGATGTGTTGTATCTCGGCGATGTGGATGCGTCTGGCTTCCTGGTAGATAGTCTCGTCGTTCCAGTGAGGGTTGAGATGTCCTAGGTTGTCAGCGATGCGGTTGTGTTCACGCATCAGAATCACTTGGAGGACTGTCAGTTGAGGGTTTTGGTTCACACGGATGTCACCTGTGGGAGAAAAGAAGATTTATTTAATGTCTTGCAAATACAGTTATATGTACGTTTGATTTTTTAAGCTATTCGGACCTATTTGGTGTATAGTATCTAGTATAAGCAAAGGGTGTAGGCAAATTGACAATCTATAAAAAAACCCAAACATTAAGGCATTTCGACAACCGCTAACGCTGATATAATATTGTGTCCAGAGACAGGGGCTCAAAATGTATGGAATTGTCAAGCGCTATTGAAATGACACACGGTCTATCCCATTATTACATTTTGGAACTAGTTGTGCCCACAGTTTCGCTTTCGTCAACTAACCACCCTATCCTACATACCTACCATTTTTTTTTTCTAGTGCTATTCATTCATCCGTGGTGAATCTTATTACTGCCATTCAGATAATGACGTCAAATGCACAACGCCTTTTTTCAAATAAATGAATTGCGTGTGTTGTGATATTTTACTTCTTGAGCTAATACTTCAAGTTACGCACAATTTTTCTGCCTTATTTTCCTTACTGCATATGCAGCTGAACTTAACCTACCCGAAAGAGTTCTAATGTGCGCGCCCCACTGCAAATTTGTATCGATAGTAATCCCTAAGAATACAGTTTCCGATAAAACTTCAAGATTTTTGCAGTCAAGATTTAAATTTAGGTCACGTTGTGGTACATTTGGCAAAGAGAACTTAAGACATTTAGATTTTTTCGCATTCAGTAAAAGATTGTTAGCTACGAACCATTTTGTGAGAATAATAAGACTTCCGTTGACATGTAAGACATCCGTATCTTTCCTATCTATTTTAAAAATTAGCGAAGTATCATCAGCAAATAGAATTATAGCCGATAATTTGGCCATCATAAAAGGCAGATCAATAATGTAAACAAGAAAAAGGAAAGGGCTGAGAATTAAACCTTGGGGCACGCCCATCTTGACTAGAGACCCGTAGGACGTCGCCCCATTAACATTCACTTTTTGCTGTCTGTTTGATAAATATGAAAGCACAAGATCAGCAGCTTGTCCTCGAATTCCGTAGTGGTGACATTTACAGATCAGTGTGTTGTGGTCGACACAGTCGAACGCTTTTGAGAGATCACAGAAAATGCCTTTTATATCCTGGGACTTCTCCCAAGATTCTAAGATGTGGCTGATAAGTTTTACTCCACCGTCCGTTGTCAACCTACCTTTCGTGAAACCAAACTGCTGACTATGCAGAATCCCATTTGAATTGAAATGAGACAACATCTGATCCAGCATGATTTTTTCATAGATTTTACTCAATGCTGGAAGCACGTATATAGGTCTATAATTAGAGGGATCACTCTTACAACCTGAATGGAAATTGGTACTACTTTGCTGTGTTTCATTAAGTCAGGAAACGTGCCGCTGTCCAAACATTGATTGAATATGCCTGTTAGGATAGGAGCAATTGAGTCAATAATATCTTCAAGAACCCTAACGGATATCCCCCATAAGTCTTCAGTATTTTTTATATTGAGAATTTTGAACGCGTTTTTAATTGTATCAATACATATTGGTTTAAATTTAAAGGTTGGTATGTCTTTGGTAAAGTTTTCTTTAAGAAAAGCTTCAGCTAATTTAGATGAAGAGGGAAGAGACTTCGTAACCTCTAACAGAATGTTGGTAAAGAAATTTTATAATGTCTCATCGTCTTCTTGCTTATCAGAAATGGTTTAATTATTTCAAAGACTCATTCTGATCGCGTTGTCTTTCCAGTTTCTCTATTAATTACTTGCCACACAGTTTTTATTTTATTATTAGAAACACCAATTTTGTTAATTATTATTTGAGATTTTGCTTGAGCGCAGACTCTTTTAAATATTTTGGAATAGTTTCTAACATAAGTGTGAAAAACTTTATCAAAGATTTTTTTTTCGATGTTCAAAAACGACATTTCTGTAGATTATATAATTAATATGTATATTGATGATTTTCATATTAATTGATGATGATTGTATTGTTATCGCTGCTAGAATTTTACTTTGTTTAGAGTCCAATTTTTGTAGATTAATGATTTTAGTAACTTAATCAACTGCTTCACTCAACAAACCGAATGCGTGCTAACAGTGTTTTTCCAGCTCAATTTCTCGGAAAGTGTGAAACAATTGGAAAACAGCAAAAACAATTCTCATATATTGCCAACTAGCCTGAAAGTTGTTTATAAGTATGATAAATTCCGTACTTGTACTACAGAACTACATGACCTGTAGTACAAGTACGGACGGATGAACCTACTATATTACCTAACTTTAATTAGAAGAATCTCTACAGTGCTACTCGAGTTACTCGACTCTGTAATTGCCCTCAACGGGGTTGTAAGCAAAGATCAAGTGGATCCCATCAGTATTCAAAAGGCTTATGGCTGTGTAAGCATCTCTAAGAATGATCAGTTTCCTTAGCAGCCTTAAACTCTGTCGATATACTTAAGAGGATTATTGCGAACACTCTCAGCTTAGATAGCCAGTATTTTATGCCTAAGATTGGTTTAGCTTCCCAAAAGATATTTCGAGCCTAGTTTATTCGTAATATCAACAAAAAATGATTTAGGTGATATTAGTGTTATCGCAATACCTACATATTTCGGCATCTTTCTGTGTGATTTTGTAATGAATTTCACAAAAAATTGGTGATTTCAGAAATGTAGATCATGGCGAACCAGACAGACAGGATATAAGCAAGTATAATTATTAGCATATTTCAAGAATTTTTTTGAACTGCCTTGGAATGCTTTAAGGTGTCCCCTTTAGACTATAAAGTCAATATTCTGTAACGCGACTATGATGTACGCTTATATATTACGCTTATTGTACGCTGGTTATTTATTGACATTAACGGAGGGGTTTTTGCTTCACTATCACGGCGAATGATCCGAGTGGAAGCCTTTCAAATGGACTCGGAATATGGGTGTTAGAATATTTATTTATTTATTTAGATATTTATTTATTTAACATAAAATCCACAGCTCTGAAAATACCTTATCACACTTATTATACTACTATTACAAAATAAAGGCTAGGTTAATATAGGCTTAAGTATTTTAATACATACATACATAAACTCTCGCCTTTTTCCCATGGGGGTAGGCAGAAACTACAGAACGCCACCTGCTACGATCCTTACATACTTATTTTGCTTCACATTTAAGTATTTTAATACCATAAAGAATTAAGAAGGAACATCAAATCTCATAAATAACTTACCAGTCAAGTAGCAAGGTTCATTAGGGGTCTGTGCAGACTCGCAAGTAATGGTAACATTGGGGTCTTGTGGGGGCCACTCCCGACCTCCCCTCACATTGGTTAGCAAACGGCCTCCTTGGAAAGCTCTGATGGGGTTGGCCTGACCCTGGCTGCTGCCGTAGACCAGTGACAGATCCATGTAGGCCGTGACTGTTGTAATCTGGTCATAAAAAAGTAATGCATAGTTAATATAAGATTTAAATTGCCAACCCGACTTGAACCAAGAGTCGTGATTAATGCTCGTGCCATCTGTTGTGAGAATGTTCCTTTGTTCTGTTATAGTTGCAGAATTATCGGTTAACATGGTATACCCAGTGAAAAATGTTGTGCAGATTCAGTGATGGTTTCACAAAAAATTGCGTTCTACTGTTAAGAAATGTGAAATACTTAGTGTCCAGGATACCAATTTTGAGGATTTAACAGGGGGAGGGGGGTGTCTACGAAGTAGCCCCTTTTCCTCTTAAACCTAGCAAATGAATAGTTTTCATAATATTTACGTTTTGAGGTTATTTACACACAAACAATGCAATAAACAGTGATTAAAACAGTTTAAAGTTGCGTCTGCATTGTCTGCGGCGCTACGGGAAGTGCAACCCTTTCGACCTTATGTAAGAAAGCATAGGCACCCGTGCGAGCCGAAACTGCGGAGGTGAGCTTGAGGTGAGATGCTCTCCCTTCGCGACTCCATTTTTTATATACACTCTAGGGATAGCAGCCAAAAGACTACGTGAGGTCGGGGTGCCCCGATACGGTTTTGGAACAGATTCGACCTATTTTAACTATGAAGTTTAATAAATAATGTAAATATAAACACAAGAGAAACGAATTGAATGACTCGTCTAAGGTCACTGACCCTCAAAATGGCGGTAAACTTTCTGTTTCATGATCGTACAAATAATATATCTTTGTATTTTTCTAGGAGATTATAGAGAAACAGTAAATAATTATAAAACAACAATAAATAATTTAAAACAACGAAATAAAACTTAAAAAACGAACTTGTAAACGCATAATGATGTTCCATTGCACGGAACTTTAAACACATTTAATTTTTTTAAACTACGCGTTTGCTAGGGATAGGGTTATGGGGAGTGTCATTTGAAAGGGGCAACCAACGCCTATAAAAAACAATTCTTCACAACCCCAAAATCGGGATTGTGGATACTAAGGCCAACCCATTTTCAAGGATTATCCTAAATTCGCAAAGTTGCAAAAGACAGGAAATAGCACTCCAAATTCTGAAAAGACTAATCACAATTCTGTTGCTAAGCAGATAAGTCCCTGATACGATATACGAGTTTAGGCCAAATTCGTTTATGTGTTCTTAAATACCGAAATAAAACTCGTTCACATAGCACGTATTTCCAAACTTCGGAATCCAATTCCCAGGTCAAGTAATGTTCGTCCTAACTTATTTGTAAACTTGCCCAAGCCTATCAAAAAAAAAAAACTTCAAGCGTAGAGTGGACGACTATTCGGAATTGACGGAGCACGGCTATTTGATTCGCTGTCTTTACTTTGAAATCTTATACTGGTATTGGCAAGCTAAAACTAAGATAGTATAAATCTCTGGGGACTTCAGATAGAATTATTGCGATGCTTGCTTCCAGTGACCGATTTGAGATGGTATTTTGTAAGGTCACATAAAAGTTCGTTAGAGCTGTAACCAAAGATATATTTTGTGTAAAGTGGGTAATCTTTACATAAGTTTTATACTTTTTAGTGTACACTGACCTGTCATAAACGACAATGTTTTGGAATATTTAATAGCTAAGCGTAAGCGAGCAAGAGTATTATTAGAGTAAATACATAAATTATTCATCCTAGTCTCCCTCACAGAAAATTATAATTATATACCCTGTCTCGTTTGCTTAACGAATGACACAGAAAATGTCATTCATGATTCCCCTAAGTTTAACATTCCCTATTCACGGAAATTGTAGCCTCCGGAGTGTACTAAATCTTTTTACCTGCTGTTTATTTTACTCTGGTTTTTTAATGCAATCTGCGAAATTCTGAACTGGGTAACATTTTATGACATAATTTAAGACTCTATGAAGATAAATATATATATTTATTGCTTTTATTGTACAATATACAGCCCCGTTTTTTAACCCCCGCCGGAAAAAGAAGGGGTGTTATAAGTTTCACGTGTGTTGCTGTGTATCTGTGTGTCTGTCTGTGGCATCATAGCGCCTAAACGGATTAACCGATTTCAATTTAGTTTTTTTTGTTTGAAAGGTAATTTTGTCGAGAGTGTTCTTAGCTATGTTTGAATAAAACCGTTCAAAAATTATGGGCATTTTACTGTTTGAAAAGGGTTGTTTTCGCAAGATAAATGCGTCGGGGGTTTTTTAATTTGTGAAATTTTACTTGTTAAGTAAAAGAGATGTTCAAAATATGATAAACTAGCTTCTGCCAGCGGCTTCGCCCGCGTGAAAAGTGTTTTACTATCCCAAGGGAACATTATACCGGTATACAAAGTAGCCTATGTGCTATTCCTGCCTTTAATCTGTCTCTGTGCCAAATTTCATCCAAAACAGTTTAGCCGTTCGTCAATCACGCCAGATTGACTTACAAACATACATCAATCCATCCAATCTATCGCATTTTTTTATTGTCTTTGAAATACATAACCTAAAATTGAAATTTACATGGTTGTTATTATTAGATTTACTTTAAATAAAATAAATTTTATATGTAAAGAATTTAGTACTCAGTTCTAAAACGGTTGAATTTTGAGTACTTTCGTGAATATTCTGATACATTTAATAACATTTCACTTATCTTTTTATTCAGTCGCAATTTGTTAGACTAGAAAGTTGCCACTAGAAAAGTTGTGAAAACCTCGCGTAACAAGACTGTATGTTTTGTATATGACAAGAATTTATTGACCAAAACTTATTTTATTTTTGATCAATATAATAATGATATTTTCTTTAGACCCTTAGCTAAAAAAAGGCCAGTCCATTTCGTCCCGGCGGCTTTGTGGGAGGCTAGCCACTTTTGTACGTCAAGAAAATCATATAACACAAAAAGGAAACGAACTTTGAGCTAAATGGGAAAGTCCGTACAAGTAGGTACCTAACAATCGTAGTGTGAAGTTTGAACTAATATTATAAATATTAGTGTGATTACATATAAAGATGAAAGTTTGTGAGTTTGTTACTTCTTTACGCTCAAACGGCTAGATGGATCTGGATGAAATTTGACACTGAGATAGATTTTAGTCTGGAATAGCACATAGGATACTTTATTTTTATTCCAGGAATATGTTTCTTTAGGATAATTTTCGACATTCACGTGGGCGAAGCCACTGGCAGTTGTTATATATAAATGCGTCATTGGCTTGTTATCTACAAATGCGTCAGTGGCTTGTTATCTACAAATGCGTCAGTGGCTTGACTAAATCACTAATTACATTAAAAGATTGGACCTTAAAGAAAGGCATAGGATATTTGTGTATACTGCGAATATGCTGCCTTGGATTACTATCCGTGTTTTACACAGGCGAAGCCGCTGGCTTAATCTGGTAAAAAAATATTCTGGCGATCCAAAAAAGGTAAGCAATATATACAGGAAAATTTTGTAACCACATTGGATGTTTTGGGTGGTTCAGTTTCAAGAATAGAACACATTTCCATTGATTTTTCATTACTTTTTTTATCCGAGTTTATATCAGCAAATTCCTGTATATATTAAGGCTATAATATTGAAGTCATATTAGCTTCCTTTTCAAGGTTGTTAGATATTCATGAAGCATATTTTTCCATATCGGCCCGGTGTTGCTTCCTTTAAAAGCCTAATATTTTGTGTTATTGATTTTTTAATCTGGAATTTTTCAGATGTGTCCGGTTAAGGTCAATTGTCTCGCTCTCCTATACATGAGACTTAAACATACTTGGGGAAACGTGGACATTCTATAAAAAGGTATACCCCTAGGCTGCTTGTTCAGGGAGTTCAGACGTGATTTCTTGTTATGTTTTTCCTTACCGGTTCAGCAGGTGCATTGGGAGCCGTGCATCCTCTATCCCTGGTTGTACCAGTCCTCACAAAGTTCATGCACTGAGTTCCTTGAGGACCGTGGACGGGGTCGTTCGGGGGAATCAGCAGGGGTGCACACGCTGGGTTCGAAGTCACATCAGGAGCCAGTTGGCCATTATCATCGCAGCAAGTCACCAGTTCCTTATCTACACAAAAGAATTAAATGATTAATTGAATGATGAAGATGGTATAAGAAGCTCTAGAAATTGTATCAGCGATAACGATTGTTGTCAAAAATTCCTGAATATAACCGACTCTACCCGCGTGAAAAAAAATCAATTTCGTCCGTCAGTTAGATTACCTAAAATATAGGACATGTATTGATCTTTTACCACGTAGAGAAAAAATAAAGACAATAAAGTGCGTTGAAATATCGTGTGACGTCACGTCGTGCTACACTTTATACTGACAAAGTGACGTCACTTGCCTCCACTTTTGAACTTTGAAGCGCTTTATGTTTGTAAATTTGTATTTATTTGATAAAGTAAAAAATACATGTCCAATATTATTTGATAATCTCACTGACAGACTAAATATAATTATCATTTTTCCATCCAGGTAACAGCCCTATTAGTACTTGATATCTTCATAAATTTGAGAGGTCCGATTTAAAAAATAAATATGTTACTGGAAAGAATATACCTCAAAGTTGGTCCCATTTAAATTTGAAAAATAATCCACTTTAGGGTCTTAAAGGTAGAAAAAAAGTATTGATAATTTGCCCACATAATTTTTAACTGTGGACCTATTCTGTTGAAAAAGAATAGGCAAACAGAAAAGCGAAAAAAAAAATACAGTTTTATTTTTATTTTTTTGTTTTTCCGTTCGATAATTCGTCGGTATTTTTTTTTGTTAAAAAAAATTATAATATTAGCAGGATAGTAGGATTGATATGCGATACTGAAATGTGTCGTGTTCAATCTATCCATTTTAAATATCAACAATCGTTATCACTGATTAAATGCCCTTTTAACTACAGAGAGCCGTAGGTATGGAAACAGCTACAGCCTGAGTCGGTCTGAACGATTTTTAAGGTTTTTCTACAACAGTGCTCTTCGTATAAGGCACGTTTGGTGTTACTATACAAAATGATGTGGTGTTGAGTTTACAATTTAAACACAGTGAAATACGACTCTAAAATTAAAAATAGATATATCGATCTAGATAAATGCAGTTTTTTTTTTTATATATCACTTTTTTGTCAAGCGAATCTGACAGTTTTAGATATTTTTTGATGCTCATATTTTTTTTGAGAACGAAGATAAGCTTTACAAACATACTTGTTATATTTTTTAGCATCACACATTTGTCTAAACAAAATAAACCGCGAGGTAATTGCCTGAAATATTTTTGTGAAACAATTATCCTTTCCGTATATTGCTGACCTACCATTTTATATTATATAATTTATTAAGACTTGTCCATCGTTGTCAATATCGTCTATTTGAGCAGTCGATCGAAAAAAGACATATAACAAAAGGAAGACAGAAAATTGCCTCTTAAAATCAGTAATATTTTCAAATATTTTCATTGATATGCGAACAGCTTTGTTTTTTTGTTTGACTGTCTAGAGTATTCGTTACAATATTTCTTTTGCGATGCGATTTCTTTATTTATCAATGTTCATTTTATCACTTTTTGTAGGCATTTTAAAAGTATATAATAATATTTGTTAACCTATTTCAGTAAACAGATTCATGAATTTAAATCAAACGTCTTGTTTAATAATCATTTAACATGTTTGACTCGTACAAGTCTAAAGCATTTGGGTGCTACATAAACCCAGACTTTTATATAAGCCAATTTTGGGTTATCTTTATTCTAAAAATCATGCGAAAGTGGTAGATTCATACGCAGAAATATGTACGTACATAAATGAAATAGTGTGACATAGAACGTTAGAGACTGATGAAACACAAAATGATTATTTTTAGTATCACATATACACACATACACACACACATTAAACTTACTCTCTGCTTCTGTAGAATAGGCTGTAGAAAAATAATTAAAATTCATTAGTTATGAAACAGGACGAAGCCATTTTTCTCTCTTTCTTTGGTTTACTTTCTTTCAAACTTCCAAAGAATGTACCCCCAGATCCTAAAAATATTATTTTTGGCACGTTCTATTGGAAGGCCACAATGAAATCTTCCAATCAAGTAAAACCAGTTTAAACTGACCAACTAAATGACGATTCAAAGAATCATTGCAGATACTTCATTTTTTGTAACACTTTACCAATGTCACAAAGATTCACGTAAGAAACATTGTTTGGACAGAATCCGATAATCCTAGCGTAAATCTGTACCTACCCAATGTGTACGTCCTTAATGTATAGTGCGCAAAACAGCTTAGTATGAGGGAGATAGTACTTAGACAACTATTTTTTTGACATAAATACATATTGTTTGATACTCTTTGTGACACGTAATTCTAGTGCTGATAGTGAAGTTATTGAGATGCTCATTTATATTTACTTGTGAAATGAAAATTAGCTCATCAAATATCTAAACATCTTTCAGTTAATTTTCAGCCCTTTAAGAACGCCTTGACCCGTTAAGAAAATATACTTAATATATTTTTCAGTAAATAGTCTAGCTTGAAAATTTTTGCACAAGTTATGTTACGTTTTAAAGACTACAATACTATAGTTTTGCACGAACATTTTTTTATTGCCAATACACCAAATTCTTTTGCCAAGTGTACCTACAATAAGGTAACAAACTAACAAAAAAACTTTTTCATCCGACAACTTCTAAGAAATTATGTAAGAACTTACGGGATTGTACTACGCCGGCTGTGAGTGACATGTCGTGGGTTACAATTTGTCCCCACTGTTGTGTGTTGAGGTTCCAAACGGGATCGATCAGTTGGCGGTCGGGGAAAAGCCGGAGACTGATGTCTCTGGGGTTTGGGAGTGGGCGGCCGGAGGATGATAGTGGCATGGCACTTACACCTGAAAAATTATAAAATATGTTATCTCTTGAGATAAATAATTTATCCAATATAACTAACCTACACATTAAAAGGCATATTGTAGATAACCACTGAAAATTATTAATACCTTGATTTTATATTCTCGTATATTGATCACCAATCGTAACTATTTAACGGTTTTAGTTGTTCTTATAATATCTACACAGAAATTTACATAGCATATTTCAATATTTTTTTCAAACATTCCTTCCAAGTAATGAAACAAAACTTCCATAAAAGCAGAGATAAAACCAAAAAAAAACATTTTCCACAAAATTAAGAATCAAGCTCTAAACATATATTCTCTAAAAGCTTCTTAAATGTGTAGATATCTTGCTCACATAATCTATCACGCTCCATTCGCTACCTTATGGGAATATTTCAATTCCATAAATCCCTACATCCTTTCACCCTGTTCACATCCTGCACCGTTAACAAATTCCCTATATATATCGCATTATATATACGCGATAAATTAATTGCTGAGCGTCAAAATCATTCATCAAAACGTCGCCAACTAAGGAAAATGGCGGCAATCCCCTTCGACTGAAAGTAAATGATAAATAAGAAATTATCTTATTGGAAATGGAGCCAGCGAAAATGATTGATTGTGAAAGGAAGGGACTTACAATACCTACTCAGATAAATACGAGATATAATCATATTATAAGAACTGCAGTCAGTATTTTGGTAGATTTTTTTCTAATTCTTATATTAATTGACAAGGGTTTGACAACAATCAGACCGATCAGCTATGAAGAAAAAATGGAAAATAAAAAAGTAAAATGGAACTCGCTGGCCTAGAAATCATTCTTTAATTAAAGACCACATGAAGTTTCATTTTCTCAGATTAATTCAAGCAAAACAAAGCTGTAACAAAAACTCTCTAAATTATACATATTACGCACGCTACGCGCGGTAGTAAGCAGGCTTCGCGCGTAGGTTGTGTATGTAGATACGAACCGTCTCAAATACGAAGCATTCCTACTACGCGCGTATTACCTACGCTCGTGTAATTTTGAATGCGTTTCCTTACTACCTATATCCTTGGTATTTCTTCTAAAGGTTGGTATTATTCTTACGTGATTAGTCTATTTAGCCTAACCTTCCAGATGCATTATGATGATAAACTTGAGTATAACAAAGCTAAAAATAATATAAAACTTCTGTACCAGCTTGTTGCTTTGAACCCTTGAGTGCCGAAAGTATCGCTCCACGTGAGACACAATGGCTTTATTATTGTTTCGGTAATTACGGCATTCAATCGGTTAATAAACAGAGTTTCAATTTACCTACATTTTTTTTTTTCAGTGACTTAAATTACTTTTCTCGTTATTACCTATATGTTTTTGCTTCATAATCTAATCATAGTTTTTTTTACATAATAACAATACTTTTATGGTAAACAAATTTAACATTTATGAGATATACGATTTTGCCAATAATCCAAGCCTCTAGGCTAGTAATCGGAGCTGAAACAGACGGGACAAAGCAATAAAACGATTTAAAAGAGAATGTTTATCCCGAATGCAAATAAAATGTTCTATATTAAATTTATTCAGAAAATAGAAAGAGAAAAAGAAATCCAATAAAAGATGTCTTCAAAGATCACTAAACATTTGAGAGTTCGAGACTAAATTCCTCTTTATATCGCTCCTGGACTCAATTTGTCTATTAACTGGGCAAAAATCAATAATGCAGCTCCGTTAGTGACGAGTGAAATAGCATGCAAATGCCTGAAACGTGGGCATTTTAGACATTTGCATAAGCCGAGCACCGACCCGGGGCGCGTTTTCATGTATTCGTAAATCATTTGTTACGTTGAGCCAACGCAGAATTTACATTCTTTAAGCAACTCTATTTTCTTGTCACATTGTTTATTTGTTTATAATAAATATGATCGTACAACAATTAAACACTGCCAGTCCTTGGTGATATTAAAAGGTATCCAATTTACCCTGTACTTTGTTGTTTAAATTTGGATAATATTTTTGTGTTCACCAAAAATCTAAAGGTACATCTATGTATGCATTTCTAAAATATTAATCTTAAACCCGTTTAATTGTTTTACTATAATTAAACTACTCGGCCAACAAAATATGTTGCATCAAACAAATTCCAAATTAACACCAAGATATATCACTTTTTTATTGTAGTGCGCTGCAAATATTCTATTGTAACAATAACTTTTTTATTCTTCCCCGAAAAATACTGATCGTGCACCAAATATTAGTTGATCTACGAATAAATTATGGTCAAAGAATCAGTCCAAGAGCGAGCGAAGCGAGCTCGGGAACTTAGGGCACCCCGACACGGACAGGTTAGATTCGAACGAAATGACGGGTGCTGAAGTGAGCGAGCAAAGCGAGCGAACTCAGCTCCCGTCATCTCGTTCGTGTTAGGTTACTTTTGACCCTGCAGACAGAAATAGGAGCCCCGCGCAGCGGGGCTACGTCGACTTACTCGAAAACTAAAACTAAGCTAAACTAAAAAACTAAACTTAACTAAAAAAATAAATGCTTGTTTTTAAAATTAGGTGTATTACTATTTTTACAAATTAGCAACAGTTGTTAAATAGATGCTCGTTATGACATATTTTAATGAACATATTTTGGTGCACATTCAGTATATTTGGTGGAACACAGGCAAAATTAGGTAAATGAAATGGGAATAAATTGAAGTACTTTTAAATACCATCCTTTAAATTTTAGTATACAAAAAAAAACTTTCTAACAATGCCTCAGTCATGTTGCCTCTTCACCACCCTTGGTTGACTGGTAGAAAAAGTCTAAATCATTAACTCCATTTTTGTAATTTTTATGTAGCACTAACGTTTACTAAATACTACTATATCTATTCTGACACTGAAATAAACCAAAACTAGTAAGGTACTTACCATCAGCATAATTATAACGCGCAAGCCGTCCGTATGGTGTCTGGGGCGTACCCCAAGATGGTCTCTGGAGGTTGTTGCAAGACCCATCAATAGCCCTGTACCGGGACTTGGCACAGAATGGGGGTGACAGACCACATGTCTGTGTTGCTGGGTCCCGCGCAGATCCTAATGGAGGTGGTGGGTTGCTGAAACTATAGCAAGGGCGAAGAGTTTTAGAAATGGGCTTTAGTGGTTGACGTAGTGGCATGCAGATTAGGTTTGTAGATATATAGTCATTTGCATGCATATGTGTTAGTGTATAGAATAGCATCATTTACAAATAGTAGAAGAATATTATATACGTAGGTACAGTCCTAATTTTATGCTTCAGTAAACAATGGGGAGAAAACATGTTTACTGGTGTGTGCATAAGAAAATTTTATATACACAGAAAACATGCCTGAAAATCACAACAAACTCTTTAAATCAAAATAAATTTATACACAAGAGTGAGATACCAATCCTAAGTAGGAAGAATTCAATTACACGTACACATATCTCCACGTTCATCATGCATTTAACTCCAAGAAAAAGTTTACTGTTTTTGCCTTTGCTCTTTCAGGAAAATGTACCGCAACCTTAGCTTGTGCCCAGTTATATCTAGTGACAGTGGTAAAACCAATTTACACGGTATCAAGTTTGTTCATTTACGACACTAAAATCGCTGAAGAGATTTTTTTTAGAAAAGTTGGTGCTTTGAAAATACACACTTACTTGCTGGTGACATCAATAGATTTAGAGCGTGAGTAATATTTACTAGTTATCTTTGTAGTCAATTTTGTATTCATGTTTAATAAAATGCTTATTTATATCCTATCCTTTTCTACGAATCCATTTTAAAAGCTAAAATCTGTTTGTTAATCAATTAGCATAACGGATTTGGATGAAATATGTAACACGGGTAGACCATGGCCTCAATAAGGGCATTTGATATTTTTATCCAGAAATGGCGAGTAAAACCACTTGCTAAAACTAGTCCAAAAAACTATACAAATTCTTGAAGCGTGTTTTAATGATGTGGAACCACATGCAAACTTTACATTATAAATCTTTCTTTCAGAATATCTCTTAACATAATAAAAAACTTTGCATAGGTACGCCATATTATAAGCGTATGCAAAGTTTTTTTTATTTTGTTCACCCGATTTGAAATTGCACTTCGATATTTTCTTTATCCTTTTGTTTCTTTTATTAGGTTTTTATTAATAGATAGCGAATACTGGCTTCTTTCATGATGTAATTTTATTAAGCACAACTCAATAATTATAAAAAATAACGTGTGCCCTATTCAACATTTTCCATTCATATTAAAACCATTCACATTCAAATTCGTTCACAATTTGTCGCTCTAGCTCTTACCGCCATCATTCAGACTATTAATATGACTAGGTTCGTGGTACTAAACGAGCTCAATAAAGGACTCATACGACATTAAAAAAAAACTTTAACTTTTCCGACGACGAATATTAAATAACACACGTAGTTACATAACATGATGTGAGAACCGTATCATGAAGTGATATTTCTCTTTATTTGGGACTTAGTTGGGAAGGTATTCACACCCCCGATTAAAAGTATTTATACGAAGTATTAAATATTTATGATATGAAAATAGTGTGTAGGTAGAATGGGCTGTTACAGAGGGCGATGTATATTTTTTTTTCTCATAGGCAATCATTTTCCCGGTGAGTGAATTTTTAGGTCTAGCAATATTACTAAATCACTTCACTATTTATTATATATCAGAGTGATATTAATGCGTGGTTAAAACTTATAACATATTTCAGCATTTTATTAAGTAGTATTAGTAGTATAGATATTAAGTATTTTGCATGAATTTAAGATAGGTAAATCGAACTATTCTAATTTACGTTTTACGTGAATGTATGTTTGTCATTTGGTCCTTTTTTCAGACATCTACGGAGCATAGGCGTACTTTATAGGCAGGATATATTTGTTATCTTAAAATGATGTATCTTCTTTAGTATTCAGCAAGCTTGTTCTTACTATATTAGTCTCGTTAATAGTAAATTTTAATTTCGTTAACAAAGATTATACTAATTTAACTTAATACTACGGTTAATTAATCGTTATTAAGTTGTTAATAGTGTTAGTCAAAAACATAAAGAACAAGTAACCTTATCGTCGATCCATAGTGGTCTGCGTCAATCGTCGGGCTGTAGACAGAATCAGTGCATTTTACAACAGGTACATGCAACACAAAGAACGAATTAGCATCCAGTGCATATACAGTGCCAAAAGAGAATTGTACAGAAGTGGCCTGTCCGAAATAGCATGGTGAAAATTATTCACAGTTACTCTACCATATTCGGTGCGGACAGTAAATATGATACTAGGAATATACAAAGCATGAAATACGTACAGTCACAGATTGAAAACGTAAAGCAGCTTTAGGTAAATTTTACATAGCTTGACACGGTCACTATTCGAACAGCCTATAGAGTTTTCCCAACTATGTCGCTTCAAGTTCTGAATTTCAGTATTTGATTAGGAGCGACAGCCTGTTTAACACGGATCCTCTTGACAAGACTGGTGTCAAGCTTTTTAATACCCGTAACGACTGGCAAAGATCTACAAGAGATATCCGGAACCATCGGCTTAACGAAGGAGACTCGGTATATAATGGTTAGTCACACATTCACAGACCGACATCAGCAAGCAATGCTCATCATCATCATCAGCCTATAGTAGTCCACTGCTGGACATAGGCCTCTCCACTTGCACTCCATTTGGTTCGATTTTCGGCAACTGTCGGCGAAGATCGTTGCTCCATCTAGCCTGAGAGCGTCCTACTTTACGTTTACCAGTTCACGGTCACCATCCAGAAACACGATTAACCCAGCGGTCATCAATTCTACGACTTATATGGCCTACCTATTGTCACTCCAGCTTACTTATTCTGTGAGCTATGATGGCAACTTTGATTTTCTGCCGGAAACGCAATGCTCATTGATCTTATTATGCTAATCGTCTAAGAACAACCCGTACGGCTGTTATCACTTAGCGACAAGCTACACCTACAACAGCTACACACTATTGTGAATAAAATGACATTTCGAAATAGTGACAGTGCGATATGTTGAAAAGGAATATATTTTGAAACTAATTAACATTTTTGTTCTGCAAGTGTACGTAATGTAGTCTATTATTTAAAATATCTCGCTAGTTATTGTTTAACTTGAAAATATAACAAGTTAAGTGACAATGCAGCATCCCGCATTACATTATGAAATGAAAATCATAAACTCATACTCCGTATTCCCGTAGCACACATTAAGAACAGTGAATTTAAATTAAACCTGGGTACTATACAAGATAATAATTTAATTTAACACATATCAACATTAATTTGTGTTCCAAAAGCAACATTCAAATCGTTTAGGTTTTCACAGTGAAATACTAGCAAGTGCTATTAAGTTAGTTACAATATCGAAATAACTTTAATACCTTCACATTCTAATATACCTACCTACATTATGTTAGCTATAACAAAACTAACGTTTTCATAAATGACGTTGATCTTTGAAAACCTTGGTAACTTTTTAGCTTTCTCACCCAAATCCAGTGACAGGTAATCTAGCAGGTTGTGGCCCAAAGGCTGCAACTCTTGCAAACGAAGCTCCAGGCCCGGAGAGATGCAAACTTGGGTCCCCCAGGAAGATATGCGCTGGGTTCGTACGGTAGTTGAGGTGAATGGCCTCTATGGCACAAAACAATGCCAGCGCCACGTAAATTGTCGTTGTAGCCATTGTATCTGCAAAGAAAGAGAATTGCGTAAGCACTTTTATTTTATAACTGCCTGGTACATGGTGCACCTTTGGTTATTGTGCCGGAACCATAAGAAATGATGGGAAATCTGCTTAGAATATCGCTACATGCAATCACGGTGGATCTTTCACACCAATTTGGTACCTAAATTGGCTCAGACATATTAACACAATAGACAATTGTAGTTTATAGATAACATAGTTCACTGCAAATTGACGGCAAGATTTTACGACTTTGTTTATTTTTTTACAAAACAAATTTTTATTGGCTTAAAAGTAATGATCATTATCAAGCTTAACATCCAATTCCATTAACATAATACTAATCTGTTACGAGTTTCCGGAAGAGAATCCTATTTTTAACCCCCGCCGGAAAAAGAAGGGGTGTTATAAGTTTCACGTGTGTTGCTGTGTATCTGTGTATCTGTGTGTCTGTCTGTGGCATCATAGCGCCTAAACGGATGAACCGATTTCGATTTTTTTTGTTTTGTTTGAAAGTTAATTTTGTCGAGAGTGTTCTTAGCTATGTTTGAATAAAATTGGTTCAGCCGTTCAAAAGTTATGGGCATTTTACTGTTTGAATCGGGGTGTTTTCGCAAGATAAATGCGTCGGGGGTTTTTTAAATTGTGAAATTTTACTTGTTGTATCCCTTCATTATGGTTTAAATTAAATTCTGCCATTACAGTTCCAAATGGAGTTCGACTAAATGAGACGGACACAAAGAAGCATTTAGATGCTAAGGGCCCTCACGACCATCGAGGACCTAAGGAATATTATAATATACCAAGGTTAACAATAATTTCCATACTGGGTACTAATTTTGAATATTGATGTAGTCCTTGCGTCCACGAGGTCAATTATTGCGCATTAGCTCTTATAATTATAAGGATGAGCCTTAGATTTGAGGAATGATAATTTAACAGCTGGGTACCAACTTAGAATAATGTTGTAGCCCCAGTGGGTCCACGAGGTGAATTAGTGCCCAATTTCATATACAATAAGAAGGTCTAAACCCTAGCTGCGGGCAAATGGTAATTTTATTTTATTACCACAACGCAACCGAGGTGTATGCGTTAAGGATGAGGCGATGTTTGTTTGTGTGTGAAAACGGTTTGACCGATGTAGATATGGTTTTGTTATAAAGGGGTTGGGATTCATCAGTGAAAGGCAAAAATATATCATCTATATTAAACCGACTTAAAAAAGGAGGAGACTCTCAATTCGACTGTATGTTTTCTTTTGATAGAGTGTATTTTTGGGTTTATTTTCCTGGTACAAAGTTTGTGAAGTGCGGCGGACGGCTCACAATGTTAACTGGATGTATGGTGCTAGACTTTAACATCTTATTTTTGTTTCGTATGTCGGAATGAAATAACGGAACCCTTATAATGGTAAGTCCTGTGTCTGTCTGCCCGTCAGTCAGTCAGAGCCGATTTGTTTCTGCTGCTTGATGGATTCTGGTAAGTTTTTGATCTTGGCAATATTGTTGCAATATACCGTATCTGAAATATAAGTAGCTCATATTTGCGATTATAAATCATGTTGCTATGGTATGTTTGTCAGGCACTCGTGCTTTAACCAAGTAATTAAAACAAAAAGAAGATTACAGATGTACACAACTTTATTATGATTATTTTATAAAATTGCTAATAAATTACTTTTGTGCCGGTTATTATAAATAATAATTGCATAGCTTTTACAAAGCAGACTACGTAATTTGGTACCTATCACTAGAGACAGCTAAATATAACGACGCGACATTGTGTATCCTACTTACCAAAATATTAATTTATGTTGTGTATTATATCTAGTTACATAATTTAGAGGACAATATATTACATAACTGTATTCAAGTAATATTTGTTTACCTACTATGTGGTTTTCATATTAACCCAGTCTTGTAATTCACTATGAAATTAGAGTAGTAGAGCAATTTATTTGATGTAAATATTTTGAAAATCCATAATGATATATTAATCGACATCTAGGTACTAAAGTATGTAAACCGTCTCGTTCTTCAGTTAAAACCAAAAAGTTTTTTTACGACTGAACTGTCAAAAATACCTCTAATTTCCCTATATTTTATTTGTTAATCGATTACAAGATTTGGCTTTCTGATCCTTGGACCAATTAGCGGTTCAGCAGCTTCAATATACCAAAACTTTCCGCCAAATAACAAAAAAATAAATGTTATTGAGCTGACTTGTACCAAAAAGTATAATTACGTAACTTGAAAACATGTTTTTTTTGTTTATGGAGATATTTTGATAATTTTGATTTCAAAGAAAAGTATCGGCGTAGAACAATTAAATCATATAAATCGGTCCACGCGTTTAGAAGACATTACTGAATATAATTTCATGCCAAGTGAAAGCGTCAAGGACGCCTCTTACCGCAATACGTTTGTTTTGCACTGCCTATACAATTTTTTCATGTGTTATCGACTTTTATTTTTTTATTATTTGGCAAAAACATTAAACCTTTCATATAAAGTTGTCAAAAAGGATGAACCGATTACCTTCATAAAACTGAGTTCATTTCAATATTCTGAGCTAAAATATTCAGTGAACCCGGAAAATACGGCATTTTCCAAGTAATTTCGCCTATGAACTTCTATTCGTTAACGTAAGTCAGTGCCACCGCTTACTACTAGGTAGTTTAATTATGTTAGATAAACACATAAAAGTTCTCATACCATTGTTTTACTTTTGATATCATCAATTCGCCCTGATTTTGTCATCACGATTTTGTAAAACACCTTATTTCTATAACGTAACATCGTAACGCCAGTGACCTGTGTTCCACGAGAGTTTTTCATAGTTTTATCTAAACCCCGGATTTTTCGCGCAGCCGCAGGGCACACTATGTATGTAACTGTTTCAAAATTAAGTTCCCTTTTACGTGTACCTACATTGTGTGTATCGGTATGGGCCATGTAAACTAGTTTTCTTTCTTTCTTTCTTTCATTCCTTCTTTCTTTCATTCATTCATCATTTCTTCCTTTCTTTCTATTTTTTTTTATTAGTTTATCCTTGCACTGGAACGCCTTGCAGCAATTACACCAATGGAGCACAATCATATAATAAACTCACTATAAGTCCAGGTTTCCTCACGATGTTGTTTGCTTCACCGTCGACCACATCATCGCTTACCATCAGGTGAGATAGTGGTCAAGCGCGAGCCTATAATTTAAAAAAAAAAAAAAAAAAATGTTTTTCCTTCTCCGTTGTCAGAGATGTCCAAGATAAACTTAGAAAGTACATTATGATTTGAAAAAGTCACATTGGTACTTGCCCGGATTCGAGCCCACGACCTCAAGCACGAGAGGCGAGGTCTTAGCCACTGGGCCATCACATGACATCTTTCTTTCTTTCATTTTATGCCGGGCACATACAGATTCCGGACTGCTACTGAGAAATTTCACCTGGTAAAATACAAAATCAGTTTACCCGACTCGGGCATGGAACCTAGGACCTCATGCTCCGCTACTGCTAAACTACTGTACTTGCGATCATAAGACCAAACAAACAAGTCTTTATTTCCTCCGATGAAAGTAAAACCTTTTGTGTTGATTATTTATTTCCTTTCATAAAACTCAAAGGCGAGTTCATTATACAGATTAACTGAATGTTAATGACTTTTTCGTTTAGCCTCAATTAATATGAACATAAAAATGACTGGTACTAAACACGCGAGGCAATAAAGTATACATTCATAGGAATTTAGATAATTATCAATACTGCCCATTGGCTAATAGGAATGTTTCCTGAGTAGAAAAATGTTAATTCTGTTTAGTACGTCAGTGAGATTATCAAATAATATTTAACACGTATTTTTTTGCTTTACCAAATCAATAATAAATTACACAGTTAAAGCGCATCAAAGTTCAGGAGTTGGGGCTTGTGACGTCACTGAGGCAGTATAAAGTGTACTATCGGCATGTGTCACAATTTCAACGCATTAAATCGTCGTCACTTTATGTTTACGTGTCAAAAGAAAAATGCGTGTCCAATATTTTTATTAATCTACCTGACAGACAAAAACAAATTTTCAGTAAACATCCCTATTGGTTGGATACAACTTCCAAATATGAAGCTGTACTATGACCATAGAAATAATATCTATGACTATGACGGTCAAACAATGATATTCAAATAAATTTATTCATTTATTTATTCCAATTTATTTGAATATCATTGCGGTCAAAGGAATCATTATTCCAGTGTGACAGAGAGACGGTGGTGCATAAGAAGAATAGCTCTATCTCTCTCTATTTCACAAGGCTCTCGTTAATTATCAGACAGAAATTGTTCAATAGCCTTTTTTGGCTCTCGTTAATTGTAAGACAGAATTTGTTCAGTAGCCATTTTTGGCTCTCGTTAATTATCAGACAGAAATTTTTCAGTAGCCATTTTTGGCTCTCGTTAATTATCAGACAGAAATTTTTCAGCAGCCATTTTTGGCTCTCGGTAATTATCAGACAGAATTGTTTTCAGTAGCCTTTTTTTATATGTGTTCAGCCAATTTTAATTTTTACAAACTATAACAACTATTATCCCAGCCTACCCCTTTCAAAAACATCGCGTGACGAAAATAAGTAGGTGTTAATTACACGCCACGCTTGCAATAAAATATTTCACGGTACATAGACATTCTCGTTAAGTCACATGAGGTAAATACTCGCTGCGAATGCAGTCGCCACCGCGTGTAAAATTCAATATTATTATCACCGCGAGTTTTGCCACAATGGTAGTGTTCGGGCGATTCGATTGACTGTCCCGTTACTCCGTATGACGGGACCCTCTCTCTCTCTGATTTGTTTGTCTTTCTCGGAGATAGACAAACAAATCAAATACCTGGACTCAGCTCGACGAAGATTGTCGACATGTGGGATGGAGTAAGCGATCAATGTACCGCTACCGATAGTCGTGTCAGCCAATTGCTTAATAGCCACGAGCCGTGACCAAACCCTTAGGAGGCTCTCGTTAGGCAGCTGGATCAAGGGGTTGATTCGGAAAGCAGTACTTCTGGACACGGCTAGTATTGTTAGTTGTTTCCTCTCTTTGGAGCTCTGGCCACCAGCGCCGATAGCTAGAATCCTGTTCCCGATATAATTTGCTGCGAATTCACATCGTGCCACCAACCGCTCCCAACTAGACATTACCACGAGAAACCCCGATATCGTGTCAAATACGTGAACCGCAGTCGCTACATATCTATATGATAGACACTATTCTACTATCAAACCTTAGAATAATGCGTTATTATTTTAAGTATCGAACTATCTATTCGCAACGAATAGATTGCTGCGAGCAAAATCACTACCTCTGATTAAGGCATAATAAAGTACGCTGATAGTTGATAGTCCATAAATTACTTGCACTCTGATTATGTAATAAGTGTGTATGGCTAACACTATACATATTTGTAATAGCTTTGTATTGTAATATTTGATTGATGTTTGATTATCATGCTTTGGTTATGGTATGTTTTGATTTTTTCGTCATTTATAATAATGGCACCTATAATACCGTAGTAATAATACTAACAATAGTGCTAATAATTTATGTATGCCATCTTTTGTACCGCATTTAAAGAATGTATTTGTTAATTTTTTGGCCCTGCTTCAATCCCTCAAGCGATTGTTTTAATATTCAATAGATACGAAATAGTTAAGTATTATGATACCCCTATAAATACCTATTTGTATCCCTATAACGTGGGCGTGCTGTTGCTAACAGGCCAAGGAAAAACTGCCTAGGTACTCAATAAATTATAACAACATTTTCAGAGGCGGATACAGTCCATCAAAGTTAAAAAATAAATATTTCCTTGAACCCATTGATATTGAGGATATGAAACAAGGAATATTTAAAGTTTCACCACCCACAACCTTCCTTTATGAAGCACTAAAATTGGATAAAATGACTGCACTTGCCATCAATTTCATAATGAAATACCAAAGTAATAACATTAATTTAAATAGGCCTGGTTTAGAATATTCAGTGATTTATTTATATTTGAATCTTTGGTAAGCGTATTGAAAAAAAAAACCAATACCCTATAATAATCCCTTAACGGACTCATGATAGTTAAAGAAGAGGCTAGCCTACATTATGATAAGAAAATAAGTTATCTAAAATAAGGTAAAGTTAATGTCATACTTACGTTTACATGTTATTCGTATGCTTTGACAAATCATTAAACCAATTAATCACAAGTACTAAATTGTAAATATTGACGTTATACATGAATGAAGTAACAATTTAATATCAATTAAATATAAATACTTCTTCACTCACTTCAATTCAACAACATTTGAAATACGCCAAATAAAGGTAACACAACTAAAAACTAAAATGGTATCGGTCGAAAAAGAATTTCATGCAAGAGTTCTTTTTTTTAAATCGGTGTTGATTGCAAACTTTTTCGTTCACACTTTTTTTCAACAAACCAGCCAGTTATTATCAAACCAGTTATGTACACGAACAAAAATTAGTTATCAATGCAAATGTATGCCTTAATGCAACAGTAGGTATGGATAGCGATTGAACGAAGTATAATTGATAGTTAGCTAGTTAATGCTTTGATTTAGAGCGTGTTAACGTATTATAATTAATGGCTACCTGTCCAAACATAAACACAAGTTTAAATAACGGCATATTAGAGAAGTAATTGTGCAGTTATCCTATATCGTAAGCAAGTAAGTTTTAATGATTTTTGAAATGATTACGATTTATTTGTACTATAATTTTTTGCAATACTTTATCAATATATGCCTTCGATTTAGAATACACCATACTTTATCAATATATGCCTTCGATGAAGAAATTCTTCATCGAAGATATATGCACTGTTTTAAACATCAAAGTTTTTCATACAGACAGTCCCTCGCTCGAAACTGAGAAAAAGAAGTGGCGTAATAAACTCCCTACCCCCCAGCATCAAATTATAATTGTAATATTATATAATATTTTACTGTAAAAGCCCGAACTACAGTAAATCCCAGGATTTTCCCGTAAAACCTAAACGTAACCTATTTACCAAGTCATACTGGTAAAAGCCCGAAATGATCTATGGTAATTGCATATTGCAGGCTTTTACCAAAAACCACACTGTAAATCATAGGATTTACGTTAGAGGCTCGTAAATATTGAACAATTGTATTGTCGATGACACACTTTATTACGAAATTATGAGAAAAATTTATATAAGGACTACCTGATTAGCTTCACCAAAGTTGGTATTATGTTTGTTAGAAGATTAATTTTTACAATTAAGTCGACTATTCGTATGATTATAGTGTGTCATAGACATTAAAATATTTCTAAATTCAAATGTCTCTGATGAAAGAAAAACCTAACATTTACCGTGTGTAAAAAAAGCCCGAAATCAGCGGTTATCATAGATCATTTCGGGTTTTACCAGTTCGACTTGGTAAATTCTAGAATTTATCGCGAAATCCTAGAATTTACCTTAATTCGGGCTTTTACAGTCACATAATATACACCCATTATAGTAGGTACAATATCACTTTCAACAACAACATAATTGAAAACATTATTATGTTTTGATTGCTGATCATCTGACCACATAGTGTAGTATTCTGCTTTACAGATCCACATCTTTTAGTATATTTACGTTTTATTACACTATGCGAACCACACTTTTTTATCTTTTGATATTGTATCAACTCATGTGACTAATTTTTATGTATTATTTGATACTGTTTGCACCTGAAAAGCATATTTTTAGTTATCCCCGATTGTTTTAATATCCACAACTTAATTTATATTGCTAATTTGTAAAATCTCGGCATATTTTATACTCTGACATTTTCATCTGACTTGACATCTGTCTGTCTAATTTATTTTCTTAAGCCATTGACTTAACATACCATGGTATGATCGAATGATATGAAGATCTATTCCATGGAATAGATCTTCTTAAAGCTCGTCGTACATTATAATTTTCAAAATGAGTAGAGCGGTGGACTACCCCCTCTGTAAAACCGATTTTTATTCGTTCTGGTCTTGATTTCTTAATTGAGATTTGAATTTGAAATTTAGAAGATAGAATAGAATAGAATATACTTTATTTTACACGAAAAGAAGGAAATTACACATACAGTTTTACAGCAACTTAATACTATGGGGACAAAGGCGGTCTTATCGCTGACAGCGATATCTACCAGACAACCTTTGGATGGACTAAAGAACTTAAGATAAAAAACAGGGGGAAGCCTTCGGTGTACTGCTACATAAAAATAATATTAATACATAAAAATTATAAAGCAAAGCAAGTAAAATAATATACATAAACTTAAAAATAAACATACATACATAATATAGAAGATATCATCAAAATCAAAATCAATAATTTTTATTTCACATAGGCCTACATGGGCACTTATAAAACGTCGACAATGTGCACGGTTCGGGTTGGTCGATTCCTATGGAGAAGAACCGGCAAGAAACTCCATGGTTACTCTTTTAAAAAATTGTTTGGTTTTACAATATTTCCATGTTACAGCAGTACTTAGATGGGGGGACAACGCAGGCCCGATAATAAGTCGTAAGAAACTTAAACAAGAAGTGATTATATAATAAATAAACAAAAGATTAAAAAAAAAGTAAAACGAGATAAAATGTTAACAATCTAGAAGGCCTACAATGTTCACACATTTACAAACCAATCGGTAAAATAATCTATACAAAGTATAACAAGACTAAATTTAACATGTGGCACAAATGTTGTTATCAGTGCTGTAACTATTCTTAGCAAAGGGCTATAAAGATAATTGAAAACCATTGTAAAAAGTCTTATTAAATGAAGAAAAATTAGATTGAGAATAGTTAGAGACATCCACATATTTGTGCCGTTTATGAGTTACCAGGGAAGCCGCATGTGCAGAAGGAGCTAAAACCAAATATTTTTATCTTCAACGTAGTCCTTGATTTTATAATATGCTTTTTTAATAAGGACACGTTTGATGTGATTTTTGAACTTTCCGTCGGTCAGTTCTATAACTGACTTTGGCAACTTGTTATAAAAGCGTATACTGTTTATAAGAAAAGACTTGCTAGTTTTCGTTAATCTGAATCTGGGTAATACAATTTCGTGTTTACTGCGTGTATTTAAATTATGGAAGTCGCTTCTAGTTTTGAAAAGCCCTCGATTTTTGCGGACATACAAAATACATTCTAAAATATAAAGTGAAGGTAGAGTCAGTATATCGATCTCTTTAAATTTCTCTCTGAGGGTCTCGCGAGGACCAATATGACAGAACGAGGAAAAAAACTGGCGTCAGCTTTTTAGTTTGATTCTGGCAGTGAACGCCGAAAGTCGGTTGACTTCTTAGTCATACCAAGTGCATAATCTTATCTGAAAACTACTGGAAAACTCTCTAAACTGTATTATTCAGCTTGTGAAAGAGTGATATAAATCTCTACAAACTATAAATAAATCGCATATAATCTCATAAGTGTACTTTTCACTGCTTATAATAATCGATGTGCCAGTCCGGTACGTGCTGCAAGAGCTGCATCAGTCAAGTCTACAGCGACGCGCGTGGCCACAGCGCACCCGCCGGCAGCACGCGCAGATTCTGAACCTGCCTGCCTTCCTGTCTGCTTGACTACTAGCTTATCTGGCTACCTGCCTGTTTTGCCTGCTTGTCCGTCGAAGTACCTGTTCACCACCTGCCTACCTCGAACATACCGCGACTTATTGAAGAGTTCCTGTCCGTCCTGCTGCCTTCCTAGCTGTCGACCATAAGCAACCAACGACGTGTGAAGCCAGCCCTTAGAATTTCTATTCTCAATATCCTTTTTCTTAGTTTGTTCATTTATAATCACGCTTATTTGTATTAACGTGGCTTACGTTTGGCTCGCCTGAGCTATACGTAACGTTACAATAGTTAGCAATGTGGTTGTACTATAACTGATAACTGGTTTACTAGTGACCGCATTGTTGTTTAAAATTAGTCAAATGTAACAGATAACTGATATCTTAATGCCAGTTTGCAACCAAAAATACATTCGAGCTTTTCAAAAAGAAAAACAAGCTCAGCTTTTGCAAGAGTTCATAGAACACATTTCAGCGAGAAATGGCCTGGAAGTCAGTTGGGTTCAACCCAACACGAAGTAAATGGAATGATATTTAGGTATACAATATAACCCTTTTTTTAATAAAACTCAACGGTGTTTAGCAACTGATTATGTTTAATTCAAAGGAGAAGGTTCAAAATGTATAATCAAAAACCTAGAAATTACTACCAACGAACTGTATGCAAATCGATAGGTTATAATGAGTGAAATAACTCTTCCTAATTCGCAGACCCCAAAGCCAACGTATCGGAGCTATAGGCTAACAAAGTATGCATGAGAAATCATTATCTACTGAGGATTTTCTTAACCCTAGTACCAAAATCATTAATGGTGTCGACTGTACTACGCAGAGAAAAAGAGCTCTGCACGTTCTGGTCCAATATTCCTGTAAGTTAGAAGTTGGTTCAAAAGCCTTAACTTTTTTAATTTACGCTCGAGTAGTCGCAAAAAACCACATATTTCGAAAACTTCGAGATCACTGAGTTGTGAACTTAAAAGCTATCTCGGTTCCATTTTGGAAGACATTTTTCCGATAGTCTTGATCCTTCCAATACATTTTGAAAATGAAGTAGACGTGGTTCATTTATCTCGTATGACACCAATAACATCTGTTTGTATTGTAAAAATGATCGTAGTTGCATGTTGCTGACTGGCTAATATGGTTTTCTAAAGCTTGGCAAACTTAATCCACTTTTCTTATGCATCGTGGCAAATGCTTTTAACCCTAAAGTGCTTATGCCTTGCAATAAACACGATGTCTACACACAAACTACGTGTTTAACGGCGCCATAAGCTGGAAACTAGAGACAGATGAACTTACATAGTGTATTATGCTTCTCAACGGCATACAACTGGGTCATAGAGAGATTTGGCATACTCGATAAATTGAAAGCACTAAGTGTAAAATACAGTGAAGGGACATTTATAGACCATGATGTATAGGCTAGGAACAGTAGATGAGTATATGTATACTGGGTAGATTTCGGCACTTCACATTAGGGCACTACAGCACTTATCGAGGCGAGTTAGTAGTCAAAGGTGTTTCATTATCCTTGAAGCCTAATGCGTTGCAGAAAATAACGCCCGATAGTTTTCGCAAGCAAAATTGCAACCGCAAAATAGTCAATCTTTAAAGTTTAACACGGCACCTGTGACTTATGTCAAATTGTCAAATATATTGTCATAACCTAACACTTGACTGTATTTTGTGATTTGTATTTTAAATACTGTATTATCGTATTTTGTTTTTATTATTATCTCCTTTATTCAATTTCTTTTCTTTTTGTTTTCATTTTTAAATATTTTATAAATTAAATAACAAAAAAAACATTTAAAAATATAAAAACCGGCCAAGTGCGAGTCGGGCTCGCGCACGAATGGTTCCGTACCATTATCGCAAAAAACGGCAAAAAAAAACACGTTTGTTGTATGGGAGCCCGCCTTAAATATTTATTTTATTCGGTTTTTAGTATTTGTTGTTATAGCGGCAACAGAAATACATCATCTGTGAAAATTTCAACTATCTAGCTATCACGATTCATGAGATACAGCCTGGTGACAGACAGACAGACAGACAGACGGACCGCGGAGTCTTAGTAATAGGGTCCTGTTTTTACCCTTTGGGTACGGAACCCTAAAAAATAGAGTCCAACCGGTATCGGGAACAGGGTCCGAGCTACCGGCGGTCAGGGCTCCGGAGAGAGGAACCTCCTTATTATTATTATTTTATTTAATAAACACGACATAAAAATATTTTGTATTTGGTATTTTAAATACATGCGAGATAGTATTTTGTTATTTGTATTTTAATTAAAGCAAAGAATGTATTTTGCCCAGCTCCGTCCCTAGGATAATTGCCGACTTTCATGCGCGTGTAGCGGCTGGCAGAAGCTAGTATCATATCGAGAAAGATTGTTATTTCCCGTACAGGGAATAAGATCCCTTCTAAGAACCTTCATCCCACTCGTTCTTACTACGCCAACCCACCTTGCTTTTGCTCGTTAGCAATACCAAAGCTGGGCTAGTTAGGACCTACTTCGCTAATGATAGCAAGTTTTATATCTTGATATTTCTTCCAAATAGAGTCAAAATTATTTTATACTACAACCGCAATGCGTTCTAAGGTATCTATTAGATTCTTGAAGTAGGCATTATTTTTTACAATCATTTCATCTTTTTCGTTATTGATAAGAGTGAGTTTTATAGATGGCCCAAAAATTTTGTAAGGACTTTCTAAACCATTTTATTTAACGACGACTACTTATCTCCAGTGTAAACGTAAAATCTAGACCTCGTAAACTCTTTCAAATATATTTTCAGGTCCTAAAGGGCTGTAAAAACTGGCCTAACGGAAGCAAAATTAACATTAACATTTATTTTAATGTTTATTTTTGTATTGTCTTATCTTGGTGTACAATAAAGTATATATAAGTAAATTAAATTCATTTCATGCCCGGTAAAATAATGATAATTAAAAACTTGAAATAAATTCATAGCACGTTTTATAAATATAATTATATACCTGCTTGACAATACCCACCAATCATGTTTTACCCGGTCAATAGCTTCAGCTGTAGTAACATTTTTCTTTCCAAAAATTATTCGTCCTCGGACTTGCTACCATAAAATTGAAATTACTTCGTCGTTCGAAATATTACGCCCCCATGTTAAATATGAAGTTTGTGCGGTAATATCGTAACGGAATAAGTTCGGACCAAAATAGCTCGAAGCTAACAAGATTTCACCAAGCTAGGCGCCAGGTATGCTAAATTTTTAACAATTTATCTTTAGAGACGGACTTTTTACAATATACCTACATTATTATACAACTACCAACCCGCCCCGGCTTCGCACACCGTAATTTTACAATAAATCGTGTGAAATTGTAAACTCTCTCTTCTCGATAAGACACGGATATATTAAAAACTATCGAATATGAATGGGATTTATAGTATTTGAAATTATTTCTTCACATTATTTAGAGATTTTTATAATATCGTTAGATTGATTTCAAACTTACAGAGTTTGCAATCATCCGATGACATACACAAACCTTCCTCGTTTAATGCTCTACCTATCAGTTAAAACCGTATCAAAATTCGACGCGTGGTTTACAAGTAGTAAGCAGAGAAGCAGAAGGAGGCAGACAGCGACGTTGTTTTATACATTTTAAGAAGGTCTGGCTTCAGGCATAAACTTGCCAGGCCAATAACCTGCCTCCTTGAATAGTAAAACCTATCTACCACCGAGGAAGCACATTATGAAACAATAACTATTTTATATTTAGGAATTCGGTAGACTGTTGGGCACCGTTGGCTGATGGATTTCAATGTTAAATTGTCTAAATTGATTTCGGTTTTGGTTTTCACAGTAATTATTACCCAATACCTCACATTACCTTGTTATTTACCAAAAAAAATACGTCTATCTTTAACCAGACGACATTCAATCCAATTTATTATCAGCCAATTTTGACCATGCTTTAAATCCAAGTTATTACCACACAAAGAAAATAATTTCAAAACCATTACAGACTTTATAGAAAAATAACTAGAGTGCAAATTGGCTGAAGAATGAATTCTTCCAAGAATAAAATCTATTGGCAATAAACCGAGACTAAGGTACAACAAAACAGCGATTGTCCACAATCGTAATTGCCTAGTATTTCGAATAAACAATGAATAATGAATTTTCCGTAAGTGCTTGATTGCCAGTGCTTTTATTCATCGTAAAGAACTTTTACCGATTTACCAGAACATCAAAACAAAAACTATTCTCGCAACTTCCATGAAAACCATTCAAAACTTTCAAACAAGGGATAACGTACTAACAAATAGAAAACAGTATTCAAATCTTGTTTTATTTTTACTGACGTTTTAGGATTTTGTTTGTTTCCTATTGATATGTTTTATGATATGCTTAGTAAAGGCTAGCTACAAAAATGTATGGTCCATATACGACTTTTAAGAAGCTACTTTCAGGTTTCAGCTAATGGAGGAGAGCTAGAGGAGGCGACTCTATCGCCTCTTTCAGTCATTTGTTGAGCAAGAAGGATCAAAAAGTTTAGACATCACGACGCTCAGCAGTGACACGCAGTGGCACTTATATTATGTACCTATGTAATTTCGTTTTGTGACAAATAAACACCTTTTCTTCCTTTTTTTTCTTTCATTGACAATTCTTTCATTTGTGTAAATTGTTTGACATGTTGTAAAACGCAAGATTTTTTGGTGTCTAGCTCCGTGGTATCTAGGTGTTGCTTCACTTGATGAGACCATCAAATAGGGCTACGTAACCTGGGTCTCTTTTCTTGCTAATTTCCGGTAAAGACTATAAACAGTTAATTAGTTCGCTACCAATACCAAGTTAGTTTTGACTTTCAATCAGTCTTCTTTATCCTACTATCCAATCGTAATCTTTACCTCGAATTTCAACTTACCAAAACCTGTATTTTTATCGACGTTTCTAATAATCGATACTATAAGACTTACTGTTGTATATACCACCCTTATAAGACCTATTTTTGTATTGTTGTCACGCACATTTTATGAAGGGTCTTGTCTTTAATATTTTCCTTTTAGGGAGCCTCATTGTCACACGGCCTTTCTAACATCACTTCCCGTTAACGCCACCCATTGTACTCAATGCATACACGACCCTCATCACTTAAAATTTTTCATAATATCCGTAGAACATTGTCACTTCGATATACACGCTCCTAAATGTCATATATCGGTGTTGTAAGTTATTCGATATCAATCAATATGAAGAGCTATTTTCTTTCATGTGTTGGATATGTGTGTGTGTGTGTGTGTGTATGTATTAGTGTACTAAAGGTGTACATCTGCCTAAACCTTCGGAAAAAACCCGCCGTGATTTTGTGTGTATTAGATGTTTGACATTAATTTTCTATAGAACTGTCAATTTCGCAGAAGCGCTGTTTGAACTTGGAGTGTATTACAAAGAAAATTATAGAATTTAATGAGTCGCATACAAATGCGGTTAGAAAGCAAAATTTATATGTGGCTTGCCGTTCAGAAATAGTTCCACGTAACGATACAAATAGGTACACGTGCATTTAATAGCGAGCCTGTTGGCAAATACTCAAGAAGTTCATTACAATTCTGTGTAATTCTCCCCTTTAGGGACGTCTTTGGTTTTGTAGCCTATCACTGAGGCGCTTATTTAGTTTATTAGTTAGTGCACGCGTATCCAGTAAGCGGAATTGCAGTGTGTGTAGTTGCTACATGAACGGATCCCACCATCTGCCTTTCTTTTTTCTTTTCTTATAAAATAGATGTGTAACTTTTATGGTGTACAATAAATTATATTCTATTCTATTCTATTCTATTCCACTACTACACTACCAGGGTATCATCCACACGTATGTGATTTCCCTACTAGTGGTACTCAGCGTTTCACCTCCACATTTGTTATCCACACAGCCTATTTCTTTGCAATTACCTTTGCTCCGTACCTAGCAATGGATGAGCCATTGCTTTTTATCTGACGATATCGAGGTCAACTGGCTCAGCAAGACAAATAAATATAAGCATGAAGTAAGTATCTAAGCTAGACCACAAAATAACTTTACATACAATACCTAGGTTATTTAGGTACGAAAAACACGAACTAAAAGTTCTCATTAGCCGACTTCATGCCTGATTTGCTGACAGAAGGATATGAACCAACTTTTAAATCGGCATCGATATAGTTACTGAGGTAGAATTCACTCACAACAAATTTAATAGACGAACGCTTTTAATGATTATTTTATAGACCAAACACAAAAAAATATGACGACACCACCGGACACTAAGAATTTGACAAGTTACCCAAACTCTACGTTTATGCACCCTATTACCGCAAGATGTTTTAAGAGCGATACAATCATTAACAAATAAACATAGCACTGGATATGATGGTATATCAACGAAGGTCGTAAATTTCGTATCGGTTGATATCGCACCACATTTAAGTCACATACTAAATATATGTATTAGCTCTGGTGTATTTCCGGACAACCTAAAAACAGTAATAGTCAAACCTCATTTAAAAAAAAAAACGATAAGAAAGATCTCGCAAATTTTAGACCAATTGCATTAATACCAATTTTTGCAAAGTTTATGGAAAAAGCCTCTATGACTCGATCAATAATTTTCTATCTAAATATAACATTTTATGTGCAGAACAAAACGGCTTCCGAAAAAATAAATATGGCCGTTTATGATCTGGTAAATGTTATAATGCAAAATGTTAATAAAAAAAACCAGTTTGTGCAATATTTACGGACATGCCGAGGGCATTTGATTGTGTTGATCACGAAACCTTAGTAAATAAATTAAATGTCACAGGAATCAGAGGAAATGTACTTGAACTATTAAAATCCTACCTCAGCAACCGTAAGCAGCATACAGAGATCACAAAAATATGCCTCAAAACCAAGAGATTAAATTTCTATCTAAAGTAAGAATAATAAGGTCTGGTGTACCACAGGGCAGTGTGCTAGGCCCTTTATTGTTTTTACTGTACATTAATGACTTGCCACGACACATTGAACATCCTATGGTCCTTTTCGCGGACGATAGCACTGCCTTGATAAAATGCCTGGACAGACATACATACGAAGAGAACATAAAAAATACGTTAAAGGATATTATACACTGGCTTGACCAAAATAATTTATTGATTAATATTACAAAAACGAATGTTATGCATTTTATGAACGAATCGCACCAGAAATCTTACATCTATATCATAAAGGACAAAAAGTTGACCAAGTAACAGTTGCTAAGTGCCTAGGTATAATGATAGATAGCCAACTAACTTGGAAGCCACAAGCAGAAGAAGTGTGCAAAAAACTAAGTGTAGCATATGTGCTTTTTAACCTGTCTAAAAAAGTGAGCATGGCCACAAAGTTAGTTGCATACCATGGGTTAGTTGCGTCGACTTTGAGATTCGGCTTAATATTTTGGGGCAATTGTAGCCTGAGAGAACAGGTGTTCAAGGCTCAGAAACGATGTTTAAGGGCAATGTGTAATTTAATAGTAACAGATAGCTGCCTACCTATGTTTAAGTCCCTGAAATTACTAACATTACCATCTCTTTATATCTTTGAAATTGCTGTCTTTGTTAAATCAAATATGAATATTTTTAATAAAGTATCCGATATTAGAAACAGGCCAATAAGGAAACAATATAAAAACATGCTACATGTAGGTAGTTATGACACCGCCTTATTAAAGAAAAGTGTTTTATGTATGGGCCCGATCCTATTTAATAAAATACCTGATAAAATAAAAACACAGGTTATTCCAGTCTTTAAAAAGAAATTGACAGATTTGTTGACTAATAAATGTTATTACACGATTTGCGAATTTTTTAACGATGAATACTTAAATTAATCCTGACATTTCTGTACCAATTCCTAACTATTAATTCATCATTAATTCAATATAAGATGATGATTGACTTGAATAATATGATAAGGCTATCGACTGGAATTCTTCCTAATAATTAATAATGTATATTTATAAACTTAATTTCAATTTATTTTGACATTGTGCTTGTACTATGCTGGTGTTATGCCTGTATTGTTTTAATTAAGTTTGATTTGTTAAATAAAACTGTTTTGCATGCCTTAATTAAGGTAGAAAGTATAAGGATCACTTAATATTATAATAAAATCTGTATCTTGTACCTACTTTCTGTGCAAATAAATCATTATTCTATTCTATTCTATGTCACATGACTATACCAGCGGAGCGAGCATGGGCGTACCCAAGACATTTGTGATGTGAAAAATGTAATAATATAGAATTCATTAATAATCCTGTAACATTTCAATAAATTACTAAGCATTGATCACCACGCACACAAAATAAATTTATTGCCATTTGGTGCAGTAATTAGAAGAAAAAGATATATTTTTTCAACTATGAAATTTTATCTTCACCTCCGAACAAAAGTGATACATTTTTCTGAATCATCTGTCAAAATGTGACATTTGTGACAAAATGGGGGCGCCCGTATTAGCAATTAAGACCCTATGAGTCCCAAATAAAAGTTTTCTCACGCCGCCGGTGCTAGTATTTAAGACAAAATGGCTTTATCGCCCAAACTGCGATGTTATGTGTGACTCAAGCCATGTCACAGTAGGCCGTGCTCGCCGGGCAGCAACAAGAAAGGCATGTCGCGCCTTTAAAATATGTCACATATTTGACCCGTGTTAGCATTTAAGACAAAATGGCTTTATCGCCCAAACTGTGATAAAAAGTGTGACTTAAGCCATGTCATAGTAGGCCGTGCTCGTCGGGCAGAACACTTGTCTTGTCAATTTATGTCATAAAAAAACCATTTATTAGTTTTATTATTTTTTTGCTTACAATTTTGTCTGGATGCAGTTAAGTAATTGGATTACGAATAAGCCATCAACAAAAAGTTATGGCTCTTATTATTTTTTTTAAACATAAGAAGCTGTGCAAATTATTTTAGATGATAGTTTTTTTGTTATCATTATCTCTATGGTCAGATAAGCAGACGCTTTATGTGACATTCTGGTACCCAACTGGACCCGGTTAGACAGTCCGTCCTGACTAACGCAGTTGGGAAAAAACTAGACAGGATATTATTTTTTCAGGATGTTGGCTGAACCGCAGATAATTGTCACTTAATGACGTTTAAAACGCGGCGTTCAGCCCGTTTCTCTGCATCACCAAGAATCAGTAGGGCATGAAACTATGTGGGACAGCCTTGAAGTTGTGTCACAGCACAATTACTGCTCAAACAAACAGATATAGTTCGCTATACCGTTATAAAATACACTATTGTGACCATATTGTGACACGGAGCACATAGAATTTGTAATGGAATGTCAATGTGAAGTTACTTGAAATAGATCTATTGTTATATTAATAAAATGTTGGTTTTACAACAATGAGTGGTAAAACTATTTCGTATGGGAATGCCTCACAATGAGACTTATTTGTTTTTTTATCTCCAAAATATTGTATAATATCCTGAGATAAGGGCAGAATGAAACCATTAGATGGAATGGATAAAATTTTGACCAATGAAAGATTTGCCTTAAAAACTACGATTAGCTGAAGAACCAATCAACGTAACTTATCTACCAAAATAACTTTTACTTTAATGAAGTAAGTGAACAACTTTTGAGTCTCGAGCTTTGACTTGGCGACTTGAAAAAAACTGGGGCTTAAAAATGTTTAATATTTGTTAAAGACATGTGCGATACGGTAACTCTTTTAACAATAATTTTATTATTTTTGGAAAGTTGCAAGAAGAATGGTATGTTGTGAACTTTAAAGCGGTATTATTGTCTCCGAATAGGCGTGCGGAAATCGTTAAATAACGTAAGTTGTCTCGTAACCTTAAAAGTACCTACGTACCTATGAATGCTTGGTATACATAACTCAAACTATTAACATCAAACCTGTAATCCCCGAAAGGTTAGGCAGCGGTGCACTTATATAGTATAAACATATTTAGCCAGTTATATTTAAGTCGTATATAGGGGATATATATAATTATGTGCGTGGTAATAGCGTGACGGGGGACAAGACGGTATGGAAGAGGAAAACGTGACGAGCCGACCCAAATTATAGTTCTCGCCAAACTTCTTAGCCACCCTCAAGTTGGTTGCAATGGCTGCGCAGTAGTAAATCTCATACTTAAACAGTACCGATCCGTGCCTTGCGCATCGGAAAGTCAACTTTAGGGAAGACAAGAAGTTTTGCGAGAACTATAACATGGGACAAGGTCAGGAAGATAATGTAGCGAGCCTGTTACCAGACACAAATCCAGACTCCAAAATATTCAAAATCATCATCATTATCTTCCTGCCCTTATCCCATGTTACGAGTACTTGGGGTCGGCGCAAAACGTTCCTTTCTTCCAAAAAAATATGTATATATATATATATATCAAATATTCCAGATCAAAAAATCCAATTGCACTTTTCTTGACTGGGAATCGGACCTCTAACCTCATGATCATACCACTTGTCACCACTAGAGCACGAGGCATGCACTGACTCATTGGTCTAGTACAGGAATGAGTATGTAGTACTAATAGGCCAGTATTTGTACCAACCGTTTTAATAAAGTTAAAGTCAAACATATTTATTTCAACTAGGCCAAAAAGCGGCACAGAGAGAGAGAGAGTGATTAGAGTTGGTTAAGATGCCGAACATTTAATACCGTGTCTTAATTACCGTTCGCTGTACGATTTCCGGAATGCTTTCTACGATATCCTTTTAAGTGTTGTATAACGAACATTACCTGACATTCTCGTTGGATGACTTCGTTAAGACATCTTGTTTAATCAGAGAATTCGGTGCTGTTCATACAAAATACTAATGAGATCATACGCTCAAAACAGTCTCGATATCAAAATTAGGTCGATAACCAAAAATACTTATTATGCAAAGAGGTCTATATCTTTACCTCTTTGTAAAGCTGGCAACCGATATTTGGTTTTGGAAGGTTGATCATATTTAGAATGCGGTACAATATAATATTATGAAGATGTTTTTGTTCCGGTTTTGATGTTATTCCTGTGAAAGCCGTCTGAGGCGACACATTGGTAAAAATAATATAATTATAAAGTTCTATCTGCTAATCATTTAATACTCCCTCTAATAATACCTACCATTCAGACTCTAGACAAGTAACATTTTATCAACAAAAACACCGTGACAACGATACGAATAACGGCAAAAATGTGTGCGATGTCTAGCTAGTGTTATCCATGGTTAAATAATATACTCCGCCTGGTATTCTCTTCCTACGATGGCCTAAGACTATGTCACGATAAGTGTTACCATTGATTGCCCTTTTCAATAAATTTAGGTACTTTCTCATTTAGTTACTAAGTAACTCGCGTGGTTCATGTATTTAGTTTTAAATTAATTTATAATTACATAATTTATTGATTTAATTATTAGCGCATCGCAACTGATGACGTATTCTTTGGTCAATCACAGCTACACGGACACCGATAGCTATTACGGCAAGAGAATACCAGGCGGAGAATATTATTATAACATGGTGTCGAAATAATTTGACGTGTCATTTACATTATGCATTTCGACCACCGCGGTCGCTGTCATCGATTGACACTTGTCTAGAAACTCTTTTTTCTGGTAATAATTTATCAACGTAACACAAATTGAATGAAAGACAAGTGAATTTTGAAATTCTTCAACCATTCACGCTTTTTTAAAGATTTTTTTCGCATTAATTTTTCAATTATTTTCTTTCTACATACTGAGTCTTAACGTTGTACTCCCACGGAGCATCTTCCCCTCAGTCATGAACTGCAGTGGCCCGTATGGAAGGCACTGAATCGGTTGTGCACCCAGGTAGGCCGCTCCAAATATAATTTGGCATAATGGGGGATTATTGGTCCATTGCACGCTGGGTGCAAGTGCGGTGCTCCTTTACGGACCATGCCCCACTTGCTGGAGTGTCCCGACTCCATTCACTTGCACCTTGGGTGACCTGTATAATGCATCTGTCGCTGCAATAAACGTGGCCACCTACTGTGCTCAAATAGTTTGATCAAATGTACCATCGTAACGAAAAAGAAGAAGAACATTGTACTCGATACTTACTTTAAAAGTGATGATCAACTAGATCGATAATTTATTCAATTTCCGATACTAGATATCAATGCCGTTTCATGTACTGTATGATGCAACAAAGTGCTCTGTTTACCCTAAAACAACTTTTTAAATGCAATTAAAAATCAAGTTTAAGGCCCAGATACCCCTCAGTAGGTGATTCTAAAATGAGAATTACGTCTAAACGGCTAGTAGTAATTTTTTGGAAAAAATAATGTTACAATAGACCATTTTCTTAATAATTTGATCTGTGAACATTTTGAGTTTCATTCGTATAACATAGTGTAATTAATTTGTAAAATTATGTCTAACACGGACAAATAAAACGACAATCGCATCAAAACCTTCGGGCGTATTTGGTGCGATTGTCGTTTTTTTTTGTGATTAAAATTTTACCATCTCGTACATTTTAATTATCTACTTTTTGGTCTGAGCCTTTTTTTAAAGTCATAGAATAATAAAGAAAGTACAAAACCTGCTGGATTTGGGGTCGCGCGGGTGTGAAAAGAATGCGCGTTTTGTAACATACAAGCCGTTGGCGACTGTCGTCGTCTTAAATGAATATTTAATCGTATTCGAGTGAGATTTTACATAATAATCATGAATAAGTTTGACTTTGAACAGATAAAGGGTATCATTAGTTAACTTTCTTACTTACTGAAGGTTGACCGGTTAACCTTCCACATAATACACCTTTATTAAAGTTCATCAAACATCCAAGCCGTTGGCGACTGTCGTCGTCTTATATGAATATTTCATCGTATTCGAGTGAGATTTTACATAATAATCATGAGTAAGTTTGACTTTGAGCAGATAAAGGGTATCATTAGTTAACTTTCTTACTTAATGAAGGTTGACCGGTTAACCTTCCACATACCTTTATTAAAGTTCATCAAACTAACCTAACATATGATTTCATATGCGTAGCTTGTATGACTAATCCTATGAATCTACATTAGTAATCATTTATTCGTAATGTTACATTAATTATCACACCTAGTTGAAACATGTAAATCAAGAATGTAATAATATAATATTGATAACTTAATTAACAGTTACGTACGTACATAGAATCAATTAGTATCTCTAAGTAAGTTCCCTCGAGGTCATTGGCGACTGTCGTCGTCTTAACGAAACGTTTATCCAAACGTAGATGACTTTTTTGTCTAACAGAAACTTTGATGGATTCTCTTTTATTTATTGAGAGATCAATTTATTTATGTCAAAACGGTTCGTTCCCCTTCGTTTGAACTCTGCTGGTTTAAGTCCATTCAAATTGTCACCGGGTTTCCAACTTCCCACGAACCTTTGCAATCCACACTTCGATTTTCACACAGTATAATTGTTCGCGAAGTAAATAAGACAATGCTTGTAACCTTATAGTACGTATTGTTGCCTAAGGTGTACCTATACAAGTTCAGACATACTGGTGAAAAAAATTCTCAGTCTCGCAACAAAACAATGAATGAAATGATCTTATAAGAGACATGTGTCTACTCATCATCATCTTCCTAACCTTGTCCCACGTAACTTAGGATCGTTGCAACGCGTTTTCTTTTCCGCGTTTTCTTTGTGACTCCCTTTTCTTTGATATCACTTCTTACACAATCCATCCATCTTTTCTTTGATTTCCCTCTCCTCCTAATCTATCCAAATTTTTATATATATATATTCATTACTCTTTTAGTAGCATGTGATTCATCCCTCGTCTTCACAATACAATACTCTACAGCAAACATACATAGGCACAGCAAATTACGTTTGTATACGAAAAGGTATTTGTGTTGTTTGTGTTTGTCTATGTTTCAGACTTCCTTATTTCTTAAGGCCGTTAATAGACAATCGATATCCGAAGTGTAAGGTTTACTTATATGGACAATGACCTTTCAAATAAGTTATTTTGACATTTTGAAACATTTCGAACGCATTTCCTAAACTGTTATAGAAATGTTCTATGCAACTTATGTTTCATAACTGTTAGATGCCCTTTGCAAGCATGTCTTATGCAAAGTTAAGACTAAAAACTTTTTAATCAATAATTATTTCTATTCTTTATGCATCTGCCATGTAATCTCTCCACCACCCTTGGTTAACTGGTACAAGAGTTGGAATGCCTCAGGCATTAAGTCCGCATATGTTGCATGAAGTTTTAAATAAATAAAAAGATCTTTAAATAAGATACGTTTCCTGTCTTTCCTTTCCAAAGAAAAAATCTGTGTTTACAAAACATTTGTCACTTCTGTAACATATAATTTAATTCTGCGACGAAAGAAAATACGTATATTATTCAGAAACAATTCGGCTGTCATATTGAAAAGCGACATGGCTGTAAGATAAGGCCTATTCAAGTTTTATAAAAGTATAGTCTTGCAAAGAAAGTAAATAATAAAGCTCTCCTATCACTTACTTTACTCATATTTTTATAGAAAACACATCATTGTTTTATACTCGAGAGAATTCTTATAAAACCGGCCAAGTGCGAGTCGGACTCGCGCACGAAGGGTTCCGTACCATTTTCGTAAAAAACGGCAAAAAAATCACGTTTGTTGTATGGGAGCCCCCCTTAAATATTTATTTTATTTTGTTTTTAGTATTTGTTGTTGTAGCGGCAACAGATATACACCACCTGTGAAAATTTCAACAGTCTAGCTATCACGGTTCATGAGATACAGCCTGGTGACAGACAGACAGACAGACAGACAGTCAGACAGACAGACAGATAGACGGACCGCGGAGTCTCAGTAATAGGGTCCCGTTTTTACCCTTTGGGTACGGAACCCTAAAAATAAAGTAAAAAGATTGAGAGACTCAAGTGCCCGCAAAGGTATTCTCAACAAGTATCATATGAAAGTAAGTCGGGGTTTGAGTTTGTTTTCATAACTTTTATTCCCGTTTTCAAAGAGTTTTTGAGATTCCTACCTTCTGAGTAACTTTCATAAATTAAATGGGTCAACTGCCAACATTCTGGGAATATATATCTACCGATACGTAATCATATTTAGCAACAAATTTTTAAGACAAAATAGCAGATGGTCTATCAGATTCTACAATTTTTGAGGCATCACAACTCAAAAAGCTTTGCCAACCTAGGGACAAAGGTGATGCAGTTTTCTATGTATCTATACAAAACAAAATTTTTATTTTCTTCTGTTTTGTCTATGTAGCCTTTAATACAGCAACCAGACCATTCAAACCACATTACAGCAAAGCAGCTTTCTAGCTGTGCCTCGCGGCTTCACCTGCCGTTTAGAAATAATAAATGTCGTAGCATGATGTTGAATAGCCTAACCTTCCTCGAAATTGGGCTATCTAATGCAAAAAGATTTTTTCAAATCAGCCCCAAATATTCGTGCGTTCAAACAGAAAAAACAGGCTCCTTACCTTTATTATCTATATATATAAAAATCAATTGCTGTTCGTTAGTCTCGCTAAAACTCGAGAACGGCTGGACCGATTTGAATAATTCTTTTTTTGTTATGTTCGACAGAATACAGGGAAGGATTAAAAGCAAAAAAAAAAAAAAAAAAAAAAAAAGTTTGGTTGGATAGGGTAGGTAGGTAGAGTAGTGTAGTGTAGGTAGGTAGGTAGGTAGGGTAGGGTAGGGTAGGGTAGGGTAGCGTAGGGTAGGGTAGGGTAGGGTAGGGTAGTGTAGGGTAGTGTTGGGTAGAGTAGTGTAGGATAGGGTAGTGTAGCGTAGGGTAGGGTAGTGTAGCGTAGGGTAGGGTAGTGTAGGGTAGGGTAGGGTAGTGTAGGGCCGGGTAGGGTAGGGTAGGGTAGGTAGGTAGGGTAGGTAGGTAGAGTAGTGTAGTGTAGGTAGGTTGGCAGGGTAGGGTAGGGTAGGGTAGGGGAGGGGAGGGTAGGTAGGTAGGGTAGGTAGGTAGAGTAGTGTAGTGTAGGTAGGTAGGTAGGGTAGGGTAGGGTAGGGTAGGGTAGTGTAGGGTAGGGTAGTGTAGGGTAGTGTTGGGTAGAGTAGTGTAGGATAGGGTAGGGTAGGGTAGTGTAGGGTAGGGTAGGGTAGTGTAGGGTCGGGTAGGGTAGGGTAGGGTAGGTAGGGTAGATAAATGTGTGGTGTTTTTTATGGCAAAACAAAGTTTGCCGGGTCAACTAGTCTTAGTATAGATTGCTGTAAACATCTTATTTGTAATTCCTTTTACGACCGCGACATTCAGCCTAGCCGTGCAAAAATAAATACAAATTGTTAAACATCAAACCTAATGAAAATTCCAAGTTTATTTTTACTTACAATCTAATTCTAATGAAATGTTAGGCAAATACTTTTGTTAATGTGTCAAACCTTAATGTTTCACCAGAAAACTTATCAAGTGACGCTTTTTAACAATGTTTATTGTTTGTTATTTTAGTAATGTGTAGGCAGAAATTTACTACAATCTATTTAACAAAAAATATTCATAAAATTGTAAGTGTCTTCTCTTAATAAAACAGCGCGTTTGTGTGTGATTCTCACAAAACCATTGTGATTATTTTTTTTATTGCAACACACTTCAGTAAAAAATATCAGTACTGCCCTGGCTTTTGTACGAGGAAATCCTGTAGGTATCATAAGAGCCTGAGAATTGACTAGAACATTTATTTAGAAAATCTTTGGTAAAGCTGATAGGATATAGATAAGGTATATATTACAATCCCTAGAACGAAAAAAGTTAAAGCAAAAAAAAGCGCTGACATGTAGTCACGATTCGAAACACATCCGATCCGTCTATCTGTCGGTTCAGGTGATCAACTTTTCACTCACTGCCCGTAAACAGATCGAGTTTGGAGTTAGCACACTCGTGTAGGTTTCCAAGTAGGTTACTGTATTATTAGCTAATGTGTGTATGATACAATTATGACGTAATTTGGGCCGTAAGTTAATTTTAGGTAAACATCTTACAAATCCAGAAATTCTTCAATTTGAGCCTTAAGTTAGTTTCCTTTTAATATTCTGTATGTCTTATATTTATCTCGAGACCATGCTAGTAAAAACAATTCATTATTAAAATAAATAAATGACCCAATTCGGTTTCAACTCCGGTATTACCAACATGTGCCGATATCGGTTAGTTTGGACTAGTATTCACATTTTAATACCTTTCCAATAAAATATCATCTGAAAGATTCGGCAATATGGACGTGCATTCATTTGCATTTAATTTCCTGCGAATGGGAACATGGTTATAGATTCGTACCTCAGTGAAACTTGTAGGTTTGGCAACTGCCTCTGTGCTGACAAATCGGGTATTTGTTAAGAGCGCCGAAAACTGACAAATATTTCAGGTAGGAATATATTTGGTAGGCCGTTGGCCAAAAAATATTCGAATAAGAACATCAGGTATATTATTCGAATAATTTCGAACAACAATCCATCCTACACTTTGTAACGTACGGTGCTTTTTAGGGTTCCGTAGCCAAATGGCAAAAAACGGAACCCTTATAGATTCGTCATGTCTGTCTGTCTGTCTGTCTGTCTGTCTGTCTGTCTGTCTGTCTGTCCGTCCGTATGTCACAGCCACTTTATTCCGAAACTATAAGAACTATGCTGTTGAAACTTGGTAAGTAGATGTATTCTGTGAACCGCATTAAGATTTTCACACAAAAATAAAAATAAAACAATAAATTTTGGGGGTTCCCATACTTGAAACTAAAACTAAAAATATTTTTTTCATCAGACCCATACGTGTGGGGTATCTATGGATAGGTCTTCAAAAATGATATTGAGGTTTCTAATATAATTTTTTTCTAAACTGAATAGTTTGCGCGAGAGACTCTGCCAAAGTGGTAAAATGTGTGTCCCCCCCCCTGTAACTTCTAAAATAAGAGAATGATAAAACTAAAAAAAATATAAAATGTACATTACTATGTAAACTACCAGCGAAAATTGGTTTGAACGAGATCTAGTAAGTAGTTTTTTTTTAATACGTCATAAATCGTGAACCGCAATTTACCAAGTACGGAACCCTTCGTGCGCGAGTCCGACTCGCACTTGGCCGGTTTTTTCCTTTTTTGTAACGGTTCTCGTAGCAGCTTAGGCAGTTGTAAAATGTAAGTTACGAAACCCTTTGTAAAATGCACGCAACCTCGAAGTCTGCTGGGACACAAAGGGTCATGCGCTTTGCCCCAACGGTGAGGCCGATGTCGGCTTCTATCAACTGATATCAATTGTCATAAAATAACTCTGAGCCGTCACCAGCTATCTTTAAACGCGAGGCTGAACACAGCCCAGAGAAACCGATGTCATGTCTCGGGCCTGTCTGACCATCTTGCTCGCGATTTCTAATAATATCAACGCTTTTAAGAGCTGCTATAAAAATACCAATAATTTAGTGGATTTCTTTTCCATAAATTTGGCGTGGGTGCAGTTTTCAACAAAACAAAATCTTCTCTTTTCTTGTGAAACGAAATATGAAAACTTTGAAAACGGTAACCAATGGTCACAAATAAAAAATGCTAAACCTATAAGGTTTGTAGTGCATTGCTACAACTTAATACTAGGTATCAGGTAAATCTGGTTTAGTTGGGAAAAGGCTAGACAGATTGAATCCGTTCCGTGTAAAACCCAGACTTGGTCTCAAATAAAACTATGCATTTCGTTTTCATTTGCAAAAAAATAGACATGTTTTTTATTTCCTGTACTTTAGTTAAATTTTTCGGTAAAAAGTCAGTACACGAAAAGTACAATAACTTAAACAGAATAAGAAATCAAGCTGTATTTTTTTCAAGCCATCACATCTAGTTAACATCACAACTATTGCTAATAATTGCAGTCGTAACACTGGTATGCTATCTCTAGATTGCGTTCTTATGAACAAGATAATTGAGGTTTATGCATTTATTATATTGGTGCAATATTCTACGTTTAACAATTACTTTGCAGCCTGTTGTGCAAGTAAACGTGTAAGCTGCAATATTTTAATTAACATGATCCGTTACGTTAGAATAGTAAGAACGTTACCGTTTAGTAATAGGTTTTTTTTGTAAGTTTGCCCCACTATCTCATGTGATGGTAAGCATCTCTGTGGTTGATGATAGAGCAGGCTTACCCTAGATAACAGTAAGAAATATAGACTTCGACAAGGATATTTTCTATTCCTTTGCTTTACGCGCTATTAAAGCATTACCAAAACATATTGTGCGTATGGATGGAGTATCCAATAGTCCACGATGTGACAGTGTCACAAAATGAAATCAAATCACACATCCCAATACGTCTTCTTGATCGACCATGGAAAGGATTGCCTGGAATTAAGTTTTGGATTTCAATACGAAAACTTATCTACGTATTTTAACTGATTTAGCATTTAATCCTATTCAGAGTTTTTTTTTTAAATCAATCCTTCTTAATAAGTATTCTTATTTTATCATTATCTGCCTTTTTCTAATTATACGATCTATACAAATATGTCAGTGAGATTGTAAAATTAATATCAAACGAGAAACGAGTTAAATGTAACTCTAAAACTAATAAAGTTCTGCACTGAATTAATAAACATAACTGTGTGCAACAGATTGAAAACAAATCTGTTTCTTCGTATGAAAGTGTAATTATTCGTCTCATTTTGTTATATTTCTTTAGATATTTTTCGGCTTAATTTGAAATGCAAATATGTATCTACAATCTTTTACCAGAGGGAAACGAGCTGCAAATGAGCTTAAGGTGTTAGCAGTTGTTGCAGCAGCTGTTGTGGGGTGTAAAGCAGTTTAGAGTAAAAGTTGTTTGGGAAGGTACCCAATAAGACAAGAAAGACGCATATGCACAGACAATTTCATAAGCTGGGTACACCTCAGCCCTCACGCATTAAAATTTCATAAAAAAGGATGTAATCAGTTGATGTGTCCCTAAACAAAATGTTTTTACTTTTAGGAAAGTAAATGGTAAAATAAGGTTTTATTTTTTAATGAACCAAATTCCAAAGACTTTATACTTCTTACTACAAGTATAAGGTCTTTGCCAAATTCAAGCAAAAAAGATTATGGCTACAAAAGTTTTAGCGGTGCCGTATCAATTGCACCATTGTTTTTTGGTAAGTTAATATCTGTGTCTGTGGTATATGTATGTCAAATCCTTTGTGTGTAGTTGACACTGAAAACAAAGGGTATGCGGGTCACAGTACCAATATAAAATAAGGTTTAGATAACCCGACCCGAGTGGTTGAATGAATTTTCAACAGCCAATCACAGCTAATAACGCGTGCTTGACAATTTGTCAATTTTGTAATATTTGTAAGAAAAATAAATTGTTTATCATCAAAATTACTTGAAACTTAGTATTTCTGCTCTTCAATACAATTAATGAAAAATGAACATAAGCATTTTTTGAATTTCATCCCTTAAACGGGTTAAAAGGGGTGTTAAAGTTTGTATAAATGATTACCTACTGGATGTGGTCGGGGGGAATCAGTTTTCATCCCTCGAATACCACTGATACCCTCTGACTATGTCTTTGAGTTTATACGATTACAATTCCCCCTTTGCAATGACCAAAAATAAGTCTCAGGGTCTGTCATTAAGGGTGGCAGGCATAGATTTAAGGAAATATTGCATCTCACACGGGCAAATCTACGTTGCCTGTTCCAGAGTCGTCCCTGGAAAGGACATAGGATAGTTTGTATTCCCTTGGGATGATAAAAAACTTTTACGCGGGCGAAGCCGCGGGCAGAAGCTAGTATATTCATAAATGAAACAAGAAACTATCATAATATATTAATCTTTTTAAATAGCTCCCTAAGAGATTCTCGGTGACTTAACTTATATATGGATCTGACTCTTTTGCAATAGCTTTTATTTTTTAGTATTGATTCAATGTCAGCCGCCCGACACCACAGTCAAATACCGTATGACATAATGCTATGAAAGTAACTAAAATAGTAATAATAATAGTTGCTCGGTTTCTACATCCGTTAACTATCTTATCTTACTAACAGCATAAACAGCTGAGCTCAGCCGACCCGCAAGAGATCTTATGTGAGGCCCCTATTGTAATTTGTCGTCTTGAGTGATTCCTAAGAAAACTATCTAATATCATCTCTACTCTGTCGTTTCGCTCTTGGCAGAGCGGTTGTGGTAACGTCGAGGCGTCCACGTCGGTGGTAGATGCAGACACAGCTCTTCGCACGATCTCCCGCCATCTCTCCCTGTTGGCGGACTGTTTGGCGCAGTCAGATATGCGGCCTCCTACACTTCACTTGGTCAGTCCAGCGCATAGGTGACCTGCCGCGCGATCTGGTTCCCTCCACTTTTCCTTGTACGACCAGCCGCTCGATATTGCACGTCTCTAGGCGGAATGGTGACTACTATAAACTACGGTAAAGTATTGCAGCATGCGTGACTGTACTAGGTTTGACAAACGCTGCGTAATGCCGAGTTCCTGGAGTATGAACATGTTAGTTCCGAAATCCATCCACGATATTCCGAGCATCTTTCTCCAGCACCACATCTCCAGAGCATTTATCTTCCCCCTTTCCAACTCACGCACTGTCCACGTCTCGGCCGCGTAGAGAAAAATAGGGAAAACAATTGTTCGTATGAGCCTGATTTTGGTGGCTTTGGTAATGTTGTGATTCCTCCACACTTTTCCCAACTTCTCCATCGCAGTTCTGGTCATGGCCATACGTCGTTTTACTTCATCTACGCAGCCGCCGTTTTTTGAGATCAAAGCCCCAAGGTAGACATAGGTCTGAACCACGTCGCAGTTCGCGATACGAGTCACTTCGGGCGAGTTGTCGTTGACGCGGTCCACGATCATAATTTTGGTCTAAGATCGGTTTATTCTCAAACCAAACGTGAGACTTATGCGCTCCATCCTGAGAAGTGATTTTGTAATAATTGAGGCAAATCGTTAATGTAAACTAAAAAGAGGAATGGACCCAATATAGAGCCTTGAGGAATACCCATTGTCATTTCAAACCCTAGTGAGTTTACGCTGTTTACCTGAACTTTAAGTTGTCTGGCATTCAAATATGATCTAAGTAACTCAAGGGCCATATGTCTATCCCATAGTGCTCAAATTTCAAAAATAGTGTCTCATGGTTAACGCAATCGAAGGCTTTCGAGAGGTCGCAAAAGATTCCAATGGTGTCTTGCGCTTCTTTCCAGGCGTTAAAGATGTTCTTTATTAGAGTGACGCCAGTGTCAGTTGTGCAACGCCCTTTTGTGAAACCGTACTGTTAATCATGAAATGTGGAATATTTGTTAAAATGACGCAACAATTGGTTAGGCATCAACTTTTCGAAGACTTTACTGAGAACTGGCAGAATTGACACTGGCCTATAATTATTGGATTCTTTGCTATCCCTGGATTTAAACAATGGAACTACTTACTTTGTTTCATGAGGTCCGGAAAAACTCCTTAATCGACACTAGTGTTAAATATGCAAGCAAAATAGGGCGCAATAGTTTCAATGATTGATTTACATACTTTCACATATAGTCCCCAAAAATCTTCTGTTGATTTAATTTTAAAATCTTTAAAAGCTTTTAAAATAGCTAGGGGGTTTGTATGTTGAAACTTAAACTTCGAAGGGCACGCATTTACATTATTTCTAAGTAAGGCAGAAGAGAGCGCGGATGAGAAGTTTAATCCTCTTGCACGCTTTTCAATGCCGAAAGGCAATCTCTTTTGATACTCTAAACATTGTAATTTATATATTGTTACTACTTGATCTTGACACGTATGAATTTACGCTCGGTAAAGATGAAATGCTCTGCCTTGCCGTCCCCGGTGTGCGCTAGCATTTACGTGCTTTGCTACATCACTTAATTATTTTAGAAGGTGTATATATACATGCTATAGTAACCTAAGACCTTGCAATTCTTTCCTTTATTGCATACCTTTGCAGTGCTACCTCTCACACAGCTACACCATCTTAAACTCTGGACAAGTTCAAGTCCAAAATGTACTTTATCTAGACTAGAGCCTCTATATCTACGTCTTTGATCACCATCCCTGCAGTTGTTTGCTGCACGTCTTTACGATGCTACCTCGCACAAAGCTACGCCACTTCACCTCTCTATGATACCCTCTAAGCCTTTGGCCTCTTTGCCTTTATAGGTCCTTCTTCATAATGTTATAAATACATAAGCATTGGTTCGCATGATAAAAGGAACATTTATCAAAAACGCTGACGGCCGACCTAAACTTAAATGTCATAAGTAATTACCCTCCATTAATTAGACTTAGCAGCATAATGCCTACCATAATTAAGTTTAGAACTAAATGCTTTATTGTTCAGTTAAACAAGTTTTTGGAAGAACACAAGTATTTATTAAAAGATTTTACTTTACAGCTAATTCTTATACGAGACATGGATTAATCCTGATGCCGACAATAATATTAATTTATGCGAAACGCGTTCTCTTACCAATATGTTATGCAGACTGGCCAACATATACTTTAAAATGCTTGAGTATTAAAATATTAAACGGCAATATTTGAATATGTTTATTCATCGTAAGCTTAGGTAAGCTGCGTTGAAAGTTTGCTAATCCTTCTCCGTTTTCGCATTTTGATTTCTTCTGGGAATTATTTTAAGGCTTTACACATTTAGGTTTAATTTAATATGAGATTTTAATGAAAGTACTTCTTAAAGTTAATATTCTAGCTGTAAAGTCTGAAATAACTCTGTAACCCAATTATTAGTTATAACAGTCTTGTTGAACTTAATTCCATGTAAATAATTCGCTACAGTTCATCATCTTCCTGCCCTTGTCGCATGTTACGTGGGATCGGTGCAACACGTTTTCTTCTTCCTTACTGTCCTGTCCCCCGTCACGTTATCACTGACTTTCTTTCATATCACTCCTCACACAGTCCATCCATCTTTTCTTTGACCGTCCCCTCCCTCTCCATCCATCCACATTTATATTCTAAATAATTCGCAATTACAAGTCAATATGTCACCGTGATATTTCCCACAGTTCATGAAAGGTCGGAATGATTGACTCACTTTATATACCACTACTAGAAAATCCAGAGCACTTGGTCATTAAGTAATAATATGTCATGCGTTGGTACACTCGCTACATATAGCATGGCAAGTTAATTAGGGAGATCGCTCACGTAAACTTTTAGCAAGTCAGTGACGTTACAATCGTAAAAATATCGTGTTTCAATCGCGATGCTGTCACTATATTATTCGCCAACGTAATCACAATTCTGCATCGCTTCTATCGCGATACATCAGACATACAGACGCAATGCAGCATCGATACAGTCGTGCGCTGTAGCGGCTTCCTGTGTATGCCTGTCGACGCTGTTGTTTGCATCGATGCAGTGGCGCGTTGCAGAATATATTGATGCTGCATCGCTACCGATGCAGCATCAATATATTCGGGTTTACATCGTTGTAGTTACGCAAGGCAAATGCTTCTAGCGGCCAAAAGTAGCACTGCAGCGATCATCATAAGCATCATTTCAGCCGGAGGACGTACACTGCTGGACAAAGGCCTTCCTCAAGTGTCACCACCTCGATCGGTCCTGTACATCTCGAATCCAGCGGATTCCCGAAGTCCCGACACCAGGTCATCGCTCCACCTAGAAGGAGGCCTTCCAATGCAACGACCTGCGGTACGCGGTAGCCACTCCAGAACTTTTCAGCCCCATCGACCATACTTGCTGCGAGCAATGTGCCCTGCCACGATGCAACGATAAATCGATACAAAAAGTCGTAGTAGGTGACCTCCCTTAAAACAGATACCAATGATTGACACGAAATTATTAAACAATTAGCATAACATTTTATTTTTATGATGATCAATTTTGATGGCCATGCCGTTACAATAGTTTTAATCTTGAGATCAAGGCTCAACGAAGCCTATCAATGTTTTTGTTGGAAAAGTAAATCTTTAGAAAATTTATCACTGAAAACTCAGATAGAAATAGAATTGAATATGACAAATTTGATTAATGCATAGCTAATCCAACGCCTTATGATTAGTAAATGCACAAGAAATGAATTAATCATTTACATTCAATATATTAGAATTCAATTTACTTTTTATCATCGAAACTATTAATGGAAGCTAACCTACGTAATTGAAACAATAAACTCGCTCCACAAAATGAATTCTCATTCTCTGAAATCTTAATAAGGTTTCTTAATTCTTACAAGTTAGTACAAGGCTTTCGAGACAAAAAGTGGGTGTAATGTTAAATGAGCCGGTATAATTAATTGATGCAAAACCACTAGGTTCAGTGGAGCTATTAAATTGGAGACGTTTGAACTTCTCTCTCTAATTCAATTTATCATGCCACATATGTTACTAAGAGTCTTATATATAAGCAAGCATCTCAGTTACTGCTGTAATTGCGATATACCTACAGGCTGGATTTTAAGTCATTGGTACTATGTCCCCGAAACATTATATGCTCATTATAATAAAGGTACTAAATTATAAGAACTTGTTTAACCATATAACCAATACTGAAATAATAAATTCTGCTGTTCGCCTAAATTGTTGTGGTGAATAGCTGTATTTTTTATATATCAGATTTGATGCCGTAGTAATATTAGTTTATGCAACATTCAAATAATAGGGGTCATTAAAACACGAATGTGGGTTTATTAGACGAAACGAAGCCGAGTGTGATAATAGTACCACACGAGTGTAAAACACTCATGTGGTTCTTATTCTAAACCTAATGCCGTTGCACTATTTTATTTTCACTAAAAAAACTAGTAAAACAAAAGTGGAAACGGAAATAATATGTGGTATGGCGGGAAATATAGATTCTAACAGAGCATGACTTTGCAGCGTTCGCATCCATTGTAAATTGATATGCTCCAACGTTGGTTCATAGGGCGCTTCTATAATGCTAAATCCCTATCCTAGATCAAACAGTAAATTGAAATTCATATTTGTTTCGGGATATTTACCATGTATATTTTGATTTTGATATCGAGCTCTCAACAAAAATCAAAATATACATGGTAAATATCCCGAAACAAATATTAATTCTAATGATTGTCACCATGTCAGCTTAAAACTTATAGTAAATTGAAAATTCGAAAATACTCTTTTTCTACATTAAGTCAATGAGCCCATACGCGCCAGTAAATTAAAAAGAAAAAAATGTGCTATAAACACTCGTGTGATAATAGTACCACACGAGTGTTTTAACAATACTTTTTTTAACTTCACTCATACAGTTGAAATAAAACAAAAGTGAAAAGGGAAAAAATATGTGGTATGGCGGGTAATTTAGATTCTCATTGCGCATGACTGCGCAGCGCGCGCATCCATTGACAATGACACAATTTTTCTAGATTAAGTCAATGAGCCTATACGCTCCAATAAATTTAAAAGTTAAAGTGTGCTATAAAATTAAAAAGTTATTTTATGATACCGTTGTTTGAAAATCGAAGGCAAATGTTGCACTGTAATGGTTTCTTTTTTTAATTCAACCTATTTACGAAAAAAAAGCGTGTTTATAAAATATTTTTTGAATTCGTATTTGGAATATTACGTTGTGAGTGTAGGTAAAATGGTTTATTTTTTTAATTCAACCTATTTACGAAAAAAAAGCGTGTTTATAAAATATTTTTTGAATTCGTATTTGGAATATTACGTTGTGAGTGTAGGTAAAAGTTATTTATAAATGATAAATGATTTTATTTCTGTAAGTTGGTTTGTACAAACACTTTTACATGTCGATCATATTTTTTAAAACTAGATGAGGTCGGCGTTTCCTATCTGACTACTCTGAGAAGAAAGGCCGAAACAAACTCAGAGGTCACAGTCTCTTTTGAAGTCTTGACAAAAACTTGGTTATATCATGTGAAGACCATGTAGACATATGTCTGAAATGGTCTTTTGAGGAAAGAACCAGCCAGATTGAGTGGACCTGTCCAGTCAGTGCACGCATTTGTCAATAATCGAGCAGCTCAACTCAGAATTTACGGAGCTCAACGATTCGACGAACAATACCAAAGAAAGGACATTCGGGTAGGCCGCATAAACTACTCAAACTGCCAGACCATGAGTAAAAACTAACTAAGTTATAATAAAAAACAAAAATCCACATAATCTTCACATTCACAATAATAAAAATAAAATAATATAATACTTTAAAAAGTAAATATTCTTGTCATTGCAAGAAAACAAAAAAAATAACAAAATTAAAAACAAAAACAAAATTCACGGTGCAAAATATAAAAAATCAAAATTAATTGGAGCAGCTCAATCCCAAGCCTTTTTGTCCTCAACGTAATCTTTAATAGTATAAAACGCTTTCTGACACAACTTACGTTTAATGAATGATTTGAATTTATTAAGACTTAGATCTTGTACGTGGCTTGGAAGCTTATTATAAAAGCGTACACATTGACATCTAAACGAGCCACCTATCTTCTTGAGCCTTGTTGTAGGTACTACAAATTTGTGTTTGTTCCTAGTATTTATGTTATGGATATCACTGTATTTTTTAAACAATTTTATATTTTTATGAGCATATAAAAGATTTTCATAAATATACTGAAAGGAGGGCACAGTCATTACATTAATCTCCTTAAATTTCTCTCTGAGAGAGTGCCTCGGGCTTAATTTATATATTGATCGAACAGCTCTTTTCTGCAAAACAAAGATATTCTGGATGTCGGCGGCATTTCCCCACAACAGAATACCGTACGACATTACACTATGAAAATAGCTAAAGTATACTAAACGGGCTGTCTCTATGTCAGTTAAATTACGAATTTTTCTAACAGCATATGCTGCGGAGCTTAGCTTCTTTGACAATTTATCTATATGTGGGCCCCACTGAAGCTTAGCATCCAAAGTTAAGCCTAAAAATACTGTGCTATTCGGAGGATTCAATTCTTCGCCCTTTATCAACACATCAGTTTTCACCTGCCTAACGTGAGGTAGGGTAAACTTAATGCATTTGGTTTTTTTATTAAGGAGTAAATTGTTAACATTGAACCAGTGAACTACTTTTGAGATCGCGCTATTTACTTCGTCAGTAACCAGCTGCTGCCGTTTAAGTTTAAACAAAAGTGAAGTATCATCTGCAAACAACACTATGTCATGGTTATCCTTTATGAGGTAAGGCAAGTCATTAATATAGATAAGAAACAAGAAAGGACCAAGAATCGAGCCCTGCGGGACTCCCATTTTTACTTTAGATCCGGGTGATCTTTTTCCATTAACGTCAACAGTCTGAATCCTATTACTCAAGTAAGAAGTAAGAAGATCCAGAGCGCTGTTCCGGATCCCGTAGTGGCGGAGTTTCCTGATTAGCGTTTCATGAAGAACACAATCAAATGCCTTGGACAAATCACAAAAGATTCCCAGGGCATCGCACTTATCTTCCCATGCATTATAAATATGTCCTAAAAGCTCAACACCGGCATCAGTAGTTGAACGACCCCTTGTAAAACCGAACTGTTTGCTATGTAATAATTTATGCTTATTAAAAAATCTTTGCAATTGCTCTAAAATTAATTTCTCAAATATCTTACTAAAAGTAGGTAGTACTGAAATAGGTCTATAATTTGTTGGGTCTGATGTACTACCTGATTTAAACAAAGGTATTATTTTACTATTCTTCATTAGGTCAGGAAACTCCCCACAGTCGATACAATTATTAAAGATAATAGCTAAACTAGGTGCGACAACATCAATAATAGACTTAGCAACTTCTACAGAAAGACCACACAGATCTGCAGTCTTTTTAACATTTAAAGTGTGAAAGGTTTTAATTATGTCTCTACAAGTAATATGTTCAAAAAGAAATTCCGTATCGCTATATATATATATATATATATTTATGAGAACGTACTTCCCATCTTCTGAACGATTGCCAATAAAATAAAATCATCCGGAACATAAGTACCTACCTGTATTAAGAAACCAAGTGGTAAATTGACACCCACCAATTTATATTTCGAGTTCAAAGAAACGATTTACAATATCAAATTAATTTGAGGTAGATGTTAAGGAAAATATGGCTATAATTTATTCCACACCCTCTACAGAGCCTTTGCCTTTTAACTTTTTAACCTTCTCGAAGTTTTGATTGAAAATATATGACTAAGTAACATAAGATATATAATAAGATATATACCGACGATAAATCAGTCTAGTCGAAATTGAAAGTTGAGTTGAGTGTAAACTTATTTCTAAAAGTTTCCATCTGCCACCACCCTAGCTAAATCTTTCGGGTCATTGATCCTTCATCAGTAGGTAGTCCATACAAATTTTTCACACCTTAACGGCTAAACGGATTTGTACAAAATTGGCAGAAGGTAGAAAAATTGGCATACTAATGAACCAAAACCTAGATTAGGACAAAGGGTATTTTCCATCCAGGTGGTATGATTCCTTGGGATAGGGAAAAAGACGAAATCGCGGGCAGAAGCTAGTTCTAGATAAGTTGTTCCACACTAGCCAGCTAGCGAAAATCATATTGCCTCAACGTTAATGGCTTTCGGTATTTTTGCAGACAGAGCCATTATTATGATTAAGTAGTCAGACTAATAACATCTTGTTAGCGTTCATACCTACTTATGTTTATGTTATTTGTAGTAATAAAAACAAAAATAAATCTATTGCAAGCTTGATTACACCTTCGCTTCCTACTATAGACATGGTAATTTTGACTTGCATTCACTTTCCAACTGATATATTGAGTAAAGTACAGACAACATCAACAATCTTGCTACCGACAAAATATAATCCGTTCTAAAATTAATGAGTTATTTGCTTTGAAATGACGCAAATTAACTTCTGACGCTGAACGCTTTTGATTAATTGATTAAATTTTGACTCTGCGTTATGTTGAAATAATAGTATTTACATCTTTAAGAGACGGCGTTGAAGGTTCCAGATATTTATTTAATAGCCAGTTTAATAGGTTTTTGAGGGAATTAGAGGAGGCCTATGCCAAAATACAACCAGACCTGGTAGCTGATAGTTAAGATAAGGTTTAATTTAGATAAGTAAGTAATGCATAGTTATCATAAGCTATATTATAAGATTTAAGTTAAAAAAAAGTATTATAAACAGGTTACAGGGAATAAAGGCATTTTTTATTTGTTTAAGTGTTTTTAGTGATAACTTGTAGGTACATTTTCATGCTTATGATTACCGGGTGCTTTTAGTGAGGTAAAATACTACACTCCCTAGGTTTTCCCCCAAAAGTCCAGTTGCCTTTAGAAGATATCCCCCCGATAACAAAAACAAAATACTCTTACATAAATAAAATCGTTTTGTCGCTGTCCGTACTTTATGTTTGGTTTAAATGTTATGCAAGATCTTTACAATAATCGCTTGTTGTACACTGGATCTGTTTAAGCGCAATGCAGTGTAACTAGCCCTACACGCACACAGATCAATTACACATATTGCACAATTATGCATAATGATGTGTTCTGTAATAGATTGATAGCATTATATAGTGTATTGATGTGTAACCAGATGGTTGATGATACACTTGAAGATAGATATCTACAAGTGTATCAGCTGTTATCCAACATACAAGGGGAATCCAAAAGAAGTTAGATATTCTTTACTCATTTGTAACAACACAGAACACATGTGTAGTAATAAACATGATCACTATATTTGAAGTTCATATGTCAATAGGAAGTTAAAAAATTCTTCGAAACAAATTTTTGTAAAAAATGTAAAAATCTGACTTTGGTGGCTTCTCATTCCTTTGATTTCCAATATTTTGTAAGACAAAATGTTCAGTATTTTTCTACTCAACGAGTTCTACACAACGATAATCCACTCGATGGGGTAAGCCAACATTTTTTTTTAATATTTTTTATTTGTATGGCTTTGGGTCAACAAAATGCTTGTACTGTCAAAATTTGAAGACTGTAGCTCTAACTGTTGGTTGTGAAACCTGTGTTACAGACGACGGACAGACGGAGAGACAGACGGACACGTGAGTGACAGCAATAGAGCCGTGTGGACTTTTCGGATACGGAACCCTAAAACAAAATTATACCATACAAGTCATTGTTTAAAGAGTTTGGAAGTCAGTGATTTAAATAAAATAAAAGCTTTAATCATGTTTAATTATAAACATGATTAAAAGCTTTCAACTGGTTAAATAACCAATGTTGTAAGCAGCATGACTGTTCATTTTATCATTTTAATTAATTAATGACACGTAAGTTTAATTGAATTAAAATACACTCACATTACATTGCATGTAATTAATTTGAATGAATTCGACGAACTTTTTGGGCTAGACACCTCGGTAGAAGAGTAGCTCATAAGGTTTTTGAGCAAGCATATTCAGGACAAAAATTCGATAGCTGAGTAGGTGGGGCCTGCTGAGAGAACACCGAGAATATACCTTATAACCATTTTAAAAATTATTAAGGTAACACAATCAAAATAACTTTATTTTTTTCGTTTTCTTATTTTGAGGGTGTGTTATATGACTTATATACATCTGTCCCTTTTTACAGTCGAACTATGATAGTTTTGACACGTCAGGGTACGGGGGCAGACCTTATGAATTTGGGCCAACCACCCAAGTTTTTGATAAATATTTTATGTTTTGTTTATACAAAATTCGAAATTTAGTCTCTTCGAACAATCCACAGGCTACATAATTAATTATGCGAATTATTGTCATTAATTATTTTGATAATTGGAGTAGGTGAATTCGGTAAATCCTATCTTACCAATCCTATTAATATTATAAAAAAAATGGCGCTGAGATAGATTATAGTATGGAATAGCACATAGGATACTTTATGTTCTGGGAATATGTTTCCTTGGGCTAATTTTCGACATTCACGCTGGCAGAAACTAATTTGTAATATTAGTAAGACTACTAAGTTATTGTTTTCAAATTTTTACATTACAAAAGTCATCAATCAGTCAGGATTTTAAAATTACTTGTAAATGTCACCTATCTAGATACAAAAAACGACTAGTCACTTTGTAATTATCATAACCATATTAACCTCTAACTCGTCATAGGAGCATTGTTACCATACCTATTAGATATTTATCTAACTTTCATATAAAAAAACAACCAAAGTAAAATGCCTTAACATAACATACCATAACCATTAAAGAATAAACATTGTTTTGGTCACCTTAGCGTTTATTCTTTATGGCATTATTAAACTCAATGACGCTACACGTGGCCTCTCGCTTAAAAAAAGAAGAAAAGACAAAATAATATTTTTCACAAACGAGAATACAGGGAAGATTTGCACAATAAAGATACGAACAAAAGGTTTCTTTTATATGTATAATACGGTGGGAATACCATAAAACATCGAAAGCAACCTCCGATAGAAGGATATCAGAAACTGAGAATAAATCTTGTTTCTTATAATATGAAGGCGCTGAGTGTTTTTGAACGTAAATCTTGAAAGCATGCACGACTTCGTTGTTTCCTATATTATGTTATTTCTTTTTCTCAGAAGCGACTCAACGTTAGTATCTAGTTTGGAGGTGAAACCTTTTAAACAGAGAGAGTACCTACGTAAGTAAGTAAATTGTGGTGACCAAGCCACGGCTACTAGGCCCCCCCCCCGCCTCGACAATGCGGTCCACTGTGTTCCCTTAGTACCTAACTACCTACCCAAGCTTCGTTAGTGCATAATCTACCTAAAAACGCCTAACAAATGTCTCGCTTTTAACGAATAAATACCGCTTAATTAATTTATAAAGAGTACTTAACAACAGGATTTTTTTCGTAGAAGGGTTATTTTTTGACGGACATAGTTGGTTCTTCGAAAAATGAAATTCACAAAAAGATTTTGTCAGTTTTGCGTGGGCGTTATTGTACTTGTTTTTTTCGCAAGAAGCAACAATGAGATGCCTGGAAGAGGTACCTGCTCTTGATAAATGAAACGGCCAACGGCCTGGAGTAAATTATGTGATATTAAAAAACCGTGTTTCTGTTCCGTTCAAAGGATATTTTCAGCATTTAAAAATCTAAAAGGGAAATAATCTATAATATAAAAATGAATCGCAAAATGTGTTGGTAAGCGCATAACTCAACAACGCCTGGACCAATTTGGCCAATTCTTTTTTTTTAATGTTGGTTGAAGTTCAAAGATGGCTTTTTTTTTTTGTAGGGTAGGGTAGTCTAGGGTAGGGTAGTGTAGTGTAGGGTAGTGTAGGGTAGGGTAGTGTAGGATAGGGTAGTGTAGCGTAGGGTAGGGTAGGGTAGTGTAGTGTAGTGTAGGGTAGGGTAGTGTAGCGTAGGGTAGGGTAGGGTAGTGTAGGGTAGGATAGTGTAGGGTAGTGTAGTGTAGGGTAGTGTAGGGTAGTGTAGGATAGGGTAGGGTAGTGTAGCGTAGGGTAGGAAGGGTAGTGTAGGGTAGGGTAGTGTAAGGTAGGGTAGGTAGGGTAGATAAATGTTAAATGTTTGCCGGGTCAGCTAGTTAAGTTATAAATAATTCCTCTATACCAAACATAGCTGATTACCTAAAAGAAAAAAAAAAGAGTATATTTGCGCCAGGCACGACAAAAATAAACCTACTTACAAACCAGGCATTAAAAGTTAGTTTTAGATTTGAATTTTTAATGAGAAATGTTCACTTGAAATTTTGATTTAATGTTAGTTCTGAACAATTCATTCAATTTTAATTTTTTTAACTTTATTTCATTTATAGGTAATTGAATGTAAATTTTTAATTTAATTTTAATTGAATTCTTAATAATTGGTTAGTTAATGTAATTTTAAATTTTTACTAGTATTTTAACTAATTGATTTTTAAATATTATTCTTATTTTTATTTTGACTTGTATTTTTAGTCTAGTTTAATTTGTACATAATTTGGAACGTTGCGTCTCCCTTCTAGAGGTGGGCGTTAATGGTTGCGACACAGTTTCACTAATGCAGCTATTTCCGTACACAATTAAATAATTGTATATGTGTTTTTATTCTTCCAATAAAGAAAATAAAAATATAAACCAAATACTACAAAATATATATAACAATGAGCTGACACGTGACTTAATTTCAACTGCAAATAACAATCTATATTCGACCCAATTCCGTGTTTGCACAATATGCACATAGGCTAGATATATGACGGTAACCAATAAACCACGCAACCAAAACGCCTAGGTACATAACAGTACCTAAGCATTGTTTACAAAAATTTTGAACGTTTTGAACGCCAACCTTCAGGTCAGACGGGAAGCCATTCAATTCGTGGCGGCTTTTGTGTGAACCGTTTCAAAAAAGTCTTGAACGAACGATTGAATAGACCAATTTCACGGCACCTTTTTAGTCACTTGAAATCATTTAGGTGATCGTGTAATTAGCAGTTCCAAATAAAACAGTAATATTTTCTTTATTTACAAAATAATCGATGCTGGTTATTAAAGTATTATAATATGTCATGGACCAAGTTATTAATACGGCATTGTTCATAATGCTCAGACAATTTAAAACATGCTAAAATCTTCTGAATAATAGCCATCAATCATTGGACCGGCTAAAAAAAGATGTGTTCTTTTTTATTTTTTTTATTGTTTACCTTGATTTTCATATAGAATAGCTAAGTACGATTACTATTTAAGTAGTCGGGGTATGTCGGGGTGCCCTGAGTTCCCGAGCTCGCTTCGCTAGCTCTTGGACTAATTCATTGACCATAATTATCGAATTACCCAACCGTTACGTAGCAATATTCATAATGACCAGACAATGTGATAAATATAGAAGTTTAAATCAGTATTCATTACATGGCCCGATTTGACTTTACTTGATTCATAATTGCCCGGGCATTATACATATTGCACTGATTAATCACTTGGTCCATGATATACAAACTAATTATAATTATGTACAAGCGCGTATAAAAAGGGACGAGGGAAGAAGTCTTTGGGTATTAAAAAATTACGTCCACATCGCTGTCAACGCGACGGGAAAAATGCTCAAACCGCTGTCAGCTATAAACATTTATTTTAGTTTATAGCTATAATTAAATAAGGCCTACTTATAAGTTTAAAATGTGGGTTAATCTAGTAAGAAAATTACAAAATTAATGAAAAAGTCGTGTGGTATCTTATGCAAGTCATCGTTTGACGGAAATTGGCTAATATGGCGTCGTCGTAGCGGTAATTATGTGATTTGTCACTCAAGTTGCCTTGAATAACAGTGGTTGTACAACATAATGTATTGAGAGTAGGTACTTTTAATATCATCTAGTAATTTTTCACCTGGTAGCAAGACGAAATTTCGCACTGTTCTGAATGAAGATATAGAAACAGCGAGTGGATTATGACACTTCAACAATCGACATAATATCGAACAATACGCTCCATGTTTAATACTGCACTTGTAGCCAAGTTGACATTGTACAATCGATAACACTAGTAGAAAACGAAACAATGTATGGGAATGACACATTTGTACGTTAACTCACATAGTCAGACCATATAAATAGAAGGTGTTAACGATTGTAGAAAGAGATTCGATACGAAACGCTTGTAACTTGGCTAGCGGAGGCTGGTATCCAGTTGGAACCTCTTGTTAGACTGGACACCGACCCAAACATAGTTGGAATAATGCTGGGTAGATTTATTGACCTACTTATCCATCGTACCTATTCATTTTTGAATAGACCAACATCAGGCCTGACATTGAAACGTTCAAAATATTGTTACAAATATTTTTTTACTACAACGAACTACTTGAAAAAAAAAGGTAAGGTTTTCATCAGCCACTGTAACAGACCAGGTTCACATTGAAGCCGTCATCAAAAAAGGCCTTCATTAAGCGGATAATCTGCCAGCTTGTTAAAAAGGAAACAGGTTTAATGAACACAATATAATTGGACAAAAAGTTGTGAAATTTCGTTAATGACATGAAAAATGTCTAAAATTCCATCGTTTGTAATTTAAACGGAAACTTAACAGAGGTACCTCGAAATAATCGTGTTTTATACTGATTAGTGCTTTTCTTCCAATTATTAATAAGAATAGCGCTAAGTTTTCCATAAAAAGAACAATTTCATAAAAGTAAAAGATGCTCTCTCTGATCTCTTTCCATCCAACTTTACGAAACCTGTCTTCAGCACAAACAAGGTTATGTGGAATATTCTAAAAAAAGAACTATGAAACAACATACATATACATAACTACATACTGCAGATCAACAAATCATTATCAATGTCACAACAAGAATAAACATGGCCTTGCTGACGTCACAGCCGCCGTTACGCTCAAAATTAGCATTACGCAGACCTGCGCGTGCGCACGCGACTCCAGTTACGACAGCAAGCACGATCACCACTAATCGACGCTGTAATAAGATAATTTATGCAACATAACTGTAACCATTCGATCGAGGCGAGTTCCGTTATTGTAATGCAGTGTAATATAAGGTAATTATAATTAAATAAATCGTAATAAATTAAAGTTGTAATATATCCCGCGCTTTGCCAATAAGGTGATTATTTTACAATCTCTTTGTTTTACGTAGGTATAAAAGATGTTGCATAAAAGCCTAAAGTAGGCGGCAGAATATGTGTCGTGTCGCAAAACGTCGGAACCGTAAAACGTCTGGTACAGAAAAATCGAATTAGCACAATGCCCGATTTACAGAATGTCCGATTCGCAGTGTCCGAATTTTTAAAAGGTTTAATTCGTAAAATGTCCTGGGGCCATAGACAAGTGGCATTCTATCCAATTATAAGGCGATTAACACACGGCACCGCGCACCGCCGCGGTAGGCGGTGAAGCCGATCTCATGTCGCATTAGCCTCTAATAAATCCGTTGATGCCTAACACACGTACACCGCTCGACCGCGCGGGTCGAGCGGTGCTCGTCTCTCCGCGTCCGCGGCGGTGCGCGGTGCCGTGTGTTAATCGCCTAACCAATACGTGGCGATTGTCAAAAAGGCAAAATTGTCAATGTCTATCGCCTTCGCTGACATGCGAAAAAAGCGCCGTCTGGTGACGGTAAGGAGAAACCTCTTTTTTGTTTAAATATTGCCAAAAGATATCGTTTACGTTATCACGAGTGAGTACGTTAAACAAATCGGTATAAGCCATTAAGCACACCGCATGTCGTGTGTTATCCAGTTTTTCTTCGCTAAATTTCATGATATCCATTTTGAAGGACAAATGGCGCGCCTCAGTCTGCCAAATGTGAAATGAAAAAAGTACCTACCTACTTGAAAGCACCTATAAAATTTGAACGCTATTTAAAATCAGATCCACACCTAGAATATACTTAACTTTTAGCTAACCCTTTAACATCAATCCAGAATATATCAAATTATAATGCCTATAAGTGCCTACTGTAAACAGATGTACCTACAGATCCAATTTCCTAAATTCTTTCACTGATTAAAAATTACAATATTACCAATTGCCATAGGCAAGACTGCGGGAATAATCTGGAATAAAATGCCATATTTTTTAACCCCCTATGGAATAGAAGGGTTCTTGTAAAACTTAAGTTCTGAATAGGTATGTGCCTTATCTATTTAGTGCAGGCGGTAGGAAAATGAGAAGCATCTCTGTATGAAGTAAGTTAATGAATACTAAACAAGGCAAGACAAGAGAAAACAATGCCAACCTTCCCATCCTTACCCTCATTTATTTAGTAACCTTGTTGAAAGCTACGTATAGTTATACATTTTACTTTCAGGATTGAAATTTTGATACGAGTACATTACTTTCTATAAAAAACCGCAGTTTCTTCCTTCGTTAAAGTAATTAAGATACCGTTCTCAATTAATCAAACTTAAAATTTTATTAACAATTACGTTATGAAATGCATTAACAGCTCAGACACACTAATTAAGCCGAACTTATAAAAATATGAGAATCAGTAAAATATATATCCGTGATAATAGTAGTTTATGTAATGGTCATATAATATAGGTTATTAAAACACGATTAACACGCGAGTGTTTTAATACCTAATTATATGCCGTTGCATACACTACTTTATCTTCACTCATACAGTTGAAATAAAAAAAGATTCTCATTGCACCATGACTGTCAATGTCAATGAGCCCCTAAGCGCCAATAAATTAAAAAGTAAAAGTGTGCTATAAAAATTAGAAAATGATGCAGTTGTTTGAAAATTGAAGGAAAATGTTGAACTGTAATGGTTATTTTTTTTTATTTTATCTATCCACGAATATAAAGTACGTGTTTATGCAATATTTTTTGAATTCATATTTGGAACATTACGTTGTGAGTGTAGATAAAAGCAATTATGAAACTAAATCAATACCTATAACTGCATCGTAATGATACTCCACTTAAAACGCTCCATATAAAATAAACCTGCAGCACAAATATTTTCAACGGCATATTTACAAACTAGAGCTACTTTCTCTTTATCTACACTACGCAGCTGATCGTGGAGGGAAGCAATGGCCCAAGTCAAGGTTACGACCTCCCATCCAACCTTAAACTACTTGCATTCCGCTTGTCTGTTACTGCCTTAGGCCCTGGCCAGGGTGAGAAGCTTGCGCGGATGCAAATATATGAAACCATCCATATTGAAGGGATTATACGGTGGACGTGCCGGAGTGGCCTCGAGGTGGTCCCATTGAGAACTTATAATGAATAGTATGTAAATTCGAGAAGAGCTACACTGCAATTCGTTTAGGTGGTTAGACAGAAATGGCAGTATAAAATTTCACTGGTTTGGAAGTAGATTACTAGTTCATAGAACTTTATGGAACCGCACCCTCGATAACAGACGATAACGTGATCGTCTATTGTTTTACCCTGAATAAACTTCACTTCTACTGCCTGGTACAACAAATCACGTTGCCCTGGGGCCACTTAATCGCTGACTGACACCACCGCGCCCGCTCTAGCTCTAGTCACCGCGCGTTCACTCTGGACAAGGCCTTATATTTTGTTTGTCCTTTCGAAAAATCGGTGCAATATTGTGGTTGTTTTAATTACTTGTTATTGAAAACAATTTGTGGTACTTTAAATTTTATCTTTAGTTTTTTACAGTTCTGATTCTGAAGGATTTTATTGCTTTCTTTTTCTTTTTACTGTATACTTCATATTTCACAATCAATTAATTAAAGATGAAGTGTAATGTAATACTAGTGATTAAGATGCTGTAATAACAGAGTGCCGTTTCAATGACAGTGATCAAACTCACCAGTTTTCAGACGATCCTTGTCACCTGAAAATAAAAGAAAACATTGTAGTTTTTTTGCACAGTGGCACAGATAATATAATACTACAACAGCAGGTATACAGACAATGTATTGTCCCAATGGTAAAATTTGTTCGAAGTAGGTACTATCTTTTTTAAAAAAACGTCTAGACTTGAGAATATTCAAATTTATTCTGGAACATTTCAAGATATTCAAATTAGTTTTAAAGACCTGCAATATCAAAAGCACAAGGTCAAAGTTTTTATTACTTCAGGGATTTTCAATTTTGGTCGTTTGATGATAAAGGCAGGTACAAAAAAAAAGGTACCTACATAGTCAGAAGATGATTAAATCCGCTTAAAAACAATAGCAAACAAAAACAAGCGTAAAACTTTATGTGTCTGGTGTTTATTAATCTTCATTTTTTATGAAAATCTTGAAGGAAATCCTGTGAAGGTAGAATCATAAATTTTCTCAACCGCTCGTACTCAACGATGAATAGAATTTTCAAGGATTGAGCATCGATGTTTGTTATGAATACGGATCCGATTCGCTGCTGCATTTCATCGATAACATCTCGATTAGAATATTCATAGGAAAAAGAAAACGAAGTAACTACATATATAAAATGTGAACTACGAGTTTTAATTTTAACAAAACATTAAGCTTAAGACGGTACCCTGACCAAAAAATCGGCATGAGATATGAGCGTTCCTATTGGTCTAGCGGCACTGGTGGCGCATGAATTACAGTAGTGAATACGCCCAGATTTTAGAATAAAATCTTTATAAAATCGTATTTTGGTCTTTTGAAAAAAATAATTCTACAAAAATGTTCGTTATTAAATTGTCTATCCATTAGTGTTAGTACAAAAAATAATCAATGAACACTTTACGAGGAGATGCATAATATAAATAATTATTTCTCATTTTTATGTTTTTTTTGGAAGTAGATTAGTGAAATATATACAACATTTAAAAAAAAACTAAATCTACCATTTTAGAATCAATATTATGTAGAAATTTAATGTATTTTTATTAATTGATATTTATTTTTAAATAACGAGTAGATAGCTCCTAAAAACAGCACAAAAAACGGCTTGCGCGGCGTTTTGCTCGGGGTACCGCCTTAATAGAATTTGCTAAATAGACGACGACCTTGGTGTTTTTGTGGTTTCAGGAATAACTAGACCACACACAAAAATATTTTTAGGTTCTAGCTCACACATAGAAAAACTTCTCCCACTAATATAATTTGCCACAGTGACTTATATTTTTTTATGATTTCAGGCTTCAGGTAAAAGTTCCACGTCCCGTCAGACAGACGGTTCTGACGATCGTAATAAAAAGGTAGGTGGGTAGATATTTTTCAGGGGAATGATTCTGTATTTCTGATGCTACGTGACTTGATTCAGATTTCTGTAATCACAGGCACCCTCGTCACGGTGTCCTGAGTCCAAATATTACAGACTAGTTTCTGCCCGCTGCTTCACCTGCGTTAAAAGTGTTTTGTTATCCTATTCTTATTCTTATTCTTTATTGTACAAAAAAACATAAAACATACAAATACAATAGGACAATTTATGTACAAAGGCGAGCTTAACCCATAGTTGGGTTCTCTAACAGCAAACCTCAGTTTCGTAGAAATATGACATTTGAGGATAGTACATCCATGTGCACAACAAAATCTTATTAAAAAAAATCTAATATTGTTAAGATTTTTTTGTTATCCTATGGTCAATAACAACCCGGATAAAAGTATCTCATGTCATGGTCTATCCGTGTGCCAAGTTTATAGAAGTCCGTTCAGCCGTTCAAGTGCGAAAATATAACAAACAGGCAGAAAGAGTTACTGTCGCATTTATAATATTAGTATGGAAGCACGGATTCGAACATGATGGATTTGCCTAGCAACGGAGACATGACAAGCAAGACGTGGAACAATTTAATCGAGATATACATCATCCGTTATATCTTTATCTCGGTACAGTGCACTGTCCTTAACGCCTGTTAATGCCTCCTGTCCTTAACGCCTGCTACCTGAAAGATGGATGAAAATTTGAAATGCTTAGATACCTACTGTAAGCTCAGCCTAGTGATTAATGGGGCTTAACTCTCTATGCAATACTGTGAATACTTTATTACGCTGTTAATTTCTTCATGTTATTTTCTGCATATTTCATTTTATTTATTTGGAAACTCAACAGCTTATTTCTAAATTACAGGAATAGATGTTCATCTCACTGTCAAAGAACAGCCCAGTGCAGTTGTATCAACGTTACTAGCATCTTAGTAATTAGTAAACACACACACACTGCACAGTGACAGCGAGATGATGACAATTATTTCTTAAGCCAATAACAGAGTTTCAAGGCATGGATAAAGCTAGGTTAGGTTATGTTAATTAGCTACACACAAGTGCAGCTATTAGTGAAACAATAAGTGATACAAAACAATAAAAAATAAACAAGAATATAGGTACCTCGACACTTATGAATACGCACAGTAAATACAAATTAATTTAACATTGCCACATGCTATTGTTTACAATTCATGACAATATTACAAACATATATCGGAACAATATATGTGTATTTAAAGCAGGCAGACTGCTTTCAGAATATCTATCAAGCAAACTATTTTAAATTCAGACGGTAAAGCTACAATAACTTCAATAATTCTCTGATATTTAACTAAAATCTGCGAACTTTAAAAGAACGTGGTTTACTGAGTACTTTATAATGAATTTTAAACTAGAAGTAACAAGGTTATGTGGCAGATATTTTTATATTGGCATTTTCAGTAATGTTGAGCAACAAAGATGTAAGGTTACTTTGTTCCGGGAAAGTATTAAAAGGAGTTATAAGTACTTATTGGCAGTACGTTCGTGTGGCACGTGCCGTGTTTTGATTGAGAAAGCTACCCTGCTTTCAAAAGTCGTTTATATGTTTTATGGAGGCGCGTTCAAATAAGCTTAAGAACACGTGTGGCAAGTGGCATGATATAAAGTGTGTTTAACACGTGTAAGTACGACATCGCTAGAAATAAATATATGCTCAGTATCTGTAATTAATAATATCAAAGATTTTCGTGACTAATTGTGAAACGCGCTTTGATTGATTGAATGAAACTGCATCAAACAATCGTGTCGCTGCCTTTGAATTCGACTCGGCTGGGCAGCGTTCGGGAAGTTGCGCGGTATTTTCTCGTCTAACTTACCACAGTGTCTCAAAGTCTATGACCAATGTTTGTTTCCAGTTATAACCTATGGTCATCCAAAGGGCAATGGAGAGTCCTATGCTCGGAGCATCCTTCCGTAATCGAATCAGAAATGTAGAGATCCGTAAAGGAACCAGAGTTACCGACATTGCCCGAAGAATTGCCAAACTTAAGTGGCAGTGGGCAGGGCACATTGCTCGCAGAACGGATGGCCGATGGGGCAGAAAAGTTCTGGAGTGGCGACCGCGAACCCGTAGACGTAACGTTGGAAGGCCTCCCAGCAGGTGGACCGATGACCTGGGGAAGGTTGCAGGGATCCGCTGGAAGCGGGATTCACGGGACCGGTTAATGTGGTCACGCTTAGGGAAGGCCTATGTTTAGTAGTGGACGTCTTTCGGCTGATTTGATGATGATGAATCCTGGCACGTGACTTGAATTTAATTTCAATCAATATCATTTATTTCTAGAAACTAGGTGTTAGACAAATTCTACAGTGACCATTTTATAATACCTATTTATTCCAATTAATAAATAATACTACATGAAGGCGACAATAGATTCTTTAGCATTTATTTGACAATAGATTCTTTAGCATTTTTTTTTATTTCATAAAAGTAACACCGGAACCCTTATTTATTTATTCCGTGTGAGCAAACATCAAACATCGACAAAAATACGACTGACATGGTTTTTATCGAAAAAAAATCTTATTTCTATGATAATATTGTGGATTTCCACTCTGATTCATGTAAAACCTGACGTTTACACAATCTTTATACACATCTATTTTGTTTACCTGCCAGTCAATTTTGTTTAAGTACACACCGTTCTACTAAAATCACGTTTATGAATAAAAACAGTTGAATAAACTTAACATAGGTCTTGGAGTAAAGCTCACTCGACATGTAATCGACGAAATCATCTTACTAATATTTTAAAAGCGAATATATGTAATGAATTTCAGGACAAAATCATCTTACAAATATTATAAATGCGAAAATTTGGATTGATATATGTTTGTTACTCAATTCGGCTGGAACCGCTGAACGGATCTGGATGAAATTTGTCACAGGGATAGACTTTAGTCTCGAATAGCAGCTCAATGTTCCGTGAGGAAAACTGAACTTATGTAGTTAATGTCTGAAATAGCTGAGTCAGAGGCCTGTGGGGTTCCCAGAGGCGGCTTAATTAATTCTGACATCAGAGATGGCCACAACCCCACACGAAAAAAATAAGATATAAAGAAAAGCCAAAACTTATACTAAGCGCGCATTGCTCCAGTACGAATATTGATAATAATTGGCCCCTCGAGTCATTGCCGAGCTCTGTGGAGGTAACGCAATATCAAAGTATCGATGATCCACTTTTTTTTTCTCTAACCTCCTAAACAGCATACCAAGGAGGTCGTCACACATGACCAGTTGTTAAGGCGTGGTCCTCGTCAGCTAAGTTTTTCAGCTAAACGAATTAAGCCACTAGGCGTTATTACAAGTTAGTGTACTGTACTACCTTACGTCAAGTTTTTGTGCTATTGTTATGTAGAATACGAGGCCGACAGTAAGGCAACGTGATTCAATTGATAATAGAGCATTTTTAGTTTTGTTCCTTGGTTTTCCTGGTGTTGGGCAATTGGTTAGCTGTTCTGTGCAGTGCAGCAGCTAATTTTAAGACCTGATTTACAATTGTATTGTCACTGGAAGGTACCTAAGTATTAATTACAGATTTAATTAGATCTTAATTAATTACTGATTTGATAATGATTATATACAGGGTAGATTTTGTAATGCCACCTGAAGGGAAAGTACTCTTAATACTGTAGATAGAAAATTTTACTCAGAGAAAACATTCCTTTATTTTTGAAAAAAAAAGAAAACGGCATTCAAAGATTTTTGAAAATTCGCTTGTCACACCCGGGAATCGAACCGACTAAAATTTTTAAAAATAACACTGTACTTTTATTGCATGGATCGTTAGGGTCAATTATAACGATGAAATCTCTCTAACAAACTTGATAAATTAAATGAAAGGAAAACTATGAAATCTGGACTTATAAATTCAATGGGTCAAGTTAAACACTTTGACTAAAAAATTGAATTTTTCAATTCGTACTCTACTCATGAAAAAACAACTCCTGCTTCATTTATTTAGTGAAATTAGATCCACTCATAAACGTGCGTGTTATGACACTGGATATAAAAAGAAAAACATTGTCATAACACTCATACATTTACACTCACACTCTTACACTCACACGTTTACACTTTTGTATTTTTTTCTATGAATTTTAATATTTAATTTATCTTTGATTTTGATTCTCTTTAAATTTAATTTTCATTGAATTTAATTTTATTTTATTGTATTCTTCTTCAAACTTAAATTTAGGTTTCGATTTTGTATGGTGTACTACACACAAATAATTTCATGGTTAATTATTCCTTTATGTAAAATGGGTGATCTGTAATACAGGGCCTTATCTCAGACACCCTTCTCCATACAAGGTTACGTACGATCATAAGATCGTCACTGTATTATGATTTCGAGATAAATAAAGTATTTTTATTATCATTTATATCGCCCACTGTAACGTGGGTCTTAAAAATAATTGTTGAAACGTGTGTTTATAAGTGCGCTTTTTTATAACCCTTTAAAAATTACACGCGTGATGTTTGTGCTGAAATAAGATTTTGTAAGAGGCTGTACACAATTATTTGGAAACATCAATATAGACTTCAGCTAAAATATACTGTACTACAACGCAGGTAGCTACAATATCACGCTACTATAGCAATTAAATACCCAGTAACAAGACGAGGAAAATTGCAATAACAAGGATTTTATCATTCCTTGAAAAGGTAATCGACTTATGCAACTTTTCTCGTGATTCATTTGAAACTGCACTTTTCATTTCCGATTCATTTGATTAGAACTTAAATACTAAAATATATTATTGTTTAGTCCTTTTTTATGTTTGTGTTGTGTGCTCAGGCTTGTGTCAAATAAATGTGTTTTCTTTCTTTTTCATCTTTCGCACACTTAGGGTTCCGTACCAAACCACAAAAACAAGTTGGTTTTAATAGGAAAAAATTAGGAAATTTCAAACAAAAATCAGATCTCAATATATTGGTATTTGTGAGTAAAATATACGTAATAATAAACATTATCACCAAATTTTGCAATCCGATATATAGACTGCCACCTAGTTCGGATGCAGAAAGTCTTATAATTATTTAGGTATGTGTAACCTAGGTGTAAACTCCTAGCCGTACATTTTCATTTTTATATTTTTGTAATATTTGTATATTTATTGAATAAATATTATTTGATTTGATTTTGAAGTTTTTAAAACCTGACTTTGGTGGCTTCTTCCTTCCTTTGTTGTTTTCCAAAAAACAATAAAAATTTGGCCCGCCCCATTCGATGGGGTGGTTAAAAAACTTTTTTCGCTCCCTCCTTTTGCTGTATGGGAGCCCCTCTTAAAAACCTTTAAAAATATTTTTGACGATTTGTTTGCCTTTGAGTCAACAAGATACTTACACTGTAAAAAAATTAAGTACAGTCTTCTCTCTCGGCTCCAACTGTTTAGCTGTAACATTTGTGTGACCAACGACAGATAGATAGACACGTAACTCCCAGCAATAGGACTCTGTTATGGACCCTTCGGGTACGGAACTCAAAAAAATTACCGAGACAATGGAAACATTTTCTATCATTGCACAACCGTAAGTAAATTTGTTCTTCAATTGTTTGTGAACAAGTAAAATTTCAAAATTTAAAAAAACCCCGTCACATTTATCTTCCGAAAACACCCCGATTCAAACAGTAAAAAGCCCATAACTTTTGAACGGCTGAACCAATTTTATTCAAACATAGCTAAGAACCCTCTCGATAAAATTACCTTTCAAACAAAAAAAAAACTTAATCGAAATCGGTTCATCCGTTTATGCGCTATGATGCCACAGACAGACACACAGATACACAGCAACACACGTGAAACTTATAACACCCCTCTTTTTCCGGCGGGGCTTAAAAAGTGGCACGCTTGGTCTTCATATAGATGGAGGAACTTGCGTTATCTAGTTAGATTTATGTTTTTGGGGCGAAATTAAATTGAAGCAATAAAAGTGATTTACAAAAAGTTATGAGTTTGATGTTCATTGGTAATTACTGCATTTAAAAATTTGCCGATGGGAAATTCCATCCCAAGATCCATTGGGCAAACAGCCTGTAAATAATACTACTGCCAATCCTGGGGAGGTCAACGTACCGGTCTTTTGGCAGAGGCCAATGGCCACCACGCGAAAAAAAAGAAAACAAACCTGAAAGTATCGAACTCAAAACGTATGTCGTATTATTACGACATTATTAATTAACACAAGCGTGGGAACGTATCATGCAATCTCTTTACTTCCTTTTCCGATATTACCCACTGTTTATATAGCAAATAATTATCTACTCAATAAAACTCGAAGCCACGCTGACTGGCTATAATTCATAACTCGGTGGGTTCCGTCCGGTATTGAATAACGACGTTAAATAATACATAGTAAATATTTATTGAATGATAATTGATCTAGTTAGAATTTAGATCGTTAATTATGTGTGTACGTCGATGTTTTAATCGGATGGAATTCATGTTTTCATTCAATACCTTAATAATATTACATAATAATTACTTGGATATTAGATATAATATTATGGCAATGATGACCTAGCGGTAACAGCCCCGACTTATGGGTTGGTTGTTAGTTCAAATTCTGGAAAGCCCTGTACTTTCAAAACCAAAGATTAAGAAGAAACTGGCACATATTGGGACAAAAAATCACAGACATCCACCCACAATGGGCCCTTGTAATGATTTATGCGCCACAGAGAGGACTGCTGTGTCCCAGCAATCGGAACGTAACATAATGGGCTGAGACTATGTTATTAGGTAAACCATAAATATAACAAAACAATGGATTTGTAAACCAACACGAAACCACAGTATAAATATGGACGAACAGTACGGAAACTACATACAAACGGTTGAAACGGCACACTCACACAAACATGCGCAACATCTCTAAGCAGTTGTCGCGAAACTGTCAGTAGTGCGAGCCGCTACTGTTTGCCCATATTTATACTGTGACGAAACTTTGCCAAAATAACAAGCAATCAGGCTTGATAAGAATTGTATTTTGTGGAGTGTTTTACACCAAAACCTGATAAAAATTCAAATATCTTTCGTTCGTTATCACTTCAACCCAGATTTCAAACTCAATTAGAATCTACTTTGGGAAAATAGAGCAAGCTAAAAGTAGTTAAAAGTAAGCTGAATGATCTGCTTATTCGCTTTAGGATTCCAGGGATTTAGAATTGGCAATATCCTTCTAAAAGCGCGTGACGCTTCTGTAAAAAGGCAGCTTTTTATTACAGGATTATGCTGAAAAGCTTAACCACCAACCAGAGTTTTTTTTTAATTATTCGGGGCAACTTAAGGGATGATCCTGATGTCATGACGCAAGTTAAATTGCGTCAATTGGCGGTATCAGGCATGTATTTTAACAAATCGGTAGAATTGCATTGCGACCATGTGTCCGAAAATCGAATCGCGTCGAATAATCGCGAAGGTTGCCAACCGATATTATTATATCTTTGTTTTTATTGCTATTATATTAATATTTAATATCAATAAAAACAAAACACTATATTATAAAGATACGCAGACAAAGCAAAATAGTAAAATACCAAAACTAAATACTAAAACTCATACCTGCAATTAGCGTTCTGCCGATTTGGCTAGCTAGCCCATTGGGAAAAGACGTCAGTTGATATTTATGAATGGAGTTCCCTTGGTACTTAGACAGTCTGTAAACTTACCGAAGTAAATAAAAAAACGTTATCCATACACAAATGTATAACTCTATAAGTCCTCTGGAGGTCATCTTTTAAACACAATATAATAAAAGCTTTCAGTAGTCCTGAAACGGACACACGTAATGAAAGAATTCTAACAAAAGGGATTTAACAGGAACCGCCGCGGAAACAAAGCAAATTTCGAGAGTGGAGATTTAATAAGGTCTTGTTTTCTACTTAATATTATGAATGTAAAAATCTGTATGTTTGGATGTTAATATTTTTAGATATTTGTTTATCAATCACGCCACACCGGCTGAACGGACTTAGATGGTAATAGCTTTATTTATTTACATAAGAAAAAGATTACAATTCAGTGAAGTCCTTGACTTCTGTGCTAGGAGATTAACTTGTGTTACAAGAGCCAATGCCCTCTCCTGGCAACAAATACAGTTCAGTCATATGCAATAATTATCAAAATTAAATTAAAACCAAAGTTGTAAAGAAAAACACAGAAAGACAAAAAGGTTTGTTAGTAATAAACTGCAATGGTGAGTGTGTGTGTGTGTTGTGTATGTGTGGTGTGTACCTACATCAATTGTAAGTACTAAGGGAAGGAAGATGCCATATTGACGGGTATACCAAGGCCTAGAGTAGGACATAAGATACTTTTTATTCCAGAATCCCGCTCCCATAGGATGATTTTCGACTGTCACGCGAGTGAAACCGCGAGTAAAAGTTCATACTTGAGAATGCAAAAAGTCTTCCAGGATTCCAGTGTAAATTTGTTATCCTTACACGTTTTTATCATTATTCTTTATTGGCGGTACCAACATCATGTTAACCTTGAAAATTCATGAAAAAGTTGCTTGAATTAGGCAACTAACCAGGCAGCAGGAAGACGTGGAATTCCGGAGGTAGGCAGATGACCAGACACCACGACGGACAAGCAGGCAATTGGATAGGTAGGCAGTAGAATAGGCAGCAGGATGGATAGGCACGCACACAGATAGATAGTCAAGGCAGCTGAACTAATAGTCAGGCTAACGGGCAGGTAGGCAGTAGCACAGGTGCAGGCGCAGGCAGCAAGGGGTGTGGAGGCCGGGCTGTAGCTTCATACGTCGATCAACGAGCCTTAATATGAAGCGGTGACCGACGAGGTTAATGAACCAGTCACATTTAAGTTCCACACTTAATAAATAATATTTAATGCACTTCAAAGATTTTATAAACATTAATAGGCTGAAGATATGACAGTTGGAAGAGTTTTTCAGATACACACACATAGTACACTTGGTAGTATTAAGTAGTCAACCGACTTTCGACGTTCACCCCAGAATCTAACTAAAAAAGCTGAAGCTGGTTTTTTCCTAGTTCTGTCATATCTTCTAAATTTCAAATTCAAATTTAAATTAACAAATCAAGACCAGAATGAATAAAAACAGTTTACAGAAGAGGACAGTCTGCCGCTGCCCTTATTACAATGTACAACTAGCTTAAGGAAGTTCTAGTCCCATGGTACCTATGTTATGTCTATGGCTTAAGAAAATAAAATAGATAGACAAACGTCAGATCAGATGAAAAGGTCACAGCATAAAATATTCCAAGATTTTACAAATAAGCAATATAAATTAAGTTGAAGATATTAAATCAATCAGAAATAACTAAAAATATGCTTTTCAGGTTTTAACAGTAGCAAAGAATACTTAAAAATGAGTCACATGAGTTGATACTAAAAGATATGAAGGTGTGATTTGTATAGTGTTATAAAACGTAAGTAAACTGAAAGATGTGGAATGAATAACACATCATCACCTAATAATTACGGGAAAAGTATTGATTTAAAATTCTCGTAGAAACGACATAAGGGGATGAGAGTGAAAAAAATATTTGCATGATTTCCAACCCTTAACACCTACGTAGGTAAACAGATAGACTTGTTCTAGACCCTGAAAAACGCAGCAGTTTTTTTATTCATTACCCATTAATTCTCAAGCGAAAGTTGAAAACAAGTTCAACCTTTAAGTGCACCGAAGTTGAAAATTAAGGTCCTGTACAAACCGCAGACTTCCAGTGGAAAAACTTCTTAATTACTTATTTGTAACAGATGTTCCGACCGCTATACTTTCACTGCATCTTGTGTAGCGCAAGTGCAAGTGCAATAAGCAAATGCCAAGTGGAAAATCATATTTACCAAGATATAGTAATGCTAGATCAGACAGCTAGATAAGAGCAGTGGTGGCCCAGTGGTATCGGCCGCGACTTACAAGTTGTAGGTCGTGGGTTCGAGCCCAGGCAGGCGCTTTACTTTGTGTAAATTATTTCTTCACCACTGCTCTCAAAACGGTGAAGGAAAACATCGTTAGCAGTGGGAACATTAATAGGATGATGATGTGATGTGATGTGAGATCAGACAGTTCTTTTCGTACATTGCATTTAAGTAAACTGATCTCGAATAAATTCGGATACGGGCAAGAGAATGATGATTCCTTTAAAATTAACGGTATTATAGCTTGCATGAACATAAAAACACAGACATTTTTATTTGTGTTCTAGTTTTTCTGCCGAAAAAGTCAGTATTCTTACGGCTACTTTTGCTCAATAAAATCCCTAAAGGGGCATAATTTGGTAATCATTTAAATACGAACTTGTTTAAAATTAAGCACACTCATTCAAGTGACATTGACACGCATTATTTTACTGTGAAAGTTGCTTTAATTATTTTTTTTCTTTACGTCATTAATAATAATTTAAGTAGGATAATGATAAAGGGTCAAATTATTTTGTTTCTGAATGATTTGATAATTTAAAGCATTAATTTTAACATAGGTACTTTTTCAAGGTAAACATTTAAAGAAAATACTTAATCAAGATACTTCTCGAGAAAGTGATCAAACGCGAGCTTACCAATCAAGCACAAAAAGTGCATCCAGTATCTGCATTTAGTTCTTTGTGGAAAATCATCTGAACGAACGAACGAGTAGTTGGAAGCGGAGCATGGCGGTACAAACGAGCACAGCGATGTCACCGCACCTTCGCCGGGATCATACGGTGCACGGTGCTCTCGTAACATCATTAAAATATTGCACATATAGCGTAACTATGTATTTTTTTTAAACTAGATCCGTAATCATTTTGCAATTTAGTATTAAAAATATTAAAAATTTGTACAGGGTACATAAATATTTCAACATTGAAAAATGTCAATTCATCAATGTTTGTTCCATTTTGATACATTTCGATGTAACGATGATCTCTTAACTAACGCCTCTAAAGGCGTATCATCTTTCAAACAATTCATCCACCATCTTCTTGGTCTTCGTCTAATCCTTCAACAACAAAAACAATTTTGAGTACCAATTTTATACACAACACTTTCTTCGGCATCGCATGGTCATAAAAACATTGACCAAGGCTGTACAATGAAAATATTTCAAATGTAGTCAATATACTATTACCAATGGAACTTATAAATAAAAGGTGAATAAAACAACGTATACATAAGGCCAAGTTTTTTGATACGAAGCTAACTCAACTAATGGTTAAATCTATTAACCAATAGTCTTAAATTTCAATAAACGTGTGTTTTTTATCAATTGTCTTAAATTTCAATAAACGTGTGTTTTTTTATCAATTGTTAGCCTAACAGATTGTTATGGTCAAATAAGTTGGCAATCTAATTAAAAAATAAAGAACATTGGTTACTAGATCTAACCATTAACTGTGTCAACTTCGGATAAAAAAAACTGGGTCTGAATAAACTAAAACACTAATCAGCAAAACACGTGTTTCTGCTCTAATTAATTCAATATCTATTAACATCGGTACCAAGCTAATATAGATCGTTTGGCTTCTATTAATTACAATTATGTTTGATTAAACTCTGTAAAGCAGACATTTTGTCTTTCAACAGACATAATTAACACGGTGATTGAGTGATCGATGGCTTCGCCTTGTGACAGATAACAAGCTTATCTTGTAAGATATTTGTATTGGATTTATTTAGGCTAACTAGCATAATCTGATTGAGAGTTTACCGATTTCTGAGATAAAATTTTCACAGCGCTGCCGTGCTAATTTTTGCATCATCATCATCATCAAAGCTTGATTTCGCCCACTGCCGGGCATAGTATATAGCATAGTAGTTCTGTTTTATTGTGCCAATCCCCATGCGTCTAGGCTACCCTTGTTTAAGGGCCTTCCACTCCACCGCTTTAGTGCCGTAAAACGGTTCTTAGTAACGGCTAGGTTAAAAGGTTTGATAAAAATATATATTTATTATTGATTTATGTACATTATTAGTGAATCATGGTTTTCCGTGTAACTAATAGCTTTGCTTTAAAAAAATAATTGAAAACACGATATTTTTCGTTACTTTTGGATACTCCTTCAAAACGACTTGGATGTTTAAAATATATTTACTCCGAAAAAATTACGGCTCAAATTTTTTCATAACTGAAATAGCATATGTATATCAAAGAATATTTTGCAAACAAAACTGTCCAAAATGAAGTTCAATATTGATATTCCGGCTCCGAGCGGGCGCACGCCAGTCCTGCGTTAACATTGCGGAATATATACGCGTTAAGTACTACCCACGATGGCAACAATTTCCACTACCCGTGTTTTACTTGAATAAAATGACAAAAAAAAATCGGCCAAGTGCGAGTCGGACTCGCGCACGAAGGGTTCCGGACTTAGTAAATTGCGGTTTACGATTTATGACGTATTAAAAAAAAACTACTGACTAGATCTCGTTCAAACTAATTTTCGCTGGCAGTTTACATAGTAATGTACATCATATATTTTTTTCAGTTTTATCATTCTCTTATTTTAGAAGTTACAGGGGGGGGGACACATTTTACCACTTTGGAAGAGTCTCTCGCGCAAACTATTCAGTTTAGAAAAAAAATATATTATAAACCTCTATATCATTTTTGAAGACCTATCCATAGATACCCCACACGTATGGGTTTGATGAAAAAAAATATTTTTAGTTTTAGTTTCATGTATGGGAACCCCCAAAATTTATTGTTTTTTTTTTATTTTTGTGTGAAAATCTTAATGCGGTTTACAGAATACATCTTCTCACCAAGTTTCAATAGCATAGTTCTTATAGTTTCGGGAAAAAGTGGCTGTGACATACGGACGGACAGACAGACAGACAGACAGACAGACAGACATGACGAATCTATAAGGGTTCCGTTTTTTGCCATTTGGCTACGGAACCCTAAAAACGACTTATAAAATGACCTTCGGGCAATTGCTATTCAAAATATTTGCTACATTCAATATGTACCTACTGAGCAAATATTCTGAATTGAAAGTTTGATTAAAATTGGACCATTTTGGTCTCGCCAAACAAATTGCTGAATACATTTCTAAATAACGATACTGTAAAATAATTTTACCAAGCATGTTATTGTAATTTATCGTACAGTTTTAGACTCAAGGTTGCCTCTAAAACTGTGAATTATATTTTTATGCTATCGTAGAAATATATTATTTCCCCGTATCAGCTGCAGTAAACCCACACAGTACTGCTACCAAACAAGATACAGGTCCGTATTAAAAATAATTGAATCGAACAAGTTGTTGTTCTCCAACGACAATGAAAGTTTATTGTATAGGTTTGACCCGCGGACTGACCTCGTAAACACGTGTCTCACTATGTTTATCTGTGTGAGACAGTGCCTAGGTAGAAGCAGTTCTCATATTTATTTGTTTATCACTAAAGAAAAAAAAATACTATAGCTTGGCAAATTCGTACTCCCATGGTCCACGGGCGCGGGGAACGTAATGCAGCGGGGTTGGTAAAAGGTACGCGTGAGACGGGGTCACCTGACGGGGTCGTCGTCGCGTCAACACGCAGTCACGTCATTGGGTATTAACGGCCACCACCACCCGCGTGGACCATGGGAATGTCACGTACGGTTTTGCCAAGATGTAGTGTAATAGTGTATGTATGTAGCTCGAAACTTGCATGATCTGAACAGGAGAGAAGTTCATTTTCAGTTCAAGTGATACGATTGATTCTTGATTCCCTATAATATGGGACACATAACTGGCATTGAGTAATCTATAAGTGCCATCACATCGGGGAATACGGCGTGATGTTACGAGTATGTGCCAACTAATCGTAGCAGGTAGATAAGCTGGTTTGTCAATGTACCGTCTAACAAATAAACGCGGCATAAAGTTATACCAGGTATAACTAAGGTATAACCATACATTTTCATAGGTTTATACCTGGTATAACTTTATTCTGCGTTTATTTGTAAGAGGGTTAGTGTTTTTTCCAGGGACTCGGCCCCAGGAGGACACTCAGGATAGTATCTTAGGAGACACACATACTTAATAGATTAATAAAAAACGACTGAAAATACAATAAAAATAAGTAGGTACCATTATTATTTTAATACATATTGAGCTTCGTTATTCAGTATTGCGAAACCCATTGTAAGTTTTACTATACCCGTCATTAATTCAAACCTATTCATTAATTTTCTAGCAAATCTTTCTCAGGTCGCTGAGCCTTTGCTCGGATAGAGATAGTTATAAAAATAAGTATTCTAAATAAGGATAGCCATTTCGATTCCACTACGTTTCAAAACATAATAGATGGACTAATATTGAAGTTTATAGTGGCAGTGGACGCTCCACAAACTGCTCGCCAAAGTTCTGTGGTAATCGGTAAGGGCAAAAATCGATATGGAAAATGTCATGAGGAAAGTTTTTATATTGAAAGTTGATGGCTTTATATCGAAAAGAAGACCATAAAAATTGTTTTTGGACTCTGAGTAAGATAATTATGACTAGAGAGGAAGTGACTACTCATATGGAGGCTTCAGTCTTCATTTAAGTACAGGCCACTCTAGTGTTAGTGGTACGATAACCGCCCAAAAAAAAAGGACCGTCTAGTGTCAGTGCTGAAAATGTGGCACTGTGGAGTTGTTCGAAAAAAGTCGGTTAAACAGTTCCGTAACTGTAGGAAAGTTTAAAAATAAATACTAGATGGCTCTGCATTTAATTTCTAGTTTAAGTAACCGACTTTATATAGAGTCCGAAACTAAGATTAACCGAAAAAATGCGAAACGTCAGCACAAAGAGTAAAATAATATAATATGCGTCACCATTTGAGTGTCACTTTGAAGTGTTCACAAGTGCTGGCGACCCCTGTCTTTAATGGATGTGAAATTATAATTAGAACTCAGTGTTTATGTGTATAATATTTAAAAAAAAAACCTCAAGATGCCAGCTTTATGAATATCTACTAGATGTCGTAGGTTGAAAGTGTGTTGTAAGTTGTGACGAGAAATATCAAAATGAAAAACATGGATAAGTTGCCAGGCCGTCATTTTTGAGTAATATTTAGGGCCTTGTGGGGCACTAGAGTAGTACGTTGCGTTGCGTCGTCGCAACGGATAATTGCATTGTATGCCACACCTGCGTTGCGACGACGCCGGAACCCGCACGTCGTCGCGCAGCATCTCAGTGTGTATTTCAGATTCGACAATAGATCGGAACAAATACTGTCCGTCGTCGCACTGGAATTCCGACAGCGCAGCGTATCACCCATGCGCCTGCCTGCGGCTCCCGGCCTTCAGGCACCAAATGTGTCTAAAAGCAGTGAGTCCGCTGACAAGCGCACAGAAACCTCTATACCGGTTCATACAAACATATTACCTCAACTAAGTGGTGTTCACATACTACAACTACATGAGTCCTACCTAATTACAGGGCCTAGGTACAAGTCTTGGTTACCTGGAAGTGCCAAATCGAGAATAACAAGTCCCACTCTCCCTGCTTCGTCTCTCGTCCGTTGATCCGTTGAAAAGCCGCGTGCGACGACGCAAAATATTACAAAAAAAAAGTAAAATTACGCAGCGTTGATGCAGCGTCGATGTAACGAACGCATCGCACTAATGAGACCTCAGCCTTATACAGACGTTAGGAGAAGTATGGAAGAAGAAGAAATATTGCTTCATTGGGATAAGGGTAAAAGACTGATGATAATATAAATGATCAAAACAACCCAAATCTGCTTTGAAACATTCCACGTAGCTTTGTTTGTAATTACATACGTTTGCAAGCTGAAGAAAATTGTATTTTCCTGCCAGCATTGTATTTCATTTTAGTTCGAACTTCAATAAAAACATGTGTCCAATAAATTGTGGAAATAAGATAGATATCGTTTTCATAAAATTGTTATCTTATCAAGATTAATATCAGAATAATAACATAGCAATTTTATACTAAAGTCGATACTATGATATTTATTGGATACAAGTGCAATGAGGGTTTAATTTTATACTCTTGAGGCCGGTAAAAAAATGTGCTAACTGCTCTGACGTTGCCTGTCCATTTTAATTAAACTATTTTGCAAACTAAGAATATCATGGTATTTTTTTGGGATATAGCAGGCAATTTTTTATATAGGTGTAAACTTGTGACTATTACAAGCGTTTATTTAGTTTCACCTGTCCCGGTATCCCTGTGTATGTAATCAAAGCTTGTGTGTGTGCGTCCGACTGAGCTGACATGTATTTTTTTCTTGAAAATGAATCTTTTTATATAAAGGTTTATTATCAGGAATTCCTCAAACGAAATTCGAGGTATGACATGTATCATAATGGCTACAGATGTGTTCTAGCGTAAATTTTAGAAGAAGAAGCGGAAATTGTTGTCACTGAATTGTTTGTTAAGACCCTCCTCACAAGGTTTATTACCTTAAAGCTGAGATACAGATCTCAAAGTAATTATCACGCACAAGTAATGAACTCGTTTCACGGATTCTAGAACCTAGTACTATGTCAGACAGATGGCATTACATTAATCAGTCCTTTGCAATACATTGAACAGTACATAAGACATCACCATTACCTTCCTCTTCACGACAGTCAATGGAACGGTTACAAATATTTTTACTCGACCCAATCACTACAATTTGTGACAGTGTATGTAGGCTTTAAGGAGTCCAATCACGTGTGCCTCATTTCATTAAGCTACATCGTAAATCAAGTTTTAACGAACTAAATAGTCTGTGTTGTTGTCCCTAGTGTATCAAGAAGTACTTACCTACTTTTTTATGGTCTAGTACTAACACGTCCCTACTTAGACTCAGGTAGTATTAGGCCTTACTCTATCTGCTACACCGATATTTTTGAATGAGCGTTTAGGTTTTAGATTTTTATTATTCAAATTAAGAAACAGTTACCTATTTTTAGTAGATTTGGAACCTGACCTATCTATCTATCTATATATATAAAAGCGAAAGGTGACTGACTGACTGATCAATCAACGCACAGCCAAAACCGCTAAGCCTAGAAGCATGAAATTTGGCAGAAAGGTTCCTCAAGGGATGTAAGTGCGCACTAAGAAAGGATTTTTGGAAATTTCACCCCTAAGGGGGTAAAAAGGGGGTTGAAAGTTTGTATGAAAAATCTAATTCCTTCGACCAAAATTCTTAAAACTTAGCACAAATAGTATTCTAAGTAAATGATAAAGATTAACATTATTCGCTTTTCGAAACTACCCCCAAATGATGATTTAGGGGGTGTTGAAGTTTGTATGGAAAAATTGATTTCTTTAATCAATAAACTTGAAACGTGCCACAAATACTTATCTAAATGAATAATAAAGGTTGCTACTATTATTTTTTGAAACAACCCCCAAAAGACGATTTAGGGGTGTTAAAGTTTTTTTGAAGAATCTTATTACTTCAGTTAATAAACTTGAAACTTTACATAAATATCAATCTAAATAAACAATAAAGGCTTTCATTGTTGGTTTTCAGAAACTACCCCCAAAAGATGATTTAGGGGATGTATTTTTTTTTGAATAATCTGATTTCTTGGGTGAATAAACATGAAACTTGACATAAATACCATCCTAAATAAACATCTTCATTATTAATTTTATGCAACTACCCCCAAAAGACGATTTAGGAGGTATTACAGTGTTTTGGAAAAATCTGATTTCTTGGGTCAATAAACTTGAAACTTGCCACAAATACTAACCTAAATGAATAATAAAGGTTGCTATTATTATTTTTTTAAACTACCCTCACAAGTCGATTAAGGGGGTGTTGAAGTTTGTATCGAAGAATTTTATTTCATGGGTTACTAAACTTGAAAACTTGCACAAATACTAACTTAAATAAATAATAAACGTGTCAAAGACGATTTTGAGGATGTTAAATTTTTTTTTGAAGAATTAATTATCTAAATAGACAATAAATGCTTTCATTGTTAGTTTTTCAAAACTACCCCCAAAAGATGATTTAGGGGATGTTAATTTTTTGAAGAATCTGATTTCTTGGGTGAATAAACATGAAACTTGACATAAATACCATCCGAAATAAACAATAAAGGTTGTCATTATTAGTTTTTTGCAACTACCTCCAAAAGACGATATAGGAGGTATCACAGTGTTTTTGAAAAATCTGATATTTAGGGTCAATAAACTTGAAACTTGCCACAAATACTAACCTTAAGGTTGCTATTATTATTTTTTGAAACTACCCCCAAAAGAATATTTAGGAGATGTTAATTTTTTTGAAGAATGTAATTTCTTGGGTCAATAAATATGAAACTTGGCTTAAATACCAACCTAAATAAACAATTAAGGTTTTCATTATTAGTTTTTCGAAACTACCCTTAAAATACGATTTCGGGGTGGTAAAGATTTTTGATTACTTTTACTGCATATAGCTTTTTTTATGATGTATGGGAGCACTTAGGAGGGATTTTTGGAAATTCATCTTTTTAAGGGGTTAAAAGGGAGACATTTATTTGTATGAAAAATCTTATTCCTTTGGCAAAATAATAAAGGTTGGCATCATTTGTTTTTCGGAATTATCCCCAGAAGACGATTTAGGGGTGTTAAAGTTTCTTTGAAGAATCAAATGGCACTAATACGGGGACCTCTACATCGATTTGGAACTAACGAACTGGACCGTTTGTCTCAGGTAAACATAGTTGTGAGTGTCGTTTTAATGTTGCGTAATTTACGCTGTATTAGGTTTTTGTGTTGTGTCGCGTAATTTACGCAGCATTCGTTTTCATACTAAAGTCATTTTTGGTTCACCCAAAATTATGCGTCTCAAAAAACCCGACCAGTCTTCTACTCCATATATATTCTTCTATACATACAAAATGCTTTGTCCTGAATGACTGACTGACGGATCAACGCACAGCCTAAACCGCTGATCGTAGAGACCTGGAACTTGGACAGTATGTTTTTGTATGACGAGAAAGAATTTTCCGAAATTCTTCCCATAAAGGGGGGAAAAAGGGGGACAAAGTTTGTATGAAAAATCTAATTCCTTCAGCTAATATTCTTGAAACTTGGCACAAATAGTAATCTAAGTAAATAATAAAAGGTTGACATTATTAGTTTTTTGAAACTACCCTCACAAGTCGATTAAGGGGGTCTTGAAGTTTGTAATTTTTTTGGAAGAATTTTATTTAATGGGTTACTAAACTTGAAAAATTGCACAAATACTAACTTAAATAAATAATAAAGGTGGTTATTATTAGTTTTTCAAAACTACCCCCAAAAACAGATTTCGGGGGTGTTAAAGTTTTTTGATTAATCTTATTACTTGGGTTAATAAACTTGAAACTAAAGCACTAAAAGTTGTTATTATTAGTTTTCAAAACTAACCCCAATAGGCGATTTGTTTTTTTTTTTTTGATGAATCTTACTTCTTGAATAATTAACTTTAAACTTGACATGTATTTATTTATTAAAACTTTATGCATAAGTACAAAGGCGGACTTAATGCCTTAGGCATTTTCTAACAGTCGACCTTAGGTTGGTGCAGAGATTAAACCAAACCAACCAACCTAAGTAAACCATACAGGTTGAAATTCTTAGTTTTTTTAAACTAACCCCAAAATACGGTTTTTAGGGGTGTTAAGGTTTTTTGAAGAATCTTATTTCTTGAGTTCATAAACTAGAAACTTGACATAAATACCAACCTAAGTAAACCATAAAAGGTTGTCATTATATTTTTCGAAACTACCCCCCAAAATAGGATTAAGTGGGTGTTAAAGTTTGTTAAGAATCCTACTGGATAAGGTTTCGTTTTTGATGTATGGATCTAGGGGAGCACGAAGAAGGAATTTGCGGAAAATCGACCTTTCACCATCATCATCATTTCAGCCAAAAAACGTCCACTGCTAGACATAGGCCTTCCCCAAGCGCTGCCACACTGATCGGTCCTGTGCGTTTCGCATCCACCGCACTCCCGCAGCCTTGACCAGGTCGGACTTCCTAATTTGCGTTTTCCGGTTCGCAGTCGCCACTGAACTGTCAACCTTTAAGGGGGTGAAAAGGAGGCAATTCGTTTGTATGAACAATCTCATTCCGTGGAGATAAAGTCAATAATCAAAATTTACATAATACGTTTTTTAAAACTCCCTTCACCTCATAGGGTTAAGTGATTTTAGTTTTTTTGAGACATCTTACTGAGCAATCTAACTAAAATAAACAAAAAACTAAAAAGAGAAAAAGGGTATATTAAGTTTTAAGGGGCGGATTTTACTTTGTAGCGGTAACCAAAAATGTATTATTCTTTAAGTCAAATAACGAATCGTCCCAAACCAATAAACCGTAGAACTTAACGAAACCACATTTTATTCGGTTTAATAACAGCTTATTTTTGGTTGCCATCACACGAACGAAGTTGCGGGTGGAGTTAATATTATAAATGTGAAAGTAACTCTGTCTACCTTTTCACTCTTAAACCGCTGAACCGATTTAAATGTAATTTGGTTCGGAGATATTTTGAGACCCTGGGCAGGACATAGGATAGTTTTTATCCAAACATACTTAAGGAAATCATACTTAAGGGAGTGGAAAGAGGGGTAGAAGTTTGTATGGAAAACCTACAATATTAAGCCGCGATATAAGAAATAAGCAATTCGAATTACTAATGCTTTGCAGACGAAGTCGCGGGCAACAGCTAGTGAATTCATAAATCTATGAGTATTTGAATGATGAATATTGATGAAGCAATATAAACATTGCATTGCAAGGGTATGCTCGGAATTTACTTCTGTGATCGAATCAGTAATGTTGAGTTCCCAAGAGAACAACAAAGATTACCGACATAGCCCGAAGAATTGCCAAACTAAAGTCGCTGTGGGCAGGGTATATTGCTCGCAGAAGTTATGGCCGATGGGGCAGAAAACTTCTGGAGTGGCGACCGCGAACCGTAAGACGTTGCGTTAGAAAGCCTCCCACCAGGTGGACCGATGACCTGGTGAAGGTTGCGGGGATCCGCTGGATGCGAGACGCACGGGACCGGTATGATGTGGTGAAGCTTGGGGGTGGCCTATATCCAGCTGTGGACGTCTTTCTGCTGATATGGCGATGATGATGGTGAATATAAACATCGGACAAGCCACGAAGCTTGAAGAAATGTTTAACATTGGGACAAAAATGCATTCAATTCTCAATGGGACAACGGATGGAAGGCGGGGCGTGAGATAGTCCCATAAGGTAATCAGATAGCAAATATCTATTGATGGAAGGGTCAGCTGTGTTGTTTGGTTCCCGTGGCACATAAATAACCTTAGTTAATTAAATACTTTGCTGAGCATGATCGTATAGTAACAAAAACTGTCAAATACATCAAGAATGATGATCGCCTTCTGTTGTTAATAACCCAAATAGGGCAGGCGGGAGGGTTGCTGATATTTTGAATTAATTGCCTCTAACAAAAACTGGTGGTAAAAAAATAATTAACCGAAAAGAGAAAAACAAGTACTAGAAGAATTTATACATTAAAAATTATGAGGTGGAGCGGTGAGAAACGAAGTTTTGATCGGCTTTTCTATAATTTTTGTTTGTCCCCGCCTGCAGCACCGCATAATATTTAATGTATTAATTATATCTAGTACTTGTTTTTCTCTTTTCAGTTAATTATTTTTTAGCACTCGGGGTTTTTCTTTCATAATAATTTGTTTTATTTAATAATACTTCTTAGTTTTAGTAATGAACGAGTTCTCAAAATAAGTTATGTGGTAAAAGATTATTAATTTTGGTATCAAAGTTACGCCAATCTTGAATTTGTGCCAAAATAGGAACATAAAAGTGTAACAATATATATATTTTTGGAATGGCCTATTAAGTAGCTTTCATTTAATTCCCATATCGTTAGGTCAACGAAAAAATAAATTGTATAACCCCCTTTTTTATGGGGTTAAAAATTATATAACCTATGTCACTCCCACAATTGAGACAAATCCAACGACACTTCATATATCATAAACCGTCAAGCCGTTTGAGCTGTAGAGCGTGCTATAGAACGTGCTATAGAAATGGACAAACATACATACATACGCTCTACAAACATTACCCTCACGCAGTCGGATAAATAGAAGCTCTTCCGTTTCTGCTTAGTCACGGCTGTGTTCCCGAAATTGGTCTGTTTTAATTATTTCGGTTAAGCACAGGTGAACACACTTCAATTTGCTGATGCAAAAAATGTTGCCCATCCAATTTACTTTGTGTTTTTATATACGGTTCAGGTGCTGAATAAAATTAAAAGAAACCCTTATGATAGAATAAACAATGTAACAAGTTTTAAGCAAATTAGACTGCTGAAAGAAAAATCTGATAATTATTGTTGAGAAGACCAACTAGACTTCTTCTGCTAACTTTAATGTTGTAATTCATTAGCTTTGAAGTTTCTAATTAATTTCAGGTCGTTACTTGATTTATATCCGAGTAAACTTACTCCTTTGTCACCGAGAACAATATTTTGTAACACTCATAAAATATTGTTTCTGTATTCCTAAAATATTTCATCTTGAGAAGGAACAAGCGAAGGGATGACGCAAAATCGATTGCGGTTTATTTCTGTCTCTCCCATGGGCATAAATTAGAGATCTTACTTCGATTGCTGCTATTTCAGGTACAGGCAGAATGGTTTGTGGTCATTTAAACCTTCAATAGCTCTGTGTAATAGCCGGTTACCTATATAGACAAAAGGGATAAAATTATATTGGGTTTGACTACGGACTCTTTCAATTTAGACGTTTCGTGTCACCGCAGCAGCCCGACACGAAACGTCTTAATTGAAAGAGCACTTACTTAATCTGTATCAATTGATTAAGATATTTTGTGGAAAAAAGTTATGGCCCAAATAAGCTAGCTTAGATTAGCTTATTGCCTCAATTATGTTGTGGCCAGATGCCAGTTTTATTGGAAGCAGCTGACTACCAGTATTCTACATAGAGTGACTGCCTATCTTATCTCCACAAACCAGTAACTTCTATGTAACACGGTACCCCTTAGCAAGACTGTTGACATATTAGTTGTTGTTTATATTTAAGTTCTCCTTACTCATTTAAACAAAAACTTAAACGAGTTTGAAACAGACGAAGAAAGAAAAACTAGAGTAGATACTCGCAGAAAAGAACTTCCTACTATTCTGCAGGCTTAGCTTAATGTTGTCAAACACTTGTCACGCGTGCAGTCTGTCAATCTGTTTAACAAATTACCAGCGGAATTAGAGAATATTCAGAATGTGAACATATTTAAAATAAACTTAGGGCTTTGTTAATCAATAAACCCTATTATAGCATTTTTTTAATGATAAAGACCTAAAAACTAGTTATTTAGATCTCTTATAACTTTGTTATAAATGTTTTTTTTTTGTTTGTTTTGTACTTATATTATATTTGACATTGAATGTATTTTTGTAGCTTTTTGCAAGAGACTGCTCTGTATCAATAAGAATATTAATGTTTGTAAAGTTAGTATATTTTTTTTTTTTTTTTGGATATACGTTCTAACTTCGATGATAGGTGACGAACGAGGTTACTTGTTTTGTAATTATTTATGTTGCTTCTTTTTATGTACCTATTGTGCAAATATTTTGACAAAAATGTATTTTTTTAAATAACTTGAACTTGACCGATTTTCTGGCTGATCCATGTCTGATCAATCGGTTACGACTGACAAAGATCTAAATATGCCAGGCTTAACGTGTTTTCTGAGCCTCTGAGGTCTCGGTCATGGGCGTACCCAAGGTGGGGCAGATAGGGCAGCCTGCCCCACCCTTCATCCTGGCTTAAATCTAAAAATTTACTGTTCAAGAGAACAAACTCTCTTTCTTATCTGCATACTGGTTCGAGAAGCCTTGGTTGGTTTTGCTGTCCAGAATCCCCGACAGACTTAGTCCATGTCTTAAGTTTCTACTACCTATTTTACGAGTTTCCATACTTTTGCCCCACCCCTATGCAAATGCTGGGTACACCCATGCTCTCGGTAAGTAGTGGATGGATACCAGATCCACGGACTGACCTCGGCAAGTGTTGCTTAACCTTGAAGGTTAAGCAACACTTGCCTTAACCTTGAAGCCCCGTGGGGTGTTATCAGTTAGCCACGAGCTCCAAATCTCCACGTGTTAGCAGTTAACAAAAGAAATGAGGTAATGACAGCAATAATTAATATGAATATTTTACAAATATTACGTATGTTCTGATACTACAGGCTCGCATATTAAAATTTATGTTTATGTAAATATTACAGGTGATTAACTTCGTTTGATGATATTCATGTGGGCTGGCCACGTGTATGGTCAAAATAACTAATTATTTTTTCCAATTCCAGGCAGCAATATTCCATTTAATACTTTGGATAATTGGGAACACGTTGTCGTTCACCAAACTGTTATTTATCATAGTTTTTGTTCTATTAGTAACTAGAGCATCTAATCCATACATTGATCTGCAAATAAAGTATTTGTTTTTTACCCTCTTTAATGACTAAATTATGTTTAATAATAAATCAACAACCTAAAATTTGTTTTTACTTTAAAACTATAATTACTGTCCGATACTTACTAAAATATAAAACTTTCGTATCTATTTAAATTGTCTATCAGACATAATGGTAGGTTTGCTTAACGAGTTAGTATTTCAGCAAGATAATGATCCTGCCTGTGGGTCAAGAACTTCATGGAACCATAATAATTACCAACGTTTAATTTATAGAAACTTTTTATTTTAACTAAATAAAACAAATTTCAGTTGGTAGGTTTTCCATCTGGCATTTTTTGTAGCAGCCTGTAGTCTGAATTTGTGGCCGGTTGATGGCATCGGGTTCGCCGATTTCTCTCATATTTTTATTAATCTACATAATTACCCTCCCGCAGTCGAGTAATAAAAGCAAGGTATTTCCTTAGATATTTATATAAAAAGAACATGTGGGTCATACCGGAACTTCGTCCTACTTAACGCAGGAGAAAAGGCTTACGCTTATAACAAATTAAGCTACGAAATCTTCGCTCAGATTTAATAAAAAGGTCCCCGGCATTTCCTTAATTAAAGAGCCCGTATTTTGCGTACTCTTTTTGTGGTATGGTGGTCCGGCTAATTAAAAACTTTGCTCTTAAAGTATGCATAACAACACGCTCTTTTGTGACAGAAAACTACAGGTTAGAAGTATAATTAAGCCGTAGGTAAAATTTTTAACTCTCGTCTATTTTTATGGAAGTGTGTTTGGTTAAGGGCCTTTCACCGCTTTAGTGCCGTAAAACGGTTACTTTCTAAAGTATAGTCCTTAGTAACGGCTACGTTAAAAGGTTTGAAAATATTTTTGATTCATATTCATTATTTGTGAAACATGGTTTTTTCGTTGGTTTTTGTTTTCAAAAAAAATATTAAAAAAAACCATATTTGTTCGCTACTTGTTGTTGGATACGCCTGCAAAACGACTTGAATGTTTGAAAATAAATTTACACAGAAAATTTGATGGCTATAATGTATTCATAACTGAAATAGCATATGTAAATCAAATAATTTTTTGCAAACCAAACTGTCCAAAAGGAGGATCAATATTGATATAATATTGAAGATACTATATCAAAATTGAATGAAAATAAAAATTAAAAATAAATAAAAAACGTGTGCTATTTTTAGCCAGTACTGCGTTAACATTGGGGAATGCATGTATGGGTTTTTTATGTATGTTTGTTACTCAATAACTCCGAAAAGTATAAACCAATTTTATTTGTATTCCGGTACTATTAATGATGACAAAATCAGCGATAAACGTGTGAAAACGGAATATTAATTACTATATTTTTTTTTATTTTTTTTTATTAATATCATACTTATTATACCATCTACACTTGTGTACTAAATGAATATTTACTAATGTATGATCATAAACTATTAAGTGCTTTTATAATATCTATTAAATATATATATAGTTATTTTATAATATCAAGCCATCGTTAATATTAAATATGAATTTTACGAGTAATATTTAGTTATTAACTAAATAATTGCTGTTTAACTTTACTAAGCACGCATCTAGAACCTATAATTTTACGTAATCAAAACACAATTTTCAAGCTAGTTACTATACCAATACCGGATCGATTTTATTGATGACACTTTTATCATACATTCCTTCGTTTTATTTGACGGTAAAGTACCTACGTATATTACTGTCTTGACAACTCAAAATCAATCAACAATACTAATATTCCACATCAAAATAAGGATGTTTCCTGGGAAGAAAAATAAATTTCTATTTAATCCGTCAGTGAGATTATCAAATAATATTAGAGCCGTATTTTTTGCTTTAACAAATAAATAAAAATTGTCAAAAATCAAGCGCATCAAAGTTCAGGAGTGGGGGTTTGTGACGTCACTTTGACAGTATAAAGTGTAGCACACCGTGACGTCACACGGTATTTCAACGCACTGTATGGTCGTAACTTTTTTTTATGTGTAAAAGATTAAATACGTGTGCAATATTTTAAGTTATCTTACTGACGGACTAAATAGATATATTTTGTCAACTATCGTATGTATTTCTAGGAGCTCGTGGCTACATGATAACAGCCGTACGGGTTGATCTTCAAGGTTAAGTAATCGATTTTTCGTCACCGAAAACCCCTATTTCGCAAATTTTATTGAAATCGTTAGAGGTGTTTTCGTGAACGTGATTACAAATATATAAATTGCCCATTTAATAGTATAGGATAGGATATAAATAACATATTACATTTATAAATACATAAATTAATGTGTCATGTCAAGGACAAGCTTGTTGACGTCGGCCCGAGGATGGGTGACCATATTAAGAAACCGAGATTCGTTACGTTAAGCTGTTCCAGTTTTCATTTGCAGATCTTTGATAGTCACCTCAGTTATCCTACTCCTCCTTTATTCTACTCCTCCTTTATCCTACTCCTCCTTTTTTGTACTCGTCCTTTATTCTACTCCTCCTGTATCCTGCTCCTCCTTTATCCTACTTCTCCTTTGTTCTACTCCTTATTTATCCTACTCCTCCTTTATTCTTTTCTGATTAATTTCGTTGCAGGATCCAAGACAGTTAATTATCCGGGACTTTGTTGAGCTTTTTTGGTGGTCGCCGCTGTCGATTCTGGCTTTCAGGAGTTACAGTGGCTTGGGAATAGTGCGGTGGGATTGTCCCAAATAAAAAATAAATAAAAATGTCGTTACAAGTAGTCAGAAACCCGAAAATTTGATTCCAGTCTTTCCAAGGGGTATCAGGGCTTTTCAAGGTAAGCTGACCACAACAAAGCTGTTGGGCAAAGCCTAGGCAGGCAATATAAAAATATATCTATTAGGTAAGCAGGTAGCTAAGTAGGAAAATAACTTGAAACATGATCTTGGTCATGGAAATATTAATTTTGGTTCAATATATTTTATTTTTATTTTAATTTTGTCCTTTGAGTTTACTTTATGTTTGTTTTAAATTCGCATTTTAATTTATGCGACTTACTATGACAGTGACGTGCATGCTTGCAAGTGACTTGCTTGCACAGGATCTTTTCTGAATGTTATTTTCTGGTAGTAATTTGTAAATGAGTCGTTGGTGTGCCATGTTCAATAAATAAAGGCTTTAAAATGAGGAATAAGAAAGGACAAAAGTTTTTGCAAGCTTTCCCTAAATTAGCCGCCCCATTAGTCAATGTCGTCCCATTAATTTTCACTCCCTTCAGGGAAATCAATGTTTAAAGTAAGCTGCTAAATCAGCTTTGAAAAATGGTAGAAATAAAGAGATGTTTTGCTAACTTATATTTCTAATTTTAATCTTGATTAATTGTTTCTTTTTTTATTTGATAGGCACATTAAATAAAAAAAGAACCAATAACAACAACTTACTTATAAACTTGTTAAACTCTTTTTGTTTATAAATATTTATGTCGATGTTATTCTTCATTAATAACCTATCTGACGAGTAGGTAATTGATTGGCAGCACAACGCACACAGGTGACATTCACCTGTCTTTTAAAAGTCTAATCACCCTCTATTTGAACTTGAAGCAAGGTCCAATATTTTTTGAACCTCTAGATAATGTGACATTATTGACATTCTATCGGCGATAGTGACGCTTATTCTTATTTTTATTTTACAAACAACATATTGTTTACGGGATAATTAATTTGAACAGATATGAGACCCAGCTAGGTCGATTTTTCACCCACAGCAACCCCTATATTGCCAATTTTATTGAAATCGTTGGAGCCATTTTCGAGAACGGGATAACTAATATTACTAATTTAATAGTATAGGATAAAATAGAATATTGCATTTATAAATACATAAATTAATGTGTCATATTGATGGGAAATGTTCCCTGATTCTTCTCTTGAAAACCTCCGGCGAAGGGCTATCCCGTATAGAGTGTGGAAGACTATTCCAGAGGTGGACTGCGCGAACAGTCAAAGATTCACCGTAACGACTTGAAGAGTGGAGAGGAAAACGAAGGAGAAGAGATGATGACAGACGACAAGGTTTTCCTCTTGGAACAAGATACTTAAAGCGTACTCGAAGATACGAATAAGAATTATGATTCTGAAGAACAGAAAAGAGCAATGAAAGAATGTGGGTTTCTCGACGCTGTCGAAAACGCCCTTTCGGAGGCCAAATATGCAATGAATGCAGAATTTCTGCACACGTTCGGGCTTATCAAGATGTTCCTCAGTCACATCAAGAAAGCAGACACCAACAGTCAAGAAGTGGAAGAAGGAAAGATAACTGAGCAAGAGTAACTTTAGTGGGAAATAGGCTACAGCAACGGCATCGTATAAAACCGGAGGGAGACACTGATTACTCAACATATTGATGAAGTGTCTGCCACCAATAATGAGAGCTTGTGATTTTGCTAGTTTCACTTGAAGTCCAAAACTTTCAGCCCAAGTTTTCAAGATCATTATTGGTAGCAATGATAGTGCCAGTGAGTGAAAAAAAAGGTCCAACAAGCGTCCAGAAATAAAGGAATGTGAAGAATTCCAATCTTCAGCTGTACTGTCTGTGGAAAGTAGATTCGAAACTTTTAATCCGAAGAAAGAACGTTAAATGGTCCCATTGAAAACAATTATACAGCAAATAAGTTACATAACGTAAGATGCAGCAAGAAAGCTAGCGTTTAACAGTATTTATGAGCGCTACAAAGTTAAATACAATTTCCTTAAAAACATCAAGTTAGAGATAGTAACGGAAATCGTAAAGTATCCTAGTGCGTAATACAATTTGTATGCACATATTACAAAACTTCACTTTCCACGATTTATTGCACCACTTGAACGCACTAGACACGTTGGCGCTAGAAAAAGTGATTGGTTAAAACAACAAAAAAAATAACAATTATGTCTCATAACATTGAAAGTGCCTCTGCTGGTTGTTTTTTCGTACGCCTTACTAAGTAAATAATAATACCTAAAGGTGAGTAAAATAATGGGTGGCAAAATAATATTCGTCAATATAAGCAGACAGGCTGCTGCATATCAGATAAACTGAAGGCTAAAGGCAACACTTATTGAGTTATATTAAATGCCAGGCAACATCCGGTAGACCCAGACGAAGATGAAGGGATGAACTTGACTCCTACTTAAAAGGGAGAGAGAGACTTTTATCCAGCTGTGGGCCAGGCTGATCAGATGTATAGTTGGCACTAAGCAGACGAAGTTCAAAAGGCCTTATTATTTTAAAACAAGGCCGTTACCAAGTCTTCTCTTCTCATAAAATAATGAAGTTTTATGCCTTCAGATTAATAATTTATTCCTATGAGATTGGGGCTGAGCTTTATTTTCTTAAAAAATAATGAAGTTTTGGGCATTTAGATTGATAAGTTATTCCTCTGGGATTGGGGTTGAGCTTATCACCCAAAAAGATACGAATAGTTATTCTTTCTTATGACTCAATGATATAGAAAGTTGACATTGAAAATGAATGCTATCATTCAATATTTGTATATTGATCATAATTATTGCTTTTATTAAACCTTTCTTAAATCAACCTAAAAGTCTTGATTTATGAACGTTAAAACAGGTTTCCACTAATTGACCACTATTAATAGCCCTAAAATTCGATTGTAGTTCAGCCAAGGACAGATAATTTGGAGTATGATCGAAAGCAAGCCACGTGACTGAGCATGTGGTGCCAAGGTAACGTGCGGTCAAAGAAAAGCTCTTGTCATGTGTTTATAATAGCCTAAGGTCCCACTGCAAAAATCTACAATTATATTTGTTTTTGATTAAACTTAATTTTCATTAATGATACTTGATCGTAGAAAACTCCAAGGTTGCCAGGAAATATCTAGCCACAATTACCTTAATTAAATAAATTAATTTGTTAATGCACCCCCAATAAACATGGCCTATGTCCAGCATGGACGCCTTTCAGCTGAAATGACGATGATGATGAATGATATAAGTTTTTCAAGTGAATCCAACGTCATTTGAAAGAAAGTGGTGTAGAAAATAGGAAAAGAATAGGTTGCCAGCTTTCATTTAGCCACAATCTGTGAGTTACCAGTTTACCTGCTAAACCTGGCAACCCATGAATAGCGTATAACTGAGATCTAGATGTTGCATATAGGAGCAATGTCTAGTGTAGGGCAAACTTGAAAAAAAAAGACAAAAAGAAAAAAAAACTGGTTGCGGCAAGGTGCAGCCAGGCAACCCTGCAATAATCTATTCTACGAACAAGTATAATTTATAAAAATCAAGTTTTGCCAAAAACAATTTACATGCAGATTTTTGCAGTGTTATCTTAGGCTACAAAAGCCCTCACATACCGGCTGTTGACTTGCCTCAGGTCAGTATATATTATGACGCAAGAGGCCGGTTGCCAGTGATCTCTTTTTGAATGCCTTCGGCTTTTGCAATACAGGTACTTGGTAGATGATTTATAAAATTTGACAGATAATTAGGAAGCGCGCACGAAACAATACGTTATTATTTATGATGAGTATATTAGCTGTTACACAATTAGAGCATTGTACAATAATAATTATTATAGCTGCAAATAACTAATTACATAATATATAAATATTAAAATTATTATTGGTGAAATAAAATTATTAATTACTTTCAGTAAACAGACTGCAACAACTTGAAGATAAACAAACCTTATTTCAATTCATAAAAACGTGCATTTTCATAAAATACATCTCTTTTGAAGCATTTTCAGTAAATAAACACCTACGAGTCATTTCAACTCGTTGGCTGAAAATGCGTGTTTTACAAATATAAGTAATTAAGAGTGGAGTGAAGAGTGTAATTAACTCTTCGTTTGATCGAACTGTTGAATATAAATAGTGTTTAATCCATTATATTGGTTTTGAAAACACGATGCTTTTGGGAGCCTGAAAACATTCAAACAGAATTTCGATTAAAGAACCTGCTGCTGCTGTAAATATCGAAGAGTTTTTGTATTCTGTGGTATTTCAATCCGGATTCATCATCTACCATACAGTTCTAAGATACCATACCACCATACCATATTATTTATAATGTCTAGTCTCTGGCCTGTCAAAAACACAGCCAACAATAAGAAAAACGAAAATAAAAACCATCCCTCTAAGCAAACTAACATGCAAACTCGTTGAATTACCCGGTTAACGAGTTTACATAGGAGAAAACTACTTTATGATGCTTCAATTATATTTTTAAATCAATTATCTCTACTATACCCTAATATATGTATACTATAATAATATAATATTATAAAGAGGAAAGATTTGTATTTTTGTATGTAACGAAAAAACTTAAAAACTAATGGACCAATTTCAAAAATTATTTCACCGTTGAGAAGCTACACTATCCCCGGGTGACATAGGCTAATTTTTATCTCTGTATTCTTACGGGAAAGGCAACTACGCGGGTGAAACCACGAGGCGTCCGCTAGTACTAGTACAAATCTTTTCCATGACGGATTATCGGATCATCATATCAGCCGAAAGACGTCCACTGCTGGACATAGGCCTCCCCCAAGCGTCGCCACATTGACCGGTCCCGTGCGTCCCGCATCCAGCGGATCCCCGCAACCTTCACCAGGTCATCGGTCCACCTGGTGGGAGGCCTTCCAACGCAACGTCTTCCGGTTCGCGGTCGCCACTCCAGAACCTTTCTGCCCCATCGGCCATCCGTTCTGCGAGCAATGTGCCCTGCCCACTGCCACTTAAGTTTGGCAATTCTTCGAGCTATGTCGGTAACATTGGTTCTCTTACGGATTATCGGATATAAGCACGAAATTCGGGCGTATATTTTTAAAGTCTTAAATAATATTAATAATAATCTTTATTCACAGATTTTTTTTTTTTACTAATAGTGCATAAACTAAAGTTAGCATATACAAAGTATTAGCATTTTATGCCGACCTAGGCGTAGCCTGTATTTCAGCCTTCAATGCCGTTCACTTTAAGTTGCAAATAAGTAATTTAATTATGAACACAATGATCTCATGTTTGAATACTAATACAAAGTAAATACGTAATTAGTGTATGTCTACCTATCTCCATTGAGGAAGCCGTGAGTTTGTGGATAAATTACTAATTAAAGTTTTTGGTAAGAGTTGACTCTGGAGACCACTACAGGATGAGCGAACCACGTTTTTTTTTTAATTCAAACCCTTTTTCACAAGGCAGATATGAGTGGAAACGTTGGATGGGGACGCCCTAGAAGGACTTAGGTATACCTACATACCTTATTGGTGATATTCTTCAAAAATGTCAGGTGTGTAGTATCTATTTACAACCGGCGAGTGTGTAGGACAGATTTATGAACGTAAAGAAAACAAAAGGATTATGTAAGGATCGTAGCAGGTGGCGTTCTGCCTGTCCCCATGGGAAAAACCGTGGGTATATTTGTATAACTAGTGTGTGTTCACAATGGGCCTCATCAGAACGCTTACTATCACCCAAAGGGCAATGGAGACGGCTTTGCTCGGAGTTTCTTTGTGAGATCGAATCAGAAATGTAGAGATCCGCAAGAGAACCAGGGTTACGGACATAGCCCGAAGAATTGTCAAAAATAAGTGGCAGTGGGCAGGGCACATTGCTCACAGAACGGATGGCCGATGGGGCAGAAATGTACTGGAGTGGTGTCCGCGAACCGGAAGACCTACCACCAGGTGGACCGATGACCTGGTGTAGGTTGCGGGGATTCACTGAATGCGAGACGCACGGGACCAATCAATGTCGCGACGCTTGGCGGAGGCTTATGTCCAGCAGTGGACTTCTTTCGGCTGATATGATGATGATGATGATTATATATGTATATCAAGTATGTGTCTAACCCTGACCGTGCTTTGACGGAAAGTTACTATTGGAATGCATATGGTGGGAATCAACAAGTTACATATTAATATTGGAACGGAAACCGTAGACAACAAGTATCTACCTTAAGTTGCGCTTACTCGAGTTAAATCGAATCGTTGCATAACTGACCGCATTTCAGAACAAGCTAGTTCACATAAGGTCTGAGTGTATTTCGATGATAATAAAAGCAATCAATGGTGTCGTTATATCAACACTGAAACTCGTTTCGGGTTTAACTTGTTCGCTTTCATTATTGCTATGTATTTAAAATTTAATATTTGTACACGGATCCGGATGATAATCACGTGTGATTTTTCGTAATACCTATTCAACTTAACTCGTCTATAGTACAAATGTACTGCGGTTAATTTAAAAAGTTTTAATGACGCGACGCGCGACGATGTGTTGTCGTAGAAATTGCTCTACACAACAATTTCTATGAAAAAACGTCGTTGCATCGTTTTCTCTTTATTCATTCAGCGATATTTAAAAGTGTTTTCCTAAGAGTCACCGGCTGAAAGTCAATAGTTTCCATAATATGGTTTATAATTTTCAGATATATACGGGATTTGCCAAAAAAAATCTTACTTTACTTTTTTCTTTATTTACTAATTAGTTTAGTATTATTTTGTTTAAATTTTGTTTTATAATAAAGAATGTTTGCGTAGGTACTTAGGTTTATCTCCAAGATTTAATCCATATTACCAGTTATAAGTAATGGATAAATAAAGGCCAGTAATCTACCTATTATAACTTGAACAATAATGTAAATAAATTATTTGATTTTATTTGAATAAAACGTTCATTTGAATTGAATTGAATCCTTTGATTATTCTGCTTCTTGATTGCCTGATTTTTGACATCCTCTGTCTTCTTCTTCATCCTATATGAAAGACAAGCTTCTACCAACGGCTTCGTCCGCATGAAAAGTGTTTTCTTATCCCAAGGGAACATAATACTGGGATGAAAACCCTAGCATATGCGCTATTCCAGACTATAATCTATCTCTGTGCATTGCATCCAAATCCGTTCAGTCTTTGTAGCGTGATTGAGTAACAAACATACACTCATCTATCCAAACTTTCACATATAGAAGAAAGAAAAGAAAGAAAAAGTGTTGAATTGTCACAAAACGATATACAAGAAATAATACTAGATAAGAAAACCAATCTAGTCAATATAGACTCCATTAACATTTAATTTTACAAATACCACGGTATCTACGTATTTAGAGTCACGTATTTAATTGCCACAGTAATAAGTACAGAATGTATTAAGAGTAATAACTGCAGTACTCAGAACACGTTATAAATATTACTGAAATTACCAGAAAACTCATTTGGCGTGTAGGTAAAAAAAACTGTGGGTATAAATAAAACTGTTTAAGATTAATAAAACAGATTGCATTTTTTTATTATTTCGAAGAATGTGCACGTAGTACATTAACAGATTCAAAGATAACAAATGAATGACAATATATCTCAGTGTTTAAAATAATATTTCAAACAACTGAAATGTAGTCAAAAATATTCAAACATACAAAAATATTTGAATATTTAGTAATTAGTCCATGAAAATGTAAATAAAATCCTATTATATATTATGGTCAGTTTGACGAGGACGAAGTCATGGCACAGCTTGTCTATACATATTAATAAAATAAAAGTGCCTGTTTCTAATATATAAATAACAACGTTTTATTGAATGCATGTGAAAGATTTTACGGTATCAACTAATAAGTAGATACCGTAAAATCTGAATGACTTCGTCCTCGTCAAACTGACCACGTGGGACACTCAGAAAGTTTTGCGAAACTAAAAAAAATTGTTCTATACGTACATATATTTTTATTAAATCTTTTCAAAGTACTTTCCACCAGCCTCTATACAAAGATTCATGCGCCTAAACCAGTTTTCAAAACACTTTTTCCAGTCCGCCGCAGACACCTCGTTTACAGCCTGCTCGAACGCAGCCAGCGCATCTTCCGGCGACGAAAATTGTATCCCTTCTAGCTGATTTTTTATTTTTGGGAATAAAAAGAAGTCACACGGTGCTAGATCAGGACTGTAAGGAGGGTGACCCAGGAGTTTGACTGGCGTGCTGTCCAGGAAGTCCCTCGTTTTCCTCCTCACGCGAAGATGGCTGTGTAGAATCTCGTGAACGCTTCCCGATCCAATCTTCAATATGTGTTGAATCTCCTGATATGTAATTCGCCTATTGTCTTGGATTAAATTTTTCACTGCTAGCACGTTTTCTTCGGTAACAGCCGTCAAAGGGCGACCGCTTCTTTCGTCATCCCCCAAAGTTGGTCGACCGCGCTTGAATTCGTTATACCAACGATACACGGTTGCCTTGGAAGGGCCTTCATCCATGAATGCCATTTGAAGTCTATCGTACGATTCATCCGGTTTCAGGCGACACTTGAAATCGTATAAAATCATAGCTCTAAAATGTTCCCGGCGCAGATCCATATTTCAGTGAGACACAATACTTTGAATTAACTCGCAAAAAATGTGGAGGGAAATTTTGAAATTGGAACTTACTTATTTTTACTTATAAATAATCATATTTTCGAAAAACATTATAACTGGCCAGTCTCCCATATATAAAAACTTTTTTTCGCAATACTTTCTGAGGGGCCTGGTATTTTGACTTAATAAACAGACACCTTAATTTTATTTATAGCACAGCACAGAGTACAAATTCATGAGATATTTTACTCATTATTATTTTTTAATTTAGAACAAGAAGGCGTCTCGCAAATAAGTAAGTAATGCGTATTCAGCTGAAACCAATGAAATTCTGAATGTTTGAGAATTCAAATTATCTTTCGCAACTTTCAAATTAATTACTAAATATTACAAATACGCAATTTTTTTATTAGATTTTGGTCTGTCTGTTCCGGTTAATCTTCGAAATGGCTGAACTAATTTTGACGGGATTTTCATTGGTAGATATTTGATGTTATAATGTGTAACATAGGCTATCAATTTTTTGCATTTTTAACCCGGAAAAATTTACAGATCAGGTGGGAATAAAAATATACCTACTAGTATATTTTTATTTTTTACGCTGACGAAGTCGCGGGCAACAACTAGTCATTAATATAACACTTTATTTCGCCAATCCGCTGAACAGAAACATACTAATTATTTTTTTGTCATTTCAGCGATAAAAACCTTGGCCCGCTCCAAGATTTCTTGATTTCTGAAAGTGAATTGCAAAATAGATTGTCGCAGTTACTTTAATTGTTGTTTATAATATCACACGTGATTCGAACACTTAAAAATGAAATGGCAATTCAAGTTTGTACAATGTTATAACATTACATAAAAACCTTTACACCCTTTTTTTTCACGCGCAGAATTGATTTCGGTTGATTAAATGATTTAATTTGTGTGCAATTCTGAAAGACCAAAATTTAATTTATTGTGTATCTATCGACTAAGATACACAATAAATTAAATTTTGGTCTTTTCGTTTCGACGTTACATTTAATCAATCTGTATGAACTCAATGGTGGGCACATTTATTGCAGCAATAAAGTAAGCTACATAAAGCCTAGTCAAGACACGTTAATTCATGTATAGCTAACTAACGGTCGCTCTATTTCCATTTTCATCAGTCACAGAAAAATACTGAAAAAACCGGCCAAGTGCGAGTCGGACTCGCGCACGAAGGGTTCCGTACCATTATCGCAAAAAACGGAAATAAAATCACGTTTGTTGTATGGGAGCCCCACTTAAATATTTATTTTATTCTGTTTTTAGTATTTGTTGTTATAGCGGCAACAGAAATACATCATTTGTGAAATTTTCAACTGTCTGGCTATCACGGTTCATGAGATACAGCCTGGTGACAGACAGACAGACAGACAGACGGACCGCGGAGTCTCAGTAATAGGGTCCCGTTTTTACCCTTTGGGTACGGAACCCTAAAAAGGAGATTGCCCATACACAGGCCCCTTATGAGGTATCGTGTCTGCGATTTCAATATTATCCAAAAATGGGAAATATATTTTGTGTTAATTTTTCGTACGTGTCTTTTACTTTATATGTACATACTATAACAGATCAGGTGCCTTCACTTGGACATTTGTATGCACCTTATTGCATTGCAATAAGGGTTCATTTCAAGAAAAGAAACATATTATCAGTTATATCTCGTTTACCCGAAAAGTAATTCAAAAATGTTTTCTCATTATTTATTCATTTATTTAATTTAAGGATCACCAACGAGTGCCACAATACAATATCATCTTACACAAAACAACACAAAAAAATCATACAAAATATAATTTGCCTGCAATGTACACCTAATTATAGGCAACCACATCTTACACATTACCGAGTATACACAGCTCTAGATAACATATTAAGAATATAAAGATAAATAATGAGAAATAATTTTCTTGCTATCCATGACATATAAAAAGAAAACGAAACAATACAATTTATTACACAACATTATACATTATGAATATTACTGTTTTTTTCTACAAAATACAACCAAATTCATCAAGATACAACCAATTTTTCAAAGGACCTCAAGTTCCCTTACAAAATGTGCATTCTCCTTCAGAGTAAGAGTTAGTGTCCCACCAAACCATTCATAAGTGAGTAAAAAAATTAAGATAACGATTAAAGTGTATCTACCATTAACTATAGTATAAATAGTTTGCCTATCAAAAAGTTAAACCATTTTCACAACAAACCATAAAATACATACAATCCCCAGAAAAACTTTCAGCGGTTATAATATTATATTGACCAACAACTGACGTTCAGTTAACGCTTGGAGCGATATAAAACAATAAACTTCGGGTTTATTGACCATGAACCGTTTACTTTGGTAAACAGAGCCTGCAGGCTACATAGGAATAATTATTCAGCTGTATTGAAAGAACTGTCTGGCTGCCAATGCCTATCAATTTGAAAACTACATCCTATTTACATCTAGCTAATATCGGATCATGAAAAATAAATTGCCATTCAAAGGGTTGTAAAACTAAATAAATAGAAAAAAGTCGCATGATTGATTGTGGCAATATATATTGCATTCAGTCAGCCGTTAGTGCATTTGAAACTTTTATACGTGTTAATATGAACGGGCTATTTTCTTTTTAGGGTTATTTATTAATATATGCTTTATTGTAGGTACACCAAGTTAAATCACAGAAAAGGAAACTTAAATACATACAACGGGCGGCCTTATCGCTGACCGCGATCTCTTCCAGGCAACCTGGAAGTAAGTTTAACCCTTCGGTTATGTACCCGAAGGGTTAAACTTAGCCATATTGCGGTCACTCACGTGTCTGTCTGTCTGTCCGTCTTCTGTCACACGGGTTTTACAGCCGAATGGTTGGAACTGCAGTCTTAAAATTATCACAGTTTAAGTATCTTTTTGACCCAAAGCCATATAAATTCTCAAAAATATTTTCAAATGCACATACAAAAAAAAAGTACCGCGAAAAATAAATTGGCCACCCCATCGAGTGGGGTATCGTTGTTTAGAACTCTTTGAGTAAATAATTACTGTGATTTTTGTTTTAAAAATATTGGAAAACAAAGAAATAAGAAGCCACCAAAGTCAGCTTTTTTGTTCCGAAGAATTTACTAACTTCCATTGACTTGATTTTTCTAACTTCTCATTAACTTGAATTTTCTAACTTCAAAATGGTGAAAATGTTTATTATTACGTATATTTTACTAATAAATACCAATATATTGATAAATCATTTTTTTTCTTTGAAATTAAGTTACTTAATTTTGCGGTCTGGTGCGAGACCCTAAATTTGCGGCCAAGTACAATCCGCGCTTGGCCGGTGTTTTTTATTAACAGAACATAAAGCCTGATAGCCTGTATTCCCCGATATGGTAGGCAGAGGTGCAGCTGTAGGGTTTTACCCACATTTCGCTACACGGTAATGGCCTTGAACCCGATACCAATGCAGCCCGTTTTACAACTGCGTAATATCAGATAGAAAAATCCAATCAAACTTAAGGGTTATTTCCAACGGAAATCCAACTTCACTCTAAGCACTAGAGTTTGCGAACAACTAAGCCAGCAAGGCAATACTATACGTTCCGAAATGATAAGTTAAGCCTAATTGCAATTTAAACACCTACATAAGATTGTCAATGAGTCTATGTTAGAAACTATCCACTATCAGAGGAACTATTATGAGATTGAAAATAAAGATAAATCTGTGTTTTTGTATTGTTCGTACTGGACTTGACAAACCAGCCAACCAAATAGGTAAGTATTATATTTGTGGTCAAAATGGATTTCCGTTAGTGTATATTGTAAATCATATCTAATAGAAAGTCTGACCATAAGCGTAACAGCCAACCATATCTTATAGCCATAAAAGTAGATAAACATTTATCGTGACATAAATAATGGATACTACCCACAAAACCATGGCATAAAATACATACAATGAAATGGTCCGTTAAGAAAGAAATACATATCAATTATAGAAGGTCTGTCTCACATTAGGAGGATACAATTCGGCGCTGCAATCTGATTAGAATAGAATATAATAAATATATGTCTACGATGATTCACGAAGATAGAACGATTAACTACGATATATTTGGCTGTTGTCACTAACTCCTTAATGACTGCCAAAATTATAAGCACTTAGTCGGATTTAAGATTTATTCAACGCTCAGCTCAGCGGTGAGAGTTGATAATTTATCGGCTTATATTTATATAGTCATTAATTTAGGTGTCGCCTAGTGTAAGTAAAAACGGATAGTTATTTTGTATCGCTAACACAGTCTAGACTATTGCATAACGCTTTAAAGCGTATCTAATGAACCAAAAGGCGTAACACTACCAATACAGGCGACACGCGTCGGCTACGATTAAAGGTCGATAGTGCAATACCGAAACATCATTGTATTGTAACTATGCATGATTTAAGATAAAAATACAACTATCCGGCTCGAAGGACCAATATGAAAATAATAAATATAAGACTTTGTCACGCCCGGGAAGAGTGGAAGGCTACAGGGAATACTATTATCCAGTATTGGGACGATAAATTTAAATAAAAATCCTTTGGAGCCTTATATAATGTAGAAATGATAAATAGTAATCGAAACAAAATACGAGTATTAAGAAAATCTTTCTAGCAGGTAATTGATGACAATTTTCGCACAGGATTTTTCAAAGTAAAAATATATAAGTGACCGCCATGCAGGTAGAAATAATAAAATAAAAATTTCCTTAATAAAATTCAATTTAAAATGATAATACGATTAAAGAGCATGCAATTTATGTATTACTAAAATAAAATAAATTATTACTTGATAAATTATACAATTATTCAATTTAATCATTATTATTATTATATAGTTTTTCAAATCAATTACTGTTACAAATATTACAATACAATTATTAAATTTCAATATTATTATTATATAATTATTCAATGCAGTTATCATTATTTTACAATTATAATTATACAGTTATTCAATTTAATTACTATTATTATACATTTATTTAATTTAATAACCGTTAAGGTAGAAATAACTATAATATAAATTATTAACCAATCAGGGTTTTAAATCATAAACTGGATATCGACCATTTTGTATTTCACGCTTATTGGTACAAGATATGCCGAGAATTTCTCTGATATCGAGTAGCAATTTTAATTGGAGCAGAGTATGACAGAACAGAATAACTGTAAAAATATCCTCGTCGCTTGGCACAGTGAATTTGTACCTGACATCGAATAAAAATTTGATAAAAAAAAAGTTTAAACAATCATAAAATATGAGTGCCTTTAAATATAAATTTGAGACCTTTCGATTGTAACATATTTGTTACCTTTACTGACTACATGACGGAATTAAAAGTAATTTCCAAGGTAAGTAAGTGGGCAATTTACGAATTCCAGTTCTATCTTTCTCAGAAACGGTAAAAACATACCACCACTCTCAAAGGAAATGTATGTGTGTGTGTTATGTGTAAATTGCGTCGTTTCTGGCAGAATATTTCTTTTCCTTTTTTTTGTTAACAACCCAAGAGTACCGTTGGACAAGTCCTCTGTGTTCAACGAGCGGAGTCACTGCCCAAAAATGGGTGCGATAAACCCAAAGATATATACGATAATTTCCTTTTTACTCGCAAACATTCGGACGGGTTATGCACAGTTCGATAAAATCGCGTGCGCTTAATTCCGTACGTAATTGGTGCATCAATCTGAAAACCGGTGAGCTGAGAGATTGAATGTGTACTTTTTTACATGTATATATAGCTAGTTAGTGGTAAGTTGTTTAATTACTTTCGATACGGAAATAAATTTGATTTGGAGCTGTATACAAAATAAAGTAAGTGGACATTGACAAGTGGATATTGCTACACAGATAAGAGCAACATTTTGATAGTTATAATCCTTGTTAAATAATACATACCATATACACAATTACATTACTACATTATATTTTTATAAAACATACTTAACTAAGTATGTTGATATAGGTAGAGTTAAGTAGGTACCTACTAAACTTTATTTCGTAAATTATGACCCAAGAATTAAGAAAACAAAACAAGTCAAACGAATACTTGGAAACCTTAAAGCCATTACAAGACCGGTGTATGAATGCACAAAAGGGAAAACCCAAAAAGCTAAATTACTTAATAACACTAAATAAAAAAAGACCTGCATCAAAATGATACAATCAAATTGTCACATGTCTCGCATTTCTCTCTCGAAACGAGCCGACAAAGTAAGTGAAGAGTCTTCTTGCAAATTTTCACACAATTTGCATGAAGAGTTTTACTGCCTGTCTTATTTGATTAATGAGTTCTCCAAGTTGATCGGGCGCGAAATCGTGGGAAACATCTAACGTGCGTGTTGCATGATATTTTATTCAGCAATACTTTGTTTCAATGATTTTCTCGATTGTGTAGTGATTACAAGAGTGGAGCTAGGGAGAGTGTGGCCTGAGTTCGATTCCAAGGTTGGCAGAGAAATTTCTTAGGAAAAGCACAATGTTTCTGGATTTGTGCCTAGTCAATGATAATAAGCTCGTCGCTTATTACTTGGCACTTATGTATGAAAGTCTAAGGAATCTTCTTTGTGGAGTGACACAGCTTAAATTGTATCGATTTACCCGACTGCAAGGAAAATGTTATGTTTTTCGCGCGTATCTTGTATGTTTGTAATATTCTTTATTACCTCATATCTTTCAAACCGCATGACGGATACGTCTTGACCGCCCAAGTGTTCTTAGATAGGTGGTGTTAAAAAAAATAAACATGGTGGTTTTTAAGCGCCATATTGAGTGAGCCTCCATTTTTTTTTCCAAGCCCATGGAGTGGGTTATCAAAATTAAGGATTTTAAGAGGTGATTACAAAAATATATACCACATATGTTTAAAAGTAATTCGAAAAAAAAATAACTAAAAAGTTGGAAATAAAAAAGTTAATTTAAGAATTAATAACCCGACTGCTAAAGAAACAAACAAAAAAAGCTGTAAACAAGAAAACTCATGCTGTGGAGTCGGAGGATAGGTAAATGCTAGCAGTTGGGTTATTAATTTTTATATTAAGTTGTTTATGTAAGAAAAAATCAAACAAGATCGGTTGAATTGCAACGCAAAGCATCCATCTGAACGAATTTGCAATTGCACTTAGTAAAAATCGCTTAACGGTGTCACATACCGAATTGCGTCGAACCATCAGTAAGTTCACAAAGTGGCTTAAAATGTGTTTACGTATGTCTTCCCTACGAAGCATGATGTTACATAACGCACTTTGTATCGACAAAGCACTTTCTACTTTAAAAACTCCTCTCATAAAAATATTGCAATATTTATATTGACCTACTTTTAGCCTTTACGAAATTGTAATGTTCAATAAACATCATTGCCGCAAAACCAAATTTTCCGGTATAAAAGAAACTTACCCAATTGATTACAAAGAATCCTTATGAATTCCCACCACATCCATCATCCGGGTCTTCAGGCGTGAAAAGGTTCAAAGTTAAGGAAGTAAACAGGAAAATATTGTTTTATTTATCTTCATGGTTACAGAAACGTAGAAAGTCTTTATGAAATGCCAACACAAGATAGATGTTTTACAAAGAATCAAGGAAGTTTTATCTATTATTTAATTTGTTATTTATTACACAATCTCTTAAATGATAGATGTTACCTAATATAATTAATTCATGATATATCTTATATAAAATAGCGGAAATAATATTAAAACTGCATAATTTCGTACATTGTAGGATATAATTGCAGTACTAAAAACACCGCGCAACTTATCAAATTACAGCTCTTATGAGTTATGGACAAATGTTAAGTAATATCCTAATAGTTAATTTATTTAATGATTATAATTTCCTTGAAACACTTTCATTGGATCATCAAATTTTAAAGTAACTTATTCTCATGAACTTTATGTAATATAAACAACATGACGCCGACGGCTTATGTCTACCTACATATGTCTAAATTGCATGTTTGGGCGTTCATAAATATAATACATAACAATCCATAGTATCTATCCATCTATAGTCATATTATAAATGCAAAAGTGAATCTGTCTGTATGTTTGTTTTTTTACGAATAAACCACTGAACCAATTTTGATGAATTTTGGCCTAGATTCATAGATTGGACCTTGAAGCCTTCATTATTTTTTTTTCCTTTATTTATCAATTAAACAACAGAGTACAGGATTATTAGTATTAAGTAGCAACCAAAAACCACTAAGGTTTAAACTGGTGCCATCATGAGTCTATCAATGTGTTTATGTAAGTTATGTGCTGTAAATAAAAAATAAAAACGCTAAAATTACACTACATACTATCATTACAGCATTCCCTAAGCAAGAGAGATAACGGCAACTATACAATAAGTACTATATATATAATACTTCAAGTTGCCCTTGTAAAGGATTATTTTAACCCCAGGAGTACATTCCCTTGGTATAATTGCAATACTTCACGTGGGCGAATCCGCTGGCAAAAGGTAGTATTCAATATTTATATAATCTAGAATCTAGTTATTGGCTGTTTGTATAAATTAGCATTAATAAAACGGAACTGAGAACCACTTGTACTATTAATGACTAAATGCATTTAGGTACTATCTCTACAAAATCATCTTTCTATTTCTGTCAATTGTTTAAAGATGATAGAGACAGGCTAATGTTTTATATAATGGACCTTATTTCTAAAAAGGAGCAGTGGTGATCCAGTTGTATGTGTACCACTACACCACCCACCACAAAGACGTGGGTTCAAACCCTGGCAGGCGCTTTACTTTGTGTAAATTATTCCATCACCAATGCTCTAAAACGGTAAAGGAAAACATCGTCAGGAAACCGGCATTTCCTAGTACCAAAAATTCGAAGACACGTGAGGTCCACCAACCCGCACTGGGTCCGCGTGAGGTGGATCACGGCTTATTTCCTCTCTCATATAGAGGAGGCCTGTGTCCCTGCAGAGCGAACATTAAAAGTTTGATGATGATTTATAAAAATCTCTGAGCTGTTTAGCAACTAATTAGCAGATTCTTAATTCAAATATACAGAATGTGCTAAACAGTGTCGAGTTTTTTTTTTTATTAGCCCCTTTACGCATTCACATTCTATATTCAAAATTTCAACGTACAATTTTAATAAAGAATCTGCAAGTCAGTTGCTTAAAAGCCAGATTTTTATAAATTATGCCCAAGGTTTTTTTTTTATGTTCGGCGTCATATGCATTTATTTATATATTTAATTTATTTATTTACTAGTGGCTCTGTGAGCTGTAGACCTCGGGAGTCTGTCCTTTTGACTTTTCACCGATTCATTCGACGCGATTTCAATCGACAAAAAAATTAATATAATAATTGAAACTGCTCACAAAATTTCACGAGAATCGTTTGAGAAATGTGATCTGTAGAGGAGAACAGCCGGACATCTGGATATCCGGACATACGAAATAATTATTGTCCATGCTGAAACGGAGACGCTTCGCTCTCACTCAGTCAGGATCACCAACGAGTGTTACGAAACAATAAAACTTTTACACTAGTGAGGTGTAGATCTCGTTAGTCTGTACTTTTGATTTTTTCGTCGATTCAGTTTATAGTAAATTGTTCAAAATAACGCCGCCATTTTGGTAAATTTCCAAAAACTGAATCGTCAAAATAAATTCATATAATTATCGAACCTGCTCACAAAATTTCTTGAGAATCGGTTGAGGTTGCTGAAACGGAGACGCTTCGCGCTCGCTCGGTCGATAATATAAAAAATGGTACACCATTTATGGTATAAATGGAGCAACTGGGCATTAGGAGCTACTTGGTCTATTTATCACTTTAACAATTGTATTGTACTTATCCTTCATATTGAATGTAATCTTGTACATAGGTAATTAAATAAGTTCCTACTCTTAGATTTATTGATTTAAAATCACCAAACAATAGAAATACATAAATTTACTATTCCTGAATGCAGACTTTATGTAAAATATTGTATCTTATGCTGACGAGTTTTAGATTTATGCGGTTTTGAAACAGTATAATTTGCATTTTGTCACACTCCGGCCCACAGATATAGAATATATATGTCTGTGCTCCGGCCTGTGTCTATCTTTTGTAATAGTACTAAGATTGGAAGGTATAAAAACTTAACAAGTACAATATTGGTTTACCTACATTTTGCCTAATAGCGCAAATATTTGTTTAGGATACGTGTTGGACAAACAAGGTACCAATTATAATTATAAGACCTTACTAAATCACTACACAGCCACAATATTTTATAAACTCATCAGTATTTTAATCTCGCTCTTTTTCTGTAAAATGCATTTTCAAGTCCTTCACCTCGAACACGGTTAATTAAAACAAGATTAAATTGAAATGGCTTAAAATCACAAAAAACTGCACCTTCATATTTTTTACGTAACCTCTACTAAAAATCCTCAGATATCGTAAACAGAACTAATCGATTTTTATTAATACACTTTGTATATTTAAATCGATAAAGGAAAATCGAATCCATGAAAATTGAAGGTATACTAGTAGATATTGCCTTTCGCAACAGTCAGGTGTTTTTAATCGTAACCGGCTCGAGGAAAAACGTGCGATTGAGAAAAATAATAAGTCATTGTAACCGGCAAATAATGGAGGTATCTTAATGGCATTGTCTTTGTTGCTAAAGTGAACAAACTTGATATTTACAACTACCAATTGAATTGTAGGGTGCAATGATTTACTTCGCGCGTTGTTAAAATCACTCTAGTTTTTTCCGTGGCTTCACTTCCGAGGCTTATCTTTTTCAAAGGAACCTTGTATTTTTTCGAGATAAAACACTAAGGTATATAGTGTGTTTATGTCATTGAAAGAATTATTGTTATCATAATCATTACTTCCAGAGTTTACCTTTTACAAATATATAAACATACAAACACTCAATTTTACCTCTATATAATTTAAGAGACTACCCATTTTAATTGTTACTATAATTTACTTCGCGCGCCATTGTAATCATATCAAGATCTCTACCTTTATTGTTTCGTACGCAATACTCAAGATTGCCTATGCGCATACGCACACAAAACCGGTGCAGTGTGGACCAGTCTTAACAACCTTACATTAAGTTTCGTAACAAGCAAATTATGGTGTTACAATTATTTACTGATTGGCACTGACTATCATTAAAGATAGTGAACCAATTATATGAAATAATAAGTTAAACACGATTATGTTTATGTAATTTTATGCATCCGCTAACTAGGCCTGTGCTTATTATATCTCAACGTATCAATTTAGTAATTAAATTATACTATAGTAGGTGCAAATTATTTCTCACTAATCGAATAAAAGTTAGATATGCAACCTTATTAATAAAAAAATTCAACTGCATAACAGCTGTTAAGCAGATTTAAAATTCAAATTATCTATAGGCAATATTTGCTAATCATTTGCATAAATTAAAGATGCTTTATGTAATTTTTTCATCTACGCACAGGCACGTTTGTGCTTATGTATCCCAATATATCCAATACAATAGTTATTATTTCTCACTTTCTGAAATAATTTATCAATCAAAGTAGGATAGAATTGTCTTCTCGAACAAAGTGCAACATACTTCGCGAAGTATTTAGTATTTTTTCCCACACTGAGATAAATATCTCAACACTGTTAAAGAATTAATTATAGCGTGCTATATTTACATGTAAGTGATAGCTATGTACTTATTTCTCACTTATTGTTAAGTTAAACAGACTAATTAAGGTTTAATTAAAGTTTTCACTTATTTTTTTTCACACTATCCTTAAAAAGATGCGTAATTGCGTTGATAGATATATAGAGAATACATACTTTACTGTACCTACATACTGTTTCCGTACCTACCTATTCACACTATACAATATGTTATATTAATAACCCTTTAGTTTAAATTAAACGCTACTCCTGTTATTAATTTAAAAATAATTTACTCAAAAATCGCAAAAAAACATATAATGTAATCCTCACCTGTTCTTACAAATCAACGTATCTCCAAATCACTCCACTATACACTTGCGTATAATTTAATTGTAACAGCTTTCCGAACTCTTTCGCGTGCGCTTGCGCAGAGTCGACAGTGCTGCCAACACGCGCCAACCTCAATCAACTAAGCCGCGGGAAGGGCGCACAAGGAAATATATACAGTCAACAAGCGGGGATACTTACATTAAAAATTATATTGAAACCTTAAGCAAGCTCGAACAGACTAACTGTTTACTTTAAAAATATCGGTGAAGTAACAATCAATATTTACTTATTTAAAAAACTGATTGAATTTTAAATCAAGCTTTCTAAACAAAATATAACCTCTCATGAAATCATTGCTATTTATTCAGTCTATTTCCCAATATTTGAATAGATTAATCAAAATGACATCACATCAAAATTACAATACATAAAATCTATTGTAAAATTTAAAAAAAATACTTAGTATATATTACATTAACAGAATATTGAAAAGTTAGACAACGCACATCTAAAAACTATATTTTATCCAAATCTATGTTGGTAGATACGACACAACACGGCAAGTTTTATAATAAAAATAATATATAAGTATATTATATGAGGACAAAAACAAAATTAACATTCATGAATCTTAGTTGTCAGCTTATATGACAAAAAAAAACCTAGTCCTTAGAAGGTCTTATAATATTGGAATAGGTATCTTTTAAAGTTTTCGGTTACATAAAGTCAAACAATATATAATCATACATAATTATTTAAGTATTTTATTAGTAGGTAATTAATATTCGATTGTTCATGTTTTTTTTTAATTTTTTCTCTGTTATGTCCTTTTCAAACCAAAGGTTGGCTGGTACAGAATGCTTTGCTGCATGAAATCTGCCTATGTAGGTATCACCATTGTAGATGAAGTTTAAATAAATAAAAATCAAAAGCTATGTTTTTCGTACGCAAACCTACTTATTTATTATCACTCATTTTCAAGAAATGGGTTGCGGAATTCGTCCCTCTCTTTGTCATGGTGAAAAAGGTACCTTTTTGGGCTAAGGTGCTCTTTGTCATTGGGCCCATGAAAAGGCCCCCTAACAAGGTCAATCTTTTGAAATGTACATCATAATGATGATTATTATCATTTGGTTCTCTATTTAGGCACAAAGCGTAAGTACAGCTATTGTCAGATAATGTTTTCCCGGGAGTTCGAAGTAGTTAAAATAACAGGATATTTCTGAAATGTCTTCAGATATTTCCCAATTTATATCGTGAGGAAACCGGCATATCCTAAAACCAAAAATTCGAAGACATGTGACCCGCACTGGGCCCGCGTGATGGATTACGGCCCATTTCCTCTCACAGAGAGGAGGCCTGTGTCCCAGCAATGGGAAAATTAAAAGGCTGATGATAATGATGATGATTTCCCAATTGAAAAGTAACTCTGTCTCTCTGTTCGTTGTCACCACCTTTCGCCAAGCAAAGGGATTGAACCCATGAAACAATACTCTTTAAATAATTAGGTGTTACCAAAACAAGCCTCTGCCGAAAATAGTATCTTCAACAATGAAAGTGTCCAACAATTTTTGTCATTACCTAATTATTTAAAGAGTATTTATCATACTCTTTCATGGAGTCAACCGCTTTGCCTTGCCGAATTCACTTACGCAATTAGACAGCTGGATTAGGACATTGGACTTCCCAATTCTAACGAGGGCGAAGACGCTGGCAAAAGCTTGTAAGATATATGACATCTGGGCATTAGTCATCAATGTTTAACATCTAATTAAGAAAGAGCTTGTATTGAAGAATCCGCATATTAAATTGTGAATAATCGGAATACCCAACCATAACTTGTTGTTTCAGAGAATAATAACTAACGTAATCTCGAGAAAGAGGCTATACCAATGTTATTATCTGAGTAAATATTATGTTATAAAACTAATAGCGTGTTCCTCTATTTTATAGTTTGGTGATAAGCAGAGAAGAAAATCTTTTTTCCTCAATCAAACAGCAACAAGGTTAGCTGACGAATAATTTATATCTAGACGTTAACTCACCTATAACTTTCTATCGTTTATAGTGTTCAATATAATCAGGATGCATTCAATTAACCTGGAATTACGTAAATTCTTCGCTAATCGTATTATTGCTATTATTAGCTCATGATTACCTACTGAACTTTGGCCGACTTAACATTTTATTTTGGACTTCTTGGTAATACCAAATATAATTTATTACCTAGACAATCTATTTATAAACCTCTCCAAAATTCTAGATATAACGGTAAAGCCATCTCGGTATGTGGTATTGGCAGCTTAGTCTGTAATATATATATATATAATAATCTATACTACGAGTAATATTATAAAGTGGTAAAATTTGTGAGGTTGTAGGATCTACTCTGGATCTACTGAACCGATTTAGATGAAATTTTGCATGGAGATAGTTTGAGACCCTGGAAATGTCATAGGATAGTTTGTATGCCCTTGGGATGATAAAACACTTTTTACGCGGGCAAAGCCGCGGGCAGAAGCTAGTCTTATATAAAATCACTATTTTACTAGGAATCTCGGAATCTATGACTAGCTCTAACCATATTTACACTTGTATTACTTTTGTTATATTTATTACCTATTATATTAATTGAGTCCACTTAATTACTGCACTTAACTATTTATAAATTTGCATCATAACTCTATGTATAGTGAGTTTCCATCTTTGAGTATGTATTTTATTATATAGCTAAATTACACTAGTATTATATTAACTGTGGTAGTAACTAAGTAAACAAAAGGCAGTAAGTATGTTAAAGAACGTCATTTACATAATTAAATTACACATATAATATGAACATATTTATACCCTAGGTTCTTGGAAGACTCCTACAGTGTACAGTCCTTCATTAAAAACATCATGAATTAAACTGTTCTATGCTCTTCTGCATCTTCGGTGGTATAGTTCTCGTCAAACTTCTTGGCCGCATGCGAAAAGCCAACTTCAGATCGGCCCAGAAGTTTGGCGAGAGCTGTACCGGTACTGTTGAGTCTGAGTACTATGCTGAAAACAACACGTAGATTCTTCACAGATGCGTCTGAGAGGTAGATAACTAAATATCAAAAAAAGTTAATCGACTCTAGAATTCAGACGTCAGTTATTTACTAAGGAAACAACAAAAAAATTGCAACCATCTCCGAACTTTTCTAAGTTTTAAATCATGTTTTCTGCGAAATTGCTTCATATCCATTATCATTAACAAAGTTTTCTGGTCATAAAATCTAATGAAATCAAAGTATGCACGGGTTCTTCCACTTTTAGTTGGAAGTTTTTCACTAAAGTCGGTGATGTTCCAGAATGATTACTCTTATACTTCCCTCATTACTCCCTGTCCTAACTCACATCTTTAACCATTCATTCACCTCTTGCTCTTTTCCGTCGGTTTGGAAGCAGGCTCACATCATACCTTTACCTAAAACTAATAATCCATCTCTATTAACTCACTTTAGGCCTATCTCTATACTTCCGTTTCTCTCTAAAGTTTGTGAACACTTAGTTCATAGACAGTTATCCTTTTTCTTGGCGTCTAACTCGATCATTTCTCCCTTTCAATCAGGTTTTCGCGCGGGTCACAGCACTGTCTCTGCACTGTTAAAAGTTACAGACGATATCCGCTGGGCTATGGAGAGTAAGTCCCTTACGGTGCTTGTATTGCTTGACTTTAGTAGCGCCTTCAACTCAGTGGATTTTGACATTTTACTAGGTATTCTTAAATCTATCAATTTCTCTTCTTCCGCTTTAGCTTGGTTCAACTCTTATCTTCGGGGACGCTCTCAGTGTGTTCGCCTTGATGAGTCATTCTCTGATTGGTGTAGCCTCACTGAGGGTGTTCCTCAGGGTAGCGTACTATCACCTCTGCTTTTCTCAATCTTCATGTCCTTGTTACCAGAGTAATCTCTTCTAGTTTCCATCTTTACGCGGATGACTTGCAGCTATATCGACATTTCTCTATTAATGACGCTGGTTCAGCTATTGCGGCAATGAACCAGGACCTGGCAAATATCAGCATATGGGCTAAGTCATTTGGCTTGCAAATAAACCCTAGCAAATCTCAGGCCATGGTAAAAGGCAGCAAATTTGTTCGCAATGCGGCTGACGTCACTTCCCTGATGCCTTTATACCTCGACGGTGTTCGCATTGACTATACCGAAACGGCAAAAGATTTGGGGGTAATCATTGACTCTAATCTTTCATGGCGTGCTCAGGTCAACGAGGTCAGTCGTAAGGTACATTTCTCTTTCCATTCGCTGAAGTGCCTTCAGAGTATCTTGCCCTTAACGACAAAAATATCCTTAGCGCAAACACTTATTCAGCCGATTATAGATTATGCCGACGCCTGCTACCTGGATGCCTCAGAGGAGCTATTAAATAAGCTTGAGCGCTTGCAAAACTTGTGTATTCGCTTTGTTTTCGGTCTACGTAAGTATGATCATGTTTCTCATCTTCGCAAGGAACTCAAGTGGCTCCCAATCCGTCTTCGTAGGAACACTCGGATTTTATGTCTCCTGTTCAACATCTTGCATAACCCCTCTTATCTTTCCTACCTGCGTGAGCGATTCTCTTACGCTCGCCCCAGAGATGCACTATGTAGAACACATCTCAAATCTCTCCTTAAATCCCATCCACATAAAACCAGTTACTATTCCTATTCCTTCTCTGTCCATGCTGTAAGATTGTGGGACTCACTTCCGCCTAGCATCAGAGATTTAAACACTATCTCAGATAAAAGATAAAGATAAAGATAATTTATTTGTCCAAACATGAGTTCACATACAGTAGGCATGCAGGATGTTCCATTTTATTTTCTTTGTGCTGACATGTTTTGCCTAGTGAGGCGTACAAATATAATCTACAATATTTAGAAATTAAAACATGAAACGGTAAAAAAAAACTAAATACGAAAAAAAAAAAAAAAAAATACAATTTAGCTTAAAAAGCACAATGGATAATAAAAAAAAAACAGATTCATATATTAAAATAATGTCGAAACGTACAAAAATAAATTCAGGAATCATAAAATGTCGGGTAAGTAAAAAAACAAATGTCAGATATGAAACTTAAATCATAAAATATCATACCAAATTAATAAAAGAATACCAATAACGTAAAAAATAATGTCAAAATTAATTAAATCATAAAATGTCAGAAAAGTAAAAAAAAAATATAAAAAACATGTCAGATGTAAAAAATAATAAAATATCAAAAAAGAAAAAATAACAATTTGATGAATTAAAAAAAGATTACATTGCATTAAAAGATTATGTCAAAAATATAAAATAAGTAATGTCAGATTTATAAAAAAAAAAACACAATATCATACCGAATGTCATCAAAACAATACCAATAACGTAAAAAATAATGTCAAAATTATTTAAATCATAAAATGTCAGAAAAGTAAAGAAATATATAAAAATATGTCAGATGAAAAAAAAATATCTAAAAAGAAATACAATACAATATCATGCTGAATGTCATCTTAAATCTTAAAAATAAATCGGGATTAATGAATGAAAATAGCGTCAAATAATATTATCGCTCAAGAAGTCACGTAAATGATAATAGCACTTGTCTGTTAGAAAATTTCGCATCTTTTTTTTAAATAAATTTTCCGGCAAATCTTTATAGGACTGTGGTATTTTATTGTAGATTTTGGGAGCCATACAAAAAACACTTTTTCCCATTAAAGCAGTCTTTGATGTGTGCAAGCAAAGTTGGTTATTGTCGCGTCTATTTCTGGGGAAGGTATCAGAGAGACGTGGAAATAGTCCCGGATTTAGTTTGACAAATGTTACAATTTCAAAAATGTATAGCGATGGAAGGGTTAATAAGTTATGTTTTTTAAAATATGGCCTACAGCTGTCTGTTACATTTAGATTGAACATAGCTCGGATACACCTTTTTTGGGCTTTAAACGCTGTTTCTTTATCGGTGGAGTTTCCCCAAAATATAATACCATAGCGTAGTACTGATGCAACTAGCCCATGGTATGCAGTTACCAATGCATATGAGTTAAGTTCTGGGGCTAGTTTATATAAGGCGTATGCAGAAGAACTCAGCCTTTTACTAAGGTATTCTATGTGAATCTTCCAGTCTAGCTTTGCGTCTATCATGATGCCAAGAAATTTTGTGCTGTCAACTTTATTAATTAATGTGTCATTGTACATAGCTCTAATGTCATCTTTCGCCTGGGCCCGTTGTCTAAAATGCATAATGCTTGTCTTATCTAAGTTTATTTTAAGGTTGTTCCTGTCTAACCATGATATTATTAATGTCAAAGATTTATTTATGTCACTTTCATATAGGTCTTTATTGTCGCATGTTATTGTCATTGTACTGTCGTCGGCAAAGAGCGTCATGGGGTGTTCAATTGCACTAGGGAAGTCATTAATGTAGATGATAAAAAACAAAACTGCCAGTACACTGCCTTGGGGTACACCGTATGTAGGTGTGAGTTCGTTAGATCTGTAAATTTCTTCTGTCTTAGTCTTAATATTGATGGTAGCTATTTCTGTATACTGTTTTCTGTTTGTCAGGTACGACTCAATAAGGTTTAATATGTTTCCCCTTATGCCATAGGCTTCCAGTTTCTGCAATAAGACGATATGATCAACATAATCAAATGCCTGCGTCATATCGCAGTAAATGGCACATACGGGAATTCTCTTGTCCATATTATTCATGACGGTATGTAAAAGTTCATAAATTGCCATAGTTGTGGACTTATTTTGCCTAAACCCTTTTTGCTCGTTACTAAATATATTTTTCTTTTCAAAATATGCATACAATTCTTTATAAATAAATTTTTCAAAAATTTTAGACATTATAGGGATTAAGGCAATTGGTCTGTAGTTGGCCATGTGTTCTCTACTGTTTTTTTTAAATAAGGGTTTTATTACAGAAACCTTTAGGGCATCCGGATAAACACCTGAATATATGCACAGATTCGTAAGATAGCTTAAATGTGTACAGATTGTTTCAGAAACATACTTTACCACCTTAGTAGAAATACCGTCATAGCCTGTACTGTTTGTGGATTTTAGGCATTTTATAATATTTAGTATGTCTGCAGGTATACTGGGCGCAACAAAGATTGAGTCTTTCCGTTTTATCAGATTTGCCGTTACGCTACTGCCCGAGCCTGGAATTGGTTGGATTTTTTCTATGAAGAAATTATTAAACGCATTGGCGATTTCAAGCGGGTCCTTTGTTGTTTTGTCTTTTACATTTATACGGGTAATGGATTCTTTTGGTAAATTAGGTTTTGATTTGTTTATTATGTTCCATATCGTTTTAGATTTATTTGTAGAAGTTTTAATTGAGTAATTGTTTTGAGCAAGTCGAGTTAATTTCATTACCTTTTTAAACCTTTTTGTGTAATTCATAAAAAATTTCTTATTTTTCATATTTGGTTTCAATCTGAAACGCCAGAGCAATTGTCTTTTCTTTTTACTGCATAATTTAATACCGTGAGAAATCCATTTTGGTTTTTTAATTACGTTTATCGTTGTCAGCTTATATGGGAAACAGAGATCATAAAAAAGTTTAAATTGGTCAATAAATATGTCAAATGCAGTGTTTGAATCATTCGTTTCATATATTTCTGAAAACGTCAATTGCTTCAAACACTCCTTAAACTTAACCATATTATCCACACAAAAATCTCGCCGTCTTATACGCCAATACTTTAAAATACAGGTTTTTTTTACAGGACACTTAATAATTTGCGCTGTGTGATCTGATAGAGCAAATTCAATAACGTCAGTTTTACATTTAGCTTTAAAATTATGTGCGAAATTATCTATACATGTTTGGCTTTTAATTCTCGTTGGTTGGTTTAATGCTAATTTAAGATGGAAATTTAGTAACAGACATTCGAATTCTAACACAACACTATTTTTCTTCATTACGTCTATGTTAAAGTCTCCAGCCATTATAACATGCTCATATTTTTTTTTACAGATGATCCGTAATATTTTTTCAATTGTTTCATAGAAAACACTTAAGTTGTTTTGTTTCGGTATTCTATAGACACACAGAATTATAACATTAAATTGAATGAGCTCCACACCACAACATTCAACTACACCAGTTAAAGACAATTGAGCAATTTGTGGAACTTCTCTCCATTGATGCCCGTTTTTAATTAGAATACAAGCTCCACCTCGTTTACTTTCTTTCCTACAGAAAAATGATGCTAAATTATAATTGGGGATATTTAAATGGCGTTCGTAACCTTCCATCATGAAATGCTCCGTAACACACAGTGCATCAACACCAATGTCCTTTTCTGCTAGTTCCTCTAAGCAAACAATTAGGGCATCAACCTTGTTTAGAAGTCCTGCTATGTTTTGATGCATAATGTAAAGGCTCTTAGTTACGAAAAAACTGCTTTTCGGTTTCCATTATGTTTGTTGGATCGTGAGATGTTAACATTATCAGGTTATTATTAGCTGACTTAGTGGTAAAGCATTGCATGTCATCGATTAAGGCTAGGAGACTAACAAAAATTGAACGGAAACCATAATTATTTACTTGACCAGACAGCCTGAAGAATGTATTATGATCATAATCAATAACCGCATTTGTATCCAACACACAGGCATATGAGTTATTTGACTAAGTATGTTTCGTAAGTTTACTATAAGTTCAGAGTAATTTTTGCTTATTTTAAAGTCTTGTTCACCAATTAAAACAACACAGTAATCATTCATCGTAAAATCCACGAGTTTTGAGTCAATCCCTTTCAGTAGCTCACCTATAGCTCCATCTGTAGCTAAATAGTGACAAAAGTTGAATTTCTTTCCAACAGTTTCTTCCGCTATGGAGAGGACCTTGTTGTGTTTGTTGGTACTCAAAATGCACATTTTGTTTTGCTTATGATGTTGCGGAGAGTGTATCTCATTCTTGGTTTTATTTACGCTTCCTACGTTCTTCCTTTCATTTAAATTTAAATTTGAATTAATTTCAGTCGTTACATTGGATTTCTCCTGTGTTTTTGAGCATGTTGCGCGAACCGTAGATTGTTTTTTTTGTGATTTAGGTGTACATTGATTGTTATATTTCGAAATCAAGGATTTCCTTTTGCTAGGTGTCTCGCTTGTTAGTTTTTGAGTGACTTTTTTGACTAACTCATGTTTTGTGTTTAGTTTAGTCACTGCATTTTTTAGTTCCATGTTTTCTATGGATAATCTACTAATTTCATCATGGGCTGAAGTAAGTTCTAGCTTTAGTTGGTCTATCTCACTTCTAAGCTCCTGTATCTGTGAGTCACTTTCGCCGATGGATATATTTGGAAGGCTGTTGGAGCTGCCATCTATCGTCAGGTTGATGAAACTACCACTATGATCCATAAGATTAATGTCAGCTGTTTTTGACATATCTGTCAGTGATTGGGTGCGATGTTTCGACCGAAATGTAATGTTGTCAAATGAATCCATTATAATTATAAATATATTTTATAGAAACTTGCCAAAAGTCCTGCGCCGAACTGGGATTTGAACTCGCATCCACTTAAGTGGCGTAGTACAAGCACCGCTCTTATCCTCGAGGCCAACTGGTTGTTGACAGCAGTGGTTCAAATTGATTACTAGTTAGATTGGCTTTGCACTTCAAAACTACTTATCAAAACTCACTATTCAAAAAACGTTTGAAAGAGCATTATCTATCCTCTCAAGTCTGATCTTTATTTATATATATATATGTGTATGTATATATATATTATACATATGTATCTATATATTTTGCAATTATGTATTTATATTTATATATGTCCACCATCACACTATTTGTGTTGGTGCACTAATTTTTATATCTTAGTTTAAGACGTTCACTTTTCTTATTTTCCTTATCTCACACACTATTATCTACATTTCTTTTCATTTTTCCTTTTCGCGGGTCTGCTGGCAGAAATTTCTTAAGAAATAAGCAGTGCCCTTGTACTCTTTTGTCTTGATGTGTTGTCTTTATGTATTATACTGTGTGTGTACATGAATTATTAAATAAATAAATAAAGTTCGTTTAGAGGAGAAGGGAAACCAATACATCAACCTTCATAGTTCACAACGAAAGTATACTTTAAGACGTGAATTATTTCAACTTTTACCAAAAGGAACATTTTAAAACTAAATATTTTCACTAGATTTACAGCATTTTTGTTAGAAAATGTTTCTGAAAAGAAGCATCTCTGTGTTTTATGATTCCACAAGGCAGGAACCACGGACACATCAGTTTTATTTAATAAACTAGCACTACTTTTAAAAAATTTTCACTCTCATTTCTATTGAGTGCGTTCATTTTTATACCAACCTCATAATATGGCTACAAAAACGTTTTTAAGTTGACTGCATTCGATAAGTAGGTACCCTTTAACTATCTCACTGTTGAACCACACGTGTATAAAACTGCAGTTTCAAGGCACATTGCACCCCATAAACAAAGATAAGAAAATGCTTTAATAGGACCTCTTAGCGTGAGTAGTTTCTTGGAATAAAGTATATTGGCACTTTCTTTCAGTAAAAAATATTTTTAAAGAAACAAGGGTTTAAGGAACTCCTGTAGGTAAGGAGGAACAATCATCAAATGAGTTTAAATCCCCCGAGATCGGAGATATTTGTTAAGAAAGGTTCAATGGTCACTATACAAAAAGGAACGACTAAAGAGTCTGGTTATTGTTTCTCCTAATCTGAAAGGTACCCAAAAAGAACAGCAAAGTCCATCCAAACAATACCGGCGAGACTCGATATTAGGTACTTCAAATTGATTTTCTCCTATTTTTTTCCTTTTGCAAAATGTTAAGTATTGTTGCAAGACAACAACAGTGAGTCAACCCGGAAAAAAAGTACAGAAGGCTGAATGAATAATTGAATAAAGCAAGTAATTTTAATAATTTAATTAATGAAAATGGCTTATTTTTAATTAACATCAGGCGAGATAGTGGTGAAACGCAAGCCAATCACAAATAAAAACAAAAATGAATAATAAAATATCTGTATTTTTCTCCATCTTTGTTACTCCCCATTGTTCTAATAAAAAAATCAAATGAGTAGAATACAAATTTTTAATAACAAATTTACAGTCACAGTAAAATAGGTTGGTCACGACAGATTTGAGTTCATAAAAAAGTTTTTAGATTGATTCAACTAGATAATGGTTAAAGGTACATTCTATTTTGGTATTGGTTTTCGAGTGGTTAAATGTAGTTTTCTTTGCAGTAGTCAGCTCAGTAGCGTATAATTAAAAGGTAGGTATGTCCTAAATTTTCAAACAAAGAAATTTGAAAACTGGAGAAGCTATAAAGGACTAGAGTGTACTAAAACAGAGTTAGTTTGGATTAAGACTGAGATAAAAAGTTTTATGTTGGGTAACTAAGGGTACGTTCACATAGAACATCCGTATTTCCTGGATCGTTTTTAACGGATCCGTCGCTAATGGAGGTGATGTTCACACCGCATTTAGAGTACCGTTTTAACGGATCCGTCGATACTGGAGATGATGTTTACAGTAACCAACTTTCTACAAGGATAGACGTCCGATAAAACGGATCAGAATTTTAATACTGTTGTGTGTTTGAACTCGTTCATACATCTACCTATGCCATTACTGAATAAAACGTATACGTTAAAGCAGACCTATAAAACGGACTGCTGTATATTTTGTTGGATCGATATTTTTACTAGGTTCGGAATACTGTCATGAATGTGAACTCGCTCTTACAACTACTTACGTCAGCACCGGATAAAAACGTATAGGTACGATAAAGCGGATCTGTAAAACGGACCTGTGTATGAACGAGCACTAAGAGATAAGGCACTGTGTGTTAAAGCCTCTAATTAAACTTAATCAACGACGTAGAGCAGTATGTTTAGGTACAAGTACTTTTAATTAAAATCCCATTCCTTCGTCTTTTATGTGGCCACCTCTTGCTTTACATGGCTATTTCAGACTTATTCCCTTCCTAAGTATTCTGGTGAAGTGGTAGTATTCTTACCACTTTCGACAATATCATCGTCATCCGCAGCCTGACTGGGCTAATTACTGGGCCTGGTCTTTATTTTCTTGTGCCAATCTGCAAGCTCCTGTGCTTGTGCTTCTAAGGGTCCGATGCGCGAGCGGAGTTTTTATGCAATTCGATTGGATGGCTCCGCTCCTCTTTTCTGCGCTCCGCGCTAAGTGCAGCCTTATCCAAGTGCAACAACATGAGAACAAGTTCCCAATAAATTGAAACTTCACAAAGGTCACATGGACAAATAGACATTGACGCTTTATGACATGCAATAATTGACATTCAACCTTACAATTAAATAAACAATTAGATTCACTGACTTTACTAAATTCCAAGGCTTACTTGCCCCTATATTCTATGTTATTTCCACTACTCAACTCAATCAAACTGACAGTAATAGCATGTTATTTATTAACATTAATCGCGTTTTATTTTCATTGATCATGGCGACTGAGTCAATTGTAGTGTAGTTGGTATTCTTCAAAATGTCTCAGAATGTGGCCATTTTCTTTTTGTTGGGCAATCCCATTGCACTATTCTCAAATCACTGCAACTCCTGAAAATCAGAATCAATAATGGCGACCACCAGAAAAACGCCGAGGTAATGAAGCTCGACGAAGTCCCGGATAATGAATTTACTGTCTTGGATCCGGCAACGAAATTAATCAGAAAAAAATAACGGAGGAGTATGAAACAACAACATTTTTTTATTGTTCTTCTTCATTTCAACCAAGAGACAGAACAAACAACGCTAATAGGCACAAGAATGTAGACATTTATATCTTTATGGAACGAAAGGTCTCTATTGAGCGGCTTGTGGTCCAAAGTAGAAGGAAGGAGAGCACGCGGCAGGTCCCTCATGCGATGGACCGACCAGATCAAGTCTGCAGTAGGTGGCTCATTGCATGACTGCACACGAGTTACAGCCGACAGAGAGGGATCGACCGCTCTGCCAACAGCGTACTGACGAAGAAGAGGAAAAGGAAATTTAGTGAATAGGAAATACGAAACGTATCCTTATGACTCCGTGAGTTTGAATAGGCTTTTCCAAGGAGTTCGATGGTTGAGATCACCAGAACAACTCACATGTAAATAAAATAATGTCTGTTGCTTTCGCCGACGGTTCAAACAATGTTCTGCTTGCTGAGGGGGTATTCATTTAAAAAAAAAACCCGTCATTTTATTAAAATCTACAAGTGAGCAGTGGTGGCCCAGTGGTATCGGCCGCGAAATATAAGTTGTAGGTCATGGGTTCCAACCCAGGTATGCGCTTTACTTTATAAAAATTATTTCATCACCACTGCTCTCAAAACGGTGATAGAAAACTACGTGAGGTAACCGGCATGCCTTAGAACTAGAAATTCGAAGACATATGACAGGGCCCAATCTGAACTGGACCCGCGTGGTGGATTACGGCCCATTCTCTCTCACAGAGAGGAGGCCTGCACGCACAATAGACCAAATGGGAGTCTAAGTGCGGATAAGGGGGTCCATCTATCCTATCTTACTCTACGAGTACGAGGATTCTTTTTTTTTATTAACTCACTAACTAGCTTTTGCTAGCGACTTCACCTTCATAAAAGTTGAAAACTATCCTCCGGGAACGTCTACCCATGTGCTAAGATTCACCCAAATACCTACAAACATCTAAGCATACCTACAGAAAGTAGGCAGTCGGATATAGTAGGCTTTTGCGAACCAATTTGATTCTTCTCTCTCTAAACCGTAGATACCTAAATCTGAAAAGATTTTAAGATTGTAACATTTCAGCAAAATTAAATTAGTCAAGACTTTCGCAGTGGCCTCATTACTTTATGAACATAAATTAAGTTACCTGTTCATTATTAAGATATTATAGATTAATCAGTGCGTGTTCTGATAAAAACATATTTTTCTCTCGGCTTCACGAACTTAGTTATAAACTCTTGAAGGGCTAGGAGTTCCTATAAACATAAAAAACCATCCCCAGCGTTCATAAGACTGTAATGTCTAATCATCATCTGCCTAGCCTTTTCCCAATTATGTTGGGGTCGGCTTCCAGTCTTACCGGATCCAGCTGAGTACCAGTGTTTTACATGGAGCGACTGCCTATCTGACCTCCACAACCCAGTAACTGGGTACCACGGTACCCCTTGGCAAGACTGGTGTCAGATCTCAAGCTTCTGACTACCCGTAACGACTGTCAAAGATCTTCAAATGACAGCCAGGTATTCATTTCACAAATTGTTCTCGTCAATTTATTGAAATCTACAAGTGAGCAGTGGTGCTGATGGCCCAGTGGTAACGGCCGCAAATTACAAGTTATAGATCGTGGGTTCAAACCCAGGGATGTGCTTTACTTTATGTACATTATAACATCACCAAGCTCTCAAAACGTGAAAGAAAACTTCGTGAGATAACCGGCATGCCTTAGAACTAGAAATTCGAAGACAATATGACAGGGCCCAATCTGAACTGGGCCCGCGTGATGGTTTACGGCCCATTCTCTCTCACAGAGAGGAGGCCTGCACGCACAATGGACCAAATGGGAGTCTAAGTGCGGAAAAGGGGGTCCATCTATCCTATCCTACTCTACGACTACGAGGGTTCTTTTTTTTATTCACTCACTAACTAGCTTTTGCTAGCGACTTCACCTTCATAAAAGTTGAAAACTATCCTCCGGGAACATCCCCTACCCCTACCCTAGATTCATCCTAGTACCTTCAAACATCTACGCATACCTACAGAAAGTAGGCAGTCGGATATAGTAGGTTTTTGCGAACCAATTTGATTCTTCTCTCTCTAAACCGTAGATACCTAAATCTGAAAAGATTTTAAGATTGTAACATTTCAGCAAAATTAAATTAGTCAAGACTTTCGCAGTGGCCTCATTACTTTATGAACATAAATTAAGTTACCTGTTCATTATTAAGATATTATAGATTAATCAGTGCGTGTTCTGATAAAAACATATTTTTCTCTCGGTTTGACGAACTTAGTTATAAACTCTTGAAGGGCTAGGAGTTCCTATAAACATAAAAACCCATCCCCATCGTTCATAAGACTGCAATGTCTAATAGAGTATGAAAAAAACAAGAAGTTACGAGAAGATTCTAACATTAAAGGAAGCAGGGTGTTACGTTTTATGTTTATGTACAAACATTTTACATCTGTAACACGAAGTTAGAGTGATTTTCTTGTCAATTTGCAGTCTCCATAAATAATATAAAACTTTTTTTTTTACTAGCCTGCGGTCTAATTACGTAAGTGAAGTCGGCAGGATTGACCCCATCAAAGAGTATGACAAATTCTCTTTAAATAATTAGGTATTGTCAAAAATTATTGGACGCTTTCTTTGGTGAAGATACACTTTTCGAAAAAATCCAATCATTATTGGCAATATCTAATTATTTAAAGAGTATTAGTCATACTCTTTCATGGTGTCAAGCCCTTTGCCTTGCCGAATTTACTTACGCAATTAGGCTGCTGTTCTGTGCAACTCCTGGGCAAAGGCCTCCATTGACTTCTTTAACCTTTTAGGAGCCCTCCCTTCCTCCTTACAGCTCTGGCGAAATCTGTCTAGTTCGTCCCATCATCTCCTTTGTGGTCTGCCGTAACCCCGTCTCACTGTCTCAGGGTACCGACTCTGGGATACTTATGCCTACAGTTTGTCCTGGCCAGTGTGCCCTGTTCTATTTTCGTTGCGCAGCCTTTTGAGCAATACCTGCTGTCTTGGTTTTGGAGAGATAAAAATATTATTAAATGAGAAAAATAGTCTATGAATAAATAAAATTTAATATCAGCTCACATCGTTTCAAATTAGGCTCAAATAACGTTCTAGTTATGATCCATCCCTATAACGTATTACTTATTCAATGACTGGGAAAATAGACAAATATGCAGAAAGACAAGATAGCTATGTAACCATTTTAAAGTTAATAAAATACAAGTAAAATTTCAAAATTTCAAAAAACCCCCGACACATTTATCTTGCGAAAACACCCCGATTCTGACAGTAAAACACCCATAACTTTTGAACGGCTGAACCGATTTTATTCAAACATAGCTAAGAACACTCTCGACAAAATCACCTTTCAAACAAAAAAAATTAAATCAAAATCGGTTCATCCGTTTAGGCGCTATGATGCCACAGACAGACACACAGATACACAGATACACAGCAACACACGTCAAACATATAACACCCCTCTTTTTCCGGCGGGGGTTAAAAAACAACTCAAAACTAGGTATTTCCACAGCCAGTTTTCTTTCAAATCTTGTTTGTCCTTACAGGGATGCACAGGTTCGGCCACTTTTTAATTCAAAGTTAAAACTTCAAGGGCACTTATGAAACGTTCGAAGCCAGGTGCACGTTTTCTAATTAATCGTTTCCGGCAAGAAACATATTACGGCTATGTTTTTAAAAATGTTATAGATTATAGTGTATAAAAGGGCAGTGTAGGCTTGTTAACAAGTACCTTTTGTAAACATCTTTCATTGCAATGATTACCTGCAAGCCAAGGGTATACACAGTACTGTGAGGACTCTGCACCTATTTAAAAGCAAACTTCTTGCCTATAATAAGATTAGCAATAGACAACTATTTAGTTTTGGAAGGTAATTGAAATTTGAACATATATGAAATAAGTAAAGATGTTATTGTTAAGGTTGAACTAGTCGACGGCGAGAACTATTTTTTGCGCGGGGTTAAAATGCATGCTATCTTATCCGACAACACGTGCGAAATAAATAGATGCTGTGATGAGCAGTAAGAAGCTAGTTCGTGTACGAATTAGCACTTTTGCAAGTTTGTAGCGAAATGGATGATGATTTAGGACGAAAACGAGCGCGCGATTTTTTATAAACAGACCTTTGGTAGTCTAGATATCATGAAAAAACTACTAAATGTATATTTTCAAAATAAAATTATTTGCATTGTTGAATTACTAATCTGTACCTGTATGTAGGCCGTTTTGGAATTTTCCTTCTTCTTATGGTATTTATTTCCGCCCAAAGATGCGTTAAAATTAGTGTTGAATTATGGAACTTTCGACGCTCATAACTTTCAAATATATATTTTTTTACATTTTTGTTTCCATACAGGACTAGATAATGATGAAACAAATTGATATCGTTTTTTTTTTTATTTTGAACGTACATCGTTAATCAGTGGAGTAATCTCTAGACTACGTTTGTATGTAAGAATTTTCGAAATTGTCAATTCTAGAGAAGCCGCCTTAGGGCAGGCATGTTGTTGATTGCAATCTCTAAGTATTTTATTAGCTCCCTGAGCTACCCCTCTCACAGTACACATACAGGCATTATTAGCAGGAATTATTCAACCTACCTACACATTTAACGTTTGCCAGAATGAATAGAACACACACCCAACAACAGGCAAACCGCGCGCTCTATCAACTAAAGGAAATTAGTTTCTCTACGTTTATCTCAACATGAACTATTCATAGAAAGATATGCTGACATGAAAATTAATTGGAAACTCCATGTACGGCACTTCTGCCTACCTATCTGCTATTGATAGTATTTCTGTACTTTCACTAATTTTAGGGTGCCGTTCCTCAAAATGAATAAAAGGAACCCTTATAGGATTACTTCGTTGTCTTTCTATTTGTCTGTATGTCAAGGACTTTTTCTTAGGAACGCGTGGAGTTATCAAATTGAAATTAATGTCATATTTGAGATGTTTGTAAAGCGAGGGTATAAAAATATACTCCAATCTGCAATCCCTCGGAGTTGTTAAAAAACAAAACTTCTAAATCAACCAAAAACGATTATCAACTTATTTGCAGTTGTTAAACTGACAGCGACCTTTGGGGCGATGTGTCGAGACAACAATTTTCCAACGTGCAAAATTAATTTTGTTCCTTGATCCAGTTTCTCTTTCGTTATAGCAATGTGCAGTACTTTCATTATTTATGAACTTCAGTAATGTTACAGTTAGTTTGGTGAATGTAACTGTTGGTACAAAACCCTCGGTGAGTCCGACTCGCACTTGGCCGGTTATTTTTAATTTGTAATGTCATTCCACGTTCAAACCTGTTCTGTTAAAATATACTGCACATTAATATTATGATAAATATTCCATGAGACTTTTCTCGACAAATTATTATACTAAAAGTCAGAACGGCAGGTCGTCACATACACGGTAAAATAAAAGCTTTTCTTCATTACGAAAATCGAAAATTTTATATATTATTATAAGCAGGTGCACTCAAGAACATACGGAGTCAAGTAAACCTATCATCAATCATTATATTTGTAAGATATGAAGACAAATTTTCGATAGCTAACTTAAAGTAGCGTATTAGTAGCGTATAAGGGTTGTCGAAATTTATTTCATTTGCTATAAAATACATTTTGTATCAGTCTATTATATAAAATGTGTGGGTGTATGCGAAAACAGAAATATAACCTAATAAGAGGACCGAGAGGAAAGTTCATGTTTCGTTAATATGTGTGTAACTTTAAAGGGCAATTAGTTTAACTCTAACACCCACATATTTTTAGTGATCCTTACTGACTAATTAATCTAATACCTTTAAACGAGAAATTCTTGTATATATGTATCTTTACATATAATCTGAATCTCGGAAACGGTTCCAACGATTTTCATGAAATTTAGTATGCAGGTGGTTTCGGGGGCGATAAATCGATCTGGGTTTCATTTTTAGAAAACGTCATTTTCTCGTTTTCCACCCGAGGAGAACTCGCCCAAGTACCGGTTTAAAAATAAAATTTAACACATTGTAAAAATTAAGTACCTACATGTTAAAAGACGAGTTTAACTCAAAGCCGATCTACGTGATCTTATTCTCCGTCGATCGGCGTTAGTCGAAGGAATTACTGGATATGTGAAACACCCCAAATCCTCTCGCCAAAATATTCTTTTACCAAAAATGTGAGTCCATTCCTTACCTTACATTAAATATTAGGTACCAATCTTGCATAATTTTTGTATTACTACCGTTCTTTGAAGAATTTGGTATTTGGAGTGAGAGGATGTAATTATGTGCAACAAATTGCGTTGTTCACTTTATCTCTAAACAGTGCACGTTGTAAAAGATTTAGATCTATGTTGCCAACAACAGGATAGAGCATTTTTATAGTGGCTAACTACGGTACAATTTATTTATATGACAGTAATTGTTTAGCACGTCTACATTCACACATTTTTGATTAACCTTAAACCTTTCATGTTGTGATTGTTTGATTATAATTTGGGAAACCAATGATTTTTCGCATTTTCTCAGATAATTTACGGAATTGTTAATTAAAGCATGACATCAAACAACAGATCCTATTCCCTCTCACAAGCTGGATCGATCACATGGTGAAGACAGAGACCGGTCAATGTGGCAAAGCTTGGGGAAGGCTTTTGTGAAGCGTTGGACCTCTTTCAACTGTAATGATGATGATGCCATCGAAAACCTACTAAAACAAAACGTACGTAGATATAACATTGTTAAAATAGAAAAATTCTGCAAGGTATTACTGAAAGTTGGCAATGATACTGAAGGGACAGTATTAGTTTGTGGTAGCGGTAAAACGCGAGCATATCAATAATAATAAAAAAAACAAATCATGAATTTAAATCACGAAATAAATTACAATTTTGCATTAAACATTCCGAATCCTAATCTTTCAATAGATTGTTAACAAAGATAGAATAAACTAAAACAAGTGAAGTTACACTAAGTAAATTGCTTACGAAACCTTAGCACGGTCGAAGATATTTTGTTTCCTCAAATGTTAGGAAGGAAACTAGAAAGCAGTTATACGTATCAACCACTTATCTTCTGAACAAATTGTACGAAAATGTGTTGCGAAGGTGCTCTAGGAAGATATATGGTGTTCTTGATCTGAAAGGACTATGTAACATACGACCTGTTTTAACGCTTTGTGAGCGAGGATGCTAAAAGTAGATACCATTAAGTGAAATATAGTGGCAGCCAAATTATATAATTTCTCAGTCACAATGCATCATGTCCTGCACACCATAAAGGGTGACTTTTACTCAAAAATCTCTGGTACATTTTATATTCGCATAATTCGATAAAATAGCGGGCAGCCGTTTGTTTTTATTTTTTTGTTTTTCTTTTAGATAATGAGTGTTTTTTTATTTAATGAGAAGCAATTTTTGCATTTTGCTACCAGAAAGATTGCCAATGTATCTATTAAAAGTTACTCTGTATACATTTGATTTGTTTAGCTCAAGATTCATTTGTACGCAGGATTGGGCAGTATTTGAATTACTTGTAATTAAAATACGTAACTGAAATACAAATACGTATTTGTTATTTGTAATTCAATTACTTACTAAACCTTTGGTTTGTAATAGGTATTTCAAATACCTGACGCTGACGTATTTTGTAGTTAGTATTTCAAATACGTATGGCTTCAAAATACATTTGAACAAAAATACATTAAAAGGTGCGAGTTCTGCAGAAAATAGCGCTCAATAGCTTTCGTAAGCAAAATGGCGACCGCGTATGTCAAATTGTCATTTTTATTTTCATTTCAAACGGTTATTTGCCCGAAAATGCTGTGTATTAATAAGTTTATTAGTACGAATCTCACGATGGATGATCGACAGTATTCACTAAATCGTATTTCAAATAAAAAAAAGTTAAAATACTGTATTTTATATTTCAAATACATACTTACAAATATTTGGAATTTTTGTATTTTAAATACAATCATATGTGATACTATTTGGTAATTTGTATTTTATTTAAAGCATAGCATGTATTTTGCCCAGCTCTGTTTGTACGATAGACTCAGTACAGACAATCAATCCGCCTAGCCGTTTCCAGCGTATCTATGTTGTTTTTAGCTTTTGTCTAACTTGATTCAGCTGATTTTACATAGAGCGACTGCCTATCTGACCTCCAGAACCCTGAAACTGGGTAACACAAAACCCCTTGGCACGACTGGTGTCAGATTATTTTTTATAGCTAGGGACACGTCGTGCAATATATGAAAAACTGGCATTCATAAATAAAATCTTCGCCAATCGATAAGCTGCTTCCAATACAGAGTCACTGAACCGCACAAATAAACGATAAAGATTTCACGATGTATAATTTGGAAACGTTTTCAGGACAGTTCAAAGGAAATATAAGAAAAAAGCTTTGCCAAAATGGAAAACAAATTCCTAAGAAGACTGAAAGTAACAAACTTTACGTTAAATAATACGAAGAAACTCGCTTTCTAGGTGCTGATTTGGAAATTGGGTTTTATCGTTTCTACATTTCTAGAAGATTACGTCTTGACTAAAGAAATAAAATTTCCATCTTTAGTAGGCTGGATGGAACTGTGAATTTATGGAGCTGCCTGTAATTTGGTTCGGTTTAAGATTTAATCTAAGATAAAAGTAATCGTTTATTTACAATAAAAATATTATTATACCTTAGAGACACTCACAACACATACACACAAGCAATCGGCCCAACAGCTTGCCTAATTGCTTATATGAATAAAAGTTTATGTTTTTCCCAGACCCTCTATTTGCTGGCCCTTTAACGACCGGGCATCAAATACATGACCTTTAAAGAAGACCAAAAAGTTACGTCGAGATCATCAACGTCATCCCATCTTCTTATAACAAATGAACTGTGATCTTCAACTTCATCAGCCTATCGTGTTGATTACAGTCATTTGTATTAAGACCATATCATCAATTTTGGCAGTCATTGAGGCCACACAGCACAACAGTAGACATTCACTCACAAGCTGACACACCTTTTATTACCTTGTGGAACGGAAATAAACAAATATGAATGTGATAATAATGACAAGATTCCATCGAAAATAATTACAGTATCCTCAACTTTTATAAATCAAGTTGAAGCTGTAGGTACCATGTACAATCCTTCAGAGCATCAAGACACCTCGGCAGTCACTGCTAAAGATGACATCATTAAAACATTCCGAACCAAGCGTGTCAGACAGTGTCATCCTTTCCTTATAGAAATTGACGGCCCGTGACAATGAAGGCTTTCTGAAATCATGTTCATAGCGTATTCACTAAAACGTCAGTTCCAGGCACTTGTCAAAGCGCCCGAAATTAATTTAATTGACGTCAACGTCATATTGATGTCATATGTAACGCTTTCCAAGTGAAAGATAGAAAAAGTGTTTATTTGTCACAAAACGACATATACATATATATATATATATTATGTATATACATGCAGAAATTAAATCTTTAACGATAATATTAGCAGCAGGCACCTACTTAAATTATCAATCCTAACTAATATTATAAATGCGAAAGTAACTCTGTCTGTCTGTCTGCTACCTTTTCACGCTTAAACTGCTGCACCGATTTAGATTAAATTTTGTATGTAAATAGTTTGAGACCCTAGGAAGGACATAGGATAGTTTTTGTCCTGGAAATCATCCTTAAGGGGATGGAAAGGGGTTTGAAGTTTTTATGGCAAACTAATAATTTCTTAAGCCCAAGGGCACAAACCTAAAATATTATTGCGCGATGTAAAGAAAATGCTGTGAAAAGTACTAATGCTACGCAGGCAAAGTCGCGGGCAACAGCTAGTACATATAATAAATCTGTAGAAAAGTCGTTTTTGTACAAATAAAATATTTCCAAAAAAAATTGCCCGTGTTAAAGGATAACCAATAGAGCCCATTTCCAGCATTTCTGACTGTATGTACGTTTGTCCATTAATCCGTTTGTCTATTTGTCAGTTTATCTAGGCTGTTTAGTTGTGCACGCATCTCGTAAAATGTACGCAACCAATCTAGATAACTTTTTAACATAAAATACATAAAATTGTGCGTAACTTGAAGTATTACTTAGTTTTTGTTTCATCGAAATCGGTTCATTTTATCAAAAGTTAGATGAATTTAAAGTGTTCAAGAAGTAAAATATCACAACACACGAAATTCAGATACTCGGACAGTTGAACTCCATATGCGATAGATGGCATTGTGAATTTACGGCATTTTCTGAATGGCGTGGCGGTGTTAAGGTTCTCCGCGGAAGAATGACTCTAAAAAAATAAATTGGTAGGTAGGTAAGGTATGTAGCAAGCAGCAGGGTAGGTAGGTAGGTCTAGGTAAGTAGGGTAGGTAGGACTAGGTCAGCAGGGTAGGTAGGTAAGTAGTGTAGGGCATGCAGTTGACGGGAGCGAAGCCGCGGGCACAGCTAGTGTTTAATAAGTAGAGGATCACTCGCAAATTGGCGCCAACTGGTGGCGTGAGAACCTTCATTCTGATAATGCCTATGACTTGGCAAATAAGAACTTTCGCAACACCACGAATATTTTTACCAAAATAGTATCAAGTCGCTGCGGTTCTGTGTTCTGTTTGTAATCCCGAGAACAGGTAATCTCATTTGCTAGTAAATGCATTGCACTAGAAATTCTAGACAATTTAAATTTGAATCTCATTGCTAGCTTATTGCTGCCAGAGCTCGTTAAAAATGTACTAAAATCTATACGTGTCTGAATCTCTGCTAACCACAGCAATATTTAATCGTCAAAAATCGACAATTTGTATTGACTGCAAACATCTCATATTAAGGCGGTACCCCGAGCAAAACGCCGCGCTAGCCGTTTTTCGTGCTTTTTTTAGGACCTATCTACTCGTTATTTAAAAATAAATAGCAACTAATAAAATAAATTGAATTTCTACATATTATTGATTCTAAAATGGTCGTATACTTATTTTTAAAGAGGTTTATGTTTCACTAATCTCCTGCCAACAAAACCATAAAAATGAGAAATAATTATTGATAGCATACATCTCCTCGTAATGTGTTCATTAATTATTGTTTGTACTAACACTAATAGATAGACAGTTTAATAACCAACATTTTTCGTTTTTTTCTTTCAAAAGACTAAAATTCGATTTTATAAAGATTTTATTCTAAAATCTGGGCGTATTCACTACTGTAATTCATGCGCCACCAATGCCGCTAGGCCAATAGGAATGCTCATATCTCATGCTGATTTTTTGGTCAGGGTACCGCCTTAACAGAAATTGAGACTTTTATAATATTTAATAGCAGTATTCAAGCCACTTAACAGTCTCTATATAAAATAGCTCTGGGATATTGTTTAATATCAAAAGCATTATAGTAATAACTTGTCTATTATTCGACCGACGGTCTAAAATTCTATTTTATTAATGGTCTCTAACCAAATTACTTAACTTTTAATATGTCTCATCAAACGCACTTAAATAGTGTTATTATAAGATTTTACGTGACATCACCTTTATACAAAAGCTTATGTGTCGTTAGATTTATGTGGAGTGTGATTTAGTAGATATTTAATGCAATACTGACCATTCACCAGGTACCAATTATTATATGAACTATGCTATACGAACTATAAAATGCTGAAGTAGCTGTCACAGACCTTAGTTATTAACTTTTAATGAAATACCGAGCTTCATAACTCTATGAAATAAAAATAGATACATCTTCTTCAACCTCGCTACTTCCCGTTAGTTGGGGTTGATTTTCCTAGTCCTGACACGTCACTCGTTCAACTAATAAGCATAGTCAGTAGACAGACCACACTTCTTCATGAAACGAAAATACTTAGGTATGTAAGAGCTCCAAAATAAGTGTAATCTCAAGGCCACTGTCATCATTATTGAAGTCTGCACACAATAACTTAATTGGATGACGACAGGCCCATCACTGCTCGTCAATTCGAATGTCTCTCCAACATGGCGTCACATTTGAGGCAATGATGTCTCGAAGCGTATATCCTGTCCTGGAACAATAACTCGTAAGCAGATAGTAGACATGTTATTAATGCTAAGTACCTACTAGCGTTTATACTGTTTGTTAGTCTAAGAGTAATGATCTGCTCGCAATTGTTCCATGTAATGCAACACAAGATTAGAACTGCAAATAATGTGTAACCGTCTAGTCTAAACAGCTTGATATCTAGGAAGACAAATAGTTGATGTTAGTAGCGGTGTAGGTACCTTCATTGTCTGTTAGGTTTTTAATTAAAGATGAAGGAGTCTTTGTTTAAAGCGAATAAATTGGGCTACATGTTTCTCCTCCTCGCGTCGTATTCCTCATTACTGAGGGTCGTGGATCCCGGTGACAGGAGATCAACTGTTCTGTGACGATGATTCTCCATCTGTGCTTGTCCTTGGCGTCGTGGAATGCATCGTGCAGCATCGTGTTCAGTTTTTCACGGAGCGGGCTACATGCAATCTGAATAAATATTTTTAAATGATGGGATTATTTAAAGACTATGGACAAAGAAAGAGGGTCTCATAAGATATACGGTTAAGAATCAAAGAGACAGAATCTACAGAACGCCACCTGCTACTTTTCTTATATATCTACTTACTTCTTTAGCTTCTTTAAGTTCATAAATCTGACGACGTGTGTACTTAATACGCATCTGACCTTTCTGAAAAACATCATCAATAAGGATCAAAAAATAAATGTAAACCATAGCTTTATTATTATACTAGGTATATCTATGAAGAGGTTAAGGAAAAGAAGAAATTGAAAAAAAACCAACTTCCCTAAACATCGACGTCAACAGCTGCGGAGAACCTTGCCTGGCTGACGAGGTTATGACGATAAACAGACGTCGAAAAATTCAAGAGGCAAGGTTTAACTTCATTATATACTTATTCATATTTAGCTTCATGCCTAGCCTAGTAACGTTTGCATTGGTTAGATACAATTTCAGCTTCACGCTTAGAAAGTTGTTTTCCCCAGAATGTTTTCCCTGGAAAACCTATACGTATATATAAGTGAAATTACTGTTTTTTATGTCATAGCTAAAACTACCGATGACACTACATTCAAATGCTAAATAAAATCAAATAAATGTTTATTTGCTCCAACATGAGTATCATAAATACCTACATAATAAATTGCCAGCATAAAGAGATCTTAAAATAAAAAGATCATGTTTGCTTTGGATACTGGCATGTAAATATTGATAAAGAATACAATTCTAAATAATTATTCTAGAATGACAAATTTAATAACAATAAAAAATTAGCAAATGTCAATAAAATAATACAAGTCCAAATTACAATTCTAGAATGTCAGTTAAAACAATTATTAAAAATGTCAAATTAATAATTCATATCAAAAATAATAATTCTAGAATGTTACAGTAAAATTATAAATCATGTCAAGATATCAAAATAATAAATTCGTAAATTCATAACAAAATAAACATTTTAGAATTTTATGTTTAGTCAAATTAATTTGAAAAGAGTGTTCTGCCATTGATAATATAAGAATAAAAAATCTAAATTGTCATTCTAGAACGTCCAGGTAAAATAATTAAAAATGTCAAGATTTAAAATTGTGAAATGTATAAAAATAAAGGGTTAAAGTATGAAATTACCATTTTATTGTAATAGGTATTTCGAATTGACATAGAACCTTCAGGGTTTGAGATTTTTGAGTGAAACTTTTTTCACATGGTACCTATGAAGTTCTTCTTTTAAAAAATGTGCAACATTCGATTATCGACTTTTAAGTTGTTTTTTTATTCAGCATAGACAAGAAAGATGGATACTTCGAAAATTCGAGTGATTTTTTAATACGAGTTAAACAGCTCTCAATATCAATGTTGCGTTTGGAGAGGCGACTGCTAATGAACGCACCGTGCGATTTTCGTTTAAACGCTTTCATGATGGAAACTTTGATTAGAAAAACAAACCACGTGGAAGACCGCCCACACAGGTGAATAACAATGAATTGAAAGAGATTGTGAAAGCTGATCCGAGCCAAACTACCCAGGAATTAGCGGCATGGTTTAACGTTACCTTTACAACAATATTGACTCATTTGCGTCAAATCAATAAAATAAAAAAATATGAAAAATGTGTGCCTCATGATTTGACTGATCTGCAGAAAGAAACGTGTGTTGAAACTTGTGTTACCTTGTTGAATCGATACAGAAATAAAGGAATATTGGATCGAATTGTGACACGTGATAAAAAGTGGATTCATTACGATAACCGTAAGCGAAAAACGCAATGGCTGACCGCAGGTCAAACGCCGCAACAGTGTCCTAAAGCAAAGCTTACCAATAAAAAGGTAATGGTAACTGTTTGGTGGTCTCAGCATGGTGTTATTCACTATAGCTTTCTCCAATCTGGTCAAGCAATAACGGCAGATGTCTACTGTTCCGAACTCCGAACAATGATAGCAAAACTAGCAGTGAAACAGCCCCAACTCATGAATCGATCTTCACCATTATTTCTCCATGATAACACAAGACCTCATACAGCACGAGAAACCGTTTTAACTCTACAGGCAATGCAATTAGAAACCATTCGTCACCCTCCGTATTCGCCAGACCTTGCTCCAACGGACTACCATTGTTTTCGTGATTTGGACAATTTTCTACGTGTTTTTTTTTTTAATAGGAGGTAGTACAAAATGCGTTCACACAGTTTGTCGAATCTAGATGACCAGAGTTCTATCGCAAAAGCATAAATGAGATGCCTTTTAGATGGCAGCAATGTACAGATAATGATAGTAATTATTTTGATTAAATAAATATCAGCAATTTCATACTTTAGAAACTCATTTAAATTGTAGTAAGCTTTATCTGCTAGGCAATGCTTAACTTTATTTTTAAATGCTAAATCACTTTACTACTTCCAGCTTTTAGGAAATTTATTATAAATTTTTGGAGCCATGAAAAAGACTCTCTTCCGCTTAAGTGCCGTTTTGTGCTGATGTTGACAAATTTGGATAATATCGCGTCTATTACGCGGCAATCGTTCTGCCATACGATTACTCGTATGGCAGAACGATTGCACGATTTACAAATGAGTATTGTTTCTTATTTGCTAATAGTTTCGTTTTCGGACACTGAAAAACCCAATCCGGGTCTATCTCGTTGATTTACTTGTACCAAGCGCTGCTGATGAGGTCCTGCATGACTTCCAGGGTTCGATTTAAGAATCGGGTAATGTGTTAAAATGTAACAGAGAGATTACCAATCAGTAAAAGTCACCCTTTATGGTGTGCAGGACATGATGCATTCTGACTGAGAAATTATATAATTTGGCTACCACTATATTTTACTTAGAGGTATCAGAGGTAGAATTGCCAAAAAACCAATAAATACATGAATTCTTTTTATCAACCAAAAGCGTAAATCTTTAATTTCCCGTTTCACATTTAAAAGCATAGAAGTTTCACATTTCCCCCCTTTTTACCTCCTTACGGGTGGAATTTCCAAAAACCAATAAATACATGAATTCTTTTTATCAACCAAGAGTTTAAATCTAAATCTAAAGTTCAGGTGTCCAACTTACAAACTTTTAGCTTCCTCGTTCCCGAGATTATTCACTACTTTTAGCTTCCTCGTTCACAAAGCGTTAAAACAGGTGTGATTCATAGTCCTTTCAGATCAAGAACGCCATATATCTTACCAAAGCACCTTCACAACACATTTTCGTACAATTTGTTCAGAAGATATGTGGTTTATAATTTCTCTCCGTAGCCGTAGCAAGGGGTCTGGATTTATGACAGTTAAGAGGTAATAGGCTCACCTCTATTGCATGGGATTTGAACATGATTTGCTGAATGTGGGTGTACTAAGCGCTTGCTTTTGCCTAACTATTAGTAGAATAGAAAACCGTATCATCTGTTCTTGTATGAAACTGAAACTAATCAGTGGAAAATGGAAATTTCTGCTTTCAAAATTTCTTCTTATTAAAACTATATAATATATCTTCTGCTATCACAGCAATGGGCTCAGATATCTAGTTTAGTTATTATGTTAATATGTCTTACGCATGTTTTACAAATCACGTGTAGAATTCTTATTTAAGTACCTATAATGTTAGCAATTGAGTTAGTAAATCAACATGAAATAATAATCCTATGCTTACTATAAAGTACTACTACGAGTAGTATATTATAAACTAGCTTCTACTAGTGAATTTAAATGTTTGATAGATCAGTCACACCTCAGCAGCAGTTCAATGGATTTGAATTAAATATTTCACACGGATATACCATGGCTAAGATTTGGACAAAAGATTATATTCTTGGAAATACGTTCCTGTGGGATGATTTCTGACTCGCACACAGGTGAAACCGATGGCATTATTTAGTAGGAAGATAAGCGAAGGCGTAATGATCCATACAAAGGAAATGTGAAATGTAGTTTCTACGTAAACGATGGATAAACGTATAGAAAATAACATATTCCGAACGCATGATAAAACACAGGAAAGACAAAGCTATTGCGTCTTACATAGAATCGATAATCAACACAGTTACCAGAGACACGACTGAAGTTTTACAAGGAAGAATTACTGATTTCGAGTCTCTAAATGCAAACATATTGCCCCTCGATAGATAATTGGCCGGACTAGAGCACACTAACACTGGCTTAAGCTTGCTAAATCTGAAACCATAACAATAACCCATGGACCAAATAGTGGGTTAAATTAGATTTGATTAATTGATTGAACATAGAAAACATGCTGCCTCTATTAAGTCAGTTCAATGAAACAATCACCATTCTATAGAAACGGAAGTCATGCCATAACATTATAGATACTATAACCCCCGAGCCTATGGTGATTGCTAAGTATAAATTCTTTTGTTTCGGCTCGTTCCGACTCGCCATAAAATCTCGCCTTGAACAATTCGTGTATTGGACCGGGGTTGACCTTACTTTTTACGTTGCGTAAGTAAACCAATTTATTGGTACAAGTGCGTAGGGTAATGTACCAAAAACGCGAGATTTAATTTCGTAACTTGTTAAGTCGTGAGAAAGTCCCGAAGTTTAATATAATCTATTAGCATTTTGTCAGGCAGAATATCTAGATCATTGCTTCTTTGTGATATCAGCGTCTCCCATAAGGTCTGCTTTAAATGTAGGTTAGTGAAAATCCAATTTCTTTGGCTTATATAAGTACCTAAGTTTTTCGATTAAATGCCACCACCACAATGCTTCTTTTATTTTTTATCTTTACTTCTTTGAGACTGAGCCAAATACTTTAATAAATTGTCGGTACTTAAATAAATTCCAATTCCAATAGATCCAACGATAATAACATCAAAGCTTAGGCTGAACGTTTTTCGTTTAAAGTAAGAAGTTTTATAAAATAGAGCTGGAGAAATTTAATGAAAGTGAGATTATTAACAGCAATTATTTTCTGCATGAGAACCAAGGTTACCGATAACCCGAAGAATTGCCAAACTTAAGTGGCAGTGGGAAGGACAGGACACATTGCTCGTAGAACGGATGACCATTGAAACCGAAAAGTTCTAGAGTGGCGACGGCGTACCGGAAGACGCAACGTTGGAAGGCCCATAGACTAATATATAATAGATTGGGAAGGCCTCCCTTTAAGTGGAGCGATGACCAGTGTGCTTATTCCGAGTTTGTTTTAACGTACCTACTCACTCGTGATAACGAAAACGATCTCTTATGTCAAAATGTATACAAAAAAGACCGATGAATATAGCGAAGTTTGAGGAAGGCCTTCGTTCAGCAATGGACGATTTTCAAAAATGATAACGATAATGTACCTTATCAAATAATGTCCATGTTTTTTTATCTTGTGACCGCAATCACTAGCAAATAGGCCTTTGGTGAACCTTGCAGCACTTAAAGCCACGTAGGTACTGAGCAATTAACTAAATGAAAAGTAACCTTTTCCTGACCGGTGACAGATCTTGTTTACAGGCAAATTATTACCTGCCCACACCTCAGATGTAAAATTTAGATAGGAACTGTGCAGTCTTATGAAGCTTGATTGGTAGATTTATTACTTGGTAAGGCACATCCTGTCCGCCTTTGTATGGTAGTACTTATAATACTTTTTATTTAAATTTAACAATATTGTTGCTTTTCATTTATTTCATTTATCTCTGCATCAACGTGAAATCTGTTTATTTACTTAATTGTAATCTTAAATGTGAACAGGCACAAGAAGAATAAATGAAATAATAAAAGAAGGACTCCAAAATCCGCATTTAGACTCCCATTTGGTCCGTTGTGCGTGGGGGTTCTGGCTAATATAGCCAGTCTACTATGTAAAAAGACTAATATTATAACAGTTTCTTGCCAATTCATTTATGAAAATAATATGTACGTAAGGAAAAATATACATCTATTTAGTAAAGTAAGTGATAGACACAATTGTAATACTAGAAATAAAGATAAGTTTGATCATCCATCTTATAAATTAGCAAAAGTACACACATTTGTCATGGGGTACTGTGTTAAATTCTATAACAAAATACCTTGAGATATATTAAAACCAAATGAAAGAAAATTTTAAACTTTAGTTAAAAGCACACTTGGTAACAACCATATTACAAATTAGATGATTATATTCAAGAAACTTATGCTTGGAAATATGCTGGCCCTGCTCCATAGGACAATCTTTAGTGTAGACAAAAACAAACTTTTATAAAGTATTTTCATAATAAATGGTATTGTTTCTTTTTTCTCTTATTTTAACAAAATTAACTCACATGTTCCGTTGTTGTTGAATTTGGTAATTTACCTATGTTTGCAATATTTGTAAGTATGTGAGAACCATGTTCCTATTTATCAAATGAATGAATTTACCTGTTAGTGCTTGTAACACTTTACAATCAAAAACATAAACGTGAAAAAGGGAGCCAAGTTCAATACTAAGAATATGCGTGATACGCCGACAAAAGAATTGAGATCTAAATGGGTGCCATGTTCTGTATCCTGTTTTTTTTACAATAACATAAAACATTCTAAAATAAATTTAAAAACACAATATCTTGCTTTTTCTGCGACAGCAATATTTGCTATTTTAAAATATAACTTCTTAAATATGAAAAGTCGAATTATTTACATAAAGCAGGCAATTATTTACAACTTAGGATAAATTGTAGCTCAAAATTTGACTTGGCTAGTTTTCACATACAAGTTATCTTATATTTGGCTGAACTTACCTTGTCACGCTGCCGCATGTCTAGATACTTGTACGTAGTATAGTAGTAGTTAGTCTGGGTGCATCGTTCTCACGTATATGAATTAATGTATGTATGTAAATATTGTCATACACTTTTTTTTAAAGAGTAAGTATGGTGTTTCTTGTTCATTCTTCTCCATAACAAGTTAATTTTCCGAATGGACGGTAGAATCAATTATTATTACTTTTGAATTAAAATTTATGACGTTCAAGTGCCGCTTAATGGCCTAATTGAAATAAAGAATGTTGTCTTTGTCTTTCGCTAGCTCTACTCAAAAGCACAAAAGCTTCCTGGGGGCTTCACGGGCACACTCCCCAAAATGCAACCGATAAAAAACCGACGAGCTGGCAACGCGGCGACGATGTTCATGGCTCTGGACCTATGACTCGACCAGTGCCTCATTGCCGATGAGCCTTTTTCGATCGACTCTATGCACCTTTGAGCGACAGAAATGCTCAAGATATAAATCAAGGAGAAAATACTGAATTTTCTCAGCCTATGGTTTTCTTTTATGTAACTCAAAGATGGATATGAATAAAGTTTTTGTATCACTATGATTAAAACCACACTGCTACCCTGGCTCTCATATTCAAGCTAGTATCATGTCACCGCTGAAACTACTTATGCGACAAAGGGAAGGCTCACCGAAAATTCGTCAAATGAAAGTCAAACATACATAGTAAATATATTTATTGATGTATAAAAAGAACTTAAGTATAAAAAGAAGTCATTCTGATTTAAATATAAAATTAATTTCAATACATTCATTTTGTTCGCAGATGACAAATCTTTAACACGACGAGTTACAACATACTAAATACAATAAGGCAAGGCATGATATATATTATTTTGGCAGTTTTTATAAATGTTCATTATTTTGTGACGAAAACAGATTTTTATCCAGTTAATACAAATACATATATTATACAAGAAGCAAAACACTGTTAGATCAATGTGCAATAAATTATTACGAAAAATATTTTTAATTCTAAAAAGATTCAATCTTATAGGAGGTCTCCTGAGCTAAAAACAATAAATTTACAAAAAAGCAGGATTCGAATAAGGCATAATATTTTCGATAAATAATCCAGACACAATATTAATAAAATTAAAAATATATTACAATAACATTAATATTGACATTTTGCATTACAGTTGACACTTTCTATATCCTAAACCGAAATAATTAAAAAAAAACGAACTAGTATTAACAATCGATGTTGTAATTTAGACGATGTCAACGTAACTACACAAAAAATAACAAAATTTGAAAATCGTTAGTCACTATCATTTGCATATTCCAATCTTTGGCATTAATTTTCGCCATCGCTGCTAAATTTCGTTGTAAATAAAAAAATACCTATTAAGAACAATATATGCCCGTAAACTTAAAACTATAAACATAAGTAATTCATTAGAGAAAATAAAGATCTCGAAAACAAGACGAGATAATAACAGCAAACAAGGGAAAGAAAGCAAAAATACTGGGACCAATATATTTGAGTTTCTACATAATATAAATCCTCACTTGGATGCACCACGAGTTTCACACGATAGCGATCAAAATAAAGACCATGTTGCTCAAGACATCATAAATTAATTCAGTGAGAACTGGTTAGCCTCGTTATGTCACCAAAAGCCAGAATCCGTATTTGGATCACTCCGTGCGTCACGCAAAAGAAATCTCTTGTCACCCTCATGAGTATTTCCTCATCAATATATATGACATTCCACAAGATGTTTTAACAATTTAACTATATTAAAACTGTATAGCTTATAAAACCACAACCCGCTGCTTGCCCAGGGTAGGTTGACAATATTTTATTTTATATTTCTTTCTTAATTCATATACTCAAAATTACCCTGGCTTCTCAGTCTAAGTACGTTAAAATTTATCAAATTACTCTTTATATATCGAGCTATTTATTAGATGTTGTATTTTGTTTTTGTTATTAGAATCAATCCTTGGATCTTTTAACATATGGATCTCAAAGATTATAAACTCACGTCCCGAACTCGAGACTTTTTTCTCTATGCAGTGGACTCAATGTCCACATATCACAGCCACTGTACGACACGGTACAATCACACGACAGGCAGATACGACCAAACCTGTCTTCATCATAAATGATAGAAATTTCAAATTCTCAGAAGACACTCGAATGGTCTACACACTAAAGTCGTACGACTTAAAGTTCACTTTCGCTTAAGCATCGAGGAACGTGGTTTTAACTACGACTAACTAAATAAGCACACTGTCACAATCAACCGAAATACTGAATCTCTCGACTAAAATTATTTACTTAACGTCCACAATGCAAGCTGGAACAGTCTTAATACATTCTCTATTAACTTAACTACGTAGGTGTTCGGTTTCATACTTAGAACGCAGTGGTATAGTAAGTACAATTAAGTTCTAAACATCAAGTTTTATTTTAAGTACTCGATGGTCCAAAATAACGTAAAGACTAACTCTAAAAACTAATTACATGGGCCTTACTTGCATTGCAGATTAACAGAAGATACTTATGCTAGGTGCAAGACTCTACTTGGTGGAGTTTCCCGAGCTGCCGACTTTGTTTTTGAGCCATTTGTTGGTACGTGTCAAAATGTCAGGCTGTTCTGCTGAAGCCTGCCATGCTTCTAAATTCACCTTCTTGATTTCTTCGCATGGAACGATAGGATTGCTGCAAAGGTAAACAGATTACGTCAATTATGATAAAAATAAAACAAGAATTAATGAAGACAAATGTCACAGTGAGAAGTAAAACCACTTTCAATGCGGTGATGTTGAAAATATTTGCATATAAACAACTGGATCAGGAAACATCACAACGAAGGTCTTTATTCTCAGTAATGATTCTACCTCCATCTGTGTCCTACTTTCCATAAGGAATTGAATCATTAAGACCAAAGTTTTGATGTTGTCATCCACCACAAAAACCTTCAGTGACTGCCGTAAACAATAGTCCGCACTTTAGTTCGCAAATTGCCTCATACTGAAATCAGCACTACGAATTGTATCATGATGGCCCAAGAACTGTACCTTGTGGTAGTACTCCTTTGCTATGTATTCTAAATTGTTCAAATACCAACAAAAAGATGGGGTAAATCTTTTTACTAAATAATAAAGACTAACGCATTGAGTAATGGCATATTTTGAAGCAGTACACTGTATTATTCTTAATATAAGCTCTTCTCTTTGGAGGTTAAACCGGTAAAATGCTTATACAGCGACGCTTGATGTTTTGATCAATCAGTCTGTACTCATAACAATTCAGACAAGTAATTTGAAACTATAATTTACCTTTCAGAAGCTGGTTTGAACACGTCCTTCTGAATTCTGTCGAAGGGTGTGTTGTCACAGAGCAGTCTTGCGAAGGAAGCGCGCCTAATTTCAACAAGCTGTTTTTTCGTGAATCTGCCGGATTCGTCTTGGTGGCTGTAGAAGTATCTGTCACCTGCTTTTGTGCGCCATAGTTGTTCCTCTGTGGGTAGATAGAGACAATCATTAGTTTCAATTGGTCATTATAGTCTTATAGATTGTATCTGTATATTGCCTGATTTAGCCAGTGTTAGAAATTAATTCAGTTATATCAATGTTGTGATGAAACTGTGGTAATTGCTAAAATATTATTTTCTAGTTACACCTTATAACTAATAATAAGCACTAATGTTTGTATAGCACATGATACTCACTTATGAGACAAGTGGCGGTGGGTCCGATCAATGATCCGGTGACAGGCGTCTCCGCCATCAGACCAATCACTAAGTCAATGTCTCCAGGCTGTTCGTACAGTTTCAACAGTTTATCAATCGTCTGTGAACAAAAGAAAATTATTCAAATACGCAATACCATAATGAAAATGTTTAGGTTAATAGTTATTTATGTAACTGTTGAATAATAAGGGGTATTAAAACACGAAAGTGGGTTTATTTATGTGATAATAGTATCACATGAGTGTTTTAATATCTAATTATAACAGTTGCATACAAGATTTTATCTACACCCATGATATGAATCCTCTATAAAGGTACGTACGCGTACTTTTCAGCATTGAATAGAAGGTCCATAGGGATGAAGATTTGAATTTTTCTGATAATTCTTGAAAATATACTAATAGCATATCCTCAGAAAATTATGTACTACTCTTTGATATTTTCCAATTCATGAAATTTTGGTACGTCTTTTCATAATGTTTTCTCGACTTTTCTGGTAATAATTGGTTAGAAATGTCCTTTGCTGCATTAGAAATATCTGGTGGTGTGTTATCAAAGCTTGTATCACTCATTTTTGTAAACAACAAAATATTTTTTTTTCTATTCTATTATTGAACAAAAATGGCGGGATACGACGTCAATTAAAAAATTCGAATAAGTTTTTTTATTTTTATTTCGGCGCTGTGGTAGTGAAACGCGCGTGCATGACAATGTTCTTTTTTGAAGATGTCATGAGAATGTGGCTGTTTGATGAGTAAAAAAGGAGTTGCATTATGAAATTTAGTACAAGATTATAACACCCGTTTGGATGATATTATGGTTACTATGACACTGGCTGTTTTAATGTTGGCAATAAGCTAACTGTTTCAAGAACTTTCATAGAGGATTTATAGCATAGGTCTAGATAAAAGATATTATTGAAATTGAATAAGCTTGGAGCTACATACACGTTCTTGGTTTCAATACCCTTATAGCCCCTGTATTTTTATTTCTCAGTGTTTTATCAAAGTCTTATGGTATCCACAGATAAGCTTTTCAGGCGCTCTTGTGCCTTTTTATCCATGAACCGAGTTATTACGTCTTTGATCACGACTATCCTCATATTTTTTTTGATATGTGATGCTAATATACGAATTCTTTGAGAACTTATAATTATATGTATATATTGAAAAATACCTAAATCATTAAATCAAAAATTCAATCTCTTAATTGACACATACCTCTTCAGGAATAACATCAGCGAGTTGTTCGAAGTTGTTAGCAGCAGGCAGACCACAAAGAGTACGGTACTGTGTATAGCCGGGCAGACCGTGGTCACGACCACGCTGCACATCCACTGCCAACACGTCTAGTCCTCCCAGCCATTGGTGACGGAGCTGTTGAAGAAAATTAGACTTTAGTATTTGGAAGATTGAAGTTTAAATATAAGATCAGGGGTAAAGTTTATACTGGTAATCCGTCGTCTGATTCATACTGATATATGGATGGAAATTCTACTGTTCCTATTACACAAGAGTCAACAAATACAAAGATAAAACATAAATCACTGGATTTATTTTTGTGATTGGTCACAAATTAAGAGCGAAAACAAAATTATTTCATAATTATGTCTTTCAAGTTATCGATCACGTACCTACACCAACTGCAATAATTATACCATGCAAATAATTTAATTTGCGTAAGGAAACTTAGTAGAAGTACTTAGACATAGCTAATGAAGTTAAAATGCAGAGAGCTATATTTATCAGAAATAATATGCATTAAAATGTGATTATTATTGGTTCTAGTTGCATATTTACATAAATAATTCCTGATAACTAACTCAAACGGCACGTTATTGATAAGAAGGCTAATAATAGCGCATCTAACGTCTAGATAAGTACTAATAAAACGGGTCTGTGCAACAACATCTGCACCCTGAAAGACTTTTACGAGGCAAATGCTAAAGCTGTCTACGAGGCTGAATTCTGGCCAAAATACATTTCATTTGGTATCATTGATTCAACAAAGAAGAATTATACAACGGGTTTTCAAGTAGAGACCTAAACATGTAATTTATTCACCACAGTCATTGTCAATGCTAGAATGTTACAAAGTATTTGTAGGTCATTGAGTACATAGACAAAAGTAATTTATTTTCTAAGACGATCAGGTGGTTTAGCTTAAACAATAGAATCAATTATTGTGAGTTACCACAAAAACTATAAACTAAATATTTAGTCGCGGTAAGAAGTCATAAAGAGCACTTTGTTGCCGTTTACAACTGCTTATCTCTGAAGCGCATTTTGCTTGCAAATAGAGTTGAAAAAGACATAAGCGAGAAAATACAAGTGCAATCGATTTTTAACATTATTACACCGGAATTAGGAATATCTAATTTTCCACTTACATGTTCCGCTAGAATATAACGTAGAAGTTAGCTTCTTACACGAATGCCATGGAAAACTTGACTGAATAGTACTTAATTTAACAACTCTGGGTTGTTACCCAAACCTTCATAAATTCTATATCTATTATTTTGATTAAAATGATTTATATCATTTCTGGAAATTATTATAATCCCAAAGTTTTACACTATGGTTATCAATGTTATTTAAATAAGCATGCTCGCTATATCACATGATGCAAATATATGTACATAGATACATATATAGTTATGTGTACCTATCAGTGTCCACGTTTATGCAGTGCTATACATTATTTACTTATGGCAAACACGTTCAATGTGACATACAACCATAATTCAAGGCGAGAACAGACGCTTTATAAAAATTCATAACAACTCCTCATCGCTTTGTTATTTTTCTTAGCAATACTTGAGTCATGTTCGGCAAGTCATCTGAAATTAATTTCCAAACATCCAATTGATTTTTTATTGTTTTTAAATTTGAATAATATATTATTTCTTTTAACATTCGAATATAAAAACGGAAAATTTTTGCTTGGACATATATTACAATTACTTTGGCATATATAAGTTCTGTGTCAATATACTCTGATATGTATTCAAGGTGACGTGTTTGCAGTTAAGAAACGTAAATATTTTTGATCAGCCAGATCGTTAGGTACGGGTTTTATTAGCACATATGTGTGAACTGTACCTACCTATATACATCACTTATCAATGTCACCATATTAAATGTATTTTTTGGGTATATTTATCGGAAATCCCAGTCAATTATATAGCTACCTACCTATAGCATTGGCATATCGACATTCAGATGTTATTTGACATTGAATCAGACTCATAATTACTTCAGCCTATCGATTACCGATTGCTTATGTCATTACTACGTATTTATTACCTTCGATATTTATGTTAAAAAAAACCGGCCAAGTGCGAGTCGGACTCGCGCACGAAGGGTTCCGTACTTGGTAAATTGCGGTTTACGATTTATGACGTATTAAAAAAAAGCTACTGACTAGATCTCGTTCAAACCAATTTTCGCTGGCAGTTTACATAGTAATGTACATCATATATTTTTTTCAGTTTTATCATTCTCTTATTTTAGAAGTTACAGGGGGGGGGACACATTTTACCACTTTGGAAGAGTCTCTCGCGCAAACTATTCGGTTTAGAAAAAAATGATATTAAAAACCTCTATATTATTTTTGAAGACCTATCCATAGATACCCCACACGTATGGGTTTGATAAAAAAAAATATTTTTAGTTTTAGTTTCAAGTATGGAAACCCCCAATATTTATTGTTTTATTTTTATTTTTGTTTGAAAATCTTAATGCGATTCACAGAATACATCTACTTACCAAGTTTCAATAGCATAGTTCTTATAGTTTCGGATAAAAGTGGCTGTGACATACGGACGGACGGACAGACAGACAGACAGACATGACGAATCTATAAGTGTTCCGTTTTTTGCCATTTGGCTACGGAACCCTAAAAAACATTCAAAGGTTAATCTGCCCTTAATTATCATATTTTTGTAATTATTATTATTAATAGGCTCGCACATGATTATAATCTAAATATGTTCGTCTTTCATTCATCATCTATGTTTTCCAGGTCATATCCTACGTCACTGCAACCCTGAACTCATATTGAGTCTTATTCATCATCGTTGGATTTCTATCTAAAAATATCACCTTTCTTTATCTTTTCTATTGCTCCGTACATTTCAGTATTCCCTTTCTTATTCTCTGCCGTACCAAAAATCTCAAAGAAACTTACGTCATCATCATAGTTGAAGTCCAATCCTTGGCTCTTCTGGCTGATCATTCCTCTCAAGATCTTCTCCAAACCTCCCTTCTGTGAGACCAGCTCTGGTTTGAAGTAGTTATTCATGAGACGGTGTGAAGCCATGTTATTGTTCTCATCCACCAGCACGATGTCTTGGTCCAAGAGACTGTTGACGAAGTGGAAACCAGCAGTGGCAAAGGAGTTGGTGATGGTGGGGTCAATGTCTGGGTTGTACCCAGTGTCGTAGCTCTCATACAGCTCGTCGAATGCCTTTCCTGAGAAAATGTCAATTTGCATTAATTAACAACGGTTGTTGAAACACGAGACTGTTGTACGTCGACTTCATACGAATTGGTTTCACACCTTTTTTATCATTTATTTTCGTTATTTTTCAATGAGTATTGTGCCTTTAGAAAAACTACAAATCAAAACCTTTGTTTTTGTTATGCCAGCATGGAAAAACATGTGCGGCTACAATTCAGTTTGTTGCATGGATACTTGCTTTTACGTAATCAATTGTTTTGTTTTCTAACAAAGTAGTTTGTACAGCTTCGTGTTATTCGTCAATGAATAGAAAAAGTCCGTCAATGAATAGATATTTTATACTTTTTTCATATAACTCTTTTTATTTATTTTTCTTACCAGTCAGTGCCGGGAGCCAGGTCTTGTAAGTAATATGCTGAATTTCAGCGATGACGATCCTCCTTGCCTCATGGTATAGTCTGTCGGAGTTCCATCCAGGGTTGAGAGAAGCCAGAGAGCGAGCAATGCGGTTGTGCTCCCTTACCCAAACAGAGTAAATGCTGGCTAACCAGGGGTGGCTGTTGGCGCGGGCATCTCCTGTTAAAAAATAATAATGAAATGTTATTTGGAAATTTATTGTGTAGAGGGTCTGATAAACAAGAAAACTCAGGCATTCATGTTTATAAAAGTGCATAAATTATCTTTGTACACTTCGTGAGTCAATTGAATTTATTATTCGAGGTACGTAGTCAGTAATCACTCATTGTCCAACTAGTCAGTTGATCTAATTTATAACTTATATTTTTGTAATTGAAGATGAATCATACTTAATATCTGGGACAAAAAACATGCATTTTCTAGAAAGAGGTGCAGAGGTTACAGTTGCTGTTTTAACAATGACGCATCTGTATAGTAATTGCTATTAGAATTACAAAAGAGTAACGCCAAAGAAAAACGAAAGTCAAAACTAAAATTAAGAATCTATTTTTACCTATAACTGTGGACGTGGGGTGTCAGAGGCTGCGCCTATAGACTGATAATTTCGCTAAAAGATCTCTTCCCCGTGCCCGTACACGGAGCTGCTCAGTACCTTTCAGTATATTTCCACGTCCATGTTTCCCATACAAAGCATATAAAAAAGTATTTGTGTTTTGTTTTTGACTATTCTATGAAAACCAGGAAACCGGAGTCGGAATCGCTGACTTTGGGTTCCTTACTTCTTAACAAATTATATTCAAAATTTTGGAACAGGTTTTTAATATTACGCGACCGCAAAATTAAATTTGTGTGAAAAGACTTTTTGCTATTTACTAAAAAACTGTGCCAGTTTTGGTATTTTTTTTATTTTGCCTGTAATATGTACATAACCTTCCATCAAATAGATTTATTTCAAAATATCGTTTCTCAAAAATTTTTGAGATAATGAGAGATGATATGTGTTTTTATCATTAGTCGTAGTAGTAGTAGTTAATACCAATTTTTATTTACTTTATATAGTATTTTGCTAAAGATAAAACATTTTGTTTTGGTTTCTTAAGTCGTTTTTAAAACATTGTGTACGTATTAAGTCATAAGTCAAGTAAGTTATTTTATTTCAGAACAACATAAATTGTGTAGAAATTAAAAATTACTATTGATATACGTGGGACACTCAGAAAGTTTTGCGAAACTAAAAAAAATTGTTCTATACGTACATATATTTTTATTAAATCTTTTCAAAGTACTTTCCACCAGCCTCTATACAAAGATTCATGCGCCTAAACCAGTTTTCAAAACACTTTTTCCAGTCCGCCGCAGACACCTCGTTTACAGCCTGCTCGAACGCAGCCAGCGCATCTTCCGGCGACGAAAATTGTATCCCTTTGAGCTGATTTTTTATTTTTGGGAATAAAAAGAAGTCACACGGTGCTAGATCAGGGCTGTAAGGAGGGTGACCCAGGAGTTTGACTGGCGTGCTGTCCAGGAAGTCCCTCGTTTTGAGTGCGGTGTGCGCAGGTGCATTGTCGTGGTGGAGCAGTAGCCCGCGGAGCCCTGTGTTTGGTCGCTTGTTGCTTATAACAGAGAAAACTTCTGGCAAACATTTGGTAGTATACCATTCGGCATTAATGCTTCTTTGATCCCGTAAGGGAATTGATACCAAGTGGCCAGTCAAATTAAAAAAGCTAGCGATCAAAATCTTACCCCCGCTTCTAGATCGCTTCACTTTGGTAGGCGTTGGCTCATTTTGAAACACCCAAACAGTCGACTGGCGCTTGGTTTCTGGGTCGTATTGATAAATCCAGGACTCATCACCTGTAACGATGTCGTAAACACGCCGAGACGAGCCTTCTTCAAATTTGTTAAGCATATCACGGCACCATTCCACCCGGGCCTGCTTCTGAGCATCGGTGAGGTTGTGCGGCACCCAGCGTGATACTATCCTCCTCACGCGAAGATGGCTGTGTAGAATCTCGTGAACGCTTCCCGATCCAATCTTCAATATGTGTTGAATCTCCTGATATGTAATTCGCCTATTGTCTTGGATTAAATTTTTCACTGCTAGCACGTTTTCTTCGGTAACAGCCGTCAAAGGGCGACCGCTTCTTTCGTCATCCCCCAAAGTTGGTCGACCGCGCTTGAATTCGTTATACCAACGATACACGGTTGCCTTGGAAGGGCCTTCATCCATGAATGCCATTTGAAGTCTATCGTACGATTCATCCGGTTTCAGGCGACACTTGAAATCGTATAAAATCATAGCTCTAAAATGTTCCCGGCGCAGATCCATATTTCAGTGAGACACAATACTTTGAATTAACTCGCAAAAAATGTGGAGGGAAATTTTGAAATTGGAACTTACTTATTTTTACTTATAAATAATCATATTTTCGAAAAACATTATAACTGGCCAGTCTCCCATATAAAAACTTTTTTTCGCAATACTTTCTGAGGGGCCTGGTATTACTACTGATCTTTTATCGCCAAAGACTAAAAACTTGCCATCCTAGTCGTTAATTCGTCAATTTTCTCGAAAAATTATTTGATTCGTATTTTACTAAATACTAAAACATATTTGTATATTTTGCCCGAAATATCATGTAATTTTTAACCATGAACCATGGCCATTTAACCTGAAGTACAGGGGCCTCAGAGACCGCACGTCCATGGTAGTGTTATGAAAAAAATACGTCCACAGAACGAATTAATTGAGGTTAATTAGGCAGAGAGGTCAATGAGTCTAAAATCGAATCACGATCGATTGAATACATTCAATCAATGTGACATCTTGGACTTAAACTGGACAACGTGCCCTTGAGTTTTATATATACCTTGATAAATCTTCTCCGAAACTAGGTTATCGTACTTTTTACCATGGGTAACCGTTGCATAAGTTAATGAACCTTTTAATCGAGACAATAAAGTCTTAATTGATGATGTCATAGTGCCTCATCAAAATATTTGAATGTGTGTTCATTACTTAGTATATTTTTCATCTTCACTCTAAATTCTTTTAAGTTGTAAATGGATTTGTTCTCTTTTCATCTCATTCCTGTGTTAAGGGCCAATTTTTGACCTCAGTTTGGAATAGAGGACGTGTCAAACCGTAGGTACTTAAATGCCAAATTTTGTCAAGTTTGTTTTTTTTTGTTTAGTTTAGTTTTAAGGCAAAGTAGAAATTAAAAGATACTCAAATCAAATACTTAATTCAGAAATCTAGGCTTAATCAAAATAAGGAATCAGAACTTTCCAGTTAAAGATTTTTGAATGGAATTTAACCACAAAACTTTTCTTTATCTTATCAGATGACACAATCATTTAAGGAATTAGTTATCATAAAAACATAATCTCTGTATCTCCTTCGTTATCAGTGTTATCGTATTGCCACATGGCACTTGTAAAGTATGTAAATAATTGTTTTAAGTATACCTAAAGTTCTTGGCTTTTTTTGCGTTTGCAATGCCCATAAGTGTATCTATTGTGAACTAAAGTGTGATATGCCTTAAGTTATTAGCAACTTTGTTGATTTTAAAATTTGCGACCAGAAGTTGAACGTGTTTAAAATATTCAAAAAACCAATATATGTGTACTTCCCATGAGATCATTTTCACACCTTTGTGTTCTATAAACAGTCAGTATTTATTTTTTGATCTCAAACCAATACCTTATCTACTGGTAGATAGTTTTTTTTTGTTTCTACTTCATTTTGTTTTTAAAAATTAAGGTAGGTACAGTCCAGCTCTCAATACAATGAACCATTATGAGTTTCAAACACAAAATAGGATTTGCAAATAAAACTTCTTGCAAACTCTCTCTAGCATTCCTTATCATCCATATAAAAGACTTACCCGCATTAAAGCAAGTCGCAGAACTGCTATCAACCATACATTTCTCTTTAGGGTCGGTAGCCAAGGGCAAGTGTTCCTCTTCCTCAATGGTGGAAGTCTTCAGAAGACCTCCAGTTCTTTCACGTAAGGCCACAGCATCCCAACTGTTTGCGCCATAGATGTTGGACCCGTCAAGGAAATGAGTCGCTTGGTTCATCTGAGAAGAACAAAAGGCATGATTGTAGTCGGATTGTGAAAGATTTCTCGGTAATTACCAAGGACTTAGTGTAAATACGTAATTCTAATTATTTTTAACGAGGTCAGTATAATTAATTTGCTTTATATATTTGTCATTGATATGAGACTTTGATTGATACATTAGAAGTATGTATATGCAGTGACCACCAGTTATAAGTGGTTCTGGTAATCTTATTGACTAGAAATGTTTATCCTTGTAGGTGCAATAATTAATAATTATTAATTAATGGATAAATTCAAGTAGCAACCATTTATTATGACTGTTATGAGTTAGATATGTTGAAAATAGCTGTCAATAGTGTAGAACTGTAAATACTTAAAGAGCATCATTTTATCGCCAAAAAATAAATAAATATTAAGAAAAATTTGGGCGCAAAATGATGATTCATGTACGTGCCTATGTATATTATTATAATGAGGTTTACTATGTGTTTGTATAACTGGCCCAGTGAAGGTCGAGGTTATATCAGAATCTAATAAACTCATGGCTGTTATACTACTAATATTATGTAATTTTGATACAAATGAAATAATATAGCAAACATTAAAAAAAACATTCAGGAAATGAAAATACTAAAGTACACGTAAAAATTTGCATAAGTTGTGACAATCTAAGAAGTCGGATTTGACAGCTATAAAAATACTTATAATAATTAAACTTGATGCTTACGAATGATACTCGTTGTTATAGTGTATGGGTAACATAGTAATTCATTAGGATTATGAATTTGATTTTTCAATTTCTTACATAGAAAGTTATCGTGGCATGTAAAATGAGAAACGTCATCGGACTTCTTAGATTGTCACGATTATAAGTACACGTAAAAACCTTTAAGTAGATACCTACACTTCGATACGACGGGACGTGGAGATTGATTGCCTTACTCATAAAACAATGCCTTTGTACCTACTGTCTTTGGCTAGATTTTTCCATAACAAGTGCATAACAAGAGACATTGCATCACGTAGTACCACTGTGCTATGTTATAGCTTCGCGCTTGATCATTGGAAGATCAATTTAACTAGGTTGCTAGACCTACCTAACTATCCAAGTTTATGTACCTTCTTAGGTAATTATGACAACTGCCGTTACTCATTTTGTTATTTGTTTGAAGAGGAAAGTTTTTGTAAAAAATATATGAATAGGTAATTCGAAATTATTTGAGTACCTACACTCTTTGCGCTGTAGCATGTTGCGGGTTACAGTTTCAATAACATTATACGCATATACGTATACGCATTTTTGTAGTTTAACGTCATACCATGGTTATACCATATACCATAGTTGCCTGTATGACGTTAAACTACAAAAAATGCGTATACGTAGATGCGAAAAAAATGTTATTGAAACTGTCACCCGCACCATACTACAGCGCAAAGAGTATAGATAGCAAAGCTTAGAGAGAGCATTCAGATAGCAAAGCTTAGGTACCAAATCAATTGCTATCCTTAGAAGATTTCTAACGCGCATGTTATTTTCAATAAGTTCAGAGTTATTTAGAACGACATTGCGATAACATAAATTAACTTGCAAGTATAAATAGAACCGTGTTTTTCAATGCTTACAATAACAATTCCAGTGCATCTGCATAATAAGTGGGTAAATGCATAGACTGCGTTTGTTGTTGAACGCAACCATCAGGAAAAAGTGAATTTAATTATTTTATCAGGGTCGCGTTACAAGGCGAACGAACTGCAAACTGCAATTAATTAAAAAATGATGAATCAAGCAGTAACATCCATCTATTGTATTGTTTACCTAGTGGGTTTCACAAAAACATTTTTTTGTCCGGCCCGCATCATAATTCCTTATCGATTGCATGTTGTGAACTAATCCAGATACCGCTATTAAGACTCAAATGACGTATGCAATCCTATCGCGCAGGGAAATTGCTTCACAGTATTTTCATTTTGGAATCGTAGATTTCTGAATATCTTATCTTATCTTATTTTGTGGAGGGACACTTCGACCCATTGGGATCTATTGTGGTCCCCTAGATAACCTACTCCTCCCCAATTTCGTTGAAAACTCTTTTCATGAGTTTTACAACGAGACTATGAGATATGAGCCTATAGTCTTCTGGTTTTGGATATCAACCCCTAGGAGACTCATTCGCTTACCAGCCAGTGCATCGCATGTGCACAGAAGGTGCTCCATGCGTTCCGTATGTTCCCCACACAACCTGCACATGGGTTTCGCGGGTAGACCCATCTCTGAATAAGTTTACCCATGTCTTCAAGTTAATTCGAAGGCTAGGGTAATCTCCTTCAGCCAAGATTGAGTCAAAACATTACAAACTTGGGAACAGAATTAATAAATTGTGTAAAAAACAATCAAAACAATTAATTTCATATCGACAATGCAACAACCGCACGTTGACGAATAAATGTTTTTTTGATATAAATAAAGAAATGTCCTTCAAAATCCTTGGAATTCTGGGAAAACCACAGTTTAAAGATCTTTTTATACTGTGATAGACAGAAACATCCGAAGGTGAATGTAAGCTAAATAGGGTTCACTTTCTGAAATGAACTGTGTTACATAACAAGTCTGTTGGACCTTTATGTAAGAGTACATTGTCAATAGAAGCATCTAGACTTGACTACTATTGCTCCAACTATAGTACCTAAGTACCAGATGGCTCGTGTTCATTATTAGTCCGTGTTTGCTATCAATTGAACCCACTCTATGCAAATCGAAATCGATATGGGAAATCTATTTGCATTGCAAATATTTGGACTCTTGAACCCATATTTACCCAGATCTATATATATTACCATCAACCTTTTAAATGAAATAACTACCTATCTATTATTATTGCACAACTGTAATGGAAAAAAGTTCTCGAGTCAATTTAAAGTCGTTAACGTAATTGCCTTCGAGATTCGTCTTACCATTAGAACTAAAGTTCAAACACGCATAGCTCTACACAATAGATAATGTCATTGTTTTTCTTTCTATATTTTTTTTACTGGACTTTACTAATAACCTATTGTTTTGCTTCGTAATCGATATTGTTAAACAAATATACAAATGCTATTCAATAAATTATTGTGTAGGTATAGTTACTTCCAAATTGTTTCGCAACAACAAACGCATGAATATGCATGATGTAAGGGAATTTTGGTGACACATAAGTAGAACTCGTCGAAGTCTCATAAATCTCCTCCAAGTCAGAAATTTAGTCTGTACCTACTGTTTAAAAAAATCCAGTACCGATTCCAAATCCAAAGGCACGCGTGATATGAAAAGGAATGACAACACCCAAAAATTATGTAGTCTGTAGAACTGTTTGTATTACAAAATACAAAGACACCGAATTAAACAAAGTGAATAACACGGCATCGATACATGATCGATGACGCGTATATACATACCTCATCAGTAGGTATGTACAGACAAAGTCTTCGAACATGATCGTATATATCACAGAAATTGTTTTGCCTTTCTTGATATGGAATGACGCGCGACTCGGTGTATACAAAGGTTCAAGAAACCGAGAATTGTTATTAACTCATAAGAATATAGATATTAAAACGAATCTAGAACATGTTAAACGTTTAAAAGGCAAAAAAATACCTAGGCTATTTACTTCTAAAAATTTGTAGGAATCTCCATAAAATGAGACCTTAGCATATTAAAAGAACACACCTGGTAGTAATACAAAAAAAGTAGCAAGTTCTCCTTTACACTAGGCACTGCTTTGGAAGCGCGCCTTTCAGAAGTTAGAAACACCGGTTCCAATGAACTGCAGAGCATCTAGTAAAAGTAGGCCCAAACGACACTGAAAGCTATTCAAGAGCACTGTCTATCTTAGCGACATAATTTAGCAACTGGAGTGTATTTGACAATCTTATTGCTTCGGTACTTAAACCCACCACAAGAATTTGGTTGCATTAATAGCCTCTACGCGTGGCGATGCTAATATTCTTAACAAAGAAAATGAAAACAAAGAGACAGTTTACCTGTTCGGCAGCTCCAAAAGTGCAGTCTCCTCTATAAGTAGTGACGGACCGGGTATACTCCATGCAGCTGACGTACTTCTCCTTGTAGAAGGGGTCATCATGAGGCACAGTGATAGGCATGCAGCTCGGGTGGATGTACCTCGGAGTGAGGGGGAAGCCGTCGTTTCCACAGCAGCGAATAGCTTGGTTCGTGTGGACTGGTGTGAAAAATTAGAAGAAATTCTTGAAATTTTGTGTTTCACTGTTTAGCTAACTGTATGTGTTCATCGAGTAATACAAATCAGCAGTGATAACGCCTTTGACCGCAAAGGTAAAAGTAGGTGTGTATATTATGTATTTGTTAAACAAATTGATATATAAAACGTGGACTGTAGGTACTGTGAGCTCATGATTGTGGGCTAAATTAAAATTGCAAATCTAACGTGTTGTTACGAGTTTCAATCAGACATCGTTGTGACTCAAGGATGCACTTCAATATACATTTCAATAATTTTAATAGACTCACTTGTTTTGCGAACTGGAGTATGAACCAGATCATGGTAGATGAATTGACTCCAGATAGCCAAAGCCATGGTCTTGTCGTTGTTAGGCACATCCAGGTTGTTAGTAAGTTTTATGCTGACGGTACGCGCTGAGGGTAGAGCATTGTGGCTTATAGCACGACGAGGCTGCAAAACACATACAGAATTATACATACATCCAATCCGAAAAAGGCATATTTTTCATAAACCAAACTGTTACTCAATAAATATTGATAAGTTATCTCGAAAAATCCATATTAACGTAATAGCAATCCAGCTGTTTACTAAAAGATAAGCCTAAAGGTCATTAAAACAGTTCCAAGTAATTTGATGAGTAATGTTCGAGAAAAAACAAGTCCAAGACTTGGTAGAACCAACCTCTTCGATGCCATCAGCATATCTAGGGTGGAGGAGACGTTTGTAGCCGGTAAATGCCTGTCCCCAGGAAGAACGCATTTTGTTGTTGCAGGAAGCATCAAAAGTACGATACTTCGATGAACCCTTGTTTGAACGGCATACAAAACGTTCAAGAGCAGCACACTCTCCACCAAATTCACTGTCGCGCAGGTTCAACGTGCTGATAAAACTCGCACACTCATCATTAGGCAAACCGTATCTGAATGCGGACAAACAAAACAGGTATTAAAAAAAAAAGAAACAAAACCGTTAACCAAAACCTTCACACTTGAGGAAGTTTTATAAAATTAACAGTAAAAATCGTCACATACCTTCGGCACCTCGTATAGACTAGATTCTGAGACGCTTTCGTGATCGTCAGCGAAGACTTCTCATATTGCATAGCGTTGTCAGAAACAGAACCTTCAATCGCAAGCCCTTGCGCAGGAGAACCGGTTCTAGGTGAGATCCCAGCAGACTGCAAGTTTATTTCCAGTCTTTCCAACATTGAAACTTCCAATTTGCTTATCCTTATCGATCTATTCGTGTGTAATGAATTGACAGGTGGTAACCTCCTCAACATTTCAGCACTCGGGAACGGAAAGTCATACAAAGGCGGTGGATGACTAAAATCTGCAAAAGGAGAAAACGGTTAATACCTACCAAGTTCCTATAGCAAAGTTGTTTGATGAAGATGAATTGAAAAATTAAGAACTTACCCGATGACAATATTAGATTAAGAGGATAAGGAGCAACCAGGCTCCCGAAGGTGACGCCCGCCCAGAGCACGACACCAAGCAACACCATCTTCATCATTTCTTCCAATATACTGCAACAAAGGATCCAACCATGAGTCACCGTTACACCATACGAATAATAACACTATGTAAATGCCAAAAGGACCAACCGCTGACAAATTTTAACTATTAACATACTTTGTTCTTATATCTGAGACGTTTGGAGTCCAACTGATCAACAAACGGGTGGGTAAACAGGTTTATGAAGACTTTCGAGAAGGGGCCTGACCTGTGATAACCCGTGAATGTCCCTACTGATAATGTAGACATATTTATTACGTTTGTTTCGTCACGATTATACGCCATTTTAGCTATCATACGATAAACAGCCAAGCCCCCTGAACCACAAGATAACAGAAGCAGTTCCGGCTAAAGATAGATTTAATTATAATCTTATTTGGAATACCTAATTACCTACTTATAATTAATAGTGACAATAATTAAGTACAGTACAGAGAATCCGTGTTGAAGAACATCACAAAACAAATGACGAACTAATGTTTGGTCTTGACTATTGATTGTCAATTAATCTAAATATTGTTTTTCTTTTAGTAGATAAGTACGCATAAACTTACTACGCAGAACCTGGACCTTAATAACAGATTTAATTCACGTTAAACATATCCAAGAAGCCTGATTGTTTCTGTTAACATTGTTTTCTTTAAATTTTTACAAAAAGTTTACTGAGAATTTGACGAAACTATTCTGAGAAATTTAAACCAAGAGGTGGGTAGACGTAAATATTTTATTGCTGTCACTTTTTGCTATTTGTTTATTTTATGATATTTACTTGACTGTTTTATTTTGTTTCTTGTGTTTTTATTTAGCTTTTGTCTTTAGATAATGACTTGACAGCTCACACAATTGAAATATTTCAGAAGTGGAAAACTGCATGTTTGTTAAAATTAGGATTTGCTTCTCTTGTAGCACCATGCAGGCATGCGTCTAACTATATACAGTCAGTATATTATTTTACCAGTAACTAACAATATATATCAATATTATAAAGAGGAAAGATTTTTTTCTTTGTTTGTTTGTTTGTACCGAATGGGCTCCGAAACTACTGGACCGATTTAAAAAATGCTTTCACCTATGGAAAGCTACATTATTCCCAAGTAACATAGGCTATCATTTTGACGGGAGCGAAGCCGCGGGAGTCAGCTAGTATCTAATATGGGCTTTACTGTGGGTGGAATTTATCTGTAAATATATACAATAAGCACCACAAGTACCTACATTATAAGAACATAAGTAGTAACTTTATTAACAAAAAAATATATTATGAAAGTTGATTATTATTTTTAAAGTGCTGACGTCTCTAAAAGCCTTAACTCAGATAACTTATCACTCGTGCAAAGCATGATCCCGGATTGTCCTTATTGTTTTTCTTTATATCAGTGCATAGGTATCCACATCTAAATATTGTACCTACAATAAAATTCCAAGTGCCACAAAAACATTACCATTCTTTAAATTTATGCGTAGTTTAAAAAATCTACTTATTTATTGATAAATGCTTTTACAGTGTACTGGAGTTTTTACCCGGCTGCAAGGAAAGGGTATGTTTGTATGTATGTAATATTCTTTATTACCTCGTATCTTTCAAACCACTTCATGGATTTTTATAATTAATACAGCGTTAGATTGGTGTTGGCCGCAAGTGTTCTTAGATTACTGCCGTTGAAAAAAAGGAACATGTCGGATGCAATATTTTTTTTCTTCGAAACCCATCGAGTGAGGTATCAAAATGAAGGGTTTTTAGAGGTTATTACAAAAATATATACCACTTATATGTTTAAAAGACATTCGAAAAAAAAAGTATAATTAAAAGTTGTAAATAAAAAAAGTTAATAAAATCAAAAAACCCGACTGCAAAGATATAAACAAGAAAAAAATCATGCTGTGCATTCGGCGGATATTTATTGTTTTTTTGCCAGCTCGTTAGATTATAAGTTTTAAAGCGGAATAATAATTAAACTAAAAAGGGGAATGCCCATTTTGTAAGGGAACTTGGGCCCCTTTGAAAAAATGGTTGTATCTTGATGAATTTGGTTGTATATTGTAGAAAATACACGATAGATTCATTATTAGAAAATATTTTTTATTTATTTTGCGGGGTTCTCGAGATATAACGATGTTTCTGTTCTTGAATTGAACCCTTATTACAATGCAATAAGGTGCATACAAATGTCCAAGTGAAGGCACCTGATCTGTTGGTGTCTATACATATAAAGTAAAGCACACAGATAAAAAATATACAAAAAATAAATCCTATTTTTGGATATTATTGAAATTGCAGACACGATACCTCATAAGGGACCTGTGTATGGGCAATCTCCTTTAATGTTCCTGTTTCAATCTATGTGACATAATTTATTTTTAATTTAATAATAGTCTATGTTAATTAATCTTAATTTACTTTCACTGCTTGCATGCATTTTAACTTTAGTGATCGAATAACTTCTATGACTAATTTGCACGCCGAAATTAAAGGCAGATTATGAGACCTGAAATTATTGCCTTAGAACTTTCTGTACCTTTTTGACGCAAATAAATATATTTTTTTATTTTGATTTGATCTTGCTTTTGCTTGTAACGTATTGCGGTTTGATGGGTTAATTTGTGAATGGTTTACGAAAATAAAGGTAAGCTGAACCCTAGATACTATGCCGCGCTAATCCCATCATGATTCCGTTGTGGGAGAGGGATTGAGCTATACAGGATAGCCACTATCCCTTTTTACCCGACTGCCGAAGGAGGGTAATGTGTTTATCAGTCTATGTATGTTTTTTATTTATGGCCGATTTTTATGTTTCTTACGTCAATCGATTCGTCTTAACCTTGCGAGTGTTACTGACTACATTCAAATTGGAAAATAGAAGCTGGCGGCTTTTGGGCGCCATTGGCATGTCATAATAGGGAAACAGGTAGTTTATTTTTCGGCAACACTAGAATTGTCGTGTCTCATTTAGGTTTAATAGGTACCTATCTACAATAATTTTGATCTACATAGATTTTAATTATTCCGACCTCACTGTGGGTAAAACTTCATATGGGTTAAGATAGAGAGATCAATGAAAGGTGCGATGGAGAATACCTCAAGTTTTTACCCGACTGCCGAAGGAGGGTAATGTGTTTATCAGTCTATGTATGTATGTATGTAAGTATGTATGTACCTATGTATGTTTGTTCCTATGTGGCGTTCCAGAGACCAAACGCGTTGGCAGATTTTGATGGTTCATAGCATACGTCAATCGATGCGTCTTAACCCTGCGAGTGTCATAGGCAACATTAAAATTGGATAATAGAAAAATGGCAGATTTTGGGCGCCATATTGTGGTGGCCCAAATTATTTTTTTCTTCCAAACCCATAGTGTGGGGTATCAAAATAAAGAGTTTTAAGAGGTGATTTCAAAAATATATAACACTTATATGTTTAAATGTATGTAATTCGAAAAAAACTAACTAAAAAGTTATAAATAAAAAAACTTAATTCATAAAATCAAAAAACCCGACTGCTTCAAAAGCGAACTAAAAAGTCGTAAACAAGGAAAAAATCATGCTGTGCAGGCGGAGGATACACCAGATTTTGGTCCGCCAGCCCGCGAATATGTATCCTCCGCCTGCACAGCATGATTTTTTCCTTGTTTACGACTTTTTTTACTAATGATTATTAATCAGGATTTTATTGGTGGGCTACCTGTTGTGTGCCTGTTACCCTTAAATCCATACTTTTTGCTCAGAGATTGTGTAACTACTTCGGGACCTAGGTATCTATTGCTGCATTGAGCTAATTAGATTAGAGACCAGCGTGTTAATTAGAATAAGTTGTTTATAGAACGCCGAGTACTTAGCTTGTGATTAAATAATTAATTAGTTGCATATTCTTGATTCAATTATGGTAATACCAAAACAAAAACATGTCTGCACAAATAACGATAAAATACTTTTTATGAAACCTTGTGGATGTTAGGAAAAACAAGATTTGATAGGTAATTAGGTATCTAGTTACTAGATGGTTTTAAATCCAATAATCGGGTTCTTCTTAAATTAATAAATATTTAAAAAACCCCGACACATATATTTTTCATGCTACATAATTTATCTAGTAGTAGACACGTTTCAATCGACAATCTATTGAACACTTAATTATGACACGATATCTTTCGAAAACATCCGTATTCAAAAAGTATAACGTCCTAACTTTTGAACGGCTGAACCGATTTTCATCAAACATGGCTATTGGTCTCCATAATGTCACCTTTCAAACAAAAACAACGACATCACTATAGGTTCATCCGTTTAGGAGGTATGATACCACAGACAGATACACAAACACACAGGTATACACACGTTAAACTTATAACACCCCTCTTTTTCCGTCGGGGGTTAAATAGCAGATGGTTTATCTAGGGAGCAAACTATTTTAAAGGCGAGAGAGGTTTTTTAATCCAGAGCGGAGCGAAAGTACATCACTCGAGCTTAAAATAGTGTTGCTCCCGAGGTAGAAACTCTACTTTTTATCAGCCTCTATGAGAAAATAAGTAAGTGCAACTTATGAACAAGAAAGTTACCTACGTTTATTTATTACATACAATTAAGAACCATAAGACATAACGTAGAAATAATTAGAGGCTAATGTTTATATTTGAACAATTATGGAAGTGCATCGTAACAATTTTATTAGTACTATCCGTTACAGTTGTAGATTTATTTTTTAATTTGGCTCGCGCGCGGTTTTCCAGCCAGTCACTTGTTCAATACAATGTTCAGGTGCGGTCCGAAATACAATTACAATCGCTTATTAGCCATTCACCTCATACATTCGTCGTAATCGATTTTAGCGATGTAATCCTACTTTTGACCGCATGGTTTTTGATTCATCTCTTTGCTGATTGAAACATTTACTAACAATATCGACATTCCAAATTCAAATCATTTTTAGTCCCTAGGGATTAATGAGCTATTTTAGTACCAGTTTACGAAGAATAAACTAGCTCTTTTCGAATAGATGTGATAAAAGAATGTTTAGTCATTCATTCAGTCAAGATCAATGATCGCTTTTGTATCCATATGGTCAATCACCCTAGAGATCCCTAGAGATGGGTTGTTGACTATCTCTAGTTGATACCTACTTACGTAATAATTACATATCCTTGGTTTCATTGACTTCATTTTAGGTCAATGCTTGCTTTACTAGTAACACGTTGGATACTGGGTACCTAGATAGGTACTCGTAATCGTCTAGAGTCGAGAAGTTTCTATTACGTTATTTAGTTCATTTACACTGTATTTTTTGCGTACTTATGTAAGTACTAATCATTATCTACAAATAAAGTGAAGGCGGAAAAGTACGATTGACTAAAACTCAAACAAAAAAAAACTAGAGGCCAAACTCTGCATCGCCGAGACCATCATAAGTGCAATCTAATTAAATTTAAATATTTACGATTACTTTCAGTAATTTACTTGCTACAAGAACTCCATAAAAATATCTAGAAGTATTTGACTTGTTCCTACGGGAGACGGTACATAAAAATTATAAAGGATCACCCCATTATTCCCTATATTCCCCATATTTAAGAGTATAAATATTTATCCATCATTATATTATTACTATAGCCGATAGCTACCATATGCTAAAAACCGGTTAAAAAGCGTCAAACGGCACTTACCTACCACAACCAACGAAATTGTTATGAATGTAAAAATTAAAATATTCACTTTATATCATTATTCATAAACATACCTGTTTGTTTACATGGGTTATTCATGAACACCTTTATTTGACTGATGCCAAATACCTACTTAAGTAAATATAGGTAAATTGGAATCACGTTTCATTCATTAAGTCAAGATCAATGATCCCCTTTGAACCAATATGGTCAATAATGACCCTCTTTGACCGCTGTTAGTTAATGTAAACAAACATTAGGAAAACATTTGGCCACGCTTGTTATCTTTCCCAGTTGAGTAAAGTCGGTCAAGAATACACAACGGTGGCATTGGAGTATGTAAACCAGCCTTTAAAATAAATAAACAGGCGTTTAAATTAAATAACTTCTCGGTCCACGACGTAAACTAGTTAGTGCCGTAGGTTTTTGTTCTATTTTTTGCTTTGAATGTGCTGAATAGCGTGAATGCATTCTAATAATAGTTGCACAGCTGCAGTCAACCTAGATCCAGAAGTTTAGTGGCCTTACACAAAAGAAAGTTAGTAAGTTCTTAATTTAAACAAGAAGTACCAAGATAGAAGCACAGGATCCAGACTTACGTGGAATGTTCACTACATCCATCGCATTCCGACCACCTTCTAGAACATTTCCTCGACGAAATATTCTTGGCATCCGCATTCAACATGGATTTTCCTTCAAAGATCCGTTTAAACAACATAATAGTAGCAACAGGATTTGTTGTTTACGACAATTGTCGCGCCTTAGGCGAATGTTTGATTTGTTTAACACGATTGCAGAAGACACTTTCTCGAAGGAGCGATTTTCCATTAGATTGGCAGAAAAGCCAATTTCACCTCTACTGCCAAGCGTGCATAGATAAATATACTCCTACTACAAGCGTGGACTGGAACTGGTACACTTGCTGCGAACCAACGAGCCGCGAGCGTCCGATCGCATCAACAACGTTCACCCCTCCCCTCTCTCCCCTGGCGTGTGATGTCAGAAAAGAAACCTTCAACACAGCCTAACAAAATGCTTGTAAAGTAACAAACATTCAAATGAATTTGAATGATTTTGATGGTTTCAATGTTCATTAGGAATGGAACATCTACATAGATCTCTTGTTTATGCACTTTAAATTACATATTTTTCAATAATTTAGTCATTTGTCAAACAATCACGTCGTTTGAACAAACTGATTTTGCTAGGCTGTGGCATAGTTGCCTTTATTAGTGTGCGAATGAGAGATTATTTCGGTTTCTACTTTGTAGGCAGTTACGGCTATATTTTGAAAGTTTCGAATTTTATTAATAAGCTTCAAAAAGTTATTAGATTGTACTCCAAACAGGATTCTGATGTTAATTTATTTTTATTGAATAGGTAATTAAACAAATTTTGTTTATGTTACACGCATGCTAGACGTGATCATGTTTACTACATTATTGAACATGTTCAATGAATCATACAGTTCATGATGTACAGTAATAATAATAATTTCGAAAAAACCACAGACACATTGACGGTGCATTTTATTTTACTGAAGGTGACGCACTCGCACAGTAATAAAGTCTCACGAGCACGTGGAGTGCGCATGTTCACAGCGTGGTCCCCTCTCTCCCCCCTCATACTTCCCCAGCCTCCCCTCTGTCCATATTCCCCTCCCTCGCCATCAGCTGATCACGCGACAACAGCATGCACAAAAGCCGGTTCGCATGAATCGCATAATATTATGACTATGTATGCATACAAAACAAAAAACCAAGGTAGTTGGGTTATACTTACTGTAAGTATAACTACATTTCCGTTCACCGCACGTACATTAATGTAACTCGCTGTGTAAGCAATATGAATGCAATTAATACCTACTATACTTACGTACATAGAGTTTCAGGATCAAGTTATTAAATAAAACACCTACCTAGAGAAAGTATTTAAGTCATAAGACCGACAAATCTTGCTTCGTTTAGATTGGTTCAACTTAAATCTTTTACTATGCAGGCAATATAGCTCAAACTCAATATCAAGAGGAACGAAACAAAATTAAAATTTATATTTTATACGTTTTTACTTAGTCCTTCACCTATCGGCAACTAAGTACATAACATAGAGTGTGGACAATGTTTATTTTATAAATTTTTATTTTTTTTTACATAAAACTGCAGTTAACCATCACACTAGCTGTTTTTCATTCGTTATTCTTTTATCCCTACGTAGTATGCAATTATAAAATCAAAGAAACGGGATGGCTTAAACTCTAAAATTATCAGAATAATTCTGCTGAAGTCTCATGAGAAAATATTGCAGCTTTCCTTATTAGAATATTGCAATAGTTTTGTTTCTAACGCACCACGATTTGGAAATTCGCGCTTCGCACTGGACGTATGCGGTGCGTCGCATCTTCTTGTCCCGTATTATTTACGATTTTTTTTTGACATTTCATAATTTTTTGAACAGGATATTTCATTATATATCTACGATCCACAACCATTAAATCTTGGATGTCTTCAAAAAATTTCAATAAATGTCGTTATTATAATTATCAAGTTTAGAAGTTTATGTGGGTTTTTAAATTACAACATTGAGTGTTCTGTAACTTTGTGTCTCAACTGTCTACGCAATTGGACAATATGTGAAATCATTGACAGAAGCGATCTCGGGATAGTGGAGCGGAGTATTTTATTGTAGTATTGACTGCCTCTGCAAAGCTTACTGGGAAGACTGACTCGATACAATTTCCTGCCAAATACTCCAAAAAACATTAGAATGTGTTACATCCGCATTCTAATGCATACTAAAGAATGTTAAAAAGACTTGTATCTATGGTCATGAATAATAATTACAAAAAAAAAATTTAGCTTTGCTAGTTTGCTGTCAAATCATAGTCAAACTCAAATGTCAAAGTTGTCAAAATCAATAATTTAGGCATCTGGAGCAGAGCAGTTTACATTCATTAGATTTCAATTAATTATTAAAATAAACTAATAAAGGAACGTCCTTCTGTGTGAAAGTAAGTTATATAGTTAAGTGGGACATCATGGCATCTCATTTGAGCACTAAAGACAGGCTACTGGCGCTGATTGACGATATCGAGTTAATTTCAAAGTAAGTATTGTTTTACGCTATTAGTATGAGTATGAAAAAAGAAAGTGCTGTTATGACAATATTCCTGATATTACAGAGAAATGATAGAAGTATCGATCGCTCCAAAACCTCAAAAGCTTTCTGCGGCAGACCATGCGCAACTGACAGACCTACTGCTCTCAAAAGATTCTGAATTGAAGAAAACGTTGGAGTTAGCTGATGAACAAGCTATGATTCAACAGAAAATGAATGACTTGAAGGCTGAAGTTGAAAACAAGGTAATATAGACATAGCATTGATTGTTTATATTCCAATTTCTAGCTCTATATGTTCAAACAAACACTAACATCATTGTATTGCTTATCTAGGATCAAGATATCTACCACTTACAAAGACAACTCAAAGATGCCGAGCAAATCCTAGCAACATCATTATATCAAGCTAGACAGAAGCTTGCCTCAATAGTCAAGTCTAGGAAACGGCCAGTATCCTCAGAAGATTTGATCAAGTTTGCACACAGGTAAGATCATTTTACCAACTCAGCACATCAAGACAATATGGTTGTAGTAAAAAAAATGTATAGTACTCACAGTTCCTTGTTGTAACACAAATAATGAATCCACAGAATTAGTGCCTCAAATGCAGTGAGTGCACCACTTTCATGGCAGCCTGGGGACCCACGCAGACCGTACCCCACAGATCTTGAGATGAGGTTAGGAATGCTCGGCCGGCTCTGCGACCTGCCACTCAATGGACACACTCCCTCTACACTAAACGAATTGCACAGAATGACCACAGGCGGAGGTGACTCATATTATACATACTTTTCCTAAGAAATTTATTCTAGCTCATTTATACATTAAAAGTTTCTATAGCAATTATGGGTATTTCCATGCTTGATTAAGCTTTATGGCTGATTTTAATGTATGGTGAATATCATTTCCTTATGTAGTCATAAATTATGGCTAGTTACTACTTGAGTCAGGTAGGATGTAAATATAACTGATGTAAGGTTCAGCATTTCTTTAGCTCAATCTGTTTAGCAATTTGCTTTGGATTGCCTTTGAGAAAAGAAGTTGTCCTGGAAGTAAAACTAGTAGTTTTGGAGCTTAATATTATTTTTGCTAGCCTAGCAAAGCCTTTGTCCATTCTCAATTTTTATTAACTGGTTCACAGTCCAACCTGTTAATTGTAGTGTTTTAATTATTGTTTTATGGGCTATGGGCTGGGAACCTGTTAAGAATATCGAATAAAAACTACGACGGACTAGATACGAAAATGACGCACAACTATTTTGCTCTACATTTTTGTTTTGCTTACAGTGCCAGCATCAGCATCAAACCAGTTCACCTGGCATCCATCAGGCGAGCTCCATATGTCAGTCGGAGGCGGGAACTCCGTCTCTATCGACGGCCGCAGCAAGGACGCGCCCAACCAAGAAGACGTAGAAGTCATGTCTACCGACTCAAGTTCAAGTTCTAGCAGTGATTCTCAGTGAAAAAGGAAGATAATGTGTTTGATACACTATCAAACATTATTATGGTTTACGTTGAATAGACAGCTATGTGGAAAGAACAGTGAAGGATGTTTTTGGTTGGACACTGTTATATCAGACTTAAAAGACTGTTTATAAGTAATCTGTATTGTAATTTATGTACTATTATTTTAGACATAATTTGCTGAATAAATTAATATTCTAACTCATTATATCTCAACTGTTTTATTTTGTTGACTATTCAATTTGTTTATAAAACTTATATCTAGATATTATTATATTAAAGGGATTACTCTTATTGGTGAAAGATTAGCTAAAACAGGGGTATGTCACTGATACATTTTGCGGAGCTTAATAACCAGGATAGGCCCTGCCACACCATAATTAGCACCAGCTATGCTGTGAAACAAGATTAGGCATGGAACACACAATAGTCTGCTATGTAAATGACGTCAGCCTCTCGTTTTATAGACATCCTACCAAGGCAAACGAGAAACTCAGAGGAAGTAGGTACAATGTAGGTTGTCTACAACTCAGAATTACTGATAGCCACCATCGCGTGATCCTCGTCGACCAAGGATTCTTGTACCCACGAGATTAGCTCAACATAGATACTCTTTACTGATGAGGTGAATATGACATTTAGCCAAAAAAATTGCTATGCAACAGGCAGTTGCCTTGGAGACGAAACTTTGTGTACAATACACGACGTATCGTTGTTCGACATTGACAATTCTAGTCACATTAAACATTTTAATTAGATAAATAGTTTTAGAAATGACTGAGAGAGCGCCCGTGTCCTCAGAGGAAACCTTAGTTCGTTATGACAATCCTGTACTGGTTACAAAGCGGGTGGAAAAAGTCGTAAGCAATTTTAATCTTGATTCAAACAGGCTTACCTACTCTGTTTGATTTGTCAAACACAATCAAGAGGTGCATGCTAATTATTAATACCAATTGCAGGTACCAGTTCTGGCAGGTGCCGCCATACAGCCATGTGTGCCAACAGAAGCCAAAAAGGAAACAGAAGAGATTCTAAATGCGATTTTGCCACCAAAGGAATGGGAAGAAGATGGCCAAATATGGACACAAAAGGTGCTGTAACACCTTTGCTTAGTTTAGTAGACCGTACCCCCAATTGGGATGCTAGTAGTAGCTTGAGTTTTTTTATTGGGTACAGAAGCCTGCCCATTAGGACTTGAGTTGTAACCTGTGATGCTTAAGGCGCCGACTCCCTTGAGTAACTGATTTTAAAATGAGAATCACGTTTAAACGGCTAGTCGTAATTTATTGGAAAAAATATATGTTATATTAGACCATTTTCTTAATAATTTCATCTAAGCGAATTTTGAGTTTTATTCGTATAACATAGTGTAATTAATTTGTAAAGTTATGTCTAAAACGGACAAAAACACGACAATCACACAAAAACCGCTGGGCGTATTTTAATGAAATTGACAGACAATTTAATTATCTACATTTTGATCTGAAGCTTTTTTTTTTAAAGTCATAGAATAATAAGAAAAGTATAAAAAACTACTAAATTTCGGGTCGCGCGGGTGAGAAACGAGGGCGCGTTTTGTTCCCTCAAGGCGTTCGTTGGCGTTAATCGTCGTCTTAAAGTAAGCCGTTTCAAAACTTCAATATTCCGTCAGGACGGTTCTTTCATTATAATAATGTTGTAAGAAAGCATATTTTTAGCTTTTAGGTATTAACCGTGCCGTAACACGCGATAATGTGATGTAATACCGCGTACCTAATACCTAGATACCTGGAAAAGAGCTTCAACGTTTTGACTTTATGGAAAGACTAGCTGTTGCCCACGACTTCGTCTGCGTAGAATTAGTACCTACTTTGAATATCCTATATTTGTATATCGCGCCGGCGGTTTGTGGGCCGCCTTACTTGAGAAATTATTAGTTCACCATACAAACTTGTTCTCTCTGTCCACCACCTAAAGTATGATAACGAGATAAAAACAAAAACTATCCTATGTCCTTTCCAGGGTCTCAAACTAACCTATCTCCATACCAAATTTCATCTAAATCGGTTGACAGACAGACAGAGTTACTTTCAATTTTAAAATATCAAATTATTATAGTGTTATATTAATATGGATGAATGATCTTACCTACGTTTTTATTTAGATATCATCGACTCCTGCAACTCGTCTGGATGTGATAAACTTACAAGAGATGCTCGACACGCGCTTGCAACAAAGACAAGCCAGAGAAACAGGCATTTGTCCCGTGCGTCGGCAGCTCTACACGCAGTGCTTCGATGAGCTTATACGACAGGTTCACACTTTTTTAATTGATCCTAAGACCTGACGTTGACCATAAAAGATCTCAATGGGTCAAAGTGTCCGAGTTATGTCTCGGCCCCATAAGGTTGCCCTAGTCAGTCATTATTCCATACATACGTAGTATGGCGATAACTTCACTATTTGACGGTGATGGCTCAAAATAAAAATGATATCATTTTGTCTCATCATTATCTAGCCCTGTATGGAAACAAAAAACTAAAAGTATTTAAAATTATGAGCGTCAAAATTTCCATATTTCAACACTTATTACTGTTAAAACTAGTTTTTAACTAATAAAATAAGGAACGTAGATTGTAGTGACAGGAAAAATATAATTGACATGTAACAACGGTTGCTAAGTATTGAGATGACAAAGTAAAGGTTTATAAAAATATAAAGAGGTATTAATAAACAAGGTTTCATTCTACTCTTCTTAACATCCTCCCTTTTTTTTAACCCTTACGCTATCAAACCAATCTGCATTGTAATTGATACAATTCGTGGCTTGTGCAACGCTTTGGTCAGCAGATCCGCTAGTTGAAATTCGCTAGGAACATATTCCACACATATTTCTTCATCAGCTACAAGTTCTCTAACATAAAAATGTCTTATCGCAATATGCTTGGTTCTTCTGTGTAGCTCTGGGTTATGTGATATCTTTATGGCTGCATCATTGTCGACTTTCAATTTGGGTATCTCCTTCAAGTTTGATATTTCACCAAAGAGTCTTTTGATCCAGACAATCTCTCGGGCAGCTTCACTAGCAGCAACCAATTCGGCTTCGGTACTAGATATTGCTACACATGTTTGTCGTCGACTTGTCCAAGATATAGCTCCTCCAGAGTATAAGCATAATATACCGGATGTTGATCGTCCAGTAGTTTTATCTCCACCGTGATCAGAATCGCTGTAACATTCCAGAATTCCAGCTTTCCAACTCTTCTTAAAAATTATTCCAAGATCCAAAGTTCCTTTGATATACCTTAGGATACGTTTAAGCTTTTGAATATCTTCTTTGGAAGGATCCTCTAAAGTTCGGGATATAACGCTTACAGCGTATGCTAAATCAGGTCTTGTTCCAACAGTCAGGTATGCAAGTGCACCCACAGCTTCTCTATACGGAAATGAAGTAGGTTCTACCAACTCTTTATCCAGTTCTGGCAGTCCATCTTTCTGTATAGGAGTGGTGACGGGTTTGCAATCACTCATACCAAAGCGGTCTAACACTTTTTGAGCGTAGTTCTTCTGTGATACTTTTATATTGCCATTTTGCTCCTTTATTTCTAAACCAAGAAAATATGTTGCATCTTTTATAGTGATTTTGAATCTCCTTTTTAACTCTCTAATGAACTTTTCAGAATCATCTTGATTTGTTGCAGCTACAAGACCGTCATCTACGTAGAGCGCAATAATGATTTTGTTATTGCCACGGTTTCGGATAAATAGGCAGGGGTCTGTATCACATTGGTTAAATCCAATTGTTTTTAAATAATCCACCATACATTTATTCCAACACCGGGGTGATTGTTTTAGACCATATAGACTTCTCTTGAGTCTACACACCTTATTCGATCCATCGCAATAGCCATCAGGCTGATTCATATAGATTTCTTCATTCAATGAACCATACAGGAATGCGGTTGATACATCAAACTGTGTGAGTTTTAAGCCTTCATTTGCAGCAACGCTTAGGACAGATCTTATCGTTGTCATCTTAGCAACTGGACTGAAAGTCTCATCATAGTCAATGCCCTTTTTCTGTGTATATCCTCTAGCAACTAGCCTTGCCTTGAATTTTTCTAGTGAGCCATCTGCATTGGTTTTAATTTTATATATCCATTTACATGATATAGGCTTTCTGTCTCTTGGAAGATCAACCAGTATCCAGGTTTTGTTTTCCTTTAAAGACTTCACCTCACTATCCATTGCTTTGACCCACTGATCTTTATGCGAACTAGTAATTGCTTCTTTGTAGGTGTTGGGTTCATTGATCCCTTTAAAAACATCAGCTAACATGACATAATCTTCAAATCGAGTAGGCGGTCGTATCTGACTTCTATCTCGTAGAGTCATTCTATTAGTTATCTCAGCTATATTATCTGAGTGTTCTGGTGCCTCATCATCAATAACATCATCTAGGGCATCTTCATAAGGAGGTGATCCTGGCAGTGATGCTTCTAGTGATCGTTGAAATGGTTCAGTAGGGTTATCTTGGCTGCTTTCTACTTCCTGACTAACAACTGGATCCGACGATGTGGAAGGCATAGTCGAGCTAGGCTCATCAGGGCTACTTGAAGTGCGATCTGAGCTGCTTTCGGTACGATCATCCTCCCTTGCATTACACATCGGTGGTGTTGAAAGTGGAAAATAGATTTTTACCGAGGGTTTATCTTCTGAATCCTCGGTAAGGCCAATAGGCGTCAGTACTGACTCATTAAATGTAACGTCTCTTGATCTTATGAGTTTACCACTGTTATTTAGTAAGCGATAGCCTTCGTCCCCGTCATATCCGATGAGAATACATTTCTCGGCCTTTTTGGATAGCTTTGTTCTCTTTTGTTGAGGAACATGAGCATAACATTCACATCCAATTATTTTAAGGTGACTGATTGTTGGCTTCTTCTTATACCACAACTCAAATGGCGATCTACCATTTTCTAAAGTTGGACCAGTTCTGTTTAAGACGTATGCAGCGGTGTTAATCAATTCTGCCCACGTAGCAAGGGGTAACTCTTCATGAGCATGCATCAATGTGCGAGCTGCTTCGACTAAGGTTCGGTTTTCACGTTCACTGAGCCCATTTTGTTGTGGCGTGTATGGCATCGTGAGCCTTTGTCTTATTCCAGCTTCTTGTAAAATGCACTTGACGTTCTCATTATTAAATTCGCCTCCATTGTCGCTAAGAAATTCTTTAACAGTATGTCCAGCCACTTTACATTCTTGTAACATTTGTCGGAGCTTTAGGTGGACTTCCGATTTCTGTCGCATGAAATAAACGTGTCGGTATTTGCTGTAATCGTCTTTGAATAGAACGAAGTAGCGAAATTTGTTGAAGGAAGGGGGAAATGGACCGCATACATCAGCGTGTATAATTTCCCCAGGTACTTTAGCTCGTTCTCTCGTTCCAAATACATGTCTGTGTGTTTTACCATAAATACATCCAGTACATAATTCTGAATCCAGACGAACTTTAATACCGAGTTCCTTTTCAATTACTTCTTTAACGTGTTTCTTGTTCTGATGGACTAATCGTTCGTGGTAAAGTTGTAACAAATTATCTGTTGACAAGACGTTCAAATCTGGTATTGGCTTTGTAATAGTCTCTACATTAAGCTTATACAAGCCTCCATTCTTGACTCTTTTGCCAGTCAGTATTAACTGTTCAGCAACTTTCAGCAAGCAGTGATCCCTTTCAGACATGAAAACACTATTGTCTAGTCTGTCTTGAGCGGCCAGTACTGAAAATAGGTTTCGCTCTATATCAGGTACGTACCATACATCACAGAGTGTTAATCTGGATTCTCTACCATTGATAACAGTTTTTAACTCAACAGTACCTTTACCAACAGCTTTAACAGCAGCTCCATTAGCCGTAGTCACTGTCCGAGTTTCATTAAAAGCCTGAAAACTAGCAAAATAGTCGTTTCGACAAGTGACATGACTCGTTGCTCCATTGTCGACAAACCAACTTGTAGTATCGCTGTTTGTATGCATTGAATTTACGTCGGAGGTGATGGTGACTGGCAAGAGCATTAAGTTGAGATTGCTCGGCTGTTTGTTTTCTGGCTTGGATGGTTTCCCGTCAGCTTTCCATTTATGGCATTGTCTGACCTTATGACCGACTTTTCCACAGTATCCACATTTCTTTTTTGACTTATTACTGTATTGTACATTTAGAGCTTCTGCAGGACCTTCGTGTCTCAACGAGATAGAGCGCTCATAGGCACAGAGTTGCGTCGTCAGATTTTCTATTGTTTTGTCTGTCTTTGACATTAACATCCAGCTCGATTTGAAAGAGAAGTAGGTTTCAGGTAGAGTATCGAGAATCTTACAGATTAAGAGGATATCTGGTAAGTCGTATTTCTCTATTTTCATTAGTTCAGCTTTCAAATCTGACCAAAAGGTTTTGATTTTTGAGACATGAGTCGTAATGTCGTGTGACGGATCTTTACGATAGCCGAAAAACTCCATACAAAGGGCGTAACTTTTGTCTTCAGATGTGCCTTCGAATAAACGATGCAATTCATCCCAAACATCTTTAGACGAGTTGAAGCGCATGATTTTTTTAAGAGTTTCGTCTGACATATTCGCAGTAAGTAATAGTAATGCGGAACTATCTATTTGGTTGTATTTATCAAGAGCCGTTTGGTATTGCGAAATTTCTTGAGGATCGATAGTAATAGGTTTCACAGGTTTCACTAGTGTACCAGTAACTGCATCTAATCCGCCGGGCATACCTCTAAGTAGTAGCGTAGCCTTAAATTTCCATGTAGACCAGTTTTTCGTGCCTTCCAGGTGGCCAATATCAATTTTACAACTTGGCGATTGCATTATGAAATTTTCCTTGCCGGAACGCTTAGAACAATAGGTCAGTTACAGACTCTGATTTTATTAAATTTCTTTTTCCCTTAACCACGCTCTGCTGCCATGTTAAAACTAGTTTTTAACTAATAAAATAAGGAACGTAGATTGTAGTGACAGGAAAAATATAATTGACATGTAACAACGGTTGCTAAGTATTGAGATGACAAAGTAAAGGTTTATAAAAATATAAAGAGGTATTAATAAACAAGGTTTCATTCTACTCTTCTTAACAATTACAACGCATCTTGGGTGGAATTAAATACCATAAAAAGAAGGAAAATTGCAAAACAGTCACCATACAGGGATAGATTAGCAGTTAAAAAATGCAAATAATTTTATTTTAAACAAATCGTTTCAGCAGTTTTTTCATGATAGTTAGGTAGATACTCATACTCCCAATGGCCAGTTTATAAAATTTTGCGGGGTCCTTTTCGTTCTAAACCATCATCAATAGTATTTTTATACCATGAGTTTTTTTTTCATGAGTATTCGTACGCGCACTAGCTTCTTCCTGCTCATCACAGCGTCTATCCCTTTCGTACGTGTTGTCGTATGAGATAGCATGCATTTTAACCCCGGCCATAAAATAAATAGTACGTGCCGCCGACCTTAATAAGAGAAGAAGACGTGACGTAAGGTAACACATACAAAAAGTACCGCATTTCGCACTTAGGTACTTCAAAACCAGCACCGTACGATGCACTGCTGCATCTAAGTGTAGGTATTACTTTGTTTGACTGACACACAAGCTCAAACATATGACTATCTCTTCTCTTCCTTTCTCCCAATGTTAGCAGGGTCGTGGTCTAATTTAAACTAGCTAGATGGTACATGTGAGAAAACCCTGTATGTATCGTGTACATGAGTTCTGAGACAAGGCGGCTACCCCATTTCAAAACCTAGTAGATACGGGCCACTTTACAAAAATCGTTTCATTGCATAATCTTGCTAACCTATTATGTCCCTACCAAATACAAAAACACCAGCGTTGAAAACTCACATAAAACCAGATAGCATTGACACCTAGTAACTGCAGTATTCACTCCCTCTTGACCAGTTTAAAACCTGACAAATCACTTTTACAATTTAAAAAAAAATGGTTTTGAAATGGGGCAGCCGAAGGACTGACATCTGTATTCTATAGGTATACACTATAAAATTGTATAAAAACGAAGTATCAAATACTACATTAACCCTGCAGGTAACAATAAACTGTGGCGAAAGGGGCCTCCTATTACTGAGGGTGCGCGATGAAGCGAAAATCACGATGGAAGCCTACCAAACGCTCTATTGTAGTTCCATCGCCTTCGGTATGAGGAAAGCTTTACAGGTTTGTTGTTACAAAATAATTATTTTCAACAGATTGATCCCCTACGCGAAAACTAAAAGAAAAGTTGGAATACCTAATAAACGGTGGGCTGATGATTTAATACAAAGTGCAGGGAAAGACTGGATAAGCAAAAGCAAAGATACAGAGCTATGGAAAGAGCTGAAGGAGGCCTTTACTCAAAACGAGATTCATATCGTTTAAAATACCTACATATCTAACCTTACTAACGAAAATTAATATAAGCTAAAGTTACTAATATTACTAACAACATTTGCAATGTAAATAAGATATGAGATAAAGCATGCTTTATTATTACGCGAAAGCTAGGATGTCTCGAGTTCGATTTCCAGGTGGGGCAATGTTATTGAGTTTCGGCCTTAGGTATCCTTAGCAGCTTAGTATCAGGATTAATGCTCGGTTGATGGATGGGGCTAACAATGTTATCCAATGGCGAAATATGGGTGCATCACCACTACCAACCTTGCCGAAAATGCAGGCGTGATGTTTTTTTTTTTTAATTTCTTAAATAATTGTGTAATTTTATCATCAGTCAGAACAAGGGAAATCAGACTTGATGGATCAAGTAGCAAAGCTGGAAGCTGAACGTTCCGCCTTGGAGAAGCAATGTATGGAGTTGAAACAAAAGACTGAGCAACTGGAGAGACGTGCGGCTGAGCTACGAGCCGCCGAGGAGAAACGTCACCAAGAAGAGTTACTCGCTTTGAAGAAGACAAACGCTCAACTCAAGGTGAGCACAACTAATTTTTGGACTTCCAAGAGTTTTATTCGTCTTTGTTAGTCAATGGCAATCAAAAGAAGGATTCGAATTTTTCTCAATAACGTATCTTCTTTGAAAACTTTTCTAATTGCTATTATTTAATTTCAGGCGCAACTGGAGGGCATTATTGCACCGAAGAAGTAAAAGTGTTCTATTCGTTGCTTATTTTTAAGATCTTTTTGTTATTCTTACTAGGTTATAGACTTTTAAATTGTGTTCCTCAGATATATTATTATAGAGATTAAATAAACTAGAATTAATCTTACTGAGTTTTTCAATAAAACCACAAATTAATTTTATTAAAATATATATTAAAACATTTAATTGGGACAAACATACAATGTTTTCAATAGTTTACAATGCACATATCACTAGAAAGGTATAAAGGACACACATTCTTCCATTCAACACTTCAATTTATTTACCGTAATACATATTTTATAAAACTCAAATATTACATTTCATACAATCGGAAATGTACAATTTGTTGTTACGTCTGGACATTTACAGCAAATCTTAAAAATAAACACTACGGCCACTGATGCAAATGCATAATTCATCACCTGTAGGATTACAATCTTTATATTATAACTTAATGTAAAATTACATTTCGAAACAAAATTACAAGAATAATAAAATAAAATTTATTGAAGTTTGAATAATAAAATCGTATAATTATAATAATAAAATTGATTTCAAGAAATCAAGGCACCACATATAAAATTAAATTAATATTACATTAAATTAAAATATTAATACATCATCAAATACAAAATACTGAATAAAACAACAATGCGCAAATAAAATAAGTAATTGTATAATGCAAGTAGATATAATTAAGTCATATCGTCAAATGTGATGCCACTCTCGTACACTTGCGTCGCATTCCATTGCGTGTTGTTGCTGGTATGTACACCTCTAATATCATCTTACATTCGGCCTACATTCACATTCTGGTCGATAAACCAGTCACATTCCTCAGCATCCACATTCAGTCAAAATAAAAACATGTACGGAATGAAAATTATTTAAAATTAAATACATAAAGTATTCAAAGAATATTAACTATTAATATTTCCAAAAAATATATAGTAACACCTATCATTATTCTAAAATCTCCGTCGCAAAACTAAAATAAAAAAATAAAATTGTGATCAATATCAAAATGCCACAAAACGCATCTCGCTAGTGGATTTCTTCAAGCGCCTTTAAGTAACATAACAAGTCGGTGGAATCTAAATTTATTATCACAGTTACAATACAAAATTAAGATGGAAACTCGTTTCACGAACGTTCGTTTCGTTGAAGAAATCTACAATCGAGTTCGATGCTCGAGGGCGATCGAGCCGTGTCTATTACAACTGTGGTTATAGCCGATGTGTTGTCATGGGGTCGTCCAGGTAGGTAAGGGAGCGGAGATTGAGGCGTGTAGGTAGAGATCTGAGTGAGTGTGTGGTCTGGTCTACTGCGATTGTTCTGTGTAGGCGGTTACGCGATGCGTGGGGCCCACAGGTATGGCCGTGACGCGGCCGGCGCCTCCGTCAAGCAGGGGGTTGACGACCTGCACGATGTCCGGCTGCAGCGAGTCCCCACCCTCGGTTTCTCCCTCTCCTAAGCTAATACCGGCCTCCTCAAGGTCGGTAGGCGCAGTTTCGCTACTCGGGCTAGTTGTTAATTCCAAAGAAATTATTTTTTCTTGCGTCGTTTCCACCTGTATAGATAATCACGATTAAAACCGATAATCTAGACTTTAGGGCGGTTACGCACTACATTCGATCCGTGTCCGTCAAATTTCGGCTCCGAAGTAGTCGTAGTACTTTTTGTAAGAAACTTACGCACTACATCCGAACTCTATCCGTCATAATTCAAAACATTTTGAACTCGGAACGTAAATTCACGGACACGGACATGTAGGTGCGTAACCGCCCTCAGTATTACTGTTTGAGAGTAATGACAAATGCTTCTGAGACATGTTATGGAATCTACTGATTTCAGAAAGTTATCCAAATTCTTTTAATGTATGAAAGTTCTTTTAGTATTTTGTTCCAGAACGGGAAATTATGAATGTATTTTTCAAATTCGATAACAAAGTAAATTTAATGTCACCGAAGTATGTGCTCAGAATTGTGATTACATCACTAAAACAACATAAAAATTAAAATCTTCACAATTTTGAGCAACTTGTTGTAAAAATGTGATTACAAATTGTCACAATTTTGAGCAACTTGTAAAAATGTGATGCAGGTTACCTATGGGAAATGACATGCACTAAATACTTATATACTTGTTAATATTCTAATATACAGGCGTTAGTGGGTTAGTTTTGCTTCTGCTGCTAAAGCAATGAAAAAGCTTTAGTATATATATTTCTGAAGAGTAATAAACGCAACAAACCATTGTTTTCGTTGAAGCTTGCCGTGTCTAGAATCCAGGTATCGTCTGACAAATTACACAATAAATTAAGTTAGCATGCCATGCCAAAATATCATGCAACACTCGTGAAAACATTAAATAGATAAGAAGAAATAAAAGAAAATAATAGGGGAAACTTTGGGAATCGGGATACTGTCAAATGGGGCAAATAAATTGTATATAACATGGGATTTGTAACAATATAGATACTCTATAACATAAATCTTGTTATTGCCTCGTAAATTTTAGTTCTTTAACGTGAGTGTAATTAGGTACTACGTGATTTATCTACATTTCATATATTTCATAGAAAAGTTGTAATAACCAGTTATTTTATCATATTCATCATTATTTCCTTAAATTCCACAAGAGATCGGAAATCATCGTTAGTTTTTATCAGATTTTTTTGGTAATTATTTTAATAATGTATTTACTCTACTAGAAAAATAAAAAACGTAATTGAAATCTATATTTTAACCCTCTTTCATTGACTTTCAGATTTTGTTAGCCAGTCACCTAATAGTTGAACGTCCAAGCCAAAGAGTATAAAATTCAGAATGAAGCTCTTCGTGTCATTGTGGAATTTAGTGCAATAACTTGAAATATATATCACAACTGATTAGTAATTTTTCCAAAACATATCTACTGCAAATTGTGATGTTTAAAGTTTGTGTTGTGCTAAACAGTGTATTTCGTTATGTGCTCTTAAAAGGCCCCGTTAACATTTTAGTGTTTATAGTTACACGTAATTGATCTTTGTCAGTCGATTTATTTCATTGTCTTGATACAAATATCGTTTAGAGTTCGTTCGGTCCGTCAGTCTAAGAGTTCGGTCTTTGTCTGTCATAATAGTTGCACGTTGAAAGCTAAGCGTAGTTTTAAAGATATACAAAGATAATAAAAAAACCACACGATACGGCATTGCTTGTGTACAGCGTCTTACGTAGCACAATGTACAGTCGCGGCATTATACGCGTACCTCTTTTTCAATGACTTTCTCAATGTACTCGACGGTTCGCACTTTAGTCTCGCCGGTGGCCGGGCACACGAACTCCTCGGTCCGAAGAGTAATGCGCTCGTCTAACAACTTTTCTTTCTCCTTGACGGCCAGTATTTGGCCCGGTTTTGTACGTAACGCGATACGTGGCAGGGGCCATTTCTATAATTTGTAAAGCCAATTTTGACATTCGCAGCCCAATGTGAACGTACAATAATATGCCAGCCAAGCGACATTGATCCCCACCCATGATAAGACATATTAACCACATTGTGTTAGTTAAAGTTAAATCATAAGTACTGTTACAGGTACTTGCAACAAGACATCGAAGGTATCAATTCAAACATTCAAATGGAATACAGACAGAACTAGGACAGACTTTATCATTGCTTACTGGACAAAGACAATATGCTTTGAGTGTTAATCACAATGTTAACAGTTACAAACAAATTAATACATGGAATATTATTGGATTATGACAAAACATTCTAAATTTGAAATGGAAAAAAGATGACGTTGGATATTTAAATGAGAAGCGACGATGACAATGTGATGTGATATTTGATGCTACATTGGATATATAGTAGGTTTTGGGAGTATAAAACATAATCATTTTTCCATTTACAGGGTTGCTTTAGTATTTTAATTTGGACAACATTCAACTGATTCATCAAGACATGTTGTTGCTATTATTTGGGGAAATTACCTCGTTGGTCTCTCTCGGTGGATCTTCTAAGATGTCACTTGCTGGTCCCACCATGCTTTTAATCACTTTCTGTGATTCAAGCGCCTCCTAAATAAACCAAGTACATGTTTAGCCCATATACATACGACTTACATATTGCGATAGCAAATAATTCAAAAAATCTCGTATTAATTAATTTTTTTCATTAAGACAGTTCGAACATTATAACGCCTGGGCTAACATAATATTGGCACAATTTTCTATGGTCCTTCGAGCCGGATCATGTTTTGAACACTTTGCCAGGACGACCGACAGCTTCATAACGATAGGTAAAATTTGGTTTAATTTTCCTAGCTGTCAATAATTTTGAACAGTCTGTCGTCGTTATATTTCATGATCATCATCATCTGTCAAGCCTTTTCTCAACTACATTGTTGAGGTCGGCTTCCAATCTAACCGGATACAGATGACGTAGATATATCGCCGAAGAGTTCTTTGTTATTGTAATGCTCACTAACCTGTTCAAGCGAGCGCAGTCTAGCTGCTCGCCAGGCGGCACGTCTCGCAGCTCTCGTCGCCGCATCCTCTACCTCACCGTCACGCTCCGCGCGTCTGCGTTGTGACTTTGCAGATGGACTTACGCCTCCAGACACACTATTCAGGAACAAACGGAAGAGAATTTGTAGAAAATACTAGCCAATTCTCTGCAATGTGGAGATTAGCAGAGGTGCCGTAGTTTTTCCGCATGTATCTGGGCTATAAACTACAACCACTATACAAAAAATCACGTAGACCTGTTGCTCTATAAGAAACCAGCAAACTTTTCGTATTAGAAGGATCAGTTAGCACTGTCCATTTCATCCCTTCTTGTCTAGTCTGCGTACTTTTTAGGAACCCCAAAGGTGTCGCGCCATTAATATTACACCATAAGTTACCATCATCATTTCAGCCGAAAGACGTCCACTGCTGGACATTAGCCTACCCCAACTGTCCCCACACCTATCAGTACTATGCGAATCGCTTGGGCCCTGCGGTTCATCCAAGAGTTACCAAAATTGAGAATTTAACTAAATCATCCTAAAATAATCTATGCCTTACCTATGGCCGTTCTCATAAGGTTCGTCGTCGGAATGTGAGCTATATCCACTCTGCCGGTCCTCGCCTGGGGACCACGAGCCGAGCTCTGATCGCGACAGAGAGGCCATCTTCCTTTCCTCTTCTTGCTTCAATTTCTCCACCTCATCCGCTGATAGGAATGTGAAAACTTTTTCTGGAAATAGCAGTTTACGATTAAAAATCATCTATTTGAATAAATGCCTTTGTATCCCTCGCTAGGACTAGTGGAATATGATTTTTCTACTACCTTGTCTATAATGTAACACATTGCCTAAGAAATTCGTTTCGAAATAAGAACATTTCGACACAATATTATTTAAAAATAAAACTGTTACGGAATGACTTTTGTATGGATCATTATGTAACTGGCAGAATGATACTGAACCTATTACTTCTCGAAAAAGCGCGCGTTGATTGTGTGTATATAGTCAGTGGTTTCTATTCTGAACGTTTCTAATAAATTGTTGTTGGAACTTATTTGCATTTAATTAAGTAAGCTCATCAGGTAGTAGAAAAAGAATCGTTCGTGGCCCGCGAAAAAAGGCTTTATTTTAACACTCGCATGTAGCTTTCGACTTTCGAAATTGACTACATCGCTCGTGTTAAAATCTCGACTTTTATGCATGACACGAAATGTACTATTTTGATCTGGTGCTATAGTGAAATAGTAGTATTTAAAAAGTACTTTGAAAGTAGCATGTGATATTATTTTTGAGTAAAATGTTCTGCTTAAATACTGATGTCATATTCATGCCGAAAAAATATAAATACGAGTATTACAGAGTGCGCGATATTAATCGCTAGTAATAATTCTACATTTTCGAAAATCCCAAAACTTTCTGAATGGTCAATATTTACCTGGTTTGGGCGATGGTTTGTGACTTTCTTCCATTGCATTTTCGAAGAACTTCTTCTTATCGCTGACAGACGCTTTCACAAAATTACCCGAATGAGGTGGGGAAGCCTGAGGACATTCGATTTGATTAGCTAAACTTACTTACAACTTAACACGCACATTTAATAAATAATGAGTTAAAAAGCTTATGATATTTACAAGCGTTGAAATTCCCTTCTCCAGCCTTCACACCCATGCAGTCAATGTTTTAGTAATAAACAATAATAAAATAAGGTTATTGCGGTTAGTAAATCAAACATGCAAAATATAAGTAATTGCAAGTTAAAAACAATAAATCAATGGGGGTAAGTAACAAAATGGGAGATGGAGGGATGACTGTGGTTTTTAGTCAAAAATCTAGGTTGGGTTGACGACGAACACAATCAAAAGAAGCTGAGTGTGTGTGTGCGAGGATAAGATTCCGTACATTGATGTTTACCTCGCCGATGGCGAAGGATTTGATTTTGCTGCTCCATGCGGGTTTCAAGGCGGATGCGGGCGTAGGGCTCCCTTCCCTCAAGGGATCCGAACTGTTCGACATTCTATCAGTTTCGGCCACTGTCGTCACCTCACCGAAACGAACTCTTCTCTCTGATTGAACACTTTTAGGCGCATCATCGTTAATAGTGGGGACAGATGAAGTGATGTTTGCATTTATATCTTGTCCTAAAGTACTGACTAGAGCGGTATGTGATTTGTGATTCATAAAACCAATTGGATTGGAAGAACATACAGGGACTGTGCATGTGTATGGATTGTATGTTCCAGCTACAGTCGTTAGAGGTGGGTAAGGGTTTATAGGCGGGTATGTGTTAGAGTGAACCATACCCGGTGTACTATTGTCTGTCCTCAAATCACGTAATGAACGGTGCACGGGTACATACATTGTTCTTTCATCAATATAAGTTTGATCTGGATGTAAACTACATGGAGAGTTAGGAACATGTGACACAGTAGGCAGAGTTTTATATTGTGCGTGTAGCAATGCTGGGGGATCGGGTTCTCCACTAGGACTTACAGAAAGTTCTTTGTAATATTCATCATTGGCTACAGGAAGTTCTGGTGTACGGAAGACTTGACTTGAAGGCACTGCTGATATTATAACCGAGCGAAACGGTGCGTCAGGAACGACCGGCCCCGAAACCAAATGTGGAAAGGCATCGTAATTCACAAGGGGAGGAGGGACTTCGGTTTCAGGAGAATTTGTAGAATTTGAGGACTGCATGGATGTTTCGGCCACCGCGGGCTCAGGCAGCAAAATCCGTGCAGGAATTACAGTGATAGGTGGTAGACTTGCCTCTATATCTTCATCTTCAATTAATTCTCTATCATTAATGTAAGTGTCGAACAAAGGCGGAGGCGGGATGATGAGGTCGGCGTGAAGTACTCGACTCGCTTTAGGGACCGGTCTCGAGACTCCCAATTCGGTAGTCGTTTGGTTTCGGATTAGTAAGGAGCTGAACCCCTCGCATGCATCGTTAGTGTCAATGATCATAGGCCCCGTTCGTTCGTCATCATGCTCGTCATGCAATGAGTATCGGAATACATTCGTATCGTTCGTCGATAGGGGATAATGTTCGGGTTCATCCATCGGTTCTTGTGTGAAACTAACTCGCTTCGTGTGTGGTTTGCGAGGCACTTGAGGTTTTTGTTTGGCGGGAGACGCCGGGGTCGCAGGAGTCGATGGGGTGGCAGGAGGCGCAGGTGGTGGCCTGGTGGGGCGCTGTAGGCGCGGCGGGTCCACTGGCGTGCCGTCTGCGGGCGTGGGCGGGGGGGTCGGTGCGGAAGGGGGCGGCGTCCGAGCCTTCTGCTGCGTGAACACCGCGAGCGGCGAGGGGGGCGCCGCTTGCGAACTAGACGACTAACCAAACCAACAAAATATACTGCACCACTCGGTACTTACGCAACTCATTACTTTAGCTATATACGACTAAAAGAAAGACCAAAACAAAATGCTACATACTCGAGCGTAATCACGAATTGAGCCAAATATAATTTATTATTATTTCATACATCGAACAATAGCGAAGCTACTTGCACGAGAATATGAATACGAAAATCATGAGTAAATTAACAATAATTATTTTGCATAAAACCCAAAAGCCTTATTCAGCAAGGAACAAAAATCTTCCAAAATAAATGTCATTGAAAACATGCTAACATAAAACAAAAGAAAACGTCATCTGAAACATCATGTATTTTAATGCAACACTAAACATAACGTCAATTAGAACAATTTTGTACATTGAAAAGTAAATAAAGTAAAAGCGCAATAGTTTTTATCAAATGTAAAATAATTGGCAGTTGAGAATAGTAATTTGGCCAAAATCTTAATTTTAAGTCTTACATCATTTAAATCAATTGAGAATAATTATTATAACAAATATTTGGTACCCAACAAAGATAGTACGTAACGCTTTATCAGAAAATAATAAATTCATAAACACTGTCAAAAAGTTGGAAGCGAAATATAAACATTTCAAAATTTTATTTCGACGATAATTTGTCGTGTTATTTTATTTGATTTATGTATATTAATAGAATTGTTCTAGTTAGACAAACAGGGATAAACAGGTATATAAAATTGGTCTTTTGGATTGAAGATTACATAGAATACAACGAGTTACAAATATATATCAGTATTAAGGTGTCAGTTATAGAATGTAGTTGTAGGCTAAATATTTTACTACATATTTATTATTATAATGATATAAATTGGTCGTATCGGACTGAGTAATAATGTATAAAAAAATGGTTATGTTAATAGGATAAATGCGTATTAATAAATCTGCCATATTCGAGATGTTTTTACATTAATATTGTTACAAGATAGGGCAAGTGACGAGCGGAAGGACTGGTAGTGCCATCTAGTATCGAATAACGGAACTCTTGAAAGTTAGTGTCAAATCGAACTATCCAGAATGTTCGAGCTGAACTTTCTGGAAGTTTCTATTCGCTTTGGGAACAATCGATTCGAAATTTGAATATCCTGGAAAGTTCTCGAAGTATCTAGAACAGTATGGAACTTTCCAGAAACGTCTTCAGTGCTATATAAATAGGGTTCGGTTTCGTCGTGGGGCAGTTTCGATTGGAAAGCGATACGAAGCGAAAATAGTGCGATATTAAGAAGTGTTTCAGTAGTAAAGAGTAATTAATTAAAGTCTGCTGTTTGAATAATTTATCCCTGAACCCCAGCTCGTAACAATATTATTGTTTTAATATAGTAGGTCAGGTTATGTAGTGGATGACATTAAATATGTAAAGGCAATAGCTGACTTATGTCCCAAACAGTCAAAAGTTAGGTTGGATAGAGATTTCCACATGTTATGAATTTGAAGGAGGAATTGCATACTAACACTCGATTTGAAAAATGCCTAATCCAGTATTTCAAACTAAAATATTGTTGGAAACATACCTATTTCATGTTATCTTAACTACATATACCCTTCTCCTTACATACTAAGTACAATGATAAATTTTGCTATTATATACATTTACCACTTTATGTTAAATTAGTTTTCATAATAAACATTTTCATGTTTCACATGGAATTGATTACATAATGTTAAATAGCGCGAAGCTAGAACGACATATAGAAAAAGTATGTTTGGATATCTATACTCAAAACATCATTGTAAACCCTCGGACATAAAGATCATCAATGCAACTAAATAGCATTGCATTCGTACACACAGCTATTCTGAATTAAAAACATTTATTTAATTTATTTTATAACACTCATTATATCGTTTAATCAATAATTATAAATGCGTAATTATTATAAAATTCATTTAGATTTTTACGGTCAAGAACACAGTTCACAGATCATTCAACACATTATATATTATAAATAAGTTTATTGGACATGTTATGTGTATCCGATAGTTTATTGACCATTACTTATTTACAACGTGTTTGGACAGAAGTTAACATTGCAGTACTATGTGTTTTCTTCCTGTTCCTCAATGGATGCATTCTGCAATGGACGTAATACGCTTTGTCATTATTTTAAATATAAACTGCACCAGTAGGGCCTTCCTCTAGGCGGAACCCACATACAAGCTAACACATGACGACATTGAGCTAAGCTACAGTAAATTAAAATAAGAACTAAACAACATCGTCTTGCTATAAGGTTTGTACTAAAAGTACTAGGGTACACTTAGAAGTTCTATTACATTATCACAAATAATTACGTAGACGTCCCAAGAGAGAACTTGAAGAAATTGAGGATACATGCAAAACAGTCCTTTAAAGTCAATACCAATGCTGTAGTAGTTAATACATTTACAGACAATAGATTGAAAGTTTTCCGTATAAAGAGAGGTGTACTGAAGTTTTCTGTAAAGTGCCACCCGTCCATTTCATCACAACCAACTACATATTAAAGGTTCATTTGGATATACTAAACAACATTTATTTTGGAAGACAAGGAGTTAAATATACGTATAGTATACTTAAAGTACTCAATACAGAATATTTACGAATATTTTCATGCAAGCAATAATTTATACTACAAAATATACATAGTGCATGCTATCAAGATCATATTCAGGAAGACGCTAACCGTGCAAAAAATTTATACAGCAGAGTTGTTTCGGCCTTTATAATACGATAAAGTTATTATTAATAATAATATAATACAAAGCTAAAATGTATTTATCATGCTGTAATATAAACTTTCCAATTATCAAAAATATAAAGCTTAAAATTTTTAAGAAATTAATTGTTATTTTCAAATTGGAAAATACAATATAATACATGCATAAAAAGTCAAATTATTTACAGCTGGACACAGAACAAGAAACGGTAATAATAATTATAAAATCAAAAATATTATTAATCTCGAGTAAATTATATATTGACAGTCTAAACTTATTCTGTGACCGTCTGTTGGGATTCAAATTTACTCAGGGGATCATCAAGAACAATGCTACTACCAGCGCAAAATAATCCAATGCCATTTTTTTAAACTAAAAACAATTATTCTGGCATTTTAGATAGAGCAAAACTTTTAATCATATAGCTTTCTTTAAAGAGCAAAGTCATTATTCTGTAACTTGTATTCAAAAGAGTTTCACATCAATATGTACAGTTTATGCTGGACTAACCTGAGGTTGGAGTGTGTGTTTGGACATTACGACGGTGGTCGTCTTGTGTTGCAGTTCAGGTGATATCGGAGGCGCGGGCTCGAGAGCCATGCTCTCTACGGCGTGAACGATATCTAAGACCTGAAATATTTTAAGAAATGTTCTAGATTCTAAACCATAAAATTACGTTTTTTAATTCAGTTTTGGTATATAGTAAGTTGAACTTTGAAGGAAAAACTTTTGAGAGAAGGATTAAGGCCTTCTCTCAAAATTCATTCATAATCAAATGTTTAAACAAACAATGGCTAGTATGTATATAATAATAAAAATGTGCTGTTATATGTATATAAAGTTATTTAACAATAGGCTCGCGTCCGACCACTATCTCGCCTGTTGGTAAGCGATGATGTGGTCGACGGTAAAGCACGCTTGCCTAGAAGTAACCTATTCACTCTTGACTTAAATATCCCAAGGTTGTAGCTATCAGGAAACTAAATAACAATAAAGCATAATTCATTTGATTTAGAGAACAACCAACCAACCTTTTCAGGTGTCGACTTTTCCCTCATTTCTGCGACTTGTTTCTCGTGTTCAAACTCAACAAGGTCCTGTTGGAATTGTTGCTCCTGTGATAACCAAATTAATTTATTATGTCTTTTGTATAAACATAACATTAAGTCATTTCAGTTATCTTATGTAGATCTATACTCCATTTGAAATAACCTTAGAATTTTTTACAACCCTTTTTTACAGTCCGTGCAACCAATTTTGAGTTCTATCCCGTAAATATAAGGATGACATAAAAAGCATAAACCTAAAAATGTTTAATACAGCTGCTATTTGTCATATCACAAACGCAATAAAAGTCAAAATCGGTTGAATGGACTGTAAAATAGGATTATTTTAATGCCTAATGTTATCTCAAATGGAGTATAAGTTTAAAAAAAAAAAAGAATTTTGAATGCTATAAATATTCGAAAAGTGTTGCTAATCATACTCTTGGCAGATACTTGTCGCCTCTCCTGCATAGAGTAACAGAGTACAGATAGAATAGATTCTAAGGTAATATTAACAAAGAAATTCAGGAAAAAAAAGTTTGGAAGTTCCAAAGCTCAGGGTGAATGCTTGTGATCAAGCTATATAATTTAACAAAAAAAGGTAAATCATGCAGCAATTTCGAATGCAACAAAAGGAACATTAGGAAGCACTCATAATACTGACCTGTTGCTGTTGGTGCAACGTACTATCATCTCGGTCCAGGCTTGACGTTGAGTGAGACAGAGAGCCGCCCGTTTCCGCCGTCCCGCTCTCGCTACCGGTCTGTGCAAACATTCATCTCTTTCTAACAAGCGCTCGCCAAAACGGACTCACACAAACTCGGGTGTGAAAGTCAAAACACACTCGGGAGTGTACCAAATGATATTAGCACAGACATAAATCTAACTAGATGACGCGATTGTATGTACTTCGCGTGCCAAAAAACGGAGTAAAGTTACGATCAATGATTGTAATCTGAGATTTTCATTTAGCATTACCGCGGCACCGGAAATCCACCGAAATCTAGAAAAATGCCTTTTTATACCATATTAAGCTGTAAAGAATGTATAGAAAAGTTGGCCGAGGCATTGGAAATGTTTTCTTTCATTGGTCAGTGAATTTGTTTTTAAATTGTTTGTGAAAAAGTGGCACGCTTGGTTTTCATACAGATGGAGGGACTTGCGTTATCTATTTAGATTTTTATCTGTGGATATTAGTGTCAAAAAGAATTGAGTCCAAAAGTGTATTTATAAAAGCGTGAATTTTTAAAGCATTGTAAAAGCATTCTTGTTTGATAAGGGAAAAAGTTTCCTTATTAATTTGGATTGAATTGTGTATGATTGAGAAACAATGAAATCAAAAAATATACAATACTCGACAGAAATATTTGCAACTCATATACCACACTCTCTTTTATAGTAACCATGCATTGCAAATAACTGCTAGAACGAAATGGTGGGGGTCTACAAATATCTCCGCCAAGCTTTAAGTGTATGGTGTCCTTACAGTGATCTTCTCTGGTCTTGTGTACCCGTAGCACACAATAAGGTGTAAAGGTGCGTTGGTGGCTGAACGCAATGCGTTCACGGCTTCGTTGTGCGTCGCGCCTAGCAATGACACACCGTTCACTTCTAATAGACGCATGCCAACCTGTTGGGTGGAAAATTATTTGTTTTATGACATATTTTTTTTTTTTGTAATCTTTAGGCTCCCGTTCGAACACTATCTCGCCTGATGGTAAGCGATGATGTGGTCTACGATGAAGCACGCTCGCCTCGAAATAACCTATTTAGGTTTTTTGCTTTTTAGGGTTCCATACCAGAAGGGTCAAAACGGAGTTAACTTACCATTGACCTACGAACTTGAAATTTTATGATAATGTTTATTATTTCGTATACTTTACTAACAAATACCAATATATTGAATATCTGATTTTCCTTTGGTACGGAACCCTAAATGTGCGAAGTCCGACACGCACTTAGCCGGTTTTTTTTTTAAATATAAAACATGGTTAAAATTAGTGCCTACTAAGTCATGAAACTAGTTGATCAGAGCTCCCATATACATCAGTGTTATACGTTTAAATATGTCTGAAGGGTATGGTGAAGCCACAAAATAGTAATACATATATTATATATTGTACTCACCTTCAGTCTACCGTCTCTCCTGGCGGCTCCACCGCTATTTATCTTCGATATGAAGACTCCCTCGTCATTAGGGTCGTTAGGATTGCCACGCTGACCGTTCAAGCCACCCTTTATGTGCATCCCTAGCTTCTCACCTTCTTGTTTGATAATGGTTAGATCCTGGAGAGTAAAAACAGTTGAAACAACAGAAAAACTAACAAAAAGAATTCTATAGGCATTGATTCAAAATTATTAAAGGCAAAAATTGAGTACCTGATATAGAAAGTTCGCTATTTTAATCGGGTAACTTGAATAACTACATTCACAAACACTTGTAACATGCAAAGCCACAACACAATACCTCATGCACTCAAGGTGACAAAAGCTTTCATACTAGATATTTACAAACACATTCTAGATAATTAAAAAAAAAACCTAGCACATGACAGACAAAATTGTAAGGGGGTGTAAGATTCAGTGTAATTTGCATGACAGTAGAAAGAGCTATAAGCAAAAAGGATTCTTGTTTTAGATGAAAAGTCGCGTTCTAAATAGGAAAAGCTGTATTACGAAATAACCATTCCGAATACGACGATAGCTGGGCACACGGAGTGACTGGATGAGGGGTTGGAGACTGACATATATATTTGGTAAAGTAACACACATAAGTTCGAGATCGCCGAGCGACGTTCACACTTACAGTTGCGTCAACAATCTCAACTTGTATGAGACCCTGAACGTGTGGAGGTGGCCGTGTTGCGAACGTGTGGAACAAAACAATTGTTTGCGTTTTATAACGACAAAATAAATGTGCTGTTCGAGACTCAAAAGATTGCGTCCCTGAACAAGAAACGCTAGTAGATAAGCGACAGAAAAGGGTAGTTGACAAATTTAAAAAAAAAAAATCTATTTAGTCCGTCAGTTAGATAACCTAAAAATTTTGGACACGTATTTTCTTTTGCCACGTAAACAAAAAATTCGACTATACAATGCGTTAAAATATCGTGTGACGTCACAAGCCCCCACTCCTGAACCACAGTATAAATATCCAAACAGTATGGAAACCTAATACCCACCCAGTATGGAATACCTACAAACGCTTGAAACGGCACACTCACACAAACATGCGCACCGACGAGACCCGTAAGAAGCGTTCGCAGTCCTGTCAGTAGTGTGAGCCGCTTAGGCGCAGGCCACATAGAAATGGTTTCGGGCGCGGACATGGCTCGGGCGGCTTCCTATTCCATTCTAATTTCAAACTAAATGCGTGGCAATAAAGCGCAATTTAGGACACACGATATGTCGTTGCTCGGACGTGGTTATGACGCGACATTTCGGCGCCCGCGCCTGATCAAATTGCGCTTTATTTCCATAAGTTTGAAATTAGGATGGAATATGGAGTCGCCCGTGCAATGTCTGCGCCCGACGCCATATCTATGTGGCCTGCGCTTATGAGGTCGCTCTCGTCCATGCGCATGTTTGTGTTTAGGCGCACGGTTGGCGCAGTGATTGAACGATTGACTGCTGCGCTGCGTGTCGCGGGTTCGATTCCCGCACGGATATTTGTATGACCTACAGATATTTGTTCCGGCTCTGGGTGTTGTGCTGTATCGTTTTTTTTTTTTTTGAAAGAAAAAAGAAAAAAAAAGTGTGCCGTTTCGAGTGTTTTTAGGTAGTTTCCGTACTGTTTATCCATATGTATACTGTGCCTGATCTTTGAAGCGCTTTATCTTTGTCAATTACTATTTATTTGGTAAAGAAAAAATAAGGGTACAATATTATTTGATAATCTCACTGACGGACTAAATAGATTTATTTATTTATTCTACCCAGGAAACATCCCTATTCGTAGCAAAGACATACTAGATGCTTTTGTCAGTATAAATGTTGAACAATCATGTGCATCAATGCATAAGCGTTATGCATACTTTTTATTATTGTATACCGCCAAATGACTACTGTAAGCGACAATACTCAAATCATTCTACTCGTGAATTCACATTATGCTTTCAACTTCTCACCATTATATCCACAAATTCGGTTACTTGCATAACATGCAAAACATTGCGCGCTTACGTATGTGTTCGTGTGTACACACAGATTACGAATATTCATAACAAGACATACCCAATGGTGGGGACTGTACTTTGTCGAATTAAGAGTATTTGTCACAGTTAAATGTTTCAATTTATTATATTTGAGATATTGTGTGACACAGGATTGCACAAAAACTATTGACAAACGCTCGATTGAAGGTAATACAAATATTTTAAGTATTTTAAATAACATATTTTAATTTAATTATTATATTATTCCCATATTTTAGATAGTTAAATAATAAAAGCAAATCTATGATTTTAACACAATATAATCTCGTTTTAAATGAACTGCTTGAAATACTTATGTACCAAAGGTTGCATAATCATTTTATAAATTACAATAAATTAATAAAAAATAAATTATTATTCAATCCCGTGTCACGGTGTTTGGTGTATAGTGCGATGACGTCACTAACCTGGAATCCATTCGGCAGCGGGTCGTGTCGCACGGTTAGCGTGAGCGTTGCACCGGGTTGCAGCAACAGTTGCACGGCGTCGCGGTGCGTTGCGCCTGGCAGTTCTACGCCGTTCACTTTCTGGAGGCGGTCGCCCATGCGCAACTTGCCTGAACGAGCTGCTACTCCACCAGGCACCACCTATCGAGCGGTATCAGAAATCTTGATCAATATTTGATTCATGTTTAGAATGGAATAAAATTTACTTTATTGTAAACCAAAAAGTTACACATCTGATTTATGAAAACTTAATAGCTGACAGCGATATCTAACAGACAACCTTTGGATGGAAAGAAAAAATTAAAAAAAAAATACCAAAAAGAATATTGCTTATCTGGTGATGGCTGCTGACATGAAGAAGAAAAATACAAGAAAAGAAGGAGTCGTACTACGTCGATCGGATAAGGCAGCCAGCCACATACATACTCAGGGTATGTATGTGGCTGAGGTTGGAGTATAAGTGAAAGTAGTATAATGAAATAAGTGTTAAAATAACGCAACTTATAACTATAAAAACAAACAAAGTAAATTTTTACACTTACATGCGATATAAAGATGCCAGGTTCCTTTCCACCGAATGGAACACAAGAGTGGTCAGTGCCACCGATAATACTGAATCCTAGAGATCCTCCTTCTTTAAGTAAGGTAACTTCCTGTAACAAGAGAAATCAAGTCTTAAAACTAAGTTGGATGTTTTAATTAAAATTAATAATACTGGTCCTTCTTAGACGCCTTTGTTGAAATAACATTCCAAACCGTTGCCTGCCAAAGAGATGATATAACATATTGTGTTTGTATTACAAAATAACTTCGCCGTATAGTAGCTCTCTATCCGAGAAGTTATGTTTGTGGATTACTAAGCAAATCGGAATGTATTATTGTTGTGGTTTTGGGCGGTTTTAGCGATACGTTTAGTTAATTACGCACGCACGTATGTTCGTTAAAGATTTCAAAACTACCCGCACAGTCGTGCTTCTTGTGTTATCCAACGTTGACGCAGGCGCGGATACAGCCCTCAAAACAAGTTGTGGTAACAGTCACCTGAAAAGTGCGAGTCGGAGTATGAACTCGCTCATGATCAATATAGTGCATTCCTACAAAGGAAATTTTGTTTGTTATTTCATTAAGGCACTGGATATAATATCAGCCTATCGACCGCAATAGACCGTGAAAGTGTGACGTCACAAGTTTAAAAGGTTTGTGCGCTTGCCTATCATGCCCACAACGTTGTATACGCGCTTGCATTGTCGGTAACGAAGGACCATTAATTTTGACTCATAATAAGTGCAAGGCGAGAACAAAACATCTTGAACAAATCCGCGTGCAGAACCAACTTATGTATGACTCTAAAACCACCCTTACCTATATCATATTAGAATATTGCTGACACCCACAAGAAGAAATGTGTGTCAGTCACCTTGTCTCTACCCAACTCCGTTCCGAACATCAAGTTATAGCAAAAACATACTGCGCTAACTACGGAGATTGAAAGGTCGTATGCAATGATTGTATCATGCAGTGTTGGTCCAATTTTGAATGAACATTTTAGCATGATGATTTTGCCGTTTATTTTCCGCGATAAATAGGGAAATACGCATGTTGTTTGTAAATCCTTTAATTTTTCTAGTTACTGCTTCCATCGGACGATAAATTAAATGGCCATTGCCTCTTGTGCAAGGACTGAAGACAGTTTTTTTAAGCCTCAGTAGAACCATTTTTTCCTAGCGTAATACTTGTTACACTGTTGCGCAAAGACTAGAATCACGTTTGCGGGTCAAAGTTGGCCAGAGGTCGCACAAGACAAAGAAGTTTGGAAGGAGAAAAGCTTTATTTTTATATTTGAAAAGCGAACACTGAGATGACTGGATGAGCTATAAACATTTTTTAGAAGATTGGCTCAGAATCGCATTATCGGAAAAGTGGAGAGGGGGCGGTGCGACAAGACGATAGGGTGATAAAAAAGCAAAGCCCAGACCGGACTTGAATGAATAGGTTTTCCGTATGTGTCAGATCTAAACTACAGATTAAATTCTCCATGTGTAGATTTAATATCGTAATTTTTTTATTGATTAAATTAATTATCGATAAAACCTATCAATTATTACGAATCATCTTATCATCACATCATGAATCTCTTTTAGCTTTATCATGGTAATTGCTGCATATTTCGTAACACGCAACCGAATGAGTAAAGGGTTCATTATTCTACGCCGTTCTTAAATCTGAATGTATCCGTATCCCACTCGTTTCTCTTATTACCTCTCTCTCTCTCTTATTCTTATTACTCGTTTATCTTACCTGAATAATTCTCTTCAGTGATTCAATTTGAATATTCTAATACTGATAGAACTCGTTTAAACATGCTCATAATATGAATAAACATGTCAAAAATTATACATGCGTATTTCCCTTTACAAGCGAATTAAAAACCGCAGGCAGGCGGGATGGCTTAAGGTTGCCTTAGTCGACGGCATGAACTATTTTGTGCGCGGGATTAAAATGCATGCTATCTCATCCGACAACACGTGCGAAAGAGATAGATGCTTGATGAGCAGTATGAAGCTAGTTCGCGTACGAATTAGCATTTTTACAAATTTGTAGCGAAATGGATGATGATTTAGGACGAAAACAAGCGCGCGAAATTTTATAAACAGACCTTTGGGAGTCTGGATATCATGAAAAAACGACTAAATGTGTATTTTCAAAATAAAATTAATTGCATTGTTGAACTACTAATCTATCCCTGTGTGGTGGCTGTTTTGCAATTTCCCTTCTTCTTATGGTATTTATTTCCGCCCAAAGATGCGGTAAAATTAGTGTTGAAATATGGAACTTACGACGCTCATAACATCCATTTTTTTTGCATTACAGGGCTAGATAATGATGAGACAAATTGATATCATTTTTATTTTGAACTTACATCGTCAAACAGTGGAGTAATTGCCAAACTACCTTTGCATGGAGGAATGATCAACTAGTGCAACCTTAATAAAGAATTTTGACATGTTCGACACAGCCATGTGACGAAATACTTACACGAAAGGGTTAACGTAGTTAATAGGGTTGGGTAACCAACATTATTTAATTTACAATAAAAAAAAAACTAGATAGGCTTCATCCATTTCATATGCTATAAAACGTGCATATTACCTTTCACCTGTTTCTAAAAATACTTAAAATGAAAATTGACGGCGCCTCCACCACTTATCGAGAGAGCATAGACTTCGAGATTTAAAAGTTGCCATTGCGAGGCCGGGACCTCAAACTAGCAGTTGTAAGATGTTGTCGTCCGTCGTTCTTACTTCGATGATGAGGGGCTCGACGAGTTGGTTGTCGGTGATGCGGGTGACGGTGGTCTCGGTGAAGGTGGACTTGGTGATGGTCTCGGTGACGCGGCCGAGAGCAGCGGGCGGCGGCGGCAGCACCACAGTGGGCGCACGCTCCACCGTGACGCGCACGCCGCGCTCTGGAGGCTCTTGCGCCGGCCGCGCACGCGCACCGCCCAGGAAGTGCGCCGGTATCATCGCTTGGAAGTCCTCGTTGGTAATCGGCCGCGACGGCTGCGCGTTCAACACGTTCACATCGAATCAGTCTTAGATTATTAGTGCAGGGAAAAGAATAGTTGATTCGGCCATGGTAGCGTATCATTATAAATTTATAACCCAGATTACTTTTTGACAGTATAAACAAGTTTTGAAAAGAATTTGTACGTTAGCAAAGTACTACAAGACTCACATTTAAGTGAAAAAATTACAAACAATTGCAGCTTTACAATTTATTCAAGCAAGCTTGAACATTAAGTGCTACTAGAAATCGATTAGCCCTCCTAAACAGTAGGACTGATTCCTTTGCACACCAATACTACAGCTATTTCCAGTCTACCAATATCGTTCTCCTTTCAGTCGGTAAAATCGAGCGTGCTGAGCAATTTTGTGCAGGTAAGAATACAGATCTTACTTAAAAAGTAGTTCAAGGATTATATTTGATTAATTCACAGGATTATCGCTCAATGATTATAAATGTGATTGAAATTAGAAGTCAATTCAGAAATCCACGGTGGCGGCTATGAATAATTGCAGAAGATTCTTTGAGGGGTGCTAATACCGAAAATTAGATCGAAATGCAAATCCAAATTGGCAGCCATGAAAAAATATGCAAAATGCATGGGGCCTAGTTTTTAGGTTAAATGGTTTCTAGGAGCTCTGACGCCAATAGGTCCGACTAAATAGTCTATTTGGCTGCCTTACAAACTCGTATCAAGTATTTATCAAAAGGCCATGGAAAGTTATTTATAATTACTTAGGTTTTGGATAGTTACGGTGTAGGGATTTCTATTGTTTGGGGGGAGAAGTAAGGAGTATTCTATCTAAAATTTTGAAGATTTTCTTTACCAAAACATTCTTTAATTTCGTAATTTTGCAACTCTAGACAAATGCATTGGCGGTGAACAACTGCTGAAGGCGAAAAAGGCGAACATTGCAATTTTATGTAAAAAAGTTTGACATAAAAATAAGTGTAAAATGTTCTAACGTCTATTTAGGCTCTATGTGTTTCTATAAACACATAAAGCCTAAATAGTTTTGGGTTTTATTATTTACATTCATTTCTTCCTTGTATATTTAGATGTTGAGTAACGGAATCGGGCCCGTTGTTTTATCAAACTACAAGAATTTTACAAGAAAATCTAAAACCAAGGCTGAATATTCGCAGCGCATCAGTTTTTTTTACTAAAGTTTGCATAAGTATCCTAATATTGATTTTTTTGCAGCACTTTGTGTTAAAGCTTTCTATGACTTGAAAAATATACTGATTTCTGTTCCGCTTACTTTCCGAGACCAGTTAAATATGTGCTTATATGAAGAGGCTTGTAGTTGTTTGACATAAATACTCAATACATTTAGAAATTCAAATAAGAATTTAGGTACAGCTTGTTTAATTGAAACACACCCGAAGCTTTCCAGTTTTAAAAATCTGAAAAATTAAAAAATAGTGCTTTTATAGATGTTTTTTTTTTTCTAGAAATCTACTAGTAGCTACCAAACTCTTTGGTTACTTTATTCAACAAAAATTGTTGGGTTTCCAAATACTAACATAGGTTCCAATTTTGACAATACATACATCTGTTTGTACTTCTGAAATCTTAAATACATAAAATACATACGGTTTTTACATACATAATTTTATTATATTTAATATGATAACAATAAATAGTTAATAATTGTGTAATATGGCAAGTTATAAACAATGTAGCGCCGACAACGTTTATTGGCGATAGTGCAATTTTACAAGGTCAAGCTGAAGCTTTCAAATTATGCTCAAACTAGTGAATACAATAAAAATGTGCATAATTACTAAAATACATCATGATATAATACACCGTCCAACTTTAGAATAAATGTAAATGATACGTTAGCATGTATTTGTTTACTTACAATAATTCGAGCCAGGTTTTAATAATTATGATTTTTTACTTTTACCCATGAGGTTTTAATAACAGTATTTAAGGTCTGAAATGTTGAATGTTTTATAAGACAGTGAAGCAGATAAATGCAAAAAAGTACAGCGATCGCATTCAACCGAAAATTAATAGTTGTGACCGATATCAAATCCGAACATCACGAAATATGAGCTCTATATTTCGGAATGCATCGGACGTAATACCGTTCGCAGCTATTGGAGGCCGAATGTCATCGCCGACTTTCATCTAATCTACATAGTGAATTGAAACAGATAAGGCACCGCACACAATTGTGGTAAAGCTATGACGTAAAAGCTCTGATGTGAACGTGTTAAACCAATACCCATCACCTGCGAATTTTGTTATGTTAATAAATGAGTGAATCTTACCTGAATATCGTCGAAAACGTCGTCGTTAGATCCGTGCACGTTATTGGCGCCGGGAGTTAGGGGCGTGCTCGTACTGTTAGTTGTCGGTTTGGCCTGGAGTGAACGAGGATTAATTTTGAATTTATTTGCATCTCTAATGTGCAGAAAAAAATTTCTAAAAGCATCGATATTTTTTGATTTTAACACATCATTATTATTCGTCCAACTAAAATCTAAATGTTATTTTTGTAAAACTAATGTGCAAAAATGGAAGACAATTAGACTAATCAACGTCTATATTAATGCTACGTTCCCAAAAACGAGTCTAAACCAAGAAATCCATAGAAAGCGATCACTAAGCCTCACCTGTCCGTTCGGTTGACTCAGTTTTCGCGGTGCGGGTTGCGGTGGGACGGTGGGTGCGAAGGTTGCTTGTTTGTGTACCGCGGGTTGCGGTGACGGTGCGGGTTGTGCGACCGGTGCGGGCGTTGCGACCGGTGCGGTCTGTGACGTCACGCGCGGTGCGGTGTGCGTGTGCGTGTGATTCCCGATAGGTGTGCTAATGTGATTCGTGGTGTGTATCGGTGTCGGAGTGACGTTCACATTCTGCAGACTGCTCTTGTGTTCTCTCACTTCGTCTGATGTCGACTTCCGCGCCATCAACTCGCCTAAACGAGGGAAAAAGAATAGTTTAATGGACGAGAATTAAGCTAAGCGGTTTCTATGCTGCGGGCAGACCGATTATGTCATACAAAATGGTATTGTATCAGAAATATGTCTGCGACGTCTTACAATTCCTTTATTGCCAATATAAAAGCAACTGATCTGGTAAGCTTTCAGTAACCTACATAGAAGCAAGTAATTGAGCAGTATATTTACCCTGTTCCGTTGTGATGGTCCGCTGTAGAACGAGCCTTACAAATCTTTCGTGCCCGGTGAGAAGGGATACTGCGGCTTCGTGAGGAGCGCTCTCCATATCTACGCCATTTATCTAAGGAAATAAATCTATATTAAGTTTTGCGGTTAGGTAGTGGTTTTCGTCGTAAAATGTTTTGATATAATTAATATCAACAAATTCCTTTCTCTTGTACAAGTAAAATTTAAAAATTAAAGAACCCCCAAGCGACAATTTATTGAACACGTAATTACGCACCCCGATTCAAATAACAAAACGCCCATAACTTTTGAACGGCTGAACCGATTTTCATCAAACATAGCTAAGAACACTCTCGATAAAGTCACCTTTTAAACAAAAGCTAAATCAAAATCGGTTCATCGGTTTAGGAGCTATGATGCCACAGACAGATACACAAACAAACAGTTACACACGTCTAACTTATAACACCCCTTTTGTTCCGTCGGGGGTTAAAACAGCTTCTAGCTATACTATCTTGAACGAGGCCAAAGAATACATTTCAACAATTCTGAATAATGTTTTTAACATTATTGCCTTTTTACTCAAGCTTTCGCTTGCAAAGTAGCCATATTAGCTTATCTTAAAAGTAAAAGTGAGTGTTTTCTTCATTAAATCAGAGTTAAAATGTTTCTGAAGACACTACTTAGCTGTTTCTTCGCATGATATTACGATTAAATTGGTATTCAATGCGAGTTTAATTTGTACAATCATCTTTAGAACACGTTATTCGCTTTTGCTCGCACGGCGTATCAAGTTATGCTTTGGATAATTATCCAGTATAAATACACCTTTCATGTACGGAAGCATAAAGGCAATGCGAGTCATTTTATACAGGAATATGTCGACATGTTGTCTCGTTACTTGTCAATTTGTCATTCGAATGTAACATCACCATTTGCAATGTAATATAACAAGGTTCTAATGATGTACAATATTGCATAATTGAGAACTAATACCATCTCATATATATACACTAGCTGTCCCACGCGGCTTCACTGCCGTCAATGGGCTACCTACCTACCTTACCCTACCCTACATACGTGAATGATGCGTAACTTTAACCGTTTACGCAACGGATTCTCCCAAAAAGAATAAATTTTCCCCGTGTTTAGAACATTTTTCATTGATGCTTCGCTCCTATTGGTCGTAGCGTGATGTTATATAGCCTATAACCTGCCTCGATAAATGGACTACCCATCACAAACATAATGTTTCAATTTCAAACAGTAGTTCCTGAGATTAGAGCGTTCCAACAAACAAACAAACTCATCAGCTTTCATAATATTAGTATAGATTGGCAAAATCATGGAATGTTAATCGATAGACTCTTAAAAATTTAATTGAATTGAATTAAGAACAAGGATACAGCCAACAGTTACGTATACACTTACAGAAACAACTTTATCGCCGACCAGCATCTTGCCATCTTTGGCGGCAGCACCTTGGGGAGAGATCCGGGAGATATAGATGGCGTCACTGTCGTCCCGGTATGGAGGGGAACCCTTCCCGCCGGCTATACTGAACCCGAGGCCGGCGCCGTCGCGTATCAGCGTCGTGTGGACTAGCACCTTTTGTTGGTATACTAGAAATTATAAAAAAAAACGTTTAGTTCTTCATGTGGGCCATTATAGGCGTGTGTCATACCAGTCAATAACAGTTAGGACTCAAATACAAAACCACGATGGAACTTAAGACAAGAAATAAGTTTCGAATGCTTACAAAGTACAGTACAACTATTTTCTTAATGTCCCTCAGCAATCATCGCATTTCCGAATACAAACGAATGATAATTTCCATGTCCATCAATTATTAGATTTATCGAGTATAATAATTTGAATTCAGATCTAAGTGCTTTATTGTTATTTTGTTTTGATTTCTGTGTGAAATATATAGAGCAGTAAAAATAGCTGTCTTCGCAGCTTTCCTCGCATTTCAACAAGTCAAATTTCAAAATTTAAAAAATTCCTTGTCACATTTTTATTTCATGCTACTTAATTTATCTAGTACATAGTAGATACGCTTCGATCGGCAATCTATTGAACACGTAATTATGACACGATATCTTGCGAAAACACCCTGATTCAAACAGTAAAACGCCCATAACTTTTGAACGGTGAACCGATTTTATTCAAACATAGGAAAGAACACTCTCGATTAAGTCACCTTTTAAACAAAAAAAAAACTAAATCAAAATCAGTTCACCCGTTTGGACGCTATAATGCCACAGACAGACACACAGATACACAGCAACACACGTCATACTTCTAACACCCCTCTTTTTCCGGCGGGGGTTATAAATAAATTACATTATGTTAAAAGAGTATTAACAACTCTATATACTTCCATAAGTTGATTGAGAGCGTCTGGTCTGCACCAAGCCACCAAGTGCAAAGGGCAACTGATAGAAAGCCGAAGACTGACGAAACACGAACTTTGCCGAGGGACATTAAGGAAATGTTTGTACTGTACGTAGTTTCAGTACGGATTGAGAAAGCTCGCAGATTTAAGTGATGCGACGTTGCATCTCAGTTTTCATTTAGGTCTGTTAAATCACGACTTTGAATGAATAAACTATCATTATCACACACACAAGATTATGCTTTGGAAGACTATGATATAATAGTAATTGAATACTTTCTCAATCGAGTAATTGTGAGGTTGTGACAAGTTTGCTGCAAAACTCTGCGATCGCAATCTTTTAAGATATGAACCTTAATGTAATTATTCGACTAAAGTTCAAACTGTCTACCAATATTAATGATCTTCATTTACATAATATCATCTCACGAGTAAATCTGCGAGCCTGCCCTTTTCCCACGAGCATCGAGTTCGGCTTCCAGTATAACCAGATGCGTACACTCTCTGTATTTTAGACGGTGAAATGAAGTCTGACCTCCGCAACCCGAGGAAATACCTGTATCGAAAGGTCAGACCTGTTTAAATGCTTTTCGATTGCCTGTGACGACTTTCATAGAATAATTTACGGTAATTGAGACAGATGAACGTGCCGTCTGTGTCGCTGAAAGTCCTGGTATTTGTATAAATGATTAATTCATCAAACTGGATTTATTAAACAGATATGTTGCGGAAGCCACCCGTCTATGTTATCGGTTTCGTCACTCGAGATATGGGGCGTGCGTAAAAATAGCTTCAATAAGTAGGGATACTTAAATGTATGACCGGTACATCCTAGGCAATTAGCCTCGCAGCGAGGCTTCTGTTATAGCCTCGTAGACTGGCTTGTATATTTTATAGGGTGGCATTTTAAATGAAGGCAGTAAAACCAGGGACGTTAGCAATTATAACTGCAGGTACGTTAACCAATTTAGCTACAGGAAAACTTTCTAACAAGGCTGTCCTTGAGTTTTAGAGAAAATGCTAACTGCATTTACAGATTTTGGAAAGATTTACAGTCAGGAAGAAAATTAGCAATTTATACGAAAAAAAATGATTTAATCAATACTGTTTCTAATAAGAATAAAAAAAGAGTATATGAAGTCATGGAAAAGCCATAAACACAAAAAACTTTTCCCACCCATAGCTACTGAATAAGGACTTATTATTTTTATTTTAATAGGCTAGCATTTGACTACTCTCGCCTGATGGTAAGCGATGATGTGGTCGACGGTGAAGCACGCTCGCCTAGAAGTAACCTATTCACTCTTGACTCAAGAAAGTTGCGCTACGCCTCGAGAAGACACGCTATGCCTCTAGACGCCACAGGACACCGCAGGCCGTAAAGGCCTCCAGGTTGAAGGTGCATTTTTGTATTAACTTACTGGGCGGTATGTACAGCTCAGTATCCGGAGGTGGCGGAAAGCCGGCAATCGCTGGTAGGTAGCCGTGGTGACCTGCCCCGTGGGGGAGCCACGGTCAGGACCTCACGCTCTGGGTGGAGCTGGAGGTCGTGTCAGTCTTTAACTGACTAAAACCCACCCATGATCCTTCAGTTGCTTGTGGCAGGGCCGCGGTAAATCTCTTTCAAATTTATCCGCGACTCAGACAGGCATCATCGGCCCTAGCGGAATCGTCAGTTTCTAACATTACGCACCATCGACTCGGGCCTAGTCCTTGTCGAACGGCGAGCTACCCATTACTCGCCGACCACAAGCCCGCGCCTACGGTGGCCGTAAATCAGCTAGCGACTCGCAGGGCATCTTCTGCAGCGGCTAGAGGCGTGAGGGCGTCTCCATTTATCCCTCGCCTGCTCCTTGTACTTACCGGGTGGTATGTACGGCTCAGTAACCGGGGGTGGGGGAGAAGCCTGCAGTCGCTGGTAGGTATCCGTGGTGACCTGCCCCGTGGGGGAGGGGCTGTAGCTCGTCACCACGGTCGGCACCGTCTGATCCCTCGCCTGCTCCTTGTACTCTGGCTCAAACTCCTGCGCATACTGGTTGCTGATGATGAGCGGCTTGGTTGGTATACCGCGACCAGTCGGGACCTGTTTAATTATTGTTTTATGACACATCAACAACACAAACACAGAAAGAATCTAATAAAAAAATATATGGCAAAGTTTTAAACAGAACAGTTTCAATTATAAATTTTAAAAAAAATCTACAGTTCAGCCTGAATTTTAAAAAAAGAACGCGGATCACAACAACCATCTTTCAAGTTTTTTTTTTATTCGAATGACTGGCATCTTTATCAACAGGTACAGTTGCGGCAGTAAGAACAGCGTTGCATATGCCCGCTAAGTGATTTACATAATACATACATTGCGGCGTGAATATTGAATGAGACGTTTACCTGTCCATTTTCTAGGGTTGATACTGTGTCGGTAGTGCTTGATATGGAATGATGGCTCGCCCCGCTCGGTGCTCGGCTGTGGGTTCTGAATTAAATTAATAGTTATTAAATTATGATGCATACAATTCTTGTTTCTCCCAGCGGCTTTGAGCGTGTCATTGTTGGCAATTATCTCAAGGGAACATGCTCCCGAGATGGACTGATAGAGTTACTTTTGTAAATAATTTAAGTTGGGTTTGTACGTAAAGGTTGAGTGGAACCAGTTACATAAACCTAATACCAGTAGGTAGTAGGTATTTGGTTTCTGTAGGTGTTTGTGTTTTGGTTTATAAGAACTAAATCCAGAATACTGAGAATCCTGGATTTAGTCTTCTCGAAAATGAAACCAACGATGCTTGCTATTAAATGGTTATTCATACCACAGATAATACTAGCATACCGTACAAAGAAAATGGTTTCGTCTGATTATACTGATTATTTTTATAAGTACATCGATCGCGATCGGTTCCATTCCACGGCTATAGATGATATTAGCAGTAATTTGCAAGTAAAAGGATTCTCTCGGTTTGTTTTTTTTTTTCTTTAAATACAGTGACGATTAGTTTTATAGTATTTTTGCACGTTTTTAGTTTCACTGTACCAAAAATATTTTAATATACAAATTAAAAAAATCGAGTAACATGCCTCAGAAATTTAAAACCCCGCCATCTATTGGAATCGATTTTAAATGATTCGTTCAAATAATCTCTGAAATGTGAATTAAGAGCCCAATATTCCTTAATTTTGTGCTTAGGAGAGTTGGTTAAACAAGAACATACAATTTTTATGTTCAATTCTACAAAATGTTAATTTTACACACAATGCAATAACAAATCGATGCATATCGCGCCATCTAGTGATATTTATTTATTTGAACCATTTAACTAAGTGCACTCAAACTCCCATGATCTGTTCTAAAAAATTTGGGTTCTCGCAATCTGTATTGCAACAGTGGTGATGCAACATTAAGATAAGGAACAAAACGGTGCTTGCCTGGTCGAATTGGGTGAATCTCTGGTCACGACAAGTGTGAGCGTGGGCCCGCTTGCTTTAAGTACTTCCACTGCATAGTAATGATCCACTTCTACGACAGACGTACCGTTCACCGAGAGCACCTTGTCGCCAACCTGAAACAATATAAAACGGATTTATTGCGACTTACAATACATTGTCTTTATCCCGCGCCTTCACTATCTTGGTCTATCCCACTTAGGGTTACCATTTCTAAAATTTTAAAAGTCCTGGCCAAAAGCCGGACTTTTGAAAAAAGGGCCCGGACGTGTCAGCAACGAAAAAAAAATTTATAAAAACTAAAACCTAACTACAAAAACATTGCGTCATAAAGAATATTATCTTGATTTATACTTTTTAAAGGATAGAGGAATGGTATGAAAAACAAAAAAAAATATCCGTACAAAACGTCAAATGTCCGGACATGTCCTGGTAAACCCAGACGTATAGTAACCCTAATTCCACAGGAACCAATATTTTTTCCGGGATAAAAAATAGCTTACGTCACTTAGTTATCACCTATGTCACTCAGTTATTTATTTATTTATTTATTTTATTTATATACACTTTATTGTACACCATAATAAACAAGAACAAAAGAAACTTAAAACTAAAAACATACAATGGGCGGCCTTATCGCATACCGCGATCTCTTCCAGGCAACCTGGAATGGACAGAGATTACCTGGACATGACATGGGGTTGTCATTGGTGCGACAATACCAACAATGAACATAATATAGAAACAATAATACTTTCTAGAAACACAAATAAATACATATGCTAAATAATACATACATAAATACATACATACACGTCACTCAGTTATCACCTATGTCACTCAGTTATCAAACTTTTTAGATCATATTTCCTTTTACGAAATTTTAAACACAGTTTTCTCTTTATTTTATAAGTCAAGATCACATAGGAATAGATAATTATTCTAATTTAAATCTACAGTCGCCCCTCCATCGTTTCTTACTTACGTAATTAAATTGTTAGAGAAAATTTAAAAGCGAGCGTCATTTAAAATTAGACCTCATTTATAACGTTTTGAATGCAATTTAGGAAATAGGAAGGCGACTACATGATTAACGACAGTTCTCGAATAAAACAAAAGAGAAGAAAGTAATTCAACGGATATAATAACAATTTAACGACGACATTAATATATCCCACTGTGATTCATATGATTTGAAACGGAAATAAACACTATCTAACACTTGTCTAAGTTTATAGATATGTCTTTTGAATGGCTTTGTGATATTATACATATTAGTAACTCTATATAAAGGGGCTCCCTCTGGGATCTACTACCGCAGTGATCGAATACTACCGCCACTCCTAAACTGATTTTGAAAATTCTTTCACCAGTAGAAAGCTACATTATTCCTAAGTGTCATAGGCTATTATAATAAATTAAAAAATAAATTGAGATCCTTATGAAAATTGCAATAATGTAACCCATATGGTAGCAAAATATTGATGATACATAAAAATATGTATTACATGATTAGGTAGGGTAGGTAGGGTTGGGTAGGCAAGGTAGGCTGGGTAGGCACAGGTAGGTAGGGTTGGCAGGGTAGGCAGGGCAGGCAGGGTAAGCAAGGTAGGCAGGGTAGGTAGGGTAGGGTAGGGTAGGTAGGGTAGGGTAGGGTAGGTAGGGTACGGTAGGTAGGGTAGGGTAGGTAGGGTACGGTAGGGTAGGTGGGTAGAGTAGGTATTGCAGGTAGGGTAGATAGGTAGGTAGGTAGCCAATTGACGGGAGCGAAGCCCCAGGGGTCAGCTAGTTTTAAATACAATCAAAAGCACATGCAGTTTTACACTGCTATCAAAAGCACATGCAGTTTTACACTGCTATCGCGAATCTGGCAATTAAAATGTTCCATTGACACATTTCAAAATTTTAACAATAAAGGAGTCGAGCGAGATCCTTTTTTTATCAAGTTAATTAAAACACAATCTTCAGGGGTTTTTTGTAAACTTCTCGACCAATTTATTATGCAAATCCCGTTAGTTCTCTGTGCACACTCATTATGGACAGACCATTGAGGCGATTATACTCCAGTCTTTCTTGACCAGGTTTTTGATAAACGATCTCCCTATCGTACACGTGCACGGTAGTGTGATCAAAATCTTCAACGCTTTTGTCCGTTTTGGGAAGCAAGGTTTTTGTCTCTTCTAGGACATCAACAACGGTAAAATTTGTTAAGTGAGTAGACTTAGAACTTTAATATCTATGCATTTGACTACATATTTTTGAATCTCTCGTCCCTATATGGCGACGCTGATGCTTGCAGTGCGATATGACGCTTGATTTTAAGCCACCCGTTATTATTGAAAAGTTACTGAGAACTTACCCTAAGTCCAGCATTATAAGCAGGTCCACTTTGTGTGACTCGCGAGATGAAAATGCCGTCATCATCACCAACATAAGGCGTAGAACCTCGTCCACCGGCTATGCTAAGCCCCAGACCTCCAGCAGTGCGAGCGATACGGACTTCGATGCATCGCTGATCGCTCACCACACGCGCTTCACTCTCCGCCCGCTCGGATACGGACTCACCTGTGACAAAACAAAAGCAGGTTATACTAATACTGTTATCATAATGTAAGCTTATAAATGCACATGTGCTTGCTCTATAGACCCCTCGTGGTATGTCGTTATCAGAGCACAGATGCTACTGATATCACTCGCTTTAACCGCACCCTATTTATTCCCTTGAGTAGGTATACCAAGGTTATAAAGATTATACGCTTTCAGTCGATAATGTTTACAAATATCGTTGCTAAATACATTTATTACCAGAATTGTATTCATTATGTCATCCATCAACATTCTTATCATTGTAAAACCCTTTACTTTATTTATCTGTAATTTTGAGTCATTGCTGTATTTAGAATTGATAAGCGTATATAGATCATTTAGCTCAATGACAAATATTCAATCTGCCTAGCCTTTTCCCAACTATATTGGGGTCGGCTTCCAGTCTAACCGAATTCAGCTGAGTACCAGTGTTTTACATGGAGCGACTGCCTATCTGACCTCCACAACCCAGTAACTGGGTAACACGATACCTCTTGGCTAGACTGGTGTCAGATCTCAAGCTTCTGACTACCCGTAACGACTGTCAAAGATCTTCAAATGACAGCCGGGACCAACGGCTTAACGTTATTTCCGAGGCACGGAGGAAACTCGGTATGTTGAAATAGTCACCCATCCACGGACCGACCTCGTCAAGCGTTGCTTAACCTTGATGATTCTCCTCGAGATCATTTAGCTCAATGACAAATATTATTCAACAATATTAATTAATCCATACAAACTAAATACATATGTCTGTTATCTGAACCACTCATTATATAATGCGTATTGTTTCGGACTACTGAGTTCCGCTACTTGCGTAATGCTCATGTATCTATTGTCAGCAAGTGTAAGGTCAATATGAAAATGGATATTCGTGAGAATAATACAACGTTATATGCATAGACCAATTAACCTACTTGTCAGGTTACTTAGTTAATTAAAGATGAGTACCCGACTTCCCTATAAGTCGGAAAACAAATTATCCTAAACAAGGTCTTGTTTGAGTTAATAGGATAGTGGGCGTTTAAAAGTGCCGCCGGCACTGAACTAATTATTGACCCTCCGGTGAATAGGCACAATGCACCGTATGCAATGCGGTGCATATGTTTGCAAGGCCGCCACTCAAACGATCATGAGCTCAAAACTAAACCATCACGATATAGACATTATGCCCGTGTGACGTATCACCTGCGCTTGCGGTTGTCACGATTGTGAACTATCAGTCGCTAAATGTTAAGCCTGCGACCGCTATCGCGAAGTGAAATGCTTTGTTCCAGAGACCAATGACAAACGATGCGCTGCGACAATTATTGATGATACGTTTCTACGCAACCGGATTTCTAACTCCACAGATCTTCAATGCAAACAGTGCGGCATTCATTTTTTTTACTGGGTGGGACAGTGATAATTCTATTTAGTTCGTCAGTGAGATTATCAAATAATATTGGACGTATGGCTTTACCAAATCAATAAAAATTGAAAAAGATAAAGCGCATCAAAGTGCAGGAGTGGGGGCTTGTGACGTCACTATAAAGTGTACTAACGGCGTGACGTCACACGATATTTACCTACGTCCCACTGTCACAGATAATATAATACTAGCATACAGATGCTTCATCCCATACGAAGAAACCGTGTCGACGTAACTAACGTTTTCCATCTGATTATACCGATTATTTAACCATCTGATATAGATGGTGATCTATCTATCGCCGTGGAACTGAACGGAACGCGATCGATTTACAAAAAATAATCTGTATAATCAGTACAGTCAGTCTATACGGTTTCTTTTTATGGGATGAGACACCACTGCCACTGTGTAGTACGCCAACGCAATATAACGTCGCCACTTTATATTTACGTGTCAACAGAAAAAATACGTGTCCAATATTTTTTAATAATCTACCTAACGGATAAAAAACAAATTATCAGTTAACATCCCTATTAAATAACAAATGATCGCGCGTCACTCTGCATTTCTGCAACGTTCACACGACAATCAACATGTCTCGAGAAGAATGAATGGACCACAGAGAAATCATGATCCCGAATGGTCGCCGGTCGGGCCCGCGTCCTGTCTTCTGCATCACAATAGCCAATCAGTTGCGATACTTTCACCCCCGGATAAGCTTAATAGAATAACTACACAACTATTGTACCCCAGAACGAGTCGTGATAGTTTACAGAGGGATTCGTGACTCTCATTGTACAGTAGTCTTATTGGAAAATGCTCTTTTCTAGGAATGATGGTAATTTAGTTCCAATCTTAATGTAACGGACAGGTGAAAGTCAATTTTGTGAAATGATTCAGTGAGTAATTTAACGAAAAAGCATGGAACTATTAAATAATTGCTGGAGGTACTTTATGAGAGCAGTAAAGCAATTTTCATTGAGTATGTAGCGAATGCTGTTTTTGTTGGCGTCTGAGCTTAAACACGGTAAAAACTTAGAAGCAATATAAGAAATTGCAGCTTTGATGACAGGAATAAATCCTGAGCTTGATAGCGGTCCGTTAAGGCGTATATATTCCCTAATGTTAAAGCAGTACTTGCCGTGAGCACGCTCGGAGTCAGAATATCAATATTGAACCTACTTTTAGACAGTTTTGTTTGCAAAATATTCATTGATTTACTTAAGCTATTCCATTTATGAAAAAAATGTAGTCATCAATTTTTCTGTGTAGGTAAAATATATTTAAACATCCAAGTTGTTTTGGAGGAGTATCATAAATAGCGAAAAAATATCGTGTTAATATTTTTTTTAACTGCAAAACTATTAATTACACAAAAAAACTATGTTTCACAAATGTACATGAATCATCATTTTTTTTTCAAACCTTTTTTTTAACCTAGCCTTTACTAAGGAGTATGTTTTAGAAAATATTTTTTACGGCACTAAAGCAGTGGAAAGCCCTTAATGTTAAATTAAGAGTGGCAATTTGATTTAATGGACGTAGTGGCCTATGTACACTTTGTAGTAACGGGTGTAAACACGTAAATGTCTGTGTTAGCTGACTGCTCTGCGGCCACAGAGTATAAATATGGACGAACAGTACGGCAACTACATACAAACGCTCCAAACGGCACACTCACACAAACATGCCCATCGACGAGAGCTCTAAGCGGCTCGCACTACTGATAGCATCGCGAAAACTGCTTAGGGGTATCGTCGATGCGCATGTTTGCGTAAGTGTGCCGTTTCGAGCGTTTGTATGTAGTTTCCGTACTGTGTGACCATATTTATACTGTGCTGCGGCCTCGAGAACATTACGCCGTAAATATACTAAACGTATGACTTCATACATTCATCATTTACAACGGTATAGCACCGTATAATAATGTTAAGGCTATGCATGAATTTTATCCTTATTCGCCGTACAAGTACACTTTCTTATCTATACCACCACCAATATTATAAAGAGGAAAGATTTTTTTGTTTGTTTGTACCGAATAGGCTTCGAAACTACTGGAGCGATTTCAAAAATCCTTTCATCGTTGAGAAGCTACACTATCTCCGGGTGTCATAGGCTACTTTTTTGTGATTATGTTTTGGAAAAAAGGAAATGATAGGGGCACGTATTAATTGGACCCAGATTTTTATCCCTGTATTCCTACGGGAACGGGAACTACGCGGGTGAAACCGCGAGGCGTCCGCTAGTATTTTATAACCGTATTATGCAAAAAAATACTCAAAAGTTACGCTTGAGCTTCTGAAAAATATTCATTAATATCAGTGAAGGGAATGGACGCTGATCTCAGTAATCTAGTTTTGAAAGCTGTTTGGTGTTACAATCTGCAGACTACACGGTACTCTTTGCTGTTTGCACGTTCGAGTACGCGCAGCAAGCACTAATCACAGTTATGAAAGATAATTCCAACGGAGGCTGGCAATTTACACGAAAAACACGTAATTATGGTGTAAAAGCTTTATGAAAGGCAGGGGAACAGAAATGATTTTGAATTTCATAGATGAATCATGGGATTACAAAGTCGTAGAGAGCAGGAAGTTACTACTACGAACCAAACACAAGAAGTTGTTCTCAAGCGCAAGTTCGATCAAGCATGGAGTACTGTTCTCATCTCTGGGATGGATCTGCCAAATACCAGCTTGATGCACTAGAGTCGATCGAAAAGCGGGCCAAAAGGCTCATCGGCGATGAAGCACTGGTTAAGTCAAAGCTCCAGAGCCTTGAACATCGTCGCCGAGTTGCCAGCTTGTCGGTCTTTTATCGATTACATTTCGGGGAGTGTGCGATGGAATTGCATGATCTAATTACGCCAAGCCCGTTTCATCATCGGACTACCAGACGTACGGCGATGCGCCACCGGTACATGGTGGACATCCCACCCATAAGCACTAACGTTTTGATAATACTTTTATTATGCGTACAGCTAAAGAGTGGTATTCCCTGCCGGAGTCTGTGTTTCCCGATAGCTACAATCTAGGGGTCTTCAAGTCAAGAGTGAATAGGTTACTTCTAGGCAAGCGTGCTCCATCATCTAGCCCATCATCTCTTACCTCCAGGTGAGATAGTGGTCAAACGCGAGCCTATATAAGATAAAAAATAAAAACTATTTTCGAAGATGACAAAGTTAAAGGTCATTCTTAAAAGGGCAACCTATTATTTAAATCCAATGACAAGAGATACTCTGTCAATAATGACGAAAACAACTTGGCAGTTGCTTTTAAACTTACTACGCACTTACGAAACACAGGTACGTTCAATGGCCAAGGGAGTATGTGTAACTTAGGGGGACCCACCCGAATACATGAGCTAAGCGATGACCGCATAGCTTCACCTTCACACTAAGGTACATAGCACGTAAAATATGTTATGTATGGCCTATTGAACAGAGGCAGTTTGCGATTAAATGTTATTGAGTGCAAGTGCGCTGTAGGTAGAACTTAGAGGTAGGTATTATGTGCATTGTTCTGCGCACAGATATAAATCTAACTAGATGACGCGATTGTATGTACTTCGAGTGCCAATGATCGTAATCTGAGCTTTTCATTTAGCATTATCGGCACCGGAAAACTGAAGAGCTCGTGGCTAAATAATAACAGCCGCATGGGTCGATCTTCAAGGTTAAGCAGCGCTTGCCGAAGTGGGTCCGTGGATGGGTGACCATTTCAACATACCGAGTTTCCTCCGTACCTCGGCAAGCACGTTAAGCCGTTGGTCCCGGCTGTCATTTGTAGATCTTTGACAGTCGTTACGAGTAGTCAGAAGCTTGAGGTCTGACACCAGTCTAGCCAAGGGGTATCGTGTTACCTAGTTACTGGATTGTGGAGGTCAGATAGGCAGTCGCTCCATGTAAAACACGGATACTCAGCTGAATCCGGTTAGACTGGAAGCCGACCCCAACATAGTTGGGAAAAGGCTAGGCAGTCCACCGAAATCAATGCCTTTTTTATGCCATATTAAGCTGTAAAGAACGTATAGAACAAGTTGGTCGAGGCATTAGAAATGTTTTCTATCATTGGTAAGCAAATTTGTTTTTTAATTGTTTGTGAAAAAGTGTCACACTTGGTACTGATGGAGGGACTTGCGTTATCTAGTTAGATTTATGTCTGTGGTTCTGCGGTTTTTACTGGCAAGGATTATGTTCACTAACATACGCAACTATAAAGGTGAAGACGAATATTGAAGATAGATAATTACTTATTGAATATTTTGTATCGATCAATGCCATTTCATTTAAAAGAGTGACCTATTCGTATCGGAATTCGGAAACAAAAATCGTATGAGAAGAAAACATTAAAACATCAACTGTTACACAACATACATTTTGAAGAAACTTGCCGTAAAATTTGACTGCCAACATTGGGTTATAAAACATTGTTCTTATCTATGTTACGTATGGAATTCGTGTTGAGTTACAATCCAATTACTTGCCGTGGCGGATCTTAATTAAAATCAGATATACTTGTAAGTCTTGTTACAATATATGAGATACATTCTAATTCTCGTTGGTTCGTTAAATAAACATTGTTATTAATGTTCGTAGTAAACAAACCGAATCGGGAATGCATTATGTCGATACTTGATACGGGTTAGATGAACTGGATGAACATGAATTCAACGCATATGGCGAGTGCCTAGACCCTATATGGCTGCACTCTTTATAAGTAGGGTTAGCTAGCTTTACTATCAGATTAACATTATTTTTATAGCTGATACTATTACTATTGTGTTCATCTCCAGACACAATATTGGTTTAATAAAAATAAATGGTTTAAACCCGCAGGCTTATTACGTAAGAACCAGCAATCAGCAATCATCGCGCGATCAAACGCTTTCTGTCATAAAAGTCGGAATGACCTACAGTGTAGTTATTATGGTAGGTCCTACACAATCGTTTGTTAATCGCTCGCTGTTTGTCAAATACACTTATTGCAAAAAAAAACCGCCAAGAACCCTAAAACTTCTGTATTGAAGAGCAATTATCTTATTCTTATATCTGTATTAAACGCATAAATCGCTATCGTTTTGCTTTTATACGTAATAAGCCTGCCGATCGATTGTCAATCTCTACAAACACTCTAGTGATCTAGTCACAAGTATACAATCCAGTAAAAAAGAAGTAATTACCTAAATAGTGTAAAGGAAAAGTTCAAGAAAAGTAAAAAAAAAGCATCTTATGTATCTCCCACATAAAATATTATCGCTCGTTAGAACTAACTGCCTACTTTAATAAAAATAAGAACATAATACACTTAATTAACCACAGAATGTGATATTGTATAAAGTTCCCATAGAACGCGAATGTTATTTTCTATATAATAAAAACAATAATGAACCTTGACTCGCTCGTCGGCTGTCGCAGAATATTATAGAGAGCACGATATCCGTTCCCCGGCTGTATTTCCATAGCCCAAAGTTAACAGTCCATGGAATTTTGTTGGAGACTGTTATTTTTGTTCAAAACATTACATTCAACAATGCGAAATGTGAATTGCATCAGAGGTTTCGCAAACGTAACAAATATGTGTGTGTCACACAGGTTACTGTCCAAATAATGAAAGCAGGCTTTAGCAAACAAAACACAAAAGCACACAGAGTGCGTATACTTAATACAGGATACAAACTAGGAACTAATTAAAACAACCCAGGTAAGCACTGTTACAACGTTTCCTCCAGAGTTATCTAATCGTAGAGAAAGTAAACTTACGCTTTTTTCTCCTGATCACACCCATTTCCTCGGCTAAAACTAGTCCCGGACTACTTCCTCAGTAGGGCCAGCTATGTCCGTAGGCGGAGGTTGATTTACCGGCTTTCGTTACGATACTATCTGGTTAGTATCGTCCGTCAATCAAACTGAAGCACCGGCCGGCTATTCGCCCTAATGCATTCCGACTAGGTCATTGTCCAATTTGATGATAAAATAAATTGTCCATACTTTTTATAAGCTAACCAGAAAAAGGAGTAACCGGCGCGGGATTTGTTACGGCAAATCAAAACAAACAAACAAACAAGTCGTGAACACCAAACTGGGTATAGGAACGCGTGGAGTGCGCGCAGCCCGGGGCGCATGCGGTGACGGAATGCGCGCGCAACCACCACGAGATCTGGCGGAGCCCCGCGGAGTCGCGGAGGCTGTGGCGCCGGCGCCCGCGCCCGCGACCTCTCCGCCCGATTAAAAATAGAAAGTCTCAACCTGGCGCATACCGATTCCTTTATTTTTACCCTAACGTTACCTACCCATTATCTCCACCGATCGATCGCATCTACATCCGATCTCGTTACCGACACTTTCGATTTTTTTATGAATAAGTATCGATGTGATCGATTGTATACCCAGTTATTATTGCTTTTATCACTTCTGTATTGTTGATTCGAATGTCTGTGAATAATAAATTATAGCTTCAGAAATTATATACGCTATGAGTCGAAACGAAACACAAATTGGTAACCCTACAATAGATACCCTGCTATAGATATTTTATAGCTAATACTTGAAAACAAAATGTAGTCAAGATGAAGAGAAAGAATGCATCCGGTGGAAATGATCTGTAATTATTAAGTCAACATTGCAAACGTAAAAAAGAGGATCAAAAACCGAGTGAAAAAAAATTAGAGATCTTAAGAGAGAGAAAATCAGGCCCTGTCGAACATAAAAAACTAAACTATGTTTGTAAACTACCCAAGATATAGGAGAAATGCCTAGTGTGGGGCAAAGGTAAAAAAAAAAAACTTTTTTTTAACTTTGCCCCACACTAGGAATTTCTCCTATATCGTGGGTAGTTTACAAATATATAAACTCACATACACAAACAACTATCAATCTGTAGGCCATACAAATATTTTGTTTACATTAATCAGGAAAATTAATAAGTACTGGTGTTTACTAAATCGATAAGGTAAAGAACAAACATCGTAATCAGGCAATCAATAAGCCTTCGAATTGCAAAATCAAGGTGAAGAACGCTATTTACATAATTGGTAATCGAAAATCTCATACTAAAGCACTCAAAATAAACTGCAAACATAAACTGCTGCTGAATGCCAATATTAATTAACTCAATTACATAAAATAATGTTTAAGGGCTTACATACCCTTTAGTGCCGTAAAACGGTAACTTTCTAAAGCATACTCCTTAGTAACAGCTAGGTTAAAAGGTTTGAAAAAAATATATATTTATTATTGATTCATGTACATAATTTTGAACACAAGGTTTTTTCGTGTAACTAATAGTTTTGTTTAAAAAAAATAATTAACAACACGATATTTTTTCGCAACTTTTGGAAACTCCTCCAAAACGACTTGGATGTTTAAAAATATTTTTACACAAAAATAATTGATGGCTGGAATTTCTTCATAACTAACATAGGATACGTAAATCAAATAATATTTTGCAAACGAAACTGTTCAAAAGGAGGTTCAATATTGATATTTGGGCATCGAGCGGGCGCACGGACAGTAGGGGCGTATATAGCGTCTTAAGATGACAGTTAATTACACAACGAAACGATATAATATTACCAGCTATAGGAGAAAATTAGAAATCGCGTAGCAGCCGGGATATGGCTTTCAGTTAATCGTAGATTATTGAACAGGACTTCAGCTTTCGAAAAGCAGTACAACCGGTGATCTACATACAGGCAATGCACACCTTGCAGGGTGATTAATGTATGCAAGGATGCCAATTAGATACGGCACGCGTCACACAAGTAATGGACGTGTAGACCTACTTAATATAGAACTAACAAACTTGTTCTCGAAAGGACACTTTTCTCACCGAACGTTTATGCCTCTAAGTTTCGGTTCGAGTAACGGTCATGGTGACATAGCTCTGTAAGAATTTCGTTACTGTTTCTCCGTAGGTGGATTTGACGATAAAACTTGTTAATCCGTGGAATAAAAGATTGTAGCGACCCCTCCTTAAGTCCATTCTATTTTATTGAGTCTTGGATTTAGCTGAAGTTAATCAAAAGTTTAGATTCTAAATCATTAGTCATCATAATAAATATCAAACTTCATACTTTTGATCGATTTTCGCCTTGATTTTACGAACAAACGAAACAGACTGATGTAGGCACAGACTTAAATCTAGCTAGTTAACTAAAAAAAACCGGCCAAGTGCGAGTCGGACTAGCGCACGAAGGGTTCCGTACTTGGTAAATTGCGGTTTACGATTTATGACGTATTAAAAAAAAACTACTGACTAGATCTCGTTCAAACCAATTTTCGCTGGCAGTTTACATAGTAATGTCAGTAACTATTAAGTAATCTGTGGTAATGTACATCATATATTTTTTTCAGTTTTATCATTCTCTTTAGAAGTTACAGGGGGGGGGACACACACATTTTACCACTTTGGAAGAGTCTTTCGCGCAAACTATTCAGTTTAGAAAAAAATGATATTAGAAACTTCTATATCATTTTTGGAGACCTATCCATAGATACCCCACACGTATGGGTTTGATGAAAATAATTTTTTTTTGTTTTAGTTTCAAGTATGGGAACCCCCAAAATTTATTGTTTTATTTTTATTTTTGTGTGAAAATCTTAATGCGGTTCACAGAATACATCTACTTACCAAGTTTCAACAGCATAGTTCTTATAGTTTCGGAAAAAAGTGGCTGTGACATACGGACGGACAGACAGACATGACGAATCTATAAGGGTTCCGTTTTTTGCCATTTGGCTACGGAACCCTAAAAACGGAGAAAAGTTACGATCAATGATCGTAATTTGAGCTTTTCATTTAGCATTATCGGCACCGGAAATCCACCGAAATCTAGAAAATGCTTATTTATGCCATATTAAGCTGTAAAGAATGTATAGAAGAAGTTTGCCGAGGCATTGGAAATGTTTTCTTTAATTGGTAAGTAAATTTGTTTTTAAATTGTTTGTGAAATGTGGCACGCTTGGTTTTCATACAGATGGAGGGACTTATCTAGTTAGATTTATGTCTGTGGATGTAGGTATAAGAATTCAAATGCTAGCGAAGAGCAGTGTAGCAAAAGTAAATACAAATTAATTACAGGGGATCATGTTCTCAGGGTATCATGTTTTCGATGCGCTTCAATAACCCATTTCACAGGTTCACTTTCGAGATCTGCCCGCAGCACGGATGTTAACCGCAACGTACGGTTTCCTGCGCACATTGCATATTCTATACTAGCATTTCTCAAAGAATGGGCCGCGGCCCACTGGTGGGTCATGAGCAAATATTGGGTGGGAGCCCTAAAGAATACACACTGAAATTAAAAGTAACTAAAATTGAAGTTGATGCTGAAGCTATAATGACATAAATTGGAAACCAAATAGATAATCTATCTATACTAATATTATAAAGAGAAAAGATTTGTATTTTTGTATGTAACGAATAAACTTAAAAACTACTGGAACGATTACAAAAATTCTTTCACCGTTGGGAACTACTTTTTATTTCTGTAGTACCCACGGGAACTACGCGGGTGAAACCGCGAGGCATCCGCTAGTTTCTCATAAAAAAGCCCCCTTAAAAAAAAATCCTTTTAATTTTCGATTGAAACTGTATGTTTTGTATCTCCCGTTTGAACAGACCTTATCTCTTTATGCAGGCAAACCAAAAGTGAGTCTCGAATTTGGAAATTTTTGTTAGGTCGCGATCCAGTCAACTTTGGGAACCACTGTTCTACCACCACAGCCAACAGGTATCTTATAGATCTGACACACTGAGGTCAAATACGATATTAGAGAAACTACGACAGGTATATAAGACATATTCACGTGCATATCCATTGAAACAAACGTCCTTATAATACAAAATAAAAGATAAGATTGAGTCAGTATTCCGATAAAATTCCAACGTCAAGTGCCGATCGCAAACGTGCTCTTTTCATGCTCGAGATTAATAGTCGGTGAAATCAGAAAAGGTTACGTATCTCAGCTAAACGCCATTGTAACAGCAATAACAATTAATAAGTTCACGGGGCCAGAATACACAATAACAAGGACTTTCACGGCGTTGAATAAGACGCGGATGCACGAAGATTGATAATGCAAAAGAAAAACATGAGTGCACTACCTATAGTAATTACTGCTGCAGAGAAAGGCGTTTTGTATCCAACATTATAATAACATGTACCAAATTACAATCTATGACATTTATTTATTAAGATTGGAAAGTAAAACACGGTAATTTACGTTCGTGACGTGACTGATAGATCCCTAACTTAGTAACAGTTAAGAGCGGACTCTAGTCAACAGGAATTTGAAAAATAGGTATTTGAAGAAATTATTGCCGTCGCGTCACCTCCAACTTCACCATGTGCATAACTCCAGCTTCCTCATAAGTGTTAGAATAATTCTATCTATGTCAATATTTCAGGCATAATAGCAGCAATCAAAGTTCCAAGTCTTTATTTAGCTGCCAGAAAAACTTCGCTAATATGTGTCGTTTAGTATGAGTCAGCTGGAGTGACGTCACCCCAGCTTCCTCATTCAATACAGGCAAACTAGTGATGTTAGGGTTTTGGACTATAGTCAAAAAAATAAGGCATAATAGCTGCACTTGGAAGGAAAGAACTGAACGATAATACTTAAAAAGTGTTGAAACTATGATAAAAAAACGTGTGTGTAAGCTGATGTGACGTCACCCCAGCTGCCATGTCATATCTTCTGAACAAAAGAAGATACGATTATGTATTATGCTCAAAAATTAAGGAATAATAGCTGCCATTGGCAGCAAAATTTTCAAATCTGTAGTCAAAATACTCCATCAGTTATTAAACCGACAGATATGTGTAAGCTGGAGTGACGGCACCCCAGCTGCTCATATCATATCTTTCGAACAAAAGAAGATATGATTATGCATTATAGCTTAAAACATAAGAAATAATAGCTGCCATAGGCAGCAAAAATTTCAAATCTCTAGTCCTTGTAGTTTCCACGTAGTAAACAAAAGAATGGTTGCCGCGCCAAAAAGATCAAATTATTACTTCGGAGGAGGTACGGAGCGGCGCTGCCGTTCTGTGCGCTACAACAGCGCTATGCTATAAGTAAAACCGTTACATATTATACATATCTACATATTGTTACAGAATTATATTTAGTTATGCTGCTTTGATATTGAAGAGGCGCCTTTTACACAGCACTTTACAAGTCAAGCACGATTGTCTGGCCGTAAATATGACTATAAAAAACCTGAATACTTACATAGTACCTACGATTCAAGTGTGTATTCGACTCCCAGTCTATAACCTAGTTTAAACTACTTCAAACTGATAATATAGCGCACAGAACGGCAGCACCGCTCCGTACCTCCTCCGAAGTAATAATTTGATCTTTTTGGCGCAGAAACCATTCTTTTGTTTACTACGTGGAAACTACAAGGACTAGAGATTTGAAACTTTTGCTGCCTATGGCAGCTATTATTTCTTATGTTTTAAGCTATAATGCATAATCATATCTTCTTTTGTTCGAAAGATATGATATGAGCAGCTGGGGTGCCGTCACTCCAGCTTACACATATCTGTCGGTTTAATAACTTATGGAGTATTTTGACTACAGATTTGAAAATTTTGCTGCCAATGGCAGCTATTATTCCTTAATTTTTGAGCTATAATACATAATCCTATCTTCTTTTGTTCAGAAGATATGACATGGCAGCTGGGGTGACGTCACATCAGCTTACACACACGTTTTTTTATCATAGTTTCAACACTTTTTAAGTATTATCGTTCAGTTCTTTCCTTCCATGTGCTGCTATTATGCCTTATTTTTTTGACTGTAGTCCAAAACCCTAACATCACTAGTTTGTCTGTATTGAATGAGGAAGCTGGGGTGACGTCACTCCAGCTGACTCATACTAAACGACACATATTAGCGAAGTTTTCGTGGCAGCTAAATAAAGACTTGGTACTTTGATTGCTGCTATTATGCCTGAAATATTGGCATAGATAGAATTATTTTAACACTTATGAGGAAGCTGGAGTTATGCACATAACTTCACCACTTAAAGTGCGATTTTACCTACAAAAACTTTGACTAAAAGACGTTTCGTATTCTGCTGTTTTCTTCATAAAAACTGGTCTGATCTAAAAAATTCTTATATGAAAATTTAGAGGAAAAGTATATCTATGCCTCTATCATTTTCTTTTTTCTTAAAAACCTATCAATTTTGTCTGAAAGCCGTCTGAACATGGCGGTAAAAACGGGCATTTTTTCCGGGTTTTTGGATTGTCATATTTATTTTAGTGATTATGTTTTTGAAAAAAGGAAATGATAGGGGCACGTACTAATTAGACCCAGATTTTATGGAAAAAATCATTGCTATAGAGGCATTATCCACGAAGAAAACAGCAGAATGTTTTTGTATGGAGAAAGTCTCACTAGAGTCCCCTCTTAATAATAGATTTTCATTATTGCCCAATCACATTCCTAGATTCGTATCTAAATTATCTAAACATTTCAATCTTAGTCATTGTTTACTTGGTTTATTTACATCCGCTGTTAATCTTCACGCCGGAATTTCTTGTTTTTTGAAGGTCCATGATACCATGATAAATGTCATGTTAATTATATACGGGTTTGTTGCTATTTGTTTTATTTTGTAAGCAAAACAGTTTGGTGCGGTCTAGTTAAATCGAAATGCGATGTTATTTGAGTGAAGCTGTGAGTTCACGAGTGTCAATCGTGCTCGTCTCCTTTTCTATCAGGCATCAGTGCACGAACTGGTCTCAGGTACGCGCACTCTGGTACCATCGCCATCTCCCCAGCACTCACAACGAAAGCTCATCCGTTATTATTTGTTAGGGTCAAATAACCTCCAACTTTATACACTGCCTGTATTGTACTTTCTATCCGATATCGCCAATCATTATACAACTCTGAGATATAGATTATGGTTTACGAACCATTTGTTATTAGATTTTATACCGTAACAGTCCATTACATAAACCCCGTATCTAACTACACTGCACAAAACGAACTCTTGAAGATTGGAACGCAAACTTTCAAATAAGGCTATCCTACATAAACTTGAAAACATAAAAGAAGCTTTGTGAGTCACACGAAGTATAATGAGAAGATAATATGGCGACTAATCATATTCATTATATCTTCTTTTTATATGGAATAAAAATTAGAAACGCGTCTTCTTCACAGCTGTATTTGGTATAACTTTTGTCAACACAAAGGACAATAAATAGTCGTCGACCTTCTAACTGGGCCAGTGCTCTTTTTGTGCAAATGCTAAAATGGTGACACGCGAATATCAAAACGTACCGATTGGCGATTATAACGGCACCTACTGTTATTCTATTAATGTGATCAAGATTAAAAGAAATACGAAAAACAATGTTTAACATAATCTGTTCATAATTTTAAGCTAGTGTGCATAATTTATTGAGTAGATATTAAAAACAGTGGGTCAGATTAATTTATCTAATAGGAGATTAACTTTGAATAAGTCCGGATAATCAATGTTCAATTCAATCAACTCGGACATCTTACTTGCTTTGAACGTAAACTCCATGAGTGAACACATAATCCCACGAACCGCGGATTTAGTGACCGCCATCACAAAGATTTTCCTTTGAAAAATAATTAAACACCACTGAATTTCAAAATGTGGACCTATGGTAGAGGCATATGAAGTACTGAGAGCTACACAACGGTCTGGCTCATTAGAGCGCACCAGTAAACGCGGGGAGAGTGCCCTGCTGCAGCTATTGTTGTCCGTCCCTCGGGAGGGTTGGCCCAGATGTCGTCCTATTTACGCACACACGCATAATAAACCTTTTGTTTATATATAGAGGTGACGTGCAAAAATCATTTAATATTACAACAATAAAAATCTTAACTGAAATAGCGACGATGCCCAAATGAAGTGGCAAAGTTTTGAGCGAAAAATTTCTGAGTTCCTGTTGTGCCAACCAGACGAAGCAAAAGTAGACTAAAATAGCCAGCTTTATACACTGTAAAGTTAAATCGATAGGTAGAAATCTGTAGCAAGTTATAAATAACCTCGCTGAATTTAATTGTCGCGAACTAGTTAAGATAAACAGGTTCCCGAGAGCTTAATGGGTAGTTAGAATATCGATACTAAGTATTCAAAACACTATGGTGGTTGAGCTGAAAGCAGAATATTTTATGGTAGTATTATACCTTGATATACAACGTGATATATTGCAGGTTAACGACTAGATTAGTTTCTATTCAAAACGACTTTCTATCGTGGATTTCTCTCCCGACTTCACTGTACAAAATGTTTATTACTTACCAGTAAAACATTTCTTGAAATACATTTGAAATATGTAGGAATACACTATATTTAACAGAATTTTAGTATTTAAAAGTTCAATCAACGGATGTAAATTTATCCATTTCCCCGATATTAATAGTTACAGACCAAACAATCTGCTTAGATATGCAACGAGTGAAAACTGAAGAACAGCTAGGCAACTTCAACTAGTTTTAGTCCAACTGACTACTCTCAGGGACATCTAACAACGGACTAATATTAGGGAAGATAGCAAGTCCCGTCAAGTGCCAGCCGACATCAAAACCATTGTTAAACATTTCAGGATGTACGCTTTGTTGTACCGAGTTGAGAACTCGGCTACATAGAGCTGCGAGTGCTGTTAGGCAACATACATATATAACTTCACTGTGATATTGATATTTGGTTACTTACCATTATATCCGTGTACAATTGGCTCCAGTTCGCTTATCCGTACTCGTCTTGGTCCGTACTTTGCAGGCAACGAGTAGGTGTTGGGATATATAGGAGTACGCCCTTGTTGATCCTGACGGCTAACTGATCTAGGTAAAGTGCCATGCAGTCGAGCTGACGGGTCATTGTAGCTAGGATTGCCTCTTGGCTCATCAATGCGGTGTAGTCTTGGCATGGATCCATGCAGTCTAGTAGGCTCTTCGTTGTAATTAGGATTGTTTATATATTGTTCATTACGGCTTATTGATCGTGGCAACGATCCATGCCTTGTGTCGTTGTTATAATTTGGATTATCCCTTTGCTGATCTTGGCGACTGACCGATCGAGGCAACGTTGAACGGAAGGAGTCCTCATTATACACCGGATTGTTTCTTGGCTGTTCATTACGGCTTATTGACCGTGGTAACGATCCATGCATTGGCTGATTATTGTAAATCTGATTATCTCGCTGCTGATCTTGGCGACTGACTGACCGAGGCAACGTTGAACGGAAGGACTCGTCATCATACACAGGATTACCCCTTTGTTGGTCTTGTCGACTGACTGATCGAGGCAACGTTGAACGGAAAGACTCGTCATCATACACAGGATTGCCCCTCTGTTGGTCTTGGCGACTGACTGATCGAGGCAACGTCCCGTGCTGAATTGATGGATCATTATAGACCGGCTGATACGGTTGTTGGCCCACATTATGCAGCTGTTGTGGCTGTTGCTGATAGTAATACGGCTTCGTCGAATCCGTGTAATCAATATACGGGTTGTTTCTCTCCCTTATATCGTATCCATTATTTTCCGATTGTTGGTAATGATTTAATGCTTGCAAGCTTTGTGCTGGATATCCATATTGATTCGGTTGCCTGCGGTACTTGTCGAGTATATCAAAGGATCTATTGTGGGGCGCGGAGTAACGATCGGTGGCGAATATCTCGCTCACGGGCAGTGTGCTGCTATTGTTGCTTGCATTACTGCGGTTACTTCTCGTACTACTCCTGAGGTTGTTTCGACTCAATGAACCGTCACCGCGAACACTTAACGTCACTTCCAGTCTCTTTTTATCTTTCATTATGTCCTCAATTTACACTCTCGTGAGAACCCCCTAGCACATACCATTTGTTACTTAATGTGTTCTATTAGAAACATTGTCAGACTAAATAAAGAATTAATTATAGTTTACGGTGTTATACAATCAAGCAACATATCACGTTGAAGAAAGTAAATTGCATGTACAACGGCTTTGATCATGAACGATGAGTAATGATGATCGTGGATGTATAAGTAAATGACCACAAGCCCGAGAACAAGACCGCCGTTGTCAAAGTTAATTGAGGTTAAAATAGTTTGTACGAAACATCGACACGACTTTCGGACAAAGGTACTGTCAATTCCGTGGCAGGCAATTTGACGTATAGACAGAGGAGAACAATAAAACAACTAGTAAGGAGAAAATTCATAGATACGTTTAGAGATTAGTTAACTTTTATCCTATCAATCATAGTTGACCTTCAGTTCAGAAATATGAACGTAATATCATTATTATTCACAAAACGGTGTCTCAAAATCAGGATCATTAATAGATCAAAAGTGGCTCATTATTTTTTTTAGCGAATTCGTGTACAATTTTAACCCAAAGAGATAGGTAGTCAAAGCAAAATCATTTCACAAATACAAAACCGCGATAGGCAATATAAATAATTACTAAATTAGATATACGAACAACGATGTCTCTTGATAAACAACTTCTTGACATGCAACCCGCGCAGACGGAGTAAATCCGTTTTAATAACATTTCCAAGAAAACATTTTTATTTCACGATAAAGCACTAACGAAACGTAACCAAAACCAATTAACAGAGATGACTGTCTGGCCAACTATTACCAACTGATTGGACGTTGAAGAAGCTAATATTGATATTATTATATCACTATTTAATGAACGACTTCCCTCTACTCAAGTGCAATGTTCAGCAAAGACTGACAATGAGTTTCGATCGAATAATAATTTATTGTTATAGTGATAAGATAATGCCGTCAGTTCAATAACTCGTATCACAAACATGTAGTTTACACCCTAGGGCCTATAGGCACATAAAACCTTCTAGGCAACCTTAGCCAAGTTATTGTTTGCTAATGTAAAACGTATTTTTATCAACTTGGTATGCCGGCCACGTGAATCAAGTGAAGCACACTTACTAATGCTTGAGGCAGGAAAATGTTATGCCTTGAGCAAATGGAAAATACGTACACTAGGTCAAGGTTACAGGTGCTCTCTGCATTGTTTTGGGAAAGAACAAATGATTCTAAATTCGAAGCAATTTATTACAATACGGCACCGATTCTATGATGTCGATCGTCTACGAAAAAATGAAGCACGATTGTGAAATATAATTAGAGCAAATTACTTTAAAAGGATTTAGATTCGAAGTGAAAGTTTTATTTCTGCGGAGAAAATAGCGTTTAATACAGAAAAAAACGCCCTAAACTATATTTGGCGTGTAATGTTAACGTTTCAACACGCCACAGGTCGAAGTGTTAAGAAACAAGTTAGTGTTTGTTTGTAAATCAAACAGACCACTATTATCAACTGTGCGCGACCGTGCTTAATTCAACAACTTGTTTTATTTACTTAGGACTACCGAAACTACGGTATCTTGAGTTACTGTGGGCAAGTTACAATTAAGTTATTTCGTAAATAGTAAATACGACTCATTAGGTGGAGCAGCAACAAAGAAACGGTTTGCTTACTGCGGAATGACACAGGGAAAGTGGGTACGTCATACGTGTGCAACTGTGCAAAGCAAATGCAGGGTATCTAACCCGCAATTTTAAAGGAAATGGAGCAAAGCGTATTACCGCGAAGTTCCATAGAACCATAGAGATGTTTTCGAAACAAAAACACAGAAACATGAGTAAGTGACGCATTTACATGTAACAATAACTGAGCTTGACCTTCACAGATACATTGCTTGAACACACCAGATTCTAGAATATCATACATACATACTTAACAATAGATAATGTTATTTACTTATGATCGAATCAATAACTCTATCACGTTAAGCCATTAAAGAACACTGTTATTAAATTACGTTATCACTGAAACACTAATTCCGGCACTAAATATTTTGTAAACTTAAAAACACATATTAAGGAACTGGGATGTAAAGGTGGATTGCGTCAACGCAAACCGTTTTAAGACTCGAATGTGATCAACTTGTGATTCTGACTCATACGTAAGTATCACACGATTTCGGAACAGATCACGTATTTTTGTATCGCTTAGTTTGAAGTGTGTCACGCGACTAGAACGCACTTTTATTAATTTTCACTGAAGAAGGAGGTGGAATTAGCTGCAAACTCGGCACAGGCAAGCGAAACACTGCGGGGCTTCGTTCAACGGAACGAAATGGCACGCCGAGTGTACGAGATAAGCTGATAACAAAGCGATACCGATTTATAAAACGCTAACATTGCGTAGGTATGTTGCTTCATTCATTGTACTGTACGAAGAGGATGTACAAACTTGGCTGTCCCTAATGACGTCAGCACTATAGTTAAGGGCAATTTCGTTGAGCCCGCAGCATAATATTCGCATTCGCATGATCTCTCGTTAAAAAAACCCAGATTCAAAGCGTAAAATACGGGTAACTTTTGAACAGCTGAACCGATTTTAATCAAATATAGCTAGGAATAATCTCGACAAAGTCACCTTTCAAGCAAAATCGGTTCATCCGTTTTGGAACTATGATGCCACAGCAACACACGGCAAAGTTATAACACCCCTCTTTTTCCGTCGGGGGTTAAAAAGCAATATGACAATCAACGAGCACACGTTGCCTGGCTGGAGGCTATAGTTTAGTCTCCACAGGATCGCCCGGTTAAGCAGTAGCCAATCACTTGGATTGACCTGCGAGAGGCACAACAAAAAAAAAGAAAACCAACGGGCACAAGTTTTCAAGTCAGGAAAGTTGCCAGCCATAGTTAAATGTTTCCCACATAAAAATAAAGGCGAGACGTTGCGTTTGTGTGTGACGCGAGAGTGACAGACGAGCTCCGTTCGGTTCACGTTCGTGTTCGCAAAACGACAGACTATGGTCACGAACGTGTGAAATAATGTCGCAACTATCGAATCTCAGGGGAAGATCGTGCACCACCTAAGTTGTGCAGCGTAATAACGACTAATGAACTGCTTAGTAAGTAAATCGTATTCGTGCAACTCACCGTCGTGGACGTCTTCAACTGTCTCTTCGTCATCAGTCTTCGGTTCCTCACTTTGCTCTCGTTTTTTAATTGCCTGTAATAGAAAACATGCTTTATACGCCGGAATAACTTCACAATAGTCTATCACGGGAGAACGTAAACAGGCAATAAAAAAATACATAAGCCACACTGATTACAGCTAGTAGGGAAGTAATTTAAATGTCGCATTACACTATATGCCAGTGAAATGGTATGATCGTGACACGACAATACACAAGCGAAGCAAGCCAAACAAAATGCAGTCGAATCTAAATTGAAATCTTCCGCTAAATGTCTTTCTATCTTGCATACGCATCTCACCCGGGCGAGCCATCCTCCTGCCGCTTTCAAGCACCTCATTTTAATATATACCGATAAGGAGCACTTTGGAAATTGCCCGGTGTTTGTTGGTGATTTATTTAACACAACACTTGTATTGAGAAAGCACTTCACTTATCGATTAATCGCGGTACACGAAGCATTGTTAGTCTGTGCGCGGTGGAAGGCACTCATTTCTGCGAGCCTCGCGGAGGGTCTACGGAGAGCGTCGTGGTCGAGGGCCCGCGCGCATCAGCCCGTAACAGCCGCGGTATTCCAACAATTACCCACGGTTGGGTCGTGCTTACAGAAACGGAGCGATCCACCAAGAGATTTATTACTGTTTACACACTCATTGCGATGTTACCAGATTCTTTACTTAGATTTCAAACTAGATTTTGTGATATTTAGAAATTATTTTAGAGTAGAATCAAATGTGAGTGAAGTGTGAATAGTCGCCCCGTTGATCGTTTTATGGTTGCATGTTCACACAGAACAGGTGCGATGCGAAAGAGATCTCACGACGCTATTGTTTCTGCTATTCTCTGGTGAACAAGAAATTTCGACGCGGACCGTGCGTCAGCTTTTACCCTTTCGCGTTATTGTATAGTCCGCAATTTAGATGCCATTGTGATGCGCAGCACGATTGCACGATAGCACTGTATTTAATTGATGAACGATCATGTATAAGAATACCGTCTGCAAAAAATATCATCAATTGCTAATAGAATCATGGTTAATGGTAGAGCAACGAAGCATTATTTATCCAAAATATTTTCACTAAAATTATTTGAGTTATCAAAGCTTTCACTTACTTACATTATTTTTTCAAATTATTTATCATTGTACACCTTTGTCTGATAAAATAAAACGATAATGCATTATAGCAATAATCCCAATAAAAGATTGTGGTTTACGTAAATATACTGTTTTTATTTTAAAACGTTGCATATGTCTATATTCCATTTGAGATAACATTAGACATAAATAATCCCATTTTACAGCCCGTTCAAGCGATTTAGACTTCTATTGCGTTAGTGATATGACAAATGCCAGCTGTATTAAACAGTTAGTTTTGTTAACAGGTTTATGCCATCCTTATATTTACGGTATAGAACTCAAAATCGCTTGAACGGACTGTAAAAAAGGGTTGTAAAAATTTCTAATGTTATTTCAAATGGAGTATAACCGTTGTAAAAAATAAGGTTTATAAGATTATAATTATTTATTAATAAAGTACTTATTTATACCGCGGAGTTTATATGATGCTTGCTCAACCAGTACAGGCATTATCCTTTATAAATAGGATTTGCGTTTCAGTATTATGATTAAAATGAAAGAAGGCGTAAAAGGGAGGCCACGCTGAACGATTTTCAAGTTATAAATAACTTTATCGTAGACTTCAACGAAACAATACTGCTTTATTTTGACGAGCTTTGAAAACACTAAATATCTATAGTTAAAAAGTCATTTTAGAAATGAGACTGTCTGACCAAAACCGAAACAACCACAAACACAGAAAAGGACGCGTGTGAATTGACCTCTTTTTACTATTTCTGGCAAAGATTCAATTTTGGTCATCTTAAATTTCTCCTAAACGATCATACCTCCATTCCATATACCTAGGTCATAAGAGGTAGACTGACAAAATGAAATACAACATTCACAAATATGGTTTTATACTAAACAAGTACATCATGCATTAATGAATGAATTCACACTATGAATCTAATTAGAACAACGGTCAGATATGACCAAACATCGATACAAATACTACGAAACGAAGCAAGGTTCTGAAATTAATAACAGTACTCATGAAGGACATAGTACCAAAAACTACTAAAGTCTTGTTCACACTGGCCAAGAGCATTCTTAGGAAAAACTTAATAAATGTAAATGTTATATCCGCAATGGAACAATCTGTACCTATACAACGTTGCGGAACATGTTCTGCAACATGATTCAATACATGTTGCAATTTATAGTCTTGTTCGTGTGGACTAGACTTAATAATCAAATGGTCGACACAAGTAGTTATAATGAAAAATACACAGTATACACACAATTCTGTTAAACAATACAATTAAAACATATATTTTATACTATAAACATGCAAACAGATAATTTTAGTGATATGTATTGTAAAAGATTACCCAAAGAAAGGAAAACTGGACTCTAAAATTGTAATTGAAAATAGTGAACAAGGAACACGTTATTTTGTTAATAACTTATGTAGTCATTAATATAACATTTTAAACTCTAATGTAGTAAAACTAAGGCTTTAATTACAATGTTTTACTGTCCAGTTAAGGTCTTCTCACGCCTGTCTGCATCTATCAACAGTTTCCTTATGAAACATAAAAGTAGCAGTTTAGCAGTTTCGTGCTAAATGATAGGTTGTAACGAAGATGTGTTGTTACTGGTTGGTTAAAGCTGACAGCTATGATCAAGACCTTAGTATGAATGTACCTAGCACCATTCGAGCAAGCAAGACTAGGGTCTGTTTCAATACAATTTTATAGAAATGTTAACAAATGCAAAAGAATGGGTCACAGTAGGTATAACTTATTTACAAATTGAGTGATTCAGTGAGGGAAAAAAATAGAATAATTAAATAAAAATTATATAAATTATTAAATAAATAATTCAATGATTTTTGAAGTCACCCTAAACTTGATTTTGATGAGGTAGTTTCAAATAAACATTGTTAGTAAAAATGATAAAGGTTTTATATCATGACATTTGAGAAGCAATCGCGATCAATTTCGGGTACAGATTGGTGTAACAGAACATGTAACATGAATGAGGCATCTTGATATACAGAAGAATGAATTACTAATTCACATTTAGTGAGGGTAGTTCGCATTTCTTAAAAATTGTATCAAAACAGTCAACACAAACAGAGTTAACAAGCCGTAAGTACATATAAACACAATGCATTAGGAAGACGGTAGCAGCACCTGCGCAATAAGGTCTCTTGCGCGGCGCGCGTCGATCTGATTGACGCGTTTGTTCTTGAGGTGGTGGGGCGTGTCGCGACGGTGCAACCGCCCGGGCTGCGCCGGCGCACCGCGCTCCTCCACGGTGGCCCGCCACGCCACCCGCCGCGGACGCTACCCGCCACCGGGGGACACCCGTCATACATATACCCAACAGTCATAGCCCGAACGAAGCTACTCAAATGATACTGTGAGATGCGTTTGGTTTGTAGTTTGTACTACCGCTTGCACCAGAAATGTTTTAGTTGTAATATTGTCTGTGGAAATTATATTGAAAAAAAACAATTGTAATGAAGAAGGCGACGCGCGGTAGTTTGGTTTTTGGCGCACCCAAAATTTCCTTCAAAATGTACATCTTTCTATTTTATTGTTATACATTCATGAATACTACGGTTTTAGTGCTAGTGCCTTCTTGTTTTTTTTTTTTTCAATATAATTCACATGTCAATTTCACAAAGTTTACAACACCCCTCGGTCATTTTCATTCAAAAACAAGACGTCGGCGTTAGTTCTGATTTTGTACACGTGCCAAAAGATCCTTGTTGCACTCGAGTGCTAAACGAATTTAAAACGTCGTCCTGTCTCTGTCAATCCTTTGAAGATGACAGGGACAGAATGTTTTAAACATTATATTCAGCGCTAAACACATTTTCTGATTTGTGGTGCAGGCGGGCTTTATGGTTCAACCACATCCGCACGATCAAGATTGATATACCCATTGAGTAAGAAAGTTTACCTCACAGACATAAATCTAACTAGATGACGCGATTGTATGTACTTCGCGTGCGATTTTATGTAAAAAACGGACTAAAGTTACGACCAATGATCGTAGTCTGAGCTTTTCATTTAGCATTATAGGCCCTGGAAATCCATCGAAATCTAGAAAAATGCATTTTTATGCCATATTGTGCTGCAAAGAATGTATAGAAAAAGTTGGCCGAGGCATTGGAAATGTTTTCATTCGTTGGTAAGTAAATTTGCTTTTAAATTGTTTGTGAAAAAGTGGCAGGCTTGGTTTTCATACAGATGGAGGGACTTGCGTTATCTATTTAGATTTATGTCTGTGGTTACCCACATCGGTAATCACCCGGATTTGGTTAAACCCTGACACTAGTACCAAAATGGTGACTACGTTGATAGACCGAAACTAGAATACGAGATCTTGAGACTCACATACCTTCGAGTTATGACTGTTTCCTTAAATAATCCATTATCCAGTGGAAATGTGTAGGAATATGTCTGAATATGCTTATGAAAATCAATTTCGTAAAATATAATGTGGGATAAGGTTCATCTGAAAGGTTAAGACCTATTCCAAATATTGTAAATAAGTTTTCATTTGCATATTTCCAGTTTCAAATTAGTCTCAATATAAAGTGGTTTTAAAATCAACAATATAGCTACCGGGTTCCAAAGTAGTTAATTTGTTATTAAGATTACTATTAAATATAATGTTAATTGATAATTGCCTTTTCTATGTTAATTTCCATTCTAAATCATTAGAAACTCATGTACTTCTATAACAAGCAGAAGTAAGGCAGAGTTTATCTTCTACTTGTTGGATATTATGTTAATCCCAGGCAAATTCGAAATAAGTAGTAAATATTAGTCTCTGTCCCGAATATACTTTTTACAAGCCTTAATTTTGCAAAATAAGGTCTAGTTTTCATGACAAAAATCTACCACGTCTAGGTGCGCTGCATGTGATCAAAAGCCTTGTTATAAAGCTTGCGTCGAAGCTCGCATTTTCGATCAGTTGTGTAGCCATTGATGAAAAAAGGAGCAACTTTGTTTACGTTGTCATGGAAACTGGAACTTCAGTGACGTAGTTTCCTTATTTCTATATCGATTAAGGTTTGGGTACATTATAAGGTGTCTACAAATCTGCTCGATTCCTGTTTTTTTATGCATGTAGAAACGAGTAGTTTGTAGGAAGATGTAAATTAGCACTCTTATATTTTTTAAGTCAACTTACCTCTAGTTCATCAGAGTCATCGTTTTCGTCGTTTTCACCTTCAGACGATTCTCGATCAGCCGCCGTCTGGGTGTCGCTGTCCTCGTCTTTTGTTGATTCGGGAGGAGGCTGTGGTGTGTGGACCGGCTGTAAAAGGAACTTTATTTAGTATGTGACAAACTTTTTTTTTTCTTATTAGTAATAATACTCATTTATTAACTCGACTACACGATCGGGTTCACTTCACAGCTTCTCTTCCGACAAAGGCCTCCTCTAAAGCTTTCCATTTCTGCCTGTCTTTCGCTGTTCTCGTCCACTCTGGACCCGCTACCTTGTTGAGGTCATCTTCCCATCTTTTTGTTTGACGCCCTTTACTTCTTTTCCCATTCCTGGGATACCACTGTTATGGTTTTTGTCCATTTTCCATAATAAATAAATAATTATAAATTTGAGAGTTGATACCACTTGACTGATCGAAGTTTCAGAAACGTGGCTTTAAGAATAACTACCGTATTTATGAAAGGCGGAACAACATCGTGCTACTTCCTATAAATGAGGGTGACTAGCTATTTCAGTTTATGATCTTACTTTATGGCCAACTTGGAAGTCATGAAGTTATTCCGTGAAGAACATTATAATTTTCTAATTTTACTTTCTCGTTTAAAATTTATGACCAGTGCGAGTTAATGGTGTATATTAACCACAGACGAGTATAGAGCAAGTTAACTGTATTTTCTTATCCCTGAAAACAAAGAAAGATTTCGAGTGATATAATCCCCACCCAGTAAAAATACCTACTTCTTGCGTGCTGCTGGCTTGTTTAGAAGCTATCACTTTTTTCATAAAATTTACAGTACAAACATTTTCTGAATGTCCCTCGGCAAACTTCGTGTTTCGTCAGTCGTCGGCTTTCTATCAGTTGCTCTTTGCACTTGGTGCAGACCGGACGCTCTCATTCAACTTGGAAGTATATAGAGTTGTTAATACTCTTTTAAAAATAAAAAAATAAAGTTATTTATTTAAAAAAATGGGCAAAAGCTGCTATTTTTACAGCTCTATATATTTCACAGGGTAATCAAAACAAAACAACAATAAAGTACTTAGTTCTGAATTCAAATTATTATAAACGATAAATCTAATAATTGATGGACATGGAAATTAGCATTCGTTTGTATTCGGAAATGCGATGATTGCCGAGGGGCATTAAGAAAATAGTTGTACTGTTCACCAAATCACAAAATAGGAAGTATACAGAAGGGCCACTCCCGCCGTTCCGAAAATTGACATATAAACAACAAATTCACTAGGGTTGTTACTATATAGATTCCGAATTTAAAAACCGGCCAAGTGCGAGTCGGACTCGCGCACGAAGGGTTCCGTACTTGGTAAATTGCGGTTTACGATTTACGACATATTAAAAAAAAACTACTTACTAGATCTCGTTCAAACCAATTTTCGCTGGTAGTTTACATAGTAATGTACATCATATATTTTTTTAGTCTTATCATTCTCTTATTTTAGAAGTTACAGGGGGGGGGGACACACATTTTACCACTTTGGCAGAGTCTCTCGCGCAAACTATTCAGTTTAGATCAAAATTATATTAGAAACCTCAATATCATTTTTGAAGACCTATCCACAGATACTCCATACGTATGGGTCTGATGAAAAAAAATATTTTTAGTTTTAGTTTCAAGTATGGGAACCCCCAAAATTTATTGTTTTATTTTTAGTTTTGTGTGAAAATCTTAATTCGGTTCACAGAATACATCTACTTACCAAGTTTCAACAGCATAGTTCTTATAGTTTCGGAATAAAGTGGCTGTGACATACGGACGGACAGACAGACATGACGAATCTATAAGGGTTCCGTTTTTTGCCATTTGGCTACGGAACCCTAAAAAGGGTAAGTTGTTTATGTTACAAACGATTCGTCTAATCATACATCATATCATTCGTACATGCCTTAGGGGATAGACAGCATTAAATATCCGTTAAAGATCATGACTCTACATACGATGAAGATTGGATGGTAACAAGAAGTAACAATGGTGTAATAATGAACCCACCAAAAACATAAAATGTGAAAAGCACCAAGCTCGACAAATAAATGTGAAAATAAAAGTTAATAAAATAAAAAAATCCGACTGCTTAAGAAGCGAACTAAAAAGATGTACAGTACAGTAAACAAGAAGAAAATAATGCTGTGCAGAAAACCAGTTCTAGTTCGTATGTATAGATATCTATACATACGAACTAGAACTGGTTTTTTCGATTTTATTCGTTGTGCTGTCTTTCGGTTGCACAAAATAATTGTTTTATCTCTCTAACTAGAGACTTGACGTCAGCCCGATAATCAACCGTCGGGCTTGCTCACCAGACGCAATATCCTCGTGGTCGGAGAATCCTTCCTTCCTTCCTTTTTCTTTGAGGATGAGGAACTTTCCATTCTATACCTCATATAACTACACATGCTTCCACAGATAAATCTAATTGGAACTGTTACTTTTAACTGCAGTGTAGCTTAGTAAATGATAAAGCAATACAACCAAACTAGCCATTATATACACACTTTTTTAAAACTAATTAATGAACACAGTCTACTGATCATATCTTACTGACTAAAAAACAATGATAAAAAGACATTGGTAGTAATAGTTTTCTTACTTCAACAGTTTCCACTGGCACTTGAACGAGTTCGGGCGGTGGCATAGTGATCCCGTTGGTCGTCGGTTGCTCTTGCTTCGCCGCTAGCAAGGCCGCAGCTTCAGGGGACCGACCGGCAAGAAGCTTCTGTGCTTTCGCCTTCAAATCCTTCGGGTGAGGTGTGTTTTGTCGGACGAACGGAGTCTGTGAAAATTACAATATATCAGAGTCACTGGAATAAGTGTAGTATGAACATCACTTACTGCTTTTGAAATTGAGAGAAGATACATGCGCATGCTATTTGAATAAAAAATGTGTTTGAGTAAAAGCTTGTGCCAGTATTGTTAAGAAAAAGTAGATTTAGTAAAAAAAATATATGCTGCCATAGCTTTATAGGTATACTAGTAAAAATTAGCAAAATTGATAAATTTTTGTTAGTAAAAAGAAAAATCATAGAATGCAAAAAATTTGCAAATTGCATCATTCAAAATAACACTGTGCAGTATTAATTTAGTGTGATAAAGATAAAAGATAATTATCTACGAAGCAAGCGAGTGTGTAATCATATTATGTTAATTATACTGAAGATAAAGAATCTCTAGTACCTAATGAAATGCGACAAATTTCGGTATTACAATCGTACACAAGGAAAAGTTGAATAGAAAAATGCCTTGAATCTTGAATCAATCCATGACGTGTAGAAACTCAATCGGCTTATCCCAGTAATGCTCAGATTCCTGACTTAAGTGCCGAAATATGATAATTGTCACTTAACCTATTAACCGCTTCATGTCGTAATGTTTGAGACGAACAGAAATGATTCACAGGATATGATATCACACGTAGTCTCTTCATCGTGACATGACGACGTCTCTTACAGGAGACCTAATCTACGTTAAATGCAGTTCAAATATTGTGCGCAATGTGGAATTAGTTAGTGGAATATTTTTAAGGTATGGTTTATAATATGCTGTGAATAAGAATAAACAATTTTGGGGAGTGGCTGGGAATTTCAAAAACTGTTAAATTAGTGTCATTCCGTGCCAGGTGTGGAGTTCTAACCTACGTTAAGTTCAGTTCAAACATTGTGCGCAATGTGGAATTAGTTGGTGGAATATTTTTAAGGTATGGTTTATAATTTGCTGTGAATAAGAATGAACATTTTTGGGGAGTGGCTGGGAATTTCAAAAACTGTTAAATTAGTGTCATTCTGTGCCAGGTGTGGAGACCTAGTCTACGTTAAGTTCAGTTCAAACATTGTGCGCAATGTGGAATTAGTAGGTGGAATATTTTTAAAGTGGTATGGTTTATAACATGCTGTGAATAAGAATTAACAATTTTGGGGAGTGGCTGGGTATTCCAAAAACTGTAAAATTAGTGTCATTCCGTGCCAGGTGTGGAGACCTAGTCTACGTTAAGTTCAGTTCAAATTCAAACATTGTGCGCAATGTGGAATTAGTAGGTGGATTTTTTTAAAAGTGGTTTATAATATGCTGTGAATAAGAATGAACTATTTTGAGGAGTGGCTGGGAATTCCAAAAACTGTTAAATTATGGTCATTCCGTGACAGGTGTGGTCAGTGTTACGTAACGTTTAATTGTTGATATGTGTGAGTTTTACGAATAAAAAATAGTAAATGCGTTTGCAAAAACAACACTAATTTGTCTATACATTAGTCTACTTCGATATAAAAAAAAACTATTGTCTAAATACTAATAGAGCAAGAGGCTTAGTGGCGGACAGCGCATACTCAACTCTATGGTAGTGCATTCACAATATTTTTAACTAATTTTTAATGTTCCAGGTTCCACTGCGGGTTTGATCAAGACGGTAATTAATATTTGCAATTTCTTACATTATGATAAAGAAAATGACTTTTGGACTAAAATGTTGGGTTGTAAAAGTAAATTACAAATGCCTTGTAAATCTCTTGATGTTACATTCTTCGATCAAGAGATAATGCAGGTAGTAACGAATGATTAGTTCCGAATCATAAGGCTTAGCACGCATTGACATTTTTTGCCGCGCGGATTTTATTCGCGCGAATTTTTGTCAGCGTACTAAATCATAACTATCACGCACTGCGGATAAAATGCCGCGCAATTTTTGTCTCGTTCTACCTTTTCATATAGCTAGCATTCGCGCGAATTTAATCCGCACCGCGGTGCGGTGGCTTCTGTTGCAAAACACGGATTTCTGGCAGTATTATTTCCACGCGATTTTTTTACCGCAATTCGTGCAGCTGCATACAATAGGGCAGTTTACTGAAAATATGTTTTTTGTCTGTCAGGTAGATTAATAAAAAATATAGAACACGTATCTTTTAGCGTTGAAATATCGTGTGACGTCACGCCGCTAGTACACTTTATAGTACCCTAGTCACGTCACAATCCCCCACTCCTGAACTTTGATGCGCTTTATCTTTGAAATGTTTTATTGATTTGGTAAAGCAACAAATAAGTGCCCAATATTATTTGATAATCTGACTGACGGACTAAATAGAATTATCATGTTTCTACCCAGGAAACATCCCTATTCCATGTATAGAAGAATGAGCGGCAAGTTGCAGGAATAAAATCCGCAGTGCGTGTTAAGCCTTATTGGAATACATTTTCTCTGTAGTAAATACCTATTTGAAAGTGTTACTGTGTTATAAGTTGGTTTTATTTGTGAATGCACTCCGCGAGACGCTTTGCCGCATACCTCCGTGAGGTTAGTAATTGAGGAGGATAATCGTTGCAGGGAACTCCTCCGTTGTGTAGTGACTAGCTTGCGAACTACGTTTATGGGCCTCCTGAAGGCAAGCATCGACTGTTGTGTGAAGAACGAGTCAGAAGGCATCACGTCATCACTCTCCTCCTGAATCGTCGTAACCTTAAAATTAAAATTTGTTTGTTCCAGGAACACTTGACAACCAACGAGGTTTTACAGTCTACGCACATATAGAAATTACTTCCAAGTAATATCATACCATTGTATAAATAAATGATTAAATATATTTTTACACAATTCAATAAAAATAGTCTTTTGCGCATTGTTTACTGTTTACTTTTCCTACCTATACTTATAATAAATAAACATACACACCAATACAATATTGTAATAACGAGGCTTATATATATATATATCAAAGCATTTGAAATATAGTTATTAAAATCCTGGCTGACACTTCGTAATAATATTCTCTGTTACCTATCGAGCAACATTAATAAATTTTTATCAGGAGAAATAAGCTGACTCATTGTAATAAATTGTAACTTCCTTAACAAGGTATCTAGTTGCAATTACATGTCAGTAATGCAACCTGTTAGAAAGTCTAGTACAATTTACGGTCTGAAGATATGACAAGCTTTGGTATTCATGATAAAAAAGTAAATATGAAATCGTATGTGTTGTTAAATTAATGTACAGTAACAAAATATATACAGCATGAACACATAAAATAATAACATATTTTTAAGAAAACAGATTTCATTGGAAAGGTATTTTGGTTTTATAGCCAATTATTTCTTTAACCAATGATGAATTATATATATACTGAGGTAGAAAGTTTTTACCGACGTCTACGCGGCAATACAAACACAAGCTGACCAGCTTGAGTGAACTCAGTCGGTCCTGCGTCTGGCTGCGACGCGAACGTATATTTGAACAGTATGTTTATCTCTTTCTGACAACGGGGTTATATTTATATCTCTGTGATCTTTTAACCTACTTAGTAGGTAGCTATAGTAAAATACCGCCAAGTTTTTATTTGTGTATGAATATGACGTGTCTATTGGTAAAATTTAATTGTTTCTAACCGTTTATTTTATTGAAATACCCGACAGAGGTGTAACAAAACAAATCATGCAAATAAAAGATAAACAAATAATACAAATTAAAAGTTTATTGCATAAATAAACATAAAAAAGATTAGTATTCAGTTTACACTACCTAAAATAATACTGAAGTTTTGTTAAACCAACTTATAATAATAATATGCAGATCAATATCACCAAGCCTATTATTGTATGTTCTCCTGCCTTTATACAATTGTTTACAGGTAACAAAACCATGCTAAATTTAAGCGTTAATAACATTTTTACAATAATGTAATAATATGTGTTGTTTAGTTCTGAGATTATTCTAAAGCTACAAGTATCGTACTCAGTGCTAGGTAAGCTCTGTGCCTCGACAAATTCTCGCGTACATGTATTCTGCACCAAGAGCCTACCATCCTCCACCTCTCTCTAAGCGTGTCACCAGCGTTGTGGAAGCAAGAAGATACATTATATCGAAAGTGTTTGTGAGCGTAATACCTTGTATTAAGGTTCATTTTCCTTCTATTTTTATACCATTCCTTAGTATTGTTGAATAAGTTACTACAACAGCAAAGGCTCACCTCTTTGAGTTCGGGTATATCTTCGGTGAACTTGACTGAATGTGTGCGCGAGTTCTCCTTTTGTTCCCAGTTCTCGTCGTCTGAATCCCGGTCGCGAGATATACTCGATTCTGTAGAACCAATTCAGTTAGTGGAATGTTATGAAATATGTTTACAAACTTACTGCAGTAGGTACACTCGACAAATGAGATAATTATACGGGGAGCAATTATCATGTAATCACTGTACAGGTATTTGTCATTTATTATTGTGTGGTCCACGAGGGGTAAACAGACGGCCGGACGATCGTACTTGACCACTTAGTATATGAACAATCAATCTGCCTAGCCTTTTCCCAACTATGTTGGGGTCGGCTTCCAGTCTAACCGGATTTAGCTGAGTATCAGTGTTTCACATGGAGCGACTGCCTATCTGACCTCCACAACCCAGTAACTGGTTAACACAGTACCCCTTGGTTAGACTGTTGTCAGATCTCAAGCTTCTGACTACTCGTAACGACTGTCAAAGATCTTCAAATGACAGCCGGGACCAACGGCTTAACGTGCTTTCCGAGGCACGGAGGAAACTCGGTATGTTGAAATGGTCACCCATCCACGAACTGACCTCGTCAAGCGTTGCTTAACCTTGATGATCGACCCAATCAGCTGTTATTATTTAGCCACCAGCTCCTCCCTCACTTAGTAAATGAACAAATCTGTTAATTAAATGAAGCTTCTTAATGAGCTACCAGTATACTTATGTCATCTGTCGACAGTACTTAATAAATCAGTGATCAATGAATTTATAAGTATGTATAAGATATCACTAATGATACCATCATACCATGGATTTTCCTGGCCGCTTTACTGCAAAATTATTTAAAAAAGGTTTGCCCGCTTATTAAGACTAAAACACAAATGACAAATAGACAACACACAGCAGCGCTACGTCACAAACCAAACAAACATTGAAAGCCAAAATGATATCACAATCTTACGTTGAGTAAAATTATATCAATGATTGATTGATGAATGTGCGATAAGTGTCAATTGTAAACTCTCCAATCATACTAAACCCAGCCTGCACCCCTATTTTGTACACAAGTAATGGCAATACTTTTCATTTTGAAATATAATCCACATCCATTGCATGATTTTTATGGAGTGTTCTACAAGCAAAAAGTTTTAAAACTGTAGTAAACCGACTAAGGCTTTTTACCCGACTGCCCAAGGAGGGTAATGTGTTTATCAGTCTATGTATGTATGTTTGTTCCTATATGGCGTTCCAGAGACCAAACGCGTTGGCCGATTTTGATGATTCATACGTCAATCGATTCGTCTTAACCCTGCGAGTGTCATAGGCTACATTAAAATTGGACAATAGAACAATGGCGGCTATTGGGTGCCATATTGTGGAGGCCCAATTTCTTTTTTCTTCCAAACCCATCGTGTGGGGCATTAAAATAAAGGGTATTATAAGGTGATTTTAAAAATATATAACACTTATATGTTTAAATGTAGTATCTAATTCGAAAAAAAAACTAACTAAAAAGTTATAAATAAAAAAACTTAATTTAAAAAATCAAAATACCCGACTGCTTCAAAAGCGAACTAAAAAGTCGTAAACAAGGAAAAAATCATGCTGTGCAGTCGGAGGAAACATTCGCGGGCTGGCTGACCAAAATCTGGTGTATCCTCCGCCTGCACAGCATGATTTTTTCCTTGTTTACGACTTTTTAGTTCGCTTTTGAAGCAGTCGGGTTTTTTGATTTTTTAATTAAGTTTTTTTTTTAGCCTATGTTACCCGGGTCATAATAACTATTAAAATCTTATTCAACAAAATCTGATGAATAGTTTAGCCGCTACGGAGGAACATACGTGTAAATACAAACATACGTAGACTGACTAAAATCATAATCCTTCCTTTTGGCTTCGCCGTAGTCGGGTAAAAATAATGCAATGGATAGTGACAATACGATTGTCCCATATTACATGGCACTTAAACATGACTGGCGCAATTTGGGAGTACCTATTATAGGCATGACCTTCGCCTCAGCCTCCGGGGAATACAGCTATGATTTTATATATACTGTCAAAATAAAAGAAATTGCCATAAGTTGTATTATGGCTCATTTACATTAGGTCGTTTGCAGCCCGTATTCAGTCACCGACTAGTGTAAACGGGGTTTCGGTTAGCCGTATTCGACCGCAGACCGTATTCATTCACCGACTAGTGTAAACAAGTTTTCGGTTAGCCGTATTCGACCGCAGACCGTATTCGGTGACCGAACACGGCTGACTTGTTGAAACGCGCCACTCATTTGTTCAATCGAGTAGAGCGGACAGCACACGCATCATGTATTTTTTTTTGCTTAGTGCGTTTTTGTTTGTTGTCATAATAAAATATATCTGTCCATGATGATGCTTTCAACACGAGTGTATACAGTTCGGTTGAATGCGGTCGCAGAATCCGGTAAAACCGACAACTTAAACGAATACGGTCGCCGTATTCGGTGACCGACTTAATGTAAACAGCCCAATTCGGTTAACCGATCCCGTTCACCCGACTTAATATAAACGCGCCATTATGCAATAAGGGTGGACACTTTGCTCAAACTGCACCCCAAAATATTCATGAAATAAAAATAAAACAGTAATAAAGAAGTTAATAAGTACTACAAAACACTACAGTTTCTATTCAGTGCAGTGCTATAGCATGGTGACCATGAATTGCGTTGTGTCGTAAAAAAATAAGAATAACGGAGCGAAATTGTCACCATAATAGTGTATCTTCATTTCAACCTTGATAAAGTCGCGCGTCCATCTGATAGTACAACTGGCGCGAGGTTTTTTATTTGTTCAGTACAAATAACATCACTTAACACCGTTTAGTTTGAATAGAAAATTCATGTACGGTTTACTAGAACATTTTAGTAACATACCTATGTTTTTTTTATTGAGATAATCACATTGTGATGTTACCGTGTGACATCAGCAAGGGAATACCATTGCTTTTAATTACTTAATTTTTTTATCTCCGCAATATAGTCAGTTTTTAGGGTTCCGTACCCGAAGTTCCGCACTCATCTGTCACACAATTTTTTCCCGAAGAAATTTTTAACTTGCCATTGAGCTATGAACTTGAAATTTGTTGATAATATTTATTATCTATACATATAAAAATCAATGCCACTTTTCGTTGTAATAACTCAAGAACGGGCTCACCTATCCAAACCAAATGTTTAGGCTTTGCTCGGACTATTTAGTAGATGGTATACGTTTTTTTTTTTTTTTTTCATTTGGTAGGGTAGGTAGGGTAGGGTAGTTATGGTAGGTAGGTAGCCGGTTGACGGGAGCGAAGCTAGTGAAGCTAGTTATGCATATTTTAACTAACTAATAACAAAATATTGATAAATCAGAATTTTTCTTTGGTACGGAACCATAAATGTGCAAAATCCGACATGCACTTGACCGGTTTTTATTTATCTAGACACTCACATTGTACAATCACATGGACGCGGACATTCCATAGCAGTTGCTAGCCCAAAAAGGTTTCAATTCGTAATCGTATTGTAGTGAAACTTCAGTGAACCTTACCTCTTCTATCTAGCTCTTGAGATTGTGAATTAAATCTGTGATCCCTGTACCAGTGTCCACTGCCAACCTCTGAAGTGTGTTCCAGCTCTATTCGTGTGTGACAAGTGCATTTAGTATATTTACACAGCAAAAACAAAACAAGAACGACACAGAGACAGTTCACAATACGTTAAAACTGCTAAGTTGATTTAACAAGAAATGCAACCGTGAATCATTCAATTATGTCGAAGAATTAAGCAATAACTTTGCAATTTGATGTTCGATTAAATATTTTTGGGTTGCGTAAAAGGATGCCAGTTTCGTTTACAATGGTCGATTATGTATTGAAAAGCGATTCATTGGTATCTTGTATGGGTACCGGCCTCAGATTGAATTTGTTCAAAATATATTGAGACGCCCAAAACAAACGGTAATGCGTATGATAGCTATCAACACTTTATATGATTCAGAATTACATGTATATAGAACTCCTGGAAAGGTTCCTCAAGAGATACTCTTTGCACCGATATTCTTAGAATGAAAATCTCGTATCAAAAGTAGGGTAAATCACCCCGGCAGGCACCTCTCCTGTTATTGGCACTTCTGAGTTTAAAGGCAAAAAATAAGAAAACCATTGATTACTTAATATTGGAATTTCTACCCAGTAATAGGATTTTTTATAATTTTGTGAAATATTAATGAAACTTTAATATAATTACTATTTCACTGGATAAAACAGCTCTTATAATAAAGATTATAATATTTTCTTCGACGTATTTTTTTTTTAAATATTATTATTTGATTACGAAGCCAGGGGAGGCATTCCTTAATGTACCAATAACTGGGAATCTAAGGCCTAGTTTCTCACCTCTAAATTATCGCTGAATTAATGTGACAAATTGTCAAGCACGCGTTATGGGCTGTGATTGGTTGAATGAATCTTCAACAGCCAATCATAGCAGATAATGCGCGCTTGAGAATTTGTCACATTAATTCTACGATTATTTAGAGGTGAGAAACTCGGGTTTACCCTATAACGATACGAACTCGGGAGATCGATGCCGATATATGTAAACGAGTATTGTGAACTGTCCCTGATTTTGCATAATTAAACAAAAGCACGAAAAGCATTGGCAAAGACGACATTAATTACGTATCAAAATGCTTACATCAAATCAAACGTACAATGTCAGTAATATTCTCTACTATGCTATATTGATAGGATATAGAAAATATTACATTTACTTGACAATGCGATTTCCAAAACATTATCAACAATAACAGGAAAAAATCCAAATTAATTAATATGAGTTTTAAAATCAAAACATATCCATTATGCGAAATATATACTTCAGCAGATGATTTAGAAAATATTAAAAAATAAATCTCAAGCTAATGAAATTGAAAATAACCATGTGTTTGATAGGCAAAGATGAAACTTAACTTAAACTTGAATTCAGACTCTTAGATAATTATCAAGTTTTGGAATCATTAACTCTATGTCATATGGACTAAAGTTCAAATTCCATTGCAGCAATTTAATCGAGACGTTTTTACGACAATGTGAAATTCAAAAATAGACTTAGAGTTCACGTAGTTTAAGTCGATTGTTCATTGAGTGGCAATGGAATTTAATATCTAAGCTCCTGAATTCAATACTAAGGATATTTCTACTAGCAGGACACCAAAAGCGACACCTTGATAATAATTTAAGGGCACATTCATACCTGGTTGTTGGGTATAACTAAGCTGAGGTAGTAAGAAACAAGTCAGAACATTTTCTCCTGTGGTCTCATCCCTGTCCGTTTGGAAGGTCAGCAGAGGTTGCGCCTGGTTCTCCGATAACCACACCGCTTTCAGTTCCAAATTCACTAATGTGTAAGGTAAGTACTGTAACCTGAAACATAATATTTAATAAAATTATTATATTTCATGATAAATATTACTACTTATAAACGTGAAAGTTTGTGAGCATTTATGGATGGATGGATGTTTGTACTAAACTACTGAGCGGATTTTGATGTAACTTTACAGAAATATAGCTTACTATTTTCTGCCAGCGGCTTTACCCGCTTGTAAGTCGAAAATTATCCCGAGGGAACATATTCCCGGGATAAAAAATATCCTAAATGCTATACCAGACTATAATCTATCTCTGTGCCAAATCTCATCCAGATCCGTCCAGCCGTTTGAGCGTGAAGAAGTAACAAACATACAAACACACACACACTCACAAACTTTCGCCTTTATAATATTAGTGTGATTATAACGTGAAAGTTTGTGAGGATGGATGGATGGATTTTTGATAATCTTTCACGAAAAAACTACTAAACGGATTTTGATGAAACTTTACAGAAATATAGCTTATACATCAAAATAACAAATAGGCTATAATTTATAAAGATTTTGGTAGAAGTACCTAATACAAGGCGGGCGGAGCCGCGGGCGGCAACTAGCTATTACTAAAGTAAGATCTCCTTCAAGATACGAATAATATGTAAAGTTACATTTTATGTAACACAGTAGCACCAATTACATTCACATTATGTAATCTGTCTGCTTACATAACATAAACATATTATTTAAATACTCAAAGATAAATACGCAATTCAATGTCATAATTATTATCAGCAGCAAAAATCAACTCAGGATGTGTTTGTTAGTTGTTGCTATTCAGCGAAATGCATCGCAACTATTCATAACTTATCAATAGATAAAAAACTTTTAACAAAAAAATACAACTGACTTCCAAATAACAAAACTAACTTCAATTTCGGAAGTCGGTGTTCCTGTTTTCGTTTCTTCTTTTTATGACACCGCCTGCCGAAATTAAAGTATTGGTTTCTCTTTGTAGTGTTTTTATTTGGAAGTCGGTTGTGTTTTTTTGTAAAAAAATGTTTTTTATTTTCACTTTTTAATGGTACATAATGGACAAGTTCTATAGTAAGGTACCTGTAATGCCCACAGTGATGCCAGAATAGATTACCCGAATTAAATGTAACTTGAATATAACCGGTGGAATGAGAGTGTACCAGGGTGAACTGTACACATCTGCGTACCCTTTTAGAGCATACTGGCGTGATGGTATGTTATGAAATGGTGTAAACAATAAACAGACATGCGTTTGCAGCAATCCCGAGACATTTGTCGTCATTTATTGAAGAGTTCTGTTGTATATCTCCGTTTTATAAATAGCGCCATTTCGGCATCAACTTCTTTCGAACAAAAAAAAAGAATTTCAAAAATAAAAAAATCCGAATTGAGAATCTCCTCCTTTTAGGGAAGTCGGTAAAAAACAATTAATTTTTCATCGCAATAAAACTTACCTATTGCCGCTTACATCCAATACATGCAACGATTTACAATTTCCCAGCTCGTTCGGTAATCTCGTTAGTTTGTTATCTCTTAGGCACAACACACCAAGCAAAGTCATATTCCCGATCTCTAACGGTATTTCAGCCAAAGTATTCCTATCTACATTCAGTACAGTCAACTCGTTGAGATTCCCTATCGACTTAGGCAGCTCCATCAAAAAATTCTCCGTTAATATAAGCTCTTGTAGATTTGTACACCTGGAAGAGAAACACGGAATCATTAGCGTTATAAATAGCTCAAGATAAAACTAACAAAATGAAATATATGTTAAACATTGCGATATACTAACCTTCCTACATTTTCGTTTAATGTATGTAATCTATTTTGGTCCAACTTCAGTATAGCTAACTTTGATAAATCTCCGGTACCATTTGGTACAGTTTCCAGCATGTTTTGGGAGAGATGTAAGTCGGTTAAGGAGCTGAGGCCTCCAATCTCTTCAGGAATTTTCTCTAGTTTATTTTCACTCACATCTAGACATATTAATGCCTTCAAATTGCCGATTTCTGGAGGCAGATACTGGAGTTTATTGTGATCCAGCCATAACTCTTCCAGCGCGGGCAACTCCCCGATGAAACCTGGCTGAAATTGACAACGCGACTTGGTTATTTTCATCGGAAAATTGTACTGAAATATAAAGAATACCGAATAAAAGAAAACATACCAGTTCCTCAATGTCATTGTCTCCAAGATCCAGCCTTTGTAGTCGCGTAAGGTTTTTCAATGACTCCGGCAGCGACTTCAGTAAATTTTCTCTCAGCTCAAGCGACTGAAGCGAGATTAAACTGGAAAGATAAACATATTAATATTAATACAATTATAAAGAGCAAATAAAAGGTAAGGTTTTATAGCATGTGACCTTCGCTACCTAACAATTGTGACATAATAATTTGATGAGACAATTCAGCGAGGTGGAAACACAATGGAACGACAATCGCGGTAACAACGTCTCTACGACACCCACTGCATCGCTGCAAGGTTAATTTAACACTAATATTTTCTTATTTATCTCAGACAAAACACCTTAGAAATCAGTCAGACGTGATATCCTGGCTTAAAGAAGCGATTCTTTAAGCCCGGGTGCATATAAGATTGAAGAATAACGACGTTTTGCACTTATTTCAGTTCTGTTTCTTTAAATTAATTCTTGGAATTCTCGGAAACAGTCGTGAGTCGCTCTGTTGAACATTGATTTGATATAATACTGCAAAAGATGGCTAATTCAAAGAATGGATAAATAGATCGTGAGAAACAAATACGGAAATGTTAAAACTAACAACTCATTTCACTTTCGGCACTAAAACGATTTTCATAGCAAAATTAAATAAAGGTAAGGAAGTAATTATAAATCTGTAATATCCGTCCTTACAAGAAGTTCCTACATCACAGGAAAACGTAATTCTCTCGCCAAAAAGAGTCTTCGCTATGGCAATAAAAGATAATGAAATGAAGACTCTGAATGTTTGTCGGAGTCAGAACTTGGGAATACGAATTTATGAGAAATCCTATTTTCAGCTCATTGTTGGGGAAAATACTGAACAGTAGCTCTACCAGGCGGATGCGACCGTGATTAGTTTTTTTCGCACGTGAAAACATTTCACAGTACCACAGATAATATATAATACTAGCATACAGATGCCTCATCTCATACGCTAGTTACGTTGGCACGGCTTCTTTATATTATATTATCTGTGACAGTACGGCATTTTCTTAGCGACAGATCGCCATCAAATATAAAATATTGTCGAGTGAAGAAGTAGTTTACACTTTGAAACTACAGGTTTTCTTACTTGTCTTTGGTCAGTAAAATGATAAGTGATAACACATCAACATAACGGAGTTCTCTGCATCAACAGAAATAGTAAAGAGAGGTGTGTGGCATAATATCAGATTCTAGCCTCGCTGAGACGAAGCTGATAGCAAAAACAAGTTAGACATGCACGTAAAATACTTAGCCGAAGAAACGGAATTCATATCGGGAGGCGGCACGTAAAGAGTTGCTGCCTAGACACGTAAGTACGAGTCCACTTGATAAGTCTAGCCGGTTTTAAAATCCATTTAACACATACATTTTTAAGTTCAAGTCTCTCCAACTGGCAGAAAATTATCCTGTTAGGAATGTGGAAGAAACCCTTTTGCGAAGTGGCTTGTTATTAAAGTTCGAAACTGGTTTTAAATTGCATTCGATCCACCAATAAGGCGCGTGTTTATTTTCAAAGTAAACTTTAGCGTACGAGTAAACAAACAGCGTAATTTGGCGTTTACGGAATGCTCTTTTTTCCGGGATGAATGTTGAGTGAAATGATTCAATAAAGGCTGCCGAATCTATCTCAAAAATAGTGTGATCGTTTTAGCGCAGTTTAACAGGCATCTAAATACATATAAACTAATGCCACTTTTCGTTGTAATTTTATAACTCAAGAACGGGCTCACCTATCCAAGCCAAATGTTTAGGCTTTGTTCGGACTGTTTAGAAGATGTTTTTTTTTCAGTAGTTAGGTTAGGTAGGGTCGGGTAGTTATGGCCGCGGGAGTCAGCTAGTTATTTATAATTTTAACTAACTTGAGTTGGAGATTCGCAATTCCAGTGTCTTAATTCATTTCGGAAGGTCAAGTTTTTTGTTCAATTAGGTAAGTAGGTACATATTTCTTGTGATATGACGAGAATACTCAAAGGGGAAAATGAAACCGCAACAACTCTGTGGAAAAAACATTTGCCAATGCTACAACAATATCCTTCTACATAAAAATGTACACGACCGACATATAACATTGTTATTCTGCTTGCTCTGTCGTTGATTTCCAGAAAACGTCTGCAACGCGCCGACACACCATTCCGGGAAATTAACAGAGTCATAAAAATGTTGAATTTTGATATTACGTACTGGAAGTCGAAACATTTTAAACGTTAATTAACTTCCTTTGCGAGTCTTGGGAAAGATTAAGCAATTGTCTGAAGTTATGGTGTTATGAAAAAGCCCTATTGTTTACTGATAATACGTGAGCACACGTCGTGTTTGCTCAGAGCCTTGAGGCCACATTCCGCAGTCGATGTCATAGAACTTAGCGTCGGTTTTGTACCTGACTCACTTCAAGTCCGCTTATGAACTCAAGTAATTAGAATATGTAGTAAACATCACCTATGTACGTATCCCAGTTAACATGGCTCGATGTTCGTGACCCAAATCCAGAAATAGAACGTTAATAAACTTGTATTCTTGTTAATTGTGCTATGTTTAACCGCAACAATCACAAAAATGTTTTATGATGTCTGAAAATTAGGTTTATTATAATAATAAAAGCAAGACGTCTTTAAAACGGCTCCGGCTTGGAGGAGACGTAATTTGTGAATTTAATCGTAAAGGAAAACATTAATCAGTATGGTGTTACGCAACAGGTTATAGCAACGAAGCGTGCAACGTTGTGTTACACGCCTCTTATAACGGATCTCCTCAACTCGCACGCACTATGTTTATTGTGCAAGTACCTGACATATCCTCAGTTAAAACAGTTATATACCGGTGATAAAAATCATAATAACTTACTACAGTGTGTTAATTTTATGACCATTATGTAAGGGTAGGTGAGGTGCCCTAATGCATTTATTTATTTACTAACCCTATCTAAAAATATGACAACTTGATAAGATATTTTCGGGCATGCCCTAAAATATACTATTATTTATAACAATACAATACATACCGTCCATTGAAAAGTATCCGATATGCAGCTTTTTTACTATCCGGCCAGATACCAAATAGTTGATTCGGGCGGATATTAGACCATATTATGGTCTAATATCCGTTTACAATAATTTCCATTTTTAATATTCTGTATCTGGCAACACAACCAGTTTCATTGGAAAAAATATTATGTTTCATAACATCAATAAACATTCAATCCATATTCAAATGAGTCTAGAAAATATTCAATAAACCGAACGAGATTGATTGAGCTCAAACGCCTGAAAATTGGGTCCTTGATAAAGTAATTTGCTTTTAGCAGAAAATTTATTCTGATGAGTCTCTGAGGCTTTTTAATGTAATTAATGTTAAATGCCGATTTATAAATAGCTGCTCGTGGCTTACGTGCTAATGGATGTTATGGAATATCAATTAATCAATCAATGCAAGTTACTTGTAACCCGATGAGTTTTAATTGAAACATCATGCTAACTGCATACACATGTAGTACGCTGTCAAGACACGGCATTAGTCATCAACTTAATGCGTACGGACGTACGGTACAGTCACTGGACGATGACGATCATATAATATATCTTACAGCTAAAAGGGTAGGTATCGACTAACATACTAGGTCAGGGATGGCGAACCTATGGCACGCGTGCCACGACAAAATATTTTGGACACTCTAGAATGAGGCATCTAAGTAATTTGCAACAGCAGAAATGACTCCTACTTTTAATTAAATACAACATAAAACTGTAAATTAAATATTAGCATTGCTGTAAGAATTTCTGGGTGCAAATAAAGAATCGATTTTATTCATTTTGAGTTTTATGTTTTGTCAATTAAGACAAAGTCAAATTCTTTGATGGCACTTCATTGAATAAAATAAAAAATGCCACGTTTTCTAATAAAGGTTCGTCATCCCTGGACTAGGTAGTATAATTATTAAAGTTCACTTTACAAACTCCTGGGGCCTAACTCTGATGTATCAAACCTATTATGGTTCAACTGTGTTAGAAAGACAGAGCTATACATAACGAAGAGCACTATATCTTTTTCACAGCGGATTTATAAAGGCATTGACAATGAGATTTTACCAATAGAAACGCCATACTGATTATAAAGAAATAAAAACATGGCGATATTTTACTTTAGATACCAACTTAGAACCTATGGAACTTTAATTCTATAACTATGTAGATTAAAATATCACAGAGATATATAGGACCCCGTTGTCGGAAAGAGATAAACATACTGTTCAAACGTACGTTCGTGTCGCGGCCAGGCGCAGGAGGGACTGAGTTCACTCAAGCTGGTCAGCTTGTGTTTGTATTTTCGCGCAGACGTCGGAAAATCGTATCTAGTATCTACCGCAGTATATATAACATCATTGGGCGTTGACACGTTATAGTGCGGCCCCTGAACTAAAGTTCTCTTAAACAAAACGTCTACTTATTTTTTCATATTTAGCATTTGTAGGTGTCGGGAATCATTGAAGGCTGTCTAGTTTTCTGTTTACACCAGTGACAAACAGCTAAACACGAAGCATAAAAAGAAAGAATCGGTAAAGCTTTTCTCTTCGTAATCCCCGTACAATGGCCTAAGCGTTACACAATAGAGGGTACTTACAGAGATCATAAAGAATGTACTCCTGACAAAAAGAACGTGAAACAAGTTTAACAAACGTATTATTTGTTTGTACACTTGTATAGACGTCAATAGGAGGTTATATTCAGAGCCGACCATAGCTTTCCAGTTCAACTTTCGCTTTCGCCTTGAGCTCAAACAAAGCTTGGTCATACAATTTGTTAGTACAAGAGTCGCGGCTTCTACCGTCACTTTCACGACTATGTTCAACAGAATTGATAAATTAGAAGAACCAATCTTTGATCTACATGAAAATATAATTAAGTCTTCTTGGATTCTATTTGCTACCTGGTGATGTAACCTGTTGAGGAATTATTTAGCGGAATGAGAACAGTAACTCGAATTTGCGAAGAGTCACTGACTTGAATAATAAAGTGTATTTCGTCCATTTTTGAGAAGGGAACGTCACAGGTTGCTAAAATCAGCTGAATAATTTAAGCTGACTATTCCCTACCTTATGAATGTTTGAACAGTTAGGTACTCTTCAAAGGCCTCGTACAAGCCATAACGTTGTCAAACATTTTATTTTTATCTCAAAACTGAATGATTTACAAGAAAATAAAATTAATAATATTTGATTGTAAGCTAGTCTAATAACGGTAATGTATATTTTGTAAATCACTGTGAAAAGGAACGGGTCAGATAGAATCTGGCTGGACACAAAAGCCTTCTGAATAATGGCGAACTATAAAATCAATTTCCCACAGGAAATTAGTACTAAGTCGAGCAGAAGCAAAGTAATGAAGTTATCTGTAATATATATTGAACAATAATTCTTTCAATAACATCGCCGGTTAATAATCCCCTTTTCGGACAAACATGTAGGTATATTAAGCTTGTTAACAAATTGATTTGATTTGTAGCCATGGCATGCTAACATGGCTCCTTAGGTGATAATATGACTAAAGAATCTTGAAGGCCCAAAACAATTGAAAGTAGACCTGATAAGATTATATTGCTCATAGACGCTTGGAAGATGCATGTTTTTTACCCGACTGCCGAAGGAGGGTAATGTGTTTATCAGTCTATGTATGTATGTATGTATGTATGTATGTAAGTATGTATGTATGTATGTATGTATGTATGTATGTATGTATGTTTGTTCCTATGTGGCGTTCCAGAGACCAAACGCGTTGGCCGATTTTGATGATTCGTACGTCAATCGATGCGTCTTAACCCTGCGAGTGTCATAGGCTACATTAAAATTGGATAATTGAAAAATGGCGGATTTTGGGTGCCATATTGTGGGGGCCCAAACTTTTTTTTTCTTCCAAACCCATCGTGTGGGGTATCAAAATAAAGGGTTTTAAGAGGTGATTTCAAAAATATATAACACTTATATGTTGTATCTAATTCGAAAAAACTAACTAAAAAGTTATAAATAAAAAAACTTAATTAAAAAAATCAAAAAACCCGACTGCTTCAAAAGCGAACTAAAAAGTCGTAAACAAGGAAAAAATCATGCTGTGCAGGCGGAGGATACACCAGATTTTGGTCAGCCAGCCGGCGAATATGTATCCTTCGACTGCACAGCATGATTTTTTCCTTGTTTACGACTTTTTAGTTCGCTTTTGAAGCAGTCGGGTTTTTTGATATTTTTTTTCCACATGCGCGGATACAGGTGGAGTGCAACGGGGGCAATTGCCTGCTGGTAGTATAAACGTTCAATAGAAAATCTATCTAGATCCGAGGCGGGGTGCTAAATTTTCGAGCTCGCTTCGCTCGCTCTCGCAACAGATTCTCTTCATCGTGATGCTTTAGAAGAATGGTCAAAACATGAGCTGTATCATTTATCAATCAAGTACTTAAATTTTCGTGAACCAGTGTTTTAAAACCACAGTGGTTTTCAAGCTTAAATTTCATCAAAAATTCTACTGGAAAACTAAACCTAGGAGGTTATATATACGATCCGAAATGCTGGAACAGCATTTTTTCAAGGACCCCCCCTTAGAGTCATTTGCCCTCCCCCCACCGCCCTAAGCGAAATTCTGGATCAGCGCCTGGTCCCACAGGGTAAAGTCATCTAATTTATTCTTTCCGTTCCATTACCTAGAGTTTTGCGAGACAAAACCGTGGTTATCATATAAACAACGAATCATAGGCCCCTAAATAAGATTCTCCTGGCCACATTGAAGTTGCCTCCTTCCTTTGATAACTTAAGAGATAACGATCGAAAAGAATTTCTTTTATTCTTATCAAGCCACACGCCCAATATTGTGACTGCATTATTATCACAAATGCTGCTTTATCTATCGACTTAGTAGACCTACGTTAAAAACGACTTCATATAATTGTTATGATGTTCTAGTTATCATTGTAGGTAGGTACATAGAGCGTAATGTCATGTCACATGAAAACTCGTAATAAATGTGTACAATATGTTTTCATGCCGTGACAAAGGTCTATTTTTCATTGTTAGTTTACAAATCTTTGGTCATGTCCCACAAAGCCTTTGCTAACAACAGGATTTGGCCCGAGGCAATGCGCTTCAATTTTGCGGACGCTTTTGTTCTATCCTTGAACATTATTGACTCGTACACTAATTAAATATTGTGTTCCAGTTTTCAAACTTTAATATTTCAATATTTTTATTGTACACCAAAATGATGAGTCGTAGAAAAGTTTGTGAATGGTTTTGTGGAATTTAATTATTTTCAAATAAAAATACAATACGTTTTCAGATTTCAATCTGATAAATACGTGTAGCTGAGGACAAAGGACAATGCTGACTATGGGAATGTCAAAATATCGGTGTTCAGTAGAGCAGTGAAGAGTCAAGATGCTAATTTAACATCCAAAAAGAATGAATGAACTAGATGTATGAACGTTGATGAAGCAAAAGAAGTATGTAAGGATCTCAGGCGCGTACTGTAGTTTCAGCCTACGCCACAGAAAAAAGGCCTGTATTAAGTTATGTAAGAATGTAACTCGTTCAGTAATATGTTAAACAATGTGTATGTCTCACCTGCCAAAGTCGCTGGGCAGGCTGGTCAGGGACATATCATTGAGGCCGAGCACGGTGAGCGCCCGAAGCTGGCTGAATCCCGCCGGAAGCCGCGGGATCGGGTTGCTGCTGAAGTCCGCGATCTGCAGCGCCCGCAGCTTCTTGATATCCTCCGGGATATCGGGAATGTCTGTAAAATAAATATGATATGTAATGCCCGGTATTTTTAGACTGGATACTTTGGATTAGATGTCAATGTTTGCTGGAATCGATCACAGACAAGGAATAAAAGAACAACTGGAATAGGTGCGAATCCGTATGGACTGAAGTTGGGCCATAGGACTTTGATGATTTATTATCGTCAGTTTACACATCGATGATGTAAGTAGCTGAGTTGTATCGTTGTACAGCTGTTTTTTGAATACAGGTCGGTAAGTTGGCGCTTTAAAAAATAAAATACCTCGTCTTGCGAAACTTGCTAGAAAAATTCATGCCCTTTGTTTGTGTTAATCACTCTAACAAAGGCAACATGATTTATTTCGCCTTTGAAATAATTATAACTTTGTTGTAAATTGAAATAGCACATAGGTACAGATCGTTCTGTTTCATATTACAAAATTTAAACCGTGAGAAATCTAAGTACAACAAAATACATCTCATAACTTTAAACGAGCAATTCTTGTATACCTATATATATAATCTGAATCTCGGAAACGGCTCCAACGATTTTCATGAAAGGAGAATGCCAATTTTGTATGGGAACTTGGGCCCCTTTGAAAAAATGGTTGTATCTTGATGAATTTGGTTGTATACAACATAGTATAAAACATGTTATATTCATAATTAGAAAACATTTTTTATTTATTTCGCGGAGTTCACGAGATATAACGATGTTTCTGTTCTTGAAATGAACCCTTATAACAATGCAATAAGGTGCATACAAATGTCCAAGTGAAGGAACCTGATCTGTTGTTGTAAAAATAACAGAAAATATAAATCCTATTTTTGTATAATACTGAAATCGCAGACACGATACCTCATAAGGGGCCTGTGTATGGGCAATCTCCTTTAGTATTCAGGGGTTTCGGGGGCGATAAATCGATCTAGGTTTCATTTTTAGAAAACGTCGTTTTCTCTATTTTCACCCGAGCAGAGCTCGGTCGCCCAGGTACTTTGCTATTAAAAAGGTGTACATATTAAACTAACTATTTTATAATACGTATGAGGCATAAATAAATATATTATGTAGCGTCAAGAAAGCACTTCATGTAGGTTACCGCAACATTGAACATCCAAATACGGTACTGGCGTGGCAACTAGTGGCAAGCTGGCAACGGATCACAGTTTCGGCATATGGCACAGTTAACGCCACACAAGGACATATTGCATCGCACGCATTCAGTGAACCAAAGGGCCGACGAAGGTCGACATGAGAGTAATTGGCACATGGACATAAACACTGCGGTCATCAAAATAATTTGCGATTGTTCCACGTTTCCAGACGTTAAACAAAACATTGTAAACGACGTCCAGACAAGGTCGAACCGAGATTTGAATACGTATAATGTTTTACATTTCTGTTTTATGAAATTCCTTTTTTTTTGCATCAAATGTAATGATAGTTATTTCGGTAGCATCATCTTAAGGCAAGGCGATGACCGACGTTAAAGTTGAGCAATAGCAATTGTTTGATTTCACTTTCAATTTAATCTTTCTTTACACGTAACATCATCACACGCTAACCTAGAATGTTTGAGAGCCTGTAATAGCCTCCGGACCTTAATTCTTTAGTCTCATCAAAGGTCAACGGAGCGGCAAATTATACCGTCGCTCCTATTAACTATTACATACAGCAGAGTTACAGTACGTCATTCACCTTCGTAATTTCCAATTTTCATCTCATTTGGATTGTCAAATTGGATTCCCTTTAGTCAGTTATGAAGGACTTACTTTTAAATTGTTCATACTTTGCTTTTTCTGAAACCATTAATTCATAAGTATTAATTTTCATCCGTGAGTTCATCATCATTTCATGAATGTGACAGAGCACAGAGATGGTATCATCATTTTAGCCGAAAGATGTCCATTGCTGGACATGGGCCTCCACCAGGCGTTGCCACATTGACCAATCACGTCAACCTTAACCAGGTCACCCTTTTTTTTTGCTTGGGCAAATGCTCATGCATACTGCGCTACCACGGGGAGATAGCGCAGTTATGTGGGACTCTAACCCACTAAAACTCCACGGTGTCCTCCTATGCCGCTTATGGCGGGAACACGGGAACGCGTTAGCATACATCCGCGAATCCGCCGCGGCTGTCCGTCTCCGGACCCTCCTCTGGGGTTTACCCCCCCATCACCGGCGCATCAGAACACACTGTATGCCGTGACTACCCCGGGGACCAAACCAGCACATGGGCGCCAGACGACCCCGTGTATGGCCGCCACCTACCACTTTTCGGCCGCAGAGGATAGGGAGAGCGGCCAACGCTATACCGACACTCCTCCTCCCCTGCGGCCTCACCGCGTCCGCCATCAGACGGTGGCGACCCCGTGCAGGCCGCGGAGGGTAGGGCGAGCGGCGCACCATAATACCGGCACTCCTCTCCCGCCGCGGCCTCCAACCCTCAGCCGCGATGCCTTTCATACCTACCAGATCGCGGCCCGCCTCAGTTGCGATGTCGCCTAGGCAACACCGCAACCTACATGTTGGCCGCTACGACGTCGGCTTATCGGCAAAAGCCCTGACGAGCGGTCCCTTCTCGGGTTCCTCTTCGCTTCACCGTGGTTGTCCAAGCCACGGCTACTGAGCCCCCCGCCTCGACAATGCGGGAACCCACCGGGGGGGTAACCAGGTCACCCAGGCCAACGCATCGTCTTCGGCAGGCTTATAACGTATCTTTTGCAAGAGCAAAACGACTGCGATCAAACGCTTTATGTCATAAAAGTCGGAATTACCTGCAATGTAGGTATGGTAGGGCCTACACAATCGTTTGCTAATCGCTCGCTGTTTGTCAAACGCAAAAACTTATTTAAAAAAAAAACCGCCAACAGCTCTAAAACATCTGTATGGAAGAGCAATTGTTGCGCAAAAAATCGCTATCGTTTTGCTCTTGCAAAAGATACGTAATAAGCCTGCCGGTTCGCGGTCGCCATTCCAGAACTTTTCGGCTCCATCGGCCATCCGTTCTGCGAGCAAAGTGCCTTGACCACTACCGCTTACGTTTCACAATTCTTCGGGCTATGATGGTAACTTTGGTTCTCCTGCGGATATCCACATTTCTGATGCGAGCATAGCCCTCACCATTGCCCTTTGGGTGACTTCAACCTTTCTGATAAGGCCCATTGTGAGCGACCACGTCTCAGTCCCATAGGTGATCATTGGCAACACACACTGGTTGGACACAGAGTTGGTTTAGGCCCAAGATATGACAAAATAAAAAAAAATGAACAAAATCTGGACCCGATATTGATAAAAATTGGTCGAACTGATTACATTTTATTGGCTTCAATTGAAAGCAACATGCCGAAGAGAAAAATAAAATTGTTAGACAAATCGTGCGTCACTCAAGTGTTAAATGTTTTATTACTTTATGTCAACATTAGAACAAGGATGATACCAGTATAATCTTTCTCGTCATATTCTCATCAAACAATCATTGTATAACTTATCAAGATTTTTTTATTGATGATGAGCTTGCGTTTGGTTTTCCTCACCTGATAATAAGCGACGGGTCTTGACGCAGAACGTCACTTTCGCAAAACGTCATTTTCGCACAACGTCATTTTCTCAACTTGTCATTTTCACACATGTCACTTTCGCAAAACGTCATTTTAGCAGAATGCCATCAAGCCGTTTTTCTCTCAGGAGAAGACTAACACTAGAATTGGGTAAGTAATGAATTAAGAATATACAGAAAATTTATCAATCAAATTTTTATTACATACATAATAATATAATTACTTTTTATGTGATCATTAATTGAATTTTTGTTTTCTTAAAAAAACAAACTTAAAAACTTACGCATCTTATAATAATTATATATTATTTTATAGTATTAATAACGAAATTACAAACAAAATAGATGTTAAACATGTATAAGCATTTATACCCAAAGTACCAGGAGGCCAGAAATGTGAAAAGTATTTGCGGGGCTGGAAGCCACGATCTCTTGATCTTGCCTAGAAGTAATCTATTCACACTTGACTTAAAAAGTTTTTAAGTCAGGTTGTGGCCAGGTTGTGGCTATCAGGAAACACAGACAGGCAGGATGTTAAATTGAAGATGTATAAAACAAATTCATAAAGTTTAATTCATAGCAAAAGTTTATTAGCTCTTAAGCTATTAGCTATTTAGCTCGTGAATTAATTGTTCCCAGGAGATAAAATAATTAGTCTCCCTTTCAAAGGGCATATTATATTACTGAAAGTCAAAATAATTAAACCGGCTTAATGCTCTTAGAAGAACCCGAGTTTCCAAGATTGAAACATCAGTTGAATTTACTTTACAATTTGCACTCTAAGTCTAGTAAGGTAGCATCTTTAAAGTTTAAACTGTTATTGCTTACTGAGACCCCGAAACATCTTTTGTTGATATTATTGTAATAATATAGCCGTTTGCTGCCGAAATTCGGGTACTTAAACATATTGATAAAAATAAATGTTTATATATAGCTAGTTTTCGGCGTGCCTTTTGGCATAGGCCTCCTCCAACTCTCTCCATTGTGCTCCGTCCTCTGCAACTCTGGTCAAATAAAGCCCAAAAGTTATGCGGATATCGTCTTCCCATCTTGTTTTTAGACGTCCCTGTTTTCTAATTCCGTCTCTTAGGTGCCATAGGGTCACTAGGTTGCTCCATTTGTTTATTTCACATCGAAGCATGTGTTCTGTCCAGTGCCACTTCAAATAATCGATGCGAGTTAAAATGTCCGTTACTAGTTGATATTATTAGGAAACTAGCTGACCCGGCAAACTTTGTTTTGCCATAATAACACCAAACATTTATCTACCCTACCTACCCTACGCTACACTACCCTACCCTACACTACCTTCCCTACGCTACACTACCCTACCCTACCCTACGCTACACTACCCTACCCTGTCCTACACTACCCTACACTACCCTACCCTACTCTACGCTACACTACCCTACCCTACAAAAAAAAAAAAACGCTAAAACCAACTTTGAACTTCAACTAACATAAAAAAGAAAGAATTGGCCAAATTGGTCCAGGCGTTGTTGAGTTATGCGCTTACCAACACATTTTGCGATTCATTTTTATATTATAGATAATTAATAAAAGGCCAAGGCAAAGATGACGAAGTACATGAACGATTAATGAATAAAAAAACGTGTTTACTAGAGCAGGTAAACTATAACAGTCCCGTAACCCGTAGTTAATCGAGCAACGGATACAAAGGTAGGTCGACTAGCGTGCACAAACTGATTATGCATATCAAGAGCTATAATAGGAAAACTGTTACATTCCAGCATTTCTATCACAACACCGACCTATTTTGTTATGAAAATATTCTCGAACGAGCTAAATATTTTCTACTCTGTAAGGATCATTGATATCACAAGAAACTTTTCGACATCGATGACAAACAAAAGATTCCTTAAATAAGAATTTGAAGTTTCCAAAACCTGTTAAAATTTAAAGTAGGGTTTGATTTATATACTTTACTCAAAACACTTAATCCAGAAGTCCGCCCTAAAACAAAGTAATTAAAATTGAATTCAAGTTTGGATAGATTTTAGCAAAATAAACACCATTACGGAGGCAGTACCAAACTGGTTTTCTAATTTCACGATGTTAACGGTAGTGCGCCCCGGTTTCCGGTTTGCGGGCGGGCATTCCAACGGGCGTGTCGTCATCAATTATTTGTCAAGCCACGAAGCACAGCTTGCTTTATGGATGAACCCAAACGATAACACAGGTCAGTAACTTTTAACTAGAAACTAATTTTAATACTGGTTATGTCAGAGTTTTACCCGGCAACGTAATATGTTCAAGCAATATAATACGGCTGAACTGTTCGATATATTGGTATAGCAGAACAACAAGTAACTTTAAATAAAAAGCAATTTTTATATGTAGAAATAAAAAAGCAAAAAGTGAAGTAAGATCTGTTTTTCCTTCAAATGCCTGCATGCAATCCATCTCATCTCACACACTATGCTATTATCGCCGATAAACGTTAAATGGTTGAACATCATTATAGTCTATTCAGTATAAAACTTCCTGCACTGCACGTTCTAAAAGAAAATCATCAATTTATGTAACAGGTGTTCGAAGCAGTGATAAATCATTCATTGAATAATGTTTAAGTAAAACATATATTTTTAAAAGGGAGCTAGGGGAAATGCTCTTTTTGAGTGCGAGTGTGGTTATTTTAAGAAAGGTATGTTATGTGGATTCAAAGTGTGCCTCTTTGTTTATCTGAAGGGTGCGGGAAGATGCTCACTTCAGGTCCACGGTAATAGCACTTCCGTTGTAATTCGAAAACCGTTCTGAAGTTGTTTATTTAAGTGGAAGTACTACAAACTCTTGAATGTTCCCGTATGTCAGTGCTCCCAATAATTTTGAAGTTTGCTTCAATCTAATGCAGCATGCTCAAAGCACGCTTTCATATCATTCCATTAAATTAGATCGAGAATCGTTTAAAATAGCTACTAATCTAAGAGTAGGTCAAATGGAAAGTATAACAAGCGAACAATTAACAAAGTGGTGACGGGGTCTATAATTTGAGCAACAGGCTGCTAGCTTCGTTGGAAGATTTGAAGATGAATACGTACGTAATTTGTTACAGAAAGGTCTGTCAAAACCGCAAATCACAAAGACGATGTTTGACATATTCCAAGTGATATATGACCGGGATCGAATAATATCCGTAGCAAAACACAAACCAACGGTGAATCGAATGGGGGACCTAGAAACGGCAACTGCAAGGAAATTAATCTTCGTCTTGCGGTAGAATCTCTATTGCTATGATTGTCTTAGCGTACACGAAGATTAACTAGGTATGCATAGATGCATCTAAAACTAAAATCAAGACACATTGCTGGAATTTATTAGATAAGCAAACAGCTTTTTCAAAGAGATGGAAAATAGAGTCACCGATGCCGATATGGTGGATTCGATCAAGCCATTCCAAAGGAATAGAAACAAAAACATGTCACGTCATATAAAGTAAGCAGGTGAATGAATCAGGCTCATTTAGAATTCTATTTGCGCATTGTTTTCAAGATAACATGCCATGTGTCGTCGCGAAACGGTTCAAGTACGCACGCAAACAGTTAACAAATCGGGATAGCTAAATGCTGTCCTAGTTGTGGAAAAGTAGGATTTGCAGGTTATAGAACTAGTGGAAGTACTAATAACGTCATGACGTAAATTAATGATTTCGTTTCGTCGATGATTGCAGACTGTTTCAAAAACTTGAGCAAATTGTCTCGTTTGGCAAATGCACATTTGGTCGAAGCAAAACATCAACGTAATTACTCTCGTTAACCTTCCTGTTAAATACGCACAAGATCCAGTTTATTAATTGAACAAGCAACCAATTTATTTTTAAGAGATGATGTAACAAGTTTTCGGCAGGCAACCACAGATTTTCATTGGGTCTCGGACGCACCCATTTCTCATCTCGCATAGTTTGGTTAGCAGATGTTTGATTCGCGTGTTACAATAATGTCAGCTGACTTCGTAGGCACCTTTAAGGCGAGCAAAAAATCAATCAAACATACGGTGTAAATTTTATAGGTCGCGAATCTACATAAACAATGCACAGGTTCGATAAATGAACAGTAAAAGTTATAGTCGCCGGTCTAGCGGTCTCGCGTGGCTTACCACCGCTGGAATCCCATTAGAACGTTATTGAGTTGTTCGTTGTACAAAGCAACGAACCAGTCTATACCGACCAGCGCTTACTATAATGAAATTGTTGATTCAACCAGTAGACTCCAGAGTACAATAGACACCCTAAGGGCAAAAATCCTATTTGATTTACGCGCTTCGCATCACCGAGTCAGTTGACCGCTGAAGTAAAACGTGTGGTAGTTATTAATATGGCTCACAATGTTGTAAGGAAAATGTAGGTATGCTGTGACTGTTCTGAGCATATACAGTAATATACAGCCCGGTTTTCCAGAAAGGTAAGTTTGGAATTACTACTTGAGGGCCAAAGTCCAATGAGATAAATCATTTTGGCTTCGTAATCGGTTAAGTAAGACAAAACTGGTTGCGTATTTGAGCGGTTTGCATAAACAAATTTGGTTATACGTGAACAACGGAGCACACAAATTTTACAGTCAAATATTACAATATTAAATGTAAACTAGATTTTGCAAGCAGTTTCTGGGAGAAGCATTGTAACTGGGTAAACTAAATGTTTAACATACATCCACTATAAACAAACGATATTATGATATACTGTGTTTTGTTTCCGGGCAGACTGAACGATACTAATGACGAAATTCACGCTCAAATAACTTTCTGGACCGTGGTTGGTGCTATTCAATTTGACTTACACAATTAATTTCATCATCAAGATCTATTTAATAGCCTCGATGTAAAACAAACAAACACATTAATGTAAATTAAGGTAAAATAAATATCCAAATAAAGAAGGCTTACAATCACTGTTTTGACAGCGTTGATATGAAACACATCGCTGTTGCATATGGCAGTCTTCAAACGCTCCCAACAAAATACGAACGTGGGAATGAATACGTTACGTACATTGCATCATACATATTCATAATAGTATAGATTTAACATGCACACTTCAATTATTTTAAACGTATCTTTATATTAAACATCTTGTTCTAAGTACTCGCTCGCACGCAAGAATTAGTCACACCTGCGACGGTAAACGTGCCATTGCTCCCAACTTGGATATTTCCTGACGCCTTGATTTTATTACTGTACAGATGAATATAATTTGTAACGACATGTGTAAAGTTACAACTTTGAGAAGTTACAGGTTAATTTATTGAACGTATACGATGTTCCACATTGAGAACGATTTGATCCGCTCTCGGCAGTGCTCAGCGAATTTTATTTTGGCCTGAATTGTTTAATCAAACAACGACATCATCGACCGAAATCTTATAGAAATATCCTCTCTTTTGTACGTCTTCAATGTATGTCGTGGGATTTGAACCAAACAGATTTTTCTGTATTATCTTTGAGAAAACATCTTTTACCAAGAATACAATGCTGTTCTTATATTAAATTTACATTTCTAGCAATTTAATTTTTCTGGCCCAAGGCTACGATTGCTGTTTCACAAAAACGACAACAAATCTTATAAAATTCTCAATCCATAACATATAATTCGATTTATTGTAACCAAACCGGTCCAGAAGTGACCTCACTGCGGTGATCCAATGCTTGTAACGAACGAAAACGCCTTGCGTGATAAACAGCATACATGTTCGGTATATAAATGAAGAAAAAGGTTTAAATGGTGTTCATGAATAGAGAGAGGAATTCGTGGTATGGGAGAGCGATGGGATTTGTAATAACGGCTATATGGGGCAGACAAGCGAGGAGTGTGAGCGGTACAAGCGCGTGGGAGTATGGAGCACAATGCGATGTTCGGCAGCACGCTCTGTTAGTTCAACAGCCCCATGAGCAGTCACTGAAACAGCGCTCCACCTCTGACCTCCCACCAAAAAAACAAATAAAATGTCTAGACAGCTCGTGATTAAAACTTTGCGAGTTGTTTGCAAGCGAATCTCACCACTAACATAAGCGAAGGATTGGAATGAAACTTTCTAAGAATGCATATAGTTTGCTATTACGATAAAGATGAATTGCATTGGCTTGCGAATGGAGAAGGACGAACATAACTTTGCAATTGGCAAAGTAATATTCCTCATTTTACAATTTTCATTATTTTGACCTCAAACCAACATCTGAATAATAAAGTAATTGGCAATTAAAATGGAATTCGCATTGCTTCTAAGTACAGCATAATCGGATTAATGCGAGCAACGATAATGAACCCCTCGAGAATGCGAATTGTTTATTAATTGCGAAGGGCATTGCAACTATCCTTCAACAGATAATATCAAACTATGACAATATTCTCGTAAAAGCATTACAACTTATATTGTTACGGCAGTTCTTTCGAAACATACCAAAGCTACATTTATTGAAAATTGTGAAAGAGCTGGTGATATTTAGAAGAATGAAATAGTAGGACTGAGGGTACCTTCTGGGTTTAATAGATTTTGGGACGGTTATATTTACTTCTCCCTGTCACAAACAGTTATTCGATGTTATGTAATTTGTGGCTGCCAGATTCATGCGGTTCCGATACACCGCTTATCGTGTTTATCACTGATGATGGTAATAATTAGGTATTTAATAAATTAATATCTAGATATAGTGCTCGCCAAACTTCTGGGCCGCTGATTTTGGCTTTCCGATGCACAAAGCACGAAACGGTATTGTTTTTACCCGACTGCCGAAGGAGGGTAACTTGTTTATCAGTCTATGTATGTATGTTTGTTCCTATATGGCGTTCTAGAGACCAAAAGCGTTGGCCGAATTTGATGATTCTTACGTCAATCGATTCGTCTTAACCCTGCGAGTGTCATAGGCTACATTAAAATTGCAAAATAAAAAAACATGGCGGCTTTTGGGCGCCATATTGTGGGGCCCAAATTTTTTTTTCCCCTCCAAAACCATCGTGTGGGGTATCAAAATGAAGGGTTTTAAGAGATAATTACCAAAATATATAATACTTACATGTTTAATAAATATACCTAATTCTATAAAAAAAATAACTAAAAAGTTGTAAATAAAAAATTACAAAAAAACTCGACTGCTTAAAAAGCCAACTAAAAAGGCGAGAGATCTGGTTTTGGTCAGCCAGCTCGCGCATATGTATCCTCCGACTGCACAGCATGATTTTCTTTAAAATTCTTTTTTTAGTTGGCTTTTTAAGCAGTCGGGATTTTTGTTATTTAAAAAAATAAATTGTATGAGATTTACTACTGCGCAGCCATTGTAGCCAAATTCAGGGCGGCCAAGAAGTTTGGCGAGAACTATAGCTAACACATAATGATGCTATCTTAATATTATGACTTTGCTAGTGCATCAAAGAGAATTCCAACACGGTAGTCAGGCAGGAGTTTCCAACAGTTCTAGATTAAGCTTTTATTATCTCTTTCCAGTAGAAAGCTTACCAAGTTACTTCAGTAAGGCATCTACGTCACGTAGCGGGTAGGTCATGCTAAGATTGAACAAAGATAGTGCAAGCGGGGAACCGTGGCAACAAGGAAGGCATATTTTATACAAACTAAACCAGACTTGAAGAAATAACTCAAACTGATTTGCATCTTGCGTCTATAAAGTCAGATAGAATTAGTTTTTATCCTTTAGAAGCTGAAGATATAATGTCCTAACAAGTGGTCTACTGCAAAAGGGATCTTGATATTTTTAGGTAAATTCTTGAAAGAGCTTAGACAAAGGTCTCTCTTTTTGTAAGTGAAGGTTTCGTAGATGAGAGTTTTGGGATGAAAATGGGCAAGAAACTTGTCTACCATACGTTCATAATTAATTTAAGTAGAAATACATAAAAGGGAAGTGTAGAATTAAATCTAAGTCAGTTGCTTATTCTGACATTCAAAGTACATCAAACATCTCGTCAGAACGTTTAAACGAAAATTCTCTCATATTTCCACAGAAAATGTGAAACATCAGGTTTATTATTAAACTCTAAATGAAGCACCTCGCTAACGTAATTGCTGGTCTGAAGTAATGTTATTACTACAAAGGTAATTTAATTACAGCTGTCAGGATCGACTTAATTAAGTACCCAGATTCACGATGTCATCAACAGACGGCTCTCTTTGCAATAACAAACAAATTGTTAATTAGAGTCCATTAACAATGTTTAGCGCGCAAATTATTTACCAAGCTGGAAAGTACACACACAGTACGATATGGTTTCAGCATAAAATCACAATACTTCGTTTCATTGTTTTAAAATTCAGAGCGGAGCAGTTAACTGTGAATAATACACAGAGGTTAGTATATTATACAACATAACATAGCACTAACCGCTTAATGGCGAGTTTAACAGGAAATCTAGTTCATCTACACGGGTCGTTGGAAACGTACTCGAATCACCCACCGCGAACTTGCCATCTGTATAGGTAGATGTTGATAAAATACTATATGCCCATTCATATCATGATGTTTGTAATCTGAAGCAGTATGTAACTGTGAAAGCCTTAAAAACTGTAAACTAGAAAGCTGTGGATTTACATCAACATTCGACACACAAACCAAAATTGCAGATGTTGACTCAGCAAGCTGAAGAGCCGATTTTGTACTACAAAGAAGTGTGCGTGGGACCCTCGTCAAATTAGTTAATGAAGTGAAACACAAAAGGTTAACATCACACTAGATAACCGCTACCGGGTCAAAATTTCGACAAGATAATATTGTCCTATTGAATGGATTTGGCTACCAACTTAATTTTCGAATGCTTCAACAAGGTACTAATGTTAAGTTGGCTTGATCTAGTCAAAGAAAACCCAATTTTGTATATTCTAAGCCTTCCAGTTCGTCGTTTTATGCGTTCTTTCGCTCTAGTCCCCCACGGAATATTACTGCAAAGTTTCTATACTTGGATTATACTTATTTGATCGGTTTCGTCGTATTTTTCTGGTATTTTATGCTCTCACGCCGAATGTCTTGTGTACGAACAGTTACCGTTTCTGATATTGATCTCATGTTTGCAAAAGCTCTGTTTGCACTACACAAATAACAAGAAAAAGCTTTCTGCGTGAATAAGAACGGTATCCAAGTAGCGGTGTTGCCTGACGACAGAACGCTTAATGGATCAAATGATCATCATGACCCGTGAAAGGCTCAATTTGACAGGCTTGAAATTATTCCTCACTTCTGAGTGGTATACGGTTTACTTTTAAGTGATCCAAGATTCTGATTTTGGATCACTTAAAAGTAAGCCGTATGATTGTCGTATCATACGGTTTCATACAATGCATGTTACCCATTAAGACCTGAATACAGGTTTTTAAAATCAGGGATTTAAAATCAAATGATATATTAAGGTTATCTTTACCAAACAAAAGATGATATCGATGACAGAAAAAGATTAGCGACCTAAAAAAGAAAATTTGCTAACAGAAACAATATCAAATGCCACATAACGTGCAATGATTACATGTAGTTTGTTGCTGAACTAGTTCGCAAATGGCAAATTCTTGGTGTTCGTCTAATGTGGGAACGCATTTGTTTAATAACAAAGGCTCAATACTTGGTGACGTCAGGTTAGCGGTAAAAATATTATATATATAGCTGGACGGTTTAAATTGTAACGTTGAGCGGACAAGGTCGATTGTAGATGGTAAATTATACAAAGGTCTTTTAAAAAGAGCACTCTAACGATTCATACGTTTTACTAGAGCGGACAGGTGACCAGAACCATGGGCATGTGTTTGATTCAAATCGTCCTCATTGTCTTCCGCAGTATTTTCGTGCTAATGCGTTTTCCAGTGAGGCGAGATAAACCATTTCCTCTCTTTCTCTGTTACACCAGTTTTCTATATTTAAAGCAAGGTTTTCCCGAAAACTATAATTATATTAACTCATCCGAACATCTTCTTCCTAAAGCCCTTGTTTTTGCGATGGTAAGTCATCCAATGACTTCTGCCGCTCTGGGTGATGTGGGTGGGTGTGTCAGTCTCCTCATGTGTTCCACCTCCTCCTTCGCGAGCATTACGGCTTCGCAGAAGGAGGAGACAGCTTCCCATGCCCTTTCGCTCCGTAACATGGCCTAAACCAGGGCCGGACGCGAGAGGTCGCCATTGCCGATCAACTGAAGACATCATATCCTAGATGGTAGCTTTATACCGGTTAGCTTAAATAACGATATCGTACTTTGCCATTATTTTTTAACCGTATTTTAGAATCAATCGCCCGTTTTGGGACCCTCATTTGTTTTATTTAGAAAGCGTCCATATTTTATCCCCATACAGCAGACACATTGATTAAAAAAGAAGGCATTCAGGCCTGGTAGCATTTTTAACCCCTGAATATTATCTTCTTTTAAAGAGCAGTTATGTAGGTTGCTCAGGTTACGTTACAATACAAACACTTATTAGCCGCTCTAATAAACAGCAAGGAAAACATAATAAGGAAACTTTGTTATTTCAATAAAACAGATAAATAAATAACAATGAGGTCTCAATAATATTTACCATGATCATTTTGTTCTGTATTATCTTTTTCTATTACTGGACAAATCTTTCTCGTAATAGAATATGCTCTGGCTACGTTACAGTCTTACAGATTCTAGATTAGATGGGTAACTTTGAACCAATCTGACAGAAGAAATAATAAAGGGCATAAAGTAAAATATTCCATACTGCGAGTGGCGTATCAGCGGGAGGTCAATTAAAGAGGAAAATTGCTTTAACTTATTTATATTTTCATAATATGTTTACTCTATCATGGCTTTTATAGAAGTGACATGCAAAAGGAAACAAAAATATCTTCAAATATGGACCTCGTGCCCTCGCGTCTGAAATGATTTGTATATGCGACCAAATATTATGTAGTCTCGGTTTACGTCAGATTCTAAATATGATTACCTTCCAAAACAAGTATCTGTTTCTAGCTTTCAAAGAGGTAGAGATCGAACATCAGAGGTAATGAAATAGTACCTCGTATCAGGTAAATTCCGGAAAACTAGGCATTTAATATGTTCCTCATTCAACCAGGACTACCAAATTACCTAGATGATAGCCTAGGTCATAAATTTTTCCAATAGTAAGTTCTTGAATTCTGTCAGCTTAAAAATCAATTTTGGTAAAATAAATGTGACCGCGGAAGTGTTTATATAATGAGTTTTTAACGAAGTAAAATTGCACATTATTTATAACTTAGACCAGCTCCGTTTGAGAGACCTTGCCGCCAGTCAGCATTGAAACGGTACCCATACCGTAATCTTTATAATAGTACAGCTTTAACGCATCGCCTTGTCTTAAACGAGATTGGTGTCAATTCGATGCAAATGTGAAACAGAAGTCAGTTACTTAGTGAGAAACTTAAAAATAGAGACTGAAGATGTTCACGTTATTGTTGTGCATTGCATACGTAATGACATTTCTTTATAGGTCAGTATTGTTAGAGGCTATGTGAGATGAGATCATTATTGTCATATTACATCGATGAAAATGAATAGGGAATATAATAATTATACTTAATATTATAAATGTGAAAATTTGGATAGATGTGTGTGAACGCATCGCTAGAACGTATCTGGATAAAATTTGGCACAGACATAGATTAGTCTCGAATAGCGCATAGACTACTTTTCATCCCGGTATAATGGTCCCTTTGGATAAGAAAACACTTTTCATGTGGGCAAAGCTGCTGGCAGAAAGGAATAAAGGGGCAGACCAGAGAAACGATGGACAGATTGTGTGAACGAATATTGATGGCTAAAAAGTGGTGAATTTGACTACATAGACGACGCCTGTTAACTGAAGAAATGAGACGTATGAGAAAAAACAAGCTATACCAAACCCCAATTTCATTAAATTGGTATAAGAGCAGGATCACCTCTTTAAGAGTCGAAGAGCAGGATGAAAATGAAATATTCGGACAGTTCTAAGGCGGTTTTTGCATGCGTAAACCGCTACGATCTAGTTTAAAACAGCCCACGAATTGCTGAACTAATTCATGATAGTGGAGTTTCTCGTCAGTTCTACTCCACAGTAGGTACTTTCCTAACGTAGAATCAATAATAGTCAAGATCCAGCCTACCCCTTGCTGTCCTTTCCAGCGACGCCCTGAGCCGAGGTTCGTACCCCACAGGGGGTAGCCCTCAGCGTGGTCGCTTAGGTTTAGAACTTAATGCCCTGGCTGGAGGCTTAGATTAGTCTCCACAGGATAGTCCGGTTAAGTAGTAGCCAATCACTTTGATTGTGAAACGCTACTTAATAAAAAATATATATAAAAAAAATGTATGTGTAAATTCTCAGTAGCAACACGGATTCTGGTCTAGTGCCCTGTGTTTTTTGGCATCATTACCGACGAAATGTGGGGTCCAATGGGTACACCTTCTATGTTCTATGTTATGGGGGTTTGGTTTCCGCACTTAGTCCTTCAGCTGGACCATTGTGCGTGGGCCATGGCGTCCGTTGGGTGGATTATTCCAGCCAGCCCACCTCCCTCCAGAAGCTGATTAGGGCTCCTGGTTGTCTTAGAACGTCCGTGTAAGTTCTGGGCGACCCGAGGGTTTGTGTTCATATCTTGGTGACCAACGGTGCGCAACGGTTTCCTCAGTCTCCATGCATGCCCTGCACAGAGGACTGTCCGTTATGCCTATTGTGTGGAAGTGTTTGTTAAGTGAGCAGTGTCCCGTGATGGTCCCCGTCATCAGGCGCAGGCCATTCCTGTCCAGGCGTAGCAAACGTCTGGTAAGCCTACTATCCAAAGAGGGCAGAGCTTCTTTGGACTGACTACAGCCTGATGCCGAGGTCTACCAGTTTTCTGCCTGTGTCTGGGTGAATTCCTGTAGCCACCTGCGTATTTGGTTGAAGGGGATGGGTACAACAGGCTCGGGTCCATAGACCGCCGTGCTAGATCCGCGTCTCGCAAGCTCTTCAGCCGCGTCGTTACCCAGCGATCCACTGTGTCCCTTTATCCATTGAAGTGTTACCGTGTTACGACTAGATACAGTTATTTGTTCTAGTGCGTTGTGGCATTCTAGTATTAGTTTCGATGTAATATATTTTTTCTGTAGAGATTGGAGGACTGAAGCGCTGTCGGAGAGTATGCGTATGCGAGTGTCCGTAACCCTCCTGGCTTCTAAGGCATGGACCGCTAGTATGATGCCCACACACTCCGCCTGATAGACGGTGTTGAACCCTCCTAGCGGTCTGGATATATTTATATTTAGGTCGTGTGAGAAGACTCCGACTCCGGTACCGGAGTTCGTCTTCGGTCCGTTGGTGTATACTCTCATCTGTTTCGAGCCTGAGTAGTCACATCGTTCTTCTGTAAGTATTATGTTGTAGTGCCTATGAAAGTGTTGTGTTTTTGGGGCTTTGTCGCATGGTGACGCTAACATAGGTTTTCGCTTGATCGCGTCCTCCTTAATGCGTGTGTGCTTAACTCTGGAGTCTTTATTTAGGGTAGCTGATAGATGGAGTCTAAAAGCAGCCAGGGCTGCCTCCTCCCGCACGATCAGATGCAGAGGTGGCAGTCCCAGCATTGCCTGTAGGGCGGCCGTGGGCGTAGTTCTCATACTGCTAGTTATTGCAATGCAAGCAAACCGCTGCAGTTTTTCGAGATCTTTTTGTGCTGTACTGAGGTCTGTCCTGGGCCACCAGACCAACGAGCCGTATGTAAAGATTGGTCGGATGACTGTGGTGTATAGCCAGTGGGTGACCATGGGGCTGATCCCCCAATTCCTGCCCAGCAGTCTCTTACACTGCCACAGGGATATGCTGGCTTTTGTGGTGATATAGTTCATGTGTTTCGCCCAGTTCAATTGTTTGTCCAAATAGATGCCCAGGTACTTGGTTTCAGTTGAAAGGCTTAGGGTTGTTCCAAAGAATTTTGGTAGTTGCATTGTCATCGGTTTCCTCTTTTTTGTGAAGAGAATTAGTTCCGTTTTTGTGGGGTTCACTGAGAGTTGGTGCTGGGTACACCTTTGTTTGCCCTTTCGGGGAAAAACGGGCATAGTGTTAAGTTATTGGAATGATTGGTCAAACAGATACAGTACTAGGTCTTGCGGTAGTGAGTGACCTGTTACTTCCGTCATTAATAAATGGTGTCGCGTTGTTTAGTAGCAGTATTGTCGATACGCTATGCTTTACCGACTTTACCATGCGAATAATTAGGGACGCGAGTGTGCTAGGTTACGTTATACATAATTCATAACAGATTATGTTCAGCTGAAACTACAACTAGGTTGTTCTATTATGTTACCTCCCTGGAGCAAATTCATTAGCATTTGATCTAGCAGAGAGTAAATTCTCCAGGTTTAGGTAGGTACTAAGTAAAACTGAAAAGAACTATCTAAGGAATACGATTGATTGATTTGAAAGTTGCTAAAAAATAGATATTCCACAAATATTGGCACAAGATTGGCACATTTTTATTCGTTACGATGTTGGAATATTTTTATTCGTCACGATGTTGGAACATTTTTATTCGTCACGATGCTGGCATATTTTTATTCAAGGTATCGTTGCTTGAACGTTAGACTTAAGACATGAGACACTATTAATTTAACCTCTATCGGAGAGTCGCATATAGGTTACCGATAAAGGTAGAAATTCCTACCTGATACAGTACTAGGCAATTAAGGCAACTAGGCAAGTACTAAGAGCTTTGAAAGTAGGTAAAAAAGGACATAATCCACAAATGTTGCAACATTTTTATCCATCACAATTTTGGAACATTTTTATCCATCACAATTTTGGAACATTTTTAACCCCCGCCGGAAAAAGAGGGGTGTTATAAGTTTCACGTGTGTTGCTGTGTATCTGTGTGTCTGTCTGTGGCATCATAGCGCTTAAACGGATGAACCGATTTCGTTTTTTTTTTTGTTTGAAAGGTAATTTTGTCGAGAGTGTTCTTAGCTATGTTTGAATAAAATCGGTTCAGCCGTTCAAAAGTTATGGGCATTTTACTGTTAGAATCAGGGTGTTTTTCCAAGATAAATGTGTCGGGGTTTTTTTAAATTGTGAAATTTCACTTGTTATTCGAGGTATCGTTCATTGAACGTTAGATATGAGACACGATTAATTTAACCTCTGTCGGAGACAGCCGCATAAAGTTTACAACTTAAATATTCGTGCCAGCTCACGACCTTTGTAGCAAATATGCAGTGGATAAAGGTAGAAATTCCCACCTGATACAGTACTAGGCAAGAATAAAATATTTTCCCATTGAATACACAATAGGGAAAGACGCTTAGTGGAGATTTGCAGCCGCGCGTGGCATTTGCGCAAACCGAGGTCACTGGAAACCTCATGTGAGCAAGTCGACGTAGGTCGTTATTATTTATGTTATTATCAACTCACTGCTGTGATTTGATCATTTGACCGCCATTTTTAGCCAGAAAAATACGTAAACAAGAAGCAAATCATGCAGTTCCCAAAACCAGACCAAAACCAGATATACTGCACAGCATGATTTTCTTCTTGTTTACGTCTTTTTAGTCCGCTTTGTAAGCAGTCGGGTTTTTACTTTTTTTGAATTTTAAACCTTTTTTTATTTATAAATTTTTAGTTAACATTTTTTATTAAAACGTGTTATATATTTTTGAAACAATCTCTTAAAACCCGCCCTTTTTTATTTTCCAATCTTAATGTAGCCACTGACACACGCAAGATTAAGACGAATCGATTGTCGTAAGAATCATCAAAATCGGCCAACGCGTTTGTTCTCTAGAACGCCACATAGGAACAAACATACATACATAGACTGATAAAAACATTACGCTCCCTGGGATTTTTAAATTTTCATGGCTTTTAGATTATGACTTTTGCGATACATTGTATGCCATCATCTGAATTTCTGTACGGCTTATATTTTTCTCACTACCTGGAAAAATCATGTCGATTGATTTTGATTTCAGTCAGACAATCAGAGCAGTTATCGTGAGCTTGTCAATCTGTTGGTCAGCATTTTATAAATCGGGTAAAGTGATACGACTTTTGATCCAACTAAGCTTAATACATGTCGATTGATTTTGATTTCAGTTAGCCCAACGGAGCAGTTTTTATGAGTTTTACAATCTGAAATCGGGTGAAGTGATTCAACCTAAAAATAATACACAAGTTGTACATTCAATATAGGTGGTTTTGTACATTCAATAAAGGTTAGCTTAATGGACGCTGAATCATCGCACATTAACTTAATGCTAGCGAAACAAGACATTTATTGCCACTATTACTTGAAAGACCATAACAATGATAGTCTCGATAATGGCCTCAAATCGAGTATCGATGGATTCTTTTGCTAATAGGTATCATTTAAATCATTTCATTCATTTCACAGCGTTTTCATCAGCATTTGAAATACTTAAGTACCTACCTAGTTACATTTCTAAATGACTTGTAATTTCGTCAGGAAGTCCATCCGTTGTGCAACAGACTTAGTTGCTGGTTTAATACAATAAGATGAATCGTTTTTTGTTGTCAAATGATATTTCATTCACGAGTATTTCGCACCTGCTGCGTACGTGAAGTTATGCGCTTGATGGAAAGGACGCAACGTGCATACTGATAACGGAAGGCACATTACTGACAGCCTTATAAGTTTTCAGCTTCACCTATTTATTTCGGCTACAAGTATTTTAGAAAGTTACCCGAATTTAACCACCTGATTAGCTTGTTTACTCTCATTTCGGAGAAGAGATTGTTATGATTTTCAGGAATTTACCAAAGTATTGTAAACAAAAGCAAAGTAAATAAGTACCTAGTCTCTTGAAACGTTTCGAACATTGAAACTTTCTCTCAAAGGTAAATTGAACAGTCTTGTGATCAAGAACGTGACGTAATCTGGTACAAAAGTATAAAACTTCCTCTCTTCGTCGAAAGTGTAATCGAATGGAATGTTTTAATTTTTAACAAAAACATTGGAATCTGTTTTTAATCGTTTATGGCTAGTTCGTTTATAAAATGCTTACTTTTATATTAGTATGCTCAGTAGTTTAAGAACCACTAATTTGAGCAGTTACAAGTGAAAAGATCTACCGGCCTAAAAAATTAATTTGTAACAAAAAAACTTACCATTTCGAGAAACGTCTAGCTCGACTAGATTTTCAAAATTCTGTATGTCTGCTGGAAGTTTGTGGATTTCATTATCACTGAGACCTAATCTTCTTAGCCTATGAAGTCTGAAGAAATTCTGTAACAAAAAACACAGTATGATAAGAATAATATTTCAGGAGTACCTACATTAATATTTTTACTGAATAAATTAAGTTTTTCTCATAACCTTGTTGGAAAACACAAAAAATAACAAACAAGTTTAGCGCATAGAATGGTAAGGTCAACAAAGGTGTTTTAGTCACAAGAATTCTAACTAAATTCTTGGATTATTTCATAACCAGTGTTTTCTATTGAATTAAGCTTTACCAAAATTATATTTTCTGTAAATTGCTTTACCATAAAGTTTTCCACAATAATAATAATAATAATAATAATAAAGCCTTTTATTTCCCAATTAACAAAGGTTATTTAGAAAAAAAGACTACAGACTTCAAAACCATGGATAGCTGCACTGAAGAATAAAACAAACTATAAGAAGACCAATAGAAAATCTATTATCAACATAGCAACAGACTTCTATAAACAACTATACAGTGCTGAAGATGTAATAAATGAAGAAGTACAAAACATGAACCAAGATGATACTGAAAGTGTACCTCCTTTCTTAACTTCAGAAATAAAAGAATCCTTGAAATCACTAAAGACAATGAAAAGTCCAGGCAGTGACGAGATCACAAACGATGCACTAAAAGCTATCATCGATCCCCTTACCCCCATCATAACAACACTCTTCAACGAAATAATATGTCAAGAGATCATACCAGAGGAATGGGATACGTCAGTTATAACTTTATTGTACAAAAAAGGCAGCCCCCTAGATATGGGAAATTACAGACCAATCAGTCTACTGCCTGCGTTATACAAGGTCTTTACAAAAACGATATTAAGAAGGATCATGCCTACTCTTGAATTTAATCAACCTAGAGAACAAGCTGGCTTCCGACGCAAGTTTTCAACAACTGACCATATTTTTGTACTGAACCAGGTCATGGAGAAACATAATGAATTTGGTAAGGATCTGTATATAGCATTTGTAGATTATGCCAAGGCATTTGACTGCATATCACACAAAGCCTTATGGGACGCTCTACATAAACAAGGTGTACATCACAAATATATTACCCTACTACAAACAATATACAGAAAAAGCAAGGCAGTCGTCAGGTTGGAAAGAAAGGGCAGTCCATTCAACATAGATAGAGGTGTACGACAAGGTGACCCCATATCACCTAACCTATTTACTGCACTACTGGAGGATATTTTTCGAAGACTTGATTGGGCGAACTTTGGAGTGTCAATTAACGGCGAGAGACTGGGTCATCTAAGGTTTGCTGATGATATTATCATATTCAGCAATAATTATAATGAGTTGGAAGTGATGCTACAAAGTCTTGATCTAGAGAGCAAGAAATGTGGACTACAAATGAACGCAAGTAAAACCTGCATTATGACAAACGCTACGCAAAGACCCATTAATGTAGATCAATGCACTATAAGTTATGTTGATACATATACTTATCTGGGACAAAATATAAGCTTCGAAAACCAAACATTGAAAGAAGTAGAGAGACGCGTCAAAATGGCTTGGAGCAAATATTGGGCTCTAAAACACATATTTAAATCCAAAATACCCATAACACTGAAAAAGAAAGCCTTTGACAATACAATCTTACCTGTATTATTATATGGTTGTCAATGTTGGTCGCTCACAAAGGAAGTAATACGAAAGCTTCAAGTGTCTCAAAGGAAAATGGAAAGGAGCATGCTGGGACTAAAACTAATTCAAAGAGTGCGCAACACAGAAATACGAGACAGAACTAAGTTAAAAGATGCCGCTGAATTAGCTTGTCGATATAAATGGAGATGGGCGGGCCATGTAGCACGAGCTACTGACGGTCGCTGGAGTGAGCGAGTGCTTCACTGGTGGCCCCGAGAAGACAGGCGAAGTCGAGGCCGTCCAAGACGTCGTTGGAGCGATGACATCATACGGGTGGCAAAAGGAACCTGGACAAGACTAGCTGCCGATAGAACGGAATGGCATGAGTTGGAGGAGGCCTTTGTCCGAATCTGGATTCCCCAATAATAATAATATTTTAAAAATAGATGATATTGGTGTTTCCTATCCAACAAGACTAACATGAGGGCTATGGCTGACTACCCCGCTGAGTTCTGGCCGAAGCACAATATATAGATTGGCATTCAAAATGCAATCATCAGCACGAAGGAGAAGAACATAAGAAATGAACTAAGAGGGCTCAGAATCCTTATATGTATGAAGGATGTTGGAGATTTGTGTTATAATAATAGATCTTGAGAGTAAGTCAACAAGAAAAAGTTAGTTATTAGGTAACTTAACCAAAGTGAAAGTTTTATTTGCTGTCCCTGTCCTTTTTTACAGTCAAAGCTACTCGGCTCAACTTTATTGCATTTTATATACATTTTTTAACAACCAATCAATCTTAGAATTCATTTTGAAAATTAATAATGAAAGTGTCAGTTTGCTAGGTAAGTACTTTCTTTACTCTTTACAAGTAAAATTTCAAAATTTAAAAATGCCCCGGACACATATTTTTTTTTTGATATCTTGCGAAAACACCCCGATTCAAACAGTAAAACGCCCAGAACTTTTGAACGGCTAAACCAATTTTATTCAAACAGTAGCTGACCCGGCAAACTTTGTTTTGCCATAAAAACACCAAACATTTATCTACCCTACCTACCCTACCTTACACTAATACCTACCCTACCCTACCCTACCCGACCCTACACTACTCTACCCTACACTACCCTACACTACCTTCCCTACCCTACGCTACACTACCCTACCCTATCCAACACTACACTACACTACCCTACACTACCCTACACTACACTACCCTACCCTGCACTACCCTACGCTGCACTACCTTACCCTACACTACCCTATCCTACCCTACACTACCCTATCCTACCCTACACTACCCTACCCTACCCTACACTACACTACCCTACCCTACACAAAGAAAAATAGCTTATACAATAGCAATAAAGCTCAAATTGACTCTATGTTTTAGTTAGAAAACTTTTGTATGGGAAAAAGAAAAGGGCTGCTTTTATTTTTTTTGCCGGCAATTATTCAAATTTTTCTCCCCGTAAAAACCATCTTGGAACTTCAACGAACATTTAAAAAAAAGAATTGGCCAAATTGGTGCAGGCGTTGTTGAGTTATGCGCTTACCAACACATTTTGCGATTCATTTTTATATTATAGATAGCTAAGAACACTCTCGATTAAGTACCCTTTTAAACAAAAAAAAATACTAAATCAAAATCGGTTCACCCATTTGGAGGCTATGATGCCACAGACACACAGATTTACAGATACACAGCAACACACGTGAAACTTAGAACACCCCTCTTTTTCCAGTGGCGGTTAAAGTAGGTATGATTTATGAATTACTAGCTTCTGCCAGCGGCATCACCCGCATGAAAAGTGTTTTGCTATCCCAAGGGAATATTATCCTGGGATGAAATAGCCTATGTGCTATTCCATACTATAATCTTTCTCTTTGCCTAATTTCATCCAGATATGTTCACCTGTTCTGGCATGATTGAGTAATAAACATACATCCATCCATCCAAACTTTTGCATTTATAATACTAGCTTCTGCCCGTGGCTTCGCCCGCGTAAAAAGTCTTTTATAATCCCAAGGGAATACAAACTATCCTATATCCTTCCCAGGGTCTCAAACTATCTCCATGCCAAATCTGATCTAAATCGGTTCAATATTATCGATCCAGAGATTACGCCTACATCCTCACAAACTTTACGTCTTTATAATATCAGTATAGATGTAAGAAGAGAGATTCATACCTCCTTCTGAGATAACAACTAACATAGAAGTATGAAAGAAGAAAACATGTGGAGTCTATGCCAAATAAATTGGGATTTGGAGAAGAGAATAACGATGAATTATTATTTATAATCAAATCATGAGAGTAAAGTAAATATGTAAATTACTTATTTTGTGAGTGGTGCTTCAGTACCAGCAATACCTAGTACTGTGATAATGCCATTGTTTTCACAATTTACTTAAAGATTTTTTAAAAACTGAATAATTATTATATTAGGTAGGGTAACATGTGGCTTACTGGCATAATGAATAAGGAAATAATATCCTAAAAATATGAGACAAAATGCAACTTGAAATATAATAAAAACAAAGTATACTTCTATTAGGTAGGTACTTAATATGAGTTGACCCAATCCCATACATTTCAGGGGGAATTTCAGGTCATACACGGTTTTTCTTAAACAAAATGTACCTAATTTTGTTTTCGCAAATAGCAATGGTTTTGAACAAAATATTGGAATTTTGGATATCTAGCACCTTCAATACAGTGAGTGTTCTCTATTATTTAACAACAAACTAAATCAGTCATAAGAATGTTATCCCGTTTTAAAATCTCAGAGTTAACAATAGGTATCCATCTTTTTGACCATCAAAATCATTAATGCAGTAAATCACCAAAATTATTCTTGTTCTAATTTTAGGGTGCTACAAAACTCAGTCTTGATCCTACCTGTCTTTAGAGCTGACAGATTATTTATTACAATATTACTGAATATAAGCCTGAAATAACTAAAAACGTCTAACAAATTAAATAAATAGGTAACATGAAATGAATTTGCACACCCCATGAGACAGAGTGACTATATAGTGTGTATGTATGGAGCCCCATGGAATGTTTATGAATCTGTTAAACTCAAACATATGTAGGTTTTCAGGGACATGGTTGTGTTTCTACCTATATTTACGAAGAGGTTTAATATTATAAAGAAAATAATTGTATAAAGAATAACTCGAGCAGTACTTAGCGTGCGAATTGGCGTGGAGAATTGATACTCATCGCGTACCAATAACAACATAAGACGCACTGATATTATTTACACTTGATCAGTGATAAGGTAAACGCCCACGAGTGAAATGAATCCTCCTATTTAGGTTACAAATTCACTCACCTTCGGCAGATCTCTTATGTGGTTGGCATCCAAAAAGAGTTCTTCTAAACTTCTGGAATATCGTAAAATGTCTTCGGGTATTGTTGGCAACGAGCAATGCCGCTTGTCTACACATTCCACTTGGCGATTACATTTGAACAAAGGTATACACCGAAACATGTTGGACACTACACTTCATACAAACTATAATTGAATGAATCACTACAACGACACATATTTGAGCACTTTTAAGATTGTAACACTATTTCAGCATTGTAAAATTGATAACGATATCAAAATAATCCAAAAAACACAACTTACACCTCACCCTACAAAATGAAGCCACAAACTGCCAGAGTTGCCATACATAACTCTCTCTATCATCTTTCTTTGTTTTTTTTTCTTGGCAGCACCATTTAAAATCTTGTGGCGTTTCTAAACGTCACACCTTTTTTTTACGACAACATGGCCGTCATTTAGATGGGCCGCACTTACTATTTCCATGGATTAGTTCCTTGCATTTGCGGTTGAGGCCGCTTGTACACGATACTTCACTGAGCCTGCACAAGAATTCGTATCATTTCTAAATGTTTCTAAACATGGTATGGTATGGTAGAGAATGCCTTGTGGCATTAAGTCCGCCTATGTACCACTTTTGTACATGAAGTTTAAATAAATAAACTGTCACGGTTCTGAAAAAGAAAAACTTTGTCTGCGCTAAACAAGAGTCGGACCCATCGGACGAAATTCTCGTCATGTACATGAAGAATAGGCCAAGTATATAGTCTGGCTATTGTAAGTCTGCAGAAGTCTAAATTGGTATCTCTAAGAAGTTTTGTAAGTGGTATACTTTTACAAAAGTCACTTTCATGGTACTTGAGCTGTCACATTGCTTACGCTGTAAATCGGTTTTTCACAAAAATAATGTAGAAACACGGTTAAACCTAATAAAAGTGGAGTGAAGGAGTTATTATATAACATAATCAATAAATTCCAAGATGTAAAGGAACCGCACCATGTCGTCTTTAGCCAAAAAGGACAATATTTGTAAGATATCGAAAAGATGACGTGTACGTCGATCGAAGCATTAACAAAAAAAAATTACTTCTAAAAAAAAAACAACAAAGCGAAAAATAACTTTCTTTTCTGAAGTCGGTGTCTTTGGTACCTATTGTTTTCCGTGTTTCGACACCGACTTCGGAAAAGAAAGTAATTTTTCGCTTTGCAGTGTTTTTTTTTTGGAAGGCGGTTATTTTTTGTTACATGTTTTTTATTTATCTCTTTTTAGTTTTGATAGGTACCTCCAATTGTTATAAAAATCATTTATAGCCAAAGTACATCTCATGACGATTCCATTCAGCCTAAACACGACTAGGATATATTGTTTTATTTCGGAGTTCCAGTGCCTACCGGCCGGCTTTATAATCAGATCAGTTCGATGGTACCATTTTCATCAGTACTATTTATTTAAAGTATTTGCTTCATCATCATCACAGACGTTTAACTATTTAAGATATCGTAGACCCGTGACATACTTAGAATTAAAGAGTTTCATTGGCTATCTGTGGTCTTCTTCACCAATACCACTTGACCAAATGATACTTTCTGAGTGAACATGATTGCATTGTTGATGAAAATGCCAAAATCTACATATTTCTATATTCTCTATAATATTTGAGGAGTTCCCTCGATTTCTTCAAGATCCCATCATCAGGTCCTAACCTGATGACTATGGAACCAACTGGGAAGTATATCCTTTCAAACATAAGAAGAATTTTCCAAGTCACTCCAGGTGTCTTTGAGTAATCGGGGAACATACATATAAAGAAAAATAGATCGTGACTAATTGAGAACCTTCTCCTTTTTTCGAAGTCATAACTGACTTCAAAAAAACAACAAACTGTGGTTTTTCGGTAACCCTTCCGATGTCCACTCTGCCTCTCTGCCAGCTGTCATCGGTCGCTCAAATGTCCAGTCTGCCTCTCTGCCAATTTTTGATATTCTATGGCTGTTCTTGTTTTTGGCTTGAAATATGTCAGTAAGGAGGATATTCTCGACAAATCTTGGTTTCATTCGATACTTTAATAGACAATTATGAAAAAAAAATACCCCGCTGGTCTTTGGATCCGCCCAAGACCGTAATATTTATTTATTAAATCTGTGCATCGGGCGGTCGCCATTTTTGACAGCACAAGGGGCCGTGCTCAAACTTTTTGTGATTAAAAATTTAGTTTTTTTATTTTGAGTGGCTGTTGTTTTCTGCTGGAAATACATGGAACGGTAAGTTTTGAACTGTTTTTAATAGTTTTTTTTTGTATTTGGCCTAAATTCCAGCAGATATACGTATTTCAACGAACGCCGTCCGACATTGTTGTTTATTTTTTTCTGCGTGCGAATATTTTATTTTTTATTTCTTATTTTTGCAAATATGACTATATCAAACTGTTGTTATTTACAATGCTACGTTAATTAACAACAGAAATAATGCATTTAATTGTAGTGGTAACGAAACAAATTCGAATAAAAAAAAAACAGCCACCAACTGTCCACCCTGCCAATTTGCATTATTTTTTTTTTGAAAAGTTTGTAATTCTCGTGGGATGAAAAAATGTATCGGGGGGTGTGTAATTTTGATTGATTATTGTGAAATAGGGTGTATTCCTGTAAATAAAATTAAAACTTTATGAAATAATGGTTTATTTTTTTATTTCTATCTCCTTTTATACACGAAACTGGAAAAAAAATCCCTTACACTGACTTTACACAACAATTACCAATACTTACAAGGTAAAACTGGATAAATCCATTTGGAATATGATAGCTTATTTCATAGAGATTGTAACAACATAAGTTTCATACATGGTTCCCATACAAAACTTCCGAGAAATCGACGATTTACTGACACCGCGCCCATAGCGCAAAAGGCGCCAGGGTACCCGGACACATGGGTGATTTTCGGCCTGCCTGGTGGACATCTAAGGGGGTAATCACACACTGCGAAAACGGACACTGACAGTGACAAAACTTTACTACATTGTACTGAAATGGCTATTATTTATCAGGAATGAATCACAATATAGACAAAGTAGCATAACAACAAAAAAAAAACTGACGGTGTTAACATGCCCAAATCTTGGTATCTTGGTTGACTGGTAGAAAAGGCCCGAGGTGTTAGGTCCACCTTTGTCAGGTACAAAGGCGGACCTAACACCTTGTGTATAAAGTGTAAATAAATAAATAATAAATCTTCGATTGCTCACCTTTTTTGACTTCTGCAGACTTAGAATAGCCAGACTTTATGACATGAATTCTTGCCCAGGACAGGTGAATTTTCTTAGCGTGTACACCTTGTACAAACGGCCTGAAGACGGTTCGATCGTTGTAAATCTCCTAACTTGAAACACATTACATATTTGGATATTTATTTAATTTCCTCGTCACTGATACAGTTCAATTGTTAAATCCCATACAGACAAGTATGGACCGCGAATTTGTGGGGCCCTAGGTATCACTACTTGGAGGCCAGCTACCTAATTAATCAAACTAATTGACCTTGAAAAACCTGTTTCCTATTTTCTCAAAGTGTACCTTCCCACTCTCAACAATGATTGATCAAAAGAGATGAGTAGATTGTGGCGAAAGGATAATTGTTCATATTCCTTTTTAACCGGCTTCAAAAAAAGGAGGAGGTTCTCAATTCGTAATATATTTTTTTAAATTGTACCATTGCCTGAGCTGAGAAACCCTACTTCTGGATAAGAGTTAGGAGTTAGAGTTACTATGGCCTACCTGGAAGTCTTGACTTCGAATGTTGACCGAATATCACAACACACTGCCCGTGGCCGCGTAACTTCGTGGTAGGGGTTCTAGGAAGGTTCAAGGAACACACTTTTCAGCGTAGCAGAGGCGTAGCTAAGTAGCCAAAGGACCTGGTGCAAAAAAAACTGTGGGCCTAGCTGAACTGTTTAGGTTTGATCAAGTCAAAATAAATACAAAATACTTTAAAGGTGCAAAGATACTTTATCATGAGCAAGGACTTGATTTAGAGTTCTGACCGCCCCAGGTTAACTTTGAATATGCAACGTCTACCCCTTTCCTGCCCACCCCGCGATTATACATACAAAAGTTTTATATTTCACGTTTTCTCGAGTGACCGAGTGAGACAGTCAAAGCAAGTTAAAGGGAAAGAGTGTATGGAAGGTAGGCAGAAATTTTAAAGGGCCACCTGTGTTTGAGGCCCCGGTGCACGTTCACCTTCCGATAGCTACACCCCTGCAGCGTAGCCATGTAAATGTTTTTATTTGTCGAGTTATTTTTCGAGTGATGTTTGTTCACAATACTGTTAACATTTTTTTCTTTATAGTAAATGTTGTAATGTTTTTAGTAAATAAGTTCATGTCAAGGAGTTTTTGGCGGGATTTTATCGAGTGAAGTTCAGCGGCTGATAATATATTATTATTTGCAAATTGATTCCTAGTGGATATTGTGATAAAAAATTGATGTAGTTTTGTATCTCAACTGTCTGTTGACTGCTACTGTGAAATCATTGACAGAAGCGATCTCAGGATATTGAAGCGGAGAATTTGATTGTGTAGTATTTTATTGATTACCTCCGCAAAGCTTACTGGGAAGGCTGACTTGATACAATTTGCAGCCAAATACTCCAAAAAAACATTAGAATCTGTTACATCCATATTCTAATGCATACTACAAAATGTTAAAATTTCACTGAAGTCGAGGCGGTATGGTCCAAGACCTTAACCTGCCCGAGAAGCGCGAAGGAAAAAAAGGTTATGTCAAAAGTGAAGGAAATTTATGGAAAATTGGAAAATTACCTGAAAATTACTGACATGACATGATGACAGAAAGACAGCAGTTGCTTACTGACATTTCAAAATTTCAATCACCTACATAACACTCATTACAGTAATCTGTGCAATCACATAAACCTACCGGCCACAGGTGGGCCACAGACAGTCTCAGACAGAGAAATTTGTATACCGGCTGCTCCCCAAGGTAATAAATTTGTTAAAACTCGTGGTACCTATATTATAATTTCAGTTCTTCGGCTTCCTACTAATTGTACCTATACCTACTTACCTATATATCTGCCAAGTAGAACGCTGTTCTGTTTATTTTTCTTTTATCCAGGCTCTTTTTCCAATTTTATTATTTTTTCTCAGGTAGTGCTAACTACTTACTCGAACACCATGGACTTCCATTTAGGATTTATCGGTGGTGGTAATATGTCTACAGCAATTGTTAAAGGAATCCTTAAAAGTGGTAAGTCACTTTATTATACTTACTTCAATTTAAAAATACGTTTCCAAAAGGTTTATTTTGATAGTAAAATTTTTGTCCCACTGCTGGGCAAAATATCTCCTCTTTCTTTTTCCATACCCTTCTAGCCTATGCAATCTGTAGCCAAGTTTGACCAGAAGCTGATCAGATTGTCACACCAATAATAGAATTTATTTTTGCTAGCCTGTTCAAAGACCTCCCTTCACTTTTTCCATCTTTCACAAGCAAAAGGATAAGTTTTATTTAATATGCCTGCTGAGAAACTACAGTAAAAATCTATGATTATGTTTCAGAAGTCCATTCAGCATCATCGATTTGGGTAGCAGGTCCACACATAGAAAATCTGAAACATTGGAGTGATATGGGCACTAACGTTACTTCCGAAAATGGAGTAGTATTTGATAACTGTGATATTATATTTTTGGGAGTTAAGGTCAATAAATTACAGGCTGCAATCCGAGATATTAAATTGACTGCAAAGAATACGGCAAAGGAAGTGTTGTTTGTCTCGATGTTAGCTGGGATTCAGTTAGAAGAACTTCATAAGGTGTGTATTTGTGTATTCTTTTTAATACATTTTTAAATATTATCCAAACCATGCTTAACCTGCCAATACCCACCAACCACCATTTATTGTATAATAATTGGTACCAGCCGGGCGTGAGTGGTTAATCTATGTTATTTAAATATTTGTCATGCAGCTGAAAGACCAAGGATTCATACATATTCAGTTGGGGTACGCAGGAATTTAATTGAATCCCAGGGCCTTAACTCATGGTAGTGACTAGCGGTAAGCACTGTGGTGTAAAGCGTGTTTTCATCTATTGTTAAACTCACAAATGACAAATAAGTTGGAGAAATAATTACCTATTTCACCATTTGTTAGACTAGCAATTAATGAAAAGCGCGTTTTACCGAAATAAGAAAACATTGGTTAGCATATTTAACCATTGGTTGAGTTAACTACCGATTAAAAACCAAGCCTCGGATGCCGAATAACACACACACATACATACTTAAACTCACACCTTTTTCCCATGGGGGTAGGCCGAAACTACAGAACGCCACCTGCTACGATCCTTACATACTTCTTTTGCTTCACTCACATTCATACATATAGTCATACACACACACCGGTTATAAGTGCTGCGCCCAAGACCTTAAAAAAAATTAGGACTGCTGATAGAAGTAAAAAGTTGAAACATTGGGATAACTGTGTTTCTGTGTTTTTACAAACACACAGTTATTCCGTCACACACGGCATATTAACATCAAAAATCAGTCAATGCAGCTAAAGAAATTTTTACTTCAATTCTATATTATTTCTTCTTTCTCTCTCTCTCTCTCTTATCATTTATCAATGCTAGTTAAACAAATTTAATTCCTAAACCAATCATACCCGGCTGATGCTTTTAATTAGTAATTAAACATGAAAAGCTATTTACATTGATAATGCTCTGCACACATGTAGCACTACCTGTCTTTTTTGTTATCTTACAATACTCACATATATGTGATAACACCCTTATCTATGCAAACACCATTGTTTTGAAACTTCTGTGTCTCTGGGGTTCAACATTTGCCAAATCTATGAAAAATAAAAAGGCTCTGGGTATATGTCACACCATATTATTCTCACGAGCAGTGGTGGCCCAGTGGTATCGGCTGCGACTTACAAGTTGTAAGTCGTGGGTTCGAGCCTAGGCAGGCGCTTTACTTTGTGTAAATTATTTCATCACCACTGCTCTCAAAACTGTGAAGGGAAACATCGTGAGGAAACTGGCATGTCCTAGAACCAAAAATTCGAAGACATGTGACATCCACCAACCCGCACTGGGCCCGCGTCGTGGATTAAGGCCTATTCCCGACAGAGAGGAGGCGTGTGTCCTAGCAGTGGGGGAAACATTAAAAGGCTGACTATGATGATGATTATTCTAAAATTGTATTGAGGATCTAGACTGGTGCATATCAGAAGACACAGTATGGGAACGCCTCCCACAATGTGGACTGATGTGCTTGGGAGCGGCCAATGGCCACCTGTGGATGTATTTTTATCCGACTGCCGAAGGAGGGTAACGTGTTTATCAGTCTATGTATGTATGTATGTATATATGTATGTATGTTTGTTCCTATATGGCGTTCCAGAGACCAAACGCGTTGGCCGATTTTAATGATTCATACGTCAATCGATTCGTCATAGGCTACATTAAAATTGGACAATAGAAAAAAGGTGGATTTTGGGCGCCATATTGTGGGGACTCAAATTTTTTTTTCTTCCAAACCCATCGTGTGGTGTATCAAAATAAAGGGTTTTAAGCTTTTAAGAGGCGATTACAAAAATATATAACACTTATATGTTTAAATGTATCTACTTCGAAAAAAACTTAACTAAAAAGTTATATCAATAAATCAAAAAACCCGACTGCTTCAAAAGCGAACTAAAACAGTCGTAAACAAGGAAAAAATCATGCTGTGCAGGAGGAGGATACATCTGGTTTTGGTCAGCCAGCTCGCGCGTATGTATCCTCCGACTGCACAGCATGATTTTTACCTTGTTTACGACTTTTTAGTTCGCTTTTGAAACAGTCGGGTTTTTTGATTTTTCGATTTAACTTTTTTTTACCGACATTATGATGATGTACTAAAAAAATGTTCCTTTATCCTAAAACTGATTTACTGCTTTGTCATTTTACAGACTATAAAATCGCATTTGGGTAATGTCACTGCAAGTGTGATACGGATAATGCCCAACACTCCAATGACTGTGGGAGCAGGCATTTGTTTATACACACCAGATTCTACAGTCACGCAAGCAAGATGTTTGATATTAGAAAAACTTGTGAGTGGTTCTGCCCTTTGTGAAAAAGTACCAGAAGAGTTAATGGATTCCTTGGGAGCATTGACTGCTTGTGGACCAGCTTATGTAAGTTCTGAAATTAATCAACAGTACTTAAGGTTCCCCTAGTCGACAGCACGAACTATTTTGTGCGCGATGTTAAAATGCATGCTATCTCATCCGAAAACACGTGCGAAAGATATAGATGCTGTGATGAGCAGTAAGAAGCTACTTCGCGTACGAATTAGCACTTTTGCAAATTTGTATCGAAATGAATGATAATTTAGGAAGAAAACGATTGCGCGTAATTTTATAAACAGACCTTTGGGCGTCTAGTTATCATGAAAAAACGACTTAATGTTTATTTTCAAAATAAAATTATTTGCATCGTTGAATTACTAATCTATCCCTGTATGGAGGCCGTTTTGCAATTTTCTTTCTTCTTATGGTATTTATTTCCGTCCAAAGATGCGTTAAAATTAGTGTTGAAATATGGAACTTACGACGCTCATAACTTGCATTTTTTTTTTTTTTTTTTACTTTTTTGTTTCTATACAGGACTAGATAATGATGAGACAAATTTATATCATTTTTTTAACCTTAAGGCGGTACGGATGGAGAGGCTGAAAGAGGCGCTACAGACTAGCCAACACCAAATGGTGTCGTACGCTAGCGTAGTGGCCAGTCGGCCTCCCATCCGGGCTCAGAACCAAGAAACACTACACTCCATAGTGGTGTCGGCCAGGGACGAAAAGGAGACAGGAGAGCAGGTCCTAGACCGGCTGCGGAAGGTGGTCAACGCCAGGGAAGGGGGGATAGCCGTCGAGAAGGTGCGAAAGGCGAAGGACCGGAAGGTTATCCTGGGCTGCCGCACCGAGGACGATAGGAACAGGCTTAGGGAGAAGCTTAGGCAGGCGCCCGAGCTGGAGGCGCAGGACATCAAAAACAAGAACCCGCAGGTCATTTTGAAAGACTTAATGCAGTACAACACGAACGAGGACATTCTAAAGGCCCTCCACAATCAGAATTCGCAGATCTTCAAAGGTCTCAAAGAAGATCAGGCGAAGATGGAGGTCCTGTATCGGAAGCGTTCAGGAACCCGCACACAGGTCATGTAGTGATGAGGGTCGCCACAGAGGTCTGGCGACGCATGACCGAGGCAGGGTCGGTGCATGTGGACCTACAGCGGGTTAGGGTCGAGGACCAGTCCCCGCTTGTCCAATGCTCGCTCTGCCTTGGTTATGGGCACAGCAGACGTCTCTGTACGGATACTGTGCCAAAGTGCGGCCACTGTGGCGGTCCTCACATGAGGACGGAGTGCGCGGACTGGAGCGCAGGTCTGCCTCCTTCGTGTTGTAACTGCACGCGGGCAAATTGTGACAGCACCGGTCACAACGCTTTCAGCTCGGAGTGTCTGGTTAGAAGAAGGTGGGAAGCGATAGCCCGATCCGCCATAGCATACTGCTAAGGGCACCCCGGGGGCTCCTGTCCAACAAATCGCAAGAACATACCGAGTGGCCCAAGCGAACTTACAAAGGAAGGAACTGGCTACCACCGAACTCTTTTTAGAGGCCAGTGAACGCAAGATCTCGTGGGCACTGATCCAGGAGCCGTATGTGGGTGGAGCCCGAAGTATGAAGAGCTACCGTGGAGCGAGAGTCTACCAGTGCGAGGTTGATGGAAGTGGGAGGGTAAAGGCGGCTATTGCCGTCTTTGATCATGACCTAGATGTCATACCCTACCCGAAACTCACCACAAACAACATCGTTGTGGTGGGGATCCGGACCAAAGCCTGGGAAATCGCAGTAGTCTCTTATTACTTCGAGCCAGACCAGCCCATAGGGCCATACTTGGATCAGGTGACCCGGATCCAATCGGAAGTGGCCACCGGTAGATTGTTGATAGGCGGCGACGCGAACGCGAAGAGTGCCTGGTGGGGCAGCATCCGTGACGACCCCAGGGGGGACGAAATGTCCGCTACCCTGGAGGAGTTGGAGCTCCAGGTACTGAACACTGGTGACGCTCCCACATTTGACACAGTCAGAGGTGGTCGAGCGTACAAAAGCCATGTGGATGTCACGGCCTGTTCGCTCGCCCTTTTCGACCACGTGGACGGCTGGCGGGTAGATTCTGGCGTAACTTCCTCGGACCACAACACGATTCTCTTTAATGTGAATCTGAAAAGGGAAAAAGGTACCCATATAAAACGGACCACAAGAAGGTACAACACTAGAAAAGCTGACTGGGAAAAATTCAAAAATAAAGTAGAATCATTAAAAATAGAACGAAATATTAATTTGAAAAATATAAATAATGTTAATAATAAAATAGAGCTAGAGAAAATTATAGTGGAATATAGCAATATAATTTCCCAGTCATGCGAAGAAGCAATCCCTAAGGTGAGCAACAGGGTAAGACTTACCTGTCCGTGGTGGTCCGAGGAACTTGCTGCGAAGAAGAAGGAGGTGGCTCGCAGGAAGCACCGTATCCGCAATGCCGCACCGGTCAGGCGAGCGATGGTCGTCGACGCGTACCTGGAAGCTAAGGAAGATTACGAGATGCAGGCTAAGAAAGCCCAAGTCGCCAGTTGGAAGGAGTTCTGCCGGAAACAGGATCGGGAGGGGGTCTGGGAGGGTATCTACAGGATCATCGGTAGGACCGCCAAAAGACAGGAAGAACTGACCCTATGCTGCGATGGTGCATTTCTCAATCCGAGTGAATCGGCCTCCCTACTCGCAGATACGTTCTTCCCCAAAGACAGAGTAGACCAGGACAACGCTGACCACAGGCGAATAAGAGAAGCAGCCAGCCGAGTAAATGAATGGGTCCATGATGAAAATCATGATCCTTCATTTACGACGCTGGAGCTGAAGACCGCCGTGGTGGGTTTCAATCCCAAGAAGGCACCAGGAGGGGATGGACTGACGTCTGACATCTGCAGTCAAGCGATCCACCAGGACCCGGAGTTGTTCCTTGCCCTTTACAACAGGTGCCTCGGCCTGGCGCACTTTCCGGAGATCTGGAAGGAGGCCACGGTCGTGGTACTTCGGAAGCCGGGCAAGGACAACTATCTGACCCCCAAGGCATACCGACCAATCGGTCTGTTGCCTGTTCTGGGGAAGGTCCTGGAGAGGATGGTCGTAGCTCGTCTAAAGTGGCAGCTTGTACCGCGATTTAGTACCCGCCAGTTTGGCTTTATGCCCCAAAGGAGCACCGAAGACGCCCTCTATAACCTAATGAATCACGTACAGGACAAGTTGAGGCTGAAGAAGCTAATTGTCCTGGTGTCATTGGATATAGAGGGGGCCTTCGATAGCGCCTGGTGGCCAGCTATAAAAGTCAGGCTGGCTGAGGAAAAGTGTCCGGTCAATATCAGGCGGCTGATAGACAGCTATCTTGATGGTAGGAAGGTCAAAGTTCGGTATGCCGGTGAGGAATGCACGAGAGAGACTGACAAGGGCTGTGTTCAAGGGTCAATCGGCGGCCCAATCTTGTGGAACAGCCTCCTAGACCCACTTTTGCGGGAGTTAGAGCGGCGCGGGATCTTCGTGCAGGCGTTCGCGGATGACATCGTCCTGGTCGTGGATGGTGACTCAGCGACTGAAGTCTCGACATCTGCCAATGCAGCCCTCGCCCTTGCTCAGAGTTGGGGTGTCAGAAATAAGTTGAGGTTCGCACCGCACAAGACCTGTGCGATGGTGGTAACCAATAAACTTAAGTACGACACCCCAAGGCTGAGCATGGCCGGGGTCGACATCGGTATGGTTAAGAGTATGAAGTTGTTGGGTCTGACCATTGACGAAAAGCTCACTTTTAGTGAGCATACCGCGAACGTCTGCAAGAAGGCAGCTGATATTTACAAACAGCTATCCCGCGCTGCTAAGGTTAGCTGGGGATTGAATACAGACATCATACACACCGTCTACACAGCCACAATTGAACCCATAGTTACGTACGCGGCCGCTGCCTGGGCACCCGCCACGAAAAAGGTTGGGATACGGAAGAAACTAAGCTCTGTCCAACGAGGGTTCGCTCAGAAGCTCTGCAAATCTTACCGCACAGTCTCTCTGAACTCGGCGCTGGCATTGGCCGGGATACTGCCTCTAGACCTGCGCATACAGGAGGCAGCCGCCCTGTATGAAGCAAGGAGAGGGTCATCCCGGTTTGTGCCAGGAGACAGAGAGATCGAGAGTGCGGTGAGGTTTGCAAAAGCTCCCCACCCAGCTACCCAAATGCCCCTCGCGTTCATGTGCCTGGCAGATCGAGAGTTGCTAGTCAGCAACAACACGCAGACGGTGCGCATCTTCACCGACGGCAGCAAGATTGAGGGGAAGGTCGGAGCCGCATTATCCATTTGGGATAATGATGGTGAAGTCCGGAGCCTCAAGCTTTGCCTTGCCGCGTACTGCACCGTCTACCAGGCGGAACTCTTGGCCATTTGGAAAGCTACAGAGATAATCCTTGCGCGGCAAGAAGTGAGCTATGGCTTGTACAGCGACTCAATGGCAGCATTGCAGACGCTTGCAAGCCATAGCTCTCTCCATCCCCTGGCATTCCACGCGCGTGCCAATTTGGCTAAGGCCCTTACCCAGAACAAAGCTGTGTCTTTGTTCTGGGTCAAAGCCCACGCGGGCCTGCCCGGGAATGAGCGAGCGGACGAGCTAGCCAAGGAAGCAGCATTGTCGTCACGGAGGAAGCCGGACTACGACCAGTGTCCGGTTTCATTTATCAAGCGGAGGATTCGTTCCGAATCGCTTGATGAATGGAATCGGAGATATGTGTCGGGCGAGACAGCTTCCGTGACGAAAATGTTTCTTCCGGACGCAATAGTGGCCTTCCGTATTGTGAAACAGGTACGGCCCTCAGGTGTTCTCACGCAGGTTTTGACGGGGCACGGTGGGTTCTCTGAATACTTGAATCGCTTCAAGTGTAAGGAGAGCCCATCGTGCGTCTGCGACCCCAGCGTGCCAGAAAGTGTCCAGCACATAATTGTAGAATGCCCGCTATTTATCAGGGAGCGCTACCAACTTGAATGTGAGCTGGACAAAAAACTGAAGAACGAAAGTATCTGTGGGTTCATGACAAAACAATATAGGGAAAGGTTCCTGGCGTACTGCACTAAAGTAGCCACTGTGGTGATAGACAGGAATAAGACCTGATGCGCACTGTGCTTCGTGTATATTTAATTGTATCCAATACGTAAGCACAGAATGCTGCATGACTGTCTATCGCCAGCAGTATGTTAAGTTAGTACCTAATTGGTTGTGTAAGATGATCTGTGATACATCGTTTAATGTGATGACTGCACTTTTATGTTTTTATTATCCCTAATGTTATATTTTACTGCACCTATTCTTATGTTTTTACCCTAATGTGAAAATTTTAGATGTAATTCTGTGATACTGTACTTTTTTGTTTTAATCTAAATGTGATATTGTATTGGATTTATGTTTTTAAACAGAAGTATTTTAGTTATTGTTTACATTGCCGTTTTAGCACTTTTTGCACACATGTAATTATATTTACCAGTTTTATTTACCTTAATGATTTTAATAAAGAATGCCCTTAGATAAGATTAAATAAAGTGGGATTCCCACCCACAGTATGAAAGAAGAAGAATGCAAGAAAGATATAGGATGAGGAAAGAAAGTACGAGAGGCATACAAGATTGAACGGAATGTTAGAGGTTGCACACAATAGGCGCCAAATTTTGTGGCGGGATCAAACCGCCGCGCAAGCCGTTTTTTGTGCTGTTTTTAGGAGCTATCTACTCGTTATTTAAAAAGAAATATCTATTAATAAAACTACATTATATTTCTACATAATATTGATTCTATAATGGTAGATTTAGTTTTTTTTTTAGTGTTGTATATATTTCACTAATCTCCTTCCAAAAAAACATAATAATGAGAAATAATTATTGATATTATGCATCTCCTCGTAAAGTGTTCATTAATTATTTTTTGTACTAACACTAATGGATAGACAATTTAATAACGAACATTTTTGTAGATTTTTTTTTTTCAAGAGATCAAAATTCGATTTTATAAAGATTTTATTCTAAAATCTGGGCGTATTCACTACTGTAATTCATGCGCCACCAGTGCCGCTAGACCAATAGGAATACTCATATCTCATGCCGATTTTTTGGTCAGGGTACCGTCTTAATACATCTATACTAATAATAATATTATAAAGAGGAAGAATTTGTATTTTTGTATGTCACGAATCAACTTAAAAACTACTGGACCGATTTCAAAAATTCTTTCACTGTTGGCAAGCTACACTCTCCCCGGGTGACATAGGCTACTTTTTATCCCTGTATTCCCATGGGAACGGGAACTACGCGGGTGAAATCTATACCAATATTATAAAGAGGAAAGATTGTTTTGTTTGTTTGTACCGAATAGGCTCCGAAACTACAGGACCGATTTAAAAAAATCTTTCACCAATAGAAAGCTACATTATTCCTGAGTGACATAGGCTTTTTTTTTGTCACGAAAACGGGTCCTGTGGGGTGGTCCACAGGAGCGAAGCCGCGGGGAACAGCTAGTAATAAATAAAGTGACATAGTCCAGTTCACATCATAGTGTGACTTCAAGTTAAAGATATCATTTTTATTTTTTTATCGTTTTTTAACTAGCTGACCCGGCAAACTTTGTTTTGCCATAAAAACACCAAACATTTATCTACACTACCTACCCTACCCTATACTACCCTACCCTACCCGACCCTACACTACCCTACCCTACACTACCCTACGCTACACTACCCTACCCTACACTACATTACCCTACCCTACACTACCCTACCCTACGCTACACTACCCTACACTACACTACCTTACACTACCCTACCCTACCCTACACTACCCAACCATATAAAAAAAAAATATATATATACCTAAAAACCATCTTTGAACTTCTACGAACATTAAAAAAAAAGAATTGGCCAAATTGGTCCAGGCGTTGTTGAGCTATGCGCTTACCAACACATTTTGCGATTCATTTTTATATTATAGACTAGCTGACCCGGCAAACTTTGTTTTGCCATAAAAACACCAAACATTTATCTACCCTACCTACCCTATCCTACACTACGCTACCCTACCCGACCCTACATTACCCTACCCTACACTACCCGACACTACCCTACCCTACCCTACACTACCTTCCCTACCCTACGCTACACTACCCTACCCTATCCTACACTACCCTACCCTACACTACCCTTCACTATCCTACACTACCCTACACTACCCTACACTACCCTACACTATCCTACACTACCCTACACTACCCTACACTACCCTACACTACCCTACACTACCCTACTCTACCCTACACTACCCTACACTACCCTACACTACCCTACACTACCCTACACTACCCTACACTACCCTTCACTACCCTACACTACCCTACACTACCCTACACTACCCTACACTACCCTACACTACCCTACACTACCCTACACTACCCTACACTACCCTACACTACCCTACACTACCCTACACTACCCTACACTACCCTACACTACCCTACACTACCCTACACTACCCTACACTACCCTACACTACCCTACACTACCCTACACTACCCTACACTACCCTACACTACCCTACACTACCCTACACTACCCTACACTACCCTACACTACCCTACCCTACCCTACTCTACACTACCGTACCCTACACTACCCTACCCTACCCTACACTACCCTACCCTACACTACCCTACCCTACCCTACCCTACACTACCCTACCATACACTACCCTACCCTACCCTACACTACCCTACCATACACTACCCTACCCAACACAAAGCAAAAATAGCTTATACAATAGCAATAAAGCTCAAATTGACTCTACGTTTTAGTTAGAAAACTTTTGTATGGGAAAAAGAAAAGTGCTGTTTTTATTTTTTTCCGGCAATAATTAGAATTTTTCTCCCCGTAAAAACCATCTTTGAACTTCAACGAACATTAAAAAAAAAGAATTGGCCAAATTGGTCCAGTCGTTGTTGAGTTATGCGCTTACCAACACATTTTGCGATTCATTTTTATATTATAGATTAAAACGGTACAAATACCAATTACATTAATTAAGATAGAAATTGTGAAACAACAATGTTGACAACTGTGTTACATAGGATAATTAAAAAATTCACATCATCATCATCATTTCAGCCGAAAGACGTCCACTGCTGGACATAGGCCTCCCCCAGGCGTCGCCACATTGACCGATCCCGTGCGTCTCGCATCCAGCGCCTTCCCGCAACCTTAACCAGGTCATCGGTCCACCTAGTGGGAGGCCTTCCAACGTATCGTCTTCCGGTTCGCGGTCGCCATTCCAGAACTTTTCGGCCTCGTCGGCCATCCATTCTGCGAGCAATGTGCCCTGCCCACTGCCACTTAAGTTTGGCAATTCTTCGGGCTAATAATTCACATATATAATACAATTATAATGGCACAGTAGAGCGAAAATGAATCAATAATTATATTAAAATAATAATATATAATTAAAAAAAAAAGAAATTATAATAGGTATATAGATCGAAATATCATAGAAATAATAGCTAGTTCAGATAGATATGCTTGATTATATCCCATTATTAAAAAAGTCAAAAAGTTAAATAAACTTAGAGTTTTAAAGTATACTTATCAGCAGTTACTTAATTACGTATATGTACTTAGATGCTAAATGATTGCTTATTTGAAACTCAAAATTATTTATTAAGAAAGTTAACTTTTTGAATGTCCACTACAATTTGAATAAGACGACATAAGTTGACCAGTCCCTAATAACTGGCGTGAAACACCTGAAGCTCCATAGCTGATACCAGTTTTAAAACATTACAGATGTACGTGGTAATTGAAGCGTTGGCGGATGGGGCTGTGAAGCAAGGTGTGCCAAGAGCTATGGCGATGCGTCACGCCGCACAGATGGTGGTCGGCAGCGGGCAGATGGTGCTGCAGTCTGGGAAACACCCTGGGCTACTGAAGGATGAAGTATGTTCACCGGGTGGCTCCACTATTTGTGGTATTACTGCTCTTGAGAATGGTAAACTAAGGTAAGTTGTTCAGGCATTTTATTAGAGAAAAGTTAAGACGGGCATTGTCCGCAACTCCACGTCTAAGCGCGAATTTTGCGTACGGGTAGGATTCGTCTTCATTACTCCATCCACCCAAGGTCCTCGAGGAATGCCAGCAGTGCTTTGGTGTTGCCAACTATCCCATGTCTGCACCTGGCTCATCCAGGTATTTGGCCCTGTAACCAGCGGTTACTGGGCAGCTTAGAAGCAGGTGTGTTGCTGTCTCGTCCTCCTCCTTGCATGCTCTACACAGTGGGCTGCTTGTGATCCCTAAGACAAAAAGACACAATTTGTGGTGTTGCTCTTTAGTGCGTTTCCTTACCAGATTATGGAGGTAAGGAAAGGGTAGTGGTATGTACGATGGGCTCCGGTACCACCACCGCCTTATTAGAGATATAATTTAATTATTTTTATATAGGGCAGCGAACACCGACATCTGAACATTTCCTACCATTGTGCAGTCTATACTTTTTAGGGTTCCGTACCCAAAGGGTAAAAACGGGACCCTATTACTGAGACTCCGCGGTCCGTCTGTCTGTCTGTCTGTCTGTCTGTCTGTCTGTCTGTCACCAGGCTGTATCTCATGAACCGTGATAGCTAGACAGTTGAAATTTTCACAGGTGGTGTATATCTATTGCCGCTACAACAACAAATACTAAAAACAAAATAAAATAAATATTTGAGGGGGGCTCCCATACAAAAAACGTGATTTTTTTGCCGTTTTTTACGAAAATGGTACGGAACCCTTCGTGCGCGAGTCTGACTCGCACTTGACGGTTTTTATAATCATTTTTCCCGCTATTTGCGCTTCTTCATAAAGTTGGCCAATAAGTAAAACCGCATAATATTCGATGATTTTATTCCTCATGCATAAGTATTTTATACGGGCGAGAGAATGAAATATCATATTTGGTAAAAAATATTATGAGCTGATACATAAATCTATACCAATATTATAAAGAGAAAAGATTTTTTTGTTTGTTTGTACCGAATAGGCTCCGAAAGTACTGTACCGAATTAAAAAAATTCTTTCATCTATGGAAAGCTACATTATTCCCGAGTCAGATAGGCTATAATTTTGACGGAAGCGAAGCCGCGAGGGTCAGCTAGTTTTGCATATCCTCGGATTTTTTTTAGAATTAAATCCTGATGACATGGTTTGAAGTAAAATATACAGCTGCTTTATTTATTTTTTATCCACATCAATAATGTCTGCGAAATTATTCTGGAAAAAGCACCTGACTATTTCCATCATTACTGTTTCCATTTCCTTGATGTGGTTCATAAATGTGTAATTCTAAGCAAAGTTAATCTCGAAAACATCTTTGTATGAGTTTTCCCTTATCAGGTATCGCAGAAATACTGTATTTTTATTGTCAAGAAAAAGATTGTTATAATGTGGTCAAGAATCTTGACCAAATCATAGATTAGATGCCCTAAAAAACGTATCAATTACATAATATCTTATCAGCACATTCAACCATGGTCACTAAAAAAAATTAAGAAACCCTAAAAATAGTGAAGGCTTAGTAACGTAAACTACATTTACGAATATATCAATATTATTACCTTGTAATTTCACTAAAACACATGACAAACAAAAAAAAAATAAAGACCCGCAGCCTGATTGCGTAAGTAAATTCGGCAACGGAAACAATCTGGTTCTTTCCCAAAAACACACACATACACAATTAGGCTGCCGGTGATAATAGTCATAACCACAATTGGCGCAAATTTATGCGCAACTTTTTATTTTTACCGTTTGCAAAGTTCTACTTGAGTCTTCAAGCATCATTGCGTTGCGTCGCGTCTCGGTGTGAGCTCACCCTCGTATACTGTTCAGTTTTCCAATTTACCATCCTATTTCATTGAGTAGATCGGACTGAGAAATGATCCCATTTGGGCCAGGTTGGAATACTACATTCTTTCGTAGAGACGATTAAAGGTGAACGTGCACCTGGCCCACAGATTACCTCCCAATAGATACCGCTTGCCTACTGTTTTGTTTGATTCCGAGTTCACCAAATTTGGCGGAAGGCACGGGTTGCGCGGGGAGTGACAAGTGCGCCGTGATTGGCTGTTCAAGATCACGGTATCTGTCGTAGTGATGGGACATACGCATTAAATGTCGATAAAAATATCGATATTTTTCAAACAGAATGGTATTTTATGTAAAATTTCGTAGGCGGCGATTTTATAATTACTTAATAATAATGAAGAAAAACATCGATCGAGAAAAGATTTTCATTTTGGCCAAAAATTATTTAATTTAATTGTAATCCTCTGTAAACAGGGTCACACTGAGCTCTTGTTATGAGTAGAGCACTATTAGTTCAAACTAAAAATAAACTAAATTGTTTATTTTTAAATAATCAATTTTAACAAGATTATTGCATTCTTCTATATACCTAATTAAATATCGATCATCGATACTTTTCGATATGCAAAAAACGTATTTGTCTCAACATTTTTATTTCGGTGGGAAAAAGATAGCAATATAATAATGCCGTATGAGTGAAAGGGACTTTCACAAAAGACATCAACGAGCGCTACTGTAAAATGTGCAATTTTGATTTGTTAACCATTATAACTTGACCTTTTCTAGATTGGTAAATATTTATTACTTTGCCTACCGGTGGAATGTTATCCCATCTTTTTTTGATCTTGAAGGGCTGGTTGATTTTCCACACCATATTACTGCACAATTCGTTTGTTTTTTTTAAGGCAAACCGTTGGTAACTATTTTTTAAACAGAATTAAAACTAGAAATGGCTAGCGTCCCCACAGGTCTAATGTCTGGTCGACACTAAGGAGATCATACCGTGCACTGAGTTATATCAGCCTAAATAAAATGATGTGTGGTGCGCGTAAGTTGTCTTCTATGCGGAATCTATTGGGAGGTAATCTGTGACCTGGCCGCACCGCACTCGCCGCACGCGCCGCAGTCATCGCATTTTCTCTTGGCCCCGCGCTATCCGCGCCGAACGCGCCGCACGCATTATATCCACTTCTGTACATCTTGAACTATATTTTCATACGGATACAGATCATGTTTCCGCGCCGCCTGCATCACCCGCCGAATCTGATGACGTCATCCGCACGCGCTGGTGGAATCCTTATACCTACAACATTTTACTGAAATGCGGGTAGTGCGGCGCGGATAGGTGCGCGAGGCTGCATACGATTTCATATAAAGATTTATAAAATGCGATGACTGCGGCGCGTGTGGCTCCTGCGGCGCGGACAGGTGCGCGTTCACCTTAAAACCTCATCTATCTGTTAGGCAGCTAGGCCAACTCCAACGCAGGGAAAGTTCTACTCTCTATATTTATAGTAATACTAGCTGTTCCCCGCGGCTTCGCTCCCGTAAACCACCCCACAAGACCCGTTTTCGGGATTAAAAAATAGCCTATGTCACTCAGGAATCATCTAGCTTTCTATTGGTGAAAGATTTTTTTAAATCGGTCTAGTAGTTTCGGAGCCTATTCGGTACAAACAAACAAACAAAAAAATCTTTCCTCTTTATAATACTGCTATAGACAAAAGTGTTAACATTAATTAAATATTACTATTGTTACAGAGCGACATTGATCAACGCAGTTGAAGCGTCAACGATTCGGAATAAGGAGCTTGGAAAGAAATAAGTATTATAGTGTAGATCAGGGGGGTAACCACAAGCTCTTAGAGTAAGGTTATTTTGAGTGTGTGTAAGGGACAGATATATATGACGTGTATACATCTGTCACTTACTCGATCTCAAAATAACCTTACTCTAAGAGCTTGTGGTCACCCCCCTGTAGATACTATTGTTGTTAATGATAATAAACAATGTAGGAACGCTTCTATAGGAAACCAAATTCACTAGAATGAATCTCAATTCAATACTCGCCGAACATTACACTATATTGGTATTTATTTTGTTAAAGTTTGATATATTTATACTTATAATTTATGAAGTTGTGGCGAATTTTAACGCGGTGTTTTCCTGTTTGTTATTAAATTATGGAAGCTGGCTAACTCGACTTACAAGGGAATTGCAAAAAATATAATAAAAAGTGCGTACTTTCCAGCAGGAGATTCTGTTGCGCATAGGGTTACCATTTCGAAAATAGAAAAGTGCTGCCAAAAAGCCAGACTTTAATGTTTTTACATTTTCGTTACATAAAAAAAGTTTATAATTGAAACCCGACTAGAATAATTTCGCGATCTGAAAAGTATTAAAGAACATAATGTTCTTAGAGGATAATTCTGGTTGTATGACAAATAAACAAAATGTTGTCATCCAAGTGAAAAATCCGGACAAAGTCCGTACAGGAGGCTAAATATCCGGATAAAGCCAGATGAATGGTAATTCATCCGGCTTTGGTTTGGATTTCTGGTAACTTGCGCACTAAAAGTGCTTGAAATGAGTGAACATCGAGATTTGAAAATCGGTTATTATCGACACGAAACGGAAGCAGTCAATATGTTGGCTTAAAAGTTATTTCTTTGGGTTAAAAAAATGCACCTGATAGAAATAGATGTGGATTGCTACGACGAATCCTTGGCTGTATTGAGAATATAACGCAACTGTTGTTTTCTCAAAGGATTATAACATAACCAAACGTGCTTCGAATTATCCAGTTTCCTACTTTTTGTTCCTATATGATACTGAAATATGAAGTTATGTTATTTTTTAATTGTGTGTGTGTGTTTTGTTTGTGGTAAGGTGCATTCGGTCGAATGTGGGTTGTTAATTTTATTATACTTAAAGTATTACCTTATGTAATAAGGCTTCTAGTGCATTCACTGTTTGTGATATCTTATGTATCTGAATTCGATCTGATCAAAATTTAACAGGGTAAAATTAAATTAATTAGCAAAACTCTGCACTTTTAGTTTCAAGTAACTACTGGCTATGGGCCAGTGTGTGTTGCCAGTTATGACCTATAGCTCTGAGTGAGACGTGTTCGCTCACAATGGGCCTCATCAGAAAGCTTACAGTCACCCAAAGGGCAATGGAGAGGGCCATGCTCGGAGTATCCTTGCGTGATCAAATCAGAAATGTAGAGATACGCAAGAGAACCAGGGTTACCGATATAGTCCGAAGGATTGCTATTTAAGAGGCAGTGAGCAGGGCACGCGGTTTCTCGCAGAACTGATTGCCGATGGGGCAGAAAAGTTCTGGAGTGGCGACCGCGAACCGGAAGACGTTGCGTTGGAAGGCCTTCTACCAAGTGGACCGATGACCTGGTGAAGGTTCGGGAATCCGCTGGATGCGGGACGCATGGGACCGCTTGGGGGAGGCCTATGCCCGGCAGTAGACATCTTTCGGCTGATATGTTGATGATGATGATGATGACTGTCTATAGAGGGTCAACGGCCACTGCCAGTATTGTTACAGCAGAGTTACAAAGCCGGCATTATTACTACCGCATGTCCCGAAGTACTTAGTCCCGGATAAGTGAGACTACTGTGCTTGAAATTAACACCTTTATTAAAAACCTCGACACTGTTTTGCGATTTCTTAGCGTCTAAGAGAATTTAAATAAAGAATCTCTGATCAGTTGCTCAACATATAAAAATAAGGCCCAAATTTTATCGCCATTAGAATATGTCGATGATATCATGGAGTTTCGCTAATTAATTTAACTTTTTCTTGTAGATATAAGAGAAACGATGAGTATTCATAAGTATTATTTTATTTATTAAACAGTTAAAACTCAGTTTTTAATGCAGGCATGTGATTGTAATAAGGTAATAACACTTTGCAACATTTGTACAAATAAATACAATTCTCTCTATTAATAACTCGAACTATATTTCACAGATCGCTGAACAAAGTATGTGTGTTGCTTTATATTCAGGAACATAATGGTTGGGCACATCTGTGGATGTTCAGTGCAGTACATTTTTCGCTCCCAAACAAAAAACAACAAAAGAAATAAAGTTGAAAATAAATAAACTTTTTCTAGTTCCGAGACAGCATCAAAGCGGACAGAGGTTCGCACCAAGCGATTGTCGAATTTATTTGTAGAAATATAATGTTGTTATTTCTTTAGCAGCGAAAATCTTGTTGCACTTCACCTCGCCAGGTCTGCACCGACCCAAAGTGGTTCTCATAGATATGAGTGATACTCGAGGAACTTATAAATCAACTGGTATAGAGACCCCAAATAAATTTAGATACGGGGATGAAAATGATTATGGTGATGATGCGTACAAATTGGGTAGAATTATGGAACTTCAAATATGAATTGAATACTCCTGTTGATAGGGTTCAAAATTCAATAACAAAAAAAAATAAAGTAAGAAAAAGCCCAGTCAAAAGCATTTTGCGGGACCAATAATCCCATTAGAAAACTACTTTGATTATAAGTTCCTTGGTGAAACAACTTACATTAATACGTTAAGGGTCACCTGCAGCCTTATTGCGCAATGACTTCAGGCAAGGCGGTTTCAGAATATACAAAATCGACCAATCACGTAGACGGAAATCCACATAGTCTTTCATCTCGCATGTTATTGGTCGATTTTTCATCCTCTTTGCTCTTGCCTTGCCGAATTCATTACGCAATAAGGCTGCTGAAGACAAGCTCAATGCGACGAAGATTCGACAGGCAATTTTTTATAGAGATCTCTAGAATAATTTCAAAAATCACCGCATGCTTGCGTCAGGCCTGTCTGCGGACACCTTTTATGAACATGATGGAATTTGGCAAAACTACAGCAATCTAACACAGTAGAGTAGCTAAATATTACCTACTAATGATTAATGAACCTACAGAAGATTTGGTGACTTTCCAAAAGCTTCTATTAATTTAGTTATTTGCACAATGTAGATTGCAATACAATTGTACTTAGTATAAATGTGTTTTGCTTTTAATAAACGCTTTGTCAAAAATCATTTCTTTTATTTTTGCCTGGTTTTGTTTTTTTTTTTTAAATAAAACATGGCCCTACTCTAAGCTTTCTTCTGTATCGTGGGTGGTAACATTTAAAAACTCACTTACACAAACCGCCAGATCCGGAACAACTATCTGAAGGCCATACCGTCATACATATATGTTTGTTCGGTGTGGGAATCGAACCCGCGACATGCAGCTTTGCAGCCGATCGGTCAACTACTGCACCAACAAGGCGTCAAACGTGTCGTCTAACCATTTCATTTTGTTGTTTTATTTTGGCTATATTATAATGTATAGACAAAAATCAGCCGTTCAGTACGTTTTTGCCAGCATTAACTTGGCAAAATGTACAGAACGGCAGACTTTTTCTTTTTTGGGAGGTGGTTTCTGTATAAACCGTTCTTTGATTGATACCCAATTCCTGGAAAAATTGGCTGATCATTGAAAATTAACCTGGTATAGCCAGAAGTAGTCATTCCACACGGGCGGCCGCTTGTAATTTATATTGCAAGACTGATGGGGCTGACGGTATACAATATTTTGGGAATTATAAGAATCTGCAGACCGAGAGGAGTGAAGAGCAGAGGACTTTCTGCTGACTCGAACACATTTGATACTGAATAATACACCTTATTTGTGGTGTACATAAAGTGCAAAGTTGTATATACCAGGTACCAACTATGTTGTGTGTAGGTACGGATACAGTTAGAAAAAAAAATGCATAATAATTAAAACAAAACAATAGATTACTTAGTTCTGAATTCAAATTATTACACGATAAATTTAATAATTTATAGTACGGAAATGCGATGATTGCCGAGGGATAAAGTAAATAGTTGTACTTTTTGTATAGTATGAATTTTATTAGAAATAGGTGAAAAAAAATACCGTGATAAACAAGCTTTTTGTGCATTTAAATGTTATTAGAAACTAGATATATTTATGTAATATATTAAAGTAAGAAGTAGTTTAAATATTGTTGCAAATAGAACTTCATTTTAGACAACATACATACATAGGTGTTAAGGTGAACAATTGGCATTTTTGAACAATAGAACCAGTTTTTACAAAACTGCCCAAAAATAGTGTTATGTTTTTCTATTTTCTACTTACTATCGTGCTATAAAATTAACAAAGTAAAACTTAGGACAATCCTTAATATTTTTATTAAATTATAAATGCATTTAAATACTATTAAACAGTTTTACATGTTGGTAAAAAAAGTCAAGAAAAATTCTCGGAAAGTGCGCGTAAAAACACTTGTAAAACTGAAAACAATGTTCAACTTAAAATCTAGATGAAAATAGAAAAATGGGGAGTACAGAATTAACAGTGGAAGTCTGGGAGTGGGCGACCCTTGCATTTGTTCACCCATCCGTACCATGCCTCAAAGCCATGGACACCGAAAATGGTCTTAGTGCACTGGGCTTGCTTTGTGATGTCATCCAGCAGCAGATCTATAACACACAGGCAAACATGTAATTAACTATGTAAATAAATATATGGTAGGAAGCCTATCATATCATGGATAAGAGAAGCTGAGTATCCAGTTAGGTAGCGTAAAATTGAGGAGCCCTATGTCCAAAAGTCACACATACTCAGGGCTGCAAGGACTACTACTGAGAAATGCCTAATGGGAAAACTTAACAAGTCTGTCTCCCAACAGTCGTCATTGTAACCCCTAGCTACGCAAAAGAGATAGTCAATAAACATACCATACTGATTAATAATCTTCACAAAATAGTATATTATAATATACCTAATATATTATAATTCATTACACATTTTGCCCATTTTGGTGGGACAGAAAAAAAACTAAATAAAAAGCTCATTAAGTACCTATAGTAAAAATGAAATTTACCTTTGCATCGTACGTTGCAGCCTTTGCCGGGTTTGTCACCAGCATTGCACCAATAACGGTCGTTTATCTGAAATAGTCCATAGTCGTGGGAGCCATCTGAGTTGGGCGGTCCGACTACGTTGGTCCGTCTAGAACTCTCCGCATTCACCAGGCACACCCCTAAAATTTAAATAAACATGTCTTTATTCTTCGAATGGTTCGTCAGGTTCGTCTAGATACCTCCGTGTAGATAGGTATCCAGTAGGTATCTACTTACTTGTGTTGAAGTACCTAAGTATTAAATCCTATGTTTCCAAACGGCAAAGCTAACACTGCTCAAACTGCAGGGCATAAAACCCCAACCATACAGTTGTGTTTTAGAACAATTGACCAACAACTAACAAGGAAGCAAAATACAAGAAGATCCCAGTAGAAATATTGTAGGAAATGGTAGTTTGTTAGCCTTAATAACGGAGAAACCGGTTTTATTAATTGATATGTTATTGAGCCAACAGGTTAACAAACGTAATGGATTTCATAGATGTCATCGTTGCAAAAAAATATGGGCATTGTTCGATTGTTCGTGTGCTGTGTTCGACGTCTTTCGGTAAAATGATGAAAGTACGCGGGCAAAGGAATTAAACCAGCCAGAAACGGATGTGAAAAAGGGCTTTTAGGTTGATCTTTTTTGCGGTTTCTTTAATTAAAAAATAAATCCGACGAATTGAGAACCTCCTCCTTTTTTTGAAGTCGTTTAACAATTGATCAGTCACAAGCTGGTGATCGAATGGTAGTGCTACGAAACTTGTTATTTTTCTATAGGCCTCTGAACATAAGTGGATTTACATGGATTTCTATATACTTGTGAGGTTTTCTCCATTGCTTGAGGGTAAGTCGGCGTTTGAGTTTAAGAAACTTAATAGATAAATGTAGGTAAACTTTTTAATCCCTGGGTAAAGTAGGTATCTAAGTAGGAACATTACGCTGCGCCTATTCCCGGAGAGATATTTGCAGATATATATGTAAACTAATTCGAGTATTAGGTACTTCTATAAAAGTTTTATATATTTATTTAAAGGCGAAACGAAACAATGTTCACTGATAGAAAAAAAAAACTTTATTCCAGAAAAATCCGTATTCATTATATTACTTTTTGGGGATAGACAGTAAGCGCGACTTCGCGGAAAAAGTTATTAAGTAGACCTACTTGATAAACTAATTTAATTTTAAAAGTTCTCATAATTTATCAATCCTTAACTACTGGAACACATTTATTTGCGTGCCCCACGGGAGGCTTCAATTACTTAGATAAATAGTTAAATAAAGTACTTACAGTCTTTGAGTTGATGCTCTGGAAAACCATGCTTCCGAAGTTCCCGGACCAATTCACATTCTGACAATGTTTTGCCAAAAGCATTTGACGCAAAACATAAAAGCACAACAAACAGAATGGCTCGCGACATGCCGGCACGTTATCTCCTCAAGAATTAAGCAGAGTAACCAATTATAGTGTGTGTCAAGGGGAACAGTATTCCGAGCTTTTATAAACCGATGAGGAAAACGGCTAATTGATTGGCAAAACCTGTTGAAAGCTACCAAAAAAAAACTGTTCGTGGGACGATGAAAGCAGCTCCAGTGCTTCAATGATGAAAGTAAGGATCATCCATTCGCTTATATACTGCTTTATAAATGCCTCTTACACTTATGACACACAAGGAAAGCTGAAATTCCTTATGCGCAAAATCCCATAAACAATAGTATCTATCAGACAGGACATTACTTAAATACCTATCAAAACAAGTTCTGTGGTTGTGAAGACCAATTAGTACTTAGGTTTAGGTAGACCAATTATAAATTCATTGTTTCAATTAAGGATGCTTCCAATGCAATGCGCACTAGGCGCGTATATTTTTAATTACAGTTCATTTGTCTCTTTTTCTTCCCCCTAGACTTAATGTCTCATTTATATGGGGTCGATGACCTGCAGTTGGGTTCGATGATTTGGTGATATTAATATCTAAGGGCTGTGTGTAGATTGATGCTCCCCGAATTCAGTATAAAACATTTCGCCCTAGCCTGTAGGATTTAAAATTTAAGTGACTGATGCATGGCACGCCCAGAGTCAAGAATAAGGTTTTTATAGCAGTCAGGTACTAACTACCATCTTAATGTTTCCAAAACTAAGGGTGCTTTTCAAACAAAGGTGTGCAAGTTAGTCAGGTGAAAACTGTTGCACATTTTAAGGCTGCTTTTCCACCAGAGATGTGCTATACAGCTATGCTGGGAGGACTTGAAAGCTAAATACGAAACTATGTGACCGTTTCCAGTAATGCTGAATTATGCAGCGAAAATAGTACCTATATATGCGACAAAGATTCGCAACTCGAGCTATGCGATGCATCGATAGTAGTAGAGGCACGGGGAACGTAGTGGTAGTGTAGGTAGTCTGCTCTGCACATAGCTACTCACGCATCCATAGTTCCCGTCCATAAGGGTGCCTTTCCTTCAGTGATATGCTATGCCGCGAGGATGTGAAAGCTAAGCTACGAAACTATGTGACTGTTTCCACTTATGCTAAGTTTTGTAGCGGGCCAGTAAGATGCACCACCGCGAGGTAGCTGTGCGAGTAAGGTGCGCAGCTCGAGCTATGCGATGTATCGGCAGTAGGGAAAGCATGGGGAGCGACGCGGTGGTGGTGCGGTGAGGGAAGAGGCGACCATACATAGCACGCATCCAGAGCATGCATCCATCCATGTAAAAACAAAGCTTAGCAGAACCGTTTCCACCAGTGTTATGCTATATGGACCAATGAATTTGATTGGTACATATCAAACGCATCCATAGCAACGTAGCGTAGCAAATCTCTGGTGGAAAAGCAGCCTAACAGATTTGGTGGAAAAATTGCACATTTTTACAGCACCACACATCTTAGGTGGAAAAAATTAGTCTAGCTGCAACCTGTGTTATAGTCGCACTGCTTTATGTTAAGGTAGGTCCTGTATTGGTCGAGATGTTAAATCAAATTGTCAGATGAACAATGGAAGATGTAGAGGAATCTCCCCGAGGTCCTCCCCGTTCCGAGTTAACTTACCTACTCTACTAGTAATCGTACTTACTTGCCGTAAAGCAATCCGGGGTTAAGGCATGAAGGTAGCTTAGTTACAGAATATATCTACCTAATTGCTTGGCAGCTGCTAAAAAGGAAAACTCGGCTAATCCTGTGTACAAGTAGTCATAGGTAATAGAATTTCCTTCGGTTTTTCTGTAAATAATAATGACAATGTCTGGGTGACTAAAGCGTGACCATATTTTATGTATGTAGAAAGTGCTGTGTGTGTTGAGATAAACGCTGGTTATTAAGTAGAGATTGAATAACATCGGGCCTAGCATTCAGCCTTGGGGAAGACGTTTTCCTGATCACACCACCTTTTTATGCTGTTATTGAGATTATATTTGGGTATTTTTTAAATAACATCAATAATAGCTATGCATAAAACCATCATAATTTTAAATGCATCTTTCGTGTGATCGCTGACCTTTAATTAGAATCATTTGTGGTTGATTGTATCAAAGGATGCGAATAGAACAAGAAATATAACACCTGTGACATTTTTCATAAATACCAGTTTGGAAATAAAATATTGCATTTTATTATTTAAAACATTTTTAATTTTATTTCATGTCATTCATAATGGTCATTAAAATGATTCATACCGTAACATTTGCTTGTTTTTGTGGACCAAAAAACTTAATAATAATTTAATGTTTTTTTCTAAATACTACGTAAGTAGAAAAATAATTTATATTCCTAATTAAAAACAAACTTATTTATTTATTTAATAACAATTACTAACAGTTTGCACCAAATCATGCAGCAAGTTACTTCATCGGGTTCATTCAATTAGACGCCTTCCTTGGGACAATTTTTTATCGCAAAATAGGTAAAACAATTTAAGTTGATGAAAAAAAATATACCTAGGTATTTAAAACTACTTATATAACATATTGCACATATTAACTAATAAATAATTAAACATAACACATAACACCATGCCTGTATCCCCGAAGCTCTAAGCAGAAGTGCACCTACAATACACCCAAATAAATATTAAAATTAGGAAATATATTACAACGTAAATATCTAACGATGTAAATTTAGTTGGTAGGTGTTTATTTTAAGCTCTAAATATCCGATAACGTATGTCTTAGTGGTGACAACGATATCTAAACAATCACAAGGAACGGTCATAGATATTATCACTTATTCTATAGCATCGTGAGTAACTGTTCTATAAGGAAAGTAGTTTATTTGTCTTCATGAAACACGTAAATTTTCCTAGTGGTTTGCGGCGGTGTGTAAGGATGATAAGGATGCACGCACACTGTCCGCCTTGTGAAGAGGAATAGGGACACCCGTCGCGCCAGTCCCACACCAATGTCTATACTCTTGTGCCGCGGTATGTCCATCATGGGCAGCTCGTCTTCTTCCTGTTTCTTGAAACAGTTCAATTTTCGGAAGCTGTGGCGAAACCTGCCGAATGCTGGGATCACCGCTCTTTGAACGCTCGGCAGTCGACGCAACAGATGCTTCTTCGCTTTTTTTTCATCTTTCGGTGCCGGGTCACTGAATCTATTCGTCCAGTGTTGGGCTTCACTAACTTTCACTGATTTCTTATAAATCCTAGTTTTCTTAGTAGTTTCCGCTAGTGGGATCGCTGATATGTCTTCTTCAGACATCACTATATTGTTTTATTTTCCACATTTTGTATATACTTTGTTCGCTTATCGGACTAGAGTGAGCTCCCGTCTAAATTTTGGCATTGATTGAGTGTGACGCAGTTTCATGATAAGATATTATCCAGATTACTGTGATTACAGTGACTTGGGTTTATAGTGATTATACGCTGTAAAAATCTCGTAGAAAACAAGTGCATTACAGCACGTTTTTAATAGTGGCAATAAAAATACTTTGTGTTTTTTACATATTAGCACAATTACAGTTCTAGATAGACCGCTGATAGTTGCCGAACTTACGCCTACGTTGAGTCGAACAGATCGTTAAAAAAACATAATGCAATACAAAAACTGATTGTAACTGTAACCTTGTGTTCAGTAACCATGATGCTACGAACGCTTCCGCCACGAGAACGGCTCTAAACTGCACTGATACTATACCTGGATAAATAAAACTTAGCGATTGTGTCATACTCCGCAGATATGATAAAATGGTAGGAGCACAGACAGCTCTGTCTCCTCATATTTGAACAATTAGGTAAGAATCGCGACTATATGTTAAAACATACATAGATATACGAGTACCTTCACACACTATAAACGTGCATCATAATTATTTCCATTACTTACGATAAAATGCAAATAGGGTACAGTAAGTACTGGCTTCTCCTAGCGGCTTCGCCCGCGTGTAAAGTCTGAAAATTATCCCAAGGAAACGTACTCCCGGGATAAAAAGTTGGTTGTGCGGTTTAGGCGTGAAAACATAACAAACAGACAAACAGGGTTTCTTTCGGATTTATAATATTGCTAGTTTCTGCCAGCGGCTCAGCCTGCGTGAATTTCGAGAATTATCCTAATGAAACATATTCCCGGGATAAAAATCCTTAGTGCTATACCAGACTATAATCTATCTCTGTGCCATTTTTTTCTTTTCGGGGGTCTCGGGCTCCCCGCAATCTCCAGACTAGTGCCCCAATAATGGTGTCCTTTCAGTGCATGTCTATAGGATAGCCGCGTGAAACCTCGTCTCACTTCCTTCTCCTCACTTCACCCTTCACTCTTATACAAAAATGTCAAGGAAAAAGAATACTAGAGTTCAACAGCGGCTGCACCCCCTCCCACTCAAAGAGCACCTCAAAAATATCAGAGGTCTGCACTCCAATCTCGTAGCAGTCCATCATCACCTTGAGACTGATAAGCCGGCTCTATTTTTCCTCTCGGAGACGCAGATCAGATGTCCGTCAGACATATCGTACCTTACATACCCAGGGTTTACCCTGGAGCACAGTTTTAAGGCACGTGCTGGTGTATGCATGTGCGCCCGAGACGACATCTGTTATCGGCGTCTCCGAAACCTTGAGGACTCTAAGAATTCTGTGCTGTGGGCTATGGTGGACATTGGCCAGGCTATAATTGTCTACGCCTGTGTCTACCGTTCGCACAGCGGAGATCAAGAGACAACCAGGCTCACAGAGTACCTTAGTGAGGTGTGCTGATACGGCGCAGCAGCGGTACCGTTCCGCCCAATTAATGTTACTGGGTGACTTCAATGCCCACCACCAGGAGTGGCTCTTTCCGTACCAGTGCCTCACAGTGATCATGCTGGGCGGGAAATGACATAGCTTGCCCAGCTGGTCCAGGCGGATGATATTGATTCGCACACAGCCAATTGCTTGGACCTTCTGCTGACAAAAGAGTCAGACCACTACTCGGTGTTGGTATCTTCACCTGTGGTCCGTCCACTCTCCACCCGATCCCAACCCAAGAGGTGCTCGGCGGGTTTGGTGGTACAAGTCAAGAGATTGGGATGGGATGCGTTCTTTTTTCGCATTTTATCCTTGGCAGCCTACTTGCTTCACTTCATCTGATGCTTCGTCTTGCGCGGAAGCCGTGACGGATGTGTTGCGTCAGGGAATGGAGTACTACAGTCCTCTGACGTAGCAATTTCTAGCGTTGACCGGCAATGGTTTGGCGCCGAGTGCAATTGCGCCGACTCGCTTAAACATGAGGCGTACCTGGCATGGGTCGACGCTCTGACGCGCGAAGCAAGTGATGTGAGTCAGCGGAAGAGAGCCTTCAATAGGGCTGCCAAGTCCTGCAAGAAGGTGATGCGAAGGGCTCGGTTTGACCAAATAAGGCGTATTGGGACCAAACTTGTCTCATACCTAGTAAAGCGTTTTGATCCCTGGCTGAGTTGGCTGAAACCTGACGGGTCACTGGCTCACTCCGCTGAGGAGAAAGCAAACTTGTTTGCATCTCTTTTTGCGGAATCTTCACGCCTGGATTCTTGTGATGCGCGGCCCCTTCCTTCTCCTGATGAATGCGAAACGAGTATGTCGGATATTAGCATCCATCATAAGGACGTTCGTAGGGTGCTGCGCAACCTCGACGTGAACAAAGCTAGTGGCCCCGACGGGATTCCAGCAATTGCTCTGACAACCTGTGCGCCTGAACTGTCTCCAATCCTGACACGCGTGTTTCGCCTTTCGTATGAGACTAGAAAAGTGCCAAATGCCGACCAACTACGGACTCATTTCGATAACGTCCATCCTCTGCAATAGTATGGAACGGGTACTCAACTCTAAGCTTCTGGCATACCTAGAAGCTAATGACATCCTCAGTGGCCGCCAATATGACTTCCACCAAAATCGATCAACTGGGGATCTTCTAGCTTATGCCATTCACATCTGGAGTGAGGCCATCGAGAGGCACGGGTAAGCCAGTTCCACCCAGCTCCTTCTTTCCGAGGTGTGACCGTGCCGATAAAGGACCCACTTGAGCTTCTTGGCGTTACGTTGACCTCCCTTAATTTTGGTCCATTCATTGAGGCAAAAGCTCAGCTGGCTGCCATAAAGTTGGGGATCTTTTCGGAGGTGATACGGAACTTCACCCCAGAACAGTTGCTCAATTTGTATTAAGCGCAAGTTAGACCATGCATGGAGTACTGCTCTCATCTCTGGAACGGATCTGCCAAATACCAGGTGGATGCACTTTAGTCGATCGAAAAACGGGCCAAGAGGCTTATCCGCAATGAGATACTGGTCGAGTCTAGGCTCCAGAGCCTTGAACATCGGCGCCGAGTTATTTATCGTTTACATTTCGGGGAGTGTGCGTTGGAATTGCATGAACTAATTCCCCGTTCAATCATCGGACTACAAGACGTACGGCGATGCGTCATCGGTACATGGTGGACATCCCACCCACACGCACCAGACGTTTTGGGAATACTTTTATCATGCGCACAGCAAAAGAGTGGCATTCCCTGGCGATAGCTACAATCTGGGAGTCTTTAAGTCAAGAGTGAATAGGTTTCTTCTAGGCAAGCGTGCTTTATCACCGACCACATCATCACTTAGCAACAGGTGAGATAGTGGTCAAGCCTATCAATAGTAAAAAAGAAACATCCCCATCCGTCCAGCCGAGCGTGAAGAACTAACAAACACACAAACTTGCCTTTCCCTGTCCTTATCTCTGTTATTTTTAGTTTCAGCAGGGTATATTGTACTCTACATGTGCGTAATATACTTCTTCTTCTTATTTTAGAGTCGACGGTGACCAATTTAGGCCCAAGTCCGAAAATTTTGTGTACTTAAGAGTATATTACTCAACCGTCTTGTCTTACTTTTCAAACTGTAGATGTAATATGATATATGAATAAATGTAAGATGAATAGATGTAAATAGTTGCTCAAATAATGTTCTTAGTTAGTCGTGTTACCTGCAGTAGGTAATGAGAATCATTAAAATTCATGGCCGTCAGAGGCAAGTATTGAACAGCTATCAATTATTAGACAAGGACTAGATATATTGCTTGGTAGATCTAAATAGATTTCCATGATCCATCGTAGTAGGTATCCATTGCTTTTCACCAGTCTAGACCTAGGTCAAGGAAGGAAAATGGTACACTCGTTTAAAAAGACCATGTCTGTTTTCCCATAAGTGTCTGTTACGGAAAATACGTTTGGGTAAGCATTTTAAATTGACGACATATCTAAATAGGTGATACCTACCAGTGATCAAGGAAGACATACTATCAGGAAACAAGTGTCATAGGAGGGAAAATTACTGATGACCGCAATGTTTAAATTAAATTTATTCATCGAACAACATTGTCCATTCTTTGTTAGTAGAAACACCATAGAACTATTGTTAATAACACATGACAATACAAATAATCACATCATCATCACATCATCTGCCTATTAATTGTACCCACTGCTGGGACACAGGCCTCCTCTTTGTGAGAGGGAATGGGCCGTAATCCACCAGGCGGGCCCAGTGCGGGTTGGTGGATGTCACGTCTTCGAATTGTTGGTTCTACCCGATACCGATACTCACGATGTTTTCCTTCACCGTTTTGAGAGCAGTGGTGATGAAATAATTTACACAAAGTAAAGCGCCTGGGTTCGAACCCACGACCGACAACTTGTATGTCACGGCCGATACCACTGGGCCACCACTGCTCTCACACAAATAATCAAACATTTAAAAATAATAAATTAACAAAAAAAAAATTAAACATGTTTTTTTCATATTCTTCCCAGTAAACACTTTCATTTGATACTCATATCATGGCAGTGCACAAAAAATAACTAGTCCGCCATCTTGGGCCGTCCGCCATATTGGATTTAGAGTGGCGTCACTTAGCTAAACATGCATTGTCATCCAAACTAGACGTGTATGCAAAATTTCATCTTAATCGGTGGAGGATAACTGCTTTAAAATTCAGTTGCAAGATTTGACGCGAACACACTTGCATACACATACATTGAAAGTTAATTAGAAGCTTGTAAGAAAAATGAAGTGTAAGTTCAATACCTATTCAGTACAAGTGGATAAGAGATTTTTATTTTAGATTTTAATGTTAAAAACGTGTGAAAAGTTTGTCAGGATTTCATGCAAAAGTCCAGTTTTACAGATACTCGACATCAAACTTTTGTAAGTGTAAGTCAGTTAGCCTATAGTTATTCGTAAGGGAACCGTAGGCATTTCATGAGATACCCTGATTTCAGGCGAAAAAATCGATCTAGCTATAAAAATCTGGTTTAATCTTAAGATTATTCAAATAATCTTTGGAATATCCACATGAATGTACCTTAAGAGGTGAAAGAACTGTCATGACAGTAAATAAACTCGAAATTTTAAATTTTTGCTGTGCATTAAATTGTTATAATTTAAGCGTAAGGTAAGGTCAGCACAGCATGCAACTTTTTTGATATTTTTATCGGTCCATATTTTGCCGTGCTTACATAATAAATATGTGTTTCACCTTATCTCAGTTAGATTATTTTTACGATTCATGTTGCAGATCAGGTTTCCGATCTACAGAAATGATGAAATTTTTGGAACTGCAAAATTTAATCGAACATCTAAGGAGTAAAATTCCCTGCCAGAGTCATTGTTTCCTGTTAGCTGTGACCTAGGGGCCTTTAATTTAAGAGTGATATGTTACTTCTAGACAAGCCTGCTTCACCGTCGACCACTTATACCATCAGGTCGAGCCTCGGTCGTTAATAAAAAAATAAAAAGAAACCTCCACCTTAACTGTTCCCTATTTTAACCCTTTTAGAAAAATCCTTCATTAGTGTTACTATTCTTGAAATATGAAACCTTGTGCAAAACATCATGCAAGCTTGTGCAAGAACCAGGAGATTCGGCTTAGCGTTGTCTGTCAAGTTTTTTTTTGGGTACGGTTTTTCCTTCAAATAAATGTTTGGTTCGTTTTCACTACGTGCAACACGGCAAGGTTGAAACGACATTGCTCTCATTTTCAAAACCACTGATAGCAAAGTCGTAGTTTGGGTCTTTTGTCTTTTTTACCCCTGTCGTTTTTCACGAATGAGGGAAAGAGATAAAGAGTTTTATTTACTTCAGAGTGTAGTGCGCAGGCGTTGGCGTCATCGCGCTATTTCCCCGTCAGTATGACGTACCTCTTGCAACCTACGAACTACTGATTCATTCACTTTTGTGTCTTTAACGTTGTGTTTGTACCGTGGATAGAAAGGGACAGTGTTGTTAATAAATTTTAATAAAAAAACACAGGTAAGATCTTTAATTTGGTTTTGCTTAACTAATAAACCTGGGTTTGCATTGGTTACTAACAAAACTGTAAACTTGGTCGTCCACTCATATTAATAATATCAGCTGCTTTTGCCATGTGTGATAATATTATTCATGTTGTTTATTTACAGTTTTTGTGGTTGCATATAATCTTAAATATAGGTATGAAATTTAATACACCGTAGCTTATTTCCATATTAACGGAGCCTGACAAATACTAAAGACTCATTTATTCAAAATGTTTGATTAACTTGTATATCTTGTCGTGTATCTTAATTTTAATATATTTGTTTTCCTTCATATATTTAAACTTATAACAAATTTTACTTGAATGTAGCGCAACTGTGACGTATTCTTGTGTTTTAATCACATGCTTGTTATTTTAATCATAAATTATACAGGAATTTGCATAAACTGTAAGCATATTAAACATGCAACAATTGTAGGTACTTTCTATTCATTTGTAAATCTATAATAGAGACATATTATATAGAAGGCGGTGTGCAAGAACGTAAGTAAAGACTGTTGGTTTAGTATTTAGACCAAGATATATACCGACATACGTATACCTATATTTGACTGCAAGGTTATTATCAATATGATTAGCTTCTTCATAGGACTCGTACAAAATTACCTACCCTACAATGAAGAAATCATATTCATATTCTACCCCATGATCTTATACTGCCCATTATGGATAATATGGTCAAGTTCTAACCACTACAATGAATATTGTACAGTCATAGGGTTTACCCTAATAACAAGTTCACTATAGTATATTGTTCATTTACAAGAACCTAAATACCCAGCGGACTCATGTCTGCTACAATAACTTACTAAAGATATACCTACCTATGTATGTCAGTACCCTACTAATTTCTTTCCTCACCCGCGTTTTAACCTTTTTCTTTGTCAATAATTTCGTTCCATGTTTGTTTTACTTTAATTATTTCGGCACAACTCTTCGTGACTTGGTAACATATTGTGCGACGTTGGCGGGACGTTAAAACTTTTAATGTAATTATAATACCTACTGTCCTAGCAATTAGACTAATGGCTATGAGTATTATTCTAATGTAGAGGCCAACACGTGAGTCTTATCTAGCTATATATATCATACCTACGTTATCAGAAGTTTTGGGTAAATCCATAGCTATCTACCCACCTCCAATTATATCATTAAATACTTAGCAAATATCAGGAACCGATGAATAGTTTTGATGTTTTGATAAAACGTATTTAAAATTATGTTGTATAAGTAATAAACATATATTGTTATCATGCTGAAAACGTATCAAGCTGATCATGTTGATTTCAAATTTTCCCTGCCGCATATTCGATCATGAAATCCCTTCTTACTACACACACCGGCAAAATAAGCGGCACAAAATAAAAACGTCGATATTTTGGGTTCCGTACCCAAAGGGTAAAAACGGGACCCTATTACTAAGACTCCGCGGTCCGTATGTCTGTCTGTTCGTCTGTCACCAGGCTGTATCTCATGAACCGTGATAACAAGGCAGATGAAATTTTCACAAATGATGTATTTATATACTAAAAACAGAATAAAATAAATATTTAAATGGGGCTCCCATATAACAAACGTGTTACCGCCGGCTATTCCAAAACTGCGAAATTGACACTTTTAACATAAGCCAAATTTGAAAAAGTGGTATGTGGCCCAGCATTATTCTGGATCAATACGAAGTGACGCCTGATAAAAGGGCAAATGATTTCACATTTTATTCTTAAAAATACTTCTACAGCGATCTTTAATAATATCTCTTCTATCGATTACCACCAAGTCCGTACGAGCTCCAAAACAAATCCTACCTTAATCAAACACTATTCCTCTACCATATGCCACAGTAGTTTAAAAAGTTGACAGATTGTATTGTTCTTGTTAATGATAAAACATTTAATGCAGTCCGTCAATTCCATTTAAATGACTGACACACTCATCACTAAACAATATTTTACTGCATTAGTCATTTGGCCAAAGTCGATGTTTTCTAGCAAAAGTTATACTGTTTCTAAGGAGTGTCCCTCATGTTATGGACCTTTGGCAGGCACGAATGAACCAAAAACAGCTTTCTCAACCTCCTTCGTACCGTAAGCTCACTTACTGTTGCACCTTGAATTTCCTACAGCTCATTTCTGGCTTGAACGGCCTTTAAACGCAGGTTTTTGCGAGCGCAAAGCTGAATGAAACGATTATTCCTGTTGGAAGTACGGGTTTTCTGCCTTTTCCAGATTTTCTCACAAAAACATTATTCTCTCTGAATCATTGGAAAAAGTAATAAATGGTTTAAAAAGGTAAACGATGAAATATGCACATCATCTGCCGGTCATCTGTCCATTCATCCGAATCGGATTAAAACAATGGTAATTTCTATTGTGTCTGGAAATTGACAGTTGAAGGTTATATTTATCCTCATCTCAAGTGGTCACTGGCCCTATCAGTTTCGATTAAGTTGGCCACAATGTCGTCCTTAACTTTGATAAAGATCTAAACATTAAAAATAAAACAAATAATTTAATTTAACAAAAATTGATTGAAATTTTAAAACATATTTATCAAGTGGCAATAAGTGAGATTCTCTTAAAATGATGTTAGTTCGAATAAAGTTAAAACAATCGCATGACAGATGATGTTTAATTGTTTTATCAATTAAGCATAATTGGTTTTATAATTAAAACGAAAGAAAAACAAGCCTATAACGGTACAACAAAAGGTTTACGATAATTTTTCTTGTTCCGCAAATTTTGCCAGTGTGTGTGTATACAGAGTTACTTTTTGAGTTCGTAGATATTATATAGGCCAACAAAAAATTGCGAAAAAATTATTGATTTTTAATATTTCAATTCAATTCTCGATTCTTTTTAATTACAAAAACACTAAAACAGCCACAAGACCACATGCCTCCATTGAGACAACCGAATGGAAACTGGGCGAGAAAACCAGGAGAAAAAGCCGAGCTCCTTGCTGAATTTTTGAAGAATGTTTTCAAGCCAAATGAACCTGACATCATGTACCCCGAATATGAAATTGACCAAGTCCTTGATAGCGATCAGCAAATGTCACTACCTATACGACTATGTACCCCAAGAGAGCTATGGAGATCTATTAAAAACCTGAAAAAGAAGAAGGCACCAGGTTTCGATTTGATTACAGCAGAAGTCTTAAACCATCTACCGAGAAAAGGAATTGTTTTGCTTACTATTCTCTTCAACGCAGTGCTGAGACTAAATTATTTCCCGCGCATCTGGAAGATCTCGATTATACATATGGTAGCTAAACCAGGCAAACCACCTAATGAAATTTCTTCATATAGACCTATAAGCCTTCTCCCCATATTGTCTAAACTGTTCGAGAAAATACTACTGCAACGTTTGATGCCCATACTTGAGGAGCAGAAGATAATCCCGGAACACCAATTTGGCTTCCGGGCACGCCATGGAACGATAGAACAGGTGCACAGAGTGGTCCACACAATCCGACAGTCACTGGAAAGGAAGGAATACTGCTCAGGTGCCTTTCTTGATATACAACAGGCATTTGATCGAGTTTGGCATAAGGGCCTCCTATGTAAACTAAAAACCTGTTTACCACACGCTGTATACTTGTTGCTCAAGTCTTACCTGGAGGATCGAGTGTTCCAGGTTAAATATGAAGACTGCCTATCATCACTTTACCCAATAGAAGCTGGAGTGCCACAGGGGTCAGTGCTGGGTCCTATCCTGTACACGGTCTACACTGCTGACCTACCCACCTCAATGCAAACTGTAACCGCAACCTACGCTGACGATACTGCAATACTTTCCTGCGATAAAGATCCCATCAAAGCATCCACAAAACTCCAAGAACACCTGGACGTTATTGGATCATGGCTGAAAAAGTGGAGAATCAGGGCTAGTGCTGCCAAGTCTGTCCACATTACATTTGCACTAAGAAGAGGGGACTGCCCAACAGTGACACTTGATGGTAATGCTCTTCCACAGAAAGGTACGGTCAAATACCTAGGTATGCACATAGACAGAAGGCTTACCTGGCGCGAGCACATAAAGGCCAAACGGGATCAGGCAAACAGGAAACTGGGAGACACCTACTGGCTTTTGGGCAGACAGTCATCACTTAGGTTGGAAAATAAACTACTGATCTACAAATGCATTCTAAGACCCATATGGACGTATGGTTTAGAACTCTGGGGTTCGGCAAGCCACTCAAACATGGAGATACTACAGCGCTTCCAAAACAAAGCACTAAAAATATTGAGCTGCGCTCCTTGGTTCACGAAGAATATAGAAGTACATGAGTACTTACAAATGCCTACTATTAAAGAGTTTGTGGAAACGTCATACGAGTCTTATAAGGCTAGACTCAAAAATCACAGAAATGAACTCGCTGCAGCACTACTGGAGTCCTCGGACTCTACCTACAGACTGAAAAGAAAAAGAATAGCGTCAATTTAATTTTGTTGGTAACCATAACGAGATGACGCATCGCAGGATGTGAAGAATCTCGAACTGCCAAATGAAGCCACAACCAATCTGATTATAGCTATGAGGCTGATTGCAGATAGATAAATAAAAAAAAAAAAAAAAAAATCTCGATTCTTTATTGAGTACCATAATGCATATACACAATTATGGACCATGTCGGGCACAGCATAGATCAAGTAGAAAGGGTATTTTGTTGGATTATGCTAGCATCGTCATCATCAGCCTACAGCAGTCCACTGCACTACACACACAGGCCTCTCCAATCGTACGTCATTTATCTCGATTCCAACTCCAAACTCCAATTCAATCTGACCTAGCTTGAGAGTGTCCCATCTTTCATTTATCGATTCGTGGTCTCCTGGAGCAGTGGTGGCCCAGTGGTATCGGCCGCGACTTACAAGTTGTAGGTCGTGGGTTCGAGCCCAGGCAGGCGCTTTACTTTGTGTAAATTATTTCTTCACCACTGCTCTCAAAACGGTGAAGGAAAACATCGTGAGGAAACCGGCATGTCCTAGAACCAAAAATTCGAAGACATGTGACATCCACCAACCCGCACTGGGCCCGCGTGGTGGATTACGGCCCATTCCCTCTCACATAGAGGAGGCCTGTGTCCCAGCAGTGGGAACATTAATAGGCTGATGATGTGGTCTCCTCTCAAGAATACGTCTACCTCAACGGTCTTCGGTTCTACGTCTAATATGACCGGCCTATTGCTTGTTTATTCTGAGAGGTATCTGCCAATGAATAAAATGACTTACTGTAGATAAAATGACAAAGAGATGGACAAATAGACATTCTTGGTGTAAGTACTTCAAGTAGTTTCTTTAGTATTTCTGTGAAGGACTTCGAACACTTTTATTGTACCTACCTAATCATTAGAATGATTATTTTTTATTTAAATACTTTTGTACCTAACACAGACTAATACAGTATGTAGTAATTACGGTACATATTGAGAATATTTATTTTTTTAACATCATCTGCTAAGCATTTTCCATAGTTTGCACATATTATGACTTCTACCTTCGAACCAATCGCAAGCTGAAACTGAATAATATCGACAAACTGTTTTCTGTTTTCATATTTACCACTTATACATTACGTTTTGCACTAAATAACAGATTATGTGCACTAAATTCATAATAAGACTAACTATATCACTATTAGTAGCTTCTTCTTTTTTTTACTTTTACGAGTAGCACCACTATAAAAGCAATGCGAAAAAAAAACACTATACCCGTCAACCTGACCTTGATTTACTTGACTTTTCTTCAGAGGTTGCAAGTACAGTCATGAATATGATCAACTTGTAAAACGGGACCAACCCTGAATGATAGATATATATAAACTAACTTTAATCAATTATTGAACATTTTACTGTTAATTAATTAGGTAATGACCCTGACACCATGACACATCGATTTTAAATTTGGTAAAAGCATGATTTAAACATATTTGACGAGTGACTGTGTCCCCCTCTTTGTGTATCATTCTTTACGCTGGAAATCCTTTTGTGTTTCCAAGACTCGGCATACATTTTCCTCCTATTTAGTGTGAGCAATGGCTGACTGGGTACCTTATCAATAGATAACACTAAATGATAAGAGTCTCAGCAAAGATAACACTCCGCCATTTTGTCATTCTACAATAAGAACTCTGGTACTTATTCCACTTTGTTTAAAAGTCTGAATATATATTTTTTGTTTTTTTATTGTGTTATCTTGCATGAAGGTGAAACGAGTAGAATATTTAAGTAATTCATTGGTGTTGGTTTTAGTTGACAACGGTGCGAAATGGGTTTATGTCTTTCGTTCGACTGTGGCGACATGGATATCTGCTGCAACCCATGTTGCTTAGCGCTGAGTGCCTGCTGCCTGGTACCTTGCCTGTGTCCTAACGCGTGCGGGCAGCAGCAACCACCTCCACAGCATGTGACCGTGGTACAACAGCCGCCACCAGTAATCTACGATCAGCAGCCACCTCCACCAGGATACCCGTACCCACCACCCCCCGGAGGATACCCACCTCCCGGTGGTTACCCAGGATACCCGCCACCACCACAAGGATACCCCGGATACGGTCATGATCCTAACCAAATGTACAGATGAAAAGCTTTTAATTAAGGTAAGAGTAGTGGACGACCTTTTTTAGATTTAAATGCTTGAGTACCTATATAAATTTATGCATGTTTAGATTTATTTTTAGGTAAGTGGTGAGGTGGAGGATATAGATACCTATTTTGCATTAATCGATACCAACATTGATAACGTAATTTACAGATAAGTTATTGATAATAAGGTTTTATACCTGGGTGGCATCATGCCAGTTATCAAATACAGTTTCCTCGGGAATGTTAGTAGTTCTGCAATAAGTTTGTAGTAACTAAACTAGGAAAACACCTAGTTTAACTTTGAACTGCGCAAACGACTGAAATAAGTGAGTAATCTGAACTACTTATATGTACTTAAAATGTTTGCAATATATTTGTTCTGGGACGATAAGTGTCCTTGCTTCGAACTTGATCATCTACCTTGAGAAGTTGATATGTCCATTTAGGATATAGGGGACCCAATATGACAAAAATAGGCGCTTCAATATCAATACATTAGTGTAAATCAAAGTCTCTTTACGTGTCTGTCTGTGTGACCGCTTTGTTCTTATAAGATTACGTTTATAATAATTATATTGTTGTTACCGGATTATTGCAGACACCACAGATTTGTAAATTATCTTACAAGATTAAGTATTAATTCTTGATATATTTTGATGATACAAATATAATAAAAACCTATCCAAATTCTATAGTTAACAATATACCCGTGCTTCATTGAGATGGAAGAGTTTAAAATATTAGGCGATTTATTATTAACTAACGGTGTTTGCAATAATCCGGTGCTATTGATATTTAAATTAAATAAAACACAAAAATCCCTAGCGAAGCAAGATCAATTTACCCCCTCACGATCTGAAGGTCTAAGTAGCTAAATGTCCAACATCGCGAAATGTCTAATTATTATTAATACATTTATTTCAGATGTCAAATCCATACACAAAATAAAACATTAAATAATTAAAACACAAATTAAAACATAGAATAACAAATTAGATTATTAAAACATAAAATTAAATTATATTCAATTAAGCAAACATTAAATTTATTAAAATAACGTCAAAAGGTGTTAGTACATTGCTTATAAACTATGTTAGTAAGCGCCCATAACAATGCACATCCATTTGTTCTGGACTGGGCAATCCGTTCGAGACGCAATCATCTGCGAGATGCCGTTGCTACTGCCTCGCACGCGTTGCCACAAGGAGGCTACCCTCTTGCGTATAACCGCATGGAAACCGTCCGTCCGCGCCTTCGCAAACATGCCGGACGCACTACAATAGCGAGGCAGCCGCATCAGCACCCTGAACATATTATTGTATTGGACACGTAGAGCACTAGCAGCCCGTTGGGTGTAATTCACCCACAAGCTGCTCGAGTAGAAGGATTGGCAATACGCCTTAAAAAGAGTTATTTTAACTTCCCTCGAGCAGCGTGCAAACCGACGCGCAATCATATTCCCCCGGACTGCCAGCGCCCTGCGTTCCCTCTCTATGTCAGCATCATCCTGCAACTCGTCAGTCACAATGTGCCCCAGATATTTAAATCTTGTCACTACACGCAAAGCCACACCATTAAGCATAATAGGCGGAACACGGACTGGACCACGCTTTCCACTCTTGAAGACAAGAACTTCGCTCTTCTTAGAGTTATATCTCAGTCCATGATCCGCCGCGTATGCCTCACAAATCGCAACCAGTTTACGAACAGCCCCCACCGAAGGGCCCAGCAGCACCATGTCATCTGCATAACTGATGTTATTTACGCAAACCCCATCCACATAACAACCCGTATGGGTGCTGCTGAGCTCACCGATAAGGTCATTAACATATAGGTTGAAGAGCAGAGGAGAGGTGATGCCCCCCTGCCGCACAGCACACTCCATGCCGTATTCATCAGATAGAGCCCCCGCCCATCGCACCTGGTTTCGCTTACAACGATACCAACATTCTAACACCGATACAACTTCCGCTGGCACACCCGCACCACCCAGCTTCCTCCAAAACCTCTCATACAAGACAGTATCAAAGGCTCTGGACAAATCCAGAAAGCACGCGTATACCGGCGTGTCCCTGTCAGTGTAGTATCGGACTGCCTCCTTAAGACAAAATATGGCGCTCTCCGTAGAAAGCCCACTCCTGAAACCAAATTGGGCATCATGCAGGCCTATGTACTTTCTAAGGGTGTTATTAAGCAGGCTGTCAAACACTTTAGCCAACACCGTAGCCAGCGAAATAGGCCGATAGTTACCCTCGTCAGAAAGATCCCCAGTTTTATTCTTCACTATCTTTGGGCAAATAACTATGGCATAAACAAAGATTGCAAAACATAAACATATAGGCATAAACCCGCATATTTTAGATGTCCAATACTAAGACTGTCGCACCCGGGGGACTTCCCTCGCTGCATGCTTTGAATTATTTGTCGCACTTGCTTAGCAGTTAATCTGACTACTTGCTTCTGTGCAACAGTCTCAGCATCATCACATCCGAACGTGGAGAACAGACCCTGCGCAGAGGAATCACAATATGGTGTCATCTTAAAATGGTCTTTAAAGAGATTGGCGATCAATTTGTGATCACCGATTTTTCCGGATTGCTTCCAAAATAATTTAAAATCCTTGTCAGTATGATGAAAGGCCAAGATATCCATTTTATCTGGTCCTTCCTCGCCTGACACCACCTGAGTTGCTTTTTAAATGCGGATCGGCTGTCACACATATCAGAATATACTCGACCACTAATTGGCTTTCCAGCCTGGACCCATAACAAGAATTTCAGTCTGGCTGCCCTGTGATAACCAGCTACATGTCTATTCCACCCAGCTATATATCCACCTCTCCTCCGCCCCACCCCCCGCTCATAGGAAGCAATCGCGGCATCAGACAGGATTGACACGATTCTAGCATACGTGGTCCCTAACAAAGTTTTATGGGCAACATTGCTACAGTGACCATCACAAAATTGTGAAAACTCCTCAGGAAAATCAATTTCCCGAAGTTGAGAGTGACACTGACGATGATAGGACTTGATTTGATCTGCGGTTTGCTCTCCCCATACAACCTTGTTGATAAAGGGTAACGACCGCCTCCTCCTTACAAATTAACCTACCCAGATCACATTCAACAAAAAGTGGGAATGGTCAGACCAGTGCACGTCATAATCAACCCACACATTACTAATAGACGGTAATGATCAGTTAGTCTAATTAGCAAAATGTCCATGTAGCAAAACGAGGGTTCCGGCGACTGATCCCGCGGGATGAGTTGCTGGATAAATTTATTTTAATATTTTTCTTCCGGCGACTCGTCCCACCCATAAATGAATAAAAATAATCTATTGTTCATACCAAAACAGTACTGTCAAACGAAAAAATGTTTAATGTAATAATTAAAGGAAAAACTATTTGATTCAAAAATATCATTTATTTATATTATAATGTAAAAACACCCTTTTGATTACAGTTCTTGTTATAGTTAAAAAGAAAAATATTAAAATAAATGTATCCGGCAACTCGTCCCGCGGGATCAGTTAAATGTGGGCTCAGTCGCCGGAACCTTCGCAAGCAAAATCTCCAACTATCAGATGTTCTGTATAGCAGAACATCTATATAGCAAAAAGTCAGATTCTCAAAGTGTCATCTTTCTAATACTGCTAATTAAATTGACAGCGACACAAGTAAACAATGTTCGGTACAATATTTGTTTCTGAGAACAACTCAATCAATTACTTAATTACTTTTGCTGGCCAAGCAAGGGCATGAAACAAAACAGATTGTCGTCATTTGTCAGCCACAGACCTTCGATTCTATTAGCATCATATTGACACTACGTCACATAATTATTACGTTCCTATTATAGAGATAGCTATACTAGAACCAATCAGTAGGTACCGACTGCTATGACAGTTACTCATCGAGATAATAATAAGTAGAAAGACAATCAACCAACTTGACCAGAATTCCCCAACCATAAAATATCTTATTTGTATACAAAGGCAAATAGGACGTAATTAGGTTTCATGGCTATGCAAAAGTGATAGCGATGATTAGTTAACGTCATTAGTGCCTAAAACGTATTTATGACTCACGATAGGTGAAAAGACTAATCCATGTTATCAAAAATAATATCATATTAGTCACCTTGAATTTACTCATACTTAAAATAGGTAATTCGAAGGTGTATTGCGATAAAATTACAAGGCTGAGGTAGCGTTGTAATGTTGCTTCTAATACTGTCGCTGTTCCTGAAGCCAAATTAGGAATGAAAACACTAGACATGTCTATTTCATCATCATCATCATCAGCCGAAAGACGTCCACTGCTGGACATAGGCCTCCCCCAAGTGTCGCCACCTCGATCGGTCCTGTGCGTCTCATATCTAGCAGATTCCCGCAGCCTTAACCAGGCCATCGGTCCACCTAGAGGGACGCCTTCCAACGCTGTGTCTTCCGCAGTGTGTTTGATTAATTTATTTTATCCTCAAAAATATTTAGCGGTTATTCCCAATCACAAACATGGAGTAATGACCTAACAAGACTTCTAATTAAAATTATCAACGCGAGATTGATGACGCAGGCTTTTGACCTTATCGTAGCAATTCAAAGAAACTGATATCCCGAAACAATTACGTTGATAAGTTCTATCTAAATATAGTAACGGGAATAACCTTTAGTAGGTAGGTATAGTTTTGTCGCGTTATCGTAAAGTAAAGTTATGTCTGTGAGTATAATAGAGAAATCATTCCTGATAAATTTATTCGTTGCCTGAATTCGGGAGTCTCTACACGGTCGGTCGGTGTTAAAAGTTACGTCTCGATCGGAACTGTTAATTGTGTGTATAACTAAGTGGAGTCCCGTCCTATCCGTAGTCTGTGTTTCCCTAAAGCACTTAGAAGACTTCAAGTCTAGAGTGTTAAGCAGCTTCCTCGTTTACCATCAGGTGAGATAAAATGACATCACATAATTTTCCCATGTTTGGTTTTTTAGCTTTGTTTGTTTTTACGCCAATCTTTATAAATCATAGCCACAGTCAGGGATGGCTAACCTTTCATGGTGATCTCGCCATTAGAAACTATTTAAAAATATTGCGGCCGTAGTGTGCCATCATAGAATCTTGACGAAGTGAATAATCAGACCCAAAATAAAATAATAACAAACGAAAACGTGATTTCTGCTGCTGCAGATATAGCTGCTAAATATCTTATACACAATAGAGGCATACTTTGTTACTTTATGCAGAACACTACACTTTGTTGCTTGGTTGACTGGTAGAGAATTCCTCAGGCATTAAGTCCGCCTATGTATCTGTATGTTGCTTGAAGTTTTAATAAATAAATAAATAAAATGATTCAAAGTTATCTATTGTTAATTTGACTGAATTATTTTGTCACGCGCCACCATTGACACGCCTGCTGAATACGCCATCGCTGGCCTATCTTTTATTTATTTCAAGTTTTATCCAAATCAAGTATCATACCTCAAAAAAACGTCTTGAAGATGCCACTGGTAGTTTTTAAAACTAATAAATAGAGTGAGAGCTGCTCCCCCTCACTCTCTACAATCATACAACCATGTTAAAGGATTGGTTAGGGATTTTTAGTAGTGGTAACTGGCAGCAAGCGTTGCTTAACTACGCAAATAGACCCGTGTTGTTGTTTTTATTTGGACACTGCGCCTTTTGTGGACGGTTGAAGTTCTATTTAAGTTAATTATACAATGTTGTGTTCCAGGATGTGCTGCAGTTGCTGTAGCTGCTGCAGCTGCTGTAGCTGCTGCAAATGCTGCAACTGCTGCTGCTGTTGTCAAGAACCTCAACGGCAAACCGTCGTCGTCAACCATGTTGTCGTCCAACAACCAACTGCAGGACCATATGTTGTGCAACACCAACCACAATCAAGACCACCACCACCGTACGAAAAATATTAAATGGCTAACATGATGTGGCATGATATAAATCTTAACCTTGAAAAAATGCGTATGAAAATGAAAGCTGATCCCCAAAACGTAGGTTAAACTATGTTTTGGGATCAGCTGTGTAGTTAATACCAAGACCGTCATTAATATTATAATATAAAAACATATTAAGTCCCAAAGTAAAGTCACAAAATCTTCCGTATTTTTTTTAAAGTAAGAACCAAAGAAATAGTTTTACTTAGAAAGTTTGAAAAATATGTGATCAATTAGGTTTGCAGTTAATGTTATAGCTAAATCAATATTAGTTTCTTGTTTTATAATCCTCGAGATTTGATGGTAAAATATTATGGCCTTAGAATAATTACTTTACGCCATTGTTTCAAAAGGTAATAACAATAAATTTTCCTTTTAGTCTATATTTATTATATAAATACATATTTATCTTTTTAAAGATTTTTGTCTCGGTGAATATTGCCTGCTTATTGGGAACAGGGTTAAAGCTGGTCTTTGCTCCAGATAGAGGTACCGTTTCTGTAACAGATATTTTTGTAAATTTTTGGTAGACGGTGACTCTCTCTGGAAGCATCTTATTAAATCATGGTAAAAGCAGCAGTTGTACTTATCCTAATATGTAAATATTTTTATTTTATAGTTAAGCACATTTCAAATATTTCATTGTCTTTTATTCAATGCAGCTATTGATATTGATATACTTAATTTGAGACCGATGTAATACTATTTTGTTTGTAACAAATAGTGTTATAAACAAATATGTCATACATATTATGATTCCTTTTTAAAAGTTAATGACTCTTTATTTTAAATAGAAGCATTTTTAAACGTTCATGCAAAAATCAATCTTTCAGTTTTCTCATAAGTGTTATATTTTATTATTGTTTCATCTTCCGTCTTTTAGCTAGCAACAATGTAAAAACGAATTATAATAATTTTATCTTTTAATTGAGTATTGAAGTGTACGTGAATTCTTGCATTTTCCTTGTTTTTGTTCGAGATAGGAGAGATATCAATAATTGTGATAATATTGGTATGTTAAATACCTGTACAGCTCGGTTGTAAATAAATAATGATAACATACTTTTAAACCGTTTGCATTTGAGCTTTTATTTTTGTCTTTGTCATAGTTATAGCGACTTACCCATAATTATTGTGTACATTTGTTAAACAATTTTACTGCAACATGTAAAAAAAATGTGAGATACACACGTTAAATAAATAAGGTATAATTGCAAAGAATAAGCCTATGTGATTTACTTATATAATTATAATACTGTCATATTATAATAGAAATAAAATTATGTATTAGGCTCATTTAAGGGCAGCGTTCATGATATATATTTTATACACGAAAAATAGTAGATTTTTTTAAATAAAAAATGTGTATACTACATGAATTTAATGAACGATACTGGCAAAATACCATAGGAATTTGTTTTTTTTATTAAGTCATTTATTATATTTAGTATTTATTAAGAGATAAATGTTCCATTAATTTACCCATTGTTTTTTTTTTATTATGACGTAATTACAATATGCTATGCATAGGTTCGTCCATTGATAATTAAAGCCATAAATTAATAACCATGAAATTGTTTTTCCAACTATAACGAAACTACACAATGGTGTATAACTGCCTTTTTTATTGGCAGTTTATATTTAATTATTTAAATGCAACTCTATATGAGTGAAGAATGAAATTATGCGTCACGGATAACATGTTCAATTCACTTTTTTTCGAAAGACTTAAGGTAAAATTCCAATGCTGTCCAGTGTCCATGGCTACGCTACGAACGTTTACTAAGCTTCCCTTTCTATGAGAAATCTTTTCTCTAAATTCACAATACTCGGTTAAAGTTGAATCCAATGTGCAGCTTTAAGGGAAAAATGTTTAGGCAACAGGATGCTACTTCACTCAATCTGCTTAAATCATATAGACACTGCAGTCACAAATCTGTATTGTGAACTCATATATTTTTAGCAGAAAATCAGAAGCCCACGTTTAGGATAAAACATGCGCTACAGAAGTTCTGCAATCTATTTAGTCATAAAATGGCCGTCTCAGTCAAGAATATTATACAATTGCCAGCGATATGTACGATGAAGTATGAAGTATTCTGCAACCTATCGGTATTTTTGACTTCGATCGGTCAATTAAAAATGCTATGACCACTGAAGTGTAGGAGATTAAATTTTGGGGATACGTATACTGTAAAATAAATTGCGCATTTTTTTTTTATTTCACACAAAAGAGTCATTGCTTTATACGTAATGTCTAGAAAAATATTATGTCCGTGACTACCGCCGGACCCCGACGCCAATCGCTTCCATATTTGGTAAATAATTACTACTCAATTGGTACCAATTAGTACTCGAACAACAAACTTGATACCTTAGTAGTTTTCGATAAAATCGACTTTAGGTGGTGGTAAGGTGGTCCTGCGGTAGTCACACTCTATTCAGCAGGACCACCATGATCGCCGGGCATGCTACAGCTATTATAAGTAAACAAATAATAACTACCCATAAATGTCATCCTCTGTTAGGCTCCTCAAACTTGGAATCCACATTCAAAGTCGTGGTACTGCTGAACGAGCGAGCGAAAGTTATCATCGTTTAATTTTCGGTAAATACAAATGTTTCAGTTCTTATTTTTTACGAAATGAATCACTTTTATGGGTAGTAATTATTTGTATACTTAGAATAGCTGTAGCATGCCCCCTTTTTCGGCGCTTATGGTGGCCCTGCTCAATGGAGCGTGACTACCACAGGACCACCTTCAAAGTCGAGTTTCTCGAAAACTACTAAGGTACCAATTTTGTTGTTCGAGTCCTAATTGGTACCAATTGAGTAGTAATTATTTACCAAATATGGAAGCGATTGGCGTCGGGGTACGGCGGTAGTCACGAGCATAAAAATATTGGGTGGCGAAAAAAACAGGTTCTATAGTTCTGTTAATTTATATAATTCTTAAAAACTTGATTTTATCTGCTTGTCACAATATTTCCTATTTATGAGTCACTTCTGGTCCTGAAAATAAAACTTTTCATTCGTGTAGCATCAGTTGTAGTCAAATTGAAATTAAGATCCTCCCTTGCGTAAGGATTCAATAGTCTGAACCTACCAAGGGGCCATTTGACAAGACCGACCCAAACAAAATGAAATGGACCGCAATTTTATGCATCACAAGTACTCAGGCGTGTTAATTAGAATAAATTAATGCCTCCCACTTATGACGAATGTGACTAATAATATCATACCGGTACATACGAGCACATACATGCAGGTTTATTACTAACAAAAACAAATGAATCATAAGGTATTTAAATAAAATTCGAATTTTCTTAGAATATCAACCAAATCGATGAATGGTGTGTTATCTAATACATTACATGACTAATGCCCGTTTCTGAACAAGAGTTACCAACATAGCCTGAAGAATTAGGGCAGGACACATTGCTCGCAGAATGGATGGTCGATGGGGCCGAACATTTCTAGAGAGGCAACCGCAAACCGGCAGAAGTTGCTTTGGAAGACCTCCCGCTAGGTAGAACGATGACTTGGTGAAGATTGTGGGCATCCGCTGGATGCGAGACGCACAGAACCGATCAGTGTGGTGACGCCTGGGAGAGGCCTACGTCCAGCAGTGGACTTCTTTCGGCTAAAATGATGATGATAATGATAAATGCCCGTTTTATTAACACCTAAATAAAATCACACTGTTAGATTTTAACGCTTGGCTCAGTATTGCAGTTAGAAATCCAACAGGAACAGTGTAATAGAATTGCACGTTTCCTAATAAGAGTGAAAAGGGACATATTATTCATGTATTGGCAGGTGATTCGTTAAGAATGATGAGATGTGAGGGTAAGTAAACATCTGAAATATGAAGATGAAGAGAAATCTAAAACAGTTGAAATGCAGTTGTTTAAAACCGACGATGGTTTTCCTTATTATTAGTTGTACACATAATGTAGGCATTTTAACAGAGGAGAGGGCTTAGTTCCTGCATTGAGAATATTAGGTACCTAATGAAATAGTTGATATTAGATACGCTTGAAGAACGCTTCTTGGATAATTTTAATATGTGGATTTTTGTAAAGAGGTCTGCTCATGTTTCCCATGCTGCAACCCACAGAACAGTTAAAAGAAGTGCAACCTGTATGCGTTCAAGCACAAGTATCTTGCACCTAATATGTGCTATACTATGGGTGATGGTGATAGGTGATGTATCTACATGTCGGGTTTCTTTCCTATTCGCCCAACACGCATTTTGACGAATTGTTCATGAACTTCGAGCAATTTTCTAGATTAATTATTTTTTTGAATACCTACAGTAGCTTCTGGGGTTGCTGTAGTCTCTCACCATACCTTTGGTCTTTGAAAGATTACATTGATTACGTTTTTATAAATTATGTAATTTCTATAAAGTTACATAATTACTGGTAACTGTTTAAAAATATGGGTGGATATCGTAATTGCTTTTTACATCCTTCTCATAATAATTGTTATCATTTGAAGGCTTGATATACCGCAGTAAGAACTGATTACCAGATATCAAATCAGTTTTTAAAGACTGATTAATAGCTAACGAAATTATCACATTTCATTGGCTTGAATCCGACATTTTTCCTAACAAATTCGTTTTTATAAATCATTTATCAGATTTGGTGATTCATAAAATTCGTACGAATCGTAAATATTTCTTTTTCGGTACAAAAATTATCGATATTTATCTTATCATATTGGACACAAACATTCGTTTTAGCTAGCAAGTAGGCTACATAATAACTCGCTTTGTAAAATACAAAACAGTTTTTGTATTAGCTGTGGATCAACAGTTGGATAAACTCAAATAAAAGTAAGTTTTATTTTGCGTATTTTGTATTGGATGGTTAGTTTATTTATATCTTATATATTAAAAGTCATACTTTATTTAAGGTTATTTCAGTGCGTTTTTAGTGGAAACGCACCCATTTAAAACAGAATATATCCTTGAAACTTTAGTCCCTCACTTTTCCATTTCGGTTCCTTTTTTTGTCTGACTGATTCTTTCTCCATCGTCTTAAAGTTTAAAAACTTAGATATTTTACTAATGTCGTAGGGTTTTGTGTCTTGCTTTTGGATATTTGGGGTATTCTCTCAGCGAGCTGCACCTACTCAGCCATCAACATTTCATCAAAAACCCTGCCAGCTCCCCGTTTAATACTGATGTTGATTGGGAGAAGGGTTTTTATAACTAGCAACTCTAAACTATCAGATTATGGATTTCAGTTTTTAGAAATCAATAGATGGTGATATAAAACCTATTTCGGCTTTGAGAAACCTAAATAAATCAATACACAAATTCAGACAGAACTTGGTGATTCAGTGTGACTGCCTAGATGGGTAGAACCTCTCATATCAGCGAGTAGTAGCAACATACTCCTGCTTATCTATTAATTTGTCTTGCTTGATGGTTATGACATTAACCATTACAATGACCATCAGATTTTTTTCTGGGATAGCAAGGCATCCCACGTAGCCTCTGGTATTGCATAGGCCATAGACAAATGGCATTCTATCAACGACAGCGTCGCGATAGCGATTGGGAAAACGTCGAAAGTGTGCGCTATCAAATCGCTACCGCTGATAAAATGAAGCTCTTTCATCGCTTACTCCGTTAATTTTTGGTCGTTTAAATCCCGTAGAGGATCGATCCAGACAAAATCGATTTGTAAAGATAAAAAAAATATCATATTCTATCTAATTTATTTCGGCACAACATGAATTGTGTTTCACGATTCTGATACATTTAGAACTTGCGACATTTAATATCTGATTGAATGTCACTTTGTCAAGGCTTTTAATTTCCAGATTTGAGATCCAAAGCAGTCGTAGGGCGCATGTTGTTATTTATCAATAACGCTAACATTAGCAATTATGATGTTCGTTACTTCTTCGTGTAAATTGTTTGGTTTGTCTTGTCCCACACATGTGAGAGTTGCCAATTAGTAAGTAGGTTTTAATCTTCCACATCGATAGTTCTCGATGAACACTTGTCAGCTTTGCGATTAGCAATGCATGGCCTTCTATTTAATCTTATCAATGCAAATATGTTTGCATTGTCATAGATTTGGAGCGATGATATTTATTTACATTGTACAGTTGGTTGGATTAGTTCTGAGAAAAGTATTCGCCTTAAAAAGTGAACCCTACCTGTAGTTATATTCTGTAAAAATCTTATTATGTAAATTTAATCCTTATAGCATCGGTTGGGATGACAGCTCACTTCACCTAAGTCATCACGGTGAGATGTCTACAGAATTTACTGGCTGTATGAATTTATCAATATGTATGATATCCACGTCCACCTTACCTAATAGTGTCTTTAGTGTGTTTATATATCCTACAACCTCTTTGTTAATTTATTTAGTCTTCGCAGTAAGTCTTCTTAGACTATCTATCTTTAATTGCGGTAAACTCAATAGTCACCTCCTTCCTAGTTATATTATCTTTTACACAATATATCCATCGTTTCTTTGGATTTCTTCTACTCTTTTAAATAGAGATTCCTATTCACTGATCAATGATCGACTTAAAACCACAACATATAAAGCTTATCTGAAGATATGTACATATAGGCATGATATTATTATGGTAGGAGGATATATGTCACGTGCATACAAATATTACGTGGGTTACATATCCTATATATTAAGGAGACTGTCTAACTAAGAATTTGTATCACTTTTCCAGGTACAGTCATGGGTTTATGCTGTAGTTGCTGTGGTGATGACGGTGGTGGTGTGGCGGTAGTAGATAATGCATTCAACAATGACGGAGGCGGCTTCGCACCCCCACCAGACGGCGGACAAATCGATAACAACCCCATGGAAATGATGAGATGACACTCAAGAACACACGTTGAGTGAAGAAATCTAATCATGTCGTCTGCTTACGATAAATTTTATTTTAATTATTGGGTTAATAAATGTATTTGGTAATACTTACAAAGATGGTTTTCTTATACTCCTAGGTTTATCTTACAATTATATATTATCACACTAATATTATAAAGGCAATATTTTGTGTGTGTGTGTGTGTTTGTATGTTTGTTACTTCTTCACGCTCAAACGGCGGGACGGATCTGGATGGCATTTGGCACAGAGATAGATTATAGTCAGGAATAGTACGTAAGATACTTTTTGTGCTGCGCATATGATTCCTGGAGATAATTTACGAATTTTAAACTGGCGAAGCCGCTGGCAGAAGCTTGTGTTCAAATAAAAGTATACCGCAGTGGTGGCACAGTGGTTACGCCCCGAATTACGAGTCGTAGGTTTAGAACTAAAATTTCGAAGACATGTGACATTATCGCAACCCATATAGAACCTACTTGGTAGATTATGGCTCATTTAGTCACAGAGAGGAAGCCTGTATACCGCATCTAAAATTAGGACGGCAGAAGATTAGATAAAACGAACTTTATCATCGTAAAGTAAAACGTTCACAACTGAACATCTTATAACATCTGCTTTTCCTACAACACCACATTTTCAAATGGAAAGGGTCAATCAACGATTAACGAACTTTTGTATCAAGACCTACAATATATCTGTAAAGCCTATATGTAGCAGGGCAAGTGTTTTCCCTTCCGCCTCCAGATTTGTAGCAGATTTGTTTCAAAGTACATGTACAGTCAAGGGTCAAAAATGCAGTCTTACTCTCCCAAAATTCAAATGGCTACTTCTTGTAGAAGAAGTTAAATTATCCACAATTGGTTTAATATACTTTGTATAGAAATTAAAGAATACTATAGATTATACCTACTAACCGTGAAAAGTTGAAATTCTTCTGCCTAAAAAAGAATTGCCGCTGGTTTTGGTAGGGTGTGACTGCACTATTGACCCTTAAGTGTACTTATACTTATACAGGGTGTGACGGAAAGGTGCGATCATATTTTAAATAATGCTTCTGCCCATGTATATTAACAACTTTCTCCAAAGAAGTCGTAGTCAATAGTCAAAGAAAGAAAACTATCTGCCATATTAATTTTGGTTAGCTGACGAAAATTTTGTATTGAAAATCCATTTTTTTTTTGGAAATACTGCTTCTGCCTATGTATGTGAACAACTTTTTCCAAGGAAGTCATAGTTAAAAGTCAGAGAAATAAAATTACCTCCCATACATTTTTTGGTCAGTTGAAGAAAATTTTTGTATGGAAAATCCATTTTTTTTTGGGATTTGTCTATGATGATCCTAGGTGAAAGTTCATATACATGGGCAGAAGCAGTTTTTTTTCCCACCTTTCCGTTACTTCCTGTAAAAGTTATTTCTGCATTACGCCTTTGTTATTTGTGGTTTTAAGATAAATGTAAAAAAAACCGGCCAAGTGCGCGTCTGACTCGCGCACGAAGGGTTCCGTACCATTATCGTAAAAAACGGCAAAAAAAACACGTTTGTTGTATGGGAGCGTGGGGCTTTTACCCTTTGGGTACGGAACCCTAAAAAGTAGAATTCCAAAATTTAAAAAACCCCCGACACATTTATCTTGCGAAAACACCCCGATTCAAACAGTAAAACGCCCATAACTTTTGAACGGCTGAACCGATTTTATTCAAACATAGCTAAGAACACTTTCGGCAAAATTACCTTTCAAACAAAAAAAACTAAATCAAAATCAGTTTATCCGTTTAGGCGCTATGATGCCACAGACAGACACACAGATACACAGATACACAGCAAAACACGTGAAACTTATAACACCCCTCTTTTTCCGGCGGGGGTTAAAAAAGTAGACTACATACACTTTTGGAACATGGTTGGTAGATCTAGGAAGGCCATAAAAAAAATAAAAAAAAATTCAAACTATTTATTTCCACAAGAATACATACAAACTTTACATTTAAAATAACGCTCAATCTTTTTGAGTTAAGATTATGTGCGCTATCTATTCAGGTTTAGTTACTCGCTCACAGTTTATCTGGTAGTGGACCCACACGCAGGCCCCTCCCCCATTCTAAACTTTTCACCGGTAAAGTAGATTTATAATATATTTTTTATTTGTCGAGGTTTTTTGTTTTCCAATTTTTTGGCTATTTCCTTTGGTAACTTATTCAGAATGCTTGGAAGAGCATACGTCCAGATCCTTTTACCGTATTCATTATTTACTTTCGGCAGTTTATACAGAGGCAAGTACGACAGGTTACGAACAAAGTTTGGTCTACTTATTTTCTCTAACTTACTTAGATTGTGTTCACAGTAATCAGAGGCAACAGCTAATTTTACTTTGTCAAATACATTTAATAATTTACTTTTTTTAACAAAGAATAATTTATCATAATCAGGTTTATATTTGAGTTTAATTTTATATGGTACCACTATTTTTAATACAACTATTTATAATCGTATTTGTATATTATATATTTTTTGAAGGTAAGTTTTATAGGTTCTTCCATAACTGGTTTTACCATAATTGATAACAGCGTCGGCCAATGCCAAATACAACAATCTCAGAGGCAATTTGTGCTTCAATATGCTCAATTTTGACATGATAGCTCTAAGCTTAACGCATACGTGGTCCACATGTGGGCCCCAATTAAATTTATGATCAATCTTAAGCCCTAGATATACATGTTCTTTAACATTGTCTATCGGCTTACAGTCACAGACATCCAAGCACCGATGCATGCACTGGTGTTCATGAGCCACGACTCTTGGTGTCCCTTGAGTTTTTAATTAAGGTGAATGAATGTGCATGAGTTTAGTTTTTTGATAGTTGATTGTTAAGCCAACGTCGTGTGCCCATTTACATAACAGGTTAAACTCAGTTTGCATCAGTTTCTCCGCAGTACTTAGATCCCTGTGAGCTGTGATAAGACATGTGTCGTCAGCAAATTGGTAGACAGAGGCATGCCGGAATAAGTTACACATATCGTTAACATATAGTAGGTACTCAGTCGGACCGAGGATCGATCCTTGAGCCGTTCCATGATGTGTCGGAACTCTGTCGCTGAGCGCCCCCGCTATACTAACTACATTAAACCTCTGTTTGTGATAGTCTTTGAACCACTCCAACATTGGACCCCGTATACCATTCTGCTGCATTTTTGTGTAAAGTACCTCATAATTTAGCGTATCAAAAGCTTTGCTGAAGTCTATCATAATTGTGATTACATGTTTTTTACTGTTAAGGTTGTAGGGACACATTATATGTACAAGCTAACTCAGCAAATATAATATAGTTGGTGACGCACGGCTGCGCCCGTGAGACAGAGAAGTTTTTAGGCGCAAATAAACTACAGTCCTAATTGGTCGTTTCTATTTAACCTGTTACCTCAACACAAAAAGTGGAGCACATAAAGTTATACATACATAATTACAACAGACATTAATGCAATAATAAATTAGCATCATAATAGCTAAAGTGGTGACCCCGACGTGATCATTTTATTTTGGGTGAGGTACACGTATAGACTGAAAAATGGACGGAAAAATTAATCCACCGCAAGGAGTTGCGCCGCGGGCGCAAGGTGTGAAGGAGGACATGTCCGGAGATGCCAGCGAAAAGGCGCTGGCCAGCATAACTGTCTCTTCGCGCATTCCTGAGTTTTGGACAGACCAAACGCGACTCTGGTTTGTCCAGTTCGAGGCCGCGGTGGAGAATCAAAGGCTGAGTGATGCAGCCAAACAAAATCTGGTGGTTACAAAGCTAAACAAGGTCGCTATACAGCAGGTGAGCGATTTGTTATTGGCTCCGCCTGAGTCTCGGAAATATCAGACGCTGAAGGAAAGGCTGTTGGAAGTGTTCGAGGAGTCGGAGACGAGGAAATTGCAGAAGCTGATCAGCGAAATGGAGTTGGGAGACCAGCGCCCATCCCATTTGCTACGTCGGATGCGTGAGTTGGCCAGGGAGAAGGTGGCGGACGATACCCTGAAGTTGATGTGGCAATCACACCTACCGAAATCAGTGCGTGCTGTGCTGGCAGTGTCCGACTCGAAGAAATTGGACGTGCTCGCAACCATAGCAGACAAGGTGCTGGAAAGCATAGGAGAGGGCTCAGCAATGGTAGCAGAGGTCAAGGCAGGGGAGGTCCAGACCAGGGGTGATGGATCATCAAGCACCAGCCAAATCCTGGGGGAGCTAGCGAAAATCAACCTGCGTCTCACAGGTCTGGAGCGTGGCAGAGGCAGAGAGCGTTGGGACGGCGGCAGCCGAGGTTCGAGATCGGCATCGAGACATGGTGATGCGGGTGGCGAGAGAAAAAGTGCTAATTGGTTGTGTTTTTACCACTATCGTTACAGGGAGAAGGCAACAAAGTGTGTGAAACCCTGTAATTGGAGCAAGGGCCAGGAGAAGTCGGCGGGAAACTAGACATGGTGCAGCCGACGGCGGGACGTTGCACGGTGTACAACCGCCTAATTGTATGTGATAAGAAGACAGGTATGAGATTTTTAATAGATACGGGAGCTAATGTATCCGTAATACCCGTGAGGAAAAATCGTTCGCGTAGTTATTATGATAGTAATAGGTCTAACTTTACTTTATATGCCGCTAACGGTACAATAATAAAAACTTACGGTATTGAAACATTAACTTTAAGTCTAGGATTAAGACGGCCGTATACTTGGCATTTCATTGTAGCAGATGTGAATCAGCCCATAATAGGCGCAGATTTTTTAACAAGGTATAAATTGCTAGTAGATGTAAGCGGCCGACGACTCATAGATGAAGTAACGAGTTTAAGTGCAGTAGGTTTAATTGTAAAGTGGAAGGGACCATCCTTAACTACGATTGATAACGCTTGCATTTATTCGGATATTCTAGCCGAGTTTCCCGAGATCACTAAACCTGTGTCTTTTAATGAGGAACCCCCGCATGCGGTGTTACATTACATTGAAACACACGGCCCTCCCGTATTCGCTCGAGCTAGACCATTAGCCCCAGAGAAATATGTAAAGGTAAAGGAGGAGTTTAGACGCATGCAGGAAATGGGTTCGATTCCCAGTTTAAAAAAAAGTGTACTCTACTATAATTGTATTGTATTCATGTAATTAAGTAAACAAGTTAATAATATAAGTTACAGGTGATATTCAATAAGTAGGTAACATGTAAATTGGTTAATATTGTATCAACGTAGAAGCATTTAGTAATAAACAATGAATGCAACTCTAGCATATTGAAGGATGTTTATTTAGGCCAGCCAAATGCGAAGTATCATAAAGAAGTGCTGACTAAGATTAAATTATAACTAAGACAAAATGTTCTGGTAGTGTAACAAATAGCATTTGTAACATTAAACGTAATTTATCCATTGTTGGAATAAGTCCTTACGAACGTGTTTGTTTTGTTAATAGAATAAAAATCTCTGAAATTAATAATGGGTTGGGGACAAAGTAAACCACAACAGAACAATGTCGCGTTAGCACAGTCGGTGTCTAACGAAACGATGGGGCAAAGAGTGGGTGTATTGGAAATTATGGTGATTGTGTGCGCTGTGCTCATGGGAGTGTTGATTCTGTATTTAATCCGAGGCCAATGTAAAAAACGAGTACGAGGCTGGTTCCAAAAGGAAGCAGTTGCGGCTGGTTGGAGTCTGCCAGTCGTTAAGGTGCAAGCAGTGCCACCGCCGACCATACCCCGTAATCCAGATGTGTATTAATTGTAAGCATAGTGTGGTGTCACATGTGTCGTTTTCTTCTTTATGAAGATAAAGTAGTGTATGGACATTAAAATAAAAAACCATGTAGTTTAAAAAAAAAAAAAAAAAAAAAAAAAAAAAAAAAAAAAAATTTGTATTGTTCTTAAAAAGTATACTTAGTGTAAGTTCCATATTTTTTTTTCTTTAAGGAGGGGGCTACTGTAGGGACACATTATATGTACAAGCTAACTCAGCAAATATAATATAGTTGGTGACGCACGGCTGCGCCCGTGAGACAGAGAAGTTTTTAGTCGCAAATAAACTACAGTCCTAATTGGTCGTTTCTATTTAACCTGTTACCTCAACACAAAAAGTGGAGCACATAAAGTTATACATACATAATTACAACAGACATTAATGCAATAATAAATTAGCATCATAATAGCTAAAAGGTGATCATTGATTTCATCTGTAAACTGTGACAGCAATTGCGTGGTACTTTTGTTTTTCTGAAAGCCAAATTGTTTTTCATGAATTATGCCATTACTTGACAAAAAATCGCTTACAACGTTCCCAAAGTATTTTTCAATAATTTTATCTATGCAAGAAAGGATAGTTATTGGTCTATAGTTGTTGGTATCCATATAACTGCCCTTCTTGTGTATAGGTCTTATTATACCAATTTTTAAGTTATCAGGATAAACAGACTTTGATATACAACTATTAATTAAGTGTGTTAGAACAGGTGTAATTTCCTTAGATAAAAACTTAATATCTTTTGCTCTAATCTGATCCAATCCCGGGCTTTTTTTGTCATTGAGATTTCTCAATATTTTATACATCAATGTGTCATCTATCTTGCTAAGTCTAATAGAGACAGCCATAGATATCGGAATGGAGGTGCAGATAGTAAAGGCCCCGTGCAGCCGGGTATTGGCATTCAATCCAATATTATGATTGCGCATTGGAATCCACGCACCATAAACATGCAAAATTTCGGATGCCGCAACCTGGTTGCTGCTGCCAGGCTGCACGAGAGCAATAAAATTTAACGACTACATATCCTGCACTAGCTTCTGCCCACGGCTTCACCCGCGTGAAAAGTGTTTTACCATCCCGAGCGAACATAATACCAGGATAAAAAGGAGCATATGCATATGCATACGCATATGTGTGTATTCTTGTTCTTATAATGTAATGTTTGTATGTCTTGTGTGTTGTGGAAATGTTTTATGGAAATTTAATATTTTTTAACCGACTTCCCAAAAAGTAGGAGGTTATCAATTCGACAGTATTTTTTTATGTGTGTTACCTCAGAACTTGTTACTAGGTGAACCGATTTTAAGCTGGTGCTTGTCATGTGGTTCCATTTAATTTTCATCACGATCTGATGAAGAACTTCGGAGATATACATCAGAACTCTTCAATAAATGACGGCAAATCACTCCGGACAGCTTCAATCGCATTTCTGTTTATTGTATACATCATTTCCTCATAACATCACACTAGTACGCTCTTAAGAGGTACGTAGTTGTAACCCTTGGTATACTCTTATTCCACCGGTTTTGTTTAAGTTTCATGTTATTGGGTTAATCTATTCTGGCTTCACTTTGGGCATTACTGGTACCAAGCCTATATAATTGGTCCAGTATGTGCCACAACTAAAAACGGAAAAATAAAAAATAAAACTTTTACAAAAAATACAACCGACTTCCAAATAAAAACACTATAAATTGAAAAATTACTTCAATTTCGGAAGTCGGTGTCTAAAAACGAAGAAACGAAAACAAGCACACCGACTGCCGAAATTTAAGTTACTTTTCACTTTGTAGTGTTTTTATAAATAAAATAAGTCGGTTGTATTTTTTGTAAAAAGCCTTTTTCTTTCTTGTTTTATTTCTATATGCTATTCCAGACTTTAATATATCTCTTTGCCAATTTCATCCAGATCCGTTCAGCCGTTCTGGCGTGATTGACTAACAAACATTCATCCATCCATCAATACTTTCGCATTTATAATTTTAGAAAGATAAGATTTGAGGCTGACTATTCCTACTAAGTAAGGGTAGTACTCATATACCTATGTGAAAATGGCAAATAACAAGTAAACATAAAACTTCAACTTATCTTTAAGGCGTGTAATTAAAACAATATCAAAATATAATATTTTTGGAATTTCGAAATTGTATTGAATGCGTATGTTTTCTTTATTATATTGAAGATTTTTAATGAAAATAACAATAGTGGAATGTGATGTGAAATTATTATATCAGGTGTTATATTTTTTATAGTTTGCTGGAATTCAACCAACAATTCTGCACAGCACTTCGTAATTTTTGTGGGTTATTTCAGATCCGCCGAACGAAATGTAGCAGCATCCGTGACTGGGATGCACCTAAAATAAAAATAAACATAATATAATTTCATTTTGCAAGTATCTTTAATGAAAAAGAAGTTGGATGGAGGCTAGGGAAAATATGGATGGATGGATCGTGTGAGGATATGAAAGAAACGGGAATTAGTAATCTCGTGATAGTTGACAAGACGGAATTAATAAAAAAAAATGTGTTGCGTAAACCCCAAGTAACATAGTACAAGGGCTAAAAGATGATGATAAAGAATTAAGATATGAAAAAACATAGGAGAGTACAGTAACTTATAAAGAATTCCTTGCCGCCAGTGCTGTAAGAATACATGGAATGGCAAGGTAAAGGCAAGGTAGCCAAAGGCTCATCATTTATAATATTAAATTGGATTTTAAGCAAACATCCTTTTGCACAAAACAAAAACAAAGGGAGGAAGTTCAGCTCATTTGTATAACGAATCGTCTTTTGTCTCAAAATGTGTCAGTTTGTGGTTGTTATTACCACAAATTAGTTTAATTACTGTCATCATTAAAACCGTGTGTCATGTTATTTTGCAATTATTGCACCATTATTTTCAGTTTGTTTTACTATTGATAAGTCATTACGAAGTTTTGCTTTTTCGTATAACATCTACCTATAGCTTAAAATGCACTGACTGAGACAAATAGTTTTAATGGTTCCTGTTTGTAAAAGAAACAATATTGATATACAAAGCAAGATGAAGATGTCTGGGAGAGGCCTACTAACAGCTGTGCACAGCAATCAACGATTCTAATCAATGAGTTGAAGAGAACTTACTTTTCCGGGCGTCAGTGAATTCTGGTGCCTTACGCGTCCAATATAAAGCGGCTCTCCGTTGTGAGTGTTTCCAGCTGCAATCGCTCCTACTGGGACCTGCCCGTTGCTGCTGTGCAGCCAACGTACTGCGTGGGGTGCACAGCATAGCACCTGAAGATAACATTCACATTGTTATATTCACAGTTTCATGTTTACATGCATCTTCGAAGGATCAAGCATTTCTTTGGAAATAAGTAGTACCTTAGTCCTCTTTTCTCTGTTTAGTGTAATGTGTGTACATAAACAAATAAATAATAGTGGGCTGGATTTTTTTCAGTAATTCATATTTTAAGCTTAATTATTATGACACTCTCGAATCCATAAACTAGGAGTTAAATATGTGAGGCGGCGAGCCTCCTTGCCGGATTGCCGCCATGGGATCTGGAAGCAAAAGTCCTCGCGCAAATATGGGAGTGGCGCGAGGAGGCCAAATGCCGGGGCGAAACTCCGTTACCGCGACAAATCGCGGCTCGGCGGACAGAGCTCCGGCAGGATCTCATGGTGACATGGAGTGGGCGATTGTCGCAACCCAGCGCTGGGCACGCCACAATTGCGGCGGTAAGGCCTCTCTTTGAGGAGTGGCTAGAGAGGCGTCACGGCGTCCTCACCATCCGCCTGACGCAGGTCCTCACCGGACACGGCTGTTTTGGGAGGTTCCTGTTCAGGATTAGGCGGGAGGAAACGCCCGGGTGTCACCATTGTGTGGACCGCCCAGAGGACACGGTGGAGCATACGGTGGAGATCTGCCCCGCTCGGGCGGAGCACCGCCGTGTCCTCGTGGAGGTGATTGGCGGTGGCGACCTCTCGCGTCCGGCCCTGGTCCAGGCCATGGTACGGAGCGAGAGGGCATGGGAAGCTGTCTCCTCCTTCTGCGAAGCAGTAATGCTCGCAAAAGAGGAGGCAGAACGCGTGAAGGAGACGCAAAGGAGACGCCCTCACGCCCCTAGCCACTGCAGGAGACGCCCCGGGCGTAGGGAGTCGCAAGCCGATTCCCGGCCACCGTAGGCACGGGCTTGCGGACGGCAAGTTATGGGTAGCTTCCGTCCGATAAGGACCAAGACCGAGTTAACGGCGCGTAGTGTTCTACGCGCGCCTCAAAGAGATGTCAGCAAAAGTGACGGGGCCTGATAGGACCGATGCCTGTCTGGGTCGCGGATAAATTTGAAAAAGAGTTACCGCGGCCCTGGCGCAAGCAACTGAAGGAACACGGGTGGGTTTTAGTCAGTAAAAGTCTGAAACGCCCTCCCGCTTCACCCAGAGCGGGAGAAGTCATTGGATGATTTCCCACACAAAAAAAAAAAAAACAAGGAGGTAAGTATAGTCTGATAGATAGTAATTAAGCTAGCATGATGCTTATTTATCGGTCTCTTTTGTTTTCACGCGTAGCTACTGCTTCATTTCAAGAACTATTTATTTCGTGTTATGAAGTATATATGGTGACACTTGAATTCTAATGAATAATAATAGTTATAAATGCAGTGACGTACTTCAAAGTTATGCACGGGGATTTCCCTGCCTCCATGAGGTACATAAGCGGCGCGGTGTTTGATGGCCAGTTTCCCCGGAATGAATTCTCCGCTGTGGTGAGACCTGATGACGCAGAGGGGACTGCCATCCCAAGCTTCCCTGCCAGCAACGTAAGCCCTGTGTGTCAGTGAAGCAACGTCCGATGTTGTAGCTGGTACCCAGTCAATAGGATCTGTATCGGAAAAAAATTATCATATTTATCATCAAATCATAAAACCGTGTACTATACTAGAAGTGGTTTGTACAACTAAAGTTACAAATTAAATCGATTAATCAATAATTATCCTGAAATGTTGTTGTTGTTGTTGGGTACTGTGACTATAATTTACTATGATACTGAATCATAGATTGTTTTCTAAATCGTAGTTCTTACTATTATTCCTAGAGCGCAGGTTATTTTCGAGCGCCGCCAACCCTTTGCCAACTGACGCCAATCCCTTTTCGGCTCCCTCTCTCAATAAGTTACTCCACGGGTTACTTGGTGGTGGAGGTGGGGGCTGATGAACAACATGGACTTCTGCAAATATAAGGAGTACCATGTTTTCTGAATACATATATTTCAATGACTTACTTAAATGAAGTGCTAAAGGGCTAAGCGTTGTACCCTGAGGAACCCCAGTTTTTGTACCTTTATTGTAAAGTTACAATATATATGTTTATTTATTTTTAATGATTTTAATCACTTCTTGATTTCCGATAGATGTTTTGGCAAGTGCCTATATACCTACTACTATAGAGCTGTGCATAAACTCTTTTTCTTTCTTTGTTGGTAATTCGTGACGCGATGGTCGAGTCACATTATTATCGTATTAGCATGTTAAGCCCATATTTCGGCATAGAACGCTGACTGACTGTGTTAAATACAGATAAGTGTGAGCGTACAATGAGTAATACCTCTTTAATAGCGATATTACACAATTTCCTTATATCTTTTAGTTTAGATGAAGCAAACAAATAGATCTAAGTATAAAAAATAATCATCCAATTTCAGTGATGCCTGACTTCTGGGGCCGTAAGTACGTGTTACAACTTATCTTAGTGCGGCTGTTAAAAAGGGATATTTGTCTTGTATAGCTCCGTCCCTCTCTCACAGAGATTTGACACGTTGCGTCGTGTTATAGTCCCTGATGATTGATGATTGACTGCCACCATTTCTTTCACTTAAAGCCAACAAAGATTGAACTGAGTGATATTACGAAAACCGTATGCTTTGAAAACGACCAAAAGAAGTGTAGGATCTGGTATAGTTTGACAAGTTGCGAACCATACTTTTAGGACCTTGTTATATCATACGATGCAAAAGGGGTCGTCTGATGACGTATTACATAAATTACTGATATCAGCAAAGAGTTTAATGTGACGAAGTCCAAAAGCGATCAACGTTTTCTTAAAGATACTGTACCTTCAACAACGGTAACAACTGGTGGTGGCTGTGGTGGCTGTTGATAGATGTAGTTGGTGACGTAGGTTGGCTGGTTGGGTTCTGGTGGCGGTGGCTGAGGTGGTGGGGGATGGTAGACCGGCATCATCACCGGGGCTGGCACGTACGCGTAGGACCCACCGGGCGGTGGCGGTGGATGACCATGGCCAGTGTAGTACGGAGGAGGTGGCCCGTCTGAGAAAAAGAGACATTATTAACTGGTTACCTTAAAGAAATATTATAGTTAGTTAAGACCACGATTCCGCCTGAAAGCAACTCGCATGCAAGTTTAAATAACTAACAAAAGTGCTTACTCATGATTCATAGGTAAAATTATTAATTTTATATATATCTATAGTTGTTGATTGTTGTTTGCTAAAACACGAAGTTAATCAGTGGCCTCATTGGATTAGAGATATGAAATAAGATTTGAGAAAAAGATTCGATGTATTCCATTCTAGAACCTTGTCTTTATCACAAAAGGCCGTATCACCCGTAGATATCACAAAACCTTTATTAAAGATGTTTTTACTTTTTAGCTTGATTGGAACTTGACAGAAAAGAACTTACTTACTAAGAAGAAATTACTTACTGTGAGACATGGTGGTAAATATTTGATATTCAACAAAATAAACAATATACAGAAGTGTTTGTTTCACAGGTGTTCAAAACCTCACTGGACTCTTCAGTTGTTTATCATTTATTTGTAGCTATCATCTGATTCACGCCCTTATCATATCGGTTAGAACTTCAACGCATTTCTTGATTAGATAAAATGTACTTCGCCATCGACACAATAATGGATTGAAAATATGACATATTACCAAGCTATTTCCAATATTACCTGACCTCTTATTGTAAGGAAAGCCTACACAATACGACTATCAAATTACACTGGAAATCGGTGTACCGGATCTTTATAAGAAAAGTATATGAGGTTGAATCATTATACAAAATTGCGAAGTTTATTAAATTTAAATAGTTAGTACCTGGGTGACAGAGCTCTGCGCGGGTAAAAATAGAGAAAACGACGTTTTCTAAAAATAAAACCTACCTAGATCGATTTATACAAGAATTGCTCGCTAAAAGGTGATGTAATGAACTATGAAAACCATAGTTTATAGATATTTTTATGGTCTTAGCCACTGGGCTAAGACCTCGCCTAGAGCAAGTCCACGCCTCGGCCCACTACAGTCACTGGGCAATCATGATAGTCATCTTATAAAATGGGTAGAAAGATCAAATAATTGTTAAGTAGTGTCATCTATCGGATGAAGCATGAATTATCAAGTAAAATTCCACCTCGATAAGCCTGCACAATCTAATGATAAAAAATAACATCAGTCATAACAATAATAGAAGACCAGCTGATAATAGACTGAATGACTATTTAAACAACAGGAATGATAATATGAAGGGAATGAATGATAACGTGACGGTCGATAGAAGAGAAGACAATGATAGAAGAAAAGGTGAAGCGCCGAATCTAATTAACATGGGCCAAGGGCATGGCAATCATCATGACGAACTACTGAAATATCATGAAGGTGGCTATGTTTATGTAGAACACTCTTCATAGAAATTTCCAAATTAGCTTGAGTAACAACTCATGTAAAATTGTTAAACAAGCTGAAAATCGTCTTATAATTACATTTTGATTTATTTTCAACAGGTACCTGTTTCAGCTCGAGTATTATATATTACTTACCATATTTTTATGAACCGTGTTAATGGTGGTAGTGCTTTGTGGTGAACTGGTGACTGAAAAATGTTCTACAGTTATTTCCGCCCGTTTAACTTAATTTGCAATATATTTGGGCTACCCAAACCTATAATAACGGCCAAAGGAGAATCAATCAAGATAAATTTGTGGCTTAAGATCTGGTCCTTGTTAATTGTTGTAGCCTTAATTAGCAGCTATTCTTTTGATATAAATAAAGTACTCGATTTTGACGTAAAAAAAGAAATGGAAATGATACCTGATATTATAGACTTAGTTGTTAACACCTTGATCATAATAATAAACCTTATTAACAGTGAAACAATTTGTTTGAGTATACATGAAATGATCGATGATATTTTCAAGGATATTAAAATTGATAGCAATACTCTGAAGTTATTCGCTTACAAAATGTATTTGTGGTATTTAACACCGATGGTAATATTCATAATACTAATTGTTATGGAAATTATACATATATATCCACCATTTATTCTTCTGATAAGAATACCAACGTTTCTATCAATTATGCATTTGATCATGCATTTGTTTTTATTATTAGCACTAATAAAATTGTTAAATCATCAGTTGTCTAGAATATTAATATATAATGACAACGCACGAGTACCTAAAATGATTTTCAAAGAGGATATGGGAATGAGACGCATTCTTCAGTACGTTTTTAGACCAAATATAGAATTTTTCGAAATAGAAGATCTTGCTCAGTTCGATTTAAAATTTCTTTGTAAATTGTATGACAATTTAAGCACTTGCGTTCATCTTTTGGAAAAATGTTACGGTTTACAGGTAAAGTTCATTTATAGGAACTTAGAGTTATTGACTTCCTGTTTTTTATTTATTTATTAATTATTTGTTTCACAATGGCGCACAACATCCTGCAATAAAAAGTTTGGCAATGATTCGCTTTCCAACTTTTTGTTTTATCACCCACTATCAGCATTATAATTTTGTACAAAGCAAAAGCATTCATTGATTTTTATCACTATATTTGTTTGCAGATTTTCTTATCGATCTGGTTGATGTTCACAAGTGGTGTGGTTGGTGTGACAGTGATTGTGTCCCATCAGGTATAATTGTTTTTTTTAATAACCTAAGAACCTTTGTATTGGCCTTTAGAAAAACAACAATGTGTATTTTTACAAATTCCTCTCTATTAACTCTTCTAATTGTGGTCATATATTGGGCAAGTATATACAAAAAAAAAAAATACTAAGCAGACTGGGTCTGGGTATCTTCTAGGAAACAGTTTGAATCACATTAATGCTTTTTCATTTTCATTTCAGGCGTCATTGAGATGGCTGGTGGTTGTTAAGAGCCTTTTGCCTTTCTTTTGGTGTTTCATCGGATGTTACATTAATGACCAAATGAATAAAGAAGTTGACCAGACGATTACCCTTATCATCAAGTGCTTAATAGACTTCAGATGTGGTTTGTATATATATGACTATAGACAAGTTTTTGTTAATTATTTTGGCCGTTACCTTTGAAGTTTTCATAATGATCTGCCTACAAATTCAACGGTGCTTGTTAGTGTAGGCGCCATACAATGTTGTTTGTACTCACAGATGTTTAGTTTGCTCTTCTCATAGTACGAAAGTGAGAGCTATATATAGCTTGATATATTATTTATATGTATATGTGTATTATTATGCTAACCACATTATATTAATTCATAAATCACAAAGGCTGACACCTCGGTTTTGTTTTAAGCACTTTGTGACTTTTACCTTATTCATAATTTCATTTCATTTCAGTTCAGTCAAGGAAGCCCGTATTGGAAACTTTTAAAGAACTAGTTAGCAATGACCGTCTTCAATTCACTGCGTGCAGTTTGTTTGAGTTAAGCTATTCTATGTTACTTGGTACTTTGCTTAACGTCATTACATATAGTATTATCTTAATTCAGATGTTTTAGATCTTATTATTATATTCTAAATAATGTATGTTATACTAGCTTGTATATTCAGATTGTATTGTGTGACTTCATTAAACAGTTGTAACATTATCTCTTTGATTGAGTTGTTTCAATTCTAATGATCGCTACTTTTTTATTATCTATAGGCTCGCGTTTGACTACTATCTCGCCTGATGTTAAGCGATGATGTGGTGAAGCACGCTTGCCTTGAAGAAACCTTTTCACTCTTGACTTAAAGAACGACGAGTGACGATGAAAAGGGATAAGAAATTACACAAATTATTTCTTATTAAATGATAATTTATATTTATTAGAGATTCTAAACTTAAATTCAAAACATCAGAAATTATAAAATAATTAAATTACATTATATTTAAACAGTCATTCTGTACTAAATCTACTGCTTAAATTTATTTGTAAACACGACTCTGTTTTACAAGTAGAACATTCACTTTGCTGACATCTATTTTTGATTGATACACAGATTATGACAATAAAAACATTCGTTCATCTTGAACTTATCTCTTTAGGGATTTCCCAAAATTCTCACGTTTTGTTGATCGGTTTTTCCAACAATTGACAGATTTGTGTTAATATTCTCTTATCTGTTGTGTTGGCCAATGAGGTCAGAAAACAAGATGCATGCCTGATTAAACAAATATAAATAATTTGCTATACCCATGTAAGAATTACTTAACTAGAGCAGTAATAGTTCTCGTTACGTAATTTTTTATCATTTGTTGTTTATCTTACAATATAACATAGTTAATCAGTGGATTAACTCAGTCTACCGTAGTCCAATGCCTGACATAGTTGTCGCCCAAGTTGGTTTACAACAGCTGATTCTTCGTGTTCCACAACAAGTCTACCATCGCGTCCCTTTTTCAAGGGTTCTTCTTTATCTGGTTCAAGGTTTCCTGATTCACAGTCTTCTTTCAGGGACTCAATTGCTCCAGTAGCTATCGGTTCTTCGTCTTTCTCAGCCACCTTACAGCTGTAGACTCTTCAGTTTATTTCATGTCAGTTTCTTTGGTTAATTCCGTCAGACACGTGAACAATTTCGTTGGGATTCTTCTTAATGCTAACTTAAATACCTTAGGTACAATATAATTTTGCATGGTTATAACTCTTCTTTGTCAAGCTCTTGGACGATCTTTCGGGTTATCGGGTGGTCCGTAAGGTCTCTCGTATGGAGGAGGACGGTATGGTTTCTGTTCTTTCTTTTCGCCTGGGCCTGACATAACTATAACAAATAAAAAGATAAACATTATTGGTTGAATAAACTATTTTCACAATATCTAGTTTGACTATTATTAAAAAAGTAAGCAGCTGTCAACTTCTCTAGTCTAATGGTTTACAGACAACCTCTAGTTTTTTTTAATCAATAGAGTTCAGATTTGATGAGTCGCTTTCTGAAAATTTGTTGCAAAATCTAACGTCAAAGAATTGGTTGTTGTTATTTTGACGATAAAGTAAAAAACATTGCACATTGACAAAAAATTTAAATTCAGCTGAATGATCCGATAGAGTATGTTTAGCGGGCTCGTATATCATTGTTTCTAGCAAACCCACAAACTCTGAAGAATCCACTATACAGTAGTTCCATATGCTTACTGTTCTTCAGAAATGGCTGGTTTACTATTTGTAGTATATTTTTCGAGACACCAAACTCAATAAAATATAGACAGTAAAGCAAAACAATCTAAGAATCTTGAATTAAAACCACTCTTTAAAAGTATGCATAAGAATTGACAAGCAAAGAAATCACGGTACGATATTTATAAAAGTATCTAATAAAATCTTAGTAGCCTACCTGGTTATGATTTTCTTCTCAGCTACAAACAACACGTTAAACAGTTATTTGGTTACTAAATCTTTTGTGATGTTTGTAGTTTATAAATACAGCATAGATAGATAAGCAGCTGTCCGAATTTTATCTTGATAGGGTTATCTCTTTAGAAAAAGCTTCATGCACTTGGGATTCCCTGATCTTCAAATGTCTAAAATGAAGAATGATTACTCATCCTTGGGTTTCTTTACAATAAATGTCTATTTTGATCAATTCATCACAAATGTCGCAGTCATATTAAAGAAATAGTTATTTTTTAAGAACCCTGGCTTGTTATAGGAATTGTCATTGAATTTTTCGATGATAATATTTATTTTGGTATTTTAATTAAAAATGTTTATACATGTGCTTACATAAGTAAAATAAATATACCTAACAATAATAATTTCGTTTATTCAGATAATTTTAACCCCATTTTATTACGAAGAAAAATAAAAATAAATGAAGCCAACAAATAAAATAAAATCACATAAAATCAGTAAAATAAAATAACATAAAATCAATCAAAATATAAAAAATATAAAACACATCAGGGTTAAACGCAATAATTAAATAAATTAAAATAAAATAAATTAAAAATCAACCCATAAATTAAACTTCTTCGAACCTAAATGGGGCCTTGACGACCGCGCATGGCAGAAGCCAAACTTCCCATTCGTTTTGGTGCCCTCGGTTTCCTCACCTTAGTCAATTGTACCGATACATTAACCAGGAACATTCTATCTTCCTCACTGGTTGATTTTGAGGTACCGTGTTTGACCGATGCGGTGAACACTTGGGATATGGCTTCTCCCAGTACGAACTTGCCCGACCACCGGTCCTTTTAAAGACGATGAGGTGTGCCGCTTTTCAGTATTATACGGAATTACCCGATAGACATCTAGTACTGATGAGCGTGTACTCCTGCTGGCTGTGGGGAATGGGAGTCGGATTTGTGACCTCAGGTATTCCTGTCATCTACCACAGGCAAGATGATGGATAAAGCATCGTTTCGGCCCGCAACTTTTAAATAAAAGCTGGCTGCTTTTCGGGCTCAGTGATCTTTCACAACACTCTGTAGTAAACAGAGAATCAAGGTAATGCTTGGGTCTTGTCTTCTGCAAATCCTTGAAGTAAGCAATAGAGGAATTTGCAGGAAAAATCCATATTCATTCATTTACTAATTTTGTAGACTTTTCAAATGACTTGGTTTTTCTGTTAGTACGAGTATTCTATGCAGCTGTGTCCTTTCTGTTTGTTTATGTGGCAGAATAGACAAGCCAGCAAGAGTGTTATGTACTGGTTTATCTTCAGAGCAGTTAGCATGGCCGTACCTTCAGAAAAAGTGCAGTCACATATAGTGCTCGATCGACTGATATTTTTAAAATTCATTTTACAGACTGAGTGGTAGAAAAAATACAACCTTGTATTTTTTTGTGAAAAAAGTTTTTTATTTTTAATCCTCGACGGAAAAGAGTGGTGTTATAAGTTTGACGGGTGTACTTGGGTGTTTTTGTGTATCAGTGTGGCATCATAGCTCCTAAACGGATGAACCGATTTTGATATAATATTTTAAATTTTACTTTTTCTATTTTTAGTTGTGGTATAGGCAAGATCGGCATCATCTGTTGTAAGGTACCTATAATGCAGAACAGATTACCCGAATAATATCATGAAACTTAAACATAACTAGTAAAATGAGAGTGTACCAAGGTGTATTGCGTAACCTCTTAGAGCGTAATGGTGTACGTTATGTTATGAAATGGTATTAACAATAAACAGACATGCTATTGCAGGCATTCCGAGAGATGTGCTGTCATCTATTGAAGAGTTCTGTTGTATATCTCTGAAGTTCTTCTTTAGATCTTCACCAAATTTAAATGGGAACATGTTCGTTCAAACAAAAATTGGTCCATAATTGACGGAGAAATCGGAAATAGCAAAAAAAAAACATAAAGTGGGTTAAATATTATCCTAGCTCTAAACGCGAAATTATAGACCATATAAACCTGATAATAATAATCCCAGGTGGTTACTGTCCTACTGCTGTGCAAAAGGTCTCTTCTCACACAGAGAAGGCAAGACTAATACTTTTTTAGGAATTTATACAAACGCTGTTTTAACAGTTGCCCATTAATTTCACTATAGGCTATTTAAAATAGCATGTTTAGGAATTTATAAAAACCATTGTTTTAACAGTTTCCCAGTAGCATTATTAAAGTTATAAAACAATTTTTGTTTACTATCCCAGAAAATATGCACCATACCATACGCAGTACCACATACCGTACGCAGTACTCATAACCGACGTGCGTGTATGAACGTGTGTGAAGTAAAAGAAGTATGTAAGAATCGTAGCAGGTGGCAGTCTGTAGTTTCTAGCAAACCCCCATGGAAAAAAGGCGTGAGTTTATCTATGTATAATATATTTGTAATCACGATCTCGAACACAGCTCTAACAATTTCGATAAAATTGGCAATATAGAGCTTTTTGGGGACGAAAAATGGATCTAACTAGGTCATATCTGGAAAAATCGTTTTCGCCGTATTATATATAACCCGAGTAGAGCTGGGTCGCCCAGGTACTGCTGAAATAATATGCCAGATTGAGACATTTGTTCATCCCGAGATTACTACTTTATTCATTTGCAAGTCTGATTACTGGAATTTCCATGATATTATGAATCAATGCCACGCCAGAGATATCTACCAATAGAAGAAGATTAAAAGTCAGAAGAGGTGTTTTTGGGCGTTAACATTTGTCTCATCAATACTGATAACAACCCTCGAGACTATATCAACATAATCGGGGAAAATACGTGTGAAAATGACGGATAAACCCAAGGAAGCTGGGAAAGACAAGATAGTAGATTTCTTTCTGATTGTAAAATTGTAAGATACAGTATCTTTTACCAAGTAATTTAAATTTCAGCAGCGCATATTTGGGAAATACCGAACGTATTTTACGTTGGGTAAACATGTGTTGGAAAATAAAACTTGAAAGATTAAGATAAAGTAGAGGAGTTTCCTCTTCGAGATTAGTATTAGTAGGCGACGCTACTACGGTGCATCAGTATTGCAAATATCCTTAGGCAGCACAGACCGCTTATCATCAGGTAAAATATAAAGTAAATTTTTCGAATCATTGTTGCTAAGTATAGTAAATTCTTTGGGCCAAGTTATCAATAAATCGACCTTTAGTCTGTCAAATTATATAACGTTGTGTCTACCCGGGATAATCAAAGTTTCTTCTTCCTCTTGTATTACCAGTAACATTTTGCTATGAGTAAGTTTTAAAGCATTATCGATACCTTTACCAGAAATGATTTTAGTAGATACATATATAGGAAGTACCTAAAATCTATTTTCATATCAAGTATGGTAATGCGTTCAGTAGTAGAGAACTATAAAAAATGCACTAAAGAATAAAATAAGTCCGTCACCAAAAGTTGCCAGTAAATGGATGATTGATTTATTGGCAGGTTATTGAGGTTCAGTTAGGAAAATTAAGTGTTTAGTATCTGAGTGACATTTTTTTTAACCTTTTTTCAGAAAAATACAACTACAAAGTAAACTTCACCACCATTTTAACTGAAAAAACGTTCACAGCTGAAAATATTTCTCCCAAGCGTCGCCAAATTCACCGATCCTGTGCGTCTCGGATCCAGCGGATACCCGCAACCTTAACCAGGGCATCGGTTCACCTAGTGATAGCCGTCCAAACGTAGCGTTTTCCGCGGATTCGCAGTCACCACTCCAGAACTTTTCTGACCCATCGACCATTCGTTCTGCGAGCAACGTCACCCACTGCCATTATACTACTAATGTAATTCGGGCTATGTCGGTCACTTTGGTTCTTCTGCGGATATCCTCATTTCTGATTCGATCACGCAAGGTAACTCTGAGCATAGCCCTCTACATTGTCCGTTGGGTGACTTCAAGCCTTCTGAGAAGCCCCATTATGAGCTTACTTAAAATGCAAAACCTTAATCACAAAATTTCAAATAAAAAAAAACAAATCGTTACAGAGGTTGCCGAGATATGCGAAATCAATCAATCTGCCTAGCCTTTTCCCAACTTCATTGGGGTCGGCTTCCAGTCTAACCGGATTCAGCTCAGTATGTTTTACATGGAGCGACTGCCTATCTGACCTCCACAACCCAATAACTGGGTAACACGATACCTCTTGCCTAGACTGGTGTCAGATCTAAGGCTTCTGACTAGCCGTAACGACTGTCAAAGATCTTCAAATGACAGCCGTGACCAACGAGATATGCGGAATATACCTAGATATTTATAAAAGTACAGAAATTCCTCGTTTCAATAGATTAGATTAAATTATCGCCTTATAATATTAAAACATCCTAGATCACAAAAAAATGCAGTGTACTGATGTTAAGAAATATACTAGTAGACTAAAAAAACTTAATTCAAAAAATCATCTTGATTTTTTGAATTAAGTTTTTTTATTTATAACTTATTAGTTAGTTTTTTTCGAATTAGATACATTTAAACATATAAGTGTTATATATTTTTGAAATTAACTCTTAAAACCCTTTATTTTGATATCCCACACGATGGGTTTGGAAGAAAAAAAAAATTGGGCCCCCACAATATGGCACGCAACATCCGCCATTTTTCTTTTATCCAATTTTAATGTAGCCTATGACACTCGCAGGGTTAAGACGCATCGATTGACGTATGTATCATCAAAATCGGCCAACGCGTTTGGTTTCTAGAACGCCATATAGGAACAAACATACATACATACATACTTACATACATACATAGACTGATAATTACATTACCCTCCTTCGGCAGTCGGGTAAAAATACAAAGTTTGCTGCTTCGAAAGATCTGTCCCTGAACCAAGACCACATAAGTATCATGGTGCGTCTGGAATCTTGGGCAGATGTATACAAGTCATATACATCTGTCCCTTACACACATTCTAAATAACCATACTCTAAGAGCTTATGGTCACCCTGTCCTAATAGCGTGGTGCTCGAAAAACCTAAAAACTTTGGTTTCACCTGTCCCGGTATTTGTAATTAAATCATGCAGTTTAAAGGAGATCAACCAAATTAGTACCGCGTTGTACATCCTTAGAAAAAAATAAAAGAGAAATTCATCCCTGTCGACAGAAATAAGGTTCTGCAGGTTGCCCTAAAACATAGTTGACATAATAATTATTATGTTAAGTTGTTTCCAATAAGTATACATTACTATGCATTTTGTTTTGATATAATTACAGTACATAGTCGTTTTATATCAATAGGTATTTGAATGAAGTTATCAAGACAATCCCACTTGTTATGAAAAGCAAGTTAATTCTGTGAGTATTCTTCTACGTTAAGGTTTATATTGACATAAGTTTCCTTGCTGTACAACGTCGCGTCGGTACAAAAGTTCTACAACGTCGGTACTAAAGCGCCAAAGAAAGTGTTATGGGCAGAGAGCGCCGACTGAATTTCCGAAGTAAAAAGTCATAATTCGAGGTTTGTCTCTCGTCTATTTCCTCCTCCAAAATTGGCCCAATTTAAAAGATATTCCATAAACTGGTAAAGTAAGATATATTCTATACATACAGTAAGCTTGTTTTAAATTTTGTGAAATTTATATTTTCTGGGAATCGTTGTCATATTGGTAAAAAAATATTTGTATTTTCATTATTATAGCTTACTAGCGCTTCGCGGCTTCGCTCCCGTCAAAATTATAGCCTATGTTACTCGGGAGTAATGTAGCTTTCCATAAGTGAAAGAATTTTTTAAATCTGTCCAGTAGTTTCGGAACCTATTCGGTACAAACAAACAAACAAAAAAATCTTTCCTCTTTATAATATTGGTATAGATGGTATAGATTAACCGCATTTAAAATGGTCGATTGTTTACCGTTCTTATATTTATTTGTTATGAGCAAAATTTTTATTTCAGGGGATCCGTTGCGCATCAAATAATTAAAATATACTCGTGATAGTAGAAGTTTTTCCCATTACGAAAAGTTATAGCATTATTCAAAGAGGGAATGATCAATATTCTATTATCATAATTTATACTGAAGATGAAGTCCAGACGCTTAACTACACTTGGCTTCTGTTCGGTGTGGTAAAATATCAAAAGCCGGCTTACCTTTATGACAAGCTAAGTTGGGTCGCGAGTAGACTAATGCGGTAGAAGACAATGCTCACAACAACTCTCAACTCAGGGTACAGCCGCTTTTAGAGGCAGCTTTCGTTATGCGGCTTCTGGAATATGGAATAACTTGCCACCACCGATTAGAGCAATTAACACAATATACGCTTTTAGACGACACTTACGGCAGTATCCCGTAGAAACACAAAGGAAGCTAGATATGGTCGCACTAAATGTCTCAATTATGTGATATATTTATCTACCCACATAACTAGTACTTTTTATTCTTGCAATGTTACCTACTCATTTTCTCACTATTTATGTACATATTCCCATATTCCTCGCTATTTTTAATGGACACAAATTTATTTTATATAATACATACACACGTCACCTTGCAGTATAAAACTGATTTGCATCCGTCACCTCACACATCAGGACCAGTTGAAGACCAGCGTCAGGCACTAGGTAGTTGTCTAACATTTTTGCTGAACTGGGCCTTTTTGGCGCAGCCATGAGGCACAATTTCCTGCTAACTTCTTACGTGAGACTACACCTTTTTTATTCATTTGTATTTTATCTGATTTTGTGTGTCTTTTAGTTTGTGCCAAATAAATGTATTTTCTTCTTTTTTCTCTCTTTTCTTTATAATCCTTATTGTATAATTCGACTCACCAACGTAATTTACGTTGTTTAGCGTTAGAATTGATGTTACTTTAACACTGTGTGCTTTCTGCAGCACACAATGTTTGCTATAGATAATACGTAGGCGCTACTTGAAACCTAAATTTTTTTTTTTTGTGGTGGCTGAATAGTGGTGTAAAAAGCTATTGGAGATCTAGTTAGGGCTTAGAAATATACCTAATAATACGAGTAACAATAGAAAACAACAACAAAATAATATATATTGTGTTGCGTGATTAAGTTAATGAGTAGTTGCTCATTAACATCTGATATATTACTGTCTAGAATTAATGCACACTATAACCTAGGTATTATATTACATTAATTTCAATGGATTCGCTATATGGATGGCATTGAATGGAAATATAGAGCCATCTATAAAATATTTTAACGTAACCATAATAATATGCTAAGCCATGTTTACATTATCCAAAAGGCCAAGTGTCTATATAAATATTTTATTTAAACTTAGTATATTTTTAATTGTAACTATGACGAATATCAATAATATCAAAAACATTCGACTCCTACTTAAAATGCAAACTTTTTGTTACTCTAAAAATGATATTGCCGAAAATTACGGAGAAGGCGCCACAGAAATAATTCTAATGGAGAAGACCAAATTTCAAGGCGAAATGATAAGAAAACGGTGCTGACCTTTTTAAAAATTTGATAATAAGCAGTGTAAATAAGGTATGACTGATATAAAAACAAGGACACGATACAAACACACTGACAAAATAAAACAAATAAGCAGTTAATAATAATTTCAGAGAGGACAAAGAAGACAGTGATGATGTGTAAGAGACTTTCTGTAAACACTACTAAAATATCACAACACAAATGTTCAGTATAAAAGAATCTCTCTTATTTTTAACTGACCTTGTTTTAACAACCGACCCGATTTAAGATTGAATTGATAGATGGGTATATTCGGCCTGTGAAAAGGTGAGTCGCAATTGATGAATGAAATATATAAATGGCTAAGTAGACGAACACCTTACTCTCTTTTTAACCGACTTCTTGAGTCTAATATTAAGTAACCTACTTATTTAAAGTACACCATACCATAGTTTTAAAAACTTCATTGTTTCTAAAGAAGTCCAAAAACTACTAACTTATAAAAGTCTACGCATTTTCTTGGAACTGTCGTAGGCTTTCGACACTATTTCTGCTTCTGCGAAGTGTACATCTTACTACACTACATGTAAGCAAAAGGTAATAATATAGGTAGTAAAAAAGACTTCATCTAGTTTAACCGTATTATATGTATAAACGTTTAAATTATTAAGTAACCTTAGGAATATGTATTAATGTAAACTAACATATCGTCGAACATAGAACCTCTTCTTTTTTAGAAAGTCTGTTAAAATTTAACATTCATGCCGATCCAGGGTTCAACAAGGGCGTATTTCGAAACCTATACTTAAATTACGTGAATGACCATTTTATTATAAAAAAGTGTAGGCATAGGTTTTTTTTTTATCAATCAAAGAATCTTATAAGTATATAAGTTGTTTTCGAGAGTCGTCACGAATCGCCTAGCACGAAGACTCGATGAGTTTTAGCCACCGGAGCAGGCCGGGTTCTGAGGAGGAAACAGCACCATAAACCACATCCAGTGTGCCAGATTATATAAAAATCCGAAGAGTACAATCGGCCCTTGTGTTTTGAATTTGTGGACTATTAGAAGGCTTTTGACTCTATCGTGACATAATTGCGCAAGTTAAACCGGCAAGGCAAAGGGTCTGTGGATCAATACATATTTTTGAAATCCTAATCTATTTCTCGCATGGCAGACCTGTTTCCTAGAAATATATTTGATAACAGTCAACTCTGTCAGCATAGGTCTCGTACTGCACTTATGCGCAAGAGTGTTTTTTTTTGTATGGCTCCTATTATTTATAATAATCTTCCCAATAGCTGGATAGAAGAGCTAAGCGTAGAAGCATTTAAAAGGAAAATAAAATATTTTTAGCTAGTAAAGCATATTATGATATGAATGTTTTTTTTATGGATTCATTTTAAATTGACATTCCCTTTTTTACAAATTAATTTAATCTGCAATGTATACGTATGTACTTAATCTAAAAATTATTGAAAGTGATTTTTTAGTGAATATTTTGGACTTACGTTGAAATTATATTGTGTTTTTTATTTTAAATAATTAAATATTTGACAAATTGTATAGTAATTATGTAATTAATCAATCAAATTTAATTTATTTAGTTATGTCAGCATTGTGAATGTTACTTAATGTTGTTATTATTTCATTCTAAATTTGTATTAATATTTGCACACCATTACAATATGGTTAACAGCACATGTCCCTCCCCCAACATCTGTTAGCACTACTCCATGCACTTATATCACCTTGCATGCAGTTTTTGTTTCTTATAATTGTATGTACACACATGTTTGAGCAAATAAAGTTATCTGAATCTGAGGTCGGGGGGATGAGACAAGGGTATGTAATTTCCCCCAAATTATTCAGCATCACGTTGGAAGGTTACACTAGTCGATAATTCTTCCATACAAACGTAGTCTAGGGATTACATCACTGTTTGACGATGTACGTTAAAAAAAAAAAAAAAAATTACATTTTTCTCATCATAATCTAGCTCGTAAAAATAAACTTATTTGAAAGTTGTGAGCGTTGAAAGTTCCAAATTTGAACACTAATTTTAACGCATCTCTGGGCGGCAATAAATACCATAAGAAAAAGGAAAATTGCAAAACGGCCACCATACAGGGATAGTTAGTAGTTCAACAATGCAAATAATTTTATTTTGAAAATATACATGTAGTCGTTTTATCATGATATCTAGACTCCCAAAGGTCTGTTTATAAAATTTCGCGCGCTCGTTTTCGTCCTAAATCATCATCCATTTTGCTACAAACTTGCAAAAGTGCTAATTCGTACACGAACTAATTTTTTTACTGCTCATCACAGCATCTATCTCTTTCGCACGTGGTGTCGGATGAGATAGCATGCATTTTAACCCCACGCACAAAATAGCTCGTGCCGTCGACTAGGGGAACTTTAAGACGCTGGACTGGGAGGAACGGGGCATTAACATAATTAGCGAGTTCATTTAACTCTTGAGATTTGCAGATGACATCGTCATAATGGCTGAATCGCTGCATGACTTGCAGCAGATGCTGGATGGCCTAACTGACTCTTCTGCACGCGTCGGTCTCCAGATGAAATTGGACGAAACTGAGGTTATGTTCAACTCAAACAACACTCCGGGGTCGATTGTTTTCAATGGCGGTGTTCTCAAGGTTGTTCAAGGGTACGTTTACCGCGGGCCAACTGTGCAGTTTAATAAAAACAACTTTGAGAGAAAGTGGCTAGCAGAAGAATACAGGTAGGCTGGGTGGCGTTTGGGAAACTTCGTCGAGTCTTCTTGTCGCAAATTCCACAGAGCCTAAATACACGAGTCTGTTATGACTTACTGTGTCGAGACGTGGACACTTACAGTTCCGCTGGTCTATCAGCTTAAGGTCACTCAACGAGCTATGGAAAGGGCTATGCTTGGGGTTTCTCTGAGGGACCGAATCCGGAACGAGGTGATCCGGCAAAGTTGTCGACCTAGCTCAGAGAACAAGCAAGCTGAAGTGGCAATGGGGCGGCCCTATTTGTCGTAGAACCGATGACCATTGGGGTAGACGTGTTCTCGAGTGGAGAACATGAATGGGTAAATGTAGCGTGCGACGCCCTCAGGCTAGGTTGTAACGTTACGTATAGCTCAGTCGAGCTAAACGTAAGCCCCGTTAATAAAAAATAAAAAAAGTAATTATAAACTAAAATTAATTAAAAGGATATTGAGTATAAAACCTATGGGCCGGCTTCGCACGACGTGTGCAGCTAACCAGGCAGCGGGTCGGGCAGGAAGACGTGGTATACCCGAGGTAGGCAGATGAGTAGGCACCACGATTGAGAAGCAGGCAATCGGGCAGGTAGGTAGTTAAGTAGACAGCAGGATGGATAGGCAGGCACACGGGTAGATGGTCAAGGCAGGCAATCGGGCAGGGAGGTAGTTGAGTAGACAGCAGGACGGATAGGCAGGCACACGGGTAGATGGTCAAGGCAGGCAATCGGACAGGTAGGTAGTTGAGTAGACAGCAGGACGGATAGGCAGGCACACGGGTAGATGGTCAAGGCAGGCAATCGGACAGGTAGGTAGTTGAGTAGACAGCAGGATGGATAGGCAGGCACACGGGTAGATGGTCAAGGCAGGCAATCGGACAGGTAGGTAGTTGAGTAGACAGCAGGACGCATAGGCAGGCACACGGGTAGATGGTCAAGGCAGCTGAACTAATAGTCATGCTAATGGGCAGGTAGGCAGTACTCGTAACACTTGTGGCTTCTTGTGGCTTTGCGCCAGCTGTGGCTTCATACGCCGATCAACAAGCCTTTTAATATGAATCGGTGACCGACGAGGTTAATGAACCAGTAAAAATGATCACATTTAAGTTCCACACTCAGTAAATAATATTTAATGCACTTCAAAGTTTTCATAAACATTAATAGGCTGAAGATATTACAGTTTAAAGACTTTTCAGATACTATGGTATACTTGGTAGTATTCAGTAGCCAACCCACTTTCGGCGTTCAGTCTAGATTCAAAACTAAAAAACTGACGCCCGGTTTTCCTCGTTCTGTCATCTCTTCTAAATTTTAAATTTAAATCTCAATTTCGAAACAAGACCAGAACGAATAAAAAACGGCTTTACAGAGGCGGGGCAGTCTGCGCTGCCCTTAAAATAATGTACAACTACCTTAAGAAAAGGTCTAGGTAGTCCATGGTACCGATGATATGTCTATGGCTTAAGAAAATAAAATAGACAGACAGACGTCATATCAGATGAAAGTGTCACATTATAAAATTGTAAAGTTCTGTGAACTCGTGTTTTGTGGATCTTGACGATCACCATATGTGACAAGAATAAAGCAGTATGTATTTAATGTAGTGTTGTTTTATTTATAGTAAAATACGTAAGACAATTATAATACATCTGTAATTGACATATAATTTTCTAACAGTTAAATGCATCCATGGTAACCATAGAGTTAGTTCACCATACTTCACAAAAATATTCCAAGATTTTAGATTTTACAAATTAGCAGTACAATTTAAGTTATAGATATTAAAGCAATCAGAGATAACTAAAAGTATGTTTTTCAGGTGATCAAATTATTGTGTGACCGTATATATTATTAAATGATTTGGAATGAATACCACAAGGTGGAGCGAAGATCTTCGCAGGTTGCCTGGCAGCAACTGGATGATAGCTGCCGAAAATTGAGAGCAATGGCGTGCGATTGGAGAGGCCTATGTCCAGCAGTCAACTGCTATAGGTTGATGATGATGAATCACAGATTCCTAAGATAAAATATAATATACTTTTGTTGTTCTGGGATTAAATAAGGTAAACATTTTGTTGAATACGTTGAATTTAGTAATAGGAAGAATTTTGGCATTGTTGCAGGACAGGTCACAGCATCTTTATGTTAATATAAGAGTAAGGGTGATTTTCGTACTCCAAGTGTTATGCGGATAACTGCGTAGTGCAGCATATACTATACGCACATATAATACTCGTATACAGCACTACTCGTCTATACCAATATTATAAAGAAGAAAGATTTTTTTGTTTGTATGTACCGAATAGGCTCCGAAAAACTGTACCGATTTTAAAAATTCTGTCACTTATGGAAAGCTACATTATTCCCGAGTAATATAGGCTATAATTTTGACGGGAGCAAAGCCGCGGGGGTCAGCTAGTATACTATGTACTTGTAATTCCTGTCATAGATATTTAATTGATTATTCTGGGATTAAATAAGGTCAACATTTTGTTGAATACGTTGAATTTAGTAATAGGAAGAATTTTGCCATTGTTGCAGGACAGGTCACAGCATCTTTATGTTAATATAAGAGTAAGGGTGATTTTCGTACTCCAAGTGTTTTGCGGTTAACTGCGTAGTGCAGCATATACTATACGCACATATAATACTCGTATACAGCACTACTCGTCTATACCAATATTATAAAGAAGAAAGATTTTTTTGTTTGTATGTACCGAATAGGCTCCGAAAAACTGTACCGATTTTAAAAATTCTGTCACTTATGGAAAGCTACATTATTCCCGAGTAATATAGGCTATAATTTTGGCGGGAGCAAAGCCGCGGGGGTCAGCTAGTATACTATGTACTTGTAATTCCTGTCATAGATATTTAATTGATTAGATAATATACTAATTTCGTAATTGTTTAAATATTTTGTTTTGGTGGCTTCTAGGATCGGATTTATTTGCAAGGATTTAGACCAGGACAAAGGTCATATAAAATGAAAATGTGAGTTCTATTTATTAATTGATGTGCAAAAAATATTATGCGTAAACCATTTTACAAAGAAAGATCACAACAATTTATTCAAAAAAAAAATACGCATCGAATCCCTAAACAATCTTATTTAAACTTATCAAACAAATATAGTTTTTTTTTTGTACTTTATTAGTAAGAATAAAATTCTTAATAATTAATTACGATCTAGCCTAAAATACTAATAAGGAATTTTACTCTAAACTTAATATGTTATAGATTATGTTAAAACTAAGAATAGTGTCCATTTGCACTTTTACACAAGTCCGTAGCACTTTCGAGTCTGATATAATCTATAAAAACACTATGTTCATATTTTTTATGTATAGCACAGCGTTGTCACTATTATTCATTCACATTGTACATTAAACTAATTCATAAGGTTTAGTTCTTTTTAGCCTACGCACTAAGTCTTTATTGTCTAGCAGCTGGATAGCCTCAACATACACGTGTCGATTAAGTCTGTGTTCGTGGGGCTTCAGCAAATTTTTGGATGATGGTGGTGACGAATTCCGTTTTGAGGTCACGGTGAAGATCGTCATTTCAAAAGTACCTGGGTGCATATACAGCATCCCTGAGCAGTTTATTTTGGAATTGTTGGATTAATTTTACGTTGCTTTGTTTAGTACAGCCCCAAAGTTGGATACCATATATGTTGGCATCAGTATATGCTTATATATGGTTATTTTATTATGTATTGATGGACAGGATTTCCTTCCGAGTAACCAATACACACTTTTATAACGTATGTCGAGTTCCTGTCTTTTCATTTTGACATGAGCTTTCCAACGCAACTTGGCGTCGAGAGTTATGCCAAATTATTTGGCTATATTAGCATAAGGTACTTGCATGCCATTTATGTAGATTGGGTGATAGTCCAAGCTTTTATTTGTGAAGTCAATGTGAATTGATTTTGACTCATTCAGTTTGATCTTCAATTTTTGTGTCCAGTCATAAAATTTGTTCACAGCTAGTTAAACTTTTTGTACTGCTTCTCTGTGGCTCGATCTGGTAGCCATAATTGCAGTATCATCTGCAAAGGTCGCAATGGTGTTGTTTTCCAGTTCTGGGATATCACATGTGTATAAAAAGTACAAAATTGGACCAAGCACACTTCCTTGAGGTACCCCAGCTTTTTGTGCTTTTAGCTCGGCATATGCGTCTTCTTGCCGTATTCTAAACATTCTATTAGTTATATACGACTCTAGAATATCTGCAAATTCTGGTAGCATGCGTCTGAGCTTGAATATTAGACCCTTATGCCAAACTTTGTTCCGGGCTTCGCAATCATAATGACTTCAGCGACCTTCCATGGCTCAGGTACATATTTTAAAATAAATGCAGCATTGATAAGCTTGGTCAGCTTTACTATGGCTTTGCGTGGGAGACTTTTTCGAGTTAATATTATTTTGGATTTCTCTCATTACTTCTGTAGGAGTCACAAGCTTAATTCTTTGGTTTTGTAACAATCTTTCGCTAGTAGTAAGTAACTAAGTATTTCTATCGGGCTTTCATTGGGTTGAAAAGTTTCTTCTAAGTGTTGACCAAACTCTTAGAAGAAACTTAACGCTTTTTGGTCATTGCTTATGGCCCATTTTCCGTCGCTATGATGCGCGGTATTTTTTTTATTGGTCTTTTTAGATTTCTTGTTGCTTTCCAAAGAGAGTAATTTGTTGATTTGTCGTTGGTTAGCTGCAGAAGGTTGGTATTCAGAGATTCATCCTCAAACTGTAGAAAGTTCATCTTTAATCGTTTAGTTAGGTTATTTAGTGATGTTTTATCCCTCGGGCACCTTGTTTGCTGCCAAAGCTTCCTTTGTTTCCTTTTCTCAGATAGTAAGTCTACAATTGCCTTAGGATAGATAAATCCCTTATATTTACGTTTTAATTGCGGTGTGTTGTTCCACGCACATGATTGGATACTAACAATATATTTGTTTACTTCTGAGTCAAGCTGATCTTGCTTTTTTATCGGAGTTTAAAGGTCGATAATATTATCTAGATCAAGGGCAAAACCTTTCCAATCTGTAAACTTATTAACCAGGGTTAAGTGGCTTTCTTTGAGTAGGATTTTTTGAAGAGTGGTCCGAGTTCATATGAAAACCTTCCTCCAAACTGAGGTAGTTGGCGGATATATTTTTGCATATGAAAAAAATCTTTAAATAAATATAGTTAGATAACTTAACCTAAGCTAGCAGTAAACGGTAACCAGAACGCATTACTACTCGAGATTCCATTTCATTAGCTTGAACCTTCCTTCAGTTTAAAAGTTACGGCCAAATCCTTTATTAGGAGAGGTGGTATTGGTCATTTTTCCAATCACATTTGCGGTCATGAAGCATGTGTTTGGCTGGAAAGGCTGTGGTGGCTGGGGTGCGTAGCTTCCATTGGAGTACTGATTCCTGAGTGGCCCAAAGCCAGGGCTGGGAGCATAGATCTGGTAACGATTGTTCATGTTGGCAGAGAAGGTTGGGTTGCGCTGCATTCTGGAAAAACAAAATAAGATCCAGACCCAAATCGTTGTACTGATTAGATTTAAAAGATCAATAATATGACGAGAATATAAAGAAGGCTTAGAAGGAAAAGTTCAATACCTTAATAAATTACTGCAGGTAAAATAAATAATTAGTGATTCAAGAAGAAATACTCGTTAAATATTTATGAAATGGATTTATGAAAATACTTACTTGAATTGTAGGTTTGATTAAACTTGATTAGACAGTTTGTAAATAATTTAAATGTCACCTGGGCTTCTCAAGACGCGTTTAGGCTGCTACGACATAAGTCATTTATATGGATGTTACAGATTATATTTACTACGTATTTATAATCCGATTGAACCGTTCCCTGGCCTGCTTTGTGATTATCGATGCCATCCAACCAAAGGTACTACCTATTTGTGTTATTGTTTTGGTTCAGTATTCCCGAGACCTCATGTATATAGCCTCATCTTATTCTTTTCGGTTCGGTGGTAAAACACTTTAAGTAGTTTGGGCCGAGTGTGTAACCACGTAAATTGCAGCATAGGAGGGACTCCTTAAATCCTATAAAGAACAGGTATTGAGGTATACAGTTATTGATACCGCACTCACATGTATCTTACGGGTCCATAAAACCTCATTTTGTCATGTTGTGTTTGCAATGGCCTACCTGGGTGCTCAATCGATTGAGTGCTTCCCATATAGGCCATGGTAGTTCACGTCCTAATGACAGATGTACCTAGGGTTTCAAAAGCGCAGCGAAGAAGATTCTCCCAGCTCATAAGTCTACCCGGGGCTGTTGTGTGTTCTTAGAGAATATAATTATCCGGAATTATATTCCCCATAATTATAATTTCTCAAACGTAAATTATATATCTAATTGTTTTTCTCAAACGCGCATACTATATCCCTTCGTACTATTAGTTGTGCAATACCAGGTTATTAAACGGGGTCGGTTTAATAAGGCATCCCGATAAATTTCGATACGTCTAGTTGAAGGCACTGTCGACTTGCTTTGCATGTGCGGATCGATGCCACACTGGACCTAAAAATTCACCAGCAGATAGGCATAAGGACATTGGGCGAATAACAACGGGTGCTGCTCCCCAGTTAGTAAAAACAAGGCGATGATGGAAAATTTTGTTTCGGGAAATAGTTTACAATAAATGACCTACAGATTTTCTTTTATTTTGAGTAGTACCTACATAGAAGTACGCAGAAACCTAGTTTGTAAGAAAAACCACATCAAGGTAGTTAATAAAATACAAACTCGAATATTGGGCTTACAGCTGTTACAAATAGGAGAAGAATGGTAAGAATTAGGAGACAGTGCGACTTTTGTCAAGAGACACACGGAACTAAGATACATTCTGTAATAACAACTAAAAAATACCACAACGATCTGTGGTATTTCTAAAAGATTTGTTTCTACATTAACCATGTTAACTGAGTTCTTTTCCTGTCCCATTTTATACGCGTTTTTACATTACCTTTATTTGTTTGTATATATAGTTCACAATATTTTAGTTAAATGTGGTTGTAAATATAAACTAATCTTCTATTATCTAACCTTGCTAACCCCAATTTAAAATTGCATTGATTGATTGATATACTCGTGAATCTGATTTGACATGCGAAAATATGCTCTTCAAGCTGTATTATTTATTTTATCTAAAGTCTAAAGTATTCTTTGTGTACATTAATAAATAAAGCAAGTGCGCAGTACCCATAACCGGCGTGTGTGTATGACTAGATGTATGAATGGTTGTGAAGCAAATGAAGTATGTAAGGATCGTAGCAGGTGGCGTTCTGTAGTTTCTGCCTACCCCCATGGGAAAAAGGCGTGAGTTTATGTATGTATGTATGTATTAATAAATAAATAAAATGCTTTGCAATTTACTAATGAACTAAATAAATAGCCAAGTAATAAAAGTTGACTCCACTGTATGATATATAAAAAATCCTGTTTTTTATCTTAACGAAATTAATTGATTTTCAAATTTATTATATATACCTTTATAGGTATATCAAAACTAAAGGAGTCACCTTAAAAAAAAAATTAGAAGATATTCTAGTTTTAGTAGATGAATGATTTTCCGGTTTCTCCAGTATACGTAAAACTGAATATGAATACATTGTAAGCATAATGTACCTACTTAGGTACATCAAAAACAAAAGCCCATCTAACAAGTCCATTAACCCAATATATAAATTTCTAACTTGAATGTGAACTAACAAATTTTTACCCTCCAGGGGTTCTACAGGGGCGTATATTGGGTCCTGAAGATTAGTCACGTTAATGACCTGTACAAAAAGAACTGTAAGAACGAAAACTAAAAATAATAATAATAATATGGGTACTAATATATATGTTTTACTGGTCTAAATGCTTACTGAACAACAACAGGATCAAACCAAGTTATAAATACCAAGTTAAATGCTAAAAGTATTTTATTTTAGCGAAAATGTGGAATGTGTTTAATAGTAATCTTCTGTAATACAGTAATGTTTTTGATGAAATGTTGCTGAAGTGATGGATAGAAAGCAGTTTATTAATAGTATGTTTTTTATCTTTGCCTATAGTCTTGTAGCTACCATTGCGAGGGTTGGATTTAGAATAGTCAAAGGTGATATGAAATAAAAATATAGTTTTTTTAAATAATTTTATTTATTGATATAAATAAAATGTTATTTGTAAATCTGCTTACAAAAAATAGTTCATAACAATTTAATTTAAAAAAAACGCTTCGAAGCCCTAAACAATATTATAAATAAGATTTACTTAACATGTTTAAACTTATCAAATAAATATTGTGAGATAACCTAACCTAAGCTAGCAGTAAACGGTAACCATAACGCATTACTACTCGAGATTCCATTTTATAAGCTTGAGCCTTCCATCAGTTTAAAAGTTACGGCCAAATCCTTTAGGAGGGGTGGTATTGCTCATTTTTCGGATCACATTTGCGGTCATGAAGCATGTATTTGGCTGGAAGGGCTGTGGAGGCTGGGGTGCGTAGCTTCCATTGGAGTACTGGTTCCTGGGTGGCCCAAAGCAAGGGCTGGGAGCATAGCTCTGGTAACGGTTGTTCATGTTGGAAGAGAAGGCTGGGTTGCGCTGCATTCTGGAGAAACAAAATCAAGTGTTAGTATGATCAAAGAGTTAAAGATAAAATTAAGTCAGATCTCAGTCGTCGGTCAGATTAGAGTTAAAAAGAACACAAGAGAAGAGCATGAAGAAGGGTGAGAATTGGAATTCGTCAATATCTTAGTAAACTACTGCAGGTATAACAATATTAATCAAGAAGAAAGTCTTCTAAAATATGGAGTGGTTATATGAAAATACTTACTTGAATTGTAGGATTGAAGAAACTTGATTAAAATTTAGAAATTATTAATAATTTCACTTGAGCTCCTCAAGTCGAGTTGTTTGTCTTTCACTCGAATGTGTTATGATATTAGGGCTGATACTACGTGTATTTATATGGATTTTACAAGTTTTATCAGATTATATTCGCTACGCATTTATAATCCGATTGAACCATTCCCTGGCCTCCTTTGTGATTGTGTCGATGCCATCTGTAAAGTCGGTCAACTGAAGGTACCTCTGTGTTTTATTGTTTTGGTTCCGTATTCCTCCAGACCTCATGTATAGGGCCGCTAAGAATGATGTAATAAATGATTTTAAAATTTTATTTTGTTATGTAGGTACACATAGCCTTTGGAGCTATAACAATAGTAATAGATCCACAGACACCTAGTCTTCAAATTCAAATGATTGATTTGTAAAAACATAGGTACAATATACTAAAATCTAATTCTAATGTCAGGATTGCTATGTTAAAAAAATAGGGTAACAAATTTTGTATGTACTTAATATTATATCTTCTAATTTTAAATATATATATTTATTATGCTTTATAAAAAAAGGACATCAACCACATCAAGGTGGTTGAATTAATGGAGAAAACTCTAGTGATTATCAAGAGGTAGATGTATTTTTTGGAAAGATGGAATTATTGCAACTGTGAAAAAATACTGTCGAAAGGTATATTTGTGGATATAATATAATATGGAAAACACAATGCTTTTAATAAATAAGCCAAAGTCTTATAGGAAAATGATATCATCGTCCTCGCTTTGGTTTTCCTTTCATGCGGATCATTTCGCAGAATTCTAAACGAGCTATTTTTAACTTGTATAACTGATAAACGGATTATCGTTCACCTACTTAATGATGCAATTAATTATTTGTTGCTAAAAATAAGTGGCATTCTTAATTATTGGATGAATCGTCACCTTTCTTAAATGCCTTTGCGAACTTTCAGCATTTTGCTGTATAAATATTTGTGATTTATATATCATCTGTTGCTATACTTACCTAATGTCATGTGTGATGCCCTTGTATTAGTCGTTTCTGGAAAACATGCGTTAATCGTTTCTTTATAAACGGTTCCTTCTAAAGGTTCAAAGGTACTTCTTAAGGTTGTCTGGTAGATATCGCTATCAGCGATAAGACTGCCATTGTACCCATAGAATATTTGTGAAACTACATATTTTGGTGTACAATAAAGTATATCCTATTACTACAGTGACTAGTTGACCGTCTGAAATCATTTAGCTAAATGACGATCCAGCCTTCTGTCTGGTCACGTATTGTGATAATACGCTACTTTCTATTCTTTTAATAAAACTGATTGGAAGAAGTTCGAGAAACCTTCTATGACTCTATCGTCATTGTCACGTACCAAGTCATTATTCTCTGATAGGGTTGCAGGTATATTATGTCGGCAGTGGCAACTGGCGTAAGGACAATAAATAATAATGTAATTCATTTACGATTTAGCTGTAGTATTGCCGTGTTTATTATGACGCGGTCATAAAAATTCATGCTTAGAGGATTAAGGTTTCTTGTTATATAAAATTATATTGAGTATTGCTGTGTTGATTATGACGTGACCATAAACATTAACGATCAAAGGATAAAGTCTAGTTATAAAATTAAATAATATTTCGATACATATGCCTATTTGATATTCAAATAGATAGCTGAGAGGACTTCTACGGATTCATTTATCACAAATTTTATATTATCTTGCTTTCGTATATCTGTCCGCCAGCAATTTTTTATTTCTGGCATCCGATTAGGCTGAAACATGGCGTACTTGTGTAACTTTAAAAACATTGAAATTATATGATACTATAGATCTATTCTCATGAATTATGATGGAGACGGATGGTGACCATAACACGATCTGGTAAGAAATCAGCAGCAGCATTATGTTTGGGCTAAGTGCTATAGCATTAAGTACATTTCAGTTCTAAAAGCTTGTTTAAAACAGAATACCTACTTATTTTATCAATGTTTGTCGGTTCTAAATCTGATAAAGTGACTATATTTAGCTTTGTATTGCGTCAATCGCATTCTTTATTGTTTCTATAAATAAATCTTTTGATGTTCTCTACTTAAATATTATAATATCACGCTTGTATCACGTTACTGGCTTTCAGAGCGTAGTGATTACCTACGCCCGGCTCATAATCTCAATTTGATGGGCGCGGTCGGTATAAAGATTAAATATAACCGTATTTTGTCAAATTCAAATTCTTTATTGCGAACTAAGTGTACAGAATCCGGCAAACGCAAAAGCAGGCAAACGTTTAAATATTTTGGTATGAAACAATATTGTGTACAGTAATTCTGAATTGAGTATTAGTAGTTAAGAATGTATCAAATCGCACTTGCATCGCAAGTTTGCCAACAACTTGACATCAAATACTTCATTTAGAAATCGGGGGTAAAAGTCTATTGTTCGGTAGCATCTTGCGTAGACGTCTATGGAGCATTCAACACTTATCATCCTGCTAGACAAAAACATAAATGAAAATAGATTTGCAGTCTTCTTTTGTAAAAGCGAGCGAAACTTTAGCACTGGGATAGTTTACATGGTCGACTTATGCAAAAAACCTTCAGAATTGAGAGAAGTAAAAAGCTAGAACGAGCGAAACTAGCACAAAAGTAACACCCCGCTTTGGATAGTGAATATTTCTTTTTATCATTCACGAAGATATCGAAGTTATTTAATCCCCTTACCCACTTGAATTTGAGGATACAAACAAAGTGTGGAATTTTTCACCCCTCATCAGATAAGTTAAATTTTCTGTAGAATGACAAGAGGTCACAGTGACATAGGCTGAGTGCTAGTTTCAAGAAATTCGGTGGTTTGCTTACGCCTACGTAATTTGTGGCTGTAGTCTAAGTGTTATCAGTTGTTTACATTTCTGAATTGCTTTTCCTATTAGTTCCTAAATCTCATGATAAAATGTGTTTACTAGACTGTTGTTACGAATTTAATGTAAGTAATATGTTGTCATGTTGTTTTCGAAGTATTTCTTATTAGTTCTGAGTGATTCCACATTATCAGAAAAGTTGCTTTATTTTTCCTTGTTCGTATCTTGATTATGTTTGGCGTTACCCAGAACTAATTAGTTTATTAATCCGTGAATATTAATCTCCTAGTTAATGAATGTGTGTCGTGATTCATTAGAAGGTGTGGTGTGACATGATAGTGAACAGATATGAATTCATATGAGGTAATATTGTGTAATGAAGTCTGAAATTCGGCATTAACACGATACTTACATGAATCATTTTGCCTATTACGTCAAATTCCACTGCTGTCTTCTTGAATCAAATTTACTGTATCTACTTAAGACGGTACCCTGACCAAAAAATCGATGACCATGAGATATGAGCATTCCTATTGGTCTAGCGGCGCATGAATTACAGTAGTGAATACGCCCAGATTTTAGAATAAAATCTTTATAAAATCGAATTTTGGTCTTTTGAAAAAAAAAAATCTACAAAAATGTTCGTTATTAAATTGTCTATCCATTAGTGTTAGTACAAAAAATAATCAATGAACACTTTACGAGGAGATGCATAAAATCAATAATTATTTCTCATTTTTATGTTTTTTTGGAAGTAGATTAGTGAAATATATACAATATTAAAAAAAAAACTAAATCTACCATTTTAGAATCAATATTATGTAGAAATTTAATGTATTTTATTAATTGATATTTCTTTTTAAATAACGAGTAGATAGCTCCTAAAAACAGCACAAAAAACGGCTTGCGCGGCGTTTTGCTCGGGGTACCGCCTTAAGACACCTTCCTCGCCGGGTAGGTACGTTTTTAAATTTTTACTGGGTGCATATGTTAGGCTCAAAGATCGAAAACGATCATAAAGCGAAAAAAAAACTCTGTAGCTCCTTTTAAACGGCCACAACGCGAATTTCGGGTTGTGCCACTTTTAAAACCGGCTATAACGTGTTGTGGTATTGAAGAAATGCCAGAACGCTTTCTGAGGATCAGCTGATGCAACCACAACGTGCAAAGGACGCTGATGAAAATATGCATATTGTTCGTCATGGAAGTAATTTTCATGGTTTTTGGGGTCGTTTATAACGAATATGGAGTTAATACCGAAATCCAAGATGGCACGGACGAAAATTAGACAACTTTTCGTCATGGGTGTCATTTTCATGATTTTTGGGGTCGCTAATAACACCCATGTCAAAAAGTTGTTTAATTTTAGTCCGCGCCATCTTGGATATTGGTTTTAACCTCATCTATCAGTTACTAGCGACCCCGAAAACCATGAAAAGAACACCCATGACGTAAATTGTCGTTGGCGCTCTTTCGTCAGTGTGCGAATTTGCATTGTGGTTGCGTCAGCTAAGGCTCAGAACGCTTTCTGGTATATCTTTACTGCAGTACAGCGTACAGCAGAACGCGTTGTGGCCGGTTTTAAAAGTGCAACAACCCGAAATTCACGTTGTGGCCGTTTGAAACAAGCCGCAACGTGTTCTGAGCCAGTTTTTCTCTCAATGCGTTTTCGATCTTTGAGCCTAACACAAATATCTTATCAGAAACGGATAGGCACCGACCCGGTAAAGAAAGCGATTAGACAGGAATTAAAAAATTCAGTGAGGGCAGTGATTGATTTATTTTTGTTAATAAATAAATAAATTAGTCTAGCAGCTGCATTGCTATATATTAATGCAGCAGTTAGAAATAGATCTAGCCTAATTCGAACGACCCAGGACACATCGCATTAAGAACGCACGTAATACAGTTGGCGTGCAGTTGTCGTTGGAACTGCACGCCAATTGCATACCGACTGTAATCGGGCTGCACGGTTGGTTTGCAGTTTTATTGCAGTCGTACGAATTGCATTCAAAATGCAAATTTACAGTCGGAGTGAAGTTGAAATGTAGTCCGTGTATCTAGAGCCTTAACCAGGAACACAAATAACATAGAAAATAAACTGTAGTATACCTTATTCAATGTATACGTTAATAATAATCAATGATATAGGATGGATATAAACACGCGAGCAATAAACTGGAATCACTTAATCGCGCGTTCTCAAATATTTTTTTACAATTTCAATACAATGAACTAGAGTCTAGCAAACGAAAGTAGACACTCGAATTATTTGCAAACTTTTTATATGGCAATGCTATACTAGTGTCAACCTCAGTTTAACAAAACAAGATGGCGTGTTGTTTTGATTTGTTGTGCCCTTTATAATAGCATTTAATAAGTGAAAAATGAATAAAACAATTAAAAGTGGATTGCGGGCGATGTTGTTTCGCATGATGTCTGAATATAAAGAAAAACAACAAGAGAAAGACGCCGAATTCAAACAAAAACAAGGTTGTTTACGTTTGGTGTTAGATTTTTAAGTTAGTATGACACTAATCATTTGATACTTTGTTTTAATTCGTAATTACTATTGATGCAAAAATATTTATCTATTATTATTCACATTCATTTTATAATAAGTTAAACACCTTCATAATAATGCTTTATGGCTATTTATCAAAAGTAGCATTGAATTTTTTTTTCTTTTTCTATGTTCTGGAGAATGTAGCAGGGGTTAATGAAATAATGGCAACTATTGAAAAACTTACGGAATTAAAGCAGAAAAATAGGATAAAACCCTGAACCAGTACTTGGGTTCTTTTTCTTACGCTCCTCTGCTAGCTATTTCTAGCAGAGGAGGGGAAGAAAATGACTGACCATGTCATACAATGTTGAAAAAAAATATAATGAAAGGGACAGAATTACAGAAAATAATTTACAAATTTCATGATTAATGTACGAAACAGTGATTCCAGTGACTCTAGAGAATCTATGCACTTGGAAGTCTTAGATTCAGATTTTGATTATGGTAGTGAATAAACCAAAATTATTACAGAATACTGTTGTTTTATTTTATTCGGATTCTAAAGTATCAAATTAGGTTATTCCAAGTATTTCATACTAGTTTTGAGGTTGCTATGCTGAGATTTTTTTAATTTGCCGCGCTTTTTCATTCTCTACTTTCGTTTGCCAGACTCTATGGATTGTGGTATCTCATTTGAAAGGTAATTTTGTTAGCTTTCAAATGATATACAAAAAGATTTCAAATTAAGCTCCTACCTAAATTTAGGGAATTATTGCAATAGGTCGAAGTTGTGGACGTCGAAATGAATAGGAAGTAATATCATCATCATCATCATCAGCCTATTAATGTTCCCACTGCTGGGACACAGGCCTCCTCTCTGTGAGAGGGGATGGGCTGTAATCCACCACGCGGGCCAAGTGCGGGTTGGTGGAAGTCACATGTCTTCGAATTTTTGGTTCTAGGACATGCCGGTTTCCTCACGATGTTTTCCTTCACCGTGTTGAGAGCAGTGGTGATGAAATAATTTACACAAGTAATGGGTTTTAAACCACGACCTACAACTTGTAAGTCGCGGCCAATACCACTGGGCCACCACTCTGCTCTGGAAGTAATATGAAAAGATAAAAAAACATATTTACAATTTATGTTATTTACCCCTCAATCATTTATGTTACCCCACTGGCCCCAATGACTGCCTGGTAAGTGTTTTTCATTGACCGAATGAGTTTCCTGATGGAATCCTATACCATTACCTGCCACTATTCGATGCCGGAGCTGGACATCATCCTCGTACACACAATTTCAACTTGTCCCACATATGTTCAATCGGATTCAAGCTAGGACTGAGGGCTGGCCAGTTTAGTGTGGGAAGCCCAAATTCTTCCATGTACTGTCTAGTCACTGCAGCAGTATGCCAACGGGCATTGTCGTGTATTAGCAAAAAACTTCGCCAATAAACCCGGTAGGAGTGCACAAGGCCTTGCAGAATATCGTTGATTTATCTTTCTACGGGTAGCTCCCCTCCCCAACCTCCACAAAGTAAGAACATCAGCTCCGTTTTTGCTTCAATAGAAAGCCCCGCCCACATCATACATCCCCGTATGCCACTATTTCCCCAAAAGACCATTGTGCCAATCGCTCTCCCGGTCTCCAATAGCATCTCCGTCAACGGTCAGTACCACGCATGTACCCTGGTTTCGTCCGAGAACAGGAATCGGCTCCTTTGCACCCATTCAAAGTGATCGCGAACAAGCTGAAGCTGGGCTTGTCGGTGGGCTGGCGACAATTTGGGTCCCGTGGCTGGCCTTTTTGGGGTCTAGTTCTCTTCCTTGAAGCTTTGCCTCACTGTCTACTTGCTGAAAGCTCTCCCTTAAACTTATCTGAGCTGCTGCTGGACGTCCACGCCAGTCAGGTGTCGATTACGGACAGAAGAGGTGACAATAAATCGGTCATCTCTCACTGAAATGCATCGTTGTCGTTCAAATCCTGGTCTCCGGACTAAGTTTCCAGTCTCCCTGAACTTCTTATATACCTTCGAGACACAAGACTGGCTCAGATGAAGCTGTTGAACGATAGTACGCTAAGAGAACCTCTGCTGGAATGGGATGACGACTAGACCGGCTTCTATAGGTGTGGTTTGGATTTTTTCTTTTTGTGTTCCCAGTGACGTGAAACATTGAACTGAGGACCAATTTTCATAAACGCCCACATTTTATTGTGTTTCAGGAATACCATTTGTTTTGGTCTGGTTTGTTTTAAAGTTAGAAAAGAAAGAAAAAACGTTTATTTGCGCCAGGCACGACGCATACCATAAAAAACAAAAGGAAAGCTTAAATACAAATACAGAGTATGCGTCACAACTACGCAAAACGGTCATCGCTCAGCATAATGCTGGGACTCGCGTGCAAGACAGAGCCACAGCGCTGGTTTTAAGCGATAGCCGGTGTCGACTGGGTGACGCCGAAACAATTAATGAAAATGAAAAAATGTGTGGTTTTTGTTTTTACGTTCCATGACAAAAAGTGAATAATCTTTGGTTATGAACTTATGATATTGCAAAACGTTGAAAGTTAACAAAATTCCCTTTCAAATGATATATCACAATCCATAGTTCATTGCATAGAAATGTAAAAAATTGTATGGAGTAACGCGCGATGACGTGATTTCAGTTTATTGCTCGCGAGAAGACATATCCTCTGCTCGATATGGGGAAACATTTCAATCTATTTAGAATTTTGTCTGTTGCGGGATTCAGAAATTACAAAGTTTTTACTCCTTTGATTACTTTAGCAATAAATCTGTTAGTGTGTTCTTTCATATTACTTCTCACATAATCCATCCATCTTTTCTTGAGTACATGACATACCCATGGTATATCATGTACTCATGTTACTCAAAAGAAATACAAATTAATCTTATCATTATCTTTTATGTATATCACCTAAAAATAAAATTATCATTATCCTCGTTACTGCAGTTAGGTCTGGGAAGTCCCAATGTGATTATATCTGAAGTAGACATCAAAACTCAATTATCTGTTTATGTCAAAACAAAACAAACATATTAGAATACATTAAAATATGCGAAATGCATTACGCTAGTAGGTAAGTCTTGGTGACTCCCAAGAGAACCGTATCACAATCTTCCTGCCCTTACACAATTTAATCAGGCGAGATAGTGGTCAAACGCGAGCCTATTACAAATAAACTAAAAACATCTCTCTATGCCGTCGTCTCAAAAGTTACCCCCCATTTTAGCCGTATTAATTTTTCACACAATCAACAATTAACAGATCTATTGTTTCTCCTCTAAGACATTGTATGACGCCTATACATATACGTTAAGTAATGCGCCTTCTCGTGTCTTGTTCCATTTATCTTTATTATTGATTCATTCATTCTTCCTGTTGCTGAAGACCTCCCATTTATCCTGTAATCTTCTGCAGTCTTAAAAAAGTTTTTGTTATAGCAATGATTTTAACCAATTTGATGAATTTTTTTGAAGTATTTGGAGAGGTTGTTTTGATTTGCGTATGTCTTATAATTTTAAACACTAACCCCCTTACTAATAAACACGGAATAAAGTTATACCAGGTGTAACAAAGGTATACCCATACATTTTCATAGGTTTATACCTGGTATAACTTTATTCTGCGTTTATTTGTAAGAGGGCTAAAGTACAATTTCCAATACCTAGGATAGGTATTGACAATTTTACTTTAGGTGTACTTACTTGCTAATGTAAGGTCAGGAAAGTCGCATTGTGATTAAATCTGAAGTAGACATCAAAACTCAAATAAATGTTTACGTCTCAAACATGTTCGATAACATCGTAATGTGCTTAATTAAGGTTTGGTATGAAATTGCAGTAGCATTGACCTCACAAGGCTCGTCGACTTCCAACCAAGAGAATCGCAACTTATTCCTCCTGCTCTTATTCAATTTAATTGGGGCAACAATATGTCTTTCATATACGTGAGATATAAAATCTCCATAAATGCCTTATTCTCAGAATTCACCCGTTCTTGCCACATCATCTCTCACTCAATCATCATCATATCCATCTTCACAAGCTTCTCATTTAAGGCATCTTATGAAACCTATACGAGTAGGTACGGCTTCTAGTGCCTTCTTCCATTTGCTTTTATAATATTGACGCTTTCATTCTTCTTAATTCTACTCGTTGCTGAAGATCGCTCATTAATGCTATCTTCCCTTGCAAAGTTTATACCCTAGCAATGATATGGATTTTAGGGATTTATGAGAGTTTGATAAAGGAATGTTATTTAATCATAATTTCTGATCTGCTGGCTACATGATAGATTATGTTTCTGGCTACATGAAAGAACATGCTTCTAACTTGCTGAATACAGTTGTAGTCAAGCAGATGAATCATGACTCATTCATTAATTACTATTTTTTCGTAAATAAAATGTATTTCCCATTATCTTCTGATTAAACTGGGACTTTGTTATAAGCCTGTATGATCTGAATACCTATTTAATTTATTTTACCTTATTTGTTGTTGACATTTTGATAAGGGAGTTAATTCGTTTATCAAACAAGACAAATTTTTCCACAATCGAAGAGCAGGTAAGACAATACATGTGGCAAAATATTGATAGTATAAAAAGTACAAAAGTACGTAAGTAATAGAAGTAGTGAAGTAAGTTGTATTGATAGTACTTCGGAAGACAATACCCCTCATCGACTAAGTTTAGTACTTACTATAGCTTGTTGTTTGTGACCTTGGTTTTACTGCCGTCCTTTAACTAGAAAGCCGTTAACCCTCAAATGGTAAATTTTTACTTTTTAATAAAGAGTGACAGAGTTCAAAATTCTCTATCTTTCTGTATAAGAAACATGTCTGGAATGTAAATAGTGCCAAAGATATGAAATTTTTGTAGGCCGTTAAGTAACACAATTTACGACGATTCCATCACTTGAAAGCGCCTAACCCACACTTCTTCGCTAAATGTACTTTAAAGAACCTTAACTGCCCGATGTGATGGTTATTTTCTAGCCTTTTGCTTAACTACAAGTAGGTTATCTGATTATTCTTGACTATAGAGACGCAAAAGGACTATAACTACTTTATAGTTAAGCATTTAAAGAACAGTTTCAATGAAAAACTTAACTTATTTGCGGTTATTCGCCCTTAACGCCTTTTTAGCTAAGCTGCTTGAAAATAATTCATGCCTGTTTGATGAAAACACCGGCAAGAAATTCGATTTTTCTTAGCTACAAAGCAGCTAAGTCTCATTACTTAACTAAAAGGCAGCTAGCTGACTCTCGCGCTGTGTGCATTGTCCTTAATCCCGTGGGAGTCAATCTTTCCACCCGGAGCACCGACTGCCACAGTCGTGTACAACCATCGCACATCGGCAGGATCAGGTGGTCAGCCAGTTCGCGAATATGTTTCCTCCGACTGCACAGCATGATTTTTTCTTGTTAACAGCTTATTAGTTCGATTCTCAATCAGTCGGGTTTTTTTTTTTTTGAATTTTTTTTTTTTATTCTAATCGGACTAGCCCGGAAATATAAGAAAGTTACTAATTTATTAAGCTAGATTAATATTTTTTTTATAATTTTACTGTTTCTAATTTAAGCCATGAAAAAGATTCAAAAGATATAAACATTTGTAAAATAATGTATAAAATAAGTTACATACCTATAGAGGTATGTGAGATTGATGATGGATCCTGGTTATAGCACCAGGATCCATCATCAATATTTGTCAATAACGCTTAATTACTTGTTATATCACCGTGTAAAGCCTTAATTTTGCTGAAGAGTATACAATTTAAAGTTTTTAAACGACAAGTTTCTAAAGAATCCTCAAATGTCAATTAAATTTCGGGCGCATCCTCAAGAAATTGAAAAATAACAGAAATAAAATATAATTAAAATATTATCACCGATAAATAATACGCAAGCATAAAATGTTTTAATGGCAAAATTTACTTATGATTCGTGATGACAATGAACATCATCAAAAAACCAATAGAGTCACTAAGTAAATTTGTTTAGTATAATATTATAATTTCACCAAACGCCCCACACTATTTCATCGTTCCCTATCCATTAAGACATTATATAACATGGCATACTTTTGTTTACCCTAATTATATTTACGCTAAACAGCTTGCGCATAATTTCTCTCATCATAATGATGTTTAAGTATAACATTCTACAGCATAAATTTATTTACGCATAATGATATTAAAGCATATTTTATATGCATATTAAAAAGAGCATGCATAGAGAGAAACAGTGGGCAAATACAAATATATAAAAAGCGGATTGAAAAAAAAAATGGATGACGGAGGCCCGCTATGCGGGGCTCCTATTTCTGTCTGCAGGGTCTAAAGTAACCTAACTAAGCTAAGCTGAGTTCACTCGCTTTGCTCGCTCACTTCAGCGTCATCCTCTTCGAACCTAACCTATCCGTGTCGGGGTGCTCTAAATTCCCGAGCTCACTTTGTCCGCTCTTGGACTAATTCGTTGAAATAATTACTTAATAAAATGTATAATGCATGACAGTTATTAATAAATCATTTGCATGACACTCCATAATAAATACGTTAACACAGACAAGACTGCGTGAAGTCGGTTTTGCAGCGATTCGATTCTGTCACTAAATTTTGTAGCACAACATATTGACTTTTTATGACACCATTTCAATTATAAATTGAAAATGCCACCACGTAACCGGCTATATATTTGTGACCAAATAATATTCCGTAAAATGTTGTTTCAGTGTGGTGAAAATATGACAAATAAAACATTAGATAAATGAAAAAAAGTTCAAAAGAGGCTTCGGCCAAAGCAAAAAGTTATTTTGTAAATCGGCGAAATGTAGTTCGGTAAAATAATACATTATGCCACATGATACTTCGATGATCTGAAAATATGTCAAATAATGCATATGGCAAAAAAGACTTCGGTCAATAGTTTTCGGTAAAATTAAATTCGACCAAATAATATTCGGAATAGTAATCGGTTCCCCCAAAGAGTAAAATAATAATTGGTTCCCCTAAACGCGATACCAGCTTAGTACGTGCAATGCTGGAGTTTTGCACAAAATGTTTGTTACCAAATGTGCTGCACACTATTTCGGTGGAATCGTACCTTAAGATCTTAATTAGTTATTAGTTGAATATTGCCTATTAAAATTATATTTCTTTTAAGTATCTTTTGAAAACTGAAATAAAATTTTAATTTTTGAAGATGTCTATAATTTCTTAGATATTCCCATATGAATGCTAAACTATAAAGAAGTTAACCACAATCGAAATATTTGTAGCCCCCTTTTAGATAAGCAAAGTAGTTAAGATTTTAGAAAAGTTCCGCATAACATTGGCAACAATTAGCTTAAAAGCATCTAAAGCCCCGTAACCGCTCATTAGGAAAGTTATTAAAATTGAAATCGAAGCGAATGTCATAGCTATAAAGCAGTTATAAAGCTTCACTAAATACTGGTGACTCGACAAAGTGTTCACTTTATAAGAGAATAGATACTTGTGTGGCTTTATTTCAAATTCCAGGATACCAAGTCACCACATAGCTACTACTACTCTATGTCTAGACCAACGGCGTGTATGTCACTTAACAACTTTTTAGGTAAGTATTTATGAATAAAATGTAACAAACATTATTAAGGCTAAAATTTTAAATAAATTACTTCACTAAAAAGCCGCTAAGGTATGGTTAACGGCCTTGTAGTACAGTAATAAGATAAAAAAAACTGGATATGATGCTTATCAAAATAAGAAAAAATATTTTAAAAGTAATCAATAAGAGTTTCTGGACGAAAACGATTCTTTAGGATAAATATAATTAAATATAAATTGATGTGTCTTACAACCATTAACCTAAGTATCATAGTTTTTAAGAAACAACGATTCCCGCGTTTTTTGTCATTTACTCGGAAATTACTTTTTGGGCTTAACGGCCTTCTAGTTAAAGGACGGCAGTTTAGCCGACCATGGCTAGTGGCAAGGATATACTTGTCCGTACAATAAAAAAACTATTATATAAAAAATACAACCGACTGCCGAATAAAAACACTAAAGTGGAAAATAATTTAAATTTCGGAAGTCGGTGTTCCTATTATCGTTTTTTCGCGTTTTGACACCGCCTTCCGTAATTGAAATTATTTTTCACTTAGTAGTGTTTTTATTATTACATGGAAGACGTTTGTTTTTTTTTTGTAAAAACCTTTTTTTGTTTTACACTTTTTAGTAGTACATAATGGACAAATTAAATAGTAACGTAGGTACCTATAATGCCCCCAGTGATACCAGAATAGATTACGCGAACTTGTAACTTGAACATAACCGGTGAAATGAGAGTGTACCAGGGTGAACTGTATATAATTATCTGCGTACCCGTTTAGAGCATACTGGCGTGATGGTCGCTATGAAATGAAATGGTATTTTGAAATGGTGTAAACAATAAACAGACATACGATTGCAGCAATGCCGAGAGATTTGCCGTCATTTATTGAAGAATTATGTTGTATACCTCCGAAGTTTGATTGTTTCCTCCTTGTATTCATCAGATCTTTACCAAACTTAAATGGGACCATTTCAAAATAAACTTTTGAAAAAAGCAATAATTTTGCAAATCCGTTTGTTTATAAATGACGTCCGAGTTATGCCCGAACAAAAAAAATATAAATATATACGTCCGAATTAAGAACCTGCTTCTTTTTGGGAAGTCGGTTAAAAAGTATACAAATGTCAAGATGGAGCTAGGACTATTAAGTTTGATGCTATCGATAAGATAAATGGCTTTTGTACGTGTCTCTTTTAAGCACCCTAAGCCCTGAATCAAAATCGTCACGCGGTCACGCGGCACGCCATACTCGTATATGCGTTCTGCCTTTTTATACATCATTAGTTTATTTGTCCTGTAGGCATTATCTCTTTTATTTTTATCTGCTATCCGTCACCGGCCTCACTCATTTGGGTTGATCAGTTCCATTTATTGGTTAACATAGTTTAAGTAGTGCTGTTTCAGGCAGTACCTACCTTGTTCCTAACCTAAAGTCATTGTCCCTGTCCACTTACCTACATTGGCAATTATGCCATCAATCAATCTAATATCTGCATGATAGTGCACTGGATAGCCATTTCTTTGATAAGCCACTGGATCAACAACAAAAAAAATGTAGGGCAGATTTTATAAAAAGGGCATTTAAGGTCGTATGCACTATGCGAACTTTATAATTGTAGGATATTGGTCGATTATACACAGATTAAAATGAATATTATGATTTAAAGGAAAAAAAAACACTTTTGTTGTATGGGAGCCTCACTTAAATATTTATTTTATTCTGTTTTTAGTATTTGTTGTTATAGCGGCAACAGAAATACATCATCTGTGAAAATTTCAACTGTCTAGCTATCACGGTTCATGAGATACAGCAGTTCACTGGTACAGCCTGGTGACAGACAGGCGGACCACGGAGTCTTAGTAATAGGGTCCAGTTTTTACCCTTTGGGTACGGAACCCTAAAAAATAACATTATGATTTTTAAGGCTTTTAATACGATAAAAAAGATAATAGGGGTCGGCGAAAACTATGGTATGGGTTCAGTTATAAACAATATATTAATTAGATGAATTATAGTTTCATTCCATTCGCCAGAGAAGAAGCTTACGCGCTTTGACCACGCTATTCTCTCTACTCAATTTGCCCACTCCTCCTTCCTATTTTGAACCGACTTCCCATAAAGGAGGAGGGTATCAATTCGGATGTATGTATATATTAATTTTATCTCTAGCTTTTTTTATCTAAGTTCTTCATACGCTCGTAATCTGCGTTCTTCCAATAATCTCTTCTTACTCTGTCCTTCTCATACTACTGATTTTGTTCACTCTTCCTTTCATATCCAGTCCATTCTTTTTTTGAATGCGCTTTGTTCCGAGATCAGGACGGCCACCAGTCGGTACGCATTTAAGTGGAATTTGTGGATTTGTTTTCAACACAAATAAGCAGAGTCATCTCACTTTCTTCTTTTCTGTTACTTAATATATGTATTATGTTAGTATAAATATATATAATATGTAAATTTATATAGGTATATATTATATTCAATATATATGTACGTGTATTTTCCCTATTTTAGTATAATAACCACTTGCTTTTTATTATTAAACTATGCACTTGCCATGTTGTCTTTTTCCACCCTTGATTGAGGTGTAAGGCGTTATGTGTAGGTACCTTTGTGCATCAGCAAAAATTTACAAAAGCGGACATAGAATTCATAGTCTTAGTAAATAAATAGTTTCAGTAGTGCTGTTTCAGGCAGTAGCTACCTTGTACCTAACCTCAAGTCATTGTCCCTGTCCACTTACCTACATTGGCAATAATGCCATCAATCATTCTTAATATCTGCATGATAGTGCACTGGATAGCTATTTCTTTGATAAGCCACTGGATCAACAAAAACAAAAATGTAGGGCAGATTTTGAAAAAAGGGCAATTAAGGTCGTATGCACTATGCGAACTTTACCTAGGTTCAGTATTCCACAATGTTTTTGGCCGGCCCGATGTTGGCTACAAATGGCTGTGCAGTAATAATTCTCATACTAAAACAGCATGGTGCCTTATTTACTGGCTTCTGATTATTTTAATGCATCGAAAAACCTACGTTCCTCTCGTCTAATAAGATTGGATATTACTGCACTTGCCTGAACTGATGTCCCTAGTTATGACGTTTCGAATGTGTCTTCTATCCTTTATTCTTACTAAATACGTAAAGTGCAGTTATTACGTTACTTGCGGTTTTTTTACAAAGGCAACCAAATTAATGCAAATAAATGGCTTTGACTTTGAAACATCTTAACAAACAATCCTTCTGCTTCGTGTCAATGGCACAACTTACAGTGTATTTGCTGGGCCAAAACTTCACCAATTGCTGCGCAAAAAATACTAGAACCTTTATATACTTAAGTTTCTACCAACACGACCTTAGCAGCAATCACAGCTGCAAATTTAGGCATCTTGCAAACCAGAGTCAAAATCTTTGATATTTAAATTAGTTTCTGTACATTTTCGATAAATTCTCATAAATAAGCTTGAAATAAACTTTCATAACTTCATTATAGCCTTGGCATATAAATAAAAACTTAATAGTAAATACAATACAAAATAGATGGCGCTGAACATTATCTATTGTTTCATTTCTACCACTTGAAATGCTAGATGGCGCCAAATTCCTTGTATTTTCAATCATGTTTGGTATATGTAAAGGGGCATCTAAACGGGCCATATTTTACGACAATTTGTGGCTGCAATTATTGGCAAACATTGCCCAGCCATCAAAAAAACATTTTAGTGCATTTTATGGCTGAGCAATCAATTGCAGGCGACATGTTGCAATATGGCTGCAATAGTATGGCCTTTGATTCAGAACTCTTTAATGAGCCACACAATCCAGCAACAATGGCCGACGAAATGACGCTCATCGCAGCCGCTTACATTGTTTTGGCAGAAAAACGAAAAAAAGGACACGAATGTGGATTCGACCCTACCTAAGTAGGCGTGACACTTTGGATTCCGTAAACAAGGAATTAATGCTGGATAAATACTTATTTAAAATTTTTACAAGAATGAAAAAAATAAAATTGAAACGCAAAGTACTTCACGTCGTAGGGAGAAAGATAAGATAAGATAAGATAAGATATTTATTTTGCAAATATGGGTACAAAAAACATGGTGACATAAACAATATAATTAGGAACAGCCATATTTAACCAGAAGGCATGCAAAAGTTTAAAATACTAATACTAAAAGTTTATAATATATATAGAAAGGGACGCGCATATACAGTAAAACAGAACAACAATATAGATGGCCCAGATATATTGCAGTATTTTCGATTGCGAGGCGATCGTTCGGCCACACACCGGCTACACATAAAAACATTTTGACATACCAAAAAATATGTGGCTATAATGCCGGGCCATCCTTAAAATATTGCATAGTGTGGCTGGTATTGCTAGCAATGTTGCCGGCCACAGTATTGCAGCCACAAATTGTCGTAAAATATAGCCCGTTTAGACGCCCCTTAATTAAAATAACACCAACATATTCACACTGATATTCTTTGATCTGGGTGGTAGCGGTCTAGATAGTTATGCGTAGCAAGAATGACTGAAGTGATCAACTACCCGCGGTGCACCTAATACAAACTAATAAAACTTGAGTTATGGCCGCTTAAAGAGGTTACTTGACAAACAAACAACTGTTTTATAAAATTAATGATTACGATATATTTGTAGATTTCCTAGTAAGGATTGCTAAAATAATTAGAAGTGTGATCTGAAATGCGTGTGACTTTCAGTTACTGGCTCAGTGTGAGGTCTAGACACGGACACACCTTTCCACTAGTATAATAGCCCATTTAACTTAGATTTTCATAATTATTATAACTTTTTCTCTGTCGTTTCGCTCTTGGCAGATCGGTCATGGTCACGTCGAGGCGTCCACGTAGGTGGTAGATGCGGACATAGCTCTCCGCACGATCTCCCGCCATCTCTCCCTGTTGGCTGACTGTTTGGCTCAGTCAGATATGCGGCCTCTTACTGCGGATTTCACTTGGTCAGTCCAGCGCATAGGAAACCTGCCGCGCGATCTGGATCCCTCCACTTTTCCCAGTACGAACAGCCGCTCTATGGAGTCGCCATCCCGCCTAAAGACGTGTCCAAAGTATTATAACTATAATATAGTAATCTGATCATGTCATACAATGTTGAAAATAAATATAATGAAAGGGATAGAATTACAGAAAATAATTTATAAAGTTGCATGATTAATGTACGAAACAGTGATTCCAGTGACTCTAATGAATCTATGCACATGGAAGTCTTAGATTCAGATTTTGATTATGGTAATGAATAAACTAAAATTGTTATAGAATACTGTTGTTTTTTTTTAATTCGGATTGATATATCACATATACCACATAATATCTAAAGAACCTATAGTATTTTTATTCAGACGAAGTTAAATAAATAATTCTAAAGTATCAAATTAGGTTATTCCAAGTATCTCATACTAGTTTTGGGGTTGCTATGCCGAGATTTTTTAAATTTGCCGCGCTTTTTCAGTCTCTACTTTCGTTTGCCAGACTCTAACGCTCATGCTGAGCACACGTGTATTTAATTAAATAAATATATTTGTTAACAAGTCTTGCGCGTTTATATTTGACTGGGTATATTTTTATTTAGTTCATATATTTTCCAAAGAATTTTAAATGCTTGCTACTAAGTGACATCTTTTAGAGTTTGATTAAATTATGGCGTAATCGTGTCCACAAATATGTGATATATAACAAACAAGATACACAAAGTGGTAAATATTATAAAACCACAAAACATTAAATTAATAAAGAACAGCCACAACTACCTACTTAAGCTTGTACTTTATTAAGAAGAGCAATGTTACTTCTTACTAATATTATAAATGTGATAGTTTGGATGGATATTTGTGTGGATGCATGTTTGTTGGTCAGTCACGCCTGAACGGCTGAACGGCTCTGGATGAAATTCGGCATAGAAATAGATTATAGTATGGAATAGCACATATGCTACTTTTCATCCCGGTATTATGTTGCCTTGGGATGATGAAACACTGTTTAAGCAGGCAAAGCCGCTGGCAGAGGCTAATTACATTATAATATTATTGAAATTGCTGTCTGTTTTTTTATCTTTGACACCTGCTATCTTAAAATTATCTTTGTTTTTACATCTACAGGTGTTGTCAAAGATTGTACCTACGTACATGATTTTTAGGGTTCCGTAGCCAAATGGAAAAAAACCAAACCCTTATAGATTCGTCATGTCTGTCTGTCTGTCTGTCCGTCCGTATGTCACAGCCACTTTTTTCCGAAACTATAATAACTATGCTGTTGAAACTTGGTTAGTAGATGTATTCTGTGAACCGCATTAAGATTTTCACTCAAAAATAGAAAAAAAACATAAGATATGGATAGGTCTTCAAAAATGATATTGAGGTTTCTAATATCATTTTTTTCTAAACTGAATAGTTTGCGCGAGAGACACTTCCAAAGTGGTAAAATGTGTTACAGTGGGGGCACTGTAACTTCTAAAATAAGAGAATAATAAAACTAAAAAAAATATATGATGTACATTATCATGTAAACTACCACCGAAAATTGGTTTGAACGAGATCTAGTAAGTAGTTTTTTTTTTATATGTCATAAATCGTAAGCCGCAATTTACCAAGTACGGAACCCTTCGTGCGCGGGTCCGACTCGCACTTGGCCGGTTTTTTTTATAAGACTACCAGTAATTTGGGCTACCGGTATATCTTTTCGTACTTTGCTCAATTTTGCGTAGTTGATAAATCGAGTCGTTATTCGACTTCCGTTATAGTATAATTAGTATACTAGAAAAGCCTCAGTGGCCCTCTATCTTATGGTATGCAATAAATCCTTCAATCACATCAATGAAGTCAGCTCAGAAAACTTTTAAAATTGCGATAATCATCACAACATCTCAATTAATATCGTATGTCTAATGCGTTATTGATGTGTAAAGATCAAAGAAAAGGTCAGAAATGTGGTTGTACAACTGTTTACTTTTAAACTTATATATAAAATATTAACAATAACTTAAAATTCTAGCTTTATGTGATTATATACAGGCAGAGATTCAGACGGGTCAACATTACTGGAAGGAGGGGTCAAATCTCGGCGGCGTGGTGTTGCTGATCTTGCGGATGGTGGCAGCAGGCATGAAGCAGCCGGCATTGGGTTGGAAGTTCTGCTGGGGGTGCTGTGGTCCTCCCATGGGCTGGCCGTAGCCAGGAGCGTAGACCGGACCTCCGGGGTTGTTGAATCTGTTGGGGCCACCTGGAGCACCTGGGTGCATCGGCATACCGTTATTCATACCGGGGCCACCGGGGCCGGGGTAGCCTTGATTAAATCCTGGACCTGGGCGTTGCATTCTGGGAACAGAATTACTCAAATTAATGATCGTTGTTTTGCTAACTTGCTGACACGTTGAGAAAAACACAAGGAACACTATTGAAAAACTTTAACGTTATTAAACCACAGAAACGCACTGGTTATATTGACAATAAAGTTATGTTTTAAATGTACTTACATGATATTATTTCCAAAATGCAAAGAACAATTCACTTGTTATTATATCGACTGATTTTTACAATCTGCTCTTGTGATTGGGAAGCGGCATCTATTTATACGTTCTTTTATCGGATTACTTGTCAAGTTAAGCTATCGCCTCAAATCACGATCACTCCTTTGTTTTTGTGTATCGGCTATCGGCCCCGTCTCATGCATATTGTCACAAGACACATCGTTTTCAAAATTTGACTGTCATTGCTACAATAGTAGGTACTATTGCACCAACATCTACCAACATAAAATTTTTAAAGTTCACTCCTTTTCTACTACAGTCTAACCAAACCACAAGCAAAGCAACAGCAAGTCCCGTAACTAGGTTCTTATCAGATTGATCGGTATTGTATCATGTAAATAATAGAGCATTCTAAACCTGCGTTGTAAATGGCCAATGTTTGCAAGCACAATTAGGTAAATCAATAATGTCTTGTCTAATTAATTAATTTTAAATTACTTTATCATCATGATGATCTAAGTCATTTATTAAATGCATTTGGAAAGGTTTCATCGATGCCTTCATGAATAAGGAGCTACTTTTTTATTATTTGTGATTGGTTCGCGTTTCACCACTATCTCGCCTCATGTTAAGCGATGATGTGGTCGACGGTGAAGCACGCTTGCCTAGAAGTAACCTATTCACTGCCAGCAGCATTAAAACTGACTATATTGGCATCGCCCCATTCGGAGACTGCCTCCAAAGACAGATTCAAGCGCTCAACCATGGCTTTCCAAAGAGACCGCATCTGAGGCCCAGTAGCCCGTGCGCCGGAGACGTATCTCTCAGCAACAGTGCTGTCGTCTGCATACCCAAAAGTTTTAGCAGGTCATTAATGCACATCGTTGCATAGTGTGCAAGAACAATGTTGCCGAAGGCTCTGACCCTTGAGGAACTCCGGCGTTAATACCTAACTGACCGGACGAGCAGCAATCGACGCAGTCTACAATCCCTCAAGAATCCCTCAAGAAGTCTACAATCCAGTCACACAGACCACTAGGCAGACTGAAGGAAGGAAGCTTACCAATAAGTCTCTCGTGCTCTGGCACAGGGTCTACCCTGTCAAAAGGCTTCAAGGTGTCAAGGGAGACAGAAAGCGCTTTCCCGTGCCTCTCGATGGCCTTACTCCAGATGTAAATGGCATACGCTAGAAGATCCCCAGTTGACCCATTTTGGCGGAAGCCGTATTTGCAGTCATTAAGGATGTCGTTGTGTTCTAGGTATGTCAGGAGCTTATTGTGCAGTACACGTTCCATACTCTTAAAGAGGATGGATATTACTGAGATGGGTCTGTAGTTGGCCGGGTCAGCTCTACTACCCTTCTTGGGCACGGGCTGAACGTTAGCTTGCTTCCAAGCCTTTTTTCCAGTCACTATCGAAAGATGATGTAGGCGTGTCAAGATCGGAGACAATACAGGCGCATAAGTATTATGTATAACAGTCCTAATTGATTGCCAAAAAAAAACATCGTTTGCACCGCATGAATTCAGGCCAACAGAGCCCTGGTAACCAAACAAAAACAGGGTCACGTTTCTCAATCGATGAAATACATTTTTTTTAGAATAACAACCTCTTTTAAAACAGAAAATAATTAATAAAATACCGAATGACCAGAGTCTCGGCAAAGCTTATGCAATCAATCGAGCTCATAACTGAATTTAGATTATCATAGTGATAGAGCCGTCTATTAAGATTTCATGTTTATGATAACAGTGATTCATTAGGTTGTTGAATTAAGATAATAATAAAATATGTAGAATAGTGGTGTAATGGCGCAATAGCGAAACGAAAGGGTCGTGCGAACAGACGTCAATGCTAATTGATTAGATGAACTGATAAATCAGTCCCGACTCATTTTGGTACAATCTCTCAAGCTAGTCTAGTGGTTAGCAACATAATTTCAAATTAGATGGATCTTCCTATTCTTGCCCCATGTTAATTGGGATTAGTGCAATACGTTTTCATCTTCCATTCTTCTCTGTGTCATGCCATTCGTCACATACTCCATCTATATACATTTATATGCATCGCTCCTTTAGTCATATACAATTCATCAATCATCATCATAAGCCCAATTATCATTGTCCAATCCAAGACAGACCGTTAAAATTTTCTGTTACAAGCGCCACTTTCAAACTTCTACTAATAAGTTCTTACTTGATATCACCCCGGTGATCACCATCAAAATTGTCGCTCTATTTCGCATACCTACCTAGGTACTAGTTGCTACTATACTTGCAGCTAGTTGAAGAGCAAGAGACAATGAATTTTGTTTCAATGGTTAATGGCGATTTATTGTTCCAGGCACTCCACACATCCATTTTAATATTATCTCCGTCCTTTATTCATTTCTTTTCTTATTCGTATCTACATTTTTAAATATTTTTCAATCTTTCAAGCTAGTCTAGTGGTTAGCAACATAATTTCAAATTAGATGGATCTTCCTATTCTTGCCCCATGTTAATTGGGATTAGTGCAATACGTTTTCATCTTCTATTCTTCCCAGTGTCATGTCATTCGTCACATACTCCATTTATATACATTTATATGCATCGCTCCGATAGTCATATACAATTCATCCGTCATTATCATAAGCCCAATTATCATTGCCCAATCCAAGACAGACCGTTAAAATTTTCTGTTACAAGCGCCACTTTCAAACTTCTACTAATAAGTTCTTACTTGATATCACCCCGGTGATCACCATCAGAATTGTCGCTCTATTTCGCATACCTACCTAGGTACTAGTTGTTACTTGCAGCTAGTTGAAGAGCAAGAGACAATGAATTTTGTTTCAATGGTTAATGGCAATTTAATGTTCCAGGCACACCACACATCCATTTTAATATTATCTCCGTCCTTTATTCATTTCTTTTCTTATTCTTATCTACATTTTAAATATTTTTATAAAATAATTAAAAAGAGAAACAATTAAATATATATAAAAAATAGAGGCCCAGCGGTATCGGGAACAGGGTCCAAGCTACGGGCGGTCAGGGCTCCAGAGAGAGGAACCTCCTAACAATACGAGCCGTGTCCAACAGTACTACTTTCTGGATCAGGCCCTTGACCCACCCGCCTAACGAGAGCCTCCTAAGGTGTTGGTCGAGGCTCGTGGCTATTATTCCATTGGCTGACACGACTATCAGTACAATGATCGCTGTCTCCACATCCCACATGTTGACAACCTCGCGAGCCAAGTCAAGATACTCGATTTGCTTATCTTTCTCGGCTTTCACGAGGTTCATGCGGGATGGTAATTTCAACAATCATTGCACGTCTCTCGATTCGGTCCACCACCACAATATCAGGCTTATTGGCTACAATAGTTCTGTCAGTGATGATGGGCCGATCCCAGTGCAATGAGATATTGACATTTTCGAGAACTGGGTCGGGCACATACCTGTAGTACGGTACCTCCGATGCCGCAAGAGTGTATTTCAGAGCAAATTGCTGATGGATAATCCTGGCTACAAGGTTGTGCCGAATGCAAGTACTCTTCGTTAGCTAGCCGTTATCTCCGTTATTATTAGAATATTTTTATTCTCACGCCCAACATTACAATCATTCAGTACGACAGGTATTTGTAGATTTTCCTTTTTTATGGACCTGTATTCCTGATGACTGGTTTTTGATGATGCAAATGTGAACTTTTAATTCCTAAGACTATTACTAGGCACAGAGCCTCAGGGAATTCTTTTTAGGAAAGGGAGGATGTTGAAGAAGATGGGATTGTATGGGATGAAGAAAGGACTTCTTGGCTATTTAAAGCCCTATTCAAGAGCCCACAGAACATGCATTGTCTCAAAACATAAACAGATAATGCTTGAAATGTAATCTCTGAATGTCTTTCAAGATCTTCTTGTGACTTTCAATGACAATAAGGATATTAGGTAATCATAAACAGACACGCGATATGCGTTATCAATTGCAATGACAGTTTTTTTCATTTCGGCGAGAGTTGAGATATAACCGATAGTGAACGGTAGGACATAAATACTACCTAAGTATAAAGAAATTACATTCCGTCAAGTGTTCTGTAAGTGTGATAAACCCGCATATATTCGTTTACTGCTTATTATATCATAACTCAATTGATGATAGGAGACATTTTTATTACAAAGGTTGATAATAATAAAAAACCAACACGCATATTTCTATAAAAAAATATTTTCCTTAAATAAGATACAAAATACTACAATATTTTCTAATGAATTCTTCACAAATAGTTATTTGACGGGTTCTTTAGTTTGTAACGGTATTTTATTTTCAGAGTTCTTTTCAGCATCACCGAGATCGTTGGTTTTTAAAGCTGGTGATTGGCTTAGTTTCCTTGTTATTAGGTAGGAGAGTAGTTGGAAGAAAGCTAAAGTAATTCCGGGTAGTAACCACGCATCTGGCAGATTTGCAACAGTCTTTGTGTAAAGTAAGGAGTACAGAGGCGAGGATATCGTCTGCATCGCTGATTCAAGAGCACCCATCACAGAGTAGATTTTACCTGAAATTTAAATACACTTAATTAGGAACATTATAGAGTATAGACAATAGCTAAGATTTCTATACATATAACACTGGCTTATTGCCTTAAGTTTGTAATTAATCTCACGGTGTTTGAAATTTTGGCTATATTGTGAACAGATAATTTCAAAGACAATAAATCCCTTCTAAATTCTTTACTTTAGATATACCCCGTGCCTTACTGAAAAGAAAGATTTTGCACTATATCACGCGATTTAATATAAACTTACGGTTTTTGCAATAATAACATATAAGAACATAGATTTTATGACAACTCTGGTTTATACAGAGCAAATTTTTGGTAATTTTAAATAATATCAAAGTTTCTAGAAACGAACCATGTGGTTACATACAAAATAACGATGTAGCCTTCAAATGCTTACAGTAGCGGACCCAGAAAACCGGAACAATCTGCCGAGAGATTTATATCACAACAATAATGAAATGAATAGTTTACCTTGTTCAGTAGGTAGAATCTGCTTATTCAGTATTGGTCTTTGTACCACCTGCGAGCCTTGTGAAATTATACCGACCAAGGGCACTGAAACCAAAAAAAAATATTAATAACAATCTAGAAATATAGTAAAAATACTCGTAGGATCCTTGAAATGGAAGGCGTAGTGTAGGTAAACAGCGTGTACCAATTATGAAGATTGGGATTCAAGATGCACCTAGTCAGCATGGCGACGCTTGAGCTCTCCAAAAATGCCAGAAATCATCCCCCATAGGACGTAGGCGTCCGCCTTGTCCTTTGATAAACGTCTTTTGGCTGAAATGCTGAAGACGTGATTCCCTCACACGAAATGTGTTTCTATATGAGTTAGTGTTAGAGAGTCGTTGGTCTTAGTATTATCTTGATTTCGAAGGGTTTTTCATAAATCATAGTTGTCATCTTGTGAAAATCCAACATACTCCAATCTAATCATAGCTTGAACATTGTCAATTCTGTACAAAGGCATCTTAACAGCTTTGGGCATCATTTCTTCACAAAGATATTCTAGATCTAGACATTTACAGAATTGGGTGGGTATCCAACTCGCGATATGAACTCGTCATGTTACTGTCCAAAATATCTTAACGTTATCACAAGATAAAGTAATGATTGACGAATCAAGCTAGATTACATGTATATTCTTAATTTTTTGAATTACCTCACGTATATTTCATATTGATTAAGAATCGTGAAGAACACGTTCCATTCTTGTGATAAGTCTACTATTTGGTCGATTAATTAGTACAAAATCGGTACGATCTAATGTAGCAAACCTTTTCGATAATTTAGCAGTTGATAATGAAGATCGTGTACCGACACGTGACAATTGATTTTAAGGATACACTAGTCGAACATTCTTCCATACAAACGTAGTCTAGAGATTACTCCACTGTTTGACGATGTACGTTCAAAATAAAAAAATATATCAATTTGTCTCATCATTATCTAGTCCTGTATGGAAACAAAAATGTTAAAAAATTATATATTTGAAAGTTATGAGCGTCGAAAGTTCCTTATTTCAACACTAATTTTAACGCATCTTTGGGCGAAAATAAATACCATAAGAAGAAGGAAAATTGCAAAACGGCCTCCATACAGGGATAGATTAGTATTTCAACAATGCAAATAATGTTATTTTAAAAATATACATTTAGTTGTTTTTTCATGATATCTAGACTCCCAAAGGTCTGTTTATAAAAATTTTCGCGCACTCGTTTTCGTCCTAAATCATCATCCATTTCGATACAAATTTGCAAAAGTGCTAATTCGTACGCGAACTAGCTTCGTACTACTCTTCACAGCATCTATTTCTTTCGCACGTGTTGTCGGATAAGATAGCATGCATTTTAACCGCGCGCACAAAATAGTTCGTGCCGTCGGCTAGTTCAACCTTAATAATCTTTTTAAGGAACTGCCTCGTTGTGGCAGGACCAATAATGGGGCAGTTCCATATAAAGTTATAATTGGTTTGTTTTCCAGGTTGGGTGAAGTGATGCTTATTGAGGTTTTCGTTAAGAATTTTTCAGCCAGAGTTTGGCAGTTATAGTGGTGGGATACCCCTTGGAAAGCACATAAAGGTCCTGCGTCTAATCACTCCCTGTCGAGTCAGATTGCTGTCGAGTAATGGAAAAGAGAGTGCACCCGTGCTCACTTACATACTTGTGCACTGTAATATCCCCTGCGGACATGGTTAGTCTCTCAAGAGATTGGCCGCCGTGGTATCAAAGGGATATATATGGGACGTTGACTTAGAAAATTTTGAAATGATTTATGCATGATGTTTTCTGACACCTGTCTCATTCTAGAATAATGCTCTAGAATAAATCTTATTTAAACATATCATGTCTAACTAATCTCTACGCAAATCAAGTTTTTAATAGGGATGATCGATGATCAATGCTTGAATCATTCTAGAATCTCGCTAGAATATAAGCCTGTATTTTTTATCCCCGACGGAAAAATAGGTGTGTTAGAGTTTGACGTGTACCTGTGTGTTTGTGTATCTATTTGTGGCATCATAGCTACTAAACTGATGGACCAATTTTAATTTTGTGTTTAATTGTTTGAAAGGTGACTTTATCTAAAGTGTTCCTAGTTATGTTTAATGAAAATCGGTTCAGCCGTTCAAAAGTTATGGGCGTTTTACTATTTCATCATCATCATCATATCAGCCGAAAGACGTCCACTTTTGGGCATAGGCTATATCTATATCTTTTACTATTTTAATCTGAGTATTTTCGCAAGATATCGTATAATAAATACGTGTGTGAAAGATTGTTGAAAGAAGCGTGTCTACTACTAGATAAATTATGTAGCAAGTAACAAAACGGTGAAGGAAAAACATCGCGAGGAAACCGACATGTTTTAAAAGTAAATAATAACAGCCGCACGGGTCGATCTTCAAGTTTAAGCAACGCTTGCTAGTTTAAGGTTGGCTATAGTGGGGCTAGCGAGTTCTAGGTAGTCTTCTTTTTCGGGCACCAAACAGCTTTAACCAGGCATTTCTAATTAGTTTGTTAAAAGTCTCGGTGTGTCACTATACAAACATTTACAGTCATATCCTATTTTGCCATGTCGTCATGATAAAAGGAAAACGTGATAAAATCACGATGCTAAAATAATAATGAAACAAACAATGATTTATTACATATTTTATCTTTTTAGCTGATAACCCCCTTTTTAATATTTCAGAGGGGTTTATTTTATCAGGGCTACTGAGTCACCATAAAAATAGTTATGTTTGTAGTTGGACAAGGAAAACATAAGCAGAAAAGAAATTACACCGATTTGGGTGTTTTTATGATTTTTTTAAAATCGTCTTAAATATTGTCACAATATTCGCCGTATACATTGTAAACCACGGGAGTATTGTTAGAAGTTACAAGAAGCTTATACAAGTCAATTTAGGGCTGGTGGTCTGTTCAAGCATTGGCATCATCGAGTTCAAGTTCCTGTGACCACGTTAGAAAGAATGAAAATTGAAAGATTACAAGAACTAAAAGTAAAGGAGGAATATAAGAGAGAATTTAAAGAGAAGACGGATAAGATATTTGATGGTATGAATGATTTCAGTTTAGAGGATGTGTAGAAAATAGTGAAAAGTAGTATGGTGAACGTAGCCGCAAAATTACGTGGTATAACGAAGAGGAAACGTCGTAGTAGAACGAATGACAGTTGGGTAGATGATGAAGTAAAAGACGTTGTGAAGAAGAAGAAAGAAGCTTGGCTTAATGAAAGGAAAGGCCTAAAATAGAATGAACCAGGCAACAAATTTGATGGATGATCTGGAAAGTGTGAGAGTAACGTATAATCAAATGAAAGCGAAAGTCAAAGAGGTGGTCAAAATGAAGAAGGATGAAAAGGAAGAAAAATATATCATGAAGTTCTTCGATAACTTCAGGGCCAATATTAAACTATTCTGGAAACAGGTAAGATTGGCTCGTGGAGTGACTAAAACGTCGAGCATGAATGTAATAAGAGCAGGAAATTGATGCTTATTGAGCAAATAATGCAGGGTTTTGGAACGCTAGAAGGGATATTTTGTAAGTTTATTTAGTTGTCTGGATAGTGTGCGAGGAGGAAGGTACTGAGGGTAGGTAGGAGACGAACTTGGTAGGAGCCAGTTGTCAAGACCCAAACTCAGACGAAGAGCAAACGAATGAGAATGAAATAGAAATCGACGAGATTATAAAAGCACTGAGTGGGATGAAGATTGGTATAGCTGCTGCATCTGCTGAAATGCTGAAGGGCGGTAATGGGGTGGTAGCAAGCCTGTTGTGCCGGATCTTTAATATATGTTGGAGATATGGCTGCGTGCCGGATGACTGGTGCAAGGCTGTTATTGTGCGACTATATAAGGGAGAAGACTCACAGCAGGAGTGTAAAAATTACCGCGGCAGTCTTTTGAGTATTGTCGGAAAATTATATGCGAAAGTTTGAATAAATCGAGTGGTAAAAGTGACGGATGTACAATTATGGGACTTGTAAGCAGGATTTCGAGAGGGATTGACTTGGAGAAGGCCAATGACAGTGTGTGGAGGGATGAACTGTGGTCGTCGCTATCCGGGTACGGTGTGGACTGGCGCTTGGTACGGGCACTGAAATCACTATATAAGGTTACCAGTGCTTGTATTAGGATTAATGGGGCGTATGCCAACTGGTTTTGACAATATATATATATAGCGCTGTGTAGCGTCACCGTGGCTGTTCAACTTGTACATGTATAGTTGTCTGATAGGTTTGAAAGAGCATGAGTGCGGATTGAGGATGAATGAGTTGCCTGTCAAATGCCTTCTCTATGCAGATGATCAAGTTCTACTTGCATAGTCAGCAGAACACAGTTGCAAGATATGGTGACGGTGATGAATGAAACTATTATGTTAAAAGGGATAGATCTAAACAAGATTAATTTAATGAAGGGAAAATAAATGATAAGAGTGTGGAACAAGTGAACGAGTTTGTATATTTGGGAAGTATGTTCACAAGGGATGGAAAGATTGGAGTGGATGTGGAAAGGAGAGTGAATGCAGGGAATATACTGAATGGTGCATACATGCGGTTGTGATCGGGAAGTCGATGTCTCCGGAGGCCCGATTTGCCGTTCACAACAGCGTGCTGGTATTACACTTATGTATGGAAGCGACGTAGGGTATGGCAAAAAAAGACATGAAAGTAGGATTAATGCAGTAGAAATGCGTTCCTTGCGAAGTATGTGTGGTGAAACTTTAAATGATATATTGAGGAACGATGTGGTGGTAACAAGTAGATGTAGTCACTAAAATTTAAAAGAGTATGCTAGGATGGTTTGGCCATGTTGAGACGATGAATGAAAGGCGACTAAAGAAAGGTATTTACAAGGCAAAGGGGATGCCCTAGAAAGACATACATAGACCTTATTGGTGATATTCTTCAGAATGGCTAGGTGCGCAGTACTCTTAACCAGCGTGCGTGTATGACTAGATGTATGAACGTGAGTGAAGGAAAAGAAGTGTGTTAGGATCGTAGCAGGTCGCTGTAGTTTCTGCCTACCCCCATGGGAAAAAGGCATGAGTTTATGTATGCATGTATATAAAAAAAGAAGCTGACGTACACCCGACGCACTCTGGACACTACTTTCATTTACTATCTTATTGACTAAAATTGCGACAATCTGATAAAAGATGAAAGATGTCCGATGATGTTTCACATTAAGACCACGTTCAACAGCATAAACACGGCCCTCGACAGACATAGCATAGACCCGACCCTAGGAGGCTGGATCACCAACATGCTCAAACTGCGAGCGGTCCAAGTCACGGTTAACAACACCACAAGGGCCGTCGTCGCGAAGGGCTGTCCACAGGGGGGCGTCCTTTCGCCACTCCTGTGGAACCTGGTAGCGGACAGCCTCATCAAAACACTCAACGACAAAGGTTATTTCACTGTCGGCTACGCGGATGATATAACAATAATAATAAATGGAACCCATGAAAACACCCTATGCAATCTCATGCGTCAAGCCCTAAAACTAGTAGAGAAATGGTGCAGTGAGCACCAACTCTCAGTGAACCCCACAAAAACGGAACTAATTCTCTTCACAAAAAAGAGGAAACCAATGACAATGCAACTACCAAAATTCTTTGGAACAACCCTAAGCCTTTCAACTGAAACGAAGTACCTGGGAATCTATTTGGACAAACAATTGAACTGGGCGAAACACATGAACTATATCACCACAAAAGCCAGCATATCCTTGTGGCAGTGTAAGAGACTGCTGGGCAGGAATTGGGGGATCAGCTCCATGGTCACCCACTGGCTATACACCACAGTCATCCGACCAATCATTACATACGGCTCGTTGGTCTGGTGGCCCAGGACAGACCTCAGTACAGCACAAAAAGATCTAGAAAAACTGCAGCGGTTTGCTTGCATTGCAATAACTAGCAGTATGAGAACTACGCCCACGGCCGCCCTACAGGCAATGCTGGGATTGCCACCTCTGCATCTTATCGTGCGGGAGGAGGCAGCCCTGGCTGCTTTTAGACTCCATCTATCAGGTACCCTAAATAAAGACTCCAGAGTAAGGCACACACGCATTAAGGAGGACGCGATCAAGCGAAAACCTATGTTAGCGTCACCATGCGACAAAGCCCCAAATACACACCACTTTCATAGGCACTACAACATAATACTTACAGAAGAACGATGTGACTACTCAGGCTCGAAAGAGATGAGAGTATACACCGACGGATCGAAGACGAACTCCGGTACCGGAGTCGGAGTCTTCTCACACGACCTAAATATAAATATATCCAGACCGCTAGGAGGGTTCAACACCGTCTATCAGGCGGAGTGTGTGGGCATCATACTAGCGGTCCATGCCTTAGAAGCCAGGAGGGTTACGGACACTCGCATACGCATACTCTCCGACAGCGCTTCAGTCCTCCAATCTTTACGAAAAAATATATTACATCAAAACTAATACTAGAATGCCACAACGCACTGATTGATTGATTTTTAATAGTACATTACAGCAGAATCCAGTAAGTAAGCCTTCCTGGCCGAGTATGAGTTAACCGGACCGAACCGCAGGTGAGGTCCGGTTATATACGAGGCCAGGATGGCTTTCTTACTGGTTGAGGTTTGTATAATGCTTTTCTCAAAAATGAAAGAAAGTTTAACAACAAATTCGTTTAATTAATATTGAAGGTTACATTCATATTAGGGCAATTACTGATAGATATTGTGATCGATTTACCGGGGGCATTTATATTTGTTTGTTGTACATCTTGATTAACGGACTCTTTAATCCAACATGATTTATAAACTGAAATGACTAAATACAAACATAAAATCCCACACTATACTTCTACAACATTACTAAGTACAAAACGCAACGTGCATACTTTTTCTGCGTCGCGTTATGTGTCACAGACCCATAAAAAAAAAAAAAAAAAAAAGTGTCACAGACAATAAAATGGATGTTTAAGGCTCCAAAATATATTATGTATCTCATAAAATGTCATACCAAAAAGAGATAGATATATATTTGGAGCCTCCCTCTAACCATGTTATAATGGCTAAACTCTAATCTGTGTCTGGTACTATGTTTTTTTTTTCTAAGCAGATCTAAAGAGGATGACCTAAACCGTGCGAAGCCATAAAAAAAAAAAGGGATGAAGGATGACCAAGTGTCCAGTAAGTAAATTACATACTTACTTACTGGACAGTAGGAGATTCCAAATTTAAAATCTCGCTTCTTACCGGACAGTTGTGAATAGTCTCCGGTAGAGTTCACTTTCTGGATACTTTTTAGAGATGTTATGTCAACATTACATACCATTTTTGAGAAAAGGTCTTTATTTATACATAGGTTGTACAGTTTTGTTTACAAATGATCTTATTCTATTTGTAGACAAATCGTAATTTATTGTGTTACACAGGCTACCGCCTTTCTAAACATATAAACGTGTTTTTATTATGACAATACTTTGCAGGAGTAACTAACTTTTAAAAGGATTATAAACAACTGTGTATGTGGAGGTCTTAGAATGGACCCACATAATATTTACAAAGTTTTGGTTACAAAATGTACACTTTATTATAGTTTTATATAATAACAGAAAAATAGTGGGTAGTTGGTAAAAAATAATATGAGTAAACGGCCGGTCAAGCGGCGTCAGCTGGTAAGCGAGCTATCGTCATGATGCGTCACGGAGGAAATAGTGATGTGGGAGTCTGTATCGATTGTACGTGCGAGCGTACGGCAATGTACTAAGTCTACTTTTGCCAATTTCTGATATGAGATTGTTACGGTGTGTCGGATTTTTATGCAAATAGAATTTACGCGAAATTTTTAATATGAAATCTTTTAAAAAGGGGTATTTGATACGGTAGTGTAATCTTTTAAGGTTCGCCACAACGCACTAGAACAAATAACTGTATCTAGTCGTAACACGATAACACTGCAATGGATAAAGGGACACAGTGGATCGCTGGGTAACGACGCGGCTGACGAGCTTGCGAGACGCGGATCTAGCACGGCGGTCTATGGACCCGAGCCTGTTGTACCCATCCCCTTCAACCAAATACGCAGGTGGCTACAGGAATTCACCCAGACACAGGCAGAGAACTGGTGGACCTCGGCACCAGGCTGTAGGCAGTCCAAAGAAGCTCTGCCCTCTTTGGACAGTAGACTTACCAGACGTTTGCTACGCCTGGACAGGAATAGCCTGCGCCTGATGACGGGGACCATCACGGGACACTGCTCACTTAACAAACACTTCCACACAATAGGCATAACGGACAGTCCTCTGTTCAGGGCATGCATGGAGACTGAGGAAACCGTCACGCACGTTCTCTTCGAATGCACAGGGGTCACCAATATAAGAACACAAACCCTCGGGTCGCCCAGAACTTACACGGACGTTCTAGGAAAACCAGGAGCCCTAATCAGCTTCTGGAGGGAGGTGGGCTGGCTGGAATAATCCACCTAACGGCCGCCATGGCCCACGCACAATGGTCCAGCTGAAGGACTAAGTGCGGAAACCAAACCCCCATAACATAGAACATAGATGTTTCACATTTTACATGCCGCGATAACTTTATACGTAAGAATTTGAAAAATCTAATTCATAATCCCAATCAATTACTATGTTACCCATACACTATAACAACAATTATTCGTTAGTTTGGGCGCTGAATAAATTAGGCGATACAGCATAGCATTGAAGTATTCTAGAGATATATATTAACAAGATGGCTGTATAGTGCATAGCTAACGTAAAGGAGTTACACATAATTAACTTCAGTATATTAATTGCTCTCTGAAGTTGAAGCTATGAGAGGAACTGAATCTTAGCGTTGCACAAATTTCTAGATTTATTAACACAAAGATACTCTTTATACTTACACATAAACACGCACCAAGTCGTAGTAGCAGTAATTAGGCCCGAAGTGGCGAGGATATAGGAGCTACAACTCAGCATACCCACTGTTTCATCAGATAGCTTCAATCGACGCTTTAGTACTGATAGGATAAGCAAAGTGCCTGAAAAAAATAAAAGTTTCAGGAAATTCTGTGCTGTTTTTAAAATTGCAAAGGATTGTTAATTAAGATTTGCTATCTTTAGTTTTAGTAGGGAAACTGATAACTCAAAAATCTTTGATGTAATTAATGACAAAGCTTTACTTTATGTACAACTTTAAAATTTTCTTAATGGGATTTGTGGTATAGGTTCTCTACCACAAATCCAATTAAGAAAATTGTATAATGATTATAATGATTTGTTTAACATAGTAAAGCAAATCATTATCATCTATAGCCAGACTTCACCTATATGTATATGGGTTAAGGCCCCTCTTTTTTGTACCCATCTTCAAACTCCTGAGTTAACTATATAAGTAAAGCCAAACACGGTTGTATTGAAATATTAAAATAAGTGTGTGATGAAATATCACATCAAACAAATTGATTCTACAAGCGTTATCGATTGTAGAAATCACATTACAGAATTTGTTTTATTCGTTAATCAGTTCATAATCAGCAGTTTAGTATAACTTGTAAACAGAGTGTGGAAATAATAGCAAGGAAGAAGGCCAACTTCTAAGAACCCGCACCCTAAACAATACCGATAAAGTAGCAGATACTGATGTGTCCTGCTATAAGATGTAAAAAATCCGATAAACAATGACCGATATCGAACGGTAACGTCACTAGAGGCTAGACAAGTATCATTCGATGTCAGCGATGGCGTTGGTCGAAACGCCAAAATGTTGGTTTGTTCATGCGACATTTCAATAGCACATGACAATCTTTACGAGGTTCACGGTACTTCACACCAAAACAGTTGCTTAACTTGTATCAAGCGCAAGTTCGGTCATGCATGGAGTACTGCTCTCATCTCTGGGATGGATCTGCCATGTACCAGCTAGATGCTCTTGAGTCGATCATAAACGGGGCAAAAGCCTCATATACAATAATATACTAAGCGAGTCTAGGCTCCAGAGCCTTGAACATCGGGGCCGAGTTGCCATAAGCCTGTCGGTTTTTTATCGGTTACATTTCGGGGAGTGTGCGTTGGAATTGCATGAACTAATCCCTCCTATCCCGTTCCATCATCAGACTACAAGACGTATGGCGATGCGTCAACGCTACATGGTGGATATCCCATCCATATGCACCAAACGGTGGAAGTGGAATTCTCTGCCAAAGTCTGTGTTTCCTGATAGCTACAAGCTGGGAGTCTTTAAGCCTCTTCTTTAGAGTATAATAGGTTTCTTCAGGCAACCGTTATACATCGTCGACCACATCATCACATACTATCCGGTGAGATAGTGGTCAAGCGCGAGCCTACCAATAACATTAAAAAAAAACGCATTCTATTTTCAATCGCTATCGTGGCACTTTCGTTGAATGAATTTCACTTGTTTAGAAAAGTCAAACCTCTGTACGGTTAATCAACGTGTTAGAATTAGGATTATCAGCAATAATTTTCAATGGTTACGTACCAACAAAACTGACAATATTTCTGTAGGCGAGGAAGGATCCGAACATCACGTCATTCCAGTGGAACTTGTACCTGTAGTACATGTAAGCGATAAGCACCTCCGCTGAAAAAAAAAAACATTATTGTAAAAAATTATAAGTGAAGTATCCATTATTTGGATCAAACACAATTCTTAAACTCATTCATTCAAAGACAGAACAAACACAGCCTAAAGGTTCAGAAGCATGAAATTCTGCACAAGAGTTCCAATCATATTTTGGCTTAATTTTTGTCAATTTATCCCTTAAGTGTGGTTACGCACTACATCCAATCCATGTCCGTGAAATTTCGGTTGCGAAGTAGCCGTAGTACTTCTTGTAGGGAAACTTACGCACTGCATCCGAACGAATCCGAACTCTAGCATAATTCAAAACATTTTGAACTCAAATCACGGACATGAATCACGGACACGGACCGCAGACATGTGTTGCGTAACCGCCCTAAAAGAGTTAAATATGGGATTAATTTTATATGGCAGTTCATCATGTTTGTTGAGAGGAAATTCCTTCAGGCACACGACTCTTATTTTGCGTTTGGTTCCAACTTGCAGAATTATATTTCATTGTAGTCAGCGCCACCTAGGTATATCATTCCGAACTAAAACCTGAATCATAGCAGCACAGTCAAACGCAGTACATGAAAACTTCTACATTTTTCTTATCTGTACTGCAACGCCCTCTAGTGATAATATTTTGAACTAAGTACACGCAGATATCGCTTGGTACCAATACAGTGAATATTTTCCCCTTGGGGGCCGGCAGAAACAATAATAGTAACGTCATGTCACAAAGTATGTAAGCGGCGGCGAGCGCCAATGTGTTTCGTTCCCTTTATGGTAACTCTTTCTGCATCGCACATGCATTTATTTTACTTCTAAAACATTCGATATTCGAATAAGCCAATAAGTTTGCACCTGTAGCCAAGTTGACAATCTACAATCGATAACGCTTGTAGAAAACAAATCAATGTATGGGAATGACACATCTGAACGTGGTCAGACCATACAAACAGAAGGCGTTAACGATTGTAGAAAGAGATTCTATACGAAACGTTTGTAACTTGGCTAGGGGGGCTGTACTTCTTAGGTGCTCTCTCTTGAAGTTTGTCCTAACATCAAATTTACAAATAACTTCAGTCCTTCATGCTATAATATCATCATTAGATTGAGGATAAACTGTACCTGTCTTCCTAGAGAAATATATCTTATCTTCTTATTTCATCGTTCCAATTAGATGCGTTGCCTAGGAAAGCAACGCAGATTCATTTATTAGATAATTTGAACGTTTTGGCATCACAAATACTGCTAAAGATCACGAGATTCAGAAATATATTTTTCTTTTTGTGTGTTCTTTAAATTCACGTCTGACTAATCCTCTGGGGAATAAAGCCATGAAGTTGTATTATATTGTGCGCAATGATTGCCCTACTATTGTAACCTACCGATCTTAAAGACAAAAGCTAGTTATTAAACTGATACTAACCAGATAACAGCATCCTATCGCCAAGCGTGACGACTAACATAAGGAATATGATCATTCTCTTGCGGCCTTCCCGCGGCTTTATCAGACAATGCACCGCGTTGAACGGCAGCTTCCAGTTGCACACCGATACCTTGTTCTCTCTGTTAACACTGACGTCTTTGACGGCGAAGATCACATACACTAGGGATGATAGCTGGAACATTATGATAAATTATTAGTTATGATGTCCTATAATGTGTTAAGTGGATTATTTGCATAGTAACAAAGGGAATTTATTTATTTATTAAAACTTTAGGCACAGGTAAAAATCACATGTTAGGTAGAGCATGGCATGAGATAGAACATGGCAGGTGCAACTTATATATGAGACACACAAACTGTGAATTGGGAAATTGGGAATTGGTTGCGATGTGAAAAGATAATCATAGCAATCAACATAAACTTAGCAAGCCTTGTCGTTTTGTTTAGTAATTATACAAATTAAATTGCTTTTAGGAATTATTTCAAAAGACATTACAAGATTTTGCTGAATTGTTCACAGTGATACATAAAGTGTTTCCAGGAACCGGGAATGAGAGTGATTTTTTGCTAAAACTTTGACTACAAATTAAAAAAAAAATCGTTGTTGATGCAGTAAAACTGAAAATGAAGTAGCTTGTAAAACTAGACACAGTTAAAGAAAAACAACATTATTTTTACTTCAGCTATGTTTAGATTACCATACTTTTCAAGTTTATTTTTATGGTCGACTTGAAAATTCTGCTAAATGAAAATGCAAGGAAAATGTTTTCGTGCTCAATATCGGTTTGGCTTGCGGTGTTAGCGCGAATTCCTGCATACTTAGTTAGATGTAAGATAGCTTGCCTTTTCAGTTGCTTTATTGCACTTTTCAGTTTCCGCCTAACGCAAACATGGCTGTTTATGGTTTCGGGTTAACGATCGGCTGGAAAAAGCGTAGTCGAGTGTATTAGTAGTTTGTAGCTAGTATGCCATGTGACTTTGGGTATTTTGTGAAAACACGTTATTATAATTATTATATGTATAGGTATCTTGAATTATTGGAACGTATTTCTGTGACTCTTTACCAAACTTTGTTGGGGTTGGCTTGAGATGTAGCTGAATACCAGAATAATTTACACCTGTCTGGCCTCGACAGCCATGTTGCTGAGAAACACAAACACCTTGGCAAGATGGGTGTTTATGGCTTATAATATTAAATGTAGCTGTTGCCACGTCATAGACACAAAGGAGTAACGTACATATATATGGATTTATATACCTGTAGAAATAAAACAAGTGGAAACACACCGAAGAATCCGAGGTAGCGGTACAGAAGGGGTCCGCCCACTGCACCCACCACGTGGGCTATTTGTATGGCGGCTCGATGAGTGCCCATGGTTCGAGTGACGTCACGCCCGGTCGAGAAGCACACCTGCAAGGATTTCGACATTCTGATTTGTAAGGATTAAATGATTCACCATACTATAGTACCGGTAAAGCCCTAGATGATAAATGATACTTTATCATACTTTAACCTGGCAAGAAAACGTTGGAAACTTAGGTATTGCTTTCGATATAGACAATAATTCTTGTTTAAATTAGATGGAAAAGGTAGCTAGCAGTGGATGTAAATAAAATAGTACTGCAGTATAAAAAAAACTGTCTATACTAATAATATTATAAAAAGGAAAGATTTGTATTTTTGTAAGTTACGAATAAACTTAAAAACTACTGGACCGATTTCAAAAAATCTTTCACCGTTGGGAAGCTACACTATCCCCGGGTGACATAAGTTACTTTTTATCCCTGTATTCCCACGGGAACGAGCACTACGGGTGAGACCGCGAGGCTAGTTATATTAGTATCTATAATCCTAACTACTCGAAATAAAAATACTACATTTTTATTTATAAATTATGTTTATCTCTTAATTATAAATTATGATAATCTCGCGGTATTTCCCTCCTATATTGCTATTGCAAAATTACGTTTTGAAATCACAACGTAGCTTTATCAGTATTTCGATAACTAGCAGAAAAGGTTACTTAGATGCTTGAGTTTCAAAGTTACCATCGACCAATATTTTTATTGTTTGGTTTAACATATTTTTATTTTTTTTCTACCATGTATCTGCTAAAGTTTTGGTCTTTGAACGGAACGCACCTAATCCTCCACACCATAGACTGCGTGAGTGGTGAGGAACATAATACCATTTCTAGAATGATCTTCATAATTTTTTCATAAATGATCATGTACCCTGTACCGCATACCGCAGCGTTGTGCGTTCCATTCAAGACACCAAAGCTTTAGTGTCGACGTAGTTTCGTATCCTTTACATCATGTCGGAACATGTTTGCACTACTTTTACGCTCTATTGTACTACAGTAGATGCTATGAAGTGTCAACAAAGGGCACATCCCAGCTATATGTAAAGAGTAGGTACAATTTGACCCAGTTTCAGTTCCAATGGAACATGCTACAGGCATTTTCATATCAGTTAAAGTGGCCACACACTGCAAAGATTTAAGGTAATTATACGCATATTAAATTGTATAACCTATTTGACTATGGGAGCATTTTCATGAAGCATTTAGTTTTAAATAATTACTTTTCGTACAAAGTAATCTCTGAAATTTCTGATACAATTACGAAAAATTATTTCTTTTGAGTATCATAGGCAAGTAGGTAATGTTATCTCTCGAAAAATGCACGGTTCCTGCAAGATAGGTTACGGGGGCAAAGCCGCAGAAAAAACTAGTACCACATAAAGTGGATCACATTTGCGATTTAAATCTATTTAGTCTAAACTGCAAACGGAATATGGGAGCTAAAATGACTGAAAATAACTTAAGTGGCAATTATTGTGGTCAGTGATTTAGCAATGTGAGATTACTATGTTTTATTATTTACCAGCAAAGCCGACTGACATTGCCCTGTCCCTGAATTTACACAAAAATCACAAGAAGTACAGTTTTACAGATTTTCCCGAATTTTCAAAAAGAGCAGTATCAGCCTAGCCGTTTTCGAGACATTCTGATGCGCTTATAAAAGCAGAGCATATAATCGTTATTTAAATAGATTTAATATTGTAAGTCGGAAAACTTTGTAACTAATTATATTTTCCACATAGGTTATCTAATTCTGCATTGACTCATCTGTTATTGTGATGACATGTGTCGCATGCTCCCAACAGTCTTACTGCAGTGGCGACCTTCTTTTTATGACACAAGTTATATTTACAAATTGTTTAAATAATCGAAATCTCACTACAAACAGTCCTCTGCATATGTTTTACTGCCTACTGATCACTTTATATACACACCTACAAGCTTCCCCTCAAACTAAGGTTTAAAATTAGCGTATCATTCTTGCCAAAATTGCAGGCGACAGCATTCATAAATCGATCGTCTTTTAAACGAGATCCGTCTAAGCATATTTTTATAAGCGGTAGAGCTATAGTGTCAATTCGCAGATTGAATTTTTGATGCCATAAATGATACAAGTTTGCCCTATACTTGCCTACTCAAATCTTTCTCATACGATTTTCTTAGTCATCCATTTCACTATCTTTGACGTAGGTAAGATATTTATCAAAAGTAATGTCACAAAACTTATCATAGCATTACACATTAAAATTAAAAATAAATTAACATATCATATTGTTTACTTACATCGCCTATATGACTGAATGCGGCTGCTAGAAGCAATCCAAAGTTGCCGCCTAAAGACATAGGCAGCTGAACAGCATACAGGACTTGAGTCGTTGATGCTCCAGGGAAGACCAGCATAAGTAATACGCTCGTGGTCATCACGCTCATTCCAACCAAAGGTAGTATAAGCAGGGGCTTCCGTCGGCCACTGCAATCGCTCCATGGTCCCACAAATAGCAGGACCACAGTAGATATGAGAGATCCAATGAAACTCCGACTGACGTTCACTCCTGATACTACTATTTGACTCTCAGCCTGAAAATGAAACAATAATGGTTATAGATAATAATGTATTGTAGAATATACAACGTATAACAGACACAACGCATTATGATCAACCTTTACTTTGGGACCAACACAGAAATCGCGAAAAAAAACTGTAGCAAATATGTATAGTATGAGGCAGTTGATATATTTTGAAATTACAGGGTTGTCCCTATAGTAAAAGTTGCAAAAAATAAATAGTTATGTCAAGTTTTAAAGATATGAAAGAGTTTATTGTCATGCTAAGAAGTCAGACATCTGAAAATCTGAAAAGCAACATTGTTCACCATCCCTCGGATATACTGTATATCTTCACTATGTTATTAACAAGAAAGCATGATGTAATTCAATATACAGAAGGAAAGTAATTTCGAGATGGCCCAAAAAGACAAGAGAAGAGAGTAATATTCTACCGTCTCGTTCGGATTATCTGAAGTCATTAATTTAATTACACAAGCAAAGATAAAAGCCATTGTTGCTAACATAAATAATAACTAGTAAATAAGGGCAGACGTCGGTGTCATTGTACTATCATCTATCTTTACGGTCTTGTCCCTTTCAGAATCGAATAAAGGCTTCAGAGAGTAGCACTCAACAATGATGGATTTATTTGAACACACAGTAAAGGAAAAGCATTGTGAGAAAACTATTTAAATCTGAAAGGGGTCACGCATAGAATAAACCTAGTGAACACCTAAACCCTCAGAGGGCCTAGTCAGAGTGAAATTATATCAGCTTAACCGTTTGCCAACATTTCAAAAGGTTTGGGAATGATAACGCCACATTTCGGTAGTATATGTCAATTCCATACATTTTCGGAAATTGTTATCACTGAGAATGTCACTTTCTCGAGGCGCTCTGGTCTGAAAGTCAATGCTTGGGCCATCCCAGTATAAGAAGAGGCCTCACAGTGGACAATAAATTAATGAATACAATAAATTATTTAAATCTGCAACCAAACCGACTCAACGTTTTACTGTATTTCTGTAGCAGGGGAAGCCGATTGTAGAACTATACGTAAGTAGGATAAATTTAGGAAACACGAAATATTTATCAGCCTAGGGTAATTTAGGAACAGTCACATTTGGTCTTATTTCATCGTTTGTTGCCTGATATGGGTAGATTTAATTCTTGTGGCACAAGAGGTTGCCTTGGTTCAGGCTATGCACGAAATCAATATTATGGAACGCCAGCGTTTAAATTGAATGTAAAACATAGGATAAACTGACAGGCCATAGGTCACTCGTAGATATTGCCGTGAGTATCTCGCCTTAATGAGATAATTAGTCAGTACGGGTTGTTGGCAGTTATTTATTCCACGCTATTTGTTTACAAAATATCAGTGTATTGGTATTGTAGTATGTATTCGTTAGTAAATAGTTGCTATTTGGGTTGTTATGTCTCAAACCTATTTTGTAAACTTGTGACCTTAGTTCATCATTCTCCTTCACTTAACCCAATTAAATGTCTTCTTATTCCATGTCAGATGTCGTCATGGAATTCATCACATACCATGTAGTCTTATCATCTTTAACACAATCTTCTATTGTTTTTTAATCCTCTCATACTCTTTCTACTTTTGAACTTAAAACCTTCTCGCCTCTTTTGTTAATAATTTGTTTTATATCAGAACTTTTTGTTTTATTATTGAACAAGATCGCTAAATAAGTTATGTGGTAAAAGATATTATTAATACTTAAAAATATGTAAATCAGTAAATAAAATTAAAAATATGTCAATGTTTTACTTATTTATTTTGCTATCAAAGTTACGCTTATTTTAAATTTGTGCCAAAATAGTACCTAACATAAAAGTGTTATGATATTTATATTTTTGGAATGGTTATTTTTCAAAATTATATAACCTGTCACTCCCACAATTGAGTTGAATTCAACGACACCTCATATGATAAACTTAGTCCGTCAAGCCGTTTGGGCTGTAGAGAAATGTCCGTGCCTAAGAAATGGACAACATTCACAATACGCTCGAAAAGCATAACCCTCCCGAAGTCGGGCAAAACCAAAGTAAGTCACACAAAACCTTGATAAGCACAACCGCATCCTGACTTCTAATTCCCTAGTACACAGATCATATATTATATTGGATATCATATCGATAGAGTTCCTCTATGTGTGTATTGACATTTGTAAAAAGTGAGATAGGCTTAGTTTATCAAAGGTCTGATAAAATTCACGGTCATCGTATCAATACCGTCTGTCCTAGTCTTAGTATCGACGTTATAATCAGATACAGTCGATACCGTGGCTGAATACTGGGCCAGCCAAGGTATTTAACTAAAAAGAGTCTGGGTACTTTCCGAACGGATGGTAGAATCACTTAATCATGATCCAGCCTTTGTTGTCAATTCTATGACACCAGCGATCGAGATGCCACTTATTTAAAAATAAAATAAAATGTCATCGACACGCAAGAAAGGAGGATTAGAGACTGATATATACCTATTGAAGAAGTGTATTATTTTTGGAAGGATGGTAACGATACCAACATTTCCTTCCTGATAATGCTCGATAAAAGAAAGTTGGGAATAACAGATAGATTGATGATATCCATCAATAAATGATAAGATGTCACACAGATACAACCAGCAAAGAATGTGAATGAAAAATAAAATGTAAAAATGTTGATTACCTCCATCTCTCCTTTTTCGCAAATAGCTAAATCTACCCCTAGGTCCACTGTACAGGCTGTTTGCAAATAGAAGTTCTGTAGCGAGGTTTGACCTAGATTGATAGCTATCATGGCACCCACGAGGGCTGGCTCGAGTAGAATGCGGTACTTCTCTGGTCGATTCTCCCCACAACATGACTTTGGTGATTTATTGTCTTCATTTTCCTCCGGTGGCCCTCTATTCAAAGAGAAATGGTTTGAGTTATGGTTACTGAATACAAAGTAGGACTTAGTAACGTGACTTTGGTGACACTTTCTAATATATGCTTAGTCCTTATGTGAAGTTAATTAGTGCTTCGTTTACGGCGGTAACGCGTGGTGTAGAGGACATGGTTATGACAGCTTGTAATTGATTGCATTATGTAGCACATCGTTGTTATATGTTTAGTAATATAAACATTTAATGGCTTTATAAAATGGTAGATACACCAGTTAAAAAACATTATAAAATTACATCAAAGTATTAAAATACTAAAAGTAAAAATGCAAGTGTCAATCATACGCATTAAACGAACCACTTATTTACTTATTTTAAAAGTACATGAAAAAGAAGGGACATAGATGGCGCAAATTAGTTGTTGGCAAAACAACAGGTAAAAAGGAGGATTCAAAAAGAAAAAGAATCTTAATATAACGATAAAACACACACATAAAAATGAATAAAACAAAGACCTTAATTTCTCCAATTCACTTTGAATATCAACTGTGCCTTCATTCATTGTCACTAAACTTTCTTTCAACACGATCAAAATAATAATTAAAAATCACAGAGATCACAAACAAACACTCTTGTAAGGTTCACATCACAGTCACTCAGAAAACAGAATCATCGACGCGTGTGTCCATGTACAAACTTCTACTAATATGAGCTGATAAGATAGTCGTCTGTTTGCAAATTCGAAACAAAGTGCCTAGTCAAATAGAAAGATAACTTTCTGAACTGAATTCGATGCATTGTTGTAAATACACAATGCGAGTTTAACAGTTTAACTAGGAGAGGATACCGACCGGCGTAACCGGTGCGGTTTCAGACCAAATTGGTCCGATTACAGCAATTGGCCGACGCTCTCACTGATACCAATAGGGTTATGATAACGGTAAAACTTTATGTTGTAACTGATACAGGTACTGGATCAATTTTGTACTGCAATTTGATGCAGGCTACTGAAAAGCTATTTTGATGTAGATACATACAGAACGTATTTTTATAGATATAAATTTCTATAAAATCTATTCTTAGTTTCGGAATAACCACAAAATGAAAGATAAGACAGATAAACGAATTAAAACTGCTGTCGAGTAAGAAAATATTGGTCGATAATAAAACAAAATCTTTCATAAATCAAAACCTTTATTATTGTTTATTTTTCTTATATAATTGTTTCTCCGAACTTATCAGATGTCTATCTATTTTACGATTTCTTGACTGTACTCTGCGCCCGATTACCTTTTTGGTAAAATTAGTCCAAGGTCCGAACAGCCCAAATTGTCGGCAACCACGTGCATGCCCAATGAAGTCATTGTATATCATATCGTATACACGTTATACGATGATTCGCAAATATATATAAATAATATACCTAATCTTTCGTATCTTTCCTTATGTCATTAAATTCGTGATCTACGTGATAGAGTCCACATACGCAACTTCGTTAAATGAAAGTACAGACACTGGTTTTATTACTTGCATAATTAGATGCATATACCATTTTCTTATTGATTCTAGTTTTAGATAAGGTTCTTAAGGCGGTAAAGGAAAATGTGTCATGAGTTCATGGTGCAATCGAGCGCCGAGGATGTAATCCATATTCTGTTTAAGAGAAAATTATTAATATTTTCCAACGGCCTCAAATGGAGACATACCGTGTAAAGCGATTTCATGCTCCGATTGTTCAAAAAAATAAATAGCTCTGGTAATTAATAATGCGCGAGACAGCGCTCTTGTTTCTCAGTCAATGAACGACATTGTGTTTCAACAGTTTTGCACTGAGTATGAGGCATGAGCTGCTACACCTTTGCAATATTTTTCACGGCCAAAGTGTGCGAGCCAGCTTTAAAATAAAACAGTAGAGAATCTCGCTCGGCGGTCGGCACGCGTACACGACGACGGTTACGCGATCATTACGTGAACTATTACAACTCATTATTGAATAGAGCGGAGGTTAATTCCGCGAGGTGCTTGAAAACGTAAGCAAACGCATCGATCACAACAAAACAACAGTTGTGTTTTCCATTTCAAGTGGCATAAATCCAAGTGCTCCCGATTCACAGTGTGCTAATCTTTTTATCGCTTATTAGAACTGTTTATGAGATTGCAAAATCCGTGTGGCTAAAGTCCTAAACGTGTTATTTTTATGTAGTTACCAGAATCTTTATCATTAATCCTACAGAATCCTACGGAAACTATGTTTGTAATGGCTTTTCAGTTAAATGAAGTGACCGTTAGGACCTGAAAATTATACGAAATATGATGGCTAAAACGATTATCTTGCTCATTATCTATAATGATCTCGATCTCGACCTAGATATACTAACATAAAATAATATGTTAAATTGTTATCCTGTATACTTTTTACATTGCTGAATATTATGTATTTGTGCGCCAAAATTACACCCATGGCTCATTAAAAGTACTAGGAATGTAGTGGGTAGAAGAGACTCACAGTGGAACAACTAGGTATAATGCATTTGATCGGAATGTACAAAGTCTGTAGAATTAACGAATTCTAGTTGATGTTAATTAAATGCTATCTGTTTCGGCTAAACAAGTTTGGCTACGTTTCAGGCGGAAGCGAATGTGTGAGGTAAATTCACTTTTAACTGGATGGTATTACGAAACATTTTACTTTGAAAGTAAAGTTATTTCAGAGTCTTACAAAACGTCCTTAATCAGTCAGTTGGTTGGAATTGTTCGTTGTTATACACGGTAGTTATTTTGTTAAGAAAAGTTTTAAATTTTGCATAAAAGCAAAGATATAAATGTGTATCACAAGTGAATTAGTGGCTACAAACAATTGAATAATTGTAAAACCACAACTGCAAGTCATAAGTGCATTCGCCTGCAATTGAAATTTCTTCATGAATTGACCATTTTCGTTTTAGCTGGATGAGTATGCTATTTTTAATACTTGTTTCATTTAAGACAAAGACACAATGAGAAACTGCTAATCTCTTAATGTATCAAAAGATTTAAAATGATAAAAAGGATGCGTTTAAAGTCTGCTTTGGCCTTAATATAACACTATATCTATACTAATATTATAAAGAGGTAAAGTTTGTGAGTTTTTGAGGTAGTAGCGGGTAATCTCTGGATCTACTGAACTGATTTAGATGAAAGACATGGAGATAATTTGAGACCTTGGGAAGGACATATGATAGTTTGTATTCCCTTGGGATGATAAAACACGTTTTACGCGGGTGAAGCCGCGGACAGAAGCTATATATTATTACTACGAAAAATGGTAGATACTTATAACAAAAAATTTCCGTCAAGATAGAAGAGATATTTCAAACTCTACTTTAACTCGAAAACTTGTAATTTTTTTACATTAAAGTAGGATACTCGTATGAGAAGTTCTTAACTCAGAATTCACAATTCCGAAACCGAAAGTAAGTTTTTGACCAAACAAGCAAATGCAATCAAATGCAACACAAAAATGCTATGTAATGATCACTAAACAAATTTTGTAAGATTTCTGGCTTTAATCGTTTTCATTTATCAATTGTGGCTAAAGTAGGTATTATTTTTATATCTGATCTAACACTAATATAATTGTTATCTAATCAAACGCCTAATAAAAGACTGGGTATTAATTTTGTTGCTAGTGTCTCTTGTTCTCAGAATAACCTTTGAAAAACAATATACATATTTGTAGATATAGTAGGTCGTCTTCAGTACGCTCAGACCTGAATTAATTAACGAAGTTAATAGCTTGATTAGATATTAATTATGCAAAGAGAATTAGGTCAGACAGCTTAGAAAACAGCTTATTTGTTACAATAACAATCCATACTTTTGTGAGGCAATTGATAATGCTGTTGACGTTGCTGAGTTCTATAATATAATAGTGAAAAAGCCATTTAAACCCAAAAATATTATATGACATTCCATATTAACTTAAATATTTCATGCCGTATAAAATCACTTTAAACAAGCTTACAATTTAAATTAACTATTGAAAAAATATAAAAATTGCTGAGTTCTGGTCAAAGCATATTGCATTTTGGAATCATTGCTACGACAAGAAGAACACAATCCATCCATACCATACTAATATGTTTTATATAATGTAAAGTCTAATTTTATACATGTGAAAGTAACTGTGATCTTCTATCTGTCTGTTTGTTTGTTACTCTTTCACGTATTAATACCTGAACAGATTTGGATGAAAATTTGCACACTATTAGGCCATGTCCTTAATTAGAGCATAGGATACTTTTCATCCCGGTGTAATGCTCCCTTGGAATAATAAAATACTTTTCACGTGGACAAAGCCACTGGTTAAAAGCTAGTACCTTTAATATTTTCGGTTTCGATAAAGAGTACCTGTTTTACCCGATATATGAGGCCTTACCAGTCAATGTTACCGATTGATTGACAGTACTAACGAGATCTGGAACATGATTCGGGCGGCATTATAAAGCGGGTGTCACACCGTCGTCAGTCTGTGACACCAAAACAGCGTGAAAAACATGTGACCTTTAAGGCCAAACTGTTTCAATTTACTCCACAGTAACGAGTAAGCTTAGATTACCTTATATAGATACCTAGTAGAAAAATATATAAAAAGGAAAAGAATTTGAGAATCGCAGCAAGCATTTTATAGTTTCTGCCTACCACGATGGGAAAAAGGCGTGAGTTTTTATAATTATAAAAATTGCAAGTAATTCTTTTTCTCTCTAAAGGAAAATCAGCGTAAATTTTACAGTATATTCAGACGTTGCATCATAAAAATATTACAAATGAAATATTGGAATATTGATAACGATGAGATTGTTGATCTAGAATCATGTGTAAGCAAGATTTTCTTATAATTATTTTGTAAACATCTGAATCATTGCACTAAGTCAACAGTTTATCATGCTATAAAAAATTGCCTTCTCCGCATCGTCATCAGCCCTTTTTCTGCGTCTTTACTTCTGTGGTAAAACCCACAGGAGCTGTGCATTTACATTAACGTTGTTAACTCAACCAATGGTTAAATATGTTAAGTAATGGTTGCAAATTTCGTTAAATCACAATTTTTCTTCAGTTATTGGCCTCACAAATGGTCAAATAAGTTGGAGTGTTAGTTATTTGACCGTTTGTTAGACTAACAATTGACTAATAAACGCGTTTTACCGAAATTTTAAACCATTGGTTAGCATATTTAACCATTGGTTGAGTTAACTACGGATCAAAAAACGGAGTCTATTGAAGCTAAAAAATTTAAGAAGCGAAGTGAAGCTAGAATTTTTTTACTGATGGAAAGCCGTGACTTTCCATCAGTAAAAAATTTCGATATCAGATCGGTACTCTCAGAGATTAACTCTTACAAATATTTAAGCAAACCTCTTTAAAGTATTAGTTTCTATAAGGAGTTACGAATAGATATAGAGTCCATATAATTTATTCTTTTTCTATACCGTCATATAAGTCTGCCTCAAGGTTCAGTCCTCCCGGGTCAATTGTTTGAAATCCCAGTCCCGTCGCAGATTGTACTTAATTGAATGACGATGAAGTCCTTATGCGGAGTCCGCCCGACCTTGAAGGAGCCTTCAATGCTCAACAATTGAAACGTGCATCCATTTGACGTAAGCTTGGTAGAGAGAGACTCGAGCATTATTTGACGCCTACACAAAAACGTTTAGTTCACAGCGTTTTAGGTTTTGTTTTAAAGAGCTAGATTCAGGAGCAGTAGAGTGGAAATTCTATCATTTAAATGTCTAGAACAGACTTTGATTAATGTTCCTGCAACCCTGTTGAGGTGAAACTTTTGTGTTCACATCAAAATAATGTTTGTTTAAACGTTATTTAAATGAGATAGAATGTTGAGATGAATGACAATTTTAATCTAATAGGTACCTACATTATTAACTCTTCTCAAAAGCATATGTACATAATAGTAATTTCAGTAAGATTTACAGTCCCATATTATGATGGTTACTTGATTCTTTATTCAAAATGTTCTAATAAGATCATAATATAAGAGTCAGTTCACAATAAAAAGTTCAGGACAAATGATAATAGTCCAACACTAGAATAGATAAAGAAACATAAGAGAAATTGGTGAGATACTAATGTATCGCACTTATTTTTAGCCATTATACGCCTATTCTCGTTGCTTCAGTGCACTACCTTATTATAGCTGGCTTCTCAATGGCGTGACGTCACTTTATCGACCCTAGTGCCCTGCAAGTACTTCTGTCAATGCGCCATGAGCATACGTCATCAGTTTGAAACATAGAAAACACCAAAATATATCAAATTAATTTATTTTACCATCAAATAATGCAATATAAATTCTTGCATATAAAAATCTCCATTGATATTCTGTTAAATCGTATTTTTTCTTACTGGCAACTCTGTTAATACGTAATACCGTATTTAGTGATTACCCCTAGGGGTACCATGGCGCATGCGTGAAAAATATGGCGAAACGGCGACGACCTCTCTGCAGGGCGGTAGTTGCCGCTCTGTGCAGGCACGAACTAAGCTATCCCGTGCTAAAATGTTTTTTTTACTTTAGAAATCTTAAGTATTCAGCACTATCCTAAATAAATCAATATCATAGATTTGGCTTCAGTTATTGTATCTTTCATAATAGCTTTAGAAAATACTCAGTGCTTCTTTTCCATTTTCATTTATAAAGGGGTCAGTGCGGTTTAGATTTTTCCCTGTACAATATTTGCATTCGGGCACGATCGTAGAAGTTCGTGCATTTCCGTAAGATTCGCCTTCCAACCCTAGGCGACATGGCTCTATCGCAATCTGAAAAATCTTTACAACATTTCCTTCTGTTTGCCCAAAAATATTAAGTTTTAAGTGAAAATGTGGTTATTAGAACGTGGTATAAATGAAGTTGTTCTAGAATATTGTTAAAGAGTGAGTTTATATAGTTTTGTTTGGTGTCAGTGGTACTTAATTGTTGTGCTTACGTTACACGTTGTGCTATAAGGGGTGAACGCAGTTCGATACTAAGGTAAAGATTGTAGCGAATTTCAACGCTTTTTAAATTGTGGAGTCGGAAAAGAAAATGTCTGCCTTTTCCTTTGACTGAATTATATAATATTTCCATGTACAAGAATCCTTTTGCGAGTTTAACTAACAACAATAAATTCGAATTATTTTCAAGTGTTTAACATAAAATATTTTTTACTTACAGTTTCGAAGCCATGAAAGACGTTGACGACGATAATGACTGAAAGAGGAGACGTCAATAGGATGCTGGGTAAGTCTAGTTTATTCACAATATAATACTTATAGATTAAAACAAGTGCATACAATCCTTGAACAATATACTAAATGCGCTAATAAGGATGTGATTTGTTCTGAGGGCAAGTATGCACACAAGAATAGCTAGTACATAAGTTACACCAACGATTCAGTGTATTATTCTAGCAGGCACACTGTATTTTTGAGTTTATATTTAGTAGTAACACATACATAATATACATTTCATTTTAATATTTAATTTCGGCCAGTGATGACTCATAGCGTTGCCTATACACTTGTGTAGTTACTAGTGGTGTAGGCTCCCTGACTATACTATGATTTCACGGCTTTTCTTCCAAAAATTACGGCGATTATATCCAATCTAATATATGAACACATCTTTGAATCGTTTTCCCTTGTAAGCATTGAGTCACTGCACAATAGTTTAATACTTATAAGGAAAATATGTAGCCTTCGCGGAAAATTATCGCCGAAAAACAAAATTTTCTAACGTATTCTCATGACTTAATGGAAACGCTCTTGACCCCGATATTGCTTGTTGGAAAACGATGGATGAGGTCTGAAATAGAACGAACAAAACATTTGTCGAAAGTCGTAATTTTCATTTTACATTCATTCTTTTCAACAATGAAAGTAAATTACATGAATTTTCATGTGTTGCCCTTTCATACAATTATAAACAACGATAAATACTTGCTTAAGAATTACATGGATATTCAATTAACGAGTGTCAGCAGTTAAATAACACTCATTATTATTTTAATCAGTATAACATCTGTTTTAAATGACATTGGCATAGTACGGATGTCACGGCGACTGTTTCCGTGTCGCCATGGAACGTGGTCAGAATAACACGTTTTAAGTAAAAAAATATATAGGAACTTATTTTTTAAAAACCTCAGAACTTTTTATTAGACTCGAAATTCAAATTTTCTATAGAAAATTTGAGTCAAAAATCTATTTATCAGCAGAAAAACAGTTCAGAGATTTTTGTGTACGAGGTGATTCTGTATTCAAGGCATAAGGTGGTAGATTCATCTTTTTGTTTTTTTTAATAGTACATACTTACAATAGGTTTGGAATAATTGTACCATGACTCGTGCACGTATTTACGTTTTGTGAATGACTTACACTCGTATTTGTATCTCGTGTGGGCAGATTTTTTTGGCACGATAATTTATGTGCTGTATCCAAACTGGTTGTCTATATTCTTTTGGTTATAGCTACAATGATGTCAAACATAATGATTTCCTTTTGCGATTAATCGTAATCCTTCTATAACTGTCACGTTCAACACCAAACAGGAATATTGTAATTTCTTGTATGGAGCATCCTAACACCACCACATATTTACCAGATTATGTTTCTCCTTAGAAATAAACCTCATTAAGAATAAGAATATTATCATCAGCCTATTGCAAAAACAATTTAATTTTAAACACAAAATTTATTAACATATATACAATTGAAAATTCTAAAAACAAAAACAAACCTATATACAAATACAAAAGGGAGACGGAAAAGACCTCATTGTGCATAAAAAAATTTGTCCACATCGATGTCAATGGGAAACGTGCCCAGAACGCTGGCGGCATTGCCACGTTGGATGGCAATGCTGATTCTCTGGCCGAAGAAAAGGCCAGCCCTCTGGTCACGTGAAGAGTCGACGAGCTTTTTACTAATTTCTCGAAAAACTCGATGCGCCCTCGGACCCCATGGACCTAATGTTTCAACCCCAAACGGCTCAAACATATAACTCCCAATAAGGTTGTTATATTTGCGCCGTTTGAGGTTTTCTGCACCGGCAGCAGCCGCCCCAGCACAGCCCGCCGTGCTAAGAAGATGGGATGGCACAAGGGTGTCGACACATGTTGCATCCCACACCAAAGGCCTACCCACCTTCCAAGGCATTATGATCATCCCGTCTGGTCTCTTCCCATCGTCGCGTGCCAAGCCATTGGGTTCTAAAACAGCTGGCACCCCGGCGGTGACAAGAGCCCGACGTATGATGTCATTAATGCTGGCGTGCCGTGCTAACCGGCCAGCGCTCCTACTGCAGGATAAGCCATGGTGACCGAGGCGGTCGACTGCTTCACCACATTGACAACGATGTGACGGTAGAGCCAGAGGCCCGACTCCCACTCTCCCACAGCCAGCAGGCGGGCACGCTCAGCAGTATTAGTGGACGAAAAAAAAAAAAAAAAAAAAAAAACAATTTAATTAATTTAAAGTTTGAATTGAAAAACGTGGAACGCACAGATTAAAGTGATGTTGATTTTCCTTTCCGACATTTCAAACCAACATTTTCAAAATTAGAATGCCAATTTTCGTACCCACTGGAGTGAAATGGGTCCTTAATTTCAGGGTAACTGAATCTGCCCATTTATTTCGCGGTGGCGTAATGTAAGAGTGATGTAATTAGGCACTCCGGGAATTAGAGCGAATTGATCTGCGGGTATATAACCACGGTTTGTGATTTTAACCAAGTTATCCTCAATTAAAATTCAGTTTATAACTCAGTCTTGTAGTACAATATTTGTATTCGTCCTAGCAATGGTTAACACATATTACCAGCGGCTTTGCTTGAGTGGTTCAGACTTCAGTTTAATGACGTAACGCCTAGTTGAACATAGTTAATTGCTCTTCTGTGTAGAATAAATCTTTACAGCGAAGCAGTGAAGTTTGAAGGCCTTAGTTACAAACTAGAACGTTTAAATGAAGTGTTTTTCACGACGGTATGAATACATCTGCAAAATTGACCAGTATATCGTATATCGATTTTTTGCAACTATAATAAATGTATAAATAACTGCTTTTGTTGCAAACAGTTATACTGTGTTGAATTGTTATTCATAGAAAAGTTTGTTTGTTCCATTTTCACACGGATATGCATTTGTTTCCGTGTTTTGCTACAGACATTTGCGTGTTTGCATACTCATACATTTTTGGAACTAGCTTAATAAAAATGACGGATGAGGAAAGTAGAAGTAGCAGTATTATGCGAAGCAGGTAAATCATGCAAAAGTTGAATAGTAAATTGCTAAGCTTGTGCTTAAAACCTCAGAACACTCTCCATTAAAAATATAAAGATTTTCAATACAAAAATGTTTCAGCTAAAGTCATTTAAAATACACTAGGGTGGTTGGAAAGCTTTTTGCTAATAGGTTGCTTGGTCTGCCCGATGTTATCATTTTGATACTTCTTTTAATTACAATGCTGATGCCGTTATATCAATGTTTATTGTAATTGAATACGCAAAGCACATCTGAATAGAAAGCACGTAGCTATATGGCTTGCAGTGATTACCGCTACGCCTCGACACTCAGGTGCATAGCAGCATTTCAAAATAATCCTTCGAAAGAACAAGTAGTAATTGCAACAATAATCTCAAATTCTTTTAGAACTTGGATAAATATATGTGAGCTTCATAAAAAATACTGTTTGTAATTAATATTATAAAACAATATAGTGGAGTGCACTCGACGACAGCGGATTAAAAATGATTGAACGTGTGTGGCGTTTATTTTTAGCCTTATATAGAAATCACGGCAAGGCTCCCGGAGAACCGCGAGATGCAACCGAACAGTCATATGTTTGTCTCTTGTCACTGTAGTACAGTGATAACCTCTAGATAAATATTTTACTCCCACACAAGAGATAAACCTGGAAAGCATACAAGAATTATCAACATTAGTGTAGTGCTAAGGACGCGACTAGCAAAGGTTATGTGTTATTCAACAAAAACTGTACAAAAAATCAAATCAAAACTGGTTTTAAAAAACAATAACACCGAACGGCAAAGTAATAAAGAACTTGTGCATGAACTGAAGATTAACAAAAGAAAGAAAAAAACAGTGCCTCAAAGATAACGTTATTTAGTAGAGTAGTAGATAAAGATACTCTAGTCTAAAGTGAATAGTGAGTGTACAAAATGATTGCGTTGGTGTTGTACTTGGTTGGCAAAATAATTGAAGTGACAAAAAGTGCCTACAATGGTCGTGAAATAGAACAGTATGAACCGAGGAAGAGAAAAACTCGGAAGCGAAGAAAAAGGTCCCGGAAATGGAGGCGACGGAAAGGTAAAGTTTTCGGTTCTGTAATTACTTAATTGTGCTTCTCCATCTAACTTTAGGTTAACTCGTGAAACCAATGCAATTTCAGGAATTGATTTTATAGAAGCCTCATCGAGTCTTGTACTGTCTGCTAATGTTTTTGTTTCTGGTGTTATAGTCTCGTTAATCACACTATTAGTATTCTCATTTACTTATTGTTTATGCTAAACGCCCTCGTTACCCCATACATCACAACTATTTATGTTTCCAAGTAGTCAAGGTTATGAGTTTACAAATGATGTAATCACACGTGGGATGCCAAGTGGTACGACAGTGTCAAGTTTCAAAACAAAAAGAAAATCCTAGTCAACGACATCTATTTGATCGTGGGGGAACTAATTGGTAGTGTGTCGTGCGAGTCAGATACAAACAACAATAATATCGATCGAAGGCAAGTTGTTGATGCAACGGTCAGTACCACTAAATCCACTAGGTGGCGTTAGTGGCGTGATAAAGTTGATCAACAATTTGGTCTTATTAGATTATTAAAGCCCAGTTGCTATATAGCAGAAAATATTGTGTGTGTAGCTGTCAATGAATGTGTAAGAGTTAACTTGAAAGCGGAAGTTAAATGACAGCACAATGAAAGATTTTATTATTCTTTTCACTATGTGCAAATCTCTTTCGCAATTTATTTGTTATGTCCGGCTTTCATGCCTTTGTCTGTAACAAAAAGGACGTATGACGAATTCTTGACCGAATGAGCTAAGTGTAGGCGAAATATTTGCCGGGTCTTGGTGCCACTAAACTTGTCAGGGTCATTCTGAAAATTTACTTGTTGTAGTCATTTGCTGTCTTCAAGACACTCAGGACTTTTATAAAATTCTTCATTATTGTCAGGATCATACTTTATAGGTTTTTCAATTTCACTATCAGCTTTATTCATTGTTACTCTAGTAGTAACTGATTTAGACTAAAAATCTTAATGAAAATGCTAGGATGGTCAAATACTTAATCCGGTTCTTATAGTCACGCAGTACTGTTTTGATTAAGGTCTTCTAATTTACGATATGAATGACAGTGCTCACACTGACAGTGACACTGCTTTACTTACAATTAACTGTATAATGGATGGTCTTAGACGAAGCATGGTAATGAGGAACTGGCAATCCGCATTAGCGTCTCGATTTGTGAGGTCGTTCACTTAGCTTTGTGTTTTGACTGATTTGGCAAACATACCGTTACATTTTTAGCTATCCGGTGTTACTCTGTCTAGTACAAACTAAAGCCTACACTATGTACCTAACTTGATGTTCTTGTTTGTAGAAATTTTCAAGGTTTGCAGATAGTGGTGTTTATTTTAGAATTTATGTTTTAAGAAACGCCTCAGTTATTTAAGGCTACTTGAAGTGTTAACAAGGATACAGTCAATTGTGTACTTGGTTAGCAAAGTTTAGCATTTTCAGTTTGGTTAGCATTCAGAATCTGAAAAGGAAGTGAATAAAATTATTTTTTAACAACTCGTACAGTAAAATCTCTGTACTAAACAGCCTATGATATTATGTTTATAAAAAACTTTAAGGAAATTTTTCATTAATGAAAAGATACAGGTGCACAAAACAATGTTTGAATAGGAGTATGTAAAACAAACATAATATAAATAATATTATACAAATTGTATCACATTGCAGTAACTAATTAATTAAGAACGCATTCAGTTAATTAGCCACATTTTTATATCATTTCACTTAATGCTACAAGCACGTGCCTGATATGCCGTTGTAGGCTAAGCAACATCTGCTTATTATTAATTTATACAAAAGCACAATAACAATGTTTGACCATTATTTCGATTAGATATGCACCCTACTACCTTTTGAGAGCTGGTTGTGAATAGTGACGTACTGTGGTATGAAGTTGGCGCGAATGCGTACGTCAGTTACGGGCTCTGCGCCTGCGCGTTTGACGCTTTTACACGGCGGTGCTGTAGTCGTGATCCGATTAACAACGTCAGTTTTATTTTTATTTTACCTTACAATACTATGATTATTACATTAACTTGTGCATCTTACTGCTTGATCTGATTAATGCAAACATTATCATTGGATTCTATACTGTTCTTATCGAAATACACTGTAGCGTAATCAGCTACAGTTTCACTCATTGCGCGTGTATAAAAATGAATATTTGAAATACGATTACACATTCCTTAATCCTGCATTAATTTTCCTGTTTGTGTTTTGTTTCGATCTCCCGAGTGTTAAAACTCGTCGGGCGTAGTATACACCAATTAATCCTGGTCTATTTGTATCCCGTCCCGTTCCCGACGCGTTCCTGTCACTTGCGGCTGTGTTCACACCATTCGCCGTCTCGTTCCCGCGCCCCGCGCTCATTCACGCGATTCATCCAATATTCCGACCGGGAATTCGGGATAGCGCGCTCGCAGCTGTCAAATCAAGCGATACGCGGCACAACTTGAGTAGTAACTAATAGTATTGTAATCTTGTTTTTATTCACTTGCAGTGTCTTTACTTGTGTTTGTCACGTGCAAAAACAATGTGAAAAGTGGTTGTTAATATTATTTTCTAAGTAACTTGTATCCTTTCTGACTTTTAATAAAAAATCGATCGTAGACGCGAAATATGAGGTGTTTTAACCCTCAATGTGTCGAAGTGTACAGTGATGAAGGTGCCTGAATTACGATAGTGTACCTAACTCGAACACTCCAAAAAGGATACATTGAGAAAAGAAAATGCGGATCAAGACACACTCAGATTTTCGCCCGAATGGTAAATATTAGAAACCTCATAAGTATTAGTCCAATAAGATTAACTTACTAACATGATAGAAATTTCATATTATACCTACTTAAAGTTAAACAATTAACCATTACAATATGCTCAATCGATGAATACATCAATGTTATTGTTTCGCTTTGAGTACGTACGATATCAAAGTATCAAATACCCACCTCTTCAATCGATAATTATCCATATGTGTGGGTAACTGAATAACATGATAAACAATATAAATTTGGGTTGAATGGAACTGAAGCAATTGTGCATCAATGCATGCGGGTAGATGTGGCAATGATATCCGCGTCGCTGGTTGCTGATGAAGCCACATTAGGCACGGCTAATAATATTGTGATGAAAATGTTCTAACACGCTATTGTTATTAGCTGAGAAAGTCAAATTTCACTAGCTTACGGTTGTTCTTATGTAAAACTTAGTAACTTTCGTTAGAATTGTTTTACACCAGTGTCAAATTTGGCGATTGTCGTCTGTGAATTAGTAATATGTTATATTGTCTGACTTCGCTATTTCACATAGGTACTTAATTTTTACTTTTTCTCTTTGTTGCATAAATTCGTCTTTGTATCCTCTGCATGTATCTACACACGTTTTCGTATTTGTGTTAAAATCATCGGCATGACAAAAGAACGCTAAGAACATGTCATGCACTTAAAGGTTCTTAGCAACCGCGAAGGCAGCGCAAACATACGGTTCCTTAACACACACTTTGCTCAGATGCGTCTCAAAACACTGGCTGATTCCAATAAAAAGAAAAATATGAGATCAGTAGAAAGTTGCAAATTCTTGCAACCGCTTATCATTCCATGCAAGTCAGCGAGCGATAGTCTATCACCACTATCGCAGTGGCGATCTTTCAACTAGCATCTTATTCCTCTACGTGACATACAACTTTATGGATGGTAAAAGTCTCAGCAAGAATGCGAACACATAATATTTTCAGTTGAACTCAAAGAATTTCCACAATATCTGATTGAAAGAATGAAGGGATGTGTTAACGCTAAAGACATTGCATAAAACAATGTGATTGTTGAAGGTCTTAAAGCATAATGTACATTATGCTTTAAGACCTTCAACAATCACCAGAACCATTCGGTACGGTATCAAAAGTAACGCCATGAAATCTTTTAACCAAAGTTTTGGTTTACATTTTTCGCAGTATGAAACGGAAAATGTATAACAAGCTATCTATATGTACTTTTGTCCATCCCAACCGCGACAACAGAACCAACATCAGAAAGGAAAACCAAGTTTGATGGTAATACAATTCATTATCACCAAGAACTCCTAAGTGCTCTCTGGTTTTCAATTTTTGCGAAATAAAAAGAAAATGCGTCCGCTATAGGTACATTCATACGTTAACAGAAGAAATGGTAAAGCAGAAAAGTGTCTTTACCGCTTAAGAAATTGTAATTTTTATATATTTTTTTCAAATTTTGCTACAATAAAAAGATATGACAGTTGCATATGTCGTCAGGAAACAGAAGAGCATACCGAACGTATACAATTTGAGTATGTAAAAACCTAAAATGGTTTAAGTGTTTCCCGGTTTCCAAGATTTACCATTCAAATGCATATATTAGATGCATACTTACGTGCTACAGGTTGGTTGTTACTTCAAGGGTATAGAACACAGCATCGGATCATTGCAAACGTGTAAAGATTAGCACAATCACAATCATTACACCCGTCGCATTATAGCTCAGAATTCAGGCTCAAAGCGTTCTAATGATTTAAATTACGATGACTTGTGCTGTCCTCTCGTTGGCGCAATTGTCGGACGAGGTCGGGCGCGGTTTCATCACGAACACAAATACAATAAAACATCTTCCATATGGCGCATATATAGCGGCCCCGAACGAAATATTTACCATGTGAAACTGAATGCATTGGCTTTTGTATGCATATGGTATGTCCCTTCTCGTTTATCACTGCTGGCAACGAGCTAAACCCAATTCGTGTTTATTTGAAAAGAGTGTTTGTTATTTTAACAATATGAATGATTTTTTGGTTTTCGAGACGGTTTAAAGGGTTATGGTCGTTAGGTGCATTGTTCTTGTCCCTGCCAAAATGTAGATTTGCTTACGTTATTACATAGTATTGTTTTGTGGTTGACCTGCATTAAACCCCAGTCAATTACTGTAATTAGCGCACGGTTGGCGCAGTGGTTGAGCGATTGACTGCTGCGCTGCGTGTCGCGGGTTCGATTCCCGCACGGAACAAATATTTGTATGACCTACAGATAATTGTTCCGGCTCTGGGTGTTGTGTATGTGAGTTTATATCTTTGTAAACGCACCCACGATACAGGAAGAAATTCCTAGTGTGGGGCAACGTTTAAAAAAAAAAAAAAAATATTGCATTCGATTCGATTTTGAACATAATGGGCGTTTTATATCTTGTCTTTTTATATATTTTGACTTAATTGGTCAGTGTCAGTCAACCTTTGTTAGCCGAATAATCTGCCAATTCAAGGGTCCAATTGTTGTTTTATTTAGCTTCTTTAATACTTTGATATTGTCATTAGTGAGCTCAGCGTGTTCTTAAAGCAGACTTCTGGTTAACCCATCAGGAAATAAAAACATGAATGATTCAAAAGTTGTAGTTAGTATTCAGATACCTCTTGTGTATAGCTCTATTAACATGACAAAATAACCGAATTATGCCTCGACATTGTGTAGCACAACAATACCAAGAAACGATTCGTAATGTATGTATGCCCCAGAGAGTACCTATTAAAGCCATCAGAATTGTGAACACTACACGAACAATATTGACAATAAAATTAAACATAACCACTTACTTCGATATAGGTTTTTTAAACTTTGTTCAACATCCTCCCATTGTTATTGTGAACAGCCATTTAGTTCTTTACGGCGTTACATTATTATAGTTAACATGTTCATAACAATAATTCTCTTTTGTAATTTATAATTATACAGGTAATTCAGGCTACTGTTGAACAGCCTTTCAATCGCTCCGAATAACTAACGAGCACGCGAGCAAACATATCCTATTGTCTTGCAAATGATTAGTTTTCACAATGTGACGTAATTTTTATGTAAATCGTGGATTAGTTTACAAAAAAATATATAATAAATCTTATGTCACCTACATTTTATAAAGTTAAACATTAGCATATCGTGCAAAAGAATATTTCAATATAAAGCAGCAAAAGGTCGAGAAAAGCAAATATTTTTACGTGTCCTATAATTTATGTGATATTAAGAAACTGATCTTAACAAACAGAAATTTTCATAAACATTGACCTTGTGACACGCGACCGTGAGATTTAGCAGGGAAAATTATATTTTTTATATTGTACGGCAATGACAAGTATTTGAACAATGATAAAGCTTATATTCTTCAGTAAGATTGGTGAGATAAGAAACGTCAGCCTACTCGAGGCTGTCTGCGAGCTACCCTTGACACCATCGAGGGGAAGAGGCTTCCTGATTCAATCGATTGCCGAACCACCCTCGCTGTCGAGTCGAACGCTACACAAATAACTATTGACTCAGGTGACTCGGTCCCATCACGATATCTTCATTTCATATATCCGCTTGTGTGAATTTTGGTTTAAGTTATAAGATTTTTTTTTGTGGAAACGGGTCAATTCGATCTGCAGCCAATGAGATCTCTAAAGTTGCACAGCCTATTGTTAGTAGACCCGTTCAGTTTCGTGTTTCCATTTATCAGTTTCTATTGGACTTAATCCATCATTCCTGAACTAGACCAACGTTCTATTGAACAGAATGAAAGTAGGTGATGTTTCCTTAGATAGCTTCGAGATATTTATAATAGACCGCGTTTTCAGACAGTTCGCCTGTATATCTTTACCGTATATAAATGGTGGAGGCGTAACAAAAGACTGAACTCGTTTCACCCTTGCTAATGACGCGTGTGTTCTCGATACTGTATATCATATATGTGCGTAAATTTTCTCATCAATTGAGCTGATAATCATCTTAATGGCAACAAGCCCGTCAAGTAGCGTGAGATACGCGATCCGAGATATATTTACGTATGTATGTACCTTTACCAGGGAAAGTGCTCACTTTATCAATCTTCACTTACATGATTGTTACGTCATCATTGTAAGGTTGTATTTACTACGTGCTTCTAACTGTTTGATGATTGTTCGTTGTGTAAGTGATAGTACACATATTGAATTTTACTCTGCTGGAGTAACAGGAAAATTCTAAAAATAACTTGACTGCATTATTTAAATTTTCCTGTTGGCGATTATAAATATCGAGACAGTATTGTGTTTCTACTTTCAATTGCCTAAGTTTAAGTATGATACAAAATCTACTATCATTCCAATAAAAGTTATATCTAAAGCTTACTACTCCAATTATGTACTTGTTATTCAATGCCAGAAACGTAAATATTCCCAGATGACCCGCGTAAATATAATTTAGCGAATGCTAAATAACAAATTATGTATTTTAATTTCTGGTTTCCCGTACTCGGCTTGTCCTCCACGTCGTGGTTACGGGCTGTTGAATGTAATTAAAATTTTAGTTTCCTTATTATGTTTATAGCAGTTCTACGCTCTTGAAGTGAACATGTTCTATTTTCAGTAGCATTTGCAGACGTTGCTAGACGTTCCATAGATACATGAAGATGCGTTTGGCCAGAATGATCACCTTCGTCATTTTTTTGGAACCACTGATGCATTTCACGATGACCCTGTAATATTTCCATTCATTGTAACACAATAGTGTTTGTATATTATGAAGTAGGCTAAGAATACGATCGTCACCTTGCAAACGATACTGTCAATTTGAACTGAGACTTCCTGACAAATCTATCACCCACATGTCGGAAAAGATTGAGGACCCTTTTAAAGATGGTGGACTAGAACACTTCCTTTAATAAAACCTTTAGGTATATCTTATTTCCTCAAAAGGCAAATGTATAAAGAAGTACAAAGGACGTCTTTATTTTCCTGACTTCGAAATAAATAACATCAGGTAATTCCTTATTTAGTATGAGTATAATAATGACGCAGAGATTTCACGGAGTTTCGCTATATTTGAACCTCTATAGCTATGAACCTTGCCGACTTTTAAAGGTGAAGTTCAGGCAAAAGTTCACGTGTATAAAGTACAGAATTTTATGGCTGAGTGGATATAATTGTTTGGCAGGACTGTGCTAAATGATGCTAGAGCTTTAACCTTTAGAAAAACATGAAAAATGTTATTGAGGAATGTAGATTTTAGTGGGATAAACGTAGTGTTTTCATTGTTATGAACATTGTGCTAGAGTAGAGAAATAAATTCGGTCAATGCAATTACTAGATACAGTTTCAGCTAAATGAATTAAAAAAATAAGATCAACCAGCAGCAGTAGCCAAAACAGTATGCGTGTATGACTAGATGTATGAACGTAAATGAAGCAAAAGAAGTATTGAAGTATATTAGGCGATGGCGTTCTATAGTTTCTGCTTACCCCCATGGTAAAAAGGCGTGAGTTTATGAATGTATGTAACAAACATTAGAAGCATATTTTTGCATTCTTTACGTATATCAAACAAGAAAATAAATAATTACCGAAAGTAATTCAATTATCTCACGCATTCTTATCCGAATGAAATGTCAGGGATCAAGATAAGGCGAACATGAAATATGTCCAGTACCAAAAATGGTTTCGTAAGATGCATTTTACCTTATACAAGGTGCGTTCAGAACCAGGTGAAAAGTGATACAATTATCACATCTGCCGTGTTTGCTTAATTTATTGAGTCGTTTAAATTTAATACAAGAGATTATTCGGTTAAAATTGGAGTCACAGAGCGAAACTGCAATTTGTGTATATATGGCAACGCCTTTGAATTTCTGCTTCCAATTTTCCTTATTGTTTTTCAATTACAAGTAAAACAAAAGCTTTCCTGTGACTGGCTGTTGTTTATTTTCATTTTCCGCGTTTATTAGGTCAAATATAAATTCAACAAGTATCATAGTTATTCAAGAATGCAAATTAAATTAAGATTACGAATGTACTCATTTCGTTTTGATCATCGTTTTAATCGGATTTCACTGTATGCATTATGCATTCATGCATTGAAATACGGTTAACATGTAAATCAATTTATGGACATGCATTGCATCAGTTATGTTTCTGTCTGGTCCAATTTAAATCTATACTAATATTATAAAGCTGGAGAGTTTGTTTGTTTGCTTGAACGCGCTAATCTCAAGAAGTACTGGTTGGAATTGAAAAAGTATGTTTGTGTTGGATAGTCCATTTATCAGGAAGGTTATAAGCTATATAACATCACGCTACGACCAATAGGTCGAATTTTTGAGAGCTTCCGTTGCGAGCGCTGTGTAAACGGTTTAAGTTACGCAAATATCATCTAAACATATAAAAGAAGAAAGTGACTGACTGACTGACTGACTCACTCACTCACTGATCATCAACGCACAGCCCAAACGGCTGAAGCTTCAATCATGAAACTTGGCATGTAGGTTCCTTTGGTAGTATATGTGAGCACTAAGAAAGGATTTTTGTAAATTCCACCCCTAAGGGCGTGAAATAGGGGATGAAAGTTTGGATGTTTGTTTGTTTGTGTTGTGTTGTTGTTGTTGTATGGATTTGGAAGTATGCTGGTGTTGATTTGAGGGAGAATTGCTTTTCACATGGACAATTCTATGTAGCGTGTTCACGTGTTAGCTCATCAAATAGTCTGGTAATATTGGCGCCGACATCCAAAATGGTTAAAAATGTTGTTTACAAGGTAATACTATAATTTAATTACTTACTTATGATTATGATTACTTATTATTAGTCATGGATAAACACAAAAATAATGAAGGGATAGGGACAGGACAAGGATAGAGCGTATTGTTTTAAAGTAGGTAAGTATAAGTCTGTCCTAAGAAAAACTTTCATATTACATTATTTTTATCATAATTATTTTTTACTTTTTCTCTACATACTGTTAAAATATGGTAAGGAGAAGCATGTAGTATACGCGTGCGAAGCCGCGGGCAAAAGCTAGTGTATGATAGAAATGTTCATCTTTAACAGTTCTTAAAAAAAGTCCGCGACAGCATATGTCTATCTTTTAAGATTGACTCACTGTAACCTTTTATTATGGTAATCAAATTTGTTAATTTGCAAAGCAGATTTATCGACATCTATATCTATACTAATATTATAAAGCTGAAGAGTTTCTTTGTTTGTAGGGTAGGTAGGGTAGATAGATAGCCAGTTGATGGAAGAGAAGCCGCGGGGGTCAGCTAGTACACTATAAACTCTAAAAGGTGTAAACTTGTTTGTTAATTTTTGTTGGAGGTGTCTACCTAACTAACCTTATTTATGAGAGTACTGATCCAGTTAAGAACATTCTTGCCGTGAACAAAGTAGTGAAAGAAGTATAAGCTACGCTAGCGCTGAGTAGCCATAGGCTTCTTTTTATCCTGGAAAATGACAAGGTTCAAGTAGGGTCACGGGAGCGAAATCGGGGAAATAGGCCAGTTCAAAATAAAAGCACACAAAATACTAGTTAGACACACTAGAAGAAGAATAAAAACTTTTTACAATATAAAATATTTGAAAGAATAATGTTCAAGGTAAATTAATTTTTGCTGTTCAAGTAAATGTAATAACTGAAATAAACGGCCAATGAGTACACACATTTAGCTGAAATTACAGTGCGACATAAAAGTGTAGAAATTAAATGAGGGCGCCACAATCGCTCAGATAGCAACCCAGTTAGTACGATCCAGCTGATCTTGATACTTGAATAGTATTATTTATTTATTGGGTATAAATAATGAGTAAATATATTCAATAAGTATGTTTAATAAATATTTGATAATTATGTAGTAGTAATAAAACAACAACTTCACTAAAAATAAGTATTTTTAATAATCAATTGCTTTCAATATAAAGTCGTCCAATATGTTTGGGGGACAACCCTTTCTGTGTTTAGCTGGTGTTGAGAATTGCCCACCGTTTTCAGTGCCGTGTTTCACGATTCTGCGCACTGTGCTTACAGAAACACCTAAAACAAGCAAATAAAAAATCACTTTCAGTCCGATGAAAGAAGTTCCGCGGTAAATAAACGTAAATATATTTTAAAATTGTTTCTTTCCATTATGTCGATTTCATCAACAAATATCGTATAGCAAAAAAAAAAATCGTATCCACAATAAATTACATTAATTTTTGTTGCCTTACTATCAACGTTGTTAAGTCGCGCTATAACTACAACGCTATTTTTTTATCTTAGCATAACCTCAAAAATGGTAAACAAATAAATTGTAAATGATATTTGGTTCGAAAATTTTGCTCCCTGAACGTATTAATCGTTTGTAATTAACGTTTAGTGCAACTTTCAATAGTTACTTACCAGTTAAATCTGCTGTACGATGGTAAACATCTTCTAAGTTGGATAGAAACTTCCTAGCTTGGAATTCGGCTATACACCGCATATAAACTTTATAAACTATATCACGGGCACCGCCACGAATTACCGAATTCACGTTTTTCCACTGTTTTTCTATCCACACACAGAAATATCACACAAACACTAAAATTCTTACGAAAATCGAAACCAATCGAGATGAATTGACAGCTCAAGTACTCATTTTAGATGTTGCCAGAAAATTAAAACTTTTAGTTCCCAAATATTAAACTTCTACTCTTTTATGTTGCACTGTAACTGATTTAATTAGGTGAAACGCTTTGAAGCGTGTTCTTCAGAGTTGGAACGAAATGTTATGTAAATGTAAACGTAATTTTATTAGTTTTAGGAAGAGTTCACTCTGACATTGATTTAGACATGATTTTATTCAATAATTTCTTTAAGTTATCACTTAAAGACTTAAGACTACATACCCTTTAGTGCCGTAAAACGGTAACTTTCTAAAGCATACTCCTTAGTTACGGCTGGGTTAAAAGGTTTGAAAAAAAATTATTATTGATTCATGTAAATAATTTTGAACACAAGGTTTTTTATTGTAACTAACAATTTTGCTTTATAAAAAAAAAACAAAAGTAAGTAAGTAAGAAGTAAGTTAACAACACGATATTTTTTCGCAAATTTTGGAAACTCCTCCAAAACCACTTGGATGTTTAAAAATATTTATACACAGCTGGAATTTCTTCATAACTAACATAGCATATGTATATCAAATAATATTTTGCTAACAAAACTGTTCAAAAGGAGGTACAAAATTGATATTTTGGCATCAAGCGGACGCACGGCCATTACTGCGTTAACATTGGGGCGTATATAGCGCCTTAAGGCTTTCGTATGTAAGGATCGTAGCAAGTGGTGTTCAGTAGTTTTTGCCTACCCCCATGAGAAAAAGGCGTGAGTTTATGTATGTATGTAGAACTAACTTTTGCCTACATCTTTGCTTACTTGGCATACTATACTCTGGCTTAAAAACCGTGTATTTTCGGGGATAAATAGTGGCCTATGGCACTCGGTGATACTGTAGCTTTTGGGCGCACGGTTGGCGCAGTGGTTGAGCGATTGACTGCTGCGCTGCGTATCGCGGGTTCGATTCCCGCACGGAACAAATATTTGTATGACCTACAGATAGTTGTTCCGGCTCTGGGTGTTGTGTATGTGAGTTTATTCCTAGTGTGGGCAACGTTTTTTCTTAATTAAATAATAATCTTAGGATAGGATAGATGGACCCTCTTCTCCACACTTAGACCCCCGTTTGGTCAGTTGTGCGTGCAGGCCTCCTCTCTGTGAGAGGGAATGGGCCATAATCCACCACGCGGACCCAGTGCGAGTTGGTGGTGCGAGGTGGTGTGCGAATCGAAGTCACATGACTTCGATTTTATTTCTAAGACATGCCGGTTTCCTCACGATGTTTTCCTTCACCGTTTTGAGAGCAGTGGTGATGAAATAATTTACACAAAATAAAGCACCTACCTGGGTTGAAACCAACGACCTATAACGTGTAACTCGCAGCCCTTACCACTGGGCCGCAAGTGCTCTCGATACTGCAGCTTTCCAGCAATGCAACAATTTTCGAAATAGGATCGATGGTTGCAGAAACGCAAACCAAAATTTTCACGTCTTTATTATAATAATCAGTTTAGGTTATACGTATTATTGATAGATTAACAATCTTTTATTTCCCAAACAGTTTATTCGGAATGTAATTAAAAACTTAATTCACAATAATTATTCCACATGTACACAAAGTTATGTATTTCATACAACCATATTACCCTTTTTATGAGGTTGATGCAGCTCAAGCCCCCTTTACTTTAGCACCTTTTGTCACTACCACGTTCATACATTTAAGTGTCTAGCACTCCCCTTAATGGCTCAAGTCACGAGACAGAGCGTTTTAGTAAGAAATGATATTGCGCGTAACTATGTTCTTAGTATCTTGTATAATAGAATTACTGAGAAGAAATACTCACGAAGAAATTATCTCCAGATAAACGATTAGTTGAGATATGAGTAGACCAAGTCGTGCATTTCGATGACTTTACAATAAAACTTAGGTACTGTCACGCCTTGCTAAGGAAAACCCCAAAACGTGATCCGAGGGGGGCAGTCGAAGGGTGTCTTATTGGGGGCGAGCTTAATAGGTACCCTTTATCGGACGCATTCGGAATAGTAAACTATTACGAAAATCCCCTCGAACAAAGCTCACTTTCCAATATTGTTAACCAACCCACGCAAGATTGTAGAACTGATTGTCTCAGCCGAGGTCAATGAGACGATTTTACAAGAAAAGATAATATTAAAATATTGCAAATATGGTCTCCTTCGTTATAAGAATAGAGCCGCCCAACATGGCATCACTCGATGAATCACGCAGTGCGTGCTTTGTCGGAAAAACTCAGTAACGAGCTTGAAGGATTAACACCCGGAGGGACATGGGGGCACGACGTATAATATTGTGCTAGGACTATATTGGATTGCTTTTCCCTCGCTTTATTTATAGACACATATATTTGTAACTACATGACCTTTATTGTCACTTACATTCGATCTAGACTCAAAAGCCATTTCATAATTAATCATTTCTAATTTCAAAGTGGTCCACCTTACCTGCTTATTTGTGTGCTATAAGAAGGTTGCGTGTCGATTAGGTCTTGTTTTCACCACGGCAGTTTAAGGCTATGCTTATTTAGCCATGCCTGGTATGATCGTTAGGTAAATGTTGGCATCAAGCAGCCAAGGCCAAACGCTTTGATTTATTAACGTGAGTCATGGTTATCTGGAAGAGAGACGCAGTAACTTTTCCGAATGTTAGTTTGCCGCCGATTTTCCAGGAATTCAGGGGTGAGGGTAGTTCAGTGCGGCGACCCCTCTATCCCTCGCCGTCTGCAACGTAGATGCCTATCTACATGTAGGTATGGTTAGTGAAGTAAAACTTTTCGGGGTACATATCTAAAGATTTTTATTGCTTTCTACCATTGCAGTAGTCATAAAATTGGGGTGCTGTATACACTATAGATTTCGAATACAAAATCTTTTGCAAAGTTTTCTCTCCTTGCAGCTTCATTTTAAAATAAAGAACACGAATATGATGTCGAAAAACCGTTCATTTCAAAGTTTGAACTTCGAATATCATTTTGAAATTCAAACGATTTATTAAATTTTAAACCGAGTGTCGGGAACATTTGAGGCTCCGTCACTGATGAGATGGGCTGCCAGGAGTCACGTCAGTGCGGGGCGCGGATTGGGAGGGCGAGACGGGCCCGTGCGTGCCTAACAGCGAAATTAATTTCATTCCCTTCCCTACACCCATTAAAACGTCTAAGTAATGACGCATTAACTTGAGTTACAACACTTTTTGATATGAAACGCCCGTCGTTTTAAGGTTTTAGATTATATTTTGTGCAACGATGCTTATGGCTTTCGCTTACCTTTTTATTACTGCAGGACTGGTGTAGATTTTTACGTAGAATTAAAAGAGTCTGGACGATAATAAGACGACTTTCTTTACTATTGCAAAACATTATATCCTGTTTTAATATTTGCATAAAATATCGAACAGTTATTACATATATACAAAATTTATCGAAATTTGTTTTTGAAATCATTTCCTTATCTGCCACGCCATCAAATGATTCTCGTCAAGGCTTAGATCTGTTATTACTTATTTGCGCATTGTTACTCCGACTGTTCAACTTGTTACCCAATCCAGTTCAAAACAACATGTTGTACATGTACAAACAAACACACAACACACACAATTTGATACTTGTTGTTTTCCAATTTCCGTACTCCCGTACATCAATCCGCCATCAATGTTATCTTCACAGATTGAAACACAACAATGTTAAGCGTATGTTTGCACAAATACGAACCGAGCGAGTCCGATATCACTTTCAATCGAAGTGTTGTCCACATGAATAAGAAATAAGAGTTTCCTTTCTGCAGACAATAAATCGTGGACGCCGGCGCGGCGCGCTTGGCGCTGTACGCACGGCTGGCGAACCGCCAACTTTTCCTTGCAATTTTACTGCGCGCCCCGTTCGATACACGGACATTTTGCAGTCGGCATTCTAGACGAAGATGGCAATAACCTATCAGTTTTACTGCTTCTACAGTACTAAGATTTACTCATCCTTTAACACGAGTCGTTACTTCTTCCGCAGCTGATCCTTTGAAGTGACGTTTGAATAAAAAAACATTTCTATTAGCTATTCAAATGCCGTTTGATGGATGACTTCTTTGCGACGTCCGTGAGAGTACTTAGCATATAAAATTCATGGGCAGACTTCCTTTTAGCACTTGGAATTGAATGTTTATTCAAAACGTGATGATATAAATGCTAGAATCTGCATATTGTTATTCCGAAGTAATAACAAACGCGCTTGGAGTTCACGACCTAGTTCGCTTCTACAAAAGCCTTTTAAAATGTGTTGTAATGTGGAGCAAGGCTTAATACGGACAAACATACTTATAAATGTAAACATACACATATTGTGGGAAGAGCTGCAGACCAGTGAGTGTTGTTAATACTGATGAAGCTTAATGCTTTCAGGAAACGCACTCTATGTGCATGGAAAGTGATCGTTCTGATGACTGATAAGCCGGCTGCTTCGTAAAAACCAAGGCATTGTGTTGTCAACGTTCTGCATCGTAATGCGCACTGGAGCGAAAACACAATGCTATTTAAATTACTTCATTATTAAATGTACCGGCAATTACTATCTCATTTATAGTTCTAAATTTAAGTAATAATATTTGACAATAAGATATTCAACAACTTTTTTTTTTTATAAAAAATCGCTTACTATATAAAAAGGTTAAACACAGATAAGTAGATTCTTAATTCAATTTTTATATGGAAAATTGAATTAAGAATCAATTTAAAAGTTTTTGTAAAGAATACCCTCAGTGTTCGTTGTTAAAGTATGATAAATAACGGTAGCTTAAGGTCTGAAATATAATCAACTTAAGTTACAGTGATTTAGCCTAAGTAATTCATTGTACTTTGTTAGTTAACTGGATTATATCGCTACGGCCTTTACAGTTAAAGGTTAATCGTTGCCTATTGAATTCCAGTAACTGTAAAATAATGGTTGGAGCAAAAATGCGAGTCAGAGACTGCAAAAAATATGAGCAAATGTTCAAAAATATTTATAGCGAGAGTTTAGGTATGTAGGTAGGTGGTACTCGTCTAATAAACCCGCGAAAGAATCCGATGCCGTCCGTTCAGGTTCAGTATAATGATGGAAAACAGATCGCGTCTGTGTTGAGTGTCTGATAGCTCTTATTATTGGGTGTGAACCTCTCGAGTAGCTTCGGAAACCGTAATATGAGAAGCAAAAAATATATGGCTACAAGTTGCTCGGAGGCCCACGGGGCTATGTTGTAACTTTTAACTAGCCGGTGTAATGATACTGCGAGAGTCGTGCAATCTGTAGCAAGCAACTTCTAATTTTCTGCTGCTAACTCGCGGTGCAATGTTGGTTGACAACCACTTGGAGGCACACTTAGCATCATAGTAATCTATGCAGTAAAATATGCAAATAAAACAACATTGTAGATAATATTATGTGCTCAGTTAACGATAGGTTATTAACACCTTTCGTGACGTACAATGTTTGATGACATTATAATTCTCATAATAGGTTTAGACTTGTTGATAGAAAAAGATTCGTCCCCTATTTCATTGGACTTAAATATAACTATACTCCATTTGAAATAATATAAGATTTTTTTTAGAATTCCTTTTTACAGTCCATTCGACCGATTTTGAGTTCTATTCCGTAAACATTAAGCTGACGTAAAAAGCATAATCCTGTTACCAATACCAACTGTTTACTACAGCTGTCATTTGTCATATCACCAACGCAATAGAAGTCAAAATCGGTTAAACGGGCTGCAAAATGCGATTATTTAAATGTATAATGTTATCTCAAATGAAGTTTAATGAAATGTGGAAGTACTATTACTCAAGAAGCATCTTTGGCTAAGCCTTGGGGTAGTACAGTAGTGATGTTAGGTATATTATTGTAGATATATTCAAACTAGGCATACATAATAATATCTTTGTATTCCAAACATATGACACATTCGACATTCCAGCTAACATTTCTAATTGTGATGTGTGAATCAATTGTGTCAACTGAACATCTAGTCATAAAGTTTAGACAATTTTTGTCGAGTAGTTCTGTTCAGTTGTATGTAGTTACCGTAAGGAGGTAAGTGCCTCAAAGCTACTCGTACTTTGTTAATATGGTGTCAGGGACGGACAAGCGCCAACGAATAGAGATTGATTCATACATCAACGGACATTAGCGGGATGAGAATAAAGACGCTAAGATGATTTACAATAACTTGTAAGATGTGGAATGGAAAGAATAGAATATAATAGAATATACTTTATTGTACACCATAAAAGTTACACATCTATTCGTAAAAGAACAAAGAACGAAAAAAAAAAGAACTCAATTCGTAGAAGATATATCTAGAGATATGTTGTCCATAGTAAATTTGATGGACTTGGATGACGGGAGGGCAATTTGTACCAATATGATGCTAATGACAATGACAATGTTAATATTAACAAAAAATTTAATCCACCTGTCATCTTATTAGATTGTAACAATCTTGCAACCATCACTATCTGCCTGCCCTTGTCCCATGTTACTTGGGGTAGGCGCAGCACGTTTTGTTCTTCCAAACCCTCCTGACCCCGACAGTTCTCACTGTGCAACCAATAATAAATAATAGAGAGACAATATCTTTCATTCTTTATTTGCCGCTGCAACATATCCTTTCCCAGTTCAAGAGTATTGTATTACATCGATAAAGTTTCAGAAGTGGGGCCGCTGTGACAGTCCTCTTCAATAATAAAGTATTCGTCGTTCCTATCAGTTCCGGCTTTGATGCAATTTCACTGCTGCTGCCGTGAGCACTGAGTCTAACTTATTTACCTGTCTGTGGATTATAAGAGAACAATACTGGTATCAGGGTTGATCCATGTAGACAAGATACGATCAGTGCGGATGTTGAAACTGTTGGCATTTGCGGAAACTGACGGTAAATGGACTTCACAGAAAATAAGAATTGCATTGTTGTTTTATGCTATATTTTTTTTAGTAGAATTCATAGAGTGGGCAGGGTTTTTTAGCAAGCATATTCAAGGCGAAGAGTTGATAACTGACAAGGTGCGGCTTGCTGAAAGAACACCAAGAATATCTTAATTAAGAATATTGAGAGTTTGTTCTTAAGTGTAGGGCACTGTAGGGTAATATCTCTGAAAAGTTATCTGTAAGAGATTGCCCTGTGCGATAAGACCGCCCATTGTACACTTGTTTTTATGATATTTTGTCCTGTATATATATTTGTGTGGTGTACAATAAAGAACATAATAAATAAATAAATACTACACAAATCTTTCACCATTTGAAACGTGCATTATTGCGGATAGTTATATAAAAATATATTATAACCCAGGTAAAGCCGGAGTGGACCAATAATGTATGATAAGTTTCGCAAAGCCCTTTAGTTAGAGGTCCACATATATAAAAAAGACACACACACACACACACAAATAAAAATGGACAATAAACGTTCTAGGCCGTTCGTTTAAATTTGATCAGCTGCGGCTTGATGCAAAATGACATAAATTGGTAAATCTGACAAAGAAATTGAAGGCATTCCATAAATGTGTCGAACTTTTAAAAGTCGTCAGATTTAGGGCAAGTTCACAATATCTATCATATGAAACTTTTCGCACTGAATATGCTCGCTCAAAAATCCTGCCTGATTCCCCACTATCAGCAATTAAAAAATTCGAGACAGTCATCGAATCAACATACTTTATATCCAACAGGATTCCAATTAGTGCCAACACAGTTCTTGAAACCAGTTAACGAAATTCGCAGCTGCAGTGATTTTAATTATTGCATCAAAGCGTTCCATTTAAAAGAGTGATCAAATAAATCTGATTACTACTTCCTAGAAGTGGCACTACGCTATGTAGTCTACTAGTCTAGTACGAAATACAAAGTGTCACAATACACCTGGTCTTTGTGCAATGGTGGCGGATGCCAAAAGGTGGCAGGGTGGTCTGCCAACCGGTGACGCCGCGGGGCGCCAATGTGCCATGCTTATTTTAGAACACAATTGCTGCCCAATGTTAGAACAGTTGTGACACGAGCATTATTATTGTTTAGTGGAAAACAATACTGAATTGACTATGCGGGAATAACGTCTGCTATAATTGTTTAATTTTAAATTTATTGTTATCTGTATTGTTGTAAATTTATTAATACAATCATTGGATTAAAATATGTTCATTCTTATTGAAATTTTGGTCAAAAAAATAGTAAACTGCTGTAAAGAGGTTAATGAAAACACTCACACGTTTAAAGCGCTTTTCAGTCTTAACAACATTGTACCAAATTCCTAAAATATTCCACATGTGAAATATGTCTGCCGGTCTATTTATAAATCCAATTTGCAGAAATTTGGCACTCCAGACCGACAGAGGAATGCGAGTCCAAAACGGTGTTTTTTTATAGTGCTCAAACGTATATTCCATTAAATTAATATATATAATACTCGTATGCCATATATGCCATATGGTTCGTGTCATAAATAAGTTGACATACCATTTATGACGGGACGTTATTCAGACGCTATATGCGGACAGCTGAATCATCCGAAATGAGATCAGTGTCTAATCGCATACTTATCATAAATTAAGGCTTACTTTTAGGGCAATTTCCTTATATGTAAACAAGATTATAATCAAAGGCTAAGGGGAAGAAATGTGTGTCACTCTTGAGTGCTTGTTTTTCCTCGCTGAGGAGGCAAGCTGAGGAGGTATAGGTCTACCAGAATCTCATGGCAAAAGGGGAAATAAAAATTTGTTGTATGCAATACTGGGGAAATCGGATCAAACGATCTTGATACTGTTTAATTTTTATTTATGTCTTTAGTATTAATGAACATGAGGTACCGTTATTATAGTAGTCACAACGGATCTTTGTGTCTTTGAACTTGGTCCTGCCAACCATTGCGTAAGAAACAGTTTGTCATCGAGTATACTGCATAGAGTAAGCGAGATAGGACGATGACAAAAAAGACAAAAAATATTTATTTTAACTGGGCCACCAAGCGGCACTTTTGAATGTCACAATTTAAATTTACATGGAATAAAAGTTGATTCTACCGTGCATTCGGAAAGTAGCTTGTTATGGAGAAGAATGCACAAGAAACTCCGTAAGCTTATGTGACATACATAAGCGAGTGAAAGAGACAGTTATACAGTGCTATCTTCACCTTAAACATTGACACAAAAATAGCTACTGCGCGGGGTCTTGCAACCAATTCAGAGACACAAAGATCCACTGTGAGTATTATAGGTATGTGTATGAATAATGTTGTTATACATCGTGTTCTTAACATAGGAAAAATAAATCAATTGAATATTAATTTATGTACTAATTTATTATTTCGCATTTAAATCATACTAATAACTTAAAACCTCATTCAGAACTAGAAAACTAGAATACGATTCCATGAACTCCACTGGCATTTCAAAAACTTGTATCTTTGTAGTTTTATGTCATCTCTCTCCATCAAAATGGTTCTTTTTCATTGGCATTTAACATATTCAAAACCAATCTCTTTATGTATAAAGTCTGTAAAAAATAATAAAATGTATCATGTTACTTAAAGTCATTCATCATCATCAGTATTTTTTTTTTTAATGTAAGTTTTATGGCCTGGTTGCTAGGACCTGTTAGCCACGTCTTTGGAAAGAGTTTTGGATCTTATATTTATTCTTTAGTATGCATTAGAATGCGGATGTAACAGATTCTAATGTTTTTGGAGTATTTGGCAGCAAATTGTATCGAGTCAGTCTTCCCAGTAAGCTTTGCAGAGGCAGTCAATACTACAATAATACACCGCTCCACTATCCCGAGATCGCTTTTGTCAATGATTTTACAAATTGTCCAGTTGCGGAGACAGTTGAGACACAAAACTACACCAATAATATATCACAATATCCACTAGGAATCAATTTGCAAATAATATTAACAGCCACTGAACTTCACTCGACAAAATCCCGCCGAAAACTCCCGTCTATATACACGTCCCACTGCAGGGCGCAGATTATTACTTAATATTTTTCTTACGTCAAAGATTCTCAATCTCCGTTAAAATCAATATCTTGTCGAAGAATTAGTAACAGTTACATTACTGTTGCCATTTCCTTCCGGCCATCATTCGATGTGCCCTGACCTACGATTTACCATATAATAGTAATGGAAAGAAATTAAAATTAAGTACGAAAAATATAAATTAAACTAAAAGTATCAAAACAAGTCAGTCCAACTTACCGGTCCACTCTACGACGCACTTTAAAATCAAAGATTGAGTTTGATTTACGCCTTCTTCTTCCCTTATTTTATGATACACATTGAAAACAATATGTCTCGCATGAGATCGAAGTGGGTTTTTCGACATTTTCACAAAAATAACAAACTTTCAAGATAATATCAAACAAATTCAGCAGCGGTTGACACATCAAATACTTTGATTCGACAGGTGACAATTGACATTGCCATATGAAAATCACAATTTAAAAAAAATAAAAAATGCCATGAGATTCTGGTACACCTATAGTATATTTACGGTATATTCAAAATAAATACTTATTATAAAAAAGGAAACTGTACTAGAAAATCTGGAAAAATTTGTTGCAGAACGTTTACTGGTTAAGAACACCCGTTTAAAAAGTTAGCTTCAAAAATAGAACAAAAATTCTGAACACGTTTACCCGAGTTCGTGTAAATTCGAGTCTCCTATACTTACTATAAAATTCTTCTTATCGACAACCACATAAAGTGCTTTTTAGTGCATTAATTTTGCAGTCTGATGCCGGCAACGTACATATTATGAATTGTTTAAAGTTGCCTTTAGGTGCTAAGAGCTATTAATCTCACTTACGCAGTGAACATTGCAGGTATGAGGCAGATTTAGATTAGTAAGTGGGATCAAGTGGTTTTATGTTTGACGTTTAGTGTTAACACCATTCTCAGCACTAATTACTTCAGAAGAAAAACCTCTTTTCCGTACCTGGTACGACGCATACGTAATACATAAACACGCAGTTGTGATTTTGTTTTAATAGCAAAAAAGGTAATGTATATCTAACTTTGGCAGGAAATTTCTAAGAAATACATATTCACACGCTTCACGCACCCTTGAAAATGGAACTACTGTCTTTAACATCTGAGGAACTATTTTTGGTTGGTGTCCGGTTGATGGCAATTTCCTCACCCTCTGTGATAAGGGATTACAACGTAACTGGCAAAATGTAGGTACATAGGTGAACTTTTGTCTAATCCTTAGAAAAAAACAGAGGAGAAGTTTTAAATATGTGAGCTATTTTCATGATATTTTCATCATCAACCAATAGCAGTCAATTTCTGATTTATTTCAACGAATGGCAAAACTAAAAGTACATAAAATAAATTACGAAATCTCATTAAAATCTCCATATATAATTAGCGATGAAGAATTTATTGACATACGTAATCTCAATTCATATTATGGCAGCGGAAATACAAATTGCTTTCGAAACCTGCTGGATAAGTCAATCAACATCTCTGGCTGAATGCATAGATACTCGTTAGACTAGTAAAATATTTTCTATGCTCGCTCCTTTCTTTTGCCTTGTAAGATTAACACTTCACTCGTCTCTGGCTCTAGAAATAAGTGCTTAGTAATCTAGCCTCGTATTAATAAATTGCTCGTTTATAATGTGAATGCCATCTTAAGTTGCTGTCAGAATGCAAGATGCGATTAAACTTCATACACACTCTCATGACACATGTTCATGTGTCATCTTGGGATGGCTGTATCTACATCATTGCCATGTGTTGCTCAGTTGATCATATCAGGATTTCGATCTCACACCCTAGTGCTTGCCAACCAATCGAAGTGCTCATTCCAACTTTGAATTACTTTAGACGGAAAAACTTTTCCAAATTCAAATTCATTTATTTTAACGTGCACAGTTATAACATGACTACAATAAGCGGTGTGGTAAGGAATTAAAACTAACAATGTCCATAACAATTTAACAACGGGTTCCAAACTGGACACAGCCTGTATCTTGATGACCCAAACATTACACTAAGTTTTTTATGTATACCTACGAGTCATGCTAGCGCTACGTGGAAATTAATTAAAAAAAAACACAAAATGGGCAAATGATGAGCGAAAAATATCATTGCGTAAACAACAAGTTCGATCAAATGAAATCAAATCGATCCATAAAACTCCACAGTTTCATACAGCTGCAATTCCATTAAGGCTCTATGTTTAGATAACTCAATAATGCGTAACCAGTGATTTTTCCTTTTTTAGAACAAGATCTATCGTTTGAATTTATTCATATATTTTAGTTTCAGACTGCATTTTCATGTTTTTTATTCAAACAAATATGCTTAAGAAAAGCAAATACTTTTCAAATGTATATTAGTAGTTTCTTATCGACAAAATGACGTTATTAACCTCTCGGTCGGTTGACTAAGAATAATAAAAACCGGCCAAGTGCGAGTCGGACTCGCGCACGAAGGGTTCCGTACTTGGTAAATTGCGGTTTACGATTTATGACGTATTAAAAAAAAACTACTTACTAGATCTCGTTCGTTTAAAAGGAAAACAGTACAAAAACCTCTGGTGGTACCTCGAAGCAGATTAAAGTTATGTGACAGAAACTGCTACACCATGGCGGTAAAAATTTATAATAAACTACCGGAAAAAATTAGAAAAATGAATAATTTAGAATTTAATAGAACTTTAAACAATTGGCTTTGTGACAGATGTTTTTATTCAATAGATGATTATTTAAATTTTAAACAGCCATGATTTAGATATGGACAAATGAACACTTTAGATTATTATATTTATATTATTATAATTATTGACATTATTTATAGAATTGATCAATGAATTGTTGAACTGTATACTGTGACATATAATCTAATAATTTAATTTAATTTAGTTATATAATGTGCCCAATTAATATTAATGAAGCATGACTGTTAATTTTAATTTTATTATGATATGATGTGTATGACTAATGATCTTGTGACATTCATGTAATTTCATGATATTATGCATGTACCTACCTACTTGAAATATTTGCACGACTGATAAGTCGAATATAGTGAGACTAAAATTATTTTACCATGCTATTATGTAATTACCTATATTCTTGCAAATAAATAAATTTCATTTCATTTCATTTCATTTCAAACCAATTTTCGCTGGTAGTTTACATAGTAATGTACATCATATATTTTTTTTAGTTTTATCATTCTCTTATTTTAGAAGTTACAGGGGGGGGGACACACATTTTACCACTTTGGCAGAGTCTCTCGAGCAAACTATTCAGTTTAGAAAAAAATTATATTAGAAACCTCAATACCATTTTTGAAGACCTATCCATAGATACCCCACACGTATGGGTCTGATGAAAAAAAATATTTTTAGTTTTAGTTTCAAGTATGGGAACCCCCAAAATTTATTGTTTTATTTTTATTTTTGTGTAAAAATCTTAATGCGGTTCACAGAATACATCTACTTACCAAGTTTCAACAGCATAGTTCTTATAGTTTCGGAATAAAGTGGCTGTGACATACGGACGGACAGACAGACAGACAGACAGACAGACAGACAGACAGACAGACATGACGAATCTATAAGGGTTCCGTTTTTTGCCATTTGGCTACGGAACCCTAAAAAGTAGTGCTTAAACATGAACTACATAGGTATTACAAGCCAGTATCAGCGTTCGAGATAAAACCTTATTGTTCATATAAATTCCTGTTAGATGAATAATTAGTGTTCTAGGCAAGAATTATGAATAGTTAGATTGTATCGTTGTTATAATGTTATACGTGCATAACATGGAAACCGTTATTTCTTGGGAATTAGACGGCATAAATTACAAAGGATTTAGTCAGGGTTTTTTATTACTTTTTAGAGATTTTTGAGGCGGAAGTTTTTAAATTTTAAATTTAATAAATTAAAAAAAACGGGAATAATTAGGTATTCTTTGTATGAAAATCTTCTAAACTACAACACAATTACAAAAATTACTTTTTAAATATCTGTCTTTCACTTGCCATTGGCACCAGCTGCACCAATGATGAACAGATGAGATGTCAAATCAGTCATGATGACTCAGTTGCCGAGTGAAAAATAAGGCAACAACGACACATGTTGAAATATTAAGTAGCTCTCATGAGCTCGAGTTTGTTTAGTTTTCGTTTGAACCTTATATTCTTTATACAATAAATTTTGATAAGAATGCGGTCGGCATTCCCATGATCATATGAGAAAAAATCTCTAATATCTTTTGACCAGTTCCTATATTTAATTAGAAGTTGTTTGGTGACCAACTGTTGCGACTTGTATTATAAGAACTATAAGACGACTGAGGCCAATTTTACTCCTCTATGTCACCAGGATGAAGGGGAACTTCTTTGTATTTTATCGATTACGGTGTTTTAACTAAATAAGATCAATTCAGTTCAGCAAGAGAACCAAGGTAACAGACATAGACCGAAGAATTGGCAAACAGAAGTCATAGTGCGCAACATTGCTTACAGAACCGATGTGGTTAAAAGTCTGAAGTCGCGATTGCGTACTGGGAAATGCTGTTTTGTAGAATTTGTAGGGCTTCCCATAATTTGCATAGAAGAACTTGGTTGGAGTTACAGAAGTTCGCGAAATGCGAGAAGCATAGTACCTACTGGTCAATGTGGCGAAGCTTGATTGAGGCCGGTGTCTGCTGTCGGCTTCTTTCTGCTGAAATAATGAACATCAAATAGATAAAATCCATGCAATCACAAGCAATTTAATTCTCCAAATTAATATAGCTTTTTCATCGATGATGAACAGCTACAGTCGAAAAACACAGCGTTCGTCACTACTCTTTTATTTTTCTCCCACTAATTGCACTCTTTACCATGTCTATTAATGGTAACGTGTGAGCGGATGACATTTGGACGTTTGTTGTAAAAAACTGAGCTTAATTATCGTTAATGGATGTGTTTCGACACACTCCCGGTCCGGGTCTGTTTCAAGCCATGCCAGTATAATCAGTATTAATGACGTCACGTCTCCACCACACTGTACTTTAATTGACACCAAAACCGTTTTATTAACCCCGTCTTTGGGTACATCGGAAATCGATAAGTGTGCACCAAATTCGTACACGGAAGTGTTTCGAGTGTTGCACACACTTTGCTTTGTTTGCAGTGATGTACTTTTGTTTCTACTCAGGAAATACCCACCTGCAAAAACAAAAGACTGTCAAATATTCTAATTTCAAACATTATTCATCCTGAAGGGAATGGAAGCCATGCCCGTGTAGCGAATAGACGAGAGGTCGCTTGTTCAAAAAATCCATCCCACTTTTCTCAATGAAGCCCTGAAAGGTGCTTTGTCATCATAACTATACACCGTTAGAAATATTATACCTCCGTTGTAGTTGTACCGTATGCATGTAAAGGATGTTCGGAAACAAATACAAGACAAATTGGCGCCGGTTAAAGCCTTGTATAGTAAACTCCATTTATCATTGTATTGTCTGACCGTACCCATTTTTCAGCGTTGACGCTTACAACTTATATGTCAAGATAAGGAGGTACATGATGTACGTATTCTTAACAAGACAGAGAAAGGAAAATAATTGCAAGTAAATCCTTATTTTTAGTATTGGCTTTACGTATGTTTTTTTCTCTCAATAAAAGATTTAATTTTAGTTATCTTGAAGTTCATTTTCTGGACTGCTGAAATTAATTCACTTATTGAAAGGTTGGTGGCCCAGTGGTATCGGCCGCGACTGACAAGTAGTAGTTGGTGCGTTCGAGCCCAGGCTGGCGCTTTAATTTGTGTAAATTATTTCATCGCCACTGCTCTCAAAACTGTGAAGGAAAACATCATGAGGAAACCGGCATGTCCTAGAACCATAAATTCGAAGACATGTGACATCCACCAACCCGCACTGGGCCCGCGAGATGGATTACGGCCCATTCCCTCTCACAGAGAGGAGGCCTGTGTCCCAGCAGTGGGAACATTAATAGGCTGATGCTGATGATGATATAAAGCTTCTCTTTATCTCTAAACATGCACAGTTTTTGCGGGATCGGCCACGAAACGAAACCCCAGAAAGTAAGTCTGCAATATCCTCGAAAGTGTGTTGTTTTAAGGTTAAGCAGATGCAGTACATTAAAACTAAACCATGATAGATGTTCCAAATGTATTGTGTATACAGAACCTAGTTCTCAATCCCGATTGAATAGGCATTGGTTTTGTTCTTCGCCTTTTTCTACCTCAGTAAACGGAAAACAAAAGAAAGTTTAATCGAACGCGTATCGGATGTTTGCCGTTCAATACGTAACTTCCACTCTATTGAGTCAATCGATCGCACTCACCTACATAAAATAGACATTACAGATGATTCATAAAATTATGTTTTACCGGTGCTTTAGTGGAAAGTCATGTGTCAATCACCGCTTGAATAAGAGTCATTAATTTAAGTCAAGTCTGTGATTGTAAATATTCGACAAGCCGAGTATCTGGTACCCGATAGGCTTTCCCATCAGGGAAATGTACTTCCACGTTAACTTTGAATATTTTATTTAACACTTTAGTTTAGTACGGGATAAATTTCAAAAAATCCTTCGTTATCGCTTATCTTTGTTATTTAAAGAACTCTTGTGTAAGCATATTTCTATACCTAGCGGTTCATAGGCTGTGTATTGTCTGTCAGTAAATTAATACATTTAAGATTTTTGATTAAGTTGTTGTTGAACGGCACCAGTGCCATATTTTTCTTACTGCCTGTACGATTAAATCGTATTCCAAGAAAACCATTTTGATCTTCATAGCTAAAATTTGGCACAGCTATTTTTGTTTCTTACGATCTCTGAAAAAGTTGATCTAGATAAAAGAATTAAACGGACTAAAAGAATTGAAGCAGAATGGAATTTACAAAACAAAAAATGAATTTGGTTTAAAACTGAGTTAGGACAGTTCTGAGAAAGTGAATTCATAAAGCCAATGAGATAAAAATAGGTCTTAAAAATAATTATTAAAGCTTATAGTCTGAAACGGCTGTCAACCCTTATCTGGGGCGTACCCGTCATGCCTTGAATGGTTTGATGAAGGAAATGAAGGTGGCATTAAGACCAAGAATTTTCCTACTCATAAAGCCATAAACATTATTATTATGCGAACAAAATGAAGTCATAAAAAGCTGTATATAGCAATTTATCTATAGATACAAGTGAATGTCGGATACGAAGAAAATAAAACAAGGAAGCTTAAGACCTTACACTTCCTACTAATTATCTCTAAGTCAGTAAACCATAATATGAGTTATGGACATGGTAGATATCCGAGTAAGTATTAAACGCATATTATAATTATCTAGCTTTTAAACTTAATTACTTTGTCGGATCTGGCATAGATATAAAATAACGTATTAGTTACGGTTTCGTTCGTGTGGTAATTTAAAACGCGAAATGCATTGAAACAAACGATACTCGAGAATTGGGCCAATAATCTTAAATTTGTGCCGAAATAAAGTTACGAATTGGCAGTTTCGTGTTAGCGTTCTCTAACAAAAAGAAGGACAGTAGCTTTCAATATCATTTCAGAAACATTATACTTGATTAAAAAAACATCCTAAACCAACTAGCTAAATGTAACCAACACCATCTAACAACGAGAGTTCCCACAGTACAATGATACCTGTAAAACTAACAATATGTGTTTGCTTGTGTGGAAATGATTATTACCGTGACCTAACAATTGAGCAGTTGGCGAATTGTGAATAACATTCAGCTTCGTGAGGCAAAAACTGAGCGGCCATGAGTCGTTTGTTTCCGAGTGTTTTTGCACTGGCTAGTGTGGCTGCGTGGCAGTGGCCAGCCGACCGACGACCGCGGTAATACCGCACTCGACCGGGGGCGGATCGATTTGGATGCACGCCTCGCAAAGTTCATATTTAGTTATGAACTTACATATCCTCAGGCTACATTATTTGTATTTGAGTTTAGATTTAGAGGGATACCGGATAAGCTTTCGGCTTTGCTATGAATAAATTATTATTGTTTGGGTAACATACTTTTCGCCAGACCTTTTTGATCTAGTTAAATACGGTGCTGTGTAAATGTTCTTATTTGTAACACAGTATAAATCTCAAAGAGAATCAGTGGTTGGCTGCGTGCCCCGTGCTTTATGAAGCAAATAGTATTAAATCAAGTGCCAAGGCTAAGACACTTTGGTATTAATAAATCCTATGACGACTCAGAAACATCCCGTTGGAAGCATTTTTGTTTTAAAGCACTAATTGACAATTCAGATATATAAAATATCAATACCTCGATAGTCGTCCACCTGTCTTTCTTGGAAACTCATTAAAAGGAGAGAGCTAGCCGCCGCGACACGTCAATGAGCATTCTATAAGGGGATACAGGTGATAACGTAAGTCTGGTTCTAGCCAGCGAGCTATCCACATCATGTGGCGATGAAAAGTTATCCATACGACTTTCTAGTGACATTGATGCAACACCAATCGTACGTCTCTAATTCATAATACAGCCACTATGGCAGCGGCTATGGCAGTCTCGATTTCGAAATATTCTCACCGTTTACTTTAAAAAAACTCACTTAAAAATAGTAACGAATTCGCTTGGGTTTCAACGCTATCTAAACATGGGTTGCCGTGCTTTGTAGGTCGCATAAAAACGAGTTTTACTATTTGCAAAAAAACCATCGAGAAATTCATCCGGACGCTGACGTAACTAACTGTACCTTGGACGATGTCCTCAATCATCAGGGAAAGCGGTTTCTATTCATAAATCAATGAAAAGCAAATAAATTATCATTCGTTTTGTGTAACAAATACATACGTATGTGATTTCAATATCCGGAAACATAAGTTGGCTATTAAAATGAGAGTATTTTAAGTCTAGGTCGTCTATTTATTATTTGAGCATAGAATCGTCTATGTCAACAAGTAAGTAGGCGTGTGACTCATATCGGGTCAGTGCTAGAAGAAATAAATCAACCGTCTTCGACCGATTTGACCTGTCATAATTATGTGTACTGGGGGTCGAAATAACAAGTGCTCATACGAAATAACCTTTTGTTTTTATTCTGCTTTCGCTGTACACAATGGGAAGTGACACCCACAGTGGAAAGTGCGTACTGTGATAGTTACTCTATGAATGTATGACAAGGCGAAAGTTAAACTTTTTGTCTGCAGTTTCCTTCAAAAGGCCGCCGGGTCGATATTTACATAGGACACGACATCGCTCGGATCGTTCGTGATTTTTATCTTCTTCTTTATGTGGGTCGAGATTACATTATAGTTTTGCGATCCTACAGTATCTTTTGAATTCATAGCCGTACGCCTTGTGTTACATATTTTGTTCTAAATATTTCGCCTTTATTTTACCTATTTCGACCTTCAACAGACATGTATGACATGCAATTCGAGTCTGCGATACTATGTCTATATAACTCAATATCCTTGATAAATTAATTGTATTGCAAATGAGGTGTTGAATTCATTATTATTTCAATCATATTCGCACATGATACTGTTGCTCAATAATACAAAAACGGCCTATTGTCAATAGTGACTGGATGTGGGCTGAACAATAGTGTTGCAGATCATTAAAATTGACAAGTATTGTGAAGGCAAGTCGATAGTTATTGTTGCACTTTGCAGACCATTGATTCGCAATCGAAGGATATTGTAATGGAAGCAACAGATACTAGCAAAATCATACTAGGCAATATAAGGAACTTTGGACGAAAGAGAAATATCATTAAAAATAATTGAAGTCGAGATTTATTCAACTTTGAAGTTTGAAGAGTAATTATCAGTTTTTGCAATATATATAAAGATCTCTGATTGTTTAACCAAGGCTATTTGTATTTTGCAAACGCATCACGATTCACGAGTATGATATTAAAATACTATTATTGAAAACAATTTGCGAATTACGCCACTGAGGAACTTTCGATTTGTTATAACCATTTGCATCGCTGGAATGGCTTTGATAACCACATAATTTTTGTGGTTGAAATTGAAAGAAACCGCTAATTTTTGGAAGATCAACGATCATTTACCCAACCACCAAGTTTTCCACTAACCAGGTTGCCTGGAAGAGATCGCGGAAAGCGATAAGGCCGCCCATTGTATTTGTATTAATTTTAAGTTTGCTTTTATAATGTTATTTTAAGGTGTACAATAAAGCATATAATAAATTAATAAATAAATATATGATATGGTTTTGGAGACAATTACTTACTCTTCAGAACCGTTAGTTAACATTGTTATATAGAAGTCTATTCAATCCGTAGACAGCATACTGGTTTATAAGATTTGTATCGATGCCCCATTCTGATTTACGTCAGCGGCATTTCTATCGTTATCATCTTCCACTTATCACTTGTATGTACCTCTCACGATAAACAATCGACCGATAGCATCGAGCCTATTTCTCGCTCAAGATTCAGAGCATGCATTAAGTATGCCGGCTATCTATGACTGTATCAATGAATATAAAGCTGTGTATTTTGTCTGTCCGGATGGCGAGGCGACGGACGTCCTCGGCGCCCGCGCACAATGGCCCCTGTTCATCTGCAGCCCGCATCACGCATGCGCCGTCCTTTTAATCGCTGATGGCTCTTAAATTACTTATGTCAATACAGCCATTGATAACATCAGTGTTTTATTGAACAGCTGTCGTTTATGAGCAAAGTTTAGAGTTTCTAGCATGTTTGTTCTTTACGGTGTGATACTGTAGTTGATATTTTATGATAGTTGACACGCATAGTGAATAGTGTTGTAAATTGGATGTGTCGGTTTCTGGTTTTTGTATCCTTCTAAACAGATTACTGTACTTTCGTTTAGTCAACCAAACGCAATTGGTCGGCAAACTCCAAAAAGCAAACTAAATTTTTCGCGACAAAATTGTAAGACAGTTTTTATTGAACGTCTCGTTGTACGCAATTTATTTTGAAGGGCCTTTTTTAAACGAGCTTGTGTCAACATTTTCTTATCTTTGTCAAGTTATGGCCCTATTTTCATTAATAATTTCAAAACTGGGACACGAGCATGGACGTAAAATTATCATTTTGTTTACTCTACCAATTCTTATCAGCAGCTATGATCACTTAATCGTCGGATGTATTATCAACAAGTACATTATACGGGTATCAAATAAGGGACAAAGGCGTTAAGACGTGGTACAATAAAGCCTGATTATAGCAACAAGTACAAACAAACTTCCTTAGTCTTTAGTGTTGAGTTAAGTACACCTTTACATGGTTCACGCTCTGCTGCGGGTCACATTCAGTGAATCTTCTTGCGTCATGTTATTTCAGACAGGACTTCAGCCCTTATGCGCAAGGGGAGTAGCTCTATAATTGCATGTCAAAGTGTTTGGTGCGAGGTGAGCAAGTAGGACATAAAGGAGAGTGTCCTTCAACGTTAGTAGTTTCCAGAGGAAGGATATGGTTCGTGACTTTTCATTTCAGTCGTCATCCTGACTGTCACCGCGGTCGTATGTTAATTACTCAATTTTCCTCGTTTTGTGCTACTTTGTTTCAATTTAGCTAGTTAACATTTTTACCCATTAGTTTATATTAGAAAAGTTTTTCTACGGTGAAATAATTTTTTAAATTTCGAAGCGAATCGCGTCTATTTTGCACGTGAGTATCTATTTCGTGGCTGTTTACCTAAAGGATAATAATCGCGCAATGTTCAACAAAAGTAACATATAATAAGAAACAATTGTTTTGAAATTTAAGGTTTTCGCATGAACATAAACTTGTTACAGACAGTTAGTTTTCCTAATTTAGATTATTCAGTGATAAGTCTAGCGTAATTGCTGTGTGTTCGTAATTGAATCTGTGTAGCTTTGTTATTTAGTTTACCTAACTATGAAACTACATAGAAATAATAAATAAACCAAATGTAAATAGATAATGACCTCTGTATATTATGTCCTGTATATTAAGTCATATTGTTTTAAGTCCTAATGGACTTAAAACATCAAACGCCCGAATTAATTGTACTCCCACACAAACTTATAATATTAAATTTACTTTGCTATTGTAACTTATTAGCGTCAATCTCCTTAGCCTTTTCCCAACTATATTGGGGTTGTCTTCCAGCCTTACTGGATTCAGCTGAGTATCAGTGTTTTACATGAAGCGACTGCCTATCTGACCTCCACAACCTAGTAACTGGGTAACACGGTACCCCTTGGTAAGACTGGTGTCAGATCTCAAGCTTCTGACTACCCGTAACGACTGTCAAAGATCTTCAAATGACAGCCGGGACCAACGGCTTAACGTGCTTGCCGAGGCACAGAGAAAACTCGGTATGTTGAAATGGTCACCCATCCACGGACCAACCTTGTCAAGCGTTGCTTAACCTTGATGATCGACCAGTGCGGCTGTTATTATTTAGCCACGAACTCCTAGCTTATTAGCGTAACAAAGTAAAATTATAATATATTAATTAGTACTATAGTGTTAATTTACCTGTCGGTGTGTATTATATAAGGTCCGTTTATGATTATATAAGAATCGGAAGCTTAGTCGTGCGTTTGTTGATTCTGAGTATCAACGACATTATCGATTCGACAGCGCTTGGATTAACATATTTGATGCCATATCATTACGTAATATCTCTATCTTATATCTTTTTACCGTTCTTTGCTTGCGCTTTCGCGATTACGTAAGAACTATGATGAATTATGTCTCGTGTTTTAGGATATTGATCAGTTTAATTCATTAACTTAGAATGTGGAAAGATTTTAATCATTAAATTTGATTAAGTTTGTTAGGTTTTATGTAATTTAATTTTAAGGTGTTCTTTTTTTGCTAGTACCCAAGTTGAAGTTGTACACATTCAGATCTATATTGATCTTTTTAATTCATTAATTTCGAATGCGGAAAGATTTATATCATGATAGGTTCCTGCTTGTTTAAATTTACGTAATTATATTGTTTCGTCATTTTCATGATTATTTTCATGATATCTTAGTTTAAAGTCTTCCACATACCTAATATAACTTTTATCTACAAAGATGAAGCTTTTTATAGAATATTCTTTTTTTTTAATTAACTTTATTGCTAAATTATTTCATTTTCAACAATATTATGTTTTCACTAAAGTACTTATTTTCTATTCCACGCAATTTTTAATTTTTTGTGTTTTTTTTTCAGGTAAGTTCGCTGTCCCTCATTATTCAATTTACGGTACCGTAGAGCTATGTAGGTAAGTATAAAAGAGATGTAGGTATATTAACATCACTCATAACGGAAAATTGTCTTGGTTTCGAGCCGATTCTGAATAACAAAAGGTTTTCTTTATTCACAAAAGCAGTCACAGTTAGCGAATACAATCTTTTGTTGCAACACAATCATAACGTGACGGCTTGTTGTCGTAACATTTAAGAGGCCTGAGGCTTGTTTTATAAAACTAACAAGTGACAGGTGACAATTCGATAATCCGAGCAGTTTTTTTTTTCCATAGTTTTTAACAGCAACTGTCGTGTATCTGACAAATTGCGTCATAAATATATGTCAGTTTTTTTTACCACTATCTTACCCGATGGTAACTGATGATGTGGTCGACGATTCACGATATGAAGCACGCTATTAAATAGGGCCCTAGGTTGTGCACAGCCTACCTATACAATATTACGTTACTTTATTTATACTGTAGGTTTTAAACCTGCTTAATTTAGCACAGTACCAGCCTATCCAAAATAGCAATTGAGACATCGTTCTACCCACCCACGTCATCCTAAAATTAGAGATTTTCTAATTCAAAAAATTGTACGTCACGTAAAGGGCGTTCAATTTCGAAACTCCCCTCAAAAATAAACACCACTGAAAACATAGCTAAATACGTTCAAACTTATACATGAGTTAACAGGTAAATTAAATAGTTTAACATTATTTACCCACGATGCAGCGTTTACATTAAACTCATTATATTTACCGTAGCCATACAAATTTATTGTAGCGTGTTTTACTGGACATACTAATTTGTCACGAACCGATACAATTCAGTTGATAGCACATGTATCAATATATATTTACACATTCAGTTTTCCATCGGAAGTATTTCGACTTCCGAGTCCTCATTACCTATTAAAATATTCAGTATAATTTAATAAATAATGAATAGTTTTCTTAAGTGATTCTGTTCTAAAATTTTAAATTATCTGTTGAGCTCATTATACAATTATCACAGACTTCACCTCGCCATCTTTGTGGAATTAAAACAGCATGTCACTGACTTTTGTAGCGACCTAAATATGTTTTAATAGTCAGCTACGAACAAGTCCTTATCTCAATGGAGTCCACGAAGCTATCTTCTCCTTTCATACACGACTTTTAGTTGCCATTTCAGTATTCAGGGGTCAAAAGAGTTTCGTTTCAAGCCATCACAAAATCTAAATCTCGTTGGTTTCCCCTATTTCATCTCCTAAAATCATCCACATTCTTATAAAATACAATTTAAAATTGTATTTTATAAAGTAAAATAAATTAATTTAACATTTAAAGTCTCAAGAACTTACAACTAAACGATGTTGAGTATTGAAAGTTCTAGCAAGAAAGCTGTCACCAACCCTATTGTGGTTTTATTAGTTCCAGAAGTTGCTCCAACTAGTTGAAAGTGTTGGAAGCCGGTGGAAGCCGGGACTTCGGTTCAGGGGCTGGGCTACAAACTTGTCGAGGCAATATTTGCCTGTCATGTAAATGAGCTTGCAAACAAATTGCATGATATTTGCATATTAATTAATTAATTGCAATCTTTAGGTGACTTTAGTTACTTTGTGAATGTTTAACACTTTCCGGGACACTTGACTATTTGCAAATGTAATGATATGACACTTCAAAATCCCATACATTTTGTCATACCGTCTACAGCCGTACTACCTCATTACATATATTTTTAAATTTTTGATATGACAAATACGGCCACAGACGTTGTACTTGTATGGCTCAGTCTACGCCTGTCGGCGGTGTGCATGTGTTGTTTTGGTGCATAAGCACTGCGTATGTGTGTGTTGAAAAATGACTCGAAAAGAGTTTGCCGTGACACCCACGAACAAATGAAGTCGCGTGATGTGACACTAGATCATGTGCTTCTTAGGAATACTATGGGCAAGCAACGGCTATCGACGGTTTGCCAAATTACATGAAATAAAGTTCACCGCCCTTAGCCGTACTGTCACGTAACGATATACCGACATAACGTCAAGAGGCGGTCTGTCCCGGAAAGTGTTAATGAGTCTCCCGTGTTTTATATTATTGTTGCTCTAACTTGGTTTAATTAAAATTATAGCTCACTCTGCACTCATTACTAACCCGCGGTTTCCCAGCACTCGATTATCGGGCTGTAAACGTAATCGACGAATGATCGCCGGTTATCTGCTGTGATTGGCTGTTGAAAATGCATTCAACCAATCACAGCAGATATCGCGTTCTTGACAATTTGTCACATTAATTCTGCGATCATTTAGCGGTGAGAAACCCGGCCTAATACTACTATCGGTAATTGAGGACTACCATAAGTTATTATGTTACTGTTTTTTTAGGCCCACCAAGGTTGTATATATTTTTTTTAATCTGTTGGACTATGGATTATGGACTATAAATTGGCAATCAAGTGTTAGAGAAATATGTACTTGCCGGTAGTAGGTACATATTATGTGTGACTCCTATCGTGCGTCTCAACTTCTCTTTTACGACCACACTGCCTACACAGCTTCACATTTCTATTATTATTTAGTATCAGATCAACACTAGAAATGCACACGGTTTCACTTACGACGTGTTATTAAAATGATACTGCAGTAGGCGTAAAAGATGGCCACTAGCACCCACGTGCTTAAACCGTATCTAATAACTCTGTATGATCACGGCTACATTACTTGCCACATGCATGTATTCAATGTTCAATGAATTGTCGAAACTGGAACACCAACACAGAGTGTAATTTAACCAATTATTTTAATAGTACTGGTAGGCTTTATTGACACTGAAATACGAATCTCATATATCATTATTTGATTTGGTCTTGAAAGGAGATGGATCAATAAGTAGGCCTTGTAGATATTAATAAACTTAGGCTTTGATACAGACCTCATGTACGCACAACCATTTTCGTGTCAGATATTTACCGTAAAACGGGGTGAATAGGAACTCAGAGATGAATGGGAACAAAACTTTGAAGGGAATTTTTACGATATTTTAAAATAGTTTGCAGTATTTGAGTAGGTACTCCAATATACAAAATAATTTTAAAAAACCGATGCCTTTTTTGAAACCATAAAGTGGTATCAATGTTAAAATCATAATCAAAGTTTTGTTCCCATTCACCCCTGCATTCCTATTCACCCCGTTTTACCCGGTATTCGAGCACAGAAAACCCACCAATATTAATGTTTGGAAATAAAATCTGGATACGCAAACAATAGGTATTATATACCACTGAATAAATATAAGATTAGAATACAAAATAAAAAGCCAGAATGTAACCAAAGGATATGTTGTAACACGTTGTATAATAAATAAAAAGTGTTATATCAAATGTCTGTGCTTTCGCCAATTATACGTATAATTGGAATCAATTTAATTTATTGCCCAGTAAACAAATAGTAAAAGTCTCAGTCTGGCTCACCGCCCACGTGTCTCATGCAAAATCAGGGGCCCTATACATTCACTGTGAAATCCTGATTCTGCATTCCTTGGAACCAGTTGTAGTTCTTATGGACTACAGCCCCTTTACGAACGAAACATCTTTTACTGCGTTATATAAAATTTATTGGCCAATGATTTTTAGCTATCTAAAATCTACAAATGCAAAAAGTTTACGACCGTGTCCATTATAGGCTGTAGTTATAATAATGTATATATGTGTACATAATTTCTCAGACTGCCGTTTAAAACCCGTCTCTGTAGACAAGCAAAAAATGTTAGTTGTAGTCGTGATCAATTTTAGTTTGTCAATTAGATAGCTATCTAACATAAGTCAAGCCGCAGAAGCGGCTTAATTGACAGACTCTTTTGAAATGTAAATTATAAAACCGACATTGTTTAAAGAGGAATAACCTCATTAGAATTAAACTTCTTTCAAACGTCTAAAGCTGTAAACAAATGTCATTTTGTGTTATGTACTTAAAGTGTCACTTTGCCCTTAACAAATAATAAACTACACGACCATATCACGAAATGAATCTACATTTTGTCGCACAATTTCGTTGTTGTATTATTTGAAAAACCCCGCTCGTTCTATCTTTTGTCTCACAAAAGCCTCAAAGACCAATCTATTTTGGAATCCACTAATCAAACCTCTAGGATCACTTTAGTAATTTAAAAACTGGTTCACACTTTCAGCGTCATGTTAACTAAGATATATTGCCGTTGGGAAATATGAAAGCGGGATTCAATTGAAAATTAATGAAGACAACAGGAGTCAATAGATTAACGAGATATCGGTTTCTAGCTGATAGAGTTAGAGTGTCTCCATCGTGATTAAATCAATTTGTGTCTGTAGCGGCTTCAATTTAAGCTCAAGTCATCTAGTGGTAGAAAGTCCTGAAAGCGAATTGTATATTGAATTAGAAAATAAACGACCGCATAACAAGGTCTTAAATTGATACTGAAAGACGAAAAAAAAGGGATTACCAAAAAAGCTACAACTTATTACGCAAAGGGACTTCCCGCTATATTCGAAATCATTTTCTCACATGACACATTCAAATTATTGCCATTAGTCGATTGGAGTGGAAAGTTTCCCTCAAACAAGTAAAATTTCAAAATTTCAAAACACCCGACACATTTATCTTGCGAAAACACCTCGATTCAAACAGTAAAATGCCCATAACTTTTGAACGGCTAAACCGATTTTATTCAAACATAGCTAAGAACACTCTCGACAAAATCACCTTTCAAACAAAAAAAACTAAATCAAAATCGGTTTATCCGTTTAGGCGCTATAATGCCACAGACAGACACACAGATACACAGATACACAGCAACACACGTGAAACTTATAACACCCCTCTTTTTCCGGCGGGGGTTAAAAACAGTTGGCATTTACCCCTTCAAGTCGTTCACATAGCCAAATGTGAATATAAAAAAACACCTGTGGTTATCCCTTCAATAAAGAGTTTAATAAATAATAATAATCACCTTCCAACCAATCACCTGTTTTACTCGTATTTATACAGTTTTATCATCTCCCTGTCACAATAACAGGCCTGCTCTAAAACACGCGGCGAGCCCGTAGGCGGTTCCAGTTCTCTCGACGACACCATGTTAATTGATCTGACTCGATAATAAGCGCCAATGATTAAAAGATTTACAGTAACGCCTTGAAATGAACTCCTACATGATAACTACTAATTACTGAGAAACTTCTCGGTTAAACCCTCTTTACTAACGTAGTTATTATTTTATACCCGTGTTATTTTAACCCGTTGTTAATCATAAATCCTAAGTGTTGTGTGGTTTTAAAAAGGATCATGACTGATTTATTGGTTAGTTTATAACATACTATAAAACATTTCTCTCTTTTTTTGGTAAGCGTAGTGTTATAATGGGTAGGCGTAAATAAACCTCAATATGTAATGGACTGGGTAAAGCTTGAATACATTCGACTCGACTCAACGAGAATTTACAGCAAAATATCTATATTCAGATGTTTATAATTATGTTCTAGCACTGGCTGTTTGTCCAGCAAAGTCTTCAATCGGATGTATACATGGCGTAGACGCTGTGATTTTATAGAATCCAAGTCACATATTGCGTAGCATTTGCGTTGCAGTCGTGTAAACGCGTGTAGCGGTCGTGTTGTTGTATCCTTGTAGCCGTGCGTAGCAGCCTTATTGTAGCCGCGTAGCAGTATTATTGTAGCCGCGTAGCCGCATAGGTATTGCGTCGTAGCAGCGTAGGCAACGCGTCGTAGCCGCGGAGACGTCGTCGCATCCACACCGCGTTCATGCATAATAGGCCTTTAACGAACGTCTCGTAATATATTACAAGGATTGCTTTTTTAACTCAAACCAAATCATCATCATCATCAATGGCCTTTTTAATGTTCTGTGCTGGCACACAGACCTTTTCTCTGTGTTAGAAGGAATGTGCCGTAATCCAACACCCGGGCCCAGTGCGGCTTGGTGGATGTCACATGTCTTCGAATTTTGGTTCTAGATCTAGGATATGTCGGTGTCCTCACGATGTTTTCCTTTGCCATTTTGAGAGCAGTGGTGATGAAATAATTTACACAAAGTAAAGCGCCTGCCTGGGTTTGAACCTACGACCTACGACAAGTAAGTCGGGGCCATTACCTTTGGGCCACCCACCACTGCTCTCGGGCCACAAAACCACTTAAATCTATTATTTAAGCAAATCATTACAAAACCAATTTGATTTCAACGGTTTAGGTCACAAACTACTAGTTCACATAGACACGCATATTCGACATAGATTGAAGTTCTAAGGCTTTTTTAACGTTATGAAACTGAGTTTAGTTTGAACGTGATTTTTTATCACGGACGAGTACGCGTGTTACAAAAACATTTGATAAAATGCCTATACACGGTCTGACTAGACTTAATTATTTCCTGGTTATCTATTGGAACCGGTTTTATTACAATAGTTTGTTACACAGTACTATTCAGAAAATTAGGCAAGACCCAATAGTTTTTAAAATGTAGAATGGAGTAACAAAAATGGTCCTTATACATGTTAGATACCAAAACTAAATCAGTGCTTAGTTCATTCATAAATTACATATTTTTTTATACACACTTGTGAGAGAATTCTGTTTAATAAAGCTTGAAGTAGACTTCGTCTTATATATGACAAAAACATGCAAAGTCAATACGTCTGGGTCAAACGGCGCGTATACAAGAGAAATATTTGAATTGATGTCCCTTCACATAGCCTCGTTTAGACCTAACATAACTAATATTGTTGAGTTGCTCCAGGGGCGTAATTAATAAAACTGACAGGCGTCGGTGACAACCTGAAAATCTGACCTTTTTACCCGACTGCCGAAGGTGGGTAATGTGTTTATCAGTCTATGTATGTATTTATGTTTGTCCTTATGTGGCGTTCTAGACACCAAACCTGTGGGCCGATTTTGATGATTCTTACGTCAATCGATTCGTCTTAACCTTGCGAGTGTCACTGGCTACTTTTTTTGGCGGGCTCATTGGCTCACTGGCTATTAAAATTGGAAAATAGAAAAATGGCGGCTTTTGGGTCTCATATTGTCGGCGCCCAATTTTTTTCAACCAGCGTGTGGGGTCTGGTTTTGGTGAGCCAGCTCGCGAATGTGTATCCTCCGACTGCACAGCATGATTTTCTTCTTGTTTATTTCTTTTTAGTTCGCTTCTTAAGCAGTGGGCTTTTTGATTTTTTGAATTAACTTTTTGTAAGTTTCCTTCCAACCTTTTTTTTCTTAATTAAATAATAGCACCTGGTGGCGAAAATGTGTCAAAAGGTCAAATTTAGACAAGTATGTCGCATTTTTGGTTTTACTCGTATTAAATACTACCCCTAAGCTTCGCTCCCGTCAAAATTATAGCCTATGTTACTCGGGCATAATATAGCTTTCCATGGGTGTTTTTTTTTTTTAAATCAGTCCAGTAGTTTCGGCGCCCATTCGGTACAAACAAACAAAAAATCTTTTCTCTTTATAATATTGGTATAGATGATCTAGGACAAAACTCCACCATATTCAATAATAAATTAATTATGGCAACCTAACATATTATTCTTTAATTATAAAGTCCCCTTTTCAAAACTAGTGATCAACGATTGTCCGTGACCGTGCCTCAAAATCAGTTCGCTCTTTCATTTCAAGGTTGAGAGCATCATGAAATTCCATGTTCTTATTTTAGCTCCGCCGAAGTTTACGATTCTCGTAACTCAGGTACCTACGCTTTAGACTAGAAAATCACGTATTCAAGAAAACAATTTTGATCAAATATTTTCATTTTCTTCAAATGCTTTTAATACACAGCTTGCTAGTGATGAAAACTGCAATTTTCCAAATTGATAATTTCAGTCAACTTGCTGTGAAATTAATGCATTATTTTCCATTTCCTGCTCACTTTAGTAGTTTGTCACGACATTTGTCGTAATTTATTTTTGTTGTGCAGACTTTGCATGCACAGCATAACTAACAGCATATTAAATGTGTTCGCTCAGCCATGCTGCCATGCTTAGCTATAAGCCTTTAACCAGTGTGTACACGACGTGGTCCAACTACCAACACATAACGACGCCATTGCGACGACCGGCGACGCCTCTGCCTAGATAACACGTCTGGGCGCGATATAACCCACACAAGCCGGTTATTAGCATATCTTCACAGCTCCCTTCAACACTTGGCGCTATCTTAACTTGGCAATCCGTTCCGTTTTTTTCGGGAAGTAACCCAAAATAAACAACTGCCATCTGCCACTCTAATTTGTTCACAAAAATGTTAACGATAAATCGTGTGAAAACGAATCTTCTTTTTTCGGTATATCGTTCTGTCGAATGATGCCCTTTTTATGTCTTCATATTATTTTTCATTAATGAATATGCTCGTTTGAATATAATATAAGTTAATTTATAGGCCGTCGTCGCTCTCAATCTTAATAGCCATTCGTTTTATGGGTATTTTTTCACGCAGGATCGCTTTATCTTCCTTTCGGAGCGGATAAAATAAATAGGTACTTAAATAATGATGGATTTTCTCAAGTTAATCGCAATTAACCGTTTAGGGAATCACATGCGACTGCATTTTATTAATGAATTAAATTATATGCAGTGACGCATCACGTGGTTTTATTCTTTCACTAACTCTTAAAAAATGTGAAGTGACCACATTTTAAGATTTGTTTGAATGTTGCTGAGTTTAGTTAATGATTTGAAAGTTGTTTCTGATTTATCAATTAAGTTTATTATTGATTTATAGCATTATGAAAACAACAACGCTTATCACTATTCATCTAATGACAACTGCCATCTGTTATAAGCAGAAAATCTAGAAAACGAAAGTCAGATTTCGTTTTACGACATCAAGCTTTCATCCATCAAAACAAAAACCAATTAAAACAGTAAGGAATTTCATATTGAATAAATGAGCTAGCATTTAGAACGCGATCATGTATGCCCTTTAGAAGTTCATCCATATGGAACGCGTCTCGTCTACGGAATCCATTGTCCACGCCGCCGGTACGCCGGTCGGGGCTGGATGCCACCCGTCTATAAATACGCCCCAATCAACTCCCACATCGGAAAATTTACCTCTACAACTTTTGCTTACACCAGTTTATGTAATGTTTAGCAGGTATAGGTAATACTGATTTGATCTCAATCCTCAGACCTCAAGGGCCTTATTCGTAATGTTGATATACGATTGAGGGGCGATAACCGTATTTTTAAGGAGTGTTCGCATTCGCATCTGTCAAGAACACCTCTAATTTCCCTACATCTTGACAAGTTTTTGACATTGATTGTGCCTCAGATGATATCTCGACTTGAATTATCTCTAATAAGTACACATTCGTGTGTAGAATTCTTAATGAAAATTCTCTAGTGAATTTAGCTAAGGGACATTATCTAGGATCATAAATAGGATCATATCTCTTATCCTAAATATATGATCTCTAGAATCATATCTGTGTATTACATTATCACAGATCTTTAGTCCTAATTATTGACATATTTGGTTGCAATGGAAGGCAAGTCAGTTGCGTGTACTACTATTGCTTCGGCATATATACAGCAGTGTTCTCAACAATCATTTTAGAATTCCACATCCACGCATATTTTGAACTTTATACCGTCAATAAAACCGTCACAATAATTAATTACCTGAGAATTTAGAATATGGCAAAACAAGCAAAACTGAAAAAGGCATAAGTACTTAATTTTATGCACGGATTTTGTATTACAAAATTACGAAAATAAAATTGATAATTCAATATAGCAAGATTCAATATGGCAAGAGCAGGGGCCTTATACTATGCAGACGTGTTAAAAGTATCATAGTGCGCCAGTTAAAAAGGGACAGAGTTATTTGTCTTGTATAGCTCTGTCCTGCACCTGTATCTATGATCCTATCTAACAAAAATGGAAAAAAATCTTTGATTCATATGTTTATTACTACACTATATTATATTACAGTATTTGTATCATATAAATATAACTCATAGATCTATGATATATATATATGATTGTTTAATACTTGTACATACAGTCTTGTTTAATACTGTGGCTTTTTATGAAAGACTGTATATGTTCGACAAAATCAAATGCTTCAAAACAATTTTTATAACTGCTCCATGCGTGACTATTGTACCAATTAATCAAAACATTTTGGTGAAATATCCCCCAGAAACTCAATATCGGTGTCTCAGTTGACAGTTGGCTATGAAATAACGTTCTAAGTTTGAGAACATTGAGATTAATTGCAAGTTGTCACGACAAGCATTTCGGCATCGCGATACAAAGTGCATGGTGCACGCTATATAAGTGATCCATTTTTTAAACCACTGAATATACGTTCAAGCGATTAAAATAATATAAGGAACAATCCTTGACACTCAGGAAATGATATTGGAGATCGAATTAGCATCAATTAAGTTTAAGGCTGCATGTTTTTCGGCAATACATAATACAATAAGATATTTCAAGAGCTTTTTACTCGTTGTAGTTGAAACCGGTTTCAAAAGTAGCAATTTCTCACTGAAGCATATGTCTACTTTATATGCTGACAAGATTGTCCTAAATTCGGCGTTGCTAACGTGACTCTATTAAGACAGTCATTACGGTATTTGGGATCGTGACATGTTGCATTTGTGGACAATGACTTGTATTTACCGTTTACTTACTATGGGACTATACCCCAAACTATTGTTTAGTAAAAAGCAGCCATCAGTTAGTGCTAAAAAACTCAACGCTTTCACATAAACAACTCGTCCATTAAAAAGTGTAATATGTCTATGTACAGCTATGCATACATTACCACTTCTTATTTATGGTTTCCTTTATGTTAAAGCGCCGTTATAATAAATGGGGCTTTTTAAATTTCGTGTTAACACTTGCAATTTAATAAATGTTCTAAAATAATAGAGTGTACTCAAATAGAAATGTTCACACGTTCACGGATTTGTTCGATTGCAGATCTAAATTTTCAATATATGCGAGTTGATTGAGAAAGTGTAGAGAATCAAACAAATAATGTAGAAGATGTATTATGTTGAACATGAGCAATGCAAGCGACGATATAAATAAGTACTGAAATATCTAATTGTGAACCTTTACATGGAGATTTACAATCTATAAATGACTGTTGGCGTTAGAGCTTGAAAACGGTCTAAATATAAGCAGTAGAGGAGTAGCGAGCGAGTGTACTTGCTTATACCACGGTTGGCAAAATGTTTGCGGTTTTCGCGAGCGAGTAGGCCGGCGTTACACTTACTCAGCAGCCTTTCTCTTTCGGTACAAAATAGGCAATAGGCTTAAGAATTCGTGGTACAGGCTCGGAAAGCAGTGTCGGCGCTTAGTGGCGCCAGCTCGCCAGTCAAGGACGACAACAGCCGCGCTCTTGTCGTATTGTAGATTTCACCGAGATTAAACATAAGGCACATTCACATAGCCCTGTGTTCAGTACACATTGTCTCTGTTGACAAAACATCGATACCTGTACGATACATGAATGTTAACTACGCTAATATTGTATCAACCCAGATTAACGATTTGAACAATCATCTCGATAACAATGAGTCACGCTTGGGATAACGAACGCGGTAGTAAACATTAGATTATTCGATTCTGATTCACGAGCACGCTCGTATTAGTATACTTTGTTAAAGGTGCCTTGTTTAAGATTGCTCCCGTTCTATTTATTTTTTCACATATCCGTGAACTATTCTCAAAGTAAACACTGCCGTTCGTTCACAGCTTTCGTTCACTGTTTATGTTGCGGATAAATATTAACAATAATGGTGTCATGGTTTACGTTCTAAGAACTTCTTAAGTAGGTGTAAAAGTTCAAGTGCTATTGAGAAAAGAATCATTAGCGAGACAGTAAACAATAGAAATGAGTTAATGTGTTGTCATTAAAACTTAAATAATGCGCTAATTACGAGACTCAAATTAAATTATTACACTGAATTCTAAATCAGTTTTATGTTCATGGGAATTAGGTGTAAATAAAAAAATATACTGTTATTTGTTTTCAGAAAAACAAACAGTAATTTAAGTCATTTAAAAAACTGAATAAAAGCCCATTTGTGCATAATGCTAAGCCAACTAAGCTAACCAAAACGAGAACTAAAAATAGAATGATAAAGTTGCTAGATACACAAGAGGACATAGCACTCACAGGACACGACGCATTCAAAGTGAATAAATAAAAGTTATTACATATGGTAATTCGCTAATCAACGAGCTCGGATACTAAACAATAGAATATGCAGTGTCATTGACTCATTATGCAGGAGAATATCACGCCTAATGTAATTCGTACGCACAATGAAACCAATCCGATAGGGCTCTTTGTATTCCAGCGAAGGTAGGGCATGCATTAGTGCGTGTAATTGATGCATCACACTCGGTAAGTGCTGCTTTGGTACCTTTAATGGCTGTTCGTCTCGACTTTCGATCAATTTGCAATGATAATTAAAGCACTAACATAATCTAATCTTCTCTTGCCATCTCAGTTCACCGACACCCTTATGCATGTTGACGTAAACAGCGTACGTTTTTCCAATCCATAATTTCGTGTGGGCGGTGCAGCGAACGCAGCTGGAATATTCGAGGTTATTCTCTGTTGTGTTGTAACTGCTTACCAAACAGTATTATACATAATATACGTGTAGAACTGTAGCCTAGATTCTAGACAATAATAAAACTCATATGAGCTACGTAACACGTTATGACAGAGTATGATTAAACCAGAAGCTGCCTCAATCTAGCTGTCTACGCCATCTTGTGAATTCACTTGACATTTTTCGGAATATTGAATTCCAAATGTTCGGCTCGCAGAAATATTTTTCTCTCAACTCAACCACGGAACACCAAAGGCGTTTTCAATTTGCCATTTCAAAAAGGAAGTTTGTCGTTTGCACAGCATCTAAATTGCCGTTTCAACGGTCTCGTCATATCGTTGAAGTGGCCCTGACTCGTACTACGTACAAATTGGTACCGCTCGATTAGTCATACAGTGTTTTGTCTATCAGTGTGTCATTTAGAGATGCACATGTCCGCCCATCGCATTAGTCTCTGATGTTCGTCTGGTGCTCTGGTACCACAGAGTTTCTGTTCCATTAATTCTCGCAGTGCAATGTGTGTTAAGAAATATTCTTGTAGACACTTGATATTTTCATGTACAGTCAATCATGCGCTATATCACTGGTTCACCTGTATGAGCAAAAGTCGCTTTCAAGGTTTCTGTGACCTCACTTCGGTCGTTGTTCTGATTTTGTGTAGGATGCTCGATGATTTAAAAACAGTAGGTTTAAACCTGTATAATATCATTATACAGCGGTATCTGTGTGATGTAACGTGTGTAGGTGCGTTTGTCCCACGCTGACATTTATCAAATAACAATTTCTACTGCAGCTAACCAAATTGATCACTGACTCATTTATTGAATAATCACCTGTTCTAAGCTTGTTGCACAGCTTGTTTTGGCTTCAACACTGTCGTGTTAAACCGTCTTTACATAAGTTAGAATACTGTACCGTTAACTCGCAAATAAAGATGAGATCTATTTATAAGATTAGCTTTATTGGCCAGTAACTGGTTTCAAAATTAGAGAATTGGTCATGCAGTGTGCCGAGGAGTAGTTCTATTTATAAGGGTTGGTTTTCTTCCCTTTTGAGCTGAACTCTTGTCGTGGAGTCACTGTGAAATTAACCGGCGCCTCATGGCCTGTTTTCTTTTATTGTCGTCTCTTTGGTTTTGCAATCTGTTTTTCTTATGACTCACTTACGATGCTTAAAATATCGTCGCGTGAGTTACTTATGGTCTTGTTTATTACTTTATTATTGCCAATAAACTGTGGAGCACCATGTACATAATGGTTACCACCCTAGGGACTGATTAAGTTACGAAATCCAATCTGTTTGTCTAACTAAATGCGTTGGTTTAATGTACCTATTTTGAATTAGATGGTGCACTGAGTAGGATTTGAATAAAATATTCGAGAGTATATTGATTTCGTATTTAGCTTTACGACCACGTTTACGCTGCGTACTAAATATTTACACTGTAGGTAACTAACCCGTTCTCAGTTACGTTTTTACTTTTTTCTATAATCCAATAAGCAACTTACCTTATGAGGAGACGTATAGAGCGACACTCCATAAAAACTTCCCCTCATATCACTCCCTATTCATAAAAAACTTGACATTTGTAATGCCCCATAAGTTACACCTGTCACTGTCATATTCCTCAAAATAAAAAGAGACAACCGACTTGGAAGTGGAACTTTTATCCTCAAACATTCATATAGAAATTATGTTCTATACAATGTTGAGAAAAATTGTTAAGGGACAATACTGGCTGATTAAATCATGAACAAAAAAATAAATATAGCATTATCTCCTTGAAAGCCAGATCTCTTATTTTATTACAACGTCATAATCGGATTGAAACGGCCTTATTTTTTAATATCACGAAAAAAACTGAGGTGCGGACAATGCTTGCTGTAGGTCCATTATAAGTCGGCTTAGCGACAACAATCTGATATATTATCAATTTGTTTACCCAAGGTATTAAAGTAACAGTAATAAGAGAGATTTTGTATTATCAGCATTTTATTTTATTTTATTGAAGATGATAAAGAAGGACATCAAACATGGAATTGGAACGAATAGGATTTTTTGATCTGATTAGATTCGGTAATAAGCTTTGTAACTATAGTACTTACCTAAAAGGAATTCCTTGTTTAAAAACACAGTTTAAATCAGAAGCTACTGCTTGCAGCTGAAACAATAAAACACATAAACAAAGCATTACATTAAAGGTTGATAAACTTTAAATAAAACAATGGAATACCAAATTACAACTAAACAAAATTAACTGCATAGTAAATGACATTCAACTGTAAACAATTTCGAGTTATTTACTGCTATGCGCGAACATTATCATTTTTCTTGGTATTTGGCCAATGTGTTCTAGTTTTATACAGTTCTGCACTTTTACAATGGTCTTTATCTTAAGGTGTTATTACAATAGAAATTGCTCATGTTTGGGCAATATTGGTGCAATAATGATCAACACTACAACTTGTAGTTATCGCAAATGACTGCGATACCAAATATTTTTCAAATCCCTATAACACGAAACAATTAAAAGCTATATGGAGCAATTTAGTATAGGCAAAACATTCTGAATAATTAGAAGCAATGTTATCGTAATTAAAACAAATTTTAGGATCCTAAAGCTTGCAAGGTTGCTTGCAATTAATCTTGATTGCCCCACTGCCTCCAGGCAACAGTTGCCGAGCAATAATTGCTGAAAAATTGCCTGTGTAAGCGCAGCTTTATAGTTGTTGTTCACCCACGATGTTTCTTGGAACATGGCTGTGGATGTAGAGCGCGTGTTTCTGTGTGGTCCCCGAGCGCCGGCGTGTCATCGTCTTCCGTATAAGGACAGTCTAGCTCCAAGGAGGTGAAAGGTTACCTAGCTCTGTGTTACCATTCTCACGCTTTTTAGCCGCTTTGGATGTTCAGTAAAGGCCACTGCTGAATGTTGATATTGCGCCATATCGTTTTAATGAGCAACAATAATCGGCAAACATAACTATGAAAAATGTGGCTTATAATCGTTTACATTTTTGTTCTCCTTATAAATGAGACCAATATTTTGAGCAGTTGATCAGTCGTATTTATTTTGTCAAGTCATGGCAGTCAATGAACAAATCAATGACATGCGAGAGAAAGTTTTTGATTCAGTCGTCATAAATATATGAAAAAAAATCCAATTAAGTCGAAGGGAAATGAAAAAGCAGTCCTGCCCAAATATACTGGCATTTTGACTTCTTTCACATTCCTACATGAATGGTTTTTTTCTGCTACGAACATCATACATAACGTAGTCGTACCCGTTAGCAGACTTTCAATACGACTACATACTGGTACCAGCCGTATCGCAATAACTTAATTACTAAATGAATGCAATAGCCGCCATCCGCCCGTCAGGCAATGAGAAGCAACGCCCCCACCACGATACGATGTCATCCAACTGAAATATTGTTACTCGCCCCAAATGTCACACTTTCTGCAACGTTTTAGTGTATCGTGGTAGGTGCCCGTCGACCTCCATCAGTCGCTCACGGCCAATTTGTCTGGCGATCTCACGGGCAATTTTCATTGTCTCTCCGATGTTGCAAAAACTGGCTGCAAAATCTGAATTGTCAATTGTGAAAATGCAATTAAGACTTAACTCACCGATAGTAGTTACAATAATTAACTGCTTAATTATTATTCTGTGTAAAGTGCGACTATTCTCACGGTTGTTTACTGTCGTAACAATTGAAATTGATTTTACGTTCTTTTGTTAAAGATGTCGCTGTTGTTAGAATATAACTTTATTTATTTATGCCACTACACATTATGGAAATACACGTTAAGCTGCATGACTTCCGCCGCATTTATCATAAACGGATTAGCCGTTTACATGCAAGAGACTTAATCCCTCTTGAAAAATGACATTAGCATCCAGAGTGAGGTGAAACGTAGCGACGGAGACGAACTTCCAGCGTCCGCGACACGAATAGCTACTTATATATAAAACGGTATAGTAAACACGGTTAATACAACATTACGCGTTTTTTCGCGGTGATACGCCTCATTGCTAAATATAACGAGCACAGTTTCAACTGCAGGGAAAAGTCTCTTTGGCACTCTGCCGCTATTTGGGCGTTGTATTATCAAACCAACAGCCAAGTAAAATGCTTTCTCCGATATGCGTTCCACGAAATTGGGAAACCTCACACATTCCTATTAATTACTCCGTAAGCCGTTAATTTAAACGAACTTTTAAATGTGTGAGACTTTGCTCCTTGTTCGTTTGTGGCATTCCTGAAGATAAATTTATTTGACTGTGAAGAATGTTGTGTTGTCTAGGCTTAGCGTCATATAACTCTGCGTCAAATATTTCAGTGTAAGGCCCTTCCTGATGGTGCGACGCAATTTAAATTGCGTCTGTAGGCGATATCGTGCAAGTATTTTCTCTGAAAATTTCAAGCGCAAATCGGTCGAATTCCATCGCATTGCGTGAATGTGTTGCAATTTCGCTTAAGAAAAATCGCTTATCGATGTGATATAAAACAAATCGCGTCGCGCCATTATAAATGGGCCTAACTGTAATCCACCCGGATAAAATAGGGAGCGAAAACAAAATTCAGTTTAGAATTCTATAAAGCATAGCCAAGATTCCTTTCATTAAGGTCCATAAATTGCGAGATTGAAGTAATGCAAAGCGAGTGTCCACCCACTCGCGGCGTCTGCCCGAGGCACATGGAATGAAGCCATACCTTTAGTGCTCGAATACTTTTCAATTCTATCTTTGGTGTGTCGTATGTGTGATCAAAGTTGGACCATTACATCAATTTGTCTATGTCGTAAAGAAGAGACGCCATTGTACCCACGTGACTGTGTAATTTAAATGGCTAAGACTACCCATACGACACCCACGGCGTTCTGGAGAATATAACATAACCAAAGGCAGTTTTATTGAATTATTTGATAGGTCAAATTATATTGCGTTTGCTCCTCTACGAATATGTCTTATGAGTCAAACTTTATGTTCAACAGAAACCAGTGAATCAATGCTATTGGTTCTTATATTATAGCTCTAAGTTCGAATTAACATGGTATGGTTACAAAAACAATTGAGTGGCCAGTCATAGCCGCTTCTTAGCGATGTATCACTGATGAGTCAGCCTACTCACGTCACATTCTCTGTACCTCACACGGGAGTGCACAGCCTTGCTTACATTATAACGCGTGACGATTATTGACCCCGTTACTTGATCACTTAGGATTAATTACTGAAGGGAACCTTGATTGAAAATTGTAACTAATAGTCTGGTTCTTGTGAAGTTAAGCGGCGTGTTACGCAGTTTTCCTTATAGCTTGGATGCACATCAACATTCCCTAGAAGGCATGTTGTCCAGCCGGGCCACCCACGCCCCTCTCCGCCCGATAAACAACCTTTACCACTAAGTTTTAGTATTCCAATACCTTGCTCGTGACGGCCTAATGTGGCGCCATGGGGCGATTGTTTTTATAGTTATTAGGTAAAGCCGCTTTATAGAAACTTGTCGTTTTCTACGGTTTTGACAGAACAGTAAGATGGTCACTCTTCGGTTTACAATCGAACGAAAACCTACGTATTATAGAAAGACTTCTGTGCGTCTTTTTACTGAAGTAATTGAATAAATTATTAGCTGTACACGTCCTACAACATTTGTATATTTTATAGGAATACCATACGTGTTTTCCTGTTAAAAGTCAGAAATAAATTTACACCTTTTTCCAGTTTCTCGCAGCAAACGAAAGCCTCGTTAACTACAACCCCCGATAGGAATGATTACCCGTCAGGCGTTATCTCCCTCGTTACTTCCCGTCACACCATTTCCACCGTATCTGCAGTAATCAACCGGTGTTATGGAGGTCCGACTGGAATTGTCAATAAGTCGACCCCAATTAACACAGTTTATTTCAAATTGGTGCCTCATTTAAGGGGATTAAAGAGGAAAAAGTAGACCAACCTAAATAATGGGATCGGCGTACCTATTTACGTAAATCCATGACTGATCTATACCAATATTATAAAGAGGAAAGATTTTTTTGTTTGTTTGTTTGTACCGAATAGGCTCCGAAACTACTGGACCGATTTAAAAAATTCTTTCAGTAAAAGAAAGCTACATTATTCCTGAGTGACATAGGCTATTTTTTATCCCGAAAACGTTTTCGGCACCACGGGAGTGAAGCCGCGGGGAACAGCTAGTGTGATATAAAATTTAAAATTAAATACAAAATATGTTGTAAATCTAGCAACCTAAAAAACCGGTACATTATCTTGAGCCAAAAGCTTACGTAAAAAAACAATAATTTTATATTACTTGTGTCTGAATTTTAGTTGACAATATAATGAATATATTCTTTTCAATTTCTCTCTGACCAGTGTGAAAAATCAGTTATCGTCAGTTGTCTGTCTTTTTAACCCGATTTTATTAGCTTGGTATGTATGTACCTATGTATCAATGTAACGGAATCTTTGAACGTGATTTTCACCCCCTTCAAAACATCGGATTAATTTGAAACTTTGCACATTCATCAAGGATGAATGAAATTGCAATAATTTAAATACTTTGCCCCATTATCCTTACCAGGATTAGAGATTGAACTAAAAAGTAAAGACATAAATAAAAGTTTAAAATAACTAAAAAAACACGCTTTTAATAAAATAAATTTTAATTAAGAACAGAGATGTAAACAAAAAAATATATTGTAGAAAAAGTGGGGTGCTTGATGCCAATTGTTATAATATTTTATTGACAGATATTGGTAAAAGTAAAGTAATTTTGAAAATATCTTAAAAAAGCACACCACGCTTTAGAAGAAAATTTTTCTAGCTCTGCACTTCTCCACTCCAATTACCAGGCAGACTATTCATGTGTTGTAATGTATCATAATGCCGAAAACGTTTCTAAAATTATTATGAATGGGGCAGGCTGCGGCAGCCTTTAATTTTATCAAACCATCATATAAAGCATCAACCATATCTAACGGAATCTTCTTCTCCTGTTTCCAGGGCCACCGCCACGGCTGGGGCTGAAGGCGGCGAGCCCCGGGGTGGCAGGCGCCGACGAGGACTGCAACAGCAACACCAGTCTCACCGGGAGCCAGCACTCGCACGATGACATCGATGCGCACTGCGACAACTCCGGCTATCTCTGGTTCCTCGACTACAAGTGAGTAATCTTTTTTTTTCATGTCTTCGTTTCACACACACATACAAAATACAACCCATTGAATCCCAGAAAGGTTTGGCACCTCCTCTACTTTCTATCCTCTTTATTTCTTTCTTCATAGTCATGAGAAGAATTGCAATTTGGGTGAACCCCCTTACTCTTAAAGCCAATTTAAGCAACAAGTTACAAAAGTCAGTGCCATCTCATTACTGAACTAGTACATTCTGTATTTGAAGTTCTTGCAATAGTATATTTAATAGCTGTTCTGCTTTTAGCAACAAGCTTATGACTATCTGGACATTACAGCGAAAATGAAAAACAAATATATGAGTGATGTTTTTAGGGTTCCGTACCTAAAGGGTAAAAACGGGACCCTATTACTAAGACTCTGCGGTCCTTCTGTCTGTCTGTCTGTCTGTCACCAGGCTGTATCTCATGAACCGTGATAGCTAGACAGTTGAAATTTTCACAAATGATGTATTTCTGTTGCCGCTATAACAAAAAATACTAAAAACAGAATAAAATAATTATTTAAGTGGGGCTCCCATACAACAAACGTGTTTTTTTCCGTTTTTTGCGATAATGGAACGGAACCCTTAGAGTTTGACTCGCACTTGGCCGGTTTTTCTACTTCTGCACTTCTCTGCTCCAATTAACAGGCAGACTATTCATCTTTTGTAAGGTATCCTAATACCGTTTACTTGTCTAAGCTTACTATGAATGGGGCGGCGTCCTTTTATTTTACCAAATTATACCTACTGGGGGTACCTTAAATACTAGTAGATATACAGCTGCATCCGGTTAGGCTGGAAGCAGAACCCAAGTCCTCAACACGGTTGGGAAAATGCTAGGCAAATTCTAGGATCTACTAGGCCTAGTGTAAATATGCCAAATCAAATCACTTACCAAGCAATGCTTATTTTAAGCCAACTAGCATCCAATGTAAACCAAAATAAATTTTACAAAACAATTTTATAAAACAGCTATCGTGACCTTTCCAAGTTTGTATACGTTGCAATACATTCCAATCCCTTTCGTAACAAAAACTGTTTGGTAGACACCTTAAATTCCATTTTGGAAATGCCATCGTCGGATTATTCTTTTGTTTATCTACAAAGCCCAAATCGATCGAGTGACCCAATTTATTACTGCCAGACAGATAATTAAAATCACTGGGAATGGCAAACAATCCTATTTGGGTTATTAGCGAGTTTAATCCAAAAGCCGCTTTTAATCGAAATAAGATTTATTCATAAAGTTGACAATTGAAAACTTGTTCAAATAGTGCCTACTCGAATTTGTATTTCTAAGTTTGATTAATAGTCTAAAGTTCTAATTGAATATTTTCTATGTTCCAGTCCAATTTTTCGAGACGGCTCCTGCCACCACACCTCAGTGCTGTCCTCTGTGTCAGCCTCCTACAAAGGCATCAGCGACCTAACATCACGCTTCGAGTTCACGTCACGCTACAACGACCTCGCCAGGGATCTCGACGCGAACCTCGCGGAGGCCGACATGGAGAGCTTCAGGACCGAAGACATCCACGCACTGTTGATGACCGCCAACTTGCCTCACGACACCATCATTGATGAAAGGACACATGATGTGAGTAAACTTAGAGAGCAAAATAAGAGCATGGAGCACGGCAATAGAGCTCCGGATTAGACTAAAGCAAGTGAAACTGCTTAGTAAACATGACTTAATGGAACATAAGTGTTAATATATGAAAATAGAAGGCAGTATTAGGATATGGCCACGAAGATAGGGCACGAACATACAAGCAGCTACTAAGTAAAACGAAAAACTGCATAGGAAACCTGACTTAATTGAAAAAATAACAGGTGTTTCGAACCGTATTAAAATTTTATTTGATATGCCATGTTCTCATTAACATAATATGAGGCAATTTGTGACGTTGATGATATGGTGTTCCACCTTATTAATATTCGTAGCGTAGCTATATTGCTGATCCATTAAATTGTGCAAACGCTAAGTGGCACCCAGCACGTAAACTCATAGTGTATTGAGAAACGTTGTTTAAAATTACATATTTTTAGCAGAACCACGTTGGTATATACGAGATTATCCGTTATTACATATTAAAATCAACGTAATAAAAAATTATGGATAAACTTGTATCTATGTTTTAGATGATTCATCAAAAATGTGTAAATCAATAACTTAAATTGTCTGTCTATTCAGTGCATCGACTGACCTTGCAGCATCGATAAATATTTTAGTTGTTGGTTTTGTACGTAATACGAGATTGTTCTGGGTTGACCTTCCCGATATGATGGCAGGATTGTGGATTATAATATGTAAAGTACAAATAAACAATTGTTTTTTTTATAAGAATTTGATATACAATTAAAACTTAAGTTTGGCAATCTCAGTACAAAAACGATATAAAACCAAAAAAACATTACTTTGAAGACAAAAACTAACGACGTCTTGAAAATCATATAAACCTTAGAAATATAATAACTAATGAGAACTAAAGTGATGCTTAAAGTAATGCTCCTTTGAAGGTAATGAACATAGTCTCGGCATTTTTAATTACACTTGAAAAAGGCAATAGAGAAAGCCAAGCATAACACCACAAGTCTGTTACTCGCTGTAATAAATCACGCCTTAATTCTCTGTAACATTTTTAGTCTAAAATAATATCCTGCAGTTTCATTAAATTTATTTACATAAATGGTTCCAGCAATAATTTCTTAAACCTGAAATATTTTCTTGTGAAAGCGCCTTCAAACTTTCTTAAATAAATCTCTATACTTACTTTGTCAGCACAAAGATCAAGGCACATTGCACAATTATATACAGATCAAGGATTTTAGTAGGCAGTTAACATAATCTTAAGCCGCAAAACGTAAAACAAAAATCGTCTCGAAAATGCACTTACTGCGGTTTTGAAAGCAGCTGTGAATTTTTTAACTTGCCGTGTTGCAATGATAAAGTCATAAAAGTACAAGTTTCGAGAGGTGAACATAACGAATAATATTTATTTTTATTCTCATATTACGCACGTATTTACATTTTAAATTAAATAATATGCTGCTATCGTTCACATCAGGTGAGTAATCACAGGTGCGGTGCATCTTGCACATATTTGTCTTCAAAGAGCAAAAAAAATATGACTAAGTTGCATTCGATGATATCATTAAAGTGACGAATAATTTTAACACTAAAACTGACTAAATAAGTAAACTCAGTCGCAACTACAAAAGATTTTATCAGAGATGTTGGTAATTTGGCCGCTTCGTAGACCACCGTTAGAAACATGAACATTTCCAAATCCAACAATTTCAGCTACACTGTATTCTGAATGTCGTTCTACAGTCTTTACAAATTACATTAAGAAAATATGGTCTAAAAGCCAATGAACAGCACTACTATCTCAATATGCCGTAAATGCCTTGTGTGTGGTCTAATATTTGTGACCGGGTTCAGGATCAACGACCAACTTCTAAGAAATATCTTAAAAACCAGTCATAGAAATTTTGCAAGCGCCAGAAGCAATCTAAGGCCGTCTAACTCTTGTGTGTATTTACGGAAGACGGAAGCTATGGCGATGAAATCGACCGTTTATGTTCATGAAACATTTGTTACACATATGCAGTTTTGTAATTACTTGCAAAATGGCCGTTGCAACAGAAAATGGTGTTCTTGTTTCTATGTGGCAAGATATTTCTACAAATTTCCTGTAATGAGAAATGTCCTGAAATGAGAATTCAAAGTGGTATTTACTATATTTATAAATTATTGGATGTCTAGTCATAACTGCCATAACTCGCTTTAGGCTTCACCTTGTTATTTATTTTATCTATATCTGTTAAGTCAACGGCGTTGGTCTTTATAATAACTAACCTTTCTTTATGTATGTACTTACTTAATATAATTTTGTACTGTATTTGTATCTATTACGTTTATTTTATGTATGTTTATTTTTTCAGTACCATTTACCTTATTTTCGTTGTGGATGATGTGTTATGGTGTATTGCAGAGTAATCCCCGAGGCGAGATGATCGCGAGCATCTCTAGTTCTATCATGGAAAGGTTTCGATTCGACAGCAGTGTCAGTGCCGACAGTAGTTTCCAGGTTCGCCTAGCATTGCTGTTCAATGTTGCATTTCATTTATTTCCATTCAAAGTTGTAAAAGCTACAGGATTCATTTCATCTCATTGTTGTCACTATTGCTAAACACTTACAATTTTAATTACTTCAATTAGCACTAAAATTACACTGCATATTTCAACTACCAGAACTGGTATAATTCAGACTGGTAATATTATTGCTATGGCAACAACGCCATCTAGTTGTAGAGAACGCTACTACTATACGATTCACACTTTTAAATAAAATAGATGGCGCTATGATGCTGATTTTATAGTTAGTTTTCGATAGAATATTAAGAATCTATAATATTAATACATTTAGAATTTTGCTATTTATTGTTTTAATTGTTATTTACAAACATACCATTAGAATGAGTCAACTTTCTTTTTAATTGAACAGCAAGATAATTATAATTATTATAGAGTTAGTAAATTACTTGTCATCGGTAAATTAGGTTCTTATCTTCCATTTACATAATGGACTGATAAAATCCTGGATTTTTAAATAATAATAATAATCTAAAATACTGAAATGTGTTAGATAGGTACCATCATACTTTCCATATACCTATCCTTTTTTGAAAAGTTCATATTCTTTTAATTGTTCTCGACAATGAGAAACCGTCACGCTTGCCAATTAACAGTTATTGACTCCCTAGAGTACTCACACATCATAACAATACTTGGAAAGTCCAGACGCTTGGCTAGCATTCACAACTAGTGTTCCTTATAGTGTGAAGTGCGTTGGTCCCACGGGATGTGCCAGTAGTAAAGACGGAATAAGACCGTTAACATAGTGTGCGTAACTCAACTCACACACAGATATTTTTACACTAACTACAGGCTGAATTGCGTCAATCAGTTTAACCACGCTCGTAATTCCCCCAGTCATAGTCTTTCCCTCCTCGACACCAGCGTAGTGTGCGTGTGCTATATTTAATCATCCTTATGTGTGGCCCTGTTCATACGACCACCATCTGTGTGCGTTGCCAATGAAGTCTATCCTCTAGGCCAGATGTTCTCAAACTGTTCACTGCGTAGGCGTACACTACCGCGTCGATTTTGTAATTTACCAAATTCACAAGGGCCTGTAAAATGAAGGCCTGATGTTTTGTTCCGCAGTACTTCAAACCTTGAAGTGTTACTAATTGAAACTTGCTAATCAATAATTACTGATCGGCTAATGAGCATCTGTTGCCCTCATTAATATTATTTTTAGCGTGTGCTGCGTTTTGATAACAGTTGCGTTTAAAGCTCGGCGTGGACAACACGCGCGTTTAATTCGATACAAAGTTTGAGAAGCACATGTAGTGTCTAATATTAAAATTAATATTCCCGCTGCCCCAGTCGCGCCCAGGGCTCTCGGGAGTACTGAGCTGTGGTTTGTGCACTTTCTTGAAATGAATTCGATCACATGTTGCTTTACCAATAAATGTGATAGTTCAGAGAACCTTTTAGATAATTGTGTTTGTGTTAGATAACGCATTACGGCGGACGTTGTGGACATAATATACATTTCGATAGCGAGTGCGAAGCATGATGGCAGAAACATTTTGTTACAAGTACATGGTGAATGATTTAGTGGTGTAGTGATCCCGTTCTATTAAAGACAGTGGTATAAATGAGACAGTTGTTAAAAATGGGTGTGAAGGAGTATGATTGGGATTCTTATTACAATGGATACTATTCAGTAAGTTTACTACTATCGTTTACAATATTTTTATATACTTCCTTACAAATACTGTACTTACACTAGACCACCTACGACGTGCTTTAATTAGATTTATAGGATTTTTTCTAATTCTTGTTTCTTGAAAAGTATATCTTACTACAAAACAGAAGTAACATACTCTGCAATGACACTTAACAACCTTATCATTATTATAACTTACATCATCGCTTTCTTTAACAGCTATTATTCATCTTTATCAATGAACACTTCTTCAGTCACACAATAACTTGTCTCTTTAAATGTTCTATAGAATTTATATTCTGTTACTACATTTCCTTTTATTCTTATCTAACTACCCTCATTATGACCAACAATTATTTAGCGGTACAGTTAGTATATTCAATTGCAATGAAATACGCGTATATGTATTACAATATCATTGTTCTGAGTGGTTGTTTGATTTGTGACCTCATTTGTGGCAGGAAAAGGAATTAAATTGATGATAACGCTCTGGCAGCCATGTTGTTTGTCACTTTAAACGGCTCGCTGCTGGCGCTGACTGTACCGCAGATGCGTTACGTAGGGCGTGTCATGGACAAATAATGGGCTGTATTCACTTTTCACACGCTCTTTTTGATTTTAGAACAATATAGCATCTCCTAAAGATAATTTCCTGTACATTTTACTATGCCAATTTAAATAATGATTCCAAGCAGTGGAGAGGGCTTAGCAGGTAAAGGGTTTAGTAAAGTCTCATTTACGGTTTCCTCTACAGCTTCAATCTTTAATGGATATATCCTATAAACAACAGGAAAATACGACTCCCGTTTTCGCGGAAAAACAGTATGCGGATGTTGTTATCAATCTGCATTCCAAATTGTAAACAAAGCATCTGTATTGTAAAAAAATAAAACAGTTCTCACATGTGTAGGTACACAGATCACAGACACCCCTATGGGGAACGGTCATTAGCCCGCACTTATCAATTTATCCCCGACAGTCAAATATCATTACAGCCAATAAAATTATCTTCGTTCTCAAAAGCTTCCAAAAATTTCAAAATCGATAACCATTGTTAATCAGGCCATATTTTTTGTGTTTTTGATAAAAAGCTTTTTAATCACTGCCTTACTTAGATAGTAACTATAGCAGAGTTAGATAAACTACAAAACATATAGAACGCATGTCTCCGATACAGTTTATTTGATAATGGACATTGTACCTGTAAGTAACCGCAGCCATTATTTTTAGACGCGACTTGCATCCGCGTCAGTTATAACTACACGCAAATGTTTATGTTCCAACTAACACGCGTTACAGTTTCGAAATCTTCTGAGAACATTCACATGTTGTAGTGTGCAACATGTTGTTTTGATCGTTATAAACGCTCTGTATTTCATTTGTTTTATTATTGTTTGTATCAGTCTCTGAGGTCCCTGTATTTTATCATGTTACTAACACGTACAAAATACATAGACATATAACTTTACAATGTAAAAGAGAATCCAAATGTAACACGTTCCACGATGTAAAAGCGGCTTTTAAAACGTTTATCGGATAACCAATTGCCTCATAACACTATATTCTTCCACTAGGGTGAAGAATCCGTCGGTTCGATCAACACAATGTCGATATGCAAGTCGGAACTTCTGTTCTCTCCCGTGAAAGAGGGTGCGCATGGCGTCCACTTCAGCGTGGACAGCCTGGACTGCGAGCTGCCCTCCGAACAGGACCTCATTCTCACCTGCCAGGCTAATAAGGACAACTATACCATCGCCTTCGAGGGCAGCCTCACCACATACTCTGAGGACAGTGAGTGCATCGAACTGGCCGTCAATCAAATACATGGTAAGCAACAGTGATTTCCCTTCCTCGAACTACTGATGCATACCGCGATAATGATATACTAAGGTTTACCCAGTAATGCTAATATACGCACCTGAACTGAATCACTTCTATGTTAATTACTCATTATATTGCTTGCCAACTCATACACTTGATATTTTTCAGACAAATTGGGCGAGGAAGAAACCTTAGTTTTAGATAACGATGAAAGAACGCGCAGGAATTTAGAATTATTAGAGAGATGTAAGAAATTAACTAATAAGCTAACGTCGTCTATGGCTAGGAGCGATTTAGGATTAACTACTTGGAGTAAGCTTAAGAAACAAACCAGTCAGTCACCCTTAAGGAGGTAAATAACGCACTATTATTGCATTTTTTTATACTTTGTAATCCAATACAATGTAGTCCATTATTCATAACTATGTTGTGGTTTTAGGCACCCCTCTGGCAATAACAATGAAGGTTCAAATGAAGCGACTGATGCAACAGACGATAACATGAGCAATTCAGTCATCAAAAGCCAAAGTTTGCCAAATCTGTACAGGAGGAAACTTATGAACAGTTCTATAAATTCGGCTGCTCTGAGTAACTCAACGGTATGTATTAGAGATGATTGCCAAGAAACCTACTATCCCTGAATTTCCTATCTATTTATATTCTAACGATGTGCTTTATTCACAGGTCGATTCTTTCACCGTTAATCAAAGACTAATGGGCACACCTATATGCATGAAAGTGTATGATGTATCCCAACATCGGTCATCTCAGGGAAGTCAACACTCGGAACCTATGAGCACATCTTCTACTGACAATCAAACTTCATCAGATAAAAGTCAACCAAAACAAGCATTTAGCCTAGTAAAGTTATTTATGAAACAAAAGAGTATGAGCAATGATGGGATCGTTAGCATGGATCAGCTGGATAGATCAGAGTGCTGGCCATCGAGCTCTGGAGGAGAAAGCGGAGAATCCATGGGAGAGCAAAAACTTACCGATTCCAAAAATACAATTTCAGAGCGCCCTCAAATTGATTTGCCAAGCACTGAAGTGGAAGAAGTCTCATCGCACGTGTACGAGGAAATAAATCAAGTAAATCCATTCAATAACAGAGTATACGATGAAGTTTTGATTGAAGAAGAAGAAACAGGTGATGGAGCTAAATTGAGTGATAGTGAATCTAATCTTTATGCAACAGTTAACAAACCACATATTAAGAGAGCTAATTTAAATATTGTGAACAGTCCATCTAGAATGAGAAGTAACAGAAAATCATGTTCTTCCCAATCTTCCGCCACAAGTGTAAGCATTTCAAGCTGTTCCGAATCTGATGGAACTCAGATCACCAGAATGAACAGGCTCTTGCAGCGTGAGCAATATGACCATAAATCAACGTCAACTCACCTTGATGCAAATACTATAGATAAGAGTATACAAACATCGAGTATGAATGTATCAACCTCGTCTCAAAGAGAACTATTCAAGGTTGTCGAACCTTCCTTTTTAGAAAAGCTCAAAAAAGGAGATTGCGAAAAACCTGTTTATGTCTTATATCCTAGTTATACTCTGCCAGATATTAGTTTCCTGAACGGGAGGCCAAATATTTATTTAAATCCGTTAAAAATAAACGTCTCGCCCAGATCGAGTGAAAGCAAGAGAAACAGATTGCAAGTTAAAGGTAAACGACCGTTTTCATGCAATGATCTTGAAATGTTGAAGAAAAAAGGAGTCGGTCATATAAAAGACTGGGATTCTCTTAACTTTTTACTACCAATGGAATGCAGGCAATTGCTATCTGAAGTGCCTGAACTTATGCAACACATAAAAGAAAAAGAAGGTATGCAAAAATGTGGGGATAAGTACTGCAATGCTTCGCCTGCATCAAGGTCTAAAAACAGACCGATGAGTTGCGATTGTAATAATTTAGCTGGCAACACGGCGGTATCTTCAAGCTCAAGCACAGCTACTCAGCCTTCTTCAGGGTACCGTGGCTCTTCCACAATGCTAACAGATTCCTCAGCACAAAATAGCCCTGCGCCAGCTGGAAACTTCAATCCTTTGTTTGTGTATCGTTACGATAGCGCCACAAGCTCGGAGGCGAGCGGAGTCAATAACGACGGTCAGAGAATAAATCCCAGTATACCAAAACGATCACTCTCATTAGCAGATCAAAATCGCGTTCTCAAACAAGGCGAATTAGCGCCTCCAAGGCCGCCATTACCAAAGAGCATATTACGTAAATCTATGGATAAGACACGGAAATCTAGCACTCATACTAAACGATACAGTATGTTTGAAATGGATGATCTTTTACAAGATCCAGTGGTTTGCATGACAGCGGCGACAGAACATAAAACTAAGAGGAGATCGTTACAAGAACCTTATTATCTTCAGAACCAAACTGTGGATTATAGAAAGAATAACGATATAGCAGCGAAAAGATTATCACAGCAATTCCTTGACGCAGCCGAAAAAGATGCCGATTATAACGAGTATTATCCAGACGAAGGGGTTGGAACGGAAAGTAGTCTAGAATCAGGAAAATCTAACGAATTAAGGTTCCATAGGCCGCACACTCCACCGTTACCTAAACCAAGAACAAAGAAAATGGATTATACTGAATTCCCACCCCCTGGAGCACTCATCAGCAGTGCCGATTTACAACAACTTGAAGAGTTTCTGAAACACAGTGGATTCAATTGTCTAAACATGGATGAGTGGGATCAAAATCAAGTTCAAAAGGTAAGGAACCAGGTGTCCAAATTCCTTCAGATGAAGCGATCTCAGGAGGAGAACCAAAGGTCCACAGAGTCAAGTGGCAGTAGTTGTAATAGTAAGAAGTCAGTGAGTTTTGCGCAGAAGTCTGAGGGCGCGAAGGCCGACAGCCAACAATCCCAATTAAAACCTATGGAGGATATAAAGGGTGTCAGTCTAACAACGCCGCCTAACTCGCCAAATATTTCCGCTGTGATAGCGCAGAGGCTTTACCAGGTAACGTTTCATTTGCTAATGCTACTTCTGCTCACACACGTCATTGCCCGTTAATTTCTGTGAGTACCTTGGGTTCTTTATTTGCTCTTATTTTCTTTTTGATGTTATGTTCTCGATGTTCTTTGGATTATTTTAAAACTTTATGCTTGGATGGATGTGCTATTATTTTACGCTGTAGCATTTTTACTTTGCACTCATATTTTTATTAGCAAGTTGAACACGTTACCTGCGCTTGTCACTCATTAACCACTATGTGACTTAAATAATGAAATGTGTGATGTTTTTCTTGCATGCCCAATATTGGATAAAGTTGTCTGATTCTAGGGCAAGAATTTAGCTGAAATACCGATTTGTGAAGAAGCTGAAGTGAGTCCTGATGAATTTGGCAGTCCTATCCACCATGATGCGAGAGCAAAATATGATATAATCGATGTTTCACAAAAGAGAGGTAAACATAACATCAGTATTCCAGAAGCCTTAATCATTAGTACTTTGGTTAACGTTAACGATGACCACATCTTTTTTTTTACAGCCTTAGTGTCGAATGTCACCGATGCTGTTGAAATGTTGATTCAACATTTCTCCCCTGCTACGGATCAAGCTGAGTTAGCTTTCTTAGGAGACTCTAAAGAATCCCCGGCCTGTGCCAAAATAGCTCTAAATGCACTGTGTCCAGCTTTGTACGCAATCTTCAGGGATGGCCTCAAAGAGAATATCGAAACTTCTTTCGGAGCAGTGAATAATTCTGTTTGGCAAATGGTCGAAGCTACTGCAAGACAAGGTAAGAAATAGCAGCCAGCGCTTGCTAACCTGAATTATAGTATTTTATTGTGATTTGATGATATTCATAATGCTTGTGTAAATGTTTTAGGACCGATAACAAAAGCTCTCAATGAGTTGGTACTCAGAATTAACAGTGAAGATGCAGTCACAGAGGGATTGGTCAAATTCAATGCATTTATCCTTGGTTTACTCAAGTAAGTACTCTAAAAACTAAATAAAGAAGTCCATTTTTTATGTTTTTCTTCTTTTATTGAAATTTACTGTTTCCTTACAGTGCGCAATCCGTAGATGCTTGGGTGTCATACATACGTACACGGGAATCTATTCTTGCGAAACACTACAGTCCTGATTCTCTGATCCTCGCCGGCTGCGTGGGTGAACCGCGATGCCGCGCTCTTCTGGATACGTTACTCGCCAGTCTAGAACCACTAAAACTTCTACCCTTCTCCCTGGATCTCATGTTTGAAATGCGTGAACTACACAGAAGCTTCAAGAAGATCGAAAGCGACATGCGTGCTGCCAGTCGGGTAAGTTTAGATAACATTCACAAAATGACATCTAATATCATAGAGCCAACACCGAATGCTACTTTCCCATGAAATATACGTAATCAATATTCCGTGTCTTTCGTGTTCCGAAACCACTATCGCATACTATCAAACAGCCGCCTGCCGGAGCAACATCGCTTTATTTGCATTTTATTGTTTACTGCATGTGCTTAAATCACAGTTCACGGCGTACGAACGCGATATTTTAGCATTTACTTTCGTGCACAGCTTACATAAAATGCAAATAAAGGTTTTGCCGAGCGATCGAACTAGATCGATAACCTTGTCGAGGACTCTAACTTATACTAAACTAACTTTGGATGGCATGATGCATGATGCTAAAAAACATTTGGTGTATTTAACAGCCCACTTCGATTAACACTCCACCACTAACCCTGAACCAGCGGAATTTGCTGAAGCTGGTGCGTTCGATGCAGTCGAGCGGTCTCTCCAGCGACGACTGTCAGACCAGTGTCATAATGAGACACAAAGAACCCAGGCACAAGGAGCCTTCCACGCCCGACCTACTGAATGATTCAGCGAATGTAAAGACTACTGTTGAAAAGAATAGACCACGCTCGTGCGTTAATCCGACAACTATTGGCTATGATATTTGTCCGAACAACAGCAGGATAGAGATAGAGAATAACCGCAGATGGTCCGGGGTGCATTTGGGTTCCAAGTTAATGCAGGCGTTCGATAGGCTCGTGTTCGACGACAGCGACGATTACACTGATAGTCTAGAGAACAATAAGCCTCCCTCCGCTAAGCCCTCCAGCAATGAAGTGAAGGTAACTTTGGCGGTGCTTTGTGTGGACATTACTAGAATGTTATGTGCTTAGACAAATGTTTCGTTGCGGCCTACGTTGTTATTAATTTGCAGGTAGTTTTAGACTTGCTTGCTGCTTCTAACACTTATTTTGTGTGCTTTCTTTTCTTTGTTTGTCACGTCATCGTTTAGAATTGTTTGCTTTGTGTCCACGTTTTGTGTTTTTACTTGTCTCCCGTAATTAATAACTTATAGATGATATTAAACTTAGTAATTTTATTCCGTACATAGATGAAAGTCGTAGAATTTTTGTAATGTATACCTTTTTAATACATAATGGTCTAAATGATCTCTGAAAATTACCCTTTCATCCAGTAGAAAACCATAAGCTACAAATTCATAACGACTCTCGTGCGTTTTGTTTAGCTGGAGTGCAGCGGGGAGGAGAATTGGCGGCCAGGTTCGGCCAGCAGTGGTGCCAGTGGCAACACCGGCAATGGTAGCGGCAACTCGGGCGGCGGCAAATTCCGACGTCTGCAACTCAAGTGGGAAATGCTCAGCAATGCTGAAAGTCCCGTGACACCTTCAGGTTTGACCAGAATTTGATTCTTAGAAAAATTCCTTCATTTTATAACATTAATTCTCTTGTTCATACACATACATAAGGTGGAAAAACCTAATTAGGTACTCATTAAACACACATTATTTTCTTCCTACTCATCGATGACTTCACACAATTCGTAGAGATAGCAGCAGATCTGATTATGAAATTCACAGTAAAAACTGTGAAACATGAATTACAATTATATGAATGAACCTACGTTTCAAATATTCTTAGAATCCATGTAAATCTATAAGTTAATTGTTGTAACACATACATCCGAAGATAAAAGCTGAAATAAATTGGCGAAACAGCAATGCAAAACGAGTTTACATTACATTTTCGTGAGAACAAGGAACAGCTGTGTAAACCCGTGCACCGGGTGGATGACGTCATGGACATATTCCAACCTACCTCTACAGAATATATGTGTGTCTATATGTGTTGTATATTTATGTATTCAGGAGAGACGTCCCCGGCCGCGGCGCGTGGCTCGAAGATCCCCAGGCCGGTGTCATCGCCCGTGCGACCGGTGGCACCCGCGCTGCAGTCTCCAGCCAAGAATACAGCACATCGGTAATGTCGATGTTCTTATCTCACCCATAAATTGTTTCGATTCCTATAAATTACTGTCAAGTAACGGTATAAATTTAAGACCTTATTTATGAAAATTTCAGAGATGTATAGAAACTGATGAAGAAATTCATAATCCATATCAATTAAACATCTGCTAATCAGTCGCTAAACAGTGTTAAGACTTTTTATAAGGGTCTTACTTGCCAACACGGAATTGCATTATTATTATATACCGACCGATAACTGTTGAAAACTTAGTACATATCTTGATTTGGTCTGCGTTTTATATATACCTCACTATACAAAGGATTGTAATTATAATACTCTCAGAGTGTAACAAAATCCATACTAAGCAGTTTTTATTTAGAATATCGTTTGGCAAATCTTGATGCATTCTTAAAGATGACTTCAGATCTAGATTACTTAGACCGACCTTGACGCTACAATTTGACAATCATTACAAATCATCTATTAACGCAAAAATATAGCTACAATAATTTGTCAGTCTCATTCACAATGACAAACCAATTGAGAAGGTTGTGGTCATTGTGCCAATTCCTCCAGGATGCATTATTACTTTGTCCCAAATATGGTGGAACGGCGGCGATAAACACTGTCAGCGCATACACTAGATAATTTATGATTCGAGCTAGTTGATGTTTTGATTTTTCCTAAACTGAATGATATGCCGTGTTCTCTTTATCTAGGATTTCGTCACCTTGCAGAATTTTTACCAAATATTTGCAAATAAACACTACAACATAGTATCCTTGAAATGTTTATTGCAATTTTGAATATAATATAAGAACTACGATTTAAACAAGTCACGGTGTCATCCAACTTTTTGACTATAAATTATTGTCACTAAAATCGACTTGTGAAGATTTCTAAGTTTCCTAAACTAATTAAAGGCTAGTGGAATATTGACAATGATTTTCTCATGAACAGGGGTATCCCGGTGCCTGTACGAAAGGGAACGTCTCCTACCACATCAACCCCCAGTAGGCCAACCACGGCGAGAGCTGGTACTGCCATCAAGAAACCACCTCAGGCTGCTAACAGGTAACATAGAATACATACTAACTAAACCAAAATAAAACCCTTAAGTATCCAGAGCTGAAAATGGAACTCCTAATAAAATACCCTCTAGGAATTGCCATTAAAGCAACACTCCTAGGAAAAGATGTCGCATTTGACACTCAAAAAATAAGACTAATGTCGACCACATAATGTTTAAAACGCTACTGTAGAAATAGCTGCTATAATTTATTTTTATTGAGCACAAACTTATATTTATGATACACTTCTATCAAGGTTAAATGGGACACAGGTGGTGGAATTTATTTATGTATTCCTACTGTAACACTGAAAAACATTTCTATTTTGTAATTTTATGCTTTAATATAAATTATGTTATGCACCGCAATATATTATGCTTATATCGCACGATATCTTCAGAATTTTACCCGAGGTGTCAGCGAAGAGGCCAGATGTGAAGCTGCGAGTGCAAAATGTAGCTGTTGTTAACATCACAAATGTTAAGAAAACAACGTATGTACTATAGATGGGAATAATTTGTGACTAACATCGTTGTGACGACAGTTTGAAGCTAACAGCATGTGCATGTCGGTTAAGGAAAATAACACCGTAACCGCTAATGATAACTAGTATGAAAATGCCAAAGAGGAACCATGACATGGTTTTACTAACCATTTACTAATAATGCCTAATGCCTATTACTAAACCTATAAAGCAATTAATCAAAAATTACCTAATAAGCAACGTTTTATTAATGCATCTGTTTAATGCAACGCAGCGAATTATAATTAATTCAATGTCACGAAAGTGGAACTAATTCAAAAGCTGAAATTGAACTCTGATTTTTCGTCTTACCTAGACTATCAGTATTTATTTTAAAATAGTACCCATAGTTAGCTTCTCAATCCATTCCAGCAAAAAACAAAAAACACACACATACACAAAAAAGTTAAATAAAGATTCAACTTTTTTGTGTATGTGTGTGTTTTTGGGAAAGAAACAGATTGTTTCCTTTACCGAATTTACTTACACAATTAGGCAGCAGGTTTCACCAAACTTACATAATACCGGTTTTACGACAATTGCATATACATAGAGACAGGACCGGTATCTGAATTTAAAAAATATTTGGAGTTAACAACGAGTCAAACCCTTCTTGAATGCCAAAATTTGACTGTATTTCAGGCAGAAATAGAATTTGAAAAATACTCCACCCCAAATTTTTATTTCACTTTACGGGATAAATTCCATAATCTAAAGAAACGAAATTAGGTTATCAACACCACTATCAGTTCAAAATTGTCCGTGAACCACACATGAGCAGTGCATGTTTACAGATATATGAATCCTGGTTCCTCTCATCAACATTGTTTCTCCTCAGAACGTCCCGTGTGGACGGCGCGGGTCACGGCGGCGCGGCGCCGCGTCCGTCGTCGTTGCCGTACGGTCGCACGCCACCGCCCGCCGCGCCGCGTCGCGCTGCGTCTTCTTCTGCCGCGCGTGCGCATCACACCACTACCCAACAGAAGCAACATAAGTACGTACTGTAATATCATCATTTAAAATGCCTTTGATACGTGGGACACTCAGAAAGTTTTGCGAAACTAAAAAAAATTGTTCTATACGTACATATATTTTTATTAAATCTTTTCAAAGTACTTTCCACCAGCCTCTATACAAAGATTCATGCGCCTAAACCAGTTTTCAAAACACTTTTTCCAGTCCGCCGCAGACACCTCGTTTACAGCCTGCTCGAACGCAGCCAGCGCATCTTCCGGCGACGAAAATTGTATCCCTTTGAGCTGATTTTTTATTTTTGGGAATAAAAAGAAGTCACACGGTGCTAGATCAGGGCTGTAAGGAGGGTGACCCAGGAGTTTGACTGGCGTGCTGTCCAGGAAGTCCCTCGTTTTGAGTGCGGTGTGCGCAGGTGCATTGTCGTGGTGGAGCAGTAGCCCGCGGAGCCCTGTGTTTGGTCGCTTGTTGCTTATAACAGAGAAAACTTCTGGCAAACATTTGGTAGTATACCATTCGGCATTAATGCTTCTTTGATCCCGTAAGGGAATTGATACCAAGTGGCCAGTCAAATTAAAAAAGCTAGCGATCAAAATCTTACCCCCGCTTCTAGATCGCTTCACTTTGGTAGGCGTTGGCTCATTTTGAAACACCCAAACAGTCGACTGGCGCTTGGTTTCTGGGTCGTATTGATAAATCCAGGAGTCATCACCTGTAACGATGTCGTAAACACGCCGAGACGAGCCTGCTTCAAATTTGTTAAGCATATCACGGCACCATTCCACCCGGGCCTGCTTCTGAGCATCGGTGAGGTTGTGCGGCACCCAGCGTGATACTATCCTCCTCACGCGAAGATGGCTGTGTAGAATCTCGTGAACGCTTCCCGATCCAATCTTCAATATGTGTTGAATCTCCTGATATGTAATTCGCCTATTGTCTTGGATTAAATTTTTCACTGCTAGCACGTTTTCTTCGGTAACAGCCGTCAAAGGGCGACCGCTTCTTTCGTCATCCCCCAAAGTTGGTCGACCGCGCTTGAATTCGTTATACCAACGATACACGGTTGCCTTGGAAGGGCCTTCATCCATGAATGCCATTTGAAGTCTATCGTACGATTCATCCGGTTTCAGGCGACACTTGAAATCGTATAAAATCATAGCTCTAAAATGTTCCCGGCGCAGATCCATATTTCAGTGAGACACAATACTTTGAATTAACTCGCAAAAAATGTGGAGGGAAATTTTGAAATTGGAACTTACTTATTTTTACTTATAAATAATCATATTTTCGAAAAACATTATAACTGGCCAGTCTCCCATATATAAAAACTTTTTTTCGCAATACTTTCTGAGGGGCCTGGTACTAATAATTTTATTGCGTTCATCTTCATCCGCACCCCGACATCACCCTCTGTTATTCATAGCAGCGAGCCAGCCAGACAGCTTCCAGCTTTATTCACGGTAGTTCTACCCGCGATGGCAAAAAATTCGTCTGCTCATCATTCTCCCTCATCATCATCATCAGCCTAATAATGTTCCCCCTGCTGGGTCAAGGGCCTCCTCTTTGTGAGAGAGAATGGGCGGCAATCCACCACGCGGGCCCAGTGCGGGTTGATGGATTTCACATGTCTTCGAATTTTTGGTTCTTGGATATGCCGGTTTTCTCACGATGTTTTTCTTCACTGTATTCACCCTCAACCCCTCACAATAGAGTCTTGTTCCTAAATTAGCCATAATCTCAAAATTCACTTCCTTTTTAGCTATATCATGTTTCACACAATCCATTCATTTTCTTTTTGTTCTAGTTCTTCCTTTTTTTTGAATCCATTCACATGTAACACTTTTATTGTAACATGCTTCTCGTTCCTCCGCATAACATGTCCGTACCCCGAAATTCGTCAACTGACAACACAAATTCAAATTGTGTTTTCATTCTCTAGATACGAGTAATTTGAAATTAAGAGACTCTGCTTATGGCATAAATACAACCACAGATTTTGTTGTAGATAGGAACAATAAGACAGCTCAAGCTTTGTCCCTAAATTCAGGCCATATCCTAATATACTCAACCACCAAGATTACGGATGTATCAATTTATTCCTATAGTTTAATTAACTGTGTCTTATGTAATTCCAGGTACGTGAGGACTTTGTGGCATCGGCTCCCTTCAGACTCGGGTCACCTGGCGTTCAACGAAGGTGAGCGTCTCCGGCTAATACTGGAGGTAGATGATCAGTACCTGCTGTGCTGTCGGGGCGAACACAAAGGGCTAGTTCCCCGTGATGCCGTGCTGCTCGAGGACTTCTGATATTGGCAGCCATAGCACGACTGGCAGCCAGCCTGGCGCCCGTTGCGTTTGAACGGCAAACGTTGAAGGAAACGTTCAGGAAAATATCACGTTTCTGTTCATACGTTTCCATTGTTTAAAGATTTTTATACCGAATCTACACATCCAGCTTAGATTCGACATATTACATCTCCGAACACTGGAAATTATAAACATGAAATGGTCGAGAAAATGTGCAATAGGTTTCGGAGTGAGCAAACAATGTGAAACTTGTGGAACTATACTTCGTTTCGTCTGGAATGTTCTTGAACCTTGTGTTGTCTAGTTCGATTCGGTATGTGAAAATGAATGTGATCGTGAACTATGCTGTTCAAAGACTATGTAAATATAACGTGTAATGTAATTCTATGTTTCATACTCTACTCCACTCGTTTGGAGCGCTATTTTTATGTCTTAATAATTATTTAAAATTATTTAATTTTGATGTTGCCTTATTCAGCAATATTCATTACTTCTTTGCAGAATCTTGACATCATTAAATATCTCTCACATTTCTAATTATTGTAGTAAAATCTAGTCTTACGTTATAAGGCACGACAAGGTCTTGGACTGTATATAAATTTATTTTAAGTAACACAAATTGTGGGAATATTTACTGGGAATTACTGAGCGTAATTAAACCCTTTGATGACGCATTAACAGTAAATATTTATCTCAATAATATGTGATATATAGAATACTGTTTACTTTTATGGTAGGAACAAAATCTCAAACCTTAAGGGCAAACTTCATCGTATCCTAAAATCATGGAAATCCATGACTGCCTAGAGAAACACTCCCCAATATACTTTGGTGTTTAGATAAATTACGTAAATGTGAATTTGATGTCTAAAATTACCCTTGATATTAACGATATGTGTATAATATACTAATTACGACCTATTGGTATTAGTGGTGTAACTTGTAGGAATAATTTATAACAAAATTTTATAGTACTTCGATGACTAAGTATTACTTGTGAACGTCTCACTAAGTTTTAAAACATCGGGTACGGTGAACCTGGATAATATTGACAAATCATTGACAGGAAAGCTACCCACAGATTGTGTTAACTTCTGGCTACACTAACTGCATGCAGCCTCTCCTTAGCACCTTCCTTGGCGGTCTGTGGTGAAGGGTTCAATAATTAAATCGGAGTAGGTGAACTAACTGGTGTACATGACTAACTGCATGGCCTTTACCGACACTACCCTTCCCTAATCTGACCTACACTTTAGAAAAATCCATTCGACAGTTTATAATGCGGTGTTGGTGTTTAACTACCAGTTATAACTAACTGCATGCGCCTCTCCACTTCACACATCCCAAAAAACCAGCACTCTCATGTTACATTTCAATAGATTACTGTTTAACAACCGTACCTGATTCTTTGTACATTTTTAACGGTATTAAATCAATTATGATACCGATATTGGTATTAAAGATGGACTCGTCATCTAAAACATGTCTGCTTAACAGTCACGAATATTATTGTGATATAATGGTCATATCACTGCTATTATGATGCGGAAAGAAATGATATTTTTGGTATGTAATGTATTTTATTGCTCAAGTTGGAAGCGCAACATTATCGGATGATATGATTGATATTAATATTCGAGACGTAATACTCTAATATATTATACCTATTATAAATTTCAGTATTCGTTAATTGGTGTAACTGTGAAGTGATTGTACATAATGTTATTGGAGTTATTCTTAGTAGTGATTTTAGAGGTCAAAATTTTGTAACAAACTTTTGAATGCACGATACAGTTCCTCTCGTAGTCCGTCGTGCTATCGAGTCACAACATTGGCGAAATGTAGTCGATATACTCGTAGTGAACTAAATTATAGTAACTTTGCGTATGACCGAGGTGTGTTTCTCGAGGCAGTCGTGAGCATCAACTCTTGCCAGCTACGTTCAGTGAACAAGATGAGGCTCGTCGTCTCGATAATCTCATAACTAGAGTGAACGTAAGTTGACACAAATTAGAACTGTACAATAGAAATAATCTAAACAATAATTAGGCTAATAATGTTATCTAAATTATAGTTGAATTACTTAGGCGATCGTAACCTCCATGCTGCGAGATCGTTTGTAAAATACACATTTCATTACAGTGTTAGGTTAATTCGCGCTTTGTGACTGAATGATGTGTTGTGGCCTTTGTATGTATTAAAGTTATATAGTGTTACTGTGTCGTGTGTGTGCGCTTGTTGCATCAGTCGAAGTATTCATTGTATCGTCTACTTAACATTAAATAGCATGGGGAATGCTTCCACAAATTATTTATTATAGTAATCAGAACTCCTAATTAGCCGTTAAAGTATTAGTCGAACAAACGCCTTAAAGTAATCAAAGTAATGTCTATTGATGAACAGATCAAAGTAGTGTTGTCAGCTTCGCGACAGCTTCAACAAGTAATCGCTTTGCAGGTAGTCTCTGTTTGCAGTACATAGAGGAGTTTGTTAGTCGTAAGTTTTTATCAACAGTTTGTATTATTAAACGATGTTGAACTGGTTTTTTATAAAAATGACATCCTGCGCGTTCGTTTTAAGGTATTGTTGGATACATGTGGTGAGTCAGTTGTCCTTATGGGTACAAAAGGTTAAGTTATTGTACTATTTTGTGAGTAAGATTTTTATTTATAATTTTTACGATTGGGATCAATAAGTTGAATTTTGTGTTGAAAACTTTATTTTCTTATAAAAAAAAAGTAAAAACAAAAATAGGCTTTCGTTACCTTACGAAACGTCAACGAACGACTGAGAAATTATTCCGAATATTATAGTTAAGTTTATTTCGAAAAATTTATACTAATTAAATTATGTATGTATCATCAATTGTTTTCCGGCGTGACATCTCATTCAATGTATGTATCTATTTGTTTAAAAATATTTTTTATTTGTGTTAAGTGCCATAATTTAATGAATTAACAATTGATAAATATTATATAATGCATAACCATGTACACCAATTAAACAATATATAAAAGATATTGTTGTTTTATTTCTATTTGTGTACCTGCACCAACAGCAGTGGCTCTGTTAAAATCTATTCTTATTAAATAATAGTTAGGTTAGGTTCGGTCAAACAAAATCTCTAGAGACACACCTAAGACACGAGCTTTTTTCTTTCTTCACGTTGGGTACGTGAAGAAAGAAAATTTGGTTCTAATATATTGCACTAGATGGCGTGACAACCTTCGCTTTATTATTGAGTTTTTTTTTAATATTAAAATGTTCTAGAGACGATCATAAAAAAATATATTCTTGTTTAATTACCTCACCTAAGCACAAAATTAAGGAATATTGGGCTCTTAATTCTGATTTGAATTGATCACTTAAAATTGATTCCAATAGATGGCGCGGTTTTAAATTTCTGAGGCAGCGACTGGGTTTTAAACATTTGTTTTGTAACACATTTTGGTACAGTGAAACTGTAAAAAGGTGCATAAAAAATATTATACAAATCATCGCTGTATTAAAAAAAAAAGTATTCACGAACCGAGTAACTTGCATTTCGCTGCTAACACCATATATATCTGTGGAAGGCAACAGAACGCGATCGATGTTCTTAGAAAAATAATCAGATTAATCAAACGAAAAACGCTAGTTACGTCGGCACGGTTTCTTTGTATGGGATGAGGCATCTGTATGCTAGTTATATATTAACTGTGCCTAAGATATTATACAAAACATTGCCTCATCTCCTCATCTCCTACCTCATCTTATTTCAAGTTTGAAGGATAATGGATACCGTTTTTTTCGCGATGGAAATCCTCATGGATGTCCTCCGCGCTGGTGGTAGGTGGAGGGGTCTGTCAGACCCATACCCCGCCACCCCAGTGTAATGTGTACCCTCGCACATTTTCGTCGGGGGCTGCGGAAGCCTTTGTAAAAATCTTAAGGATAGGTACCTAGGCCGACTTATTCTAAAAGTGGACTTTCACAGATTAAAACCAAATGAAATATCCAGCATATACAGTACCATATATATGTCACCAAGATAGTTTTTACAAAGTTTACTACAACATAGAAGTAAATATTAGTAGATCAGCTACACAGGGTCTAGTGCGAGTTTATTATATTAACTCAAAAATACAATACACAATAATTGCGTTTTCAAAAGCAGAAGGCGCTTGTTCAGTTTCAGTACAAAAATAGAAGTTTAGAAACTCACAATAATACAACAGGAAGTTAGTTGAATTCTGAAAATGTTCGATAGAGCCTAAGACGCTGCCATTCAATGGAGTAAGATTTAAATTTAAATATGTAGGTATGTGGTATCCTCAGTTTTGTATGCGGGCATAACAGTTACCATGGGTGGGATTTGGAATAAAAAAACCGGCCAAGTGCGAGTCGGACTCGCGCACGAAGGGTTCCGTACCATTATCGTAAAAAAACGACGAAAAAATCACGTTTGTTGTATCGGAGCCCCACTTAAATATTTATTTTATTCTGTTTTTAGTATTTGTTGTTATAGCGGCAACAGGAATACATCATCTGTGAAAATTTCAACTGTCTAGCTATCACGGTTTATGAGATACAGCCTGGTGACAGACAGACAGACAGACAGACAGACAGACAGACAGACCGACAGACAGACAGACGGACCGCGGAGTCTCAGTAATAGGGTCCCGTTTTTACCCTTTGGGTACGGAACCCTAAAAATCTTATAAAATAAAAGACAAAATGTGGTGTATAGTTTAATCAACATAAATAAACTCGGACATTCAATTGACGACTAAAGCTGCTTTCTACCTGTATTAAGAACGACTGTGTCGAATATCCTATTTGTGTGGTCGTGAAACTATATAGATACCTAAACTAATAATACTTATAGGAATAACATTACTATTATTAAATCCATCAATATTACATATACATAAAGAATTTGCTAAGCAAATCAAAGTTACACAATGCAAAAATTGAAACTACTAAAGACATAGAAGACACTTTTTTTTCAGTTATTTTGACTTTTACTTTTGTGCCGCCTGTGCAATACAAATATTTATTTGTGCATTTGTAGACCTACCACTACTAAGTCTAACATTTAGAGCTGAAATGACATGTCAGACTTCCTACAACATTTAGACAACACAGGGAGCCTAAGGCCCGTTTAAGAAACTCTTTTTTTTTCAATATTGTCTACATCAATATATGGAGAAAGCTGGACGTTGTGTGAGAGAGGTTCGTCGGGATAAGGCTGAACGTGGGAGTTCGCGGGCACTTAAGGGTCTGGCGACTGAAGTTCGTCGGTTCCTCTCGTTGTTGCGCATGACCAGGTCCTCTTCATCCATGGTCAGGACCCTGCGGCGTGGGGACAGGGCCCGGGGTGTGCGCGGAGTGCGGGGGGTGCGCGGAGCCCGAGCTGACAGGCACCGGGATTTCGGACGGTTTTCCTCAGTCCACTCACGGACGGACATGTAATATTCATCCTGCGTAAATAGGCAATATTAATATATTATTGAATCACAGTAGTTCGTGTGAACCTGCAAAACGTCCTGCTCCATAAAACTTACTGGACTTAGATCTCTGCCAAAAAAAAGTGGAATAATGGTTTATATTTTACAATTTTTTTTCTATATTTTGACGGTGGTTACACCAAGAAGAATTTCAGAAGTTTTCTTGAACTTTCCCCTATAACTTAGTGGTTTTCACCAATTCTGCCGATTCATTGCCATAATTTAATACTGATAAAAGACCGATATCGAGGTATATTCGCCACAACAAAAAGCTTTGCAATCACTAATCCATCTGTCTAGTAGACCGATTTCCTCATGTAAATTTGATAGTTTCAAAAGTTTTTGGGTTTGTTTGAAAAACTTACCAGCCTGCATACAAGGAAAATATTGATCATAGATGTTTCGGGTTTATCTTACCGATAACTTGTGTAACCCAAAATTCTATAAGATCTCAAAAAAGCCCTCACACCCGGCAACTTTGAAAAATTGGATGAACAAAATTGTCTTATTATTCACATGGCATGAGCCATAAGAAATTAAATCATTTATGAAGTAATAGAAAATAAAACACTCCAAACATCCCTGGTATGGTTTGGCAGATTGATTTGAAACTAACAACATTCACTAAATTTGAAGTAGATATTCGTACTACCTAAAACTAGGAATAAAATAGTTAAAAAAGTGAAAACTTACCAAGTTTACAGGCATAAGGTCCAATTTATGAGTCTGCCCATTTCTAAAGACAGTTATGGTGCAAGTGAAAAGTAATGGCAATAGTCGACTACATAAACAGTTGAATCTAAATGTCTGGTGATCTGTGAACTAGTGAACAAAATAAAACGAACTCGTATAGTGTTAAACTGTATTAAACGATTACCTAATAGGTATACAATACGCTCTTCATAAAACATCGTCTCAAAACTTGGAGTTATGTTGCTGTCTACTGGTATTATAAGTATCTATTAGTTTAGTTAAAACTTATCTAGACATTTTACCTTATAAAGCTTGCGTGAAAATTAACTATATTTTTTTTTATTTAAATTTCTTTAGTAGGAATTACGCGACACAAATTTTAATAACATAAAAACCAATAGAATTCTCTCAAATGCAAAATATATGTTTGATAATAAAAATGACAATGCAAGAAAGTTTTGTGACTCAAGCTTCAAACATTAATACACGCTATCTAAACCTAATCATCTCTTATAGTCATAGTTACATATAAAACATTTATATAATAATCTGGTCAGTCAATCTCGAGCCCGCACCTGTTCTCGCCACAGCAGTGTCTCTTGTTATCATAGAACCTTCAGTGACAATATATTTAAAGCTGGCTGAATAACGCGAATGCGAGAAAAAGCTACAAGTTGCTACATCAGTGTATCACAAAATCATGATGAATGCTGTGCCAAGAACTCCTACCTGGTATCTTTACATCCCAAATAATAAAACATTGAAATAGTCAGTGCATACAATAATACTATGAATACGTAGTGGAAACAACAAAACACAGTGATAACAAAGCCTACATAACTAGGAAAAGTATAAATAAATATACACGTTTAGATAAAGTTGCATACTATATGAATATCGTTTGATTACCAATACAGTATACTAACACATCGCATGAGAAAATGTACGTTAGTGCTGCTAATGAAAACAACGTCGAATAGTGCAATGTTCAATATGGTATCTTTCAAGCACTATCACTAGCAATGGTAGAGACTACTCAAATCATGCTTGTCGAAACAATAGCGTCGATAAATGTAAAGGCTACTTGCCACAATGTTACTGTAAACACCACAATGGATACTTCTAAGGTACTAGTATGAATTGGCACTCATGATACTAACATCACTCGGGTTATAATGATGATACAAATAAGAAATCAACTTATAAAATTATTCATCAACTATAACACTACAAATACAACATTCAAATTTATAATTACGTATAATAATACAATTCAAATTTTAATGTTAGATACAATTGTAACGCACTCAACATATTGTCCGAAATAGATATGCAATAAATCATTGACATTAATTACGACAAATTTTAATAATCTAATTTGTCTAAACAAACGTACCTTAATATAGTCACTCAAACTGGGTTTTAATATTGAACAAAATTAACAAATATTAAAAAAAAATGTTATACAATAAGTTTGGACTCTTGATTATAAACATTAGAGCGAGAAGTCGAAGTTTCTCAGTGCAAGCTCTTAACACTGCTGCTGATTCAAATTCTCGTCGGACTTAGGGGGTTCCGATGTCGCCGGCACTGGACTCTACGGTAAATGAAAATGCATTAATCTCTATTCTATTGGTAAACTTGAAAGGACACGCAAAATAAAAGAAAAAAACAATGGTTAAGAATCAAACGAAAAACCAAACAAACAAAAAAGTCGCGTTATTAACAATAGCCAACCCATCACACACTGCAACCCATGAGTTACCTATTCAATAAAACGTGTACAAATATCCTGGCTGAAACAAAAATGAGTGATTGCGATTTAAATGACCTTCACCGAGAAACCAAAAGTGAAAAAGCGAAAACGACATAAATATGCAAATGGCCCGACTAGCGGCTGGAAAGGGCCTCACCTCCTGTCGGGAATGGCCGTGGCTGTCTGGTACCGGGGACTGGCCCGTCATCTGCTTGATATAGTCTTTGTCATCGAATATTTTGATGTCACCGCCTCCAGGTTTATACTTTACGTTATCCATGGAGCCCACTTTACTTTGTGCTTTGAATTCCAATTTTTGATTTTCGATCTGTTTCAAAGAAGTGATTGTGCACATAAAATAAAAATACATACAGTATAATATTAATCTGGAGGTTCCGTTGATATAAGAAAGAATATATCTCGAATGGTTTTCCAATTAAAAAAATGCACCCGTCTCTCTGTCAGTCTATTACTGTCGCAAGAATGCAACGATGAAATGTGAAACATTGCCAAGTAACCGGCGCCATACGGTGTAAAGTCAACAATGTCCATTATAATATTTTAGCAAGTACAACTGCAACATAAATTATTCTGATTAGAAGAAAATTATAACCTCACAAAATTAACAATAATTACTATCTGTATACATGATAACACAATTATTTGTGTATATGTACAGATCGTCGTCTGTATTGATGACGTAAATTAAACAAGTTAGCTAATTAGCTATTTGACTCTAAATACTATAAAACAAAGTCCACGTCGACGAATTCTGATAACCTAACTCCTAACTCTAGGAGCAACGAATTTTGATAGTCACTGGTAGAAATTATAAAAACTGGGTATGCATTTCCCATACAATGCAGTTTTAATCCAAAATATAATGGTAACATTGCCTATCAGGTTTGCTGTGGTTTCAATTTTGTTCCAATTTTATTAATTGCTAAGACTTTATAGGTCGACATAGTAAATCAAACGATGAAAGATTGTGTTGGCCAATTGTATCTACGGAACCTCCAAGTATACATAAATATATACGGTCATATCAGTGCGGTTGCTAAGTAATAATTTCATAAACATGTGGTGTATGTACGTGTACACATATGTTTGTGTTTGTTTCATAGTACAATGCATAATCATTATTGATTTCCATAGCGTGCTCGTCGATGATATTCATGTAGGTCGTGTGTATAGGTAACTTACATTCGTACGTTCGTTCTCTACGTTATGTAACATCATCATATTAATATTTTATGTAGTTTGGCATTCTGTGTAAATTATAGGGTATAAGGTGTAACGACACTCATTCTACTACCATTCGCATTTCTCAAGCCGGCAAGACTTTATTTATGTTGTTTCATTTTATGTGAAAGACACAGTATTGTTTATATTGAAAGCAAAACACCTAGCGTGAAAAATACAGCCACAGCCCGTCCTAGAAGTACCTTAGGTAGGCACTAGCAGTTTTCTATAAAATCAAATATCTCACATATGGTACAAAATATGTACCAACCAACCAACCTTACTCCATAAAGAATGGTAGGCAAAATGTTTATGAGATGCCCTCCATCGTGGTAACGCCCATTTAACGTTCTAAAAAATAACATTGATACAATCCCATAATTACGTATTCGACTGTATATGACGTACTCGCATGTGCATTGACGTCACTGTATATAAAACTTAAACCTAGAAAACGTTTTACATAAAAATTGTGCAATAAAGTGACAGTGTTCACACAAACTTAGATATTGATTTTTACTCACTGCTCTCGTTCCGTCTTTTGCAACTGTAGACTAAAGAAGAACAACATTATTTTCGATATTGTACTTAAACATACAATACAGACCTACTGGCTTCGATTGTTCTATTTTTACATTGAGTGCGTCTATAATACGAATTGTGTTCTGCGCTAACATATTTGCTCAATGATGATACTTGATCGTGTCGTCATTTTTAACGTCTAAGTGCTTTACCAAATATTTAAGCTCTACTCGAATGTTACTTTTACCAGCTGTGCTGACAAACTAGTCAAAAAGAGTACTCACAGAAAGTAGTTACCTAATATATCGCCTATAACCGCATCCCTATGACCTATTCAATTGGTATCTTCAAAATCTTGTAATTAAGTTACCTTAATAGCACCACCTCCAGGCTTATGAGTGATGTTAACTGTCGAAGCAACTTTGGGTTTTGCCTTTTCCTTGAAATCCAATTTCACGGTTTCAATCTTCTTGTCACCGCCACCTGGTTTGTACGCAGTATTCTGGAGCGAGCCTACCTTCGATTTTGCGTTCCATTCTAATTTCGTGGATAAAATCTGAAACACACAATGGTATTATTAAATAAAGATACCAACGCTTCAAACGCAAGGATGTTGTGAAAAATGTTTGTTACCTTTTTGACTCCACCACTTGGAGTATAAGCATCATTTTTAGCAGCAATTTTAGGAGTTACGTTACCAAACTCTAATTTCCTGTTTTCAATCTTAACTTTTCCACCGCCAGGCTTGTACGTTGCATTGTCTAATGAGCCAATTTTCGATTTCACGGCTTTAATGTTAGGTGACGGAGCATTGCCAACTTGTACTTTGTTCATTGGCACTTCTGAAATGTTATTTACAATTAGTTAGTATTGTACGGCTTAAACTATGTTGAGCAGTTGAGGTACTATTCATTTACTGACAATAGTCTATACAGTGATGCTTGTGAATTCTAATTTCTCTTCATTTCCTTGCTTAAGTTTAGCAAACTCATAAAATTCCAATTTAATACTCCGCAAATTTGTATTCATATTGTTTTGGATTTAACTTGGCTTTCAATATTAAAATGGCAGTCATCGTTTAATATTCTTTATTAACCTATACAATGGAGCTATAATTTCAATGAATAGTGTTTGCTAAGTACAATACAATGAAGGTTAAGGGCGAAAATCGCTATAGGCATAAAAAATAAAGCATAAAACTTTGCCCCAACAAAAATACTCACTTTTCTTATCATTTGGTAGAGGGTTTTCCGGTGTTTTAGCAGTAGCACTTTTGCTTGATGATCGTGAAAGACTCGTTTTCAGGCTGTTGCTTGATTTCTCCTTCATGGGTAACTTACTCGGAATCTTTTTGTTCGGCGAACCGGGAGACCCATTGACATCCTTCAAAGAAATGAAAATATTTTACAATATGTTTTTTTATATCCCATAACTCTAAGGTTATATTCTTTAAGTAAATATAATACAAAAAAGTCCTCGAATAGTTGGTCCAAAAATGCATAGTTTCGAAGATATCATAATTCAAAATAATTTATTTAAAAAATTGTGCGTCTCTTCGGATGCCGTGATTATTCGCAACATTTTGTAAGAAAAAAAGAAAATAATTAATATGACAGTTTAATATTTGAAATGATCTCATTCATATCCAAGAGTTCTGGAATATCAAAAAAAACATCTAGTACATATAGAGTTAAGTAATATTTAAAAAGTATGTAATATATAAATATACTTACATTTCCCTGTGTAGATTCATCTACGCCGCTATCGTTGTCACCATCTAAAGAAGGAAAGCCAAATATAATATTACCGTAGATTTATGATACCATAATCTAAACATTCAAATCAAAAACGTTTGGCTCATTTTAAATCGAATAATGCGTTGATGTTAATCTCCTAAATATTACCTTTTGGTCGAGATTTAGGCGCAGAAGCTGTTTTACGAGGGGTTGATCGCTTTGAATCTGCAGAAGCAATATGTGTGCTTAAATCATTTGGCTTTTTCGGAACTTGTAAGGGTGGTTTAGCATCCGGTAAAGGTGACTTTGAAGGAGTCTTTGGCGTTGGTACAGGTCTCACATCTTTGGGAGTATCAATAGCTCGGGTTGATTCTAATTTTGGATCCGCTTTGGGTGTTTTCGGACGCACGGGATCTGGAGCTACATTTTGAGACCTAGCGGGTGCAGTTGGACTCAATGCTGGTTTCTGTTTAGGTTCCGGAGAGTCATCACTACGTGTCAATGATGGAGAGCGATCAGAAAACTCTTCTTTTGGTTTGCCAGTTTCATTAATATGCCGCGGTGCCGTTAAATTGTTTTGTAAAATCACATCATCATCATCGTCTAATTTCTTTTTGGGAGCTGCTGTTGGTAGAGCGCCGATGAAAGATTCTGTCATTTTAGATCCAGATATGCGGGATTCGGGGCGTTCTGGTGTTTCTTTCACTCCTTCATTTGAAGCTTCCGATCGAACGCTTTCCTTGGATTCACGTACATTTTCTTTGCTCTCTAACTTTCCTTCCTGTATTAATCCCAGTCCCGGACTGCGACTGATAAATTCGTCTATTTTTCCTCCGATAGCGCTCACAGATTTTCGGCGATCGTCTTCCGCTTTCAAAGGACTTGGAGTTCCGGGGGCAGCTGCAATACTGTAGCTCCTACCTTTAGCCGCCGTAGGCCCTTCAAAGCCGTTTTCTGTTTTGTTGACATTTTGGTTGTCACTTGAGATACTTTGGTTCTCCAGGTTGACTGGTTTATTTTGATAAGTATTAGATGAATCGAGAGCCTTCAAAGAGCCTTGAGATGGTTGTCTCTGAAATCCAGGCGCGGGTGCTCCGTTTTTAGCAGCTCCGTTAGGCTGTTGCAAAGGAATCTGTGGTCTGGCTCCGTCGGGTGTGGTTGCACTTACTGGTGGCTGCCTCGGACCGAACTGCAAATTGTTCGGTGGAGGAGCTCGTTGTAGAGGCTGTCCTGTCGGAGACTGCACCGGCCTAGGCCCTTGTTGGGGTGCAATAGATTGCGGACCAAAAGGTCGTAATGTAGGAGGTACAGGTCGAACTTGCTGAGATCCTGGCGGTCCTGGTGGAGCAGGGCCTCTTGGTGCTGGGGCGCCTACCCTTGGTGCAAATTGCGGAGGTGTGGTAACGGGTCCTCCAGGTTGAAACTGCGGTCTTGGTTGTGACAGTGGTACTCCTGGCCTCGGTGATTGTGGCGGGAAGGCTGACCGTGAGTCAACCCTATTAAGTGGACGAATTGGTGGTGGCTGAGAAGGATCTTGACCAGCCAACCCAGAACTCAGGGGGCGGGTCTCCGTTGGGGCCTTTCAAAAACAAATAAGTATCTATAATATCAGACAACAACTCCATAAAATAACATGTATAGTGTACAGTAATTGCAAGTTCAATACAAAAAACGAAAGTGATACCTATAATGAATAAGATTTTAATAGGGCAACTTAAATCCCAAAATTGACATTACCAAAGTTTTACACGTAAGTAGGCTACTTATTTCGATGTTATCACGTTACATGGTTTTGTTTAATCACGAATTAGTATAGGTCTGGGTTGTTTACATGGAGCAGACACAATCGATGAAATATCCGATATAATAGACTATAGTATAAGTCATAATATCATGAATAATATTGCAAACACTCAATATTTTGAGTCTGGGCAATAATTCACAAAATGTAGAGTGATTGAACACGATTTAAGACGGGTGCGGGGCGGAGACGAGGGCGCTATCACCAGTCCGCCTCCCCCCTCTCAGCCAGAATCATAACAAACCAGCTACTGGAGCTTCAGCAAAAACAAAATCTACCAAAATATTGAATATCTTGGGTAGAATAGAATAATTTACTTATGTCGACCATTATTGCTGAATACTCGTACGTTTCTATTGTTATTGGTTGTAAGCTATTGATAGGACGGACTTTACACATAATACCGCATCGTTAGCTTTAAACCTATAACATTCCTTGAAATTGGCTCAATCCTACAATTTTCAATTACAAGTCTGCTATCACAGAACCGTTTACCTATCAACTCGTGCGCGCAGTATAGATAACAACGATTGCATACATTACGATGGTCGAAGTAGAATTGAGAAATGCACTAAATGTCTTATTTCTGTGTCCCCGTATTCGTGGATCCAGTGGAGCCGCGTGAGCCAAGCGAGCAACGCCCGATAGATACAAGTTGTCACGAACTCGGCTACTGGGTCAACGAGCTATTGCCGGGTAAAAAATATACTGCACGTCCTCTGAACCAGTTTCAGTGAATAGTTTTGTTGAAAAATCCATATAAATTTCGCAAATTCCTTCCATTGGGAGGAATTTTCGACAATTCCTTAGAAAACGTGGAATCATTTCGCCTGTATTAAGTGAGAAACGATGACAAACTGTTTATATAAAGGAAATTCCTCGTTAATGGCTTGTTTACAAATTCACTTTATTTCAGACATTTCGGTTGCCAAATATTTCATGAAGCATATTATATTTCGACTGAAACGATGATTATATATAAGTACAAATATCTATTCGTAGCGTAGGCTACGCTGCTGTCTCGAAACGAGCAAGAAGCAACCAAGTACTTCCTTTTTTCGCAAAACTGGGTTGAATCTTTCAAAGCGTCATCCTGTCTACTGTTTGTGACACTTCGAAATATTCTTGCGACAGTTTCACACTTTGTACATCATCATTTCATTCAGATGACGTCAAGATTAGCGTCAACGCTCTAGACATTACGCACAGTTTATTTATTTATTTATACGCTTATCGTATTGGATCCAAAGATCACATTTGAATTCATTATGTCACTACGTGGTAAAACCTTTTACGTGGTAAAATATTAACTTTTCGATACGAAAAGTTTTTACCCACCTAACATCTAAAACTGCACAATCATGGTTGAATTTAAATTTGGAAACTAACTTTGCTAAACATGTCAAATAAGGGCAATATAAGAACATCGCTAATAAAAGACGACTTTAAATTGTCTTTGAACGCTTCGTAAAATGGTGCCTGGCTATGTCTATATATATGCAATAGAAATTCGTCACGCGAAATGTCTTCTTATCTGAATGAATAGTTAAAGATTGAATTACCAACAGGTATAACAAGTGACTTAAATCTTGTTAATGCGGTATTGTTCAGCATTTAGTTATAGCATATTGAACTTTTGACCTCTTTAAACAAAACACTTTATATGACATATGTAAATGCAGTTTGGAGCAGTTGAATGCATCGCCATAAAGATGTCTGTGACAAAGGTAGACGTTCTCGATCGCGTGATTTTGCTATAATATTTTATAGCGCTCGTCAACGAATTCTCAAATTTACATGAAAAGACTGTAAAATTTCGCGAATAATACGGTTAACTTTGGCATAACATTGCATGGTACCTCCACTGATTTATATTCATAAACACTTATACCTGTTTCTTGCGAATTACGTTGATATTCACGCAGAACAAGCCAACAAACTTCGCAAATCTCAAAGAAAAAATTAGAAAAGTTTGCGAAGTCGAAACGAATTCAATCCGTTGATTATGTTTTAGTGCCGTGATGTTCAATGCCGAAGTTTTCATGAGCTAGTCATTTTTGGCTAGGTTTAATAGTGGTATCGTTTAAGTAATCACGAAAATTCGTGATTCGATTTATTACCTAATAAGCTAAAATGGCCCTTGTACTTTTATTGGATGGGTTGAGCGCTTCATGGTCGTTTTTTGCACCTTTTTCGTGAAGGAAAAACTGACGTGAAGCTAATGAATTAGTAAACCTTTCGCTAGTTACAGCGTCGGTCGAAGTTCGTAATTAAACCGGAGTTCATGTTCAGAACCTCATAATGTATTTGTGTTGATGCTATGGAGTGCATAGTGCAGCATGTAGTTCGGTGCTCTCGTGAAACCACGAGGCTTACCCGGTTAGCGTCCATGCTGCTGACTACAAAGATTAAAATTTTACAATCTTCAAACTTTGACAGTAGTCTCTATGTCATATTTCTTCGCTCGACGAGGCGATCGCGTATTTGCGAAGTCTCCTTGAAACTATAAAAGACAATAAACATTTTATTAGGCATGAAGCCTTCACGCACAACTACCTGATGCTAAAAAGGTGCCGGTGGTGCTCTGCTGACGCATTTAACAGTGGAAACTACACAATTATTTTCAAGTGTTATGGTGGAAGACTATATCTAAGACGCCAGTGACTTATGTAAGATTATTCCTATCGTTGTGACTCACTACTTTGAGACTTTATTACGACAGCATACGGTTCATATTAGTGCCAAGATACGTGAACGACTGTCAGATCGATTATAGGCGTTACGAGGTTTATGTACAATCGATAAGTAGACATTCAGCCTTACGTAGGTACCTATATGTACCTACATAGGTTCGTTGATGTGGAGTGTATGAGACGAAGAAAATTTATTTTCACAACGATCTTTATAGATATCTTGTATGGCAAAATGACACATGTCAGACGCTTGCCAACAAATAAATTGTAACTACTACGGATAATAACTAATTTATTTGTTACTTTGAGAATCATTAATAGCTATTTCAAATGTAATCTTTTCGAATTTACTTTGATGTGCGAGGTCTAACTGTAAAGACAAGAGAACGAACTCATCGTGACAATTAATCTTACGGCACTGAGATGACTGAGAACCACGTAGGTATCCACCAACCCACTATACTTACATATTAACGTCACTTACTTAAATGACACTTACGAGCCATAATTAACTCGTGACTCACTGTGTCGCGTCTGTTCGTACGTCTGTAAAATTTTAAACAAAAGCAAACCTATTTTATTTTTAATACGTCATAGGGACGACTATTGGCGTCACCTAAATAAAATATAAAAAACACTATTTCACACCATCACATCATCGGCCTATTAATGTTCCCACTGCTGGAACACAGGCCTCCTCTCTGTGTGAGGGAATGGGTCGTAATTTACCACGCGGGCCCAGTGCGGGTTGGTGAATGTCACATGTCTTTGAGTTTTTAGTTCTAGGACATGCCGGTTTCCTCAGGATGTTTTCCTTCAGCGTTTTGAGAGCAGTGGTGATGAAATAATTTACACAAAGTAAAGCGACTGCCTGGGCTCGATCCCACGACCTACAACTTGTAAGTCGCGGCCGATACCACTGGGCCACCAAGGCTTCTCAAAGTAAAAGTACTATTTACCTACTTGTAATAAGGCTAATAGCTACACTTATTTTAATTATGGCAATGACCTTAAAAATCCCATTGTCTTAGAGCACTTGTGACCAATCGCAATGATTAATATTGATGTTCAAGTTGCTATGACTAAGTTACCGATGAGTTTTAACGTTGAATAATTTTTCCTGAACCTCTTAAGAAGGACAAAATTATCTTTGTATAAGATTTATTCTGAGCATGCTTATTGATTTAAATAGATTTTATCGTGAATCACCTATACCAGTTTCGTTATGTCAATAGTAGAGCATGTTTTGAACTGTGCTAATATTTATCATCAAAATTACTGAATTTTATTATTGCCAAAAAATGCAAATGCTGAATTCTGGTTTTCCAAGAATCCAACAATACTTTACTTTTTTTCATGTCATCGGATTTAATATCTACCTGATTATTTTAAATACATGACAATACATAGGTAATGAAAAGAAACGGAACAATGGATAAAATGCCTGAGTACATGCCTTCTAAATGAATACAGCGCTAATTATAGCCCTGGCTCAGGGTACGACAAACTGACCACTAGCAAAAAGTGATCATTGTACAATTCTACAAAACAGCATTGTAGGAAAACTGAATAAATTCCACAATGTAGCTAATAACAGCTTTGACACAAATAATCTACAAAATGTACCATTTATTTTAACTAGGTCCGGCGTCATAGAGCACAAGAATCTATTAATACATCGTAAATAAACTTCGCTATTCTTATTATAAACAAATTCCAGTTATTTTGGACATTTCCATCGACGCCTGACGTCAGCCATGTCGATCAAAGCTGATATGAGTTTCACACATATGTAAAAGGAAAGGTCTTTGATGTGAAGCGATAGATAAGTAAATAGTAATAGTTATTTAATTATCAGTCATGACAGTACGTAGTGCACACAAATAAAACTGTGAGTGCACGTGTTTTATCTATAACACAACACCTAAACATCTGTCTATACAAGTAAAATTTAAAGAAAATTAAAAACCCTCGACACATTTTGATTTCGTCCTACATAATTTATCTCATTATCATCATCATCATTTCAGCCGAAAGACGTCCACTGCTGGACATAGGCCTCCCCCAGGCGTCGCCACATTGACCGATCCCGTGCGTCTCGCATCCAGCGCCTTCCCGCAACCTTAACCAGGTCATCGGTCCACCTAGTGGGAGGCCTTCCAACGTATCGTCTTCCAGTTCGCGGTCGCCATTCCAGAACTTTTCGGCCCCATCGGCCATCCGTTCTGCGAGCAATGTGCCCTACCCACTGTCACTTAAGTTTGGCAATTCTTCGGGCTATGTCGGTAACTTTGGTTCTCCTGCGGATATCATCATTTCTGACGTGATCACGCAAGGAAATGCCGAGCATAGCCCTCTCCATTGCCCTTTGGGTGACTTTAAGCTTTCTGATAAGGCCCATTGTGAGCGACCACGTCTCGGTCCCATAGGTGATCACTGGCAACACACACTGGTCATAGACTTTTGTCTTGAGACACTGCGGTAAATTGGACGAGAAGATACCACGCAACTTCCCGAACGCCGCCCAGCCGAGTCGGATTCGACGGTCGACCTCTTTCTCGAAGTTGGACCTACCCGACTGGACCGTTTGTCCCAAGTAAACATAATCGTCTACAACTTCGAGTGTATAGTCTCCGATCTTGATAGGAGTGGGTGTTACATGGCGTTCACCATGACCTTGGTTTTGGCCATGTTCATTTTAAGACCCACTCTTTCGGAAGCTCTACTAATGTCATCGAGCATTTTACTACGGCTCTCCATGGTCTCAGCCATGACCACTATGTCGTCGGCAAACTGAAGGTGAGTGATGTACTCGCCATTAACGTTGATGCCAAGCCCCTTCCAGTCCAGAACCTTGAAGTCGTCCTCCAGCGCAGCAGTGAACAGTTTCGGAGAAATGACGTCTCCCTGTCTTACGCCACACTGGAGAAGGATTGGTTTCGAGGTCTGATCCTGAAGACGGACTGACATGGTGGCGTTTTTTTGTTCAGACACTTCAACACCTCAATGTACCGGTAGTCGATCTGGCACCGTTGGAGAGACTGCAGTACAGCCAAAGTCTCGATCGAATCGAAGGCTTTCTCGTAGTCCACTAACGCTAAACAGAGAGGCAGGTTATATTCTTCGGTCTTCTGTATAACCTGCCGCAGCGTATGTATATGGTCTACGGTGCTAAAGCCTTTTCGGAATCCGGCTTGTTCGGGAGGCTGGAAATCGTCAAACCTACGCGCGAGACGATTCGTGATGACTCTTGAAAACAACTTGTAAACATGGCTAAGAAGCGAGATGGGCCTATAGTTCTTCAGCCGGGCATTGTCGCCCTTCTTGAAGAAGAGTACCATCACACCCCTGCACCATGCCTGTGGCGTTTTGCCCTCGAGTATGGCGGAATCAAAAAGCTTCTGAAGGGCCTTGAGGACCGGTTTTCCACCCGCCTTCAGGAGTTCAGCCGTGATTCCGTCATCACCCGGCGCCTTGTTGTTTTTAAGCTGTTTCAGAGCCATCCTAATCTCGTACAGGCTGACGTCCGGGATATATTCGGTATAGTGTCGGGTCAATCTAGCTCTTGGGTCGTTTGCTAGATTCGCAACGGGTTTACTTGTTGACGTGTACAACTGCCCATAGAAACACTCGATCTCCCTCAGAAGCACCGGTTTGGCGTATACAATCCTGCCATCATCGGTCTTCAGTTTCGTGAGCTGGCTCTGCCCAATAGTCAGATCCCTTGAAAAAACCTTGGAGCCTTTATTTCGCTCAATCGCGTCTTTAATACGCTCGGTATTAAAGCGGCGGAGGTCTTTTTTCAAGGATTTAGAGATCTGTCTATTGATCTGCCGGTATTTGGACGCCTCATCTGAAGACAGCAGGATCATCTCACGCCTCTGCTTTATAAGCTTGAGGGTATGATCAGAGAGCTTTTTGTTTCTATCTGTACGACGGGTCTTGAAAAACTTAGACCCGACCGTATGGACAGCTTCCATGAACCCGTCGCTGTATTCGTCCACGGAGCTCCCCAGGCACTCAAAACGATTCTGGAGTTCAAGCTGAAAGCTCTCGGGGTTTTGGACCTGGATCTGTGCTGGACGGAGCGTGGACTTCATCAGTCGAGACCTTTCAAGCTTAATATTAATGTTCAATGTGCCTCTTGCCATGCGGTGATCGCTCCCGGTTTTTACCGAATTGATCACAGAGACATCATTGAACATTTGCTTCTTGGTTGACATGATGAAGTCGATCTCATTTTTTGTTGCACCATCGGGGCTCTGCCAGGTCCACTTCCTGTGTTCACGCTTTTTGAAGATGAAGTTCATCATATAGAGGCCCTCCTTCTCCATAAAACTGGCCAGTAGGTGACCCCGGTGGTTCCGTCGTCCAACTCCAAATTGCCCCACTTGCAGCTCATCCTCGTCTCGTTTGCACAGTTTCGCGTTGAAGTCCCATGACAACGGTGAAGTGAGTTTTGAAACCATGCATGGCTCTGGAGATATCCTCATACATGGTCTCTACCTCGTCGTCGGGGTGTGCCGAGGTTGGGGCGTAGACCTGTATGACCTTCAGCGAATATCTAGAGGATATTCTGAGTATAAGGTACGCCACCCTGGTCGACACACTCTCGATCTTCACCACGTTGTTCACAAGGGACCTGTGGACGATAAACCCGACACCACCCTGGGACTGCCGGTCACCCTCTCGGAAATAGAGCAGGTTACCGGATTTGAGGATTATCGAGTCCTCCCCCTCTCTTCGGACTTCAGATAACCCTATAATGCTCCATCGCAACCTGCTCAATTCCTCTTCGAGCTCAGTGATCTTCTCGTCGGTCCGAAGTGTGCGCGTGTTGTAAGTTGCCAGGTCCAGTCGTCGGTGATTGTTGGGGTAGCCGGATCTCGTCCGGAGATTCTTAGCACCCCTTGCCATGCCGTAACCTCGACCGCTACCGTAGTCGAGGGTAGGCAGACTGCCGGGCACTAGGGGCCATTTTTTATTTGTGCTATTCATAGGGGGGGTTTTGCCATAATCGCCACGCTTGGCAGGCGGGTTGGCGATCGCAGTATGGTTGTTATAGGAGCACAGAGAACGCTGCTGCCCATTCTCTGGTTTGTCCGTTAGTCGCCTTTTACGACACCCACGGGAAGACATGGGATGGTGAAATTCTTAACGTCCGGCACCATACGGAACATAATTTATCTAGTAGTAGACTATTCTTCTTCTTCTTCGTATCGCTGGCACGACATTCGTTCAAATTTGTTTAGCACAAAACTTAGCCACTCCCACGGCTTCGTCGGTAGTAGCGCATAGATCACCCCGATCGCATATTTTGGGGCACAGGGGACGTGACAGGAGGTGGCGCATGGTTTGCAGCTCGGCGAAACATGCCCACCCTGCTGCTGCTCTGTCGAAGTAGCCCCATTTTGCGAGGTTGGCGTTACACCTTCCTATTTGGGTTCGGAGGCGGTTCAGGGACTTCCAAGTAGACCACAGAAGGTTACACCCTGCGGGTAGATGCTTGTTTGGTGGTCAATACTGAGTGAGTGGGGGAAATACTGCCACGGTTTGCAGCGGGCGTCGCCCGGGTCTCCCGACAGGGAAAGTACCAATTTCAGGAAGCTGTGTCTACTTTTCAGCCAGCAGTATGCGTCGGTAGTTGTGCACCGAATAGAGGGTGCCTTGTTTCACGCTCCTGTTTCTGTTTCTCAAATGCACTCGCAACTTCCCTTCGGACGCGTGGATGGACGGTGCTATCCCGGCTGTGGGGTATAGTGCGCTGACCAGGGTCAATTTGAGGCAGCCGGTGATTGTACGGCATGTTTCTACACTGTCTACTACTAGATAAATTATAAAAAAGTGTAAGCACACACCCACTATACTTGGCCATAACTACAGACAAAATCCAACATTCAGGACAGATTTTTATCAAATAGATAGAAACTCATTAGTTAGGTGCACTTGATTTTTTACTATGTTGGCTTTGTTTAACTGTGTAGTCATGCTTACTAATAGGTACATCAGTTTTGTAAGCCCCCTGCAATTTAATCATAAAGCAAGCTGTTCTTGGATTACATGGCAAAAAAGTGTGCAAAGTCTATTAAATTCTGAGGCTAAGTCAAATATCATTACAAGATTATCCTCTGGGAATTCTTAAGCCATGTCTAGGTACGTATATAATACAAAAACAAATACCTGGCAACAGATACAGACATAGTAAATGGAAAAAAATATGAAAGACGATGTTCCTTAATACTTTACCAGCCCACTTAAAACGCAATATTTTTATTTATACTTTATATTCATTGCGCTCAAAATAAATGCTGAGCTGTAAAAATGCTGATATCCACGCAATAGAATTTGCGAGCCAAATGCTCGTAAATAAACTATCTTCAGTATGAGTAGCATCATCAGCGGCATGCCGTGTACACGTGGCGGGCCAGTGTGAGGGAAGTGATTGGCCATGCTCGGCCATGCCGTCACTCCGGTACTCTGTCACTCCGACAGAGGCACTCCCATGGGAGTTGCCTACTCAGGGAGGGCCCGACCTTGGTTAGTACCGATGATTTTGCTTTCTCACCTACCTATTATTACCCTTTGTTCTTCCATTCGAAGGTGACCTGACTAAGTGTCGTCGTCTAAGTAGGTAGGCATTATTTACTGCGTAATACGCGTTAGAATGCGTGCTTGTTCACTAAATATTATATTAACTTAACTAAATAAGCCTCTTGTTTAATTACTGCTAAGTATTTCGATTTAACACGCGAGTTATTAACAGAAGTGCTTTAGTTGGAAATGGTGTTATTTTTATTTGATTTATTACGTCTGGTTACACAAGGAAAATTTAACTAAAGCGTACATGCAAATAAAAATGGCAAGACTTAATTATAAAATATGTGAAGCGCTAAAAAAGTAAAGCTCTAATCGCTAGTCTTTTTTGGCAATAAAGAGGCTGGTTTGGGGGGTAGCATAATGATGTTATTAGCACAGGTGGATTCCTCCCCTTTCTAATAAATTGTCTTCTACGTCCTGAGATGTCTCTGACAGAACTTTATGGCCTCGAAGTTTTACGGTCTAGTTATTATTTTATTATGAAAACGAAAGAAATGAAAGCTTCAAACCTGTTTGTGGCCGTATCTCCCCTCCCTATCGCAAATAATTTCTAAATGGCATGGGAATTTGGTTTTAGTATAAAACGAAAACGAATCCTTACTAGAGCTGAAAGGGAAGGAAAATTTAAAATAACTCTTATGAAAACCCTTAGAGAAACAAAAAATCTTAAAGAAACTAGAAGCCAAGAGCGACTTTTAAACTTCTTGAACAACGTTTTACTAATTAATAAAGGCAAAGAAAATTGAGCTGTAAGTAATTTTACACAAAACCTTCTTCTAAATGAAGACGAGAACAAGGCTGTTTTAAATATAGGTCTAGAAAAAGCCAACAGAAAAGGAAGGAATTTGAAAAAGCCTCATTTTATAAGACGAATCGAGAAAAGGACGAAAATATAAACGCAAATAGCGTGATGAATAAGCTATATGCGTAAATGAAATTCGGCGTCAATTTCGTTTCATTGTATGAAGCGAAACGTGAAGGGGACAAAGCCACAAAGCGTGGATTACGTATAAATACTGTTATTCAGACAATCAGACCATCATCAGTACAGTAAAGACCTCTTTCACACAATTGAAAACACTGATGCGCTCTAGTTCATTATATTCTAGTTTAGTTACCTATAGAGTTTTTTGTATATTATACCTACATAACAAGCCAGAACAAATCAATAAAATATTAAATTTATCTTCATCATTTACGTCATGGAAATTCTCATGTTACCATATAAAACAATATTATCAAATTCTACATATTTACATACAAATGAATGTATGGGAAATTTCACGATTTTCCCGTTCATAGAGATAACTGGAATTACATCAACGGTGATATCATAAAAACCAATAAAAGTTTCATCATTGTACAAGATCAAATTATTATGGTTAATCTCCTAAGTTTTGGGAAAAACGTTACGTGTTTTTTAGTCATGATTATCAGTAGATAGTCAGTATCCTATCAGTGATTTGGATAGTATCTATCAGTAATCTAATTTATTGGTTTCAAAGGATACGCCCGTATAGATGCACTCGTGAACAATGCCATCTAAGTCTCTACTCGAAGAAAATTTAAACACAAATGATAACCACGACCGTGACATACTTCTATCAAGCCGTCTCTACTTTACATTTTTGCTATCGTAAATAAGAACGCGACTGATGATGCCGATTAAGCTAAATTTATGAAAGCAGTAACAGGAAACGTACAGCCAACATCTATGTCTGAAGTACCTAACAATGGTCATGAAAAAACAACCGTAAACCTTCCGTATTCAACTTACGTTCAGTAATTGAAATTTAGCAGATAGCATGTTTTGAGTACCGTTTGCAAGACATAAAGTAATTTAATCACCTGTTTTCACAATGTTGAATGAAATGGCCAATCGGAATCATGTTATACAAAGGCACGGCAATGACGTAAAAAAATATTTCCTTGTGTGAGCCATTGTTTTAAAATTGTCCTGGACAATAATATTTGTAATAAACTGCGACTGCATAGCGTTTATTCGTTTGCAGACGTATTGATTGTATGAAGATGGCGGTAAGTTCAGGGCGAGGAAAATGCGCTGCCGTCATAACATCGCGTCAGAGACCAAGTGACGTGGTCTTAGATAGAGAGTTCTCTTGCCAAATGTGAGTCAGTGTCGATATAAAACCGCGCAGCCAATGTAAGCACCGCACATTTTGTACAACGTCGCTGCCTCACGCTGTGCTCTGATAAAACATATTTAAAATCATTAATGTTCGTAAACGGTGAACGTCTAATCACTTCACAGTTTGAAAGAATCAGTTTAAACGTAGACAGTAAGTATTTTAACCAAGTGTTTATTGTTTGAAAAGTTAATCAGTGATTTGTGTTTGCCGTGGAAAATAAGTGTGGCAAATCTTTTCATGACATCGTGATAAATACTAAGAATTTTCCTTCAGTGTAAATCAAATCATTCTTTTAGGAAAATAACAGCGGTATTTCAGTTACACGATAACTTATAAGTTTCTTTTGTTTTTCCAGTAAACATGCAGCCGAAGTCTGACAGACCACCCGTGGGGCCTACAAACCAGCCTCCTCAACTACATCTGACTCCATCAGGCGGTGGACAGAAGCGAGCTGATGGGTCGCCACAGAACGCCGGCAACCCTTGGCTGCTGAAGCCTCAGCACGAGATCCCGCCCACTCCACCACCACAGGCCAACCCTCAGCCTCTCGAATTCTTCCCACAAAGAATAGGGTAGATTCACATCATGGACTCTCGAATAAAAATATTGAAATATAAATGGCACGCTGCCATTTTGTCGTTCTGGCTTTTCAGTAAAGTCGAATAAAAATACGCCTCGTTACGTTAAGCAGAATCTACGTAATGTCGGAGACAAATCGAGGGAAACTTCGGTCAGGCATATCGCGAAGTGCGTCAGTGACAAGTGCGGTCGGCCTACGGTTAACGATAAGTTTTATTATTTAATTAATTGTGATAATTTGTGGAAACCGCACGACAACGTAAAATTTCCGTGACTAGTATGAATTGTTTTGAGTGAACTATGTTTTAATTTTAACAGTGTTTTAGTCGCAACGAGAGCAATAATTAATGCTAAGACTTTGAATTAAGAAATAAATACTTATAATGTTATGCACCGTTTATTCTGATATTAAATGACATTAAATGCACGTGGTTTATGTAAAACTATATTAAATAAGTAACTGATATAAAAAAACATTCTTGAGCAATAAAATGTATTAAATACATAAATATCAACCAGATAACTTGTGTTATTTTTCTCCATAACGATTTCTATGAATAACATCAGATAGTAATGCCTAGTGTAAGATATTTTAACGTTTGATATTACTTTCATATAAAAATAACGAAATTTGCTTCCACACAAACAAAACGCACATTACAGACATGAACATGACGACCAAAAACCCGTATAAACATAAAATATATGGGTGGAATAAGAATTCTTTCTTTCTATATGAGATGTTCCAATTGTTGTCACTGCTTGATTGCCCCGATGTCAGTACAGGTAACAACACAAACATAATGAAGAACTCTTGGTATAGTACGAAGTCTGCAAACCCACAAAAGCCGTGAAATATTGCAGACACAATCATCAACAATATACTCTTGGGCTTATAACAATTCACTTGAGGTCGTTAGTGTACCGTTGACGCAAAATGTCATATTTCAGACAAATAGATGCTTTGTTTTCACCATTTCAGAGTTGGTTTGGTCCCTTACTAAAAGTTATTATCTTGTCATAGGTACCTACAGGGTTTCCTAGTACAAGAGCCAGGGATGCATTGGTATTTGTGAACTGAAGTGTGTCTTTAACTAAATAAATTCATTTTCAACCGTCTGTCCAAAAATGAGGAGGTTTCTCAATTAGACCGTTTTTTTATGTTTCGCTGATAACTTCGTCGTTTATAATCCGATTTTGATGATTCTTTTTTAGGGTTCCGTACCCAAAGGGTAAAAACGGAACGTTATTACTGAGATTACGCGGTCCGTCTGTCTGTCTGTCTGTCTGTCTGTCTGTCTGTCTGTCTGTCTGTCACCAGGCTGTATCTCATGAACCGTGATAGCTAGACAGTTGAAATTTTCACAGGTGATGTATATCTGTTGCCGCTACAACAACAAATACTAAAAACAAAATAAAATAAATATTTAAGGGGGGCTTCAATACAACAAACGTAATTTTTTTGCCGTTTTTAACGAAAATGGTACGGAACCCTTCGTGCGCGAGTTCGACTCGCACTTGGCCGGTTTTTTTTTTATTGGTTAGGAGATATACCATGATAAGGAAACTGGATTTAATGATGACATCCAAGAGAAATCGAGGGCACTCCTCAAATATTATAGGCATACATATAGCGATTTTGGTATTTTCATCAATAATGCAATCATTTGCACTCAAAAAGTATCATTTGGTGAAGTGGAACTGATGAAGAAGACCACAATGGCCAGTGGAACTCCAAAATAAAAAAATGTATCGTAGTCGTGTTTGGGCTTATTGGAATCGTCATGAGATGTACTTTGGCTATAAATGATTTTCATATTAATTGGAGGCTACCATAACTAAAAAGAGGAAAATAAAAAATCTTTTTAACAAAAAATTAAATCAAGGTGACGAATAACGGAAACCTATTGGTACAAAAGACACCGACTTCGGAAAAGAAAGTTATTTTTAGCTTTGGACTGTTTTATTTTGTAAGTCGGTTTGATTTTTTTGTTAAAAAGTTTTTCTTACAATGATTTACCACCAGACATACTCGTAGCTGTTCGAAGTTGAATTGTATTTGTTTTTCAGTAGAGTGCATTGACGTCATTGTTTGAGTGTTTACTTTTTGTACTATGAAGATGAAGTACCTACTTCATTCTAGCTATACACTCCATACTTATCTTTTAATAAGAATAACTAATTTATAAAAAGGTAAAATTCTTGTATGTTTGTTTGTTATGAGTCATTACTGGAACTTTGGTTCAGATTTCGCTAAACTATCGCTGAGTGTCATAGGAAACTTGTCATGAAAAAAAAGTATTCTATGGCCTGAAGCCGCGGGGAAAAGTTAGTAATTATTATAAATGGGAAAGTTACCATGTCTCTGTGTTTGTAACCTTTTAACGCCTTATCGGCTGAACTATTCGCATAAAACTTGGCACACGGGTGGGACATGATTTGGACTAGGACCTGTATTTTTTTTTGTTATGCCAGTTTTTATCCCTTGGGATATTAAACACATTTTACGCGGGTGAGACCGCAGACAGAAGCTATCTTACTTGTAATATTATAAATGTGAAAATTTGAATGGACGTATGTGTGTAATGTGAATGTATGTTTGTTACTCAATCACTCTAAAACGGTAGTTATAGATTATAGTGTGGAATAGCACATAGGCTACTTTTTATCCCGGTATGTGCCCTTGGGATAAGAAAACACTTTTCACGTGGGCGAAGCCGCTGGAAGAAACTAGTTGTACATAAGTGAGTAGGTACCGTACCTGGCATGTTTTATAACATAAACAAATAAAATATTACGCTGGTTACAGGTACCTGTATACAATACATTGTACAGCGGTTAAAAGTTCAATAACCTGTGACTTACAAGTGACAATGAACTTTTTAGAATTATAATTAATTAGCCTACTGCTAAAATAAGTCCCATGGACCCAAATCTTACATTATTAAATACCAACGTGACAGCGTACACGCTGTTATTCCTAATCAAAGCGGTTTCAACTAATTGCTTATCAAATAAAAAGAAATCTAATTATCAAGAACATGTATCAGGAACTAACGAAACAGTTATAATCGTACCAAAAAGATTTCAATAAGAAATTGCATGGAATCAGATTCAACCACCAGGGAATCAGATTCAACTGAAGATAACACGATGATTCTTTCAAAACACCGTTTGGTTCGGATCTAACATCTACGAAGTTTTTTATCAACATGGAATCCCCTCTGAGTCATCCGGTGACGCTGATGACTCAGGTTATAAATTCAATGGATACTTTTCCAAAAATTATGAATCAGGCTCTTACTCTCTACGTACGTACATAATCCTCAATTACATTGGTAATAATTAGGCATTGCTTTTTCTAACCATAAGCATATTAAATGAACGCAATTGCACCTAAAGTACTAATTGAACTTCTGACGTTGCATAGGTGCTCATGAATTAAAGAATGTTTTGAACAATACAACAATCAGTAGTTGTTTTTTTGTTGATTTTCAAAACAAGTAGCAATCAACGGTGGGCGTCAAAGCGGCGGCGGATCTGACAAATGGACCATTTGAGCAATTGTACGTATGTCCCTACATCATTTGAGGCTGATTGACGTTTTCCCCAAATTAACATTCATAGTTCTTCCTTGTTTGAAATGGGGCTACTGGACTTGCCATAGAACTCAGGAATATGTAGGCTTTTTATGACCGAGGAAAAGCTTACGTAATGTAAACAATGATATATGTTATGATTGTATATCAGTCGCCATTGTAGAACAATCACAAGTGTAGATCTAGCAGACCGCACATTCAATTGAATCGGCACGAGTCACGATATTTTAGATACCGATGCAATTTTCCTGTATATGCCTAAACTTACAGCAACATCAAAGACCACAAATAAGGACCCCGTCAATAAGTATTTATATCAAACTCTATCAGGCAAATCAACAAGCTAGCCTTCGGAATCAATCGACTTAATTGAAGCTAATATCTTATCAGATAATAAGTGCAATTGACGAGGGAAAACATTAATTGCTTTGATACGTATGACGCGGTACAACGTCTTAACAGTTCCTGTTAGCTACAGTGCAAGTGGTGCTTCAATTGAAAAGCCTTTTAGCGGTGCCTTTTATACATTTACGATCTACATTCACAGCACGAGTAAAAAAACTTCTCGTCGCGTAATCAGATCACTATAATTCGTTTTACTCGTCCCGTTTTCCGTTTTGGAGTGCTTCAAACGTAGGAGTGACAACACAAAGCGGCGTTTACCTATTAAAACTACATCAATAAATAATTAGTGCTCCACGATCGATATATAGAACGTATCTAGATATTGAATAACTACTCCGTAGGTATACAGTCGACACCGTTAAGTGATATTATTGAACAGGAATACTAGAACGAGGTGCAATCGCGGGAAGCCTTGGCAGTGCTCACTTTTTTCAGACTTATTATACAACTTACCTCGCCGGAGACGAACGGGAAACACTTTGATTTACTTTGAAATATGACTGAGATACTTTGTGATTAGATTGAGGGTTCCAAGTAAGGGGGTGCGTACCGCAATGGACGCCGGCAAAACCTGAAGTGTCGTGATACGTGCGGCCTCTATCGGCAACTGAAGAACGTGAAGACTGCCGAAATGTTCAGAGAAGGCACCTGAAGATTTATTTTTTTGTTCTAATTTATTCAAATATCAATTTCGATGTTTATTTTCATTTGGCTTACTTATAGACTTAAGATTGTGTCATCTTTCCGAATCTTATTATACTTAAGAAGTTTTTATAATCGCTAAGAAAGTAAAGACTGTAATATTCAATTTTTACATATACGCGAGCATGAAAACATGTATCAATTAATAAACATATTTTGTTTACGAATACGCGTCTAAATACTCGTAGCTCTAGAGAAAAGGCGTCCTGCGCCCTGAAAATTGTGCGCGCGCAACCACCACCGGCCAATTCCCTACAGGGGAACACTATTAAAGATCACTACAGCCTTCATTGAGAACGAAACATACGCGTCCCTCTCATATACGTAACGAGTGAGAAGGACAACAGACCAGTCTCGTATTTGTTTCGACAGAAGGTAATACCCACCCCGGCTTATAACGATAGACGGCAGTCGGCATGTTTATTTTTCCAAGTTCCAATTTACATGCATCGTATCAGAAAATTGAAATGGAATTGTAGAACAAAGTGGACACAATCAATAAAGATAAAATCATTTGTATATCAGTACCCAGTAACCTATCTTGTTATACAAATGGTGTGATAAAATGATAATACATATCCTTAAATAAGACGTAATTTGCATTAAGTGTCTATCTATAAGATTGCAAATACAACTACGATAGCGTTTATTGTACCTATATACTAAATAGGGATAATTCCTGTGCCAATTTACATGAAATTTTCCATTACAGAGAGCTTAAACGATAATAAAATGAGCCAAACGTTGTATTGTACCGGATTTACCATTCTCACCATTCTCCGATGTTTAATTACCTGTAACAAAACAAAGTCATTTGTTAAAATCAACAAGGTTAAATTAATGAAAACAACAGAACAAACCAAGCACTTTTAATTTCTAGGACGTAGTTTCCACTACAGAAAATAAATTATTGAACTAAATAAGCAGTCTTGTGTTTTTTAGAAAATTATGGGACAATTGTTTGGAACGAAGACAAATAGGAAACCCACGAAATAACCCACGGACGTAGGTGGGGCGTAGGTGGGTACGACATTCATCTCTATACCTACGAAACAAGTCGTTGACCTACTAATTTGGACTGGTTAATAAAGAAACGCCAATGAAGTTTAAGAATTAATAATAAGTCTGCGTCAGAAAGATTCGGTTTTTAAACTTTCTACTCGGAACTCATCCAGAAATATCGCATCTGGATGTGATATTTATGAAAATGTATTCAGTATGTTGTTGTTATAGTTGATAATATATTCGTCTGTAACAGTGTTGTAAGTGACGCATGCATTCCAACGAAGGTAGGGAAGCGCAATTGATCTTGAAAACGGCCACGCAAAGTCCGACGTAACTCCTCTAGACTAAAACCCACAGTCTCCCATGAGGAATTTCCGGGAAAAGAATAGGTCCTATTTGAAAATTCCCGTAATCAGGAAGTTGGCGATAATGGTATCTCCAGTGGGCATCAATAAAGACGTGCGGCAAATTGTTACGTAGCCAGAAATAACCATGGACATGAACTCCTCGTAGAATAGCTACAATCACATATCCGCCTGCCACGAGTTATAATTACCCATGATTGATTGATTGATTGTGTTGATGAAGCACGATTACCCATCCAATATCGTTAGCTCCAACGAGCCACAGAAGAAGACTGTAAGCTAGCATCGATTTTGAACAATTTATGTCAGCATTGCCATTCAACGTGATAATGCTACCAGTCTTCTGAACACGTTTTCGGGTGACATCGATGTGAAGGAGTACTGCGACGCCTAATGGTTAATTATTGATCCGTAATTAACTCAAACAATGGTTAAATATGCTAAACAATTTTTAAATTACGGTATTATAAAACGTATTTTTTCATCAATTGTTTTATTTATTTATTTATGTACACACAAAACACTTAACAGAGAAAATAAATAATACAGATAGAAGAGCACAAAGGTACTGCTTATTTCAATATAAATTTCTTCCAGCAGACCTGCGACAGGAAAGTTGGATGATATATACGAAGACACAGTGTGTAGAAGGAAATAATGAACAAATGAAGTCAAGCAGGACTAACACGGTGAGAGATTTACACTCCATAGCCCAGCGGATGTCGTCAGTGACCTTCAGAAGTGCAGTTACAGTAGTGTGACCTCTACGGAAGCCAGATTGAAAAGGACAGATAAGAGAATTAGATGAAAGGAATCTGTAAATTTGACCATGAACGATGTGCTCGAGAACTTAATTGTTTACCTCACAAGTGGTCAAATAAATTGGAGAAATCATTATTTCACCATTCCTTACACTAAAAATTTATGAACTGGAACCAAGTGTACCGTGTGTTTGTGTATATGTACATAGTAAGGTTTAATTTAAGTTAGTAAAGTTCAGTTACTATAGTTAGTTAAATACACACATACTCTGTCAAAATTGTTACAAGTAGGTACTGTGAATAAAATAGACAACTCTTTATCGCTACCATGATAACAAGACTTGCAGATAGTATAGCCGGCTTTGTACTCGTTAAGGAAAAAATATGGGCCTCCTAATAAAATCAATTGATAATAAGGAAATGTTAGCGATAGCTGTTAACGTTTGGCAGACGCACAGGTGACGGACGTATAGTAAATTAGCACAGGATGCAGATGCGATGACGCTCTAGACCGCTTTTGACGACATTTGTGGGGAAAGACCGATTGACAATATATTTTCCGGAAAAGAGAAAGTATTAATTTTATTTTTATTAATCACTAGCTGACCCAGCAAACTTTGTTTTGCCATAAAAATACCAAACATTTATCTACCTTACCTTACACTACCTACCCTACACTACCCTACACTACCCTACCCTACCCTATACTACCCTACCCTACCATACACTACCCTACCCTACACTACCTTCCCTACCCTACGCTACACTACCCTACCCTACACTACCCTACCCTATCCTACACTACCCTACCCTACACTACCCTACACTACCCTACACTACCCTACACTACACTACCCTACCCTACACTTCCCTACACTACGCTACACTACCCTACACTACCTTACACTACCCTACACTACACTACACTACCCTACACTACCCTACACTACCCTACACTACCCTACACTACTTTACACTACCCTACACTACCCTACACTACCCTACACTACCCTACACTACCCTACACTACCCTACACTACCCTACACTACCCTACACTACCCTACACTACCCTACACTACCCTACACTACCCTACACTACCCTACACTACCCTACACTACCCTACACTACCCTACACTACCCTACACTACCCTACACTACCCTACACTACCCTACACTACCCTACACTACCCTACACTACCCTACACTACCCTACACTACCCTACACTACCCTACACTACCCTACACTACCCTACACTACCCTACACTACCCTACACTACCCTACACTACCCTACACTACCCTACACTACCCTACACTACCCTACACTACCCTACACTACCCTACACTACCCTACACTACCCTACACTAACCTACACTACCCTACACTACCCTACACTACCCTACACTACCCTACACTACCCTACACTACCCTACACTACCCTACACTACCCTACACTACCCTACACTACCCTACACTACCCTACACTACCCTACACTACCCTACACTACCCTACACTACCCTACACTACCCTACACTACCCTACACTACCCTACACTACCCTACACTACAATACCCTACCCTACACTACCCTACCCTACGCTACACTACCCTACCCTACCCTACCCTACCCGACACTACCCTACCCCACACAAAGCAAAAATAGCTTATACAATAGCAATAAAGCTCAAATTGACTCTACGTTTTAGTTAGAAAACTTTTGTATGGGAAAAAGAATAGGGCTATTTTTTTTTTCCTGCAATTATTAGAATTTTTCTCCCCGTAAAAACCATCTTTGAACTTCAACGACCATTTAAAAAAAAGAATTGGCCAAATTGGTCCATGCGTTGTTGAGTTATGCGCTTACCAACACATTTTGCGATTCATTTTTATATTATAGACTAGCTGACCCGGCAAACTTTGTTTTGCCATAAAAAGAACAAACATTTATCTACCCTACCTACCCTACCTTACACTACCCTACACTACCTTCCCTACCCTACGCTACACTACCCTACCCTACACTACCCTACCCTATCCTACACTACCCTACCCTACACTACACTACCCTACCCTACACTACCCTACCCTACGCTACACTACCCTACCCTACACTACCCTACCCTACACTACACAACCCTACAAAAATATATATATATATATACGTGAAAACCATCTTTGAAGTTCAACGAACATTTAAAAAAAAGAATTGGCCAAATTGGTCCAGGCGTTGTTGAGCTATGCGCTTACCAACACATTTTGCGATTCATTTTTATATTATAGATTGTAGGGGAGGATTATGTCATTCTTAAGGAAAAAAGGCCCAAGTGCCTTGCCCTGGTCCCAAGTTATTTGTTAGCAGGCACGATGATGCTCTAGACCGCTTTTGACGTTATTTGTGGGGAAAGACCGATTGACAATATTTTTTTCCGGGCAAGAGAAAGTATTTTTTTTTTTTATTAATCATTGTAGGGGAGGATTATGTCATTCTTAAGGAAAAAAGGCCCAAGTGCCTTTCCCTGGTCGCAAGTTATTTGTTAGCAGGCACGATGACGCTCTAGACCGCTTTTGACGTTATTTGTGGGGAAAGACCGATTGACAATATTTTTTTCCGGGCAAGAGAAAGTATTTTTTTATTTTATAAGTTTGACGTGTGTATACCTGTGTGTGTGTGTATCTGTCTGTGGCATCATAGCTCCTACACGGATGAATCGATTTTGATTTAGTATTTTTTTTTTACATGGTCATAGCTGTTAACTTTTGGCAGAGGCACAGGTGACGGTCGTATAGTAAATTAGTACAGGGACGACGACGCTCTAGACCGCTTTTGACGACATTTGTGGGGAAAGACTGATTGACAATTTTTTTTTCCGGGAAGGAGAAAGTATTCTGATTATTTTTCATTAATCATTGTAGGGGAGGATTTTGTCATTCTTAAGGAAGAAATACACACTCCCAAGTGCCTTTCTCTGGTCCCAAGTTATTTGTTAGTTGGTTATGAATTTTCTAAAGGTGAACGGTAGAATTTGTACCACATACTTTTTTTGTTGTTCGGTTATAGAATTTGTACCACATAATATGGCAACTTAAAAGTTTAATATTTTAGAATTTCGGTTGAATTAATAATATGATAATATCAATAAAAAGTAAGTTAGAAATAGAAATAACATTAAATATAATCAAGCTCATCATTATCAATCTGTTGCAGTCCGCTGCTGGACATCCTGTATCTCCTAATGCCCTGAGTAGGTACGATCCTCATCTCAAACTACCTTCTTATTGGCAAGTAAAACACTACAAAGATAGCAACAAACAATTTTCTTTATACATCATGTAACAATATGTAACATTTACCTACATGTAACAATCTATATTGGTACACTAGTACATAACCTTAATAAATAAAAATGGTTATAACTTTTACGTCCTCAGTTCTAAAAATTTAAGAATTTAAAAAGAAATTTTCTATCATATTATTAACTTTATATTAAATCAAAAAATATATCTCTCTCTATTCCCATACAAGCGTACTAGGCAATAATAATAAGCAATTCTAGGAAAACATCGTGAAGAAACTTGTACTTATAGTTAGTTTATTATAAGTTTTTGCCTCATTATTGGTGTAATTGCTGCAACATGTTCCTTCAGTGCGAGGTTAAAGGAATTCATTAATTTCGGGCATAGTAAAATGTAACATTTTATTTTTAACACCCGACGGAAAAAGAGGGTTCTTATAAGTTTGACGTGTGTAGGTATCTGTATGTTTGTGTATTTGTGTCTGTAGCATTATAGCTCCTACACGGATGAATCGATTTTGATATAGTTTTTTTTTAAGTGACTTAATATCGAGTGTTCTTAGCTATGCTTGATAAAAATCGGTTCAGCCGTTCAAAAGTTATGGGCGTCTTACCCCCAGTTTCCCAGCTCAAAATTATCGGAGAATTAATGTGACAAATTGTAACAGATAACGCGTGCTTGATAATTTGTCAGATTAATTCGCCGATAATTTTGAGCTGGGCAACTGGGGGTTACTGTTTGAATCGGGGAATTTTCGCAAGATATATTATCGTGTCATAATTACGTGTTCGATAGATTATTATCGATCGAAGCGTGTCGACTCCTAGATCAATAATTATGTAGATTAAAACGTATGAAATTAAAATGTGTCGGGGTTATTATAATTTATTTAATTTTACTTGTTCAGTATGACACTATCCATAATCGGTTACTGACACCTGAGGTCACATCTATGCGTGCATTTCTCGCTAGCTAGAATCTCATAAATACTTTCAAGTTATTGATGGTGGGTAGTCCTTGAAGATTACGAGTTTTGTCCCAACCAGGAAGTGACTTCGCGATCGCGTGTCCCTATACATTACGATCCGTTGGTGCGTGTCCCGTGTTTAGGCGTTCAGCTGGAAAATGTGTGTCTCTAGTAATCTGTGCTGCCTTTTATCGGTCAATCGATAACTCTTTCATTGTTCATTTTTTATTACAATGTCGATTTTTTAACTGAGCTGAGTCTTTCATTTCAAACCAGATCCAGTTCGCAAAATACTTAAGCCGAAACAGTTTCAAACTCTACCTCAAAAACATGTCGGTTAAAATGTATAAGTAGGTACCGATTTCTTAAAAATATGGTGTTGGTGGTATCTTTATAGTTAGTCAAAAAGCACAGTTAATGAATGAATTGTTGCCTGATGAGAAACTATAATATTAGAATAAACAATGGTTGGAAGTTACAAAAAGCATTGAATCATAAATATGAGTAAGAATTTTCCAACGTTTTACCTAAAATAAAATAAAATCGTGATTGCAAACGTCGAAGCAGACGTCGGCTACGGAATCAAACATTCAAACATAGCTAGTGCTGCCATCCCACTACGAATCCGAAAGTTTTCAGTACAGCGCCATCTATGAAAATTTTCCTGAACTACTAAAGTCAACGTTTTTCCAACATGTTGTGAGTTTTTGAACAGAGCGCTACATTGCATCGTAGCGCGGCGTAGCCGCGAAGCTACGAGTACTTACAAGCATTTAACAACTTTTCATCTAGATGGCGTTACTGCTGGAACACCTTTTTTTTTTTTAACTACCTGCTTTTGAAGCGTACCTATTAATAAATATTTTCTTTTAAGATTGGTCCTAAAATGAATAATCAGCCTTGAGTTATATTTTTATCAAAAAACCATGGGTTTCGATACCTACTCTGCCTTATCTGAAGAGTAAGAAGTAAAAAAATACTAATAATGTTTACTACTTAAATTAACTTCATTGACAAGTTCACACGTCTTATGTAATTACGCATCATTCGTACTATCGTGCAAATGTGAGAACTCTTGGAGCCGATCGAAGATTTCTATTATTAACTATCTACTTCACTTTAAGATAGGTACTACGCTCAAGATCATTGCATTCATATTCACACGTAAAAAAATGTAATCAAACAAAACAATGATTGTTTACTACACACACGATGGTGTAACGGGAATCAAGGCGTAATGACCCGCAAGTGTAGAGGTTCACTAACAATAGGGTTCTTGCATGAGTGCTTTGAAACCCTACCCATTGCTAATAGCCAGGGAAGGGGTGAAATGTCCCCAGTTTCACCCTCTGTTGCCTTGAAATATTTCAGTTTAGAGCCATTATTTCGGTTGTTTCACTTAAAAGTTAAGACTGTTTATTACGCTAGAATTCCTATCTCCTATACTAATCGTTTTGGACTTTGCACGAAAATTGGTACCCACGTTGTTATTTGAAATTTCTTACTAAGTGACTTTGCAATTAATTTATAAAAAAACAAAGGGATTCGATAAAATAAAATTCTAAATATTATTTTGCTTATCGTTAAGTTCTCAGTAGTTCTACGATAATGCTTAATTAATTTAGTTACAACTGCATCATATCGCTTGGTGCGAGAACAATTAAAATGCTAATAGGATCACAATATGTGGGTACTACTCACTACTCGACTGACTTAGGTACTTGTATGAGTGACAAAAGGTATCGATTGCTCTGTGGCTACCCACAATCAGTGGGTTTCTTTCTAGTATTTCAACTGACAGGTATCCTGAAGTTGCTTCTAGATTAGTTTACAATCGTTTATGGATTTAATGAGATGATATATTATTTTGAAGAGTCCTCTGATGATAGCCAATTGTTTCTGTTTTTGACCGATTTTCGTACGTTATCAGACAATGTTTCAAGGAGTTGCATATTTGTTTTGTAAATGAATCATTTTAAAGATGTTATGAGTAGATATAATGATGATAACTATTGAGTAATACGTTATTTAGTAAACACTAGCTGCTGCCGGCGGCTCCGCCTACGTAGTATTAAGTACTCCTCCTAATGTCTTTGTAAATTTTAGCTTGTGTTATTCTGATGTATAAGCTATAATTCTGTAAAGTTTAAAAAAAATCCGATGAGTAGTTTTTGCGTGAAAGTGTAACAAACATAGGGTTAACATCCGCCCGCATTTGTCCGGACATGTCCGGACATTTGACCTCCTATCCGGTCTTATGAATATTTCCTCTATGAATATTTGCTTGTTGTATACTTCTTAGATCCCGATTTTATTGTAGTTAGGTTTTAGTTTTTTAATCTTATTTTAATTTGTCACTAAAATCTGATTTTAAGTGACTAACATTAGTTAAAGCTTTCGTACGAACTAACACATCTATGGATCTTATGATTTCGACATAAATAAATAATTAATATTAATAATAAAATGCGCGGCCCTTTTTGTAAAAGCCACAAACATCCATCCATCCAACCATCCTCACAAACATTCACGTTTATAATTAGTATTATGATTATTTAATTTCATTGACACAGAAGTGTGAATGCATCTCAACATGTTTGTATAATTTATAAAGATCTTAGTTTTAACGCTTCGTTAAATAGAGGTTCAACAAAATTTGCTTTGACAACTACAACAACGTATATTGGTAATCAAAAGCGGTGCAACGTTCAATTAAGAAATACACTGAGACACGGAAGGCAGGTACCTAGTACTAATGAGAAAGCTGAACACACAGCCTAGGTGTTAGATTCGTCTAAAGTGTTCTTTGAAGTCCTCGCAAAGAGTAGCTTTGAGCACAGTCTGAAGATGACGACCTTACACCTTGACGATAGTTTTATGGTAGGCTAGACTACGTAGTAAGCGTATGTTGACCATGCGAAACAATATTCTGACGCGTTCAAAGATTAATTTGCCTGCACGTCTCACGGACAATATAAAATGACTCGACTGATTTTTCTCGTTTTATAAAACGATGTAATAAAGAAAAGCCGCAGTCTGACTTTCGTCTTGCTAAGCAGGGATACTTAGACTTAACTTACTTACTCAATACACGTTTTTAGGAAACTTGATCACAATAATTCTAGGTCTCGAGAATAATGCTCGGATAAATCCACAATTTGAACACGAAAATTCTATTTAGGATAACTAACAGACCGCCAAACGACCTTTTGTGGTCCCATTTCTCTCGCATGATTGGTCAATATTGTATTCGTTAAAAATTCTGAACGTGGTTGGGTCTCTCGAGGTCGCTGTCGGGCAGAAAAGGGTACCTAAAATGGTCGGGGGGAAAACGGCCGTACCAAATCCCTACGGCTATCATCATACTAATAATGATAAAAAAAGAAAGGGATTGCCTTCAGTGAGGTATTGTAGCTGAAATGGCTTATCAACATGAGGGTCGGCTGATAGTAGACAAATTCGAATGTAGGAAACAGACGACAGAAAAACGTATCTTTTAAGACTATGAAACTTGACCACTAGACACAGAAATAGGGGATTTGGCGAATCACTATGACAACTCGGCAGATAGTTTTAGCGACCAAATGTTGTTATTAACAGATACAAAGCTTCTATCCAACACATTGATGTAATCTCTTGACCGCTTTTTTCACACCCACATTTATTTTAAGCCGAGGCCATAATTTCATTGTCACGAATCCTATCCCGATTATATTATTTGATTGAGGTCAATGTAGCTTTTCTTATTCTTCTATTCCTACGTCTTGAGTAGCCATTCTTTTGTCTTCTTCCCAATTATTTGGTGTCTGTCAATATCTTCTGACACCTGTCTATGAGAGGGAATGGGCCTTAATCCACCACGCGGGGTCAAATGTCTTCGAATTTTTGGATCCAAGACGTGCTGGTTGTCTCACGATGTTTTCCTTCACTGTTTTAAGAGCAGTCGTTATGAAATCATTTACACAAAGTAAGGCGTCTGGGTTAGAACTCGTCATCTCAGTAATACTACACGTATCAACCCTTGCTAGGCTTATCATCTTTTACACAATCCATTCATTCCTTGACACGAAGCACACGTTTACTAGCTTAGGAATCTCTATAAATGCCTTCTAATCTTTCGCATTAATGTTATTATTGTGTATGTTTCTTTATCTTACTTGTGTAATCAGATTCCCACGCCGGGAAACAAGAAAAGCAATCAGTATTCATACAATGTAACATAACGCTGTTTTTCGTCCCCACTTCTAGTAAAAGCTTTTATGTTCTTAAACAAAGTTTTTTGTTAGTATCTTCTTTCTACTGTATTGTTTGAACTTTAGACTCCATGTTATTTTTCTTTATAGTGTTATTGGTAGTAAGTGGGTATTAGAATTTACTCAATGAAATTCTAAAACTTAATAATAAACAATAATAATTTATTAGTTAATCAGGACATATCAAAAACAAATAAGAAATTAAAGAAACTCATTCCTTCATTTACTAACAGACAGCGCACAACCTGAACTGATGAGTCTAGAAGCATGAAGAAAATAAGAGTTCCTTACAAGCACTGAGGAGGATTTTAGAAAATTACGATTAATTTGATAAATGGATATTTGGAATACCTACCTTAAATTCAAATAAAGCAACCAAAATGTTTAGGTGGCGAATGAATGTTCGTATTTCCATAAATTTGGTTCAAAATACGAATGAATATAGGCAGCAAAGTTGATTGAAAATATTTAACAGACTAACGTTAATAGCTTAGCGTGACTTTGGATACCTAATAGGATAAACCACGAATTGTAGGATAATTTTCACCAATTGTTAAATAAACATTTGGGTCCCATCATCTAATTCAGTGTTAAAAACATTAAATTCGCATAAACCACAGACGTCATATTCAGATAATTACTGAAATAGCGTGACTGAAAGGTCTTCGAGACAAACTCTGAAAGGCTGAAAACCATATTCGAAATAATAATGATTACACACACACACACACATTATTTAATGATTTGATTATTATTTTGATTATTGGCATTCCCTTAAAAAATATGATTTTACTTTAAGGATTAGATAGTAACTAATAAAGCACCTAAACTGCTACAACAAAGGCCTACCTATAGAAAGTTGCAACAAGTGTTTGATTTTTTTTAGCTAGCCTTTGATCCACATCATAGATCTATAGTCTAAGCCAAGGCGATTTTCTTCTTTATTTTCCTATCTTGTAAATTGAAGTAAACAACTAGATCTGACTGTTCGCCTTGCTGTAGATTATCCCGTAATTGCATTTAACTAAACCTACGCAGAGTGAGGTTGATCTAGTCACCACAATTAATCAATTACCTTAGGGCAAATTATACCTTCCTCCATATTGACCTGGGTCGTATTTTACAATAGTTTCAAAACATCATTATTCACTTGTGCCCATTTCCCAATTTTCTTGAGGCCAACTTATTTGAGTTTTTCTTCATTTTCGTACTTTTCTATCAGTCGTAACTTCCTTTCTAGCTATATGATTATTACACACAATACACCCATCGTTTCTTTGCTTCTATACTATAATTGCCTCCACCATCCACATTCGTACCCACGACATTTTCTTTATTCCTCTCGCATGTCTCAAAAGCAAGAAATATTTTTTATTTATTTATGGATAGTATTTAAATGAGCGAAAATAAATTCAAATTAAAGGTGTTAAAAATACTGAATATGGCTTACTGAATATACTTCATCATCATCATCATCATCATATCAGCCGAAAGACGTCCACTGCTGCACATAGGCCTCCCCCAAGCGTCGCCACACTAACCGGTCCCGTGCGTCCCGCATCCAGCGAATTCCCGCAACCTTCACCAGGTCATCGGTCCACCTGGTGGGAGGCCTTCCAACGCATCGTCTTCCGGTTCGCGGTCGCCACTCCAGAACTTTTCTGCCCCATCGGCCATCCGTTCTGCGAGCAATGTGCCCTGCCCACTGCCACTTAAGTTTGGCAATTCTTCGCGCTATGTCGGTAACCCTGGTTCTCTTGCGGATCTCTACATTTCTGATTCGATCACGCAAGGATACTCCGAGCATAGCCCTCTCCATTGCCCTTTGCGTGACTGTAAGCTTTCTGATGAGGCCCATTGTGAGCGACCACGTCTCAGCGCCATAGGTCATCACTGGCAACACACACTGGTCATAGACCTTCGTCTTGAGACACTGTGGTAAGTTGGACGAGAAGAAACCGCGCAATTTCCCGAACGCTGCCCAGCCGAGTCGGATTTGACGGTTAACCTCTTTCTCGAAGTTGGCCCTACCCAACTGGATCGTTTGTCCCAGGTAGACATAATCTTCCACAACTTCGAGTGTAGAGTCTCCAACCTTGATAGGAGTGGGTGTTACATGGGCATTCAACATAACCTTGGTTTTGTCCATGTTCATTTTAAGACCCACTCTTTCGGAAGCTCTACTGAGGTCATCGAGCATTATACTGAGGTCCTCCATGGTCTCAGCCATGACCACTATATCGTCGGCAAACCGAAGGTGAGTGATGTACTCGCCATTGACGTTGATGCCTAGCCCTCTCCAGTCCAGAACCTTGAAGACATCCTCCAGTGCAGCGGTGAACAGTTTCGGAGATATGACGTCTCCCTGTCTCACACCTCGCTGCAGAAAGATAGGTTCCGAGGCCTGATCCTGAAGTCGGACTGACATGGTGGCGTTTTTGTACAAACACTTCAACACCTCGATGTACCGGTAGTCGATTTGGCACCGTTGGAGAGACTGCAGTACATCCCAAGTCTCGATTGTATCGAAGGCTTTCTCGTAGTCCACAAACGCTAAACAGAGAGGCAGGTTATACTCTTCGGTCTTCTGTATAACCTGCCGCAGCGTATGTATGTGGTCTACGGTGCTAAAGCCTTTTCGGAATCCGGCTTATTCGGGAGGCTGGAAATCGTCAAACCTGCGCGCGAGACGATTCGTGATGACTCTTGAAAACAGCTTGTAGACATGGCTAAGAAGTGAGATGGGCCTATAGTTCTTCAATAGGGCATTGTCACCCTTCTTGAAAAAGAGTACCATCAAACCCCTGCACCATGCCTGTGGCGTTTTCCCCTCGAGTATGACGACACCAAACAGCTTCTGAAGGGCCTTTAGTATTGGTTTTCCACCCGCCTTCAGGAGTTCGGCCGTAATGCCGTCATCACCCGGTGCCTTGTTGTTCTTAAGCTGTTTAAGAGCCATCCCAATCTCGTACAGGCTGACGTCCGGTATGTCTTCGGTATAGTGACGGGTCAATCTAGCTCTAGGGTCTTTTACTAGATTCGCGACGGGTTTACTGGTTGACGTGTACAACTGCCCATAGAATTTCTCGATCTCCCTCAGAAGCTCCGGTTTGGCGGATACAATCCTGCCATCGTCGGTCTTCAGTTTCGTGAGCTGGCTCTGCCCAATAGACAGATCTTTTGCAAAGACCTTGGAGCCCTTATTCCGCTCAATTGCTTCTTTAATACGCTCAGTATTATAGCGGCGGAGGTCGCTTTTCAAGGACTTTGAGATCCGTCTATTAAGCTGCCGGTATTTCAACGCATCGTCTGAAGACTGCAGGATCATCTCACGCCTCTCCTTCATAAGCTTGAGAGTAGGATCAGATCTTTTTGTTTACATCTGTACGGTGGGTCTTGAAAAACTTAGACCCGACCGTATGGACAGCTTCCACGAACCCGTCGCTGTATTCGTCCACGGAGCTCCCTAGGCACTCGAAACGATTCTGAAGTTCGAGCTGAAAGCTCTCGGGGTTTTGGATCTGGATCTGTGCTGGACGGAGCGTTGACTTCATCAGTCGAGACCTTTCAAGCTTGATATTAATGTTCAATGTGCCTCTTACCATTCGGTGATCGCGCCCGGTTTTCACCGAATTGATCACAGAGACATCATTGAACATTTGCTTCTTGATTGACATGATGAAGTCGATCTCGTTTTTAGTTCCACCATCGGGGCTTTGCCATGTCCACTTCCTGTGCTCACGCTTTCTGAAGAAGGAGTTCATCATATAGAGGCCTTCCTTCTCCATAAAACTGGCCAGTAGGTGACCCCGGTGGTTCCGACGTCCAACTCCAAATTGCCCCACTTGCAGCTCATCCTCGTCTCGTTTGCCCAGTTTCGCGTTGAAATCCCCCATGACAACGGTGAAGTGAGTTTTGAAACCATGCATGGCTATAGAGATATCCTCATATATGGTCTCAACCTCGTCGTCGGGGTGGGCTGAGGTCGGTGCGTAGACCTGTATGACCTTCAGCGAATATCTCGAGGATATTCTGAGTATAAGGTACGCCACCCTGGTCGACACACTCTCGATCTTCACCACGTTGTTCACAAGGGACCTGTGGACGAACACCCGACACCACCCTGAGACTGCCGGTCACCCTCTCGGAAATAGAGCAGGTTACCGGATTTGAGGATTATCGAGTCCTCCCCCTCTCTTCGGACTTCAGATAGCCCTATAATACTCCATCGCAACCTGCTCAATTCTTCCTCGAGTTCGGCTATCTTCTCGTCGGTCCGGAGTGTTCGCGTGTTGTATGTTGCCAGGGCCAGTCGTCGGTGTTTATTGGGGTAGCCGGGTTCACTCCGGGGATTCTTCGCACCCCTTGCCACGCCATCGCCTCGACCACTACCGTAGTCGAGGGTAGACGGGCTGCCGGGCACTCGGGGCCGTTTTTTCTTTAAGCTATTCATTTTGTTTGGGGGGGTTTGCCTTAATCGCCACGCTTGGCAGGCGGGTTGGCGATCGCAGTTTGTTGTTGAAGAGCACAGAGAACGCTGCTGCCCATTCTCTGTTGTATCCCTTAGTCGCCTCTTACGACACCCACGGGAAGATATGGGATACTTGAATATACTTAGTGAATATACTGAATATACTTAGTGGGCGAAAAACAGTAGGTGAATACAAATATTTAAAACAGCGACTTGAAAATAAAAGTTTGCCGACGGAGCCTCGCCACACGGGGCTCCTTTATCTGTCTGCGTTCATGTTAGGTTACTTTAAACCAAAGTAACCTAACATGAACGAGATGACGGGAGCTAAGATTACTCGCTTTGCTCGCTCACTTCAGCTCCCGTCATACCCTTCAAACCTAACCTATCCGTGTCGAGCTTCTCTAAGCTCCCGAGCTCGCTTCGCTCGCTCTTGGACTAATTCGTTGAAAACACGAATTTACCCGAACTCCCGCGCTGCACAGCGAAGTCGCCTCGATGGTTGTTCAGTTATTTTCAAAATAATAATATGCTTAAATAAAAAAAAATAGAACCCCAAATACAATAAAAGTATGTAACAATATTATTACCGCAGCTTACAAAAAACTCCTAAAAGGTATTACAAAAAGCGGCTAAATAGTGACTTACTTAGTTTATTAGTCGCCCTTTCAGTATATTTTTCGCCCGGTTAATAATTTCCCTTTATTCATTAGTGTATCCTCGCACTGGAACGCCTTGCAACAATTACACCAATGGAGAACATTCACAAACTCATTTTAACTATAGGTCCAGGTTTCCTCACGATGTTTCGCTTAACTGTTTATAATAAATAATTATAATTTATTATTTTATTGTCACTGACATCAATTTCCACCCAACTTTGCAGGCACCGGTTCCACTTTCGAACTCCCTCTTGTACCTTAGGTATACTCATTTCTTATTCGATCCATAAAAAATATTCTTCTATATAACCAAATATACGTGAAACCTTGCTACCTCTAAATACTCTCTAGCTTAATGAAGGCATTAAAAGTTTAAATGTTTCTCTACATTTGCATAGACTTTTGACATGATATTTAGGGTAACCGTTGGGCTGACATAGCGTGACCCAGGGCACCTATTTAGACAAACTCTAGAAAATATTATTCAAAGTTTTGATTTTATATATATCGCGTGCACTTTAATATAGGTATTGCCCAGTGAGGTATTTTTAGATCTTAGTGCACAAGGTCTAAGTATTAAATCGTGATATATTTATGCATAACAGGACAGGCCCAATGGCCAACAAAATAATGGAATAATTATAAGTAACTGCAATATTAGTGCCCTTACATATCACTTTTGAGGACCTAATGAACGCCATTAACGCTGTTATTAATTTCCTACTTACTAGGCCTAAATTATGATATAAAAATATCTTAATGTTACCATTGACTCGAAAAGAAGAAGAACAACATTTTTATGGCGATGATATTACGATATTTGCAATTGTTAAATATAAACAAATGCACAGTAACAGCAATCAAACAGATAGATAATCACATGATTGAAATGATACAAAACATTGTTCAAAGAAGTTAAAACAATGGCAATAAAAAATATGTAAACAATCACTATTTCTTACGACGCTAGTAATATGCTAGTGACTCAATCTGTAGAACAAACAATACAATCACAGGGGAAATAAACTAAGTAAAGCTACACTAGTATTATATTATTTGTGGTAAAGGTTATACAAACTATGAATTTAGAAGAGAGGTAAGGGCCTATTTCGTATTAAGTATACTTGAAAAAGGCCAAGGATATCTACAAGATTAAGTAGGTACTACAGATCAATGCGAACCTAATATCCGTAGATAATAAAAAAGATCACAAAGATAACAAAAACAGTATCCTTAACATGACTTTAAAACCGAAAGTGGATTCGCAAACCAAATCACAGATGATGACGATTACTTTAACCTTCGAGTGTCGTAATTACGAGAGTCTAGCGGTTTCTTACATCACCACTGGAAATATTTACTAGCCACGTCAAGTTTTGGGTCATCGGTGCACACACCTTTGCAATGTTGTCTTTTTGTTGATAACTGATAATCTTATCTGTTTCGGTTTTGGGCCCATTGCAGCCGTTGTTCTTTTGTAAACACGCACGTGCTGTAAATTTTCTTTATCTAAGATGATCCTTGCTTCAATCTTTGTGTTGGATTTGTAAATTTATGGTAAGGTGTTATTAACGGATTAGAAGCCCCCCTAGTCGGCTCAAAAACACAGCGTTACCCAACAATAACTATCAGAAACTACACTGCGTGTAGGTATGTCACACTCAGCCATTAATTAGGTCTATATTATATTGTATTTTTCGTAATAATTTAACAACAATTATTGCTATTGAAGAAAAATAATTCATTTCAAGGCAACTGCCGTCATTCGCAAGATGCTTCTGGATATATGATGTATTGAAAATTCTTTACAATTCCTTAGGGGCAAAAGAAAGGGTTCCTCTATATTTGGTTTCTCTATTCTGCATTCTTCATGGACCAAAGTGCATGGTTTTCTAGAAAGTTCATCGAGTCTTCTCAGAAATGCATTAAAACGTCATAATGTTCTAAATGTAATTGAATACTCGTTGCGTAGTGTTATGTATGAAACGAGCGCGCGCGCACCGCTACGCTAATTTGTATGCGACCTCACGCGTCGGACGACACTGACGGGGGCCAAATCTCTTGATGCGATTTTGTGTCTTTTATTTACATGTTACTGTGTAGTATGTATGGAAGTTCTCAATTAGCGCTGTCAAATTAGTTCAGCACTGTTTGTTGTTTAGATTTGTGTCTAATTTATCTTCAGTCCAAAATTCTACTATTTATCTTAATATGTGAATCAATGTTTGAAAACTTGTTACTCAAATGAGTTTCAACAGATTTATATGAAACTTGGCACATAAGTAGACCATAACCTGTTTAATGGCATAAGAGACTCCGGTAGTACCTCCCGTGGGACAATTTTGACATTTTTGCAATCGAAGTCACAACCATTTCATAAATCAAAACAAACACAAAAACTCTTTATTGCCTTTCGTGCTTGCATTATTTTTACAAACAAAATGAACTTTATCGAAACATTTTCATAGCAATAAAAGAGCAGCCAAGGAACGGATGCAATGGAAAAAGGAGTTGGAGTAACATTAAGTAATTTATTTTTGTAGATCAGCTTTAATTGGTGGTTCCACCTAATTGGCGAACCGCACGCAATGTCGCGACTAAATTGTACTAATCGTTACAATTATATTGACGTAATGGTTAAAATTCGCCCGTGGGCGACATTAACTGCCTTTATTTAAAACCGATTCAGGCTGAATAAATGGAGTTTATCCTTAATTCCAAATAAAGAATGGTAAAATACTGCCAATACTAGCTACGAGCAATTTAAATAGTGTCCGGATAGCGTCATTCAGTGTAACAACAAATAGCGAGGTTATTCTTTATCGTTCACAAAAAAAAAACTAACACAATTGGTTACATTATGACAGTTTTGTACAAAGATGAACTTATCCCGAAATTGAATTCTCTAACAGAATACCTCAGTGCGAACAGATATTTGCACATGAGGACAGTAAATAAATTCACAAAAACAGCGACAGATCTCTAACCGATTTGTTCGTAGATGTTCAAGTGTTATTTGTCAGGTCTATCAAACCATTAAAACATAATAACTTCATGAAACTATACACCAGTTAGGTGTCCCTGTAGGTGGGAAATGACGCGATGCGTTTGCGCCGAACTCGTCCGGCAATTTACCAATCAGAAGCAAGATGCCGCTAAATGTAATTGTCCTCTGATGTTGGAACAGGCATTAGCTAAGCCCCCACGGTTGTCAGCTTTTAACTGCAGCTTAACTATAACTAACTGATGCCATACGTTCATGGAATAATAGAAATTGATGAGCGGATGATGCAAATGCACCTAAACCAATTGTTTTATATATTAAATCAAACGCAGTGTCATTTAAAGCAATATAAGCACAGGTCCATAAATTATTTCGGGTTCAAGTATTCGAAATCTGTCTCCTAACTTATAATAAATTTAATAAACGTTTATCTGAACGAGTTCACCCGTCACCCGCAGCTACCATATTGTCCCTTCAAAAGCATTGTCATAAATCTGACATCGTAAAAATCCTATCTCGAAGTTTATTTTCGACTAGAACCATGAAGCTACCACGAAATATGTTTAAAACTTCGTAATCTGTATACTGATATCCTTTATATTGAATAGAAACTTAAGATGTTTGTTGTAGCTGTTCAGAAAGTTGGTGGTGTACCTTCCAAGACGCTATTGTTCGGTTCACAGTTCATTAATCAGCGACGTTGAGTAAAGTTTCAGGATGAGCTCAGCCGCGCCCGGGAATTTAGCTCAGCCGCGCCTTATTTTATCAAAAAGATCTTTTGTTATTAAATTCTCTTATTAATTTGAATGATCCATGGCAAATATTTTAAGTAAGTAAAAAAAGTAACAGACCGTCATTATGACTATTGATACAACTAAATCTCAAGACATTGGATGTAAACACATTGGAATCTTGATGTTTGTCCCAATTTAAAACATAATTGAAAGACGACCCCAATGAAATGCGTTAATCGGATATAATGTTATAAACTTAGTCATGACCAGCTGTTAGTCATAAGACGGATACACATGATTTAATTCTTTTACAGCGACAATATTATCCTAATGGGAGATAAATGATCTAAAAACCAAGCAACTATCTCAAATATTAATTGTATTTTGATAAATGTGGGCACTAAAACAACAAAATCAGTAAATTAAAACAGGTGGCAGAACTTTGACACAAAATAAAAGTTGGATAACCTCAAGAATACAAAAATATAATTCTCTATCCCTCCATAGAAGAAGATCCTTTGAAGCTGCGGATATGGAGCATTAGAATGAGGAAATAAATCTCCGTGATCGACTGCTGGCTGTCAACCGGAGGGGCAATAAAGAAACTAGTCTTATAATACAAAGACGACTAATAAGCTGTAGATGTAAGTGAAGTATAAGAAACCACTTGATTAGAAAATCACAAAACATTATAAAAACAGTTTATTGTATAGTCAAAAGCAAAAATAAAATGCAGGGTGATCTGTCGAGGATCGAGATGGATCAATACAGACAAAAATACATATTCATTACTCTGTGACTTGAAGTAGACCACACACAAGGATATAAGAATAACATTAATATGGGCGGTCTCCATTATCTCTGACTCAACTATGTATGAAAGACACTACACTGACATAATGCTGAATTCCTCGCCGTTTATTAGGCGATAGACATTTGCCTACATTTGACCTAATTGTTCACTTAACTACTATGAAGCGAACGACTATGAAGTATTTAGAACATTGTTTCATTACTAAACTAACTTTAAATATTACTTATAAAACTTATATTAATATTACATTAGTTAGTTTAAGTTTGAAAATTTGTTTGGTGTTTATAATAGAAATTCAGCCTTATAAACCGTTACCTTTTGTTTGTTTTAATTTTAATCCCGTGAAGGGTCAAGCCGGGGTAAGCAACAGAATCGATTTGTAAAGATAAAAAAAGAACTTTTTACAAAAAAAATACTTTCCAAAGCAAAGCACTAAAACGTGCAAAAATAACTTTCGTTTCGGAAGTCAGTGGTTTTGGTACCTAGCTCTTGTTTTATCATTTTATTACACCGATCGGTGTTGTAATTTTTATTTATTTTATCTTTACAAATCGATACTGTTTCATGCACTGGATCGACTCACCACGGGTTTAAAACCACCAAAATGTAACGGTCTACACAGGACTGGTTTGTGTGTCTAACAATAAGTTTGAAAAACAAACCAGACCTAAAGTATATTTAGGTGTTTGCACAACCCATTGTTTTAATTTATCATTTATGAATGAGTTGCAATGCCCTGTTGAACTCTCGGGCTGGGTTCCTAAAGACAATAGGTTGTGAGCTCAGCATAATACAATAAGTCTTGCGGCCATGCCGCCTGAGGGCAAAGACACTGCATTATCACTAACGAGAGTAAAGTGAGTTTAATTGTATTTATGGCATTACTTAACACAATAGACGCCGTCGCAAGTCGCCCTGTCCAGCCTACACTGATTTAATCATTGGGTCTTGTTAGATCTGACCAATAAAACAACAAAAATAAATTTGTAAGTAACTAAACTATAGAGGGAAGAGTTCATAGAGCATATAGTTCAGTTGAACAACTTGAGAGTGAAATCAGTGTGCTCTTTCATCGTTTCTATTTCTAAATGAGCATATCATATATCACAAATCTAGCTTATGAAACAAATAGAAGATAGCTCATTAAAACCCGCGAAATAATCAGCCAGTAATGGTAAACAATAGTAAACATGACAGATGATTACATTAGTGAAACAAAACAACTATTTGTGAGGTATATAGGCACTAAAAACAATTAAAACCACGAGAGTATGCTCGTAGCTACGCAAGCTACAAGATTTTTTTTAAAATTCCATCGCAAACGAACTTTTATTGTTTTTTAAAAACGCTGGGAAGCTTCGTGTGCAGTCGTTCATCATTAGAATTTTTATGGCTTTTGTTTAGGTCCATTTCATTAAATTGCTTCACGTATAAATAAGAAGAAAGTGGAAACCTTTATCTTCAAAGATATCATGATTTAAAATTTTATATAATCAACAATGAAACTGTTTTATCATAGCAAGAACTTAACAAAGTTTATTTTTCAAAAAAATATAAATTTAAGCCATTCATCAGCATGGAATTGTGTTTGAAAGCGTTTAACTTATCGGCAGGCCCATTAATCAAATTGGCCCATATACGAAACCGCAAATCATTGTTCATCACTTAAGTTCACAGAAGCCGAACAAAAACGGAATACTTTTTTTTTCTTTTAAAGCTTCTTTTCTTAAATAAATCGAAGTCCAAAATAGGTCTCGACCATATCTTAAAAAATAAAGATCACAAAAACTCGGTTTCGAAATAGGCGGCACTTATCTAGGTACTGTCGACAATGTTAATTCATGACCCACCATCGGCAAATTTTTCTACAGACTTTCTAATATATTAGATTGAATCTTGCTTAAACATAATTATTTCTTTAGCAACAAACTTGGACTGGTGATTCAATAAAACTGTGACAATTAGTTTACCTATCTTTCTGTCATTTCAATGGCATGCCACTTATTTTAATAACTACTTGGCGTTTTATTATTTAGCATTTTTCTTTTAATTTAAAAATAAGCTTCTGTTATATCAAAATAAAACTTTTAACAAAAAATCAAACCAACTTCTAAAACAAAACACTACAAAGCGAAAAATTACTTTCTTTTCCGGTGTCTTTGGTACCTACCTTTTGCTTTCCGTTTTTTTTTAATGAAATCATCTAACTAATATAACTTTTAAAATCAATTAAAAATCTATCGCAATAAAAATAATTAAAGTAAAATTAACAATAACAAAATGGGTCATAAAACCAGCTAATTAAAATTCAGTCATTACTAGTATCGCACGACATGAGACCTAGGCGCGGCTGGTATCAGGCACCGCGCGAATTCTTCTAGGAACTTGGGAAGCTTCATCACGCCCTTCACACCCCAATCAAACCCCATACACAATTATCGTGACTGTCAATACTATTCAGCCTTAGAACTTCTTTATTGAAACGGAGAACCTATTAGGTTAGTCATTAATTCTAAGAACAATTTTCAAAAGTCTCGGCAATAGAGAAATTTAATAGAAAGTCATTTCTAGCTGAAGCTTCAATCTGCTACGGAAATCTTTTACCTCAAGCCTGTACACAATCAAATGATAAACACAAATTCACATCCTTATCCTCGCATGCTACAAAACAGAGAGTCCAATAGGAAATAGCTAAATGAAATAATGGGAGCTCCAGATAAATGGAGTCAAGGCCTCGTGCACTGCAGCATCAAGGGGATCCATACGTACGTGTCAATTTATTGTAAGTATTCTTAGAAATCCCACCTACACCTGATCTATTTCTAGGAACTCTGGGCAACGGTCATCGTGCCGAATTTGTTTGCCGAACTTTAATCTACGCTCAAAAAATATACCAGAGGGCAGAGACCCTTTTAAGGGTTCCGTACCCAAAGAGTAAAAACAGGATCCTATTACTAAGACTCCACGATCCGTCTGTCTGTCCGTCTGTCATCAGGCTGTATCATATGAACAATATAGCTATACAGTTGAAATTTTCACAGATGATGTATTTCTGTTGCCGCTATAACAACAAAGACTAAAACAGAATAAAATAAATATTTAAGTGGGGCTCCCATACAACAAACGTGTTTTTTTTTGCCTTTTTTGCGATAATGGTACGGAACCCTTCGTGTGCGAGTGTAACTCGCACTTGGCCAGTTTTTTTCATCTTACTCGTGTTCTAGATTGATTAACGAATTCCCTTTTATGTTGGGTTACTGCCTTACTAGTAATATACATATATGCATGTAACTAGGTTCTCCTTCAATGTCAGTACTCACGCTGTTCTCTATACTTTCTTTGTGCCTTCATAAATCAGAACCCTTGCTAAATTGATAAATGAAATGTGCATTAACAATATCAAACTCGGTAACTTTAGTAATCCTTACACACCACTAGCAAACAAAAACAGATTAAGATTCCAAATGGTATGTGTGCTATAAAACCAAGAATTAACATATAAACGGTATAATCTTGTTCGATAAGAATGATATTAATGAAAAAATCGATCATGATATGATAACTTACTTTAATGCACCCGAATATGATAACCGTCAATATAATTTTCTGAGCCCCAACATGTGATTCAATAAATCACTTGCGGTTCGAATTTAGCATGAGCCTCTATAAATCTTAATGAATAAATATGTCACGCCAATGGTTAATAAATTAGGATGTATGGACACAATATAATAGATGCAAGTCAAAGCCTGATTGTGTGCAAGGGCAGTGCCAATCATACATCATTCCAGCTTGCTGTTATATCAATAAATCATAATATTCTCGTGAACTAGGGCGATTCTTTTACGATGATAGTTGCTCATTCAAAGCAATATGATCGAATGTGGACGATTGTCTCCAAGAAAGTGGTTTGACGTTGATATGTTGTCGCCTACGTAATGCATGATTATTGTCAACGGGATGAGCACACTAATTTACAGGTTTATGACCACCAATTTGTAACTTCCTACCTCAAAATGCAAGTAGGTGTGCTTCTGAATGAATGTTCATGAAATCTAGAAAAATTTACTCCTGTGAAGTAGAAAATTATCTACTTATGTCTCTTCATCCTCATCAAATTACGATTTAAAATGCCGTGGTTTCTTGCGACGAAATTATTTATTGTTTTTATATTGACCATTCAAAAAGTCTTTATCTCTTGCTACCGCTAACAATATAAAACGTTTACAGATTATGATGACGAATTGACCACCTATATTTAGACGTCTTTTTATATAGATGACATAATAATGATATAATGAACATGACTATCGTTACGTATGTTGTTGATAAAAAAGACACTTTAAAAATGCAAGAAGTAGCAAAAACAATTTCCCGTACCGGGAATCGAACCCGAGCCTCCTGGGTGAAAGCCAGGTATCCTAGCCACTAGACCATACGGGAGATGGAGATGTTGCTGAAATTGCACATTAGTTAGAATGGTTGTGTATCCGCTTATTAAATTTTATTAATAATTAAAGTTTTATTCTTGACGGACCTAAGTGAAAACGATATGGCATATTAAAACATGTGAAAGTATTAAAAATAAACGTAATCGCTTACCAACAAACAATAACAATAATAATGGTACATAATGTTTATTAATGTATACTACTAAAGCAGCAAGTACAAATACAAACAAGACATGTGTACATTGTTCGAAGGCACTGGGGCTTCCGGCGCAATTATCTGTATACATTTATAGAATCATTAAATGGATCTGCGTATCATTCAGATGTCTTGATAGGGAATGATTAATAATTGTATAATTCATCTTAATTAACTTGATTGATTTTGCTGATAACAGAAGCCTGCATTGTCCAACTGTCAATGATTTTCAATGGTCTACATTTAGCTATGACTTTTATACCAAAACTACTCTACTGCACTGTGTATGTGTTCTGTACTTACTAGAATATACACTTTCACACTTCCGATATGCATTCAACTGTTCTATTCATTAATTGTATTTAAGCAAGAGCATCGTTCGGCACTTAGCAATAGCATGTTGTGTTCAAACAATACAATGGAAAGCTACATCGATTCCTAGTGCATCGACTTCTAGCTCATAAGCAGTATGCCTCAAGGTGCTATCTTAGGACCTCTACTGATAATGTAGCTGAAAAGATTCTTCACTATCGCTGATCCTTTATTAATTCAGATCAAGTGAAGCCCCTTTATCAGAATTTAGGTACCATGACACCATTACCATCAAGCAAAGGATATTTTATATAATTATTCCGCGAATGATTTATGATAATGTGGCCATATTATATTATGTACCTACTACCCTCGCAATAGTCTCCACTCGTAGATTTTTATTAGGCATGATAGTGAAATTTCTTTTGCCTGCCTTCTCTGATGGTTTTTCATAAACATCTGATGAATATATTGCTCCCAAAGTATATATACTTTGGGAGCAATATATTCATCAGATGTCACCTGAAGACAACAGTTATTTGCTATACAACTCAACTTGATAAGCGTCATTTAACCATAGAAGTCATTTTAAAATTTTGAGGAAGCCAAATCATATTTTTCGTAAATCTGTAATCTGAACATAAGAAACATGATAAATAAATACTTGTAATAAATAATAAATTTAATGCAAATCGTCTCCATATATTCAATCTTCGATAAACTAATTACTAATAGAAGTCATTATAAAAAAACCGACCAAGTGCGTGTTGGACTTCGCAAATTTAGGGTTCCGTTCCAAACCGTAAAAAAAGTTGGTTGTTATAGGAATAGGTAGGGGACATTTTGATTATGATACGTGAAGTGTTTTTAAATTTTCATCTGCCGAGAATTTTAACACTGCGGCATAGAATATTGCAGCAGGTCAGCGCCATCTCTTGACCGATAGTGGAACTAATGTAATTTTTTTTGATGATTTGTGAAAAAATGTGCTATTTAGAGACATTGTTTAATTTTTTCTGTAATCTTTACACATCCTTATCACATAGAATAATTTTTCTCTGTGCAAACTTCGGAGATAAGGGGGGACAGGAATGATGATAGTCGAAAACTATGCGACCTAAGAAAAGGTTTTTTTTTTGTGAATGTGCAAATAGCGCTCTTTCATATGATACCCACATTTCCTAGGAGCCCCACTTCAAATTTTAAGACCGCCTTTCAGTCACTATTGCAAAAAATGTATTTTTTTTTCTTATTTGCAACATAGTTGGGCAAACGTGATCTAAAACTATTCCAAATTTCAATTTGATAGAATTAGTAGTTCTTGAGATATCCAGCTGTGGCAGAAGGACAGTCTGACTGAGTCGCAACATAAATATTCCTTTTTACCATTTTGGTACGGAACCCTAATTATGAGGAAGCCACAACCACCTTTTTATATTAATCCCTAATCTGAACTTAATTATGAAACGTCCAAAAAACTAGCAAAAAACATGATTGATAAACACTGGCCCAAATTGTATTTTGAATGCGAATCGTTTAAACATATTCAATCTTCGATAAACGAAAGTTGCAGATAGAACTCATTATACATATAAATATAAGGAAGCCACAATTTAATCACCTTTTATCGTAAATCCCTAATCTGAGATTAATTAAGAAACACCAAATTATGAAACATGATTGATAAATACTTATCCCAAATTGAATATTGAATGCAAATCGTTCAAACATATTCAATCTATTTATTTGCTCATCAAATGATTAGTGAACGTTATGTTAATTTGTCTTCTATAAAAACTGAGCAGAGATTACCAAACCGTCCATTTATCAACTGTTTGTGACAGAGCCTGCGAAATCGTTTACATGTTACATATATTTCGAAAGATCTGGAAGTCTTTCGTTGCTAATTGTATTAGCTTTGACTTGTGACAACATGTGTTTATATATATCAATATGTATTTAGTTTGCCAATGTTTTTTGGTGTTTGTAAATTTATTGCAAACACCAATTCGATTTTGTATTAGTTGATGTCGTCCGATAGTTTAAAGGTCCCTTATAGTCGTTGTATGTGAAAATAATCCTAAGATGTAGTTTTATTCAAAGTATTAAAATGTTCCTAATGCAGATTTATTCATATTTTTATCGTCATTTTACTACCGATCGTTCCATGAAAGGTATTTCAATCTGATAGCAACAGTCCAATTGTTACTGTTTGCAATGTACGGGAATTTGAGCTGATAAGCGACGAGCAATCAAGACCCTCGTCATTTTGGACAAAATCCGGACCCCAATAAATTCAATAAGGGGCCAACCAGTCAAACGACTCCGTCCAAAAAGCCGTAGTGGTAATTCATGAATGTTCTTTGCATCTAGCTAGTACTACTTGTAGTGTGGATTAAAAAAGGCAGACCGGGATTCTGTACAGAATGATTTTTTGTCAACGCGTTTAAAGTTTCTTTCTTTGAGTGATCCATGCATCCTTTATAAGAGGATCTGAGGAAAGTTGCTAGTACAGATTTTTTGTTTCATATATTCTAGTATGTATTTACCTGTGTTATGTTTTTCCGCAACTTTGCTTCCAGCGTCTACGTTCTCTTTGACGTCCGCCATTGTGACTTCACAGGCACCGACACCTGTAATTTTATAGATAGGCTTATATAGAAGTTTGTGTTATCTAGGGTGCGTTAATTTAGAGCACTTTGCATAATGATTGCATCCGTTATCATATGCTTAATTGCTGTTACCCAATATGTGTTCTAGGAAATGCGTACACTTTATGTCTTGAAATGATTACTAAAAGATTTTGTTATCCTATTTACTCTGCAACAAAGTGTATTGTTTAATATATACAACTTGTGCATTTTCACTCTTCCTTGAAACCTTTAGTAAAATTATTAAATTCAGGTGTCTTATAAACTTTTACTGTGTTAGGTACAAACAATACAGTCACCAACTGGTTTCCATATCACTATTAATTGTGTGTGCGATAATAGCTGTAAAATACTTTGTATAATCTACTTAAACACACACAATGTAGCTATATATCTACCTCGTACATTATGTATAGTGATAAATTGCTGTCTGAGTGACGAGGGGATAGGTGTAAACAGTCCCACCGCGCAAAATAATAGCCGGTAATGTCTCTCAAACAAATACATTTACATAATATATTAAATAGAGCGATGACTTTTCAAGAAAAATTTCGTCAACTTCAAAACTTTTTGGCAAGGATTCCATTTTCAAATTTTCTGTATTTAGAAAATAATTTTAGTTAAACTGTTTGTTTCTTACTTGATAAGATGTTGTGTACACCGGCACTCTCGTCACGTTATCACTGCAATCGGTCACACACACAACGTAAACACTGCGGAGGCACAGAGCGCGGGACTTGCTCGCCTACGAGATAAACACTGAACACTGCCTTACTTTGTGAGGAGTGGAGTGAGACCGGAGCAGGGATACCACACTAAAAAAACTAAACACCCCGAACAAAAATGTTGAAACTAAAGCCTTTGTTGTTAATTCTATTCATAGCATGTTTTCAGTATAGTTTTATTAAAACATTTCAGTGTGTTTGTAGCCTCTATGGGTCAATCTTATTCTGAATAATCGTCTTAGCAGTAACCACGAAAAATTAGCTACCTACATCGTTTGCAATACTTACTTCGTCCTTTATGTGATCTAAAGATAGATGATGTTGTGCATTGTAACTGTATGAATCATTGCCTTACCTCATCTAGCATAAATAATACCTAAGTCTACAAACAGAGGCATATTTCCTACACCCAAGTGGCTAGGTTTACTTCTTATGCGTATCATATTATAATTAGTTCGTAATTTTTCAATTTACCATACAATTGGCAGCAGTTTGACGCTGGCAACACCATAATACAGCTTCGCACTCCGCAAACGCCGAGTGTATCCGAACGCCCACCGATAACAGCCGAACGCTTGTATTGATGCCGGGAAAACATTTTCCGCGCCATTTTCTCTGGCGTGAGTGTGAGGGAGAATTCTGGCAAACAAAGCCGATAGGTGCCCCTAGTTTTAAATGACCGTCGGTTAAGAACAAAGGCAAATAAATTATTATCGATTATGATTTTAATAAGTCTAGCACTTACAACCCGCCCGGCATCGCACGGGTGCAGTTCACAAGTGGTGTATTTGTGTTTTAAAAACAATGTTTGATACTCAGATTAGAGAATTTAATATTAATAATTTCATCGATTTAAAGTGTAACTGGATTATATCACTATATTTTATTTAAAAAATAATTTTAGCAAGAAACTTTTATACACATCTATTTATTTTTATAACGATTAATAGCAGTTCGCCCCGCGTTTACACGGTTCGGACAATCGTCTATCTTAATTTGAATCAATATATTTTAAATTTCATGGTATACATTTTTTGTTACAATTTCATGAGGCTTTAAAATAAATTGATTCTCTGCATTTCCTAACCTAGAGAGACCCACATACAATTGTCTATATTATCTATAGGTGAAGCAATTTTCCCTTAAATGTATCATATTAGTATGTTAATGGCGAAAAAAAAAATGTTAGAAACTGTAATCATAAAAATTGGAAAGGTAAATCCGTAGGGATCATGAGAATGAGGGGAACATGAGCCAGCTAACGGTCCTGACCGATCCTGTAAGAATAATAAACTCAATAACATTATTACGAAGTGATTTTACTTGTAGTTTCGTTCTATTGCACAGATTAGGCGCCTTAGGTTTCGTAATAAAGTTATTGGGATACCGACTTAGATTTTTAGGGTATGAGGGTGTCATTAGGGAGTTATGGAATTCATGTGGATAATTCACAACGCCCTCGGGCTACAATATCAACAGATTTATATATTTTTTGATCACCTGGAATTCTTTCTAATATTTGTTCATTGATTAGGTCAACAGGTGAATTTCTTGGCGACACTATGACGCTCTAGCGCATTCACGTGTAATCTTTCTGACTAATATTTTCAATAGCTGTGTTGAGATATTTGCAGATATACTTAAAGTCGTGACAAACTAAGAAGTCTAATTTGACAGCTATAAAAATCTATAATATATATAAAACCCAAAAATCCTTTCTAACTATGTCCGTTATAGACTTTGAAACCATCCAACCGATGTGCCCTGAACCGGTTTCATTAGAAAGGCAATAATGCGAAGATGATTTTAGACCACTAAAACAAACAAAAAACCATTAAATAAACAAAATTTTTGTTTATTTTAATTTCAAGCCTTAGTAAAATATGCACGTGAGGTAATCCCCTTTGCCCGCAAAATTTGTTTTTGGGTCGCGAGTTATTTTAATTTTTTAACATCTCCTAAGATATTAACTCAAATTAAATGGTGTAAACGGCAATTTTGCCCTAAATTAAACAATCAAGATGACTAACATATTAATTTAGATAAGGGATGACTTTTTATTTTCAGCCCCTTAAAGGTTGAATTGCCAAAAATCGTTTTTAGTGCTCCCCTACTTCTTAAAAAGAAGCCTTGTACAGTTACTGTAAGTACAATTCTTCAAAAATCTTTAACAACCCGTAAATCGCCGTTAGGAGTAGTTTTGAAAAACTAATAATGAAAACCTTTACTATTTACTTAGGTTAGTATTTATACCAAGTTTCAAATTCATATAAGCCCATTCAATTACCACCTTTTCACCTCCTTAGGGGTAGAATTCCCAAAAACCAATAAATTCATGATTGTTTTTTCAACCAAGAGTATAAATCTAAGATTTCGAATGCCTTGGAATGTGGGTAGGCCTTTGGTGTGGGATGCGACACCCTTGCGCCATCCCATCTTCTTAGCACGGCGGGCTGTGCTGGGGCAGCTGCTGCTGGTGCAGAAAACCTCAAACGGCGCAAATACAACAACCTTATTGGAAGCTATATATTTGAGCCGTTTGGGGTTGAAACATTAGGTCCATGGGGTCCGAGTGCTCTTCGAGTATTTCGAGACGTAAGCAAACGGTTAGTCGACTCTTCACGTGACCAGAGGGCTGGGCTTTTCCTTGGCCAGAGAATCAGCATTGCCATCCAACGTGGCAATGCTGCCAGCGTTCTGGGCACTTTTCACGTTGACAGCGATGTGGACGAATTTTATGACGCCCTATGACCCCCGCCCTTTTATTCGTAGTTTTATTTTATTTTTATTTAGGTGTATATATAGGTAGTTATTTTTAATTAAGTATTTTATACTATGTAAATTTTAATTTAGATAATTGAATAAAAAAAAAACTTTACCAGTTAAATAAAAAAAACGGTAAGGTGTCCAACTTACAAACTGTAGGAATTTTATACAAACTTTCAGCCCCCTTTTTACTGCTTTAAGGGTAGAATTTAAGAAATAAAATTATTGTTTATTTATTAACCAAAAGCGTAGCCCAACAATTTCAGATGTTTTACATTCCAAACCGAAGAAATTTCACCCCTATTTTATGCCCGTAAGTGTAGAATTTCCAAAAACCAATAAATACATGAATTCCTTTTATCAACCAAGAGCGTAAATCTAAAAATTCATGTGTCCAATTTACAAAATGTAACAATTTCATCCAAACTTTCTATTCTTATTTTACTCCTTTAGGGTGGCATTTCCAAAAACCAATAAATACATAAATTATTCTTATCAACCAACAGCGTAAATCTAAAATTTTACGTGTCCAACTTACAAACTGTAGAAATTTCATACAAAATTTCAACCCTCATTTTACCCCTTAGTGGTGGAATTTACAAAAATCCTTTCTTAGGAGCGCACTTACGTCACTTGAGGAACCTTCCTGCGAAATTCCAACTTTATACGTCAAGCGGTTTTCGATATTTCATGATGAGTGACCTTTCGCTTTTATATATATATATAGATTGCTGAAAACACTTTTTGAAATGAATCAGTATTTTACACCAAATATGAATATCATAAAAATAGGTATTGTGAGTTAAGCTTAATAGATGGACATATGCTATTGGGGACTTTTTGAGGTTTTTTTTTTCCGCCATACATTGTTTTCTTGTAACATTAACTATTTACGCAGCGCACGCCGAGAAAGCTCTCAAAACGCCCGATTTTTTTCGACTTATTTGAGTTTTTGTATGTATTTATTTAATGTAAACCGTATGTATGCCTATATTTACATAATTACATTATTCATATATATATATTTTATAAAGAAGCTTTTTTTGTATTCTTCTTAGAAAAACTTTTAATTTGATACCTAGTCCGCCATTTTGGGCCGTCCGCCTTTATAATGACGTCACTTAGCTATCCATGCATTGTCATCCAAACTTAACGTATATGCAAAATATTATCTTAATCAATAGAGAATAACTGCTTTAAAATTCAGTTACAAGATTTGACCCGAACACACTTACATACATAGGTACTTACATAGCAAGTTAAATAAAAGCGTAATATATCTGAAGTAATGTACCTTTCAAATGGTGAAAGATTATTCAAACAGGTTGGTTCCAGAGATTTCCCCTACACTACACGTAGGAACAAACTCAAAAAATTCAGGCGCTTTCTTTATTATAATATTAAGTAATTAAGATTTCAACCAATTTACACAAAAGCTTAACAAATTATACACCTAATCCTACCTCATAAAACAATCTGTCTATTGCCGAAAATCCGTTCAGTAGTTTTTGATTTTACCGCTAACAGACAGTCGTCTGACTGTCTGTTAGCGGTAAAATCAAAAAGACGCGGCGGGGGACATTGTGATAACCATACTATATAATATTATAAATGCGAAAGTAACTCTGTGTGTCTGTCTGTTACCTTTTCAGGCTTAAACCGCTGAACCGAATTAGATGAAATTTAGTATGGAGATAGTTTGAGACCCTGGGAAGGACATAGGATTGTTTTCATCCCGGAAATAATGCTTAAGGGGGTGGAAAGTGGAGTGATAGTGTACTGAAAATATACAATTGAGTTTGGTAGAATTCTCTTTTGTTCAATTTAGGCTCTGTATGTATATAAAGGTATAGGTTCTTGGGCGATGGCAGGACTTTATTCTGGTGGATGTCAAAATGTGTGTGTCAAAATGTGAATCCAACTCACAGATCTTTGAATGTTTTTGTATATTTTATTGAAAGCCAGTGGGGTGCCTCTACACCATCTTTCACCCCCAGCGCCTATATGAAGGTTGCCTGAACTGGAGAGTTTTAGTTCTTTATAAATTAAAACTATCTATATAATTAAGTTTTACTTAGGTATAACAAATATACTGAGATGCGGGGTGTATAGAAACAAAACTTTTAAGGGAATTGTCGCGTTTTTTTTAGCATGTTATAAGTAGGTAGGTACTCTAATATTTTATGTAACTGTTAAAAAAAACGATGTTTTGTTTGAAACCATTAAATTGGTATCTAAGTTAAAATCGAAATCAAAGTTTTGATCCCATTCACCCCTGCATCCCTATTCACCCCGTTTGTAGGTAGGTATTTTTGGGTAAACTATTGAATTAACTTATACCTACCTCTCGTTTATCCAGTGATCGGACTCGCTACTGCTTAGTATGAGGTCCTGGCTTCAGATTCCCCGTACGTGAGTTTTTTCATCTGGCTTTTCTCAGCAACAGCCCGGAGTCTGGATTTGTGCCCAGTTGATGACAATAAGCTCGCCCCCTATTACATGGTGCTTAAATATAACTGGTGAAACGTGGGTGCACTACAGGTGCACCTGTACCTAACCCCTCGAGGAATCCAGGCGTGATGGTTATATTAACTTATAACCATCAGTGCTAAAAGAAAGAACAGTCTGAAATTACTAATCCAATTGATTGCCGAGAAGTTTTAAAGCCTAAAGTCGTGACAATCTAAGAAGTCGGATTTAACCGAACGCTTCTCCTTCTCCCGTCCTTCCGATGCACTTTGCAGGTCGCATCTTAAACATCTCCTTGAAACACCTTCCCACACTACCGACTTTTACTCCTACTCCTTTACTGTACACGCGGTGCGGTTGTGGATCTCGTTACCGCCTGATATTAGGGACTGCCAAACTCTTGCAGTTTTTAAAAAGAGAGTGAAAGAGCATTATCTTGCCATTCCGTCTTAGTTGCATATAATTATGTATTATTATTTATGACATTAGTTAGTATTTATTATTGTAATATTTATTTTATTAATATGCATGTATATAAGAGTATATATTAATTATCTATATTGTATTCTTCTTTATTGTGAATTGTTCAAAATATTTTTATTTTTATTTCCCCTCTACACACGGTGTCTACATAACTTTTTTTTGCAACTCTCATCTCGCAGGTATCTATGCTGGAAGAGATTTCGATAGAAATAAGCATACCTTTGTACCTATTTTCTGTTCCTTCTTCTTGGCTATTTACTATGTGTGTGTACATTAATGGTTAAATAAATAAATAATAAATAAAAATACTTAAGTAATAATAATTAAACTGTTCAATAGTGGTCGGGCAGGGGCCGGTAGTCCTCCTATTGTTTTGGGCAATCGTTTCACTAAACCTACAAAATCCATAGCCCAATACATATTTCTCCATAATTTGCAATAGTTCTGCTCCAACCGGGGATTGACTTGGGTGCAGTTGCGTAGTGCATACAGGGATAATCGCCTCTGCAGCAGAAGGACAGATAAGCAAAATCCCGGAATAGCAAAATCCCAGATTCGCAGAAGGACAGATTTGCATAATGGCAGAAGTACAGACCCACACAGAAAACAAAAATAAAATTGAATAGTCACAATTCGTAAAATTTTATTTGAAAGTAGATATTATTAAATACAAAGTAGACATTACAAAGTAGACATTCCATTGAGTACAAAGCCCAAATTGCGGCCAAAAAACTGGGCATCCTAAATAGAGTGAAGCGATACTTCACGCCTGGACAGCTTTAAACCCTATACAAAGCGCAAGTCCGATCCTGCATGGAGTATTGCAGCCACCTTTGGGATGGCTCAGCAAAGTATCAGCTTGCCGCGCTTGACTCGGTGGATCGCAGAGCCAAGAGGCTCATCGGCGACGTTGAACTGGTGGATGCCAAGCTTAATAGCTTGGTTCATCGCCGCAAGGTTGCCTGCTTGTCGGTCTTCTACAGACTGTACTTCGGTGAGTGTGCTCAAGAGCTCCACGACCTCATCCCACCAGCCCCCTTCTACCATCGGACATCTAGACGCACTGCAAGTTACCATCCTTACCTTGTTGCCATTCCACCAATTCGCACCAAGCGCTTCCAAACATCCTTCATAATGCGCACAGCGAATGAATGGAACTCACTACCTGCGTCTGTTTTTCCGAACGCATTCAACCCGAATCTCTTCAAAGTTAGAGTGAACAGGCTTCTTCTGGGTAAGCTCACTCCATCGTAGACTCTGTCTCTGTCACCTCTGACCTAGACTAGTCAAGAGCAAACCCATCATAAATTAAAAAAAAATAAGACGAATTAATTCGTTTTTGTAACGTTGGCCAAACGTATCAAACATTCTATTGCAGAAATTTTGTCATTGATCAAACTCGTGATAACTTGATCAATTTTTTAGGTCACAAATTGATAATAAGGTTACTAGGATTTGTAACTTTTTTGGCGGCGACAGTACATTATCTGCCATTATGCAAATCTGTCCTTCTGCGAATCTGGGATTTTGCTATTCCGGGATTTTGCTTATCTGTCCTTCTGCTGCAGAGGCGGATAATCGTGGGATGGTGTCACATTTCCTGATACACGCCTGACGGGGCCTCTACGAGTTGGCTTCGGCTCCTCGCAAGACTTTCAAAGGACCTGGACTCTGAGGTCACGAGATAAACAAAAAAAAAATACTGTCAGCTAATAGCCACGAGCCCCGACCAACACCTTAGAAGGCTCTCGTTAAGCGACTGGGTCAAGGGCCTAATCCAGAAAGCAGTACTGCTGGACACGGCTCGTATTGTTAGGAGGTTCCTCTCTCTGGAGCCCTGACCGCGAGCCGGGCGTTTGGACCCTGTTTCCGATACCGATGGGCCTCTATTATGTTTTTGTATAGTTTTATTATGTTTTTTTTTAAAAGAAATATTTAAAAATGTAATTTAATTAGAAGAAATATGAATAAACGACATTAAACTAGATTCTTAGGAATGATACTCGTTGTTATAGTGTATGGAAGTAGTAGATAGTTAGTAGTAGAAGATGTAGTGCAATAAATTAGGATTTTGAATTTGGTTTTTCAAATTCTTACGTAAAAACATAGAGCAACACGGACCACCGGGCGGACCTGTTCTATGCGTACAAAGTTACCGCGGTATGTAAAATGAGAAACGATTATTAAGTTTTCCTATATTTCGTTTGGTGTAGAATTCGATCCCAGAGAGCCATCGTTCAAGCATTTCCTTAAAATAAGATCTAATAAGTAATTAAACTGATATTCAAATGCTGCTAATTACACTGGAGCCTGACCCCAACAACGCCTAGACTCATGAAGTGTCTAAACTGATCATGGGCGTGGCCGTTTTGGGAAAGGTTTTTGAATCTCTAGGCGGGGGGGGGGGGGGGGGCATCTCCCACTCACTGCCCCCCTAGAGATGAAAAAAACCTTCGATAGCACTTGTCGCTGCGACAAACTTGTGGTCAGAAAGTAGGTACTCGCCGGCAGTGTGAATAGCCAGCGATCAACTATTAATGCGTCTCTTTCATTGACACGGGATCTATATTTCTTTTTTTCGTTTCTTCATCGAGAAAATAGTCAATAGTCGCAGGGACCACGGGTAAAAAATTACCGGTGGTACCTTCCAGGGACTACGGAAGGGACCACGGGGAAAGAACGTAGTTAATCGCTTCCTCGTCGGCGGAGGGACAACGAAAACATCGTTAACTATTTTGATCGCTCTACTGTACATAACGTGTATGGAAGAGTTATCACAATCACCGTAGGGTAAGCTGGTACTCCCACTACCACTGTGAAGCTTCATGTGGTTTTGACTGTATTTAAAATTCATACTTTTCTCATCGTACTTATATCAACTTGCCCCTACCCTGAGCCATCGGCTGGCGACAGTAGCTTTAAATAAATATTTCAGGCAACCCTCAAGAAAATACTGAGCATCCCATAGAACTTTTCTTATTATACAGAGAGTGTTAAATCCATTTATATCCTTGTCTAATCTTACTTCATATATAAGTTTCTCTGTGTCTTACTTCTCATAATTTTATTGCTTTACGGTATTATCTTCTTTTTCATTAATATATTTTATCTGCAAATAGGTATGTAGGGAACCGTTACAATTTTTGCTTTGATTATTTAGGACAACCACTTATGTGGTGGTAGGGAGCTGTGTCTAAAGTACCTCTCTAAGTGTGTTTGTTGGTCATTTCTCTTGCTTCAAATTACATACATGGGATTAAAATATTGTGTTGGATAACTTGCAAATGTATGTATTTATCAGGGGGGGTGACCATAAGCTCTTAGAGTAGGTTTATTTTTAGTGTGTGTTACGCACACTCAAAATAAACTTACTCTCAAAAGCTTATGGTCACCCCCCAGGTCTACAAAAATAGAGTAAAATGTTATTTCAAATATCCAAATCAATGAAGTTTATATTCACCTGCCCATTTTATTTATAATGATTTTGTTTCATCTGACATCAAAAGATAAAATGAACTAATTGAAGATAACACCATACTGAACTTTTAATAGTTTATTATAAAATTATTTACGGTTTTTTGTATTTTTGTCATTATAAACGTACTTAATAAATAATAATAAATTTAAAAGACACGTACAACGTGTGTTTACAGTATTTAATTTAATCTTATTTTAGTATGTACAGTCATAGGTAGAAAATTGTACAAAACGATTGTGCATAGATGTTATATTCGTATAAAAAGGGGGTAGTCCGTATCTAAGATGGCGTATACGGGGTGTCGATGTGATCGAAGTTGGGGCGTGGGCGGCGCGCGGCGGGCGACGGCGGCGCAGACGTGGGCTGCGTAGGCGACGTCCGCCGAGCGAGCCAGCGCAGGCGCAGGTCACTTAGCCCTCCGCAGGTGCTTCCTCGCCTCCCTCTGCCGCTGCCGCCTCTGCCGCTGACGCATCCGCCGCCCCTTTAGACTGCTTAGATGCCGGCCACCCATCGCGCATTCTTGCGAGGAACGCTGAAAACATAGACAAAAGCATTAGAACATCATAAGGGTTATTCGGCACTTGTTATTTGCAGATAAATGGGTTACAAATTGATGAATAGTTGAAAATGATGACAAGATTGATAGAACTCGTATAAATATTGGTTATCTCTTAAGAAATTGTTATATATTATTAAGTAGAATGTATCAAGCATTAAAACTGATAGTAGTAGTAGATATCAATAGAAGAGCTGTAAAATTATAAAGCCTTAGATCAACAGTTAGAAGAAACGGAGCACAGAGATAGCTACAGTGTGTACTGCGGTCCACTTACGATCTTAGAACTAAAGATATGACGAGATGTGATGCCTCTACGCCATCACCTTCTTCAGGAATGCTGTAAACGGAAAATCGGTAAGACAAGGGGACACACACAAAACCAGGAAATATACCCTCATGCTTCGTACATTTGGATTGGGAAATGACAACAAATTGATCTACTTAATTCTTACTTACTTTTAAAAATAAAGTTTTAGAATATACAAGTAGCTACAAGGTTCATACTTTTGGAAAAGGCCAATATGATTTACATAATCATTTACCCATGCAATAATATGGCAATATGATTGACAAAGGAATTCGGGGATGAATCTGTGCATTCTGTGGGCTACGTGTACAATATAAGGTATGTCATTTAGATACTTTGGAAGCATTCAAACTTTCAAATTGAACACAAATTATGACATTTATTTACTGGGTCTCTACCACAATAAATACCATGATCACATATTCCTCTAAGTCGTAAACATTATATAATTTGATATTTTACAGACCAAACGAAGAGGAGATACTTACGTGCATAGGGGATCATGCCATCGTCATCCTCAGCGTCCATGCAGTCCTTTGTGACTTCAGCGACTTCAGTATCTTCCAGTTTCTCACCTAAGAATTACAAAAATCTATATTAGTATGTGGAAGCAAGCATTCAATATATACCACAAGGACTTTTTCATGGCAACTCTGTTTGTATAATAATATGAGTATATATAAATAGAGGTCGCGTAGAAACAAAAACTAAATAAACTGAGTCACAAAAATCATTATTTCGAAACGACAATCATGATGGCTTCTAGCCAAGTGATTTCAGTTCACGTCCAACTGGAAATGAAGTGGATGCCAATTTATCTTATTGACATGTTAAAACCTCAGAAAAAAATAAAAATAGCTTGGCTAACAGAAACAAACAACAAAGTACGTGTGTGATTAACACGTTCGCTGCCGTAATTACTGAAAGAATTAAAAAGGACGGACGGACTCGGGAGCCGAGTCCTGGCAGTAAATGTCTTAATAATAGGTAGCTTTGTATCAACGAATGCAATTGAATACTTCCGAATCCAAATCCGCATGATTTGTTAAAATAAAGATATAAAAATAATACTCAGGCAGACTTTGAAGATAGTGGTGAAAGTGTATCAGAGAAGAGGGATTGGACGAAAAACTATCAATATTTATTATATTCTTACCTAACGCAAGGAGAGTGTGTGTAAGCTCGGCGCCAAGCATAAGACCGTTCTCGTTCTTGTCGTACAGTTTCAGACATTCCAAGAAGTCCTCATACTGTCCCTGGTCTTTGTCTTTCTTTGCTTGGCTGTAGATGGGAAGGAACTCTTCAACCTAAAACAATATAACATATTTTTCAGTCACAATATTCATTATTTCAACAGATTTTAGTTGTCGACCATTTTTCTAAATCAAATTAATAAATAATAAATAATTTAGGATGGACGATGACCTCCAATCAAAGCAAACTAGTCGAGTAAAACTGTGTTGTGTGTGAATGTTACGCTTCTTCTCAGTCTCTTTTTGTCTCATTCTCTTTATTTTCTTCTTCTTGCTTTCATGGATAGAGCCAGTAATATGTTTAGTTCATTTTTGTTTTTAAAGAAAATTTATTTACATAGATAAAAATACGATACAGTACTTATTAAAAATACTACGTACCTACTACTACTACCCTTAAATAAAAACTACTAACTAACTAAGCCTAAAAATAATCTAAAATTATTTTATTAATTGTCCACTGGTAATGTGCCTAAAAGACTGGCAGCATTGCCACGTTATATGGCAATGCTTATCCTCTGACCAAAGTAAAAACCAGCCCTTGAGTCACGCAGTGTGTCAAATAGTGTGTCAATCTTTAAACTTTTAATTTTACGATTAGGTAACTAACATTTTAGCTGAGGATCCTGGTTTTACTAATTCTCGCTCTCTATTTAACCTGGTGTTGTTCTCTTTATTTTGCTTGTTACTTACGGTGAGTGTTTTCTCGCCCTTCTTCTTGGTGCCACCAAGTTTCTCGATGGTGGCACATGTGGGGTTGGAGTTGAGTGCCCTCAGGACATCTCCAACATTGAAGGCGTCGATCTTGCCGGAGCCATCGAAGTCGTAGATGGAGAAGGCAAAGGAAGCCCCTGAACAAAAACACTCATAAGTCTTTGAAGTAATTTTTACATTTGCAGGAACTTCATCTATGCATTTAGTGCCTTTTGTTAGAGTACATACTTGTATTTTTTTGTAAAATGATATAAAACACATCAAAGCGCGAACTAAAACGTTTTTTCGAGAATTCATGCATAATTTGTGTAAAACGTTCCTTATTCACTCGATAAAATTATAGAATATCGAAAGTATATCATCGTTTCTTAGAATGGAAAACAAAACACAACTATAATCATAGTTGTGTTTTGTTTTCCATTCCGTTATATCAAGATTTCAATTACTTAATTGTTCTTTGTTCTGCGGCCTGTTATGAATTGGGAAAATGTCGCTGTAGATTTTGATATTCAATTAAACTATTTTGACAGTTGTATAAGTTGAAGATTTTTACAGCATCAGCCAAAATTCATAACTTCTAGAACATACGATTTGTTTAAGTCAGGTAACGCGTGGAACGGGGCGTGGGCGGACATTCTTTGCCCAGAATAATACATTTCCACGATAAGTTTCAATAAATTCGGTGTGAACTACTGAGTCACATTCTAATTATAGCTCGATTGAAACAGTACCCTAATCGAAACCGACTGTTAAGAGTGCCGTCACCAAAGTTTTTGTATTCTTATTTAAAATTATCTACAAAATTCTTATATTTTTTTTTTATAAATTACTGTATTTTCAAAGCAGCTTCCATTGAATTTTGATAATTTAAAATAATTAGGTAATTTTTCAATTAAATTATTTCAGCAATATCTCAAGAATTTTCTCAAATATTTATTACATTGCTCTTCATTACGGCGCATGTGTAAAGTGCATAAAGATCAACTGATTCAAGATCAGTTACTGACCTTGATAATGACAGCTGATTTATAGTTGCAAATGCAAATGCAGTGACAGATATCCGTTGCATAAAATATACACAGTCCATCTACTTAGACTTTGATTCCCACGCTAAAACATACGTAGCACGCTTTCAGTGAAATCTGAGAGGAGTTTCTCTGTTTGGGCGGGCGGCGATTCGGGATCACGTGACGCACGAGTTTAATTTTGGAACGCAGCGCGCGCGCAGCATTGGCATGGCCGTGCCACTGGCGCAATCGCGCACCTTTTATGAGAAACGACGCTAAACTTAGATGTTATGATCCTCACTCCCGTTTCATTTATGCAATGTTACGTTTCTTCACGTAAATGTTAAACATGCTGACGCTATCTTCTCCACTGAAGAGTATTAGGTTCGACAAAGACAAGTTAAATTAATGCAGTTATCAGTGTTAGTTGTCCCTATAGTTTAACACCACAGTATCTAGGCTCTTCGGGTTCCGCTTGTTTCCTCTGTTAATGGTCTTTATTGTTAGGTTCAAAAAAATACAAGTAATAAAGAAGTACTTACTTTCAACGTCGTTCTTGCTGAGGTCGCTCTGAAAATTACCAAAAATATTTCGTTATTTCCTTGTATGTAACAGTTGCCATGCATAGTGTAGTGGTATTAGTTGGTGTGTATTCACAGCTTTGTAGCTCGGTTTGTGTAGAAGCGTTCGGATTATAAGATACCATCTTCTTGCACTGGTTTGTAAGCACAACACTGATTTATATTATGGATGGTGAAGAGGACGCATCCGAATCGCTCGCGAGCATCCGGTCTGCGGAATAACTTGCACGAGGAAAAAACGCGTTTACTTTTACGTATTGCTTTTTGTATTTATCACTGGCCAAGCTTAACAGTCCATATTCTCACACTTAACACCTTGCCACATTTTCACTGCCGTCAGTGACTCACCATTTTGTGTGATGTTAGTTGGTTCCCTCCCGGTCTTCACTGGCAGACGTTCAGACAAGAAGTGGGGCTCGGTAACTTTTCGCGGGACTGTTTTAACTGGCTTAGATGGCGCACCCGTCTGGATATTTGAGATTTAGCCCAGGAATCCGCGACCGTTCTATTTTCGGCGGAGTCGATCCGTTTCCACAGCGTCTTCGGACACACGCTACTCCTACAAGTGCAAAAGAGACGAAAAGACTTTCCACCTGCCCTGTGTGGATACGTGCTAACGCCAATTGTAATGTTAAATCTACATTTATGCTAAACTATTTCGATCAGATCTCTGCGGTATACTGTACGCTCTGCGGAATGAAGGTGTTTAAAATATGCTTGATATCAGTAGATTAAGATTTATAGAAAGTGTTTTTGTCAACATAAGTAATGTGATATTAATACCCAAACAAATTGACGTCACTTTAAGAACGCAACTAGATATGAAAATCAGACATTTAAATGCGGTGCCTTAAACCTTTATTAATTTGCATGTAAACCGAAAGGGAATAAACAGACAAAACGAGGCCGATTTTTGCTTTTGGAGAATCAGTACTCGCCGCATTCGTTAGGTTTTACGTCGAATGTATATTCCTTCCAACGTGAGGAATGCACGAGCGCTTCGTTGACTGTGTTGAACTTCCATACAACTGCACGATTGGGTGAAGGGGACCGTAGAAGACGTTGATCCAGAAGACTTGCAGCTCGACGTCTTGCGTCTGGAGATAAGGGACACAGTCCACGAGCAGCAAACTGAATTCGGTTCTCCTGTAATATAATATAAATGAACAATTAATAAAACATGATGTCGATGAACAAAATACGACTATTGATGATCATTTGTTTAACTGTGGATACAATCCAGGATGTAAATCACATCCTCACGGTCATGTTCACCTGTCACAAGGCTCGGGTGGCAACATAGATTCAGGTCATACCGAGTACTATTCTGATGAGTCATATAGTAGCGAATAGTTTGCTAGGTCAAGCGTGTGCGTTGCAACTTGTAAGGGTTATTAATACGAGTTCTAAACACAAAAAATTGAAAGGGGTAGCAGAGGCATTTACCGGTCGTTAAGGCATTTAGTTTAGTTTAACTATGCTAGTATTATATTATCTGTGGTTTAACGGACTTATTCGTTTTATTCAATTTTAAAATCATCGATTGCTGTAAAACATCGTGCTAATCGCAAAATGGTAAAGTGTAGGTAGATGCCACTTTGATCCGGTAACTCATCAATAAAAAAGCCATTTTTTTCTTATCCTTACTAAACTACATTTATTTTTTTACATTTTACTTCTTAATATTAACACTTAAATATTAGATATTTGTATAACTCTAAGTTACTACTTTCTATGTTTTCTAATTATTACTTATCTAATCTAATCTCTTACATAACTAAGCTAATTATTAGGGATAGGAACCCTTCTCGGGTATAGGCCTCCTTCAGCTTGTTCCTTATCTCTATCGGCGGCTTCTAATATCCAATGTTTTCCAGCAGTACTTATGATGACATCTGTCCAGCGTTTTTCAGGCCTCCCTTTTCGTGTCTTGCCGCTGGGTCCTGTCCACCGAGTCACCTCTATGGTCCATCTCTTATCATTGTAACGGGCTAGGTGTCTAGCTCATTTTCACTTGAGCGTTAGCTCATAATGCAGAGCAGTAAGTCTTGTTTTCTTTCGTATAGATTCGCTTCTGACTTTCTGTATTTTTCTCAGTATTAAATAAACTTCTTTCCATAGTTTTCTGACATGCAACTAGTTTATTTTGTATTTTTGAAGTAAACGTCAAAGTCTGATACCCGCAAGTGAGGGACTAGCACCACCTTTTTTGTTGGAGGGAGAAGTCACCTTTTAAGATTTCCTTGAGGGCCCAGAGGCCTCCAACTTCGTTCTTCTGTACTCTTCGATCGACCTTTTCTTCGGTTATTGGTTTTTGAAGGATCGCTGTTTACCGAAGTACACATAACTTCTGACATATTCCAAACCCTTGCCTTTTAGATTGATAGGGGAAGCTATGCTGTTCGTCATTAGTTTTGTTTTATTCTCATTCATTTTTAGGCCCACTTTTTCAATGTCGACACTTAGTACACATATAATTAACATTTCTTCCAACTAGGGTCTAGTTACATCGATAAGAACGATGTCATCCGCAACTCTGAGGTGACTTAAGTGATATCCAGCTATTTTGATACCTTTTTCCTGTTAATTAAGTTTCGTAACAAGTTTACTGCACATTTTGTGAACAATGCAAAGTTAACAGATAGGTACAAGTAAAATTTCAAAATTTAAAAACCCCCGACACATTTATCTTAATTGCGAAAACACCTCGATTCAAAAAGTAAAACGCCCATAACTTTTGAACGGCTGAACCGATTTATTTCAAACATAGCTAAGAGCACTCTCGACAAAATCACCTTTCAAACAAAAAATAATAATTCAAAATCGGCTCATCCGTTTAGGCGCTATGATGCCACAGATAGACACACAGATACACAGCAACACACGTGAAACTTATAACACTCCTCTTTTTCCGGCAGGGGTTAAAATTACTTTGCAACATGGCTATAAAATGTTTTGGTGACAGTGAGTCTCCATGGGTTTCACCCCGGGTCCTGATTAGTAACTCCGACCCGCGGTTTTCTAATTTGACTCAACTAGTACTATTAACTCATAAATAAATAAAGTTTATTCTCGCACCTCGGGAGCAGTGGTGACCTAGTGGTAACGGCCTTGGTATGTGCTCTAGGTCGTAGGCTGGAACCCAGACAGGCACTTTACTATCTGTGGTTTTTTTATCACCACTGCACTCAAAACCGTCAAAGAAAACAATATGAGAATGCCTCCATATCCCTGAAGCAAAATTCAAAGCCTGCTCACTGGGCCCACCTGGTGGATTATGGCCCACTCCCTCCCACAGAGAGGAGGCCTGTGTTCTAGCTGACGAAACGATATACATTGTACTGTTATTTATTATGTGGATATACTAAGACTGAATGTGTTCTCGCACCTTGCGTCTCCCAGGGGTCCTACGCCGCCACCATCCTCGGATACAAGCCAGAAGTCTGGCACCTTGGGACCGACATCTGCTCACCAACGAGCTCTTTTTTGACCCACTTGGGTCCACAGACACTCCTGATGTTGCTGCCAGATCGTTTACTTTTGGCTGAACAAACAAAATATAATGCATAATAAACAGGATAAATAGTATTATATATATTTCTTCGGCATTTTAAGGCTATATTACTTACACAAATTTTGGGTTCTGGCTCAACTCGAGTTGATAAGTTTTCGTCGGATGTATTTGCTGTCATTAACTCAACTTCTTGGAGAGTCATACCTTTTGGATCTTCTAAAATTTGATCGACTTCATCTTCTGAGTTTTGATCATAATCACCTAGATTAATGACGGTAGTATTTTAATTAATTTCAAGAAAACTAGATAGGTAATCTTATAATTCAACTGTCTAGAAGTTTCACTCACGATTCATAGTAAGATAAGCATTTTCATATCGGGCGTAATCCATGCTCTCAACCAATTTTTTAGGGATTTCATCATCAAGCTAATTAAAATCAAAAACATTATTGGGTGATAGGTAAAGAACTATCATTTTGAATACTTGAGGTAAAAAATATATCGTTAGTTATTTTACAACTCGAGGGGTGAAACACTAAAGACGTGACAATCTAAGGAGTCGGATTTGACAGCTATAAAAATACTTAATAATAATTAAACTTGATGCTTGGGAATTATACTCGTTGTTATAGTGTATGGGTAACATAGTAATTAATTAGGATTATGAATTTGGCTTTTCAATTATTTTTTAAACATCATCGGACTTCCTAGATTGACACGATTTTAAGTTAATATTAATATGAGCTACCAAGTTCGATTAAAAAAGGACGTTAATATAATAATGATTATTAATATTAATACATTAATCAAAAAGATACCTCTCTAATTTTTACAGCAGGAACTATATAAGAAACTCCAAGGTTCCTATCGATATCACCAGCTCCATCATCGTGTATATAAAACGCCATATCTTTACCGATATCTTCAGCATAAGCGTCCGTCAAAAACGAGTACGCAGAATTTTCAGAATTCGATGACCTCTCTGACGGTACAGCACCAGCGACTGATTGTGATGGTTCTACTAGGCTTGTTAGTTCAGTTGTCACCCCCATCGCAGTGCTCACAAAAGACTCCAGGATTTTGAACGTTGCGTCAATGAGTTTGTCATTTGGTTCTGGATTGCTTTCTATGATTTGAGTGTCATCACAAATTGTAACTTTTTCAACATCACTCATGTCAAAAAGATGATTAATAAACATCGATGTGGATTTCGTTAACTCGTTCTGGCGCTAAAAATATTTGTTCCAGTTACGAAAACACAAATTATGATTTGTTTACATCATATTAACTGAATTCTTGTATTTAATATTGAGAATAAATCGCAATCAAAGCTTACCGAATCAATTTCTTGGTCTCCTTGACCAATTAAACTAGCCTCGAGCTTATCTTTTTGTAAATTATCTGAAAAACATCAGGATTAGGTGACATCACAACATCATATTTCTTAGTATGTAAAACATTCGGTGTTACAAATACTATCCTATTTTTTAATATTTATTTTTAATAGGCTCGCGCTTGACCACTATCTCACCTGATGGTAAGCGATGATGTGGTCGACGGTGTAGCACGCTCGCCTAGAAGAAACCTATTCACTCTTGACTTAAAAACCCCGAGGTTGTAGCTATCGGGAAACACAGACTCCGGCAGGGCATTCCACTCCTTAGCTGTACGCATAATGAAAGTATTTTCAAAACGTTTAGTGTGTATGGGTGGGATGTCCACCATGTACCGATGGCGCATCGCCGTACGTCTTGTAGTCCGATGATGAAACGGGCTAGGCGGAATTAGATCATGCAATTCCATCGCACACTCCACGAAATGCAACCGATAAAAAACCGACAAGCTGGCAACTCGGCGACCATGTTCAAGGCTCTGGAGCTTTGACTCAACCAGTGCCACATTGCCAATGAGCCTCTTGGCCCGTTTTTCGATCGACTCTTGTGCATCAAGCTGGTACCTGGCAGATCCGTCCCAGAGATGAGAACAGTATTCCATGCAAGATCGAACCTATGCTTTCTTTATACCAAAAGAACTAATATGTTAACCAGTGGCATTGTTTCAGTCACTTTAAATATTTGGCAAGCGTCTGAAATGTTACCTGAGTAAGAATTACTTGTAACTTTTGCCGGCGTTGATGTAGCAACCACATTGGCAACATGTGCCATCTTATTTTCATTTACGATGTCACTGTCGCCCTTTGATGCTTCAAACGATGTGTCTTCATCATCAGCGTCGCATAGTTTATCATTCTCAAGATTTTTCAATATTGGCTGATAGTGCCACGGACGTCCTGTTATTATTATTAAAGTTCATTATATCTTGATACTTTTAAGACGTGTCTATCCTATTATAGATTGATGTAGGAAGAAGCGATGTTGTTCGTAGGAGCTTTTTAGGGCGCAAACGCATTGAAGGGAAATGGTTTAAAATTAGAAAGTTGAAATAGTTTCAGAATCAGTATGTATTTTAAGTTATTTATGATCATAATTCTGCACTAAGACGGCTCACAAGAAGAGACGAGGATCGATTCAGGAGCTATCCCAGTAAATAAAGACATTTTGCTGCGGGAAAAAAAACCTAGGTAAGTACTTTCACCGGAATCACGTTCATCATGGAAGCAGTAACGTTGCCTGAAAAGTTCATAAAAATCGCAAAGGAGCAAAAACAAAATAGGTTCTCGTAATGATTTCATTTTACTGCAATTTGTGCTCAGAGCATTTTTATTCCTTGTTCAATTGAGCACAAAATAGTTTTCTCTGTCTACGACAAAAAAGTTCTGCATAAGATTCAATAATTGTCATTAGTTTTCGAGATATGAGCCAATTTTTTTTTGTTTTTATTATTTGCACTAAATCTGTGCGTATGGTAATTAAGGCTAGAAAAAAAATTGTTTTTATGTTCAAGAGAGCCGTTTAACATTCAAAATGACGTTTTCTGGTATGGTTTCATGTTTTGGCAGCAATATTATCTATTTTGGTTTTTAAAATACGGTATTAGAGAAAGTTAACAGTACTGAAATGTATCTCATTGCAGTCGTGTTTTTCATCGACTAGTACTAAAAGAATGAAACAGTTTCGAACATAATGAAGTTACAGAAAAAATAATAGTAAAATATCTGTAATTGGAAAATGAACGTAATGCCGGTAAAAGCACTCTAGCCTCTAATTGCAGTTACTTTCCTGGACTAAGCTACGAATCCACTATCGCATAAAGACTAGATAATATACTTTGGTACTCCACTAATCTTAGGAATGCTTGATCTTAATATTGCAATTCCTAAACCATCAAAATTCAAGCTTTAAATTGGCAAATTTTGCTGCACTGGGAACTCTTCTATCATGAATTTATACGACCAGAGGTTATTTATTCTACTTACCCGATTCCCTAGCAGTATTTGCAATGACAGAAGCTTCTTCCAAAACCTGGCTGACAAGATGGACTGCCAGCAAGGCCGCAAGACGCGGATCACGGGTATGCTCACCGTCGACTGTACGCAAAAAGTGCAGTTTTGATTTGATAAATAGTTTTTTATTCATTTTTACGTAACGCTGCTAAAAATATATATCTATAAACATAAATAACAAATCTACATCAAAAAACACACCTTCCTTGTTAATCATCTTGACTGATCATGAACAATGATGATATATAAGTTTCTCTGTGGTTTCTCTGTGATGACAGGACAGTTTTTAATGACATTTTATTTATTTTCTTTTTATGTTTTTTCCTAGCCTTTCCAGCCAGTACACTCTGACAATTTTTTATCATGTAAAGAAAAATAATATTTGTATAGTTTTTAACCCCCGACGGAAAACAAGGTTGTGATGACAACTCGTCACACTAGTTAATTCAAGGTCACAACTCGAAAACACACACAACACAAACAACACAACTCATAACTCATCCCAATAAGATCAATCAATGTTTGTCCAATCATTCGTTACAACACAAGTTTCTCTCAACGGTTTTTCTGCTTTCTTGGTACTTTTCTATACAACTCTATGAATAATAAACTATTTCTATACACGCATACGAAAGAGGTTTGTAAAAGGAAATTAAGGAATTGGCTGTTAAACCTTGACTACATTTCCACGGAAAATATTTTAAAACCAGTGTCATAAACTCATACACGCACATTAACACTCACACTCTTACACTCACACATTTACACCCTCACATTACACTTATACAATCACTCATGCACATATCCTTCTCATTTCTCCATTCTCATTAGTTACATAGGTACCTAATTATTGTTTGTAGGTACCTACATACTTTTCAGGGAATAAGATACTTCGTTTGTATATTTTTTGCAGAATTTTTAAATTTTATTTATGTTTGATTTTATTTTAATTCTCTTTAAACTTAATTTTCATTTAATTTAATTTAATTGTATTCTTCTTTAATCTTAAATTTCGATTTTTTAAAGACTACACGTAAATTATTTCATGGTAAATTATTTCTCTATGTAAAATGGGTGATCTGTAACACAGGGCCTTACCTATCTCAGACACCCTTCTCCATATAAGGTTAAGTATTATGATAGTCACTGTATTTTGATGTCGAGATAAATAAAGATTTTTTATTATTATTTATTATTATTATTTTGTCTCTTTAACTCCAACTTGTCAGACGCTTATGTACAACTAGCTTCTGCCAGGGTGTGTGTAAGTGTTTTTTGAATCCCAAGGGAACATTATATCGGGATGAAAATAGCCTATGTGCTGTTCGTCTGGAACAGCCTAATGATCAGGAAACAGAATAATCTATCCCTGTGCCAAATTTCCGCTGCGCGGTACACCTCGTACAGTGCGGGTTCCTCTTCAGGATCACGTCGACGCTCCTCAGGTATAGCGTCATGCGTCTAGCAGCCCCGCATGCAACGCGCAGCTGCTCGTTCCCTGCAAACCATCAGTACAAAGGGCGCCTTGTGAACTGCATTTGGACGCGAAGCATGGTTGCATCACTGAACTACTGCGCCTCCTCTTTGACGTTGTCCTCCTCTTTGATGGGTCCGTCTGTCATCGACTTCCAGATCCAGGTCTATACGACAGCAGCCTCCTAGAGAGTTCCCCTGTCAATGCGCTTAAGTAGTCAGCGTAAACGGTCTCTTTGCGGGACTGATTGGCTACGGACACCAGCGGTCTGGGTGGAGAGTTGGAGACGTCAAAACGTTTGTGTCGGTGGTCAGATAGTGTCTCCATTGAACCACCCCAGTGCCGAACACACTTTTTGTCAGAACCCCGATCTTCTTCTTTTCGTGCGAGGTGTGGCGACCTCTGGTGTCAGAGTTAATTAAGCCGCCTCTGGGAATCGCACAGGCCTCTGACTTGGCTATTTCAGACTTACATTAACTATATAAGTCCAGGTTTCCTCACGATGTTTACCTTCACCGTAGCCAGTGATGTCCAAGATAAACTTAGAAAGTACAAATGAATTAGAAAAGTCACATTGGTACTTGCCCGGATTTGAACCCACGACCTCAAGCACGACAGGCGAGATCTTAGTCACTGGGCCACCACGACTTAAATATCCCACGACATAAGAACCCCGATTTAAGTTAGCTAAACTCGTCATGATAGCCCAATCCTCCAACACTTCACCTTTGCGATCACGGTAACGGGGGATCCACAGGCCGCAGAATTGGCGTTGAGATCCCCGAGTAATAGCGTGGGGCAAGGTTGATACCGGCCCAAGCCACTTAACTTAACAAAGAAACTCTCAAAATCGGCGAGACTCTTTTTGGGCGAAAAGTATGCCCCGATGGTGACTATGGCATCCATGAGGGTGGCAACCCAGCCATGTCCTCGTGACGCGTTCCCACCTGTGATAGCCACTAGACCGTCAAGGTCTCAAATATGGTTCAGCGATCACCGCCATGAAACAACCAATGCGCCATGATCTGGAGCAAAAAATTCGGCGGACTGCTAATTAATATTTAAAATCTTCTTTTATTTTTACCTTCTTAGGGTTCCCTACCCAAAGGGTAAAAACGGGACCATATTACTAAGATTCCACGATCCATCTGTCTGTCACCAGGCTGTATCTCATGAACCGTGATAGATAGACAGTTGAAATTCTCACAGCCTCATGGCCCGTTTTTCTGTCGACTCAAGTGCATTTAACTGTTATTTGGCAGTTCCATCCCAAAGATTTGCGCTTACTACAAGTTAAGCAGCAGATTTGGCGTGAAGTACCATTTCACCTTCGCAAAAATCCCCAACTTTTTGGCAGCCAGCTAAGTATTTGCTTTAATGTATGTGCCAAAATTGAGCGTCGATGTTTCCTAGCAAAAGTGCTGTCATCTGCATACCCAAAGGTTTTAGCAGATCGTTTATGTGGAGCAAGAACAAGGTTGCTGAGGCCGAACCCTGAGGGACCCCGTGATTAATATCCAGTTGGTCTGACTCTGACCCCGTATTGCATCGGGTACCTATTCTCTTTATAATTTTGTACATTACTGTGGGTATATATTGAACAATTTACGTCGTCGTCCGACGCATATTGTTCAATGTACAGTAATGTGTTGGAAAAGAGAGACGGGAAAGAGACGGGTTGGGAAACTGAGTACATGTACAAATTGCTGTATTAGTGAAAGAGACCTATTGGAGATAGAAATAGATATATAGTATGACGAGTTGTCATCACAACCGAAAAAGTGGAGTGTTATAAGTTAGACGTGTGTACTTGTGTTATCTGTTGTAGCATCATAGCTCCTAAACTGATAAACCGATTTTGATTTAGTTTGAAAGGTGACTTTATCAAGAGTGTTCTTAGCTATGTTTGCTGAAAATCGGTTCAGCCGTTCTGAAGTTATTTGAATTGAATACATTTTACTGTTTGAATCGGAGTATTTTTCGCAAGATTTCTTTTCATAATTAAGTGTTCGATAGATTGTCGTTCGAAGCGTGTCTACTACTAGTAAATGTAGTTTAAAAAGTATGAGAAAAATGTGTGTGTGGTGTGTGTGTGTGTGTGTTATATATTTTAAATATATTGTATTAATAACAATGAAGTTTATACAAATCTTTATTTTACTGATTTTTACAAGCTTCTGAAGAACTTTCTGGCTCACGTTTGTTAGTGGAGTCTTGAAAATCATTTGCAGAAGTGTCTTCTGCGGGTACATATAACGTAGATACAATTTAATTCTAATTTTAAAACACAAATGCTCTGATGGATATTATGATATTTTGGTATTTTTAAGAGCCAGAGGTATCTTTCCTAAGGTTTTTGGCACAAACACTACGTATGTCCTTCGCTCCTGTGCATCGTCTCATCGTATTTGATTTTGTATATCACCATGCGGGTTGGCTTCAGACTTTATCGTTTCCTCTGATTCATTCAGGATAAATGCTCGTTCTATACCAGCTTAGAGTGGTATTCAACTGAAGAAATATTTATCAAACGACGCTGAAAAATTAAAATGTGTCTACATACTTCTGTAAGCTTGCTAAAACATATTAGTGTTATGACACATTATACTAATTCCTCTACGATTACTCTAACATCAATGTATTTTCCTAAATTATTATTTCTGTGTCCCATAATAAAGTTTTCTCGAATACGTAAAAAGCATTTTCCATTCAAAACACAACGTCGCTATTTCGGTAACGCCCAGCCAATAGCTGTAGTATGTTGCATAAATTCTAAAACTTCAACCTCGTCCTATTTTTGTCGAAGTTTCGTGATTGTACCATAGAATAATTTGTTATGAGCAGGGAATACGGAACTAATCTAAATTCTAGTATTTTGTGAACAAAAACATACACAGTAATTAGTGACCTACTAATGAGTTGTTCCATAAATAGAGAAAAGAAAAGAGGTGTGTCGAGAGGTGCGCACTTAAATGTGAAATTCTATATGGTAGGTATGGTTTCAAGAAAACGGCGTGACATCATCGTCTGTTAGATGGCTTTTAGTTAAAGCTTTTCTTTATGGCCTTGTTCATATTTTGCCTACTACAATAAAACCTATAATTAGTGTTTGCCTTCTTCGTGTATTTCGCACAGAAATGTTTAATTTTCAAGAAAAATAAGTAGTAGGTGGCCTATAGTTAGTGAGTGATTCATTACAATAACGTAAGGCAGGTGATGTCTTCGATATTATTTTAACTTCCTTCACCCAATGTGGGCGGGAATAAACAGAGTATGCATGTAATATATTGTACGTAACATTGGGTTGTCCATAAAGCTATTTTCATCTCGTTGAATAATAAGCTCGTTGTTTGAATGCAATCTGGTGTTTTAGTGGACCGAGATTAATAATAGGACGGAATGTTTTAATAGCGTAAGAACTGTAGCAAATAACTCAGCTTTTGCTATTCAGATGATATAAAAACTTACGATAGATAAATATAAAAGCAAAACTTAAGAGCACTAGCTTCGCAGGCGCGGATACAGGGAGGGGGGAACAACGGACAACCACCCCACGCCAAACAAAAAAAAAAAAAAAATCTCAAGGTAAAATTGTCGAGCTCGCTTTGCTCGATCTTTCACCATTACATTGAGGAATTCTGGGTTTATGTTGCCAATATTTTTTTCTATAGATGTAGGAATGGTTAACAGAAAATCTATCTAGATCCAAGGCAGGGTGCTAAAATGTTCGGGCTCGCTCTCGCAATCGGAATTGTCTGCATCTTGATACTTCGCTCGCTCTTCTTCAGTATAGGTAATTTTAAAGCTACCAAATCAAAACTTAAGAAGAAGAAATTATTAGAATTAGAATTAATACGATCTGAAATGCAGGAAAGGCATTTCCCCCCTAAGTAAGAGATATTTGCCCCCTCCTCTGAGCGAAATCCTGGTTTCGCCCTCGTTAAAGTTGGAAATAATCCAAAGAGAACGAAGGTGGAATCAAACAATAAATCCCGGATATAGATATGGTCTACCCATGTGCCAAATCCGTTTAGCCATAGAGACGTGGACAATTAACAAACGTCCAAGCAAAGAGACTTTCACAATTTTAATAGGAAGTACTACTAGTCTACCTTCAGGTTAAGCTGATGTTACAAGTATGATTGAAGGCAAAAAGCACAAATGCTATAAAAAAAATACTTGCTTAGGTACAATGAGTGATTAAAGATGACAGTTGTAATGTATGTTTATTTGCTTGTTATGTGAATAATACGCCACGACCATGATAATAATCTTTCGTTGCTGGCAAGTGAATCATTCATTGCCTACGAAATATGCAGTTACTATTTTGCGTACTAGCGTATTAGCTATTGCGTATTAGCTCAAAATTACATTTTATAATGTAGTCGCATTACGAACAAAAACTTCACAAGACAGAAATGCGTATGCTACGATGGGCAGGAGGAGTTACACAAATAGTGGATAAAGTGAAAAAGTCCAGACTGAGATGGTACGGTCATGTACTTAGTCGAACAAATAAACATGTTGTGAAAAGTGCCTTTCCATGGCTACAAAGAAGAGGGGAAGAGGAAGACCTCAAATCACATGGATGACGAAGATCCAAAAGGACATCAGGGAGATGGCGCATAAGACCAAAATAAACGGCGCCGCATGATTGGAAAAGCCGACCCAGCGTAAAGAGAAAAGGCGAGGCGAAAGAAGAGGAGTAGTTACATTAGCTCATCTATTAATCAGCTTAAAAACCAACGATGTTTTTACAAAAGTATGGAGTTATAACATTCGTGGGTCCGCATGTATGTAGGTAGACACGCGTAGTTAAGTAATCGTATGGAATCCTAGCCAATATGTCAACAGAAAAAAACAGGCACTTTTGTATCACCAACTACTATTTATTTTCAAGAAAGTACCTGCCAAAGCTAGATGATATCAATAATAATACAAATTGAAATAGAGAAGAGTACTTCAAGTACCATCATCATCCTGCCCTTATCCCAATTTATTTGACGCTTTCTTCTTCCATACCTACATCTCTAATTGCCACCATCTCAATAGTCATCTCCTTTGGGGGATCACTTTATAATATCTTGTTTTGTTAAATACAACATGTTACCAATACGTATGAGTGAATAGGCAAGCATTCTTTACCGTCGACTACATCATCGCTTACCATCAGAGATAGTGGTTAAGCACGAGTATATCTACTATAAAAAAATGTTAATTACGGTTATGACAATTTTTTAACGCACACTGCGGCATTTTGACGTCTTAATGTTGGCTGTGATTGGACCATACTAATTTGAAATAAGACCACAACCGTATTTGTGCTCTTATTTTTCGGCCCGTTTGTGAAGCGGTCACCTGATTCTAGTGTATTATTGATCTAAGGTTACGATGGTATGATAAATTTATTCTGTCTAGCAGTATCATATTTCACACAATACATCCTTCGTTCCTTTGGTATTTCTCTATCCATATAGGTCTATAAGTTTTTAACTTCATACTCGAAGCTGATGAGAATCTTAACAAAGGTTGCTCATGCCTCCGCATAGTCCGCATCACATGGCCATACCATGACAATAAACTACTTCCACACAACTTTTCGGTGACCGGTGCCACATTATAGTACCTACTTTAAAAAAAAGTATATTCGCGATTGGTAGGTTAGGTACTACTCCATCAAACAGAGAGCCAAGAGTGCCGAGTACCATTGCGCGGTCAAGTGTTGGTTGAGGTTTATAGGGCAGTGAAACCCCTCTTGAAACATCTCAGTTGGTCTTTATGCTTTCGTATTTCGAATCGCCGATCCCCGAATACTGTATTGGAGAAAAAAAAAATGTGGAATTCAAACTATTTTTAACCGGCTTTCCAAAAAAGAGGAGGTTATCAATTCGACTGTATTTTTTTTATTTTTTATGTTCGTTAACTCAGAACTTTTTACTGGGTGGACGGATTTCGATGATTCTTTTTTTATTTGAAAGCTGGTGCTTGTCATGTGGTCCCATTTAAATTTCATCAGGATTTGAAGAAGAACTTTGGTGTTATACATCGGAACTCTTCAATAAATGACTGCAAATCACTCGGGATAGCTGCAATCGCATGTCTGTTTATTGTTTTTACCATTACATAACATAACATCACACTAGTACGCTCTAAAGAGGGTACGCAGGTGTGAACAGTTAACCCTGGTATACTCTCATTTCACCGGTTTTGTTTAAGTTTCATGTTATTGGGATAATCAATTCACTTTGGACATTATAGGTACCTAACCTATAGAACTGGTCCATTATGTACCACAACTAAAAAGTGAAAATAAAAAAACTTTTTGCATAAAATACAACCGACTTCCAAATAAAAACACTACAAAGTGAAAAATAAATTCAATTTCGGAAGTCGGTGTCAAAAAACGAAGAAACGAAAACAGAAACACCGACTTCCGAAATTGAATTTATTTTTCACTTTGTAGTGTTTTTATTTATTAATAAATAATTTAAATAAATACGAATTAAAAAAAAAATTACTAACGTGGCTCTTAAATTTAAATTATGGTGATACCGAGGACCTCATTAAATTAAATGATTAAATCAAACTACATAAAATGAAAAATTGAATTGTATCATTAAAATAAGTTATTACATGAAAATAGATTAAATTATCAAATTGAATTGAATGAAATTAAATTATAGAAATTAGTTATTTAAATAAGTTATTACATGAAATTAAATTAAATTGAATTATTAAATTGAATTGAATGAAATTGAATTAAAGATATTAGTTATTAAATTGTTTAATTTATTGAAATTAAATTAAATAAAGTTACTTATAAATATAATTTTTGTTAACTACTATTGATGTGATATTATAATTATTATATTTGATTTATCAAATAATAATATTAAACTTATACCTACTAACTTTTATCTGTCAATAATCACAATTATTAAATTTATTTATTATATATACATAACACACTTAGGACAAACCTCACACCAACACACATACATCAACACTTCACACAATTAGCTAAAACCTAACTACTAATTTAAAAAAAATAAAAAATGAAAATCAGTATAGTAATATGTTTACATCAGAGCTAGTGCTCAATTTATAAATACATACTTGTACAAAATATGTAAAAATCCATTTGGAGAAAACTGTTCTTCAAGATACAGGTCTTCCTAGTTTGAAGGACAGGGATCTTATTATGTGTAATAGCCATGCCCATTTTTGTAATGTAAACACTGATGTAACCTAGGCTAATCCTTTTTGAAATAAAAAAATAAATTATTATTATTATTATTTGGAAGTCGGGTGTATTTTTTGTAAAAAGTTATTTTTTAATAAGTAGGTGAAGACGACCAAGATAAACTAGTGAGGTGTAACTACCCTATAGGAACCCCTCACTGTCAACATATGTATAGAAACAATATGAACATCAGCTAATTGGACATAAAATCTGATGGCTGCATAAAACAATGACAATGTATGTGGACACAACTAACGGAAACAATCTACAAAATGGCTACCCACTGTTAGTGCCGGCGCTCCCTGACCGTCTCTATTTATAAAGTAAATTGCCTGCCGCAAAGTGAACATTGATATCTATGCCAATCTTGTTAATTCAATGTCTTTATGTTAACCATTTTATTTGGGAACGTTATCAAATAAAGTACTTCGACGAGGGTTGATAGAGAATGGTCCTGAAAGCAGGTTATTTGTCACGTGATTTTAGGTTAGGGTAATGGTGTGCTAAGTGCGTGTTTGGTTAAAGAGTTTACTTTCCAGAGGGATGGTAGACAGAGCGCACGAACTCAGAAATCGTTTATTAAAATTAGGCTAAAAATCAGCATTTTTTGAACATTGAAAGTCAGTGCACGAAGCCGTCTAAGTAACACGTTTGTAGTTTTGGCTGGGAAAAAGAGGGCGCCCGACTCCCCAAAAATAATATTTTGGAGTAAACCGATGCACCTAAACGTCATGAAATACAGCGATAAAAACGCGCTCGCCAAACAGATTTTATATTGCAAATAAAAAATTCCATCTCTAAACCTCTATATTTCTCGAGCCCAGACCATCTCAATACAATAATCGTTGAATAAAAATCTGGCCTACATTTTCAGCTGCTCGGGAAGCAGCCATGTTGCCGTTTCTATAGCAACCGGAGGCTGCCTCTCCGCCTCTCGACCCGCGCGCACAGATCAATGCTGAAAATTTTGTAGGGTTGCTGCAGATGCGAATTTGATTTCATCTATCATCTGATGTTGCGTATAGAAAGTAATGGTTGCAATATTAAATACTTAACTATAAAAAAATAAGTGGTTGATGACAATTAGGTATTACACTATCATTTATCTAGGATCATACATAGGATCATATGACTTATGCTAAATAATGACCTCTATAATCATATCTGTGTATTACATTATCATAGTTCTTTGATCCTATTTTTTTACCCGACTGCCGAAGGAAGGTAATGCGTTTATCAGTATATTTAAGTATGTTTGTTCCTATGTGGCGTTCTAGAGACCAAACGCGTTGGCCGATTTTGAATAATTCGTACGTCAATCGATTCGTCTTAAAATTGCTAGTGTCACTGGCTACATTAAAATTGGAAAATATAAAAATGGTGGATTTTGGGTGCTTATGTTTAAATGTACCTAATTCGAAAAAAAATCTTAACTAAAAACTTATAAATAAAAAAAGTTAATTATTAAAATCAACAAACCCGACTGATTAAGAAGCGAACTAAAAAGGCGTAAACAAGAAGAAATTCATGCTGTGCAGTCGGAGGATACATCTGGCTTTGTTCAATCGTAATCGCTCGTGAATATCGTATCCTCCGACTGTATAGAATGATTTTCTTCTTGTTTACGTCTTTTTAATTCGCTTCTCATCAGTCGGGTTTTTTGTTTTTTTTTTGTCTTAATTGGTTGCCATTGAAGACAAGTCGGTTGTGTGTACTACTATTGCTTTGGCAATGTGTATCTACCTACCTACAGTAGTGTTCCCAACAATAATTTCAGAATATCACATCCACTAAGCATATTGTGAACTTACGACAAAATTTCGTTGTAGATACTTAAAATATTCCGTCAATAAAACCGTCACAATAATTAATTGCCTTAGAATTTAGACTAAGGCAGTAGCAAAACTGAAAAAGCTAAATCACATAATTTTATGGACGGATGTTGTGTCATGAAATTATCAAAATAAATTTGATAGTTCAATATGGCAAGACCAGCAGCCTTTAATTGCGTAAGTGAATTCGGCAAGCCAAAGGGTTTGACCGCCATCAATCGACCAATCACTTATATGGCAATCCACATCGCGTCTTTCATCTCGTATGTGATTGGCTTTGCCTTACCGAATTCACTTACGCAATTAGGCTGCAGGGGTCCTATACCATTACTAGTGAAAAAGGGACAGAGCTATTTGTCTTGTATAGCTCCGTCTTGCTCCTGGTTTTATGATCCTATCTTACAATAAATGTCAAAAATCTTTTATCAAATATGATAAATGATTCCTAAGTGTATACACTATCATATAAATATGACTCATAGATCTGTGATCCTAGATAGATATATGATAGTGTAATACCCTCCTTAGGTGTCTATTGTTTTTATTTGCCATTTTCTAATTTGCCTCTTTGCACTAATTAGTTATTACGTAGAAAACTACACAGTTAAGTAAGTGAACATGTTTCTAGTAAAAATTACGACTGCATTAACTTAGCAGAGGCAACCCTACACGTCCGTCTCGTCACAATTGCGCGGAACCTCATTCTCAGTCTCGCGTCCCGTGGAAGAGGACCTCGTTTCCTCCCATAACTTCCCCATTGTGACACCATAGGATGTAAACAGAGGTGCTTTCCATGAGTTCACAACCATGTGTTAATTACTGCAATTAAGGTATGTTTTGCAAGCTGTTGATAGGTACCTACCTATTCATGAAATGGTTTCACTTACTTTAATTATGTAACGCCTTTTAAGTGCATTAGTTCTGTGAAGGTAAGATCGTATCTTAATTATTTTATTCCTAGTATTCTAATCACATAGGTAGGACCGTAAATATTTTCGCCACCTAGGTACTGTAGAAGTTTAGCCATCAACGATCTTCCTAAAAGTAGGTGCTTACCTACCTATTTTCTTCCCATGTGGTTTTGTTGAAATGTAGAGAGTATTGCCTTGTCAGATAAATACTTAATCAATACAAACATGTAGATATACCTAAACACCCCGCAAAGCACTTTATGAGCGTTTCGTCTTAAATCAAATCAATCAATTTGTTTTGTCCTTTTATATTTTCTTTGCGGTTTGTCAAGGGCTTGCTATGAAAGCAAAAGACATGACCGAAGAAGATCCCAATTCCGAGGAGGTGGTCCCGATTCCAGTCCAGATATTCCTGTGGAGACAAACTACCCCGTTTGTGAGACCGCGCCTTGGAAAACTCCACGATGCCGCCTGCATGGTGAGTTTTCTTTAATGACAAACATAAAACTGTAATATAATAAATTGTAAACGCCTACACCTAAATGTTTGCAAAATGTGTACAAACGCTCAAAACACTGGCTGATTTTTGTGTTTTCGTAAAATTGTTGGTCTTGGCAAAGACGTTAAAAAAATAACTCCATTAATAAAAGAATGGTCCACCCGAGGGCCCGCGGCACCCAGTCCACACAAATGCAGTGTTTATTAGATATTTTATCCGACTCATGATTCGATTTGTACTTATATACAAAAACAGACCAGTCTTAGAGCAAGTAAGAGCACTTAGCGCCCAATTCGTCATGACCTTCATTCAACTTGAACAATTGCTAAGCTAAAGTGTTAATATTGTAAGTAAGAACCTTTCTTGTATGGCTATGAGGTCACAAAACGTATTGTGCACATTATGTATTGAATATACGCCACCACAAGTATCTCCCGTATGGTCTAGTGGCTAGGATACCTGGCTTTCACCCAGGAGGCTCGGGTTCGATTCCCGGTACGGGAAATCTTTTTGCATTGTCTTGTTTTGTGTGTTTGTAGTTTTGTTGTTGATTGTAAAGTATCACTTATTTGTTGATAACACGCAGTTCTGTCAACGTGCTCCTGGACACCATGTAAGTAATCACACGATTGTGCTTTTAGCTTACGGTAAAATATTTAGTTATGCTTTCTTCATTTTGGTTTTTATAGTTTTTATTCTATTGATTTTTATTTTGTATTATTACTAGGTACCTACTTCTTGATCTAATCAGACGGTACCTACGGTACTTTATAATTTACTCCAGTTTTTAATTTTGTTTCGTATAGAAAATGGGAGTAATGAGAGTATGTATTATAATAGTATTTTTTTTTTCACTTTATAATTTGTAAGCAGAATCTACTTTTTACTAAATAACTCAGAAAATCGCTGATAGTTTTTGCAGGTTGTATTTTATTTCATGGCAACATTTATTTAAGAAAATTCAAGAAACGACATTGACTTTTTTACAGTTTTGACAGATTTGACTTTTCAGACTTTTGACATGTTTACTTTTTCTCTGAAAAATTGAGTTTTCCAAAATGTTTGTTTACCATGAAAAGTTTTCACAGTATTTATTAAATTAACAATCTTTATTTCAATCATACACCTTCAGGAAGTTAAAGAAGCGTGCAAGGTAAGATTCTTTTCTCAGATAACATATTTATTTCATTCATAAAATGAGGTTTCTTACTTTATTACTGAGGGTTGCAGCAATTTCCTAAATGACAAGATTAATATTTAAACTCGAGTACTTAATAAGTCTCCTCTTTCTTAATCGCAACAGTAAATCGCTGCTCGTTCTTTAAATATTTCTGTAAATTACAGTCATTTGAAAAAGTGCTGGTACAAAACCTACGGTTTGGCCTATCTATCAGCCTAGCAGACGCTATAGAATCCATCCCACGATGGCGCCTCATACAAGCATCATTGCCTCATGTGATGCATGCGCTAGCAGCTCTGTTGCACAACAGGTAAAGTAATATTTATTCTTTAGTAACTATATATTCAAGTTTTTTATGAGCCCTTGAGGTTTTTACTCAAAATTATATGATAATCTTTTGTCGAAATTTGTTTAATAATGTTTATTGTAAAGTAGTCACAATGTTTGTAAGAGAGAGAGGAGCTCGTGGCTAAATAATAACAGCCGCACGGGTCGGTCTTCAAGGTTAAGCAACGCTTGACGAGGTCGGTCCGTGGATGGGTGACCATTTTCAACATACCGTGTTTCCTCCGTGCCTCGGAAAGCACGTTAAGCCGTTGGTCCCTGTCATTTAAAGATCTTTGACAGTCATTACGGGTAGTCAGAAGCCTGAGATCTGACACCAGCCTTGCCAAGGGGTATCGTGTTACCCAGTTACTGGGTTGTGGAGGTCAGATAGGCAGTCGCTCCATGTAAAACACTGGTACTCAGCTGAATCCGGTAAGACTGGAAGCCGACCCCAACATAGTTGGGAAAAGGCTTGGCAGATGATGATGAGTCACAATGTTTGTAAACCAATTATACCTCAACGGCTGATAAGATTTGAATGTCATTTGGCAGTATACTTTTCATCCCAATAGTAGTGTAAAGCCACAAGCATATAGTTTAACATATATTTACCCAGCACTGTCTATGAAGAATAATAATAATAATAAAAAATCTTTATTTATCTCGACATCAAAATACAGTGACTATCATAATACTTAACCTTATATGGAGAAGGGTGTCTGAGATAGGTAAGGCCCTGTGTTACAGATCACCCATTTTACATAGAGAAATAATTTACCATGAAATAATTTACGTGTAGTCTTTAAAAAATCGAAATTTAAGATTAAAGAAGAATACAATTAAATTAAATTAAATGAAAATTAAGTTTAAAGAGAATTAAAATAAAATCAAACATAAATAAAATTTAAAAATTCTGCAAAAAATATACAAACGAAGTATCTTATTCCCTGAAAAGTATGTAGGTACCTACAAACAATAATTAGGTACCTATGTAACTAATGAGAATGGAGAAATGAGAAGGATATGTGCATGAGTGATTGTATAAGTGTAATGAAATCTAACAATATGATCTGGAACTTAACAGTCACTGTTATCATAAAAACACAAAGGTCATCTAATTTAAACATACTTAGGATACAATGTTTAAGTATTTCTAACGTACTGTATTATTGAAGGGTAAAAGACAACATGCAATCTCTGGGCAATGTGGAAACGAAGCTGCTGTACACCCTACACTGGATCCTCCTTGATGCATCCGATGAATGCATTGAAAGCGACTATGAGAATAGCATCTTCTACTCAAACCCATTCCATTATCTGTTCTCCATACCTGCTTTGACGGTGAATATTGAAATTTCTTTCTTATTTTATTTAGATTAGGGTGTTTATTTATTTATTTGTGAAGCTTTGTTATTGGAAAAGGGCTTTTTATTTAAACTTAAAGTTACTGATTCTATTTGTCTGTTAATCTTACATGCAATAAATAAATAAATTTCTAGAAAAATACTCAAAAAAATTACATTTGGACAGTTTTACTCACCTTCAAGATATTTTTCTAGTAGTAGTTTTTCTACCTTAACAAAATTTTGATAACTGACTTGAAAAATATTTTCAGCTGTTTGTGTTCCTGTTTGCTCCACTGTCTCACCACCTGAAAGAGTCGGACTTCACAAACAACTATCGGTTAGAGAATGGCCTAAAGATGTGGCAAGCGATGTGGGAGTTCAGGCATCCTGAAGCTCCATGCTTCACCACTCTCGTCAAGCCAAAGCCCAAGCCTCTAGGTGGCAAGTATTCCAAGAGACACCAACCTGGCGACGTGTTTATGGGACGTATGTAGAGAAACCTATCATACTTTTACTCTTTAGTAATTTTATTACTAATGACTATAATTTATGGTACTTTTCCTTAACATTTCTTGCAACTGCTTCCCCTGGACTGACCCCGCTGGAGTTTGTTTATTTACCACTGTACCTAATCTGATTTCTTTATGTATTTAGCAACCTTGGGCGTATGCGTGTAAACCTTTTTTTATACCTATGTATATGATGCTTGATTTCGAATTTTCGATATTGTTATTACTTAAAATTTTAATAACTTGACATTCAAACAATGACATAGTTTACAGCTAATGCCTTTTGATCTTACAGGTAAGTTGTCTAAGGAAGAAGGTGGTGGCAATGTGACCGGAAGCCCACCCAGCCAGAATGTTTCGATGTCGCAGTCAGAAGTGACATCCAAACAGGCCAGTACCGAAGAGGAACCATGGCTGTCGTCGCCCAAAGACACCATATTCCCGGAAACTATTCCGGAAGAGAGTTCTAGTACTGAGGAAGAACATGTGGTAAGTTAAGATGAAATACAAGTATATTTTTTATTAGTAAGTAGGTACTTCAATCAATCATCATCATCATATCAGCCGAAAGACGTCCATTGCTGGACATAGGCCTCCCCCAAGCGTCGCCACATTTACCGGTCTCGTGCGTCCCGCAACCAGCGGAACCCCGCAACCTTCACCAGGTCATCGGTCTACCTGGTGGGAGGCCTTCCAACGCAACGTCTTCCGGTTCGTGGTGGCCACTACAGAACGTTTCTGCCCCATCGGCCATCCGTTCTGTAAGCAATGTGCCCTGCCCACTGCCACATAAGTTTGGCAATTCTTCGGGCTATGTCAGTAACCCTAGTTCTCTTGCGGATCTCTACATTTCTGATTCGATCACGCAAGGAAACGCCCAGCATAGCCCTCTCCATTGCCCTTTGAGTGACTGTAAGCTTTCTGATGAGGCCCATTGTAAATGACCACGTCTCAGAGCCATATGTCATCACTGGCAACACACACTGGTCATAGACTTTCGTCTTGAGACACTGTGGTAAGTTGGAAAGTAATCAATCAATGAGCCTTTGAATGAAAATGAAAATGAAAATGAATGATTTACAGAATGTCTCTCAGTTCAGTGTGCCTCTTGGCATAAGCCTCCTCTAACATCTTTCATTGCTTTCTATCTCTTGCGACTCTTCTCCAGTTGGGACCGCTGTTAATTTTATCTCATCCTCCCAATCTTCCTCTGTAGCTCTTCCCTTGACTAAATTTTTATCAGATATTTTAATTTAAATGGTTTACACAGTGTTCAGTGTTGAATTATTAGGAATCCTTTTATTTGAATACTAGCTGACCCGGCAAACTTTGTTTTGCCATAAAAACACCAAACATTTATCTACCCTACCTACCCTATCTTACACTACCCTACCATACACTACCTTTCCTTCCCTACCCTACGCTACACTACCCTACCCTACACTACCCTACCCTATCCTACACTACCCTACCCTACACTACACTACCCTATCCTACACTACCCTACCCTACACTACACTACCCTACACTACACTACCCTATCCTACACTACCCTACCCTACGCTACCCTACCCTACACTACCCTACACTACCCTACACTACCCTACACTACGCTACACTACCCTACCCTACGCTACGCTACCCTACCCTACGCTACGCTACCCTACCCTACCCTACACTACACTACCCTACACAACACTAACCTACAAAAAAAAAAATACCATCTTTGAACTTCAACGACCATTTAAAAAAAGAATTGGCCAAATTGGTCCAGGCGTTGTTGAGTTATGCGCTTACCAACACATTTTGCGATTCATTTTTATATTATAGAAGATACTAGCAGCCCGCACAGGCTTTGTACGGGCCAAATTATATGCACAAACCTTCATCGTTTCTCGCTCTTTCTATGTGTAATAATGAAAACCGTTACAAAATCCATTACGTTGGTTAGAAGAAATAAGCGGAGAAACGTGCAGAAACAGACAAACATTCTATACTATTTAGGGATCTGCCAAAATAATAGCCCAATAGACCATATAATTTACTAGCTGTCCCAAGCGGCTTCGCTCCCGAAAACAGGCTACCTACCTACCCTACATACGCATGCAACGAAAGCTCTCAAAAAGGAATAATTTTGCCCGTTTTATGCAACATCTTTCATTTGATCCGCTCCTATTGGTCCTAGCGTGATGTTATATAGTATATAACCTGCCTCGATAAATCGACATCCAACACAAAAAATATTTTTCATTTACAGCCAGTAGTTCCTCAGATTAGCGCGTTCAAACAAACAAACAAACTCTTCAGCTTTATAATATTAGTATAGATTTAATTTGCTTCCAAAAAACAATCTTGATTGAGCTTCCAAAAATACTTTAAGCTAATACGGTTTTAAACTCGAAACATTCTGAAACTTAGCTCCATAGGGTAAAGGACATCTACATTATTTTGCCACCATTTTCAGTTCATTTACCGCCTGCCTTCGGAGCAGAATTTCGGTGGAGCGGTGAAGGAAGCATACACAGTGTATGCAGCCGACCCAAGTATATTTCAACCGCGTAAACCTGATGGTTCGAAGCCGGGACTACCAGGCATCAAACCTTTGCCACAAATTACGAAGATGAGGTGAGGTTTTCAAACTACTTTTTTTATTATTGATCTCCTTTGATCGCTATTTCTTCTGAATGGATGGATCACGCTTGCCTAGAAGTAACCTACTAACTCGAGACTTAAAGGCCCCCAGGGCTCAGATAATAGCTTTCAAGGAAGTCTCCTCTTCAGCTGTTTAATAAGTTTAGATTTAAAATCCTGTGTTCATAACCGTTTAGGTGAGCTGTAATGATTTTAGTCATAATTTATATATTTACCATTTAGTCTTTATCTTGTCTGTGACTATCCGATTCTGCTAGTATGCTCATAATTTGCATGTCCACTATTTATGCGAAGACACTGCCTCCTAAGATACAGAATCTTCCTAGTTTAGTAGTCAGGGCTCAAATTTTTGTATTGACTCTACTTGCCTATCTTTCGCAAACTATTTTTGTTGTTAATTTATTTGTACACTATTTAACAATTTATGTACTTTAATATGTGTCAAAATTGTATTTTCTGCTAATAAATATTATATTATTATTATTAATAGTAACACGTAATATATTTACGATTTAGTTTTTCACGACTCGCCGTTCACAACAGCGTGCTGGTGCCCACACTTATGTATGGAAGTGAAGGTTGGGTATGGCAAAAAATACATGAAAGTAGGATTAATGCAGTAGAAATGCGCTCCTTGCGGAGTATGTGTGGTGTAACTTTAAATGATAGATTGAGGAATGAGGTAATAAGACAACGTTGTGGTTTAAAAGAAGATGTAGTGACTAAAATTGAAAAGAATATGTTAAGATGGTTTAGCCATGTTGAGAGGATGAATGAAAGGCGACTAACGAAAGGTAATTACAAGGCAGACGTGAATGGAAACGCCGGGAGGGGCGCCCTAGAAATACACACATAGACCTTATAGGTGATGTTCTTCAGAAAGGCCAAGTGCGCAGTACCCATAACCGGCGTGTGTGTATGACTAGATGTATGAATGTGTGTGAAGCGAAAGAAGTATGTAAGGATCGTAGCAGATGGTATTCTGTAGTTTCTGCCTGTCCATGGGAAAAAAAAGCGTCAGTTTATGTATGTATGTAATAGTAACACTTAATATTTGCAGTTCTTCAGACAAAGAGTCTTTATCAGACAGTGGCGGCGGTGGAGGTCCTACGAAAGGTACTCCTACATCTACGGAAAAACCACCCACTGCGAAACAAGGAAACGTAAGCATTTAACTTTCTTGACTAAATGCATTAAGGCGCCGATTCCCTTGAGTAGTTGATTTTAAAATGAGTATCACTTCTAAACGGCTAGTCGTATTTTTTTGGAAAAAATATATGTTCTATTAGACCATTTTCTTAATAATTTCATCTAAGTGGAATTTGAGTTTTATTCGTATAACATAGTTTAATTAATTAATAAAGTAATGTTTAAAACGGACAAAAACACCACAATCGCACAAAAACCGCTGGGCGTATTTTAATTAAATTGACACCATCTCAAAGACAATTTAATTATCTACATTTTGATCTGAAGCTTTTTTTTTTTATGTCATAGAATAATAAGGAAAGTACAAAAAACTACAAAATTGTGGGTCGCGCGGGTGTGAAACGAGTGCGCGTTTTGTTCCCTCAAGGTCGTTGGTGTAAGTCGTCGTCTTAAGGCATAACACAGGGTTCTACAAAAATAGATTTCTCTATTTCTGGCATTCCTTTGAAGATGCAAAATATAGAATTACGTTTCGCGTTAAAAGATTTGTGGTGCACGCCCGAGCAAGCCAAGTAAATATTGATGAGTGTAATTGGGAGCAAATGTTTGGCCTTTTTCAGGTGTCAGCTGCTACTTTCCTGGATGTCGCTACATTGAGGTGCTTATTTACATCGCAATGGCAAGAAGAAGGCGTTTATTGGGCCTTACATTATTTGTATAATAGGTATGACTCTGTTCATTATATCTACAGTACATCTATCTTTACTAATATTATAAAGAGGTAAAGTTTGTGAGTTTGTGACGTTGTAGGGGGTAATCCCTGGAAATACTGAACCGATTTTAAAAAATCATTCACCAGTAGAAAGCTACATTATTCTTAAGTGTCATAGGCTAAAATATATTTAAAAAAATATAGAGATCCTTATGAAAATTGCAATAATGTAACCCAAAGTAGCAAAATTTTGCCTGTAAACTTCATTCTTTGGCGTGCGCTGTGAAAACTATTGATGATACATAAAAAATATAGGGAAGGTTGGAAGGGTAGGGTAGGCGGGGTTGGCAGGGTAGCCAGTTGACGGGAGCGAAGCCCCGGGGGTCAGCTAGTTAAATATAAGATGATCACATTAATAAATCAATGATAAATTACAGGTTACGAGATATATGCGACGATATGTCCAAACAAACACAACCAAGAAAAAGAAGCAACTCCTTGCCTATACCCAAGATAGAGGTTTCCGTCTACCAGAGCCCAGATATAAAAGACCGCGACTCACTAAAGAACTTTATCGAAGTTCCAGAAGTTAAAGACATGTCTCCAATAACAGAAATGCCTTTCACATCACCGACTAAAGTTGTAGAAGATGAAAATCTCATGACGAGAAGATCCAGTGAGAAGATAAAACGCAAAATGAAAATGGCTGATCTAAAAGCGTTTGTGGAAACAAAGCTGCTGTCGAAGTCGGAAAAAGCGCTCGAAAAAATTGGACATGACGACCACAAGTTCTCCTTCCACTCTGCAGTTAGGATGCTATCTGTAGCTATATTTTTTCGCTTATTTTAAACCTTTATCAAATATAAATTCTTAATTTAAATATTTCTTCAGGAATATCACAGGAGTTTGGACAATACTGATGACCGTCCTAATTCTGCGTTAGCCAGTAACTTCCCACCTTTGGCTCCGAGACTTACTGGCGATTTATTCCACTGCAACCTGATCAAAGGGAAAAGTATGCCCAGTCTTAGGTAAATATCATAAACCAATAATCTTTTTATTTTTATTTTTTTTTCTTTCTCATGGCATTTTCCATTTTAACTTTTATAGCAATTTTTAAAACATCTTATGTATAGTATTATTAAGAAGGCGTAGAAACTTTTTGTACTTACTTGAAAATGTGCAGTAGGTACTTACCTAATTTGATTTCTTACAGATTATTATAGATGATTTAGGTTTATAGATGTAGAAAATTATAATTCTTAATTTACTAGATTTTTTATGGAGGGGGAGAAATGACTGTACCAATATATTGCATCCCTTTAGAGTCAGTTCTGAAAGAACAAGGAGTCTAATTTAAATAAGTTCATCATTGTAAATAGTTCAGCTGCCTAGTGAGGTAACATACACCCTTTCAACATACCTAATACATTTTGACAGTTCAATACTGTGTTGAAGCAATAGGGATGTTTCCTAAGTAGAAAAATTATAATTCTATTTAGTCCGTCAGTGAGATTATCAAATAATATTGGACACGTATTTTTTGGTTTACCAAATCAATAAAAATGTACAAAGTTAAACGCATCACAGTTGTGGCTTGTGACGTCACTAAGGCAGTATAAAATGTACTAGTGGCGAGACGTTTCACGATATTTCAACGCATTAACTCTTCATGACTTTTATGTTTCGTGTCAAAAGAACAGAGGGGGCATTCTGCCGCTGCCCTTATTTTGAAGATTATAATGTACAACCAGCTTTGTTGAAGGTCGAAATAAAATCCTTGATCTACCACACAACATCTTTCCCGCTTTCGTCAAACACTTTCATTCATTCACACGTAGGGTATATGGTACACATTCGATGTCGCATACTCCACAAGGAAATATTTATATAAGACTAGCTGACCCGGCAAACTTTGTTTGGCCATAAAAGTGACAAAAAACCAAACATTCATTTTTTGAATTCATTGTTCTTTTATACTACCTACCCTTCCTACTCTACTTACCTTACCTACCCTACCCTACTCTACCTACCTACCTACCCTACCCTACCTACCCTACCCTACCTACCCTACCCTACCTACCCTACCCTACCTACCCTACCCTACCTACCCTACCCTACCCTACCCTACCTACCCTACCCTACCCTACCTACCCTACCCTACCTACCCTACCCTACCTACCCTACCCTACCTACTCTACCCTACCTACCCTACCCTACCTACCCTACCCTACCTACCCTACCCTACCTACCCTACCCCACCTACCTACCCTACCCTACCCTACACTACCTACCTATCTAACCTACCCTACCATACCCTACCATACCCTACCATACCCTACCATACCCTACCATACCCTACCATACCCTACCATACCCTACCATACCCTACCATACCCTACCATACCCTACCATACCCTACCATACCCTACCATACCCTACCATACCCTACCATACCCTACCATACCCTACCATACCCTACCATACCCTACCATACCCTACCATACCCTACCATACCCTACCTACCTACCTACCCTACCCAACCAACCATTTTTTTTTGTTTTTAAACCTTCCCTGTATTCTAGCGAACATAACAAAAAAAGAATTATTCAAATCGGTCCAGCCGTTTTTGAGTTTTAGCGAGACAAACGAACAGCAATTGATTTTTATATATATATCTTCTATAATATAAAAATGAATCGCAAAATGTGTTGGTAAGCGCATAACTCAACAACGCCTGGATCAATTTGGACAATTCTTTTTTTAAAATGTTCGTTGAAGTTCAAAGATGGTTTTTACGGCGAAAAAAAATCTAATAATTGCCGGAAAAAAAATAAAAACAGCCCTTTTCTTTTTTCCATACAAAAGTTTTCTATTTAAAACGTAGAGTCAATTAGAGCTTTATTGCTATTGTATAAGCTATTTTTGCTTTGTGTAGGGTAGGGTAGTGTAGGGTAGGGTAGTGTAGGGTAGGGTAGTGTAGGGTAGTGTAGGGTAGGGTAGTGTAGGGTAGGGTAGTGTAGGGTAGGGTAGTGAAGGGTAGGGTAGTGTAGGGTAGGGCAGGGTAGTGTAGCGTAGGGTAGTGTAGTGTAGGGTAGGGTCGGGTAGGGCAGGGTCGGGTAGGTTAGTGTAGGGTAGGGTAGTGTAGTGTATGGTAGTGTAGTGTATGGTAGTGTAGGATAGGGTAGTGTAGGATAGGGTAGGGTAGTGTAGGGTAGGGTAGTGTAGCGTAGGGTAGGGAAGGTAGTGTAGGGTAGGGTAGTGTGGGTAGGGTAGGGTAGTGTAGGGTCGGGTAAGGTAGGGTAGGTAGGGTAGATAAATGTTTGGTGTTTTAATGGCAAAACAAAGTTTGCCGGGTCAGCTAGTATATAGATATAAATATATAGATATAGATTACTAAGGCTTATTTTAATCCAATATTTTTTATTAATCTACCTGACGGACAAAAAACAAATTTTCAGTAAACTACATTATTGTAATTCAGTTTATGTTACGCGATTAGGCCACTGTTCTCCCTCTCTTACCTCTGTTAAAAACTTCTCACAAGCTGACGTAAACCGCTAAGCAAATACAAAAAGCAGCATCAAATATACCTAAAGATTTTTTATTAATATTCACAAAATCGAACTACAAATCCGATCTATCACAATCACAAAATTCTCATAACCTTTCATTATCAACGCACAGCATGTTTATTTTATCAACACGAAATTCTGGGTGAAAATTCTATTTAAAAATTATATTTATTTTCTTTCTCCCATCTTGTTGACGCTTGTACCCGTACTATTGTAATGGACGAACGATTCGGTCGCTAGTTGTCTGATTGACGAGCTAGCCTCCAATGGGTAAGTGAGCAAATTAAAAAAGACATTAGAGGCTTCGTAACTTAGACGCTAGTCACGCAGGATTGGTACATACTAGTACTACGATATTTACTAGGCGTAGAGGTTTTGCTTCAGATTTTTACAAGCACACCCGAAATGAGGCCTTGTTGCTAGTTACAGTAGGCTTATTTCAGCACATCAAACAATTACTTTGATCTAGTTAGAACACTCAGACACACACTGTCGCAAGTCACAATAAAACAGAACATCAAAGTAGTTGTATGCACGCACAATGCTCATTAGATTCCGATACACAATCCATAACTTCAATTTAATGCATTAGAACAATAGCCAGATTACGTAGTTAGATGAAATGAATTCCTTCATTTAGTTTGAGGCTTCATTGGATGCGATAATGCGTAAAATCCATGCAAACATCACTTATTTAACAACAGTAAAATTCAACAATAAAAGCGTACAATTTTGAACTTTAATGCTTCACGTTAAGGAGACTGTTGAATTGCAAGTTAATAGAAGTTTTTTCATGATAGTCCCTAAAGTAATACGACCTAAAAGCATGAATTTACACTAAATATTTAGCATGAACGAAATACACGAACAAAACACAGGTATGATGTGGAACTTTTCTGATAATAAAACGAAATATGAATAAACACAAGACCTTATTTAAAATCTTCTAAAAGCCAAAAAACCCAATGATTTTTTTAACTATAAATGGTAAGTATATCAAAAGTTTCCAAAAGAAACCCGTTATTTTAAAAGCAGTTATTGCAGGTACATCGATGAGGTGCGGACGGAGAGAACGCAAGGACCCTCTAACGCGATGCCTACAAACGCGCAGAAAAAGAAGAACCCCATTATTACTGTTACTGAACACACGCCTACACCGTCTCCGGATTATTTGTCTAAGACTAGACAGGTGAGTACTGAGAAGAGATAATTAATGTAGATATGCCACAAATATTCGGTATTCGGCCGAATATAGCGAACCATTCTGCCGAATACCGAATACCAAGTCATGCCAAAAAACACGTAATTACATATTACTCATAAAAAATATTTTACCAAAAAATCTTATTACGCTCGCTTACTACAAATGTCTACGTAACCGTTGCAATCATCTGTGTCAGGATGCAAAGAGGCGCTACTTCCATGAACAACTCAGTAACTGCAGTTCGTCTGATATATGGAAATTTCTTAAATCTGTAGGCATAGGCAAATCACCTACTAACCAGTGCAAGGATTTGAACCTCAATGATCTCAACAAACATTTCTCTCTTCTTCCTTTTTCTCTTGATCCGCGCGTCAAAGCCGCTACTTTAGATAGTCTTTCTAGTATGACGTTGCCACAATATTCAACCTTTAGCCTTAGCGATGTTACTGAGGAGGACGTTAAGAAATCTATACTTGCAATAACTTCTTCAGCAGTCGGTGATGATATGTTGTGTTCCAGAATGATTACCCTTATACTTCCCTCATTGCTCCCTGTCCTAACTCACATCTTTAACCATTCATTCACCTCTTGCTCTTATCCGTCGGTTTGGAAGCAGGCTCACATCATACCTTTACCTAAAACTAATAATCCATCTCTATTAACTCACTTTAGACCTATCTCTATACTTCGGTTTCTATCTAAAGTTTTTGAACACTTAGTTCATAGACAGTTATCCTTTTTCTTGGCGTCTAACTCGATCATTTCTCCCTTTCAATCCGGTTTTCGCGCGGGTCACAGCACTGTCTCTGCACTGTTAAAAGTTACTGACGATATCCGCTGGGCTATGGAGAGTAAGTCCCTTACGGTACTTGTATTGCTTGACTTTAGTAGCGCCTTCAACTCAGTGGATTTCGACTTTTTAATAGGTATTCTTAAATCTATCAATTTCTCTTCTGCCGCTTTAGCTTGGTTCAACTCTTATCTTCGGGGACGCTCTCAGTGTGTTCGCCTTGATGAGTCATTCTCTGATTGGTGTAGCCTCACTGAGGGTGTTCCTCAGGGTAGCGTACTATCACCTCTGCTTTTCTCAATCTTCATTATTTTTGTTACCAGAGTAATCTCTTCTTGTTTCCATCTTTACGCAGATGACTTGCAGCTATATCGACATTTCTCCATAAATGACGCTGGTTCGGCTATTGCAGCAATGAACCAGGACCTGGCAAATATCAGCAAATGGGCTAAGTCATTTGGTTTGCAAATAAACCCTAGCAAATCTCAGGCCATGGTCATAGGCAGCAAATTTGTTCGCAATGACGTCGCTTCCCTGATGCCTTTATACCTCGACGGTGTTCGCATTGACTATACCGAAACGGCAAAAGATTTGGGGTAATCATTGACTCTAATCTTTCATGGCGTGCTCAGGTCAACGAGGTCAGTCGTAAGGTACATTTCTCTTTCCATTCGCTGAAGTGCCTTCAGAGTATCTTGCCCTTAACGACAAAAATATCCTTAGCGCAAACACTTATTCAGCCGATTATAGATTATGCCGACGCCTGCTACCTGGATGCCACAGAGGAGCTATTAAATAAGCTTGAGCGCTTGCAAAACTTGTGTATTCGCTTTGTTTTTGGTCTAAGTAAGTATGATCATGTTTCTCATCTTCGCAAGGAACTCAAGTGGCTCCCAATCCGTCTTCGTAGGAACACTCGGATTTTATGTCTCCTGTTCAACATCTTGCATAACCCCTCTTATCCTTCCTACCTGCGTGAGCGATTCTCTTACGCTCGCCCCAGAGATGCACTATATCTCAAATCTCTCCTTAAATCCCATCCACATAAAACCAGTTACTATTCCTATTCCATCTCTGTCCATGCTGTAAGATTGTGGAACTCACTTCCGCCTAGCATCAGAGATTTAAACACTATCTCACTATTCAAAAAACGTTTAAAAGAGCATTATCTATCCTCTTTATTTACGTTTAATAATTTTGTTATTATTAATGTATGTATATTTTTAATTTAATATTTAAGTAGGTATTTGTGTCATGTTAGGTCATATTAATAATAGTTTTGTTTCCTGTTCTTCTTCTTGTTCATCTGATGACAGCTGTACTAGTGCGTTCAGTGATGATTCTGTTCACCTACGCGACCAACTATTTTCTGCTTTTTCTTGTTTCAGTAATTTTTTCAATGTAGTCCATATAAATGCTCAAAGCGTTCCTGCTCATCACTCCGATTTATTATCCTCATTCGACTCCGATCTTATTCATGCTGTTCTCGTCTCGGAGACTTTTCTCAAACCTGCACTTCCTTCAACGCAGTATTCACTGCCCGGCTACAAGCTTGTGCGTAATGACAGAACGGGCAGGGGATGCGGTGGAGTCGCCATCTATCTTCGTGGAGATATTACATACAATGTCGTTGATCAGTCCCCGAGTAATTATTCAAAATTTGCTGAACACCTCTTTATTGAAGTTACATTTAATCATACAAAATTACTAGTAGGTGTTTACTATAGCCCTTCGTGCCATATAGATTTTTTCTCTTCGTTTGAAACAAAACTAGAATATTTTTCCTCATTATATGACCACACGATAATACTCGGGGATTTCAACACCTGCCTGATAAAGGACGATGTGCGCAGCCGTAAACTCCGGTCTCTGGTCGCTTCTGTCAACATTCATATTCTTCAGCTTGACGCAACTCATCATGCTCCTCACTGCAACCCCTCACTTCTGTACCTTATTCTAGTTTCCGACCCAAGCAAAGTAGCCACTCACGGACAACTTTCTGCCTCCTTCTCTTACCATGATCTTATTTTTCTTTCGTATAAAATTCGCCCTCCTAAACGTAAATCTAAATTTCTCTTCCTTCGCAGTTTCAAGAACATTAACCTGGATCGCTTGGGAGAAGACGCGGGCAATATTGACTGGTCTCCTGTTTATGATAGCAATGACTTGGACGGTAAGGTAGCCGAGCTAACCAAGATAGTGTTGAAACTCATTGATGAGCATGCTCCGCTTAAAAGGGTCAGAGTGAAGCATCTTCCAGCTCCCTGGTTGTCTGACAGCATTAAAGGTGCTATGTCGAAGAGGGACAAGGCTAAAAGGCGGTACAGAAGGGATCCTACTGATGAGAACTGGTCTCTTTACAAGAGGCTACGTAATGGGTGCGGTCGTATGTGTAGGGATGCTAAAAGGCGCCACATCCACAACTCTGTTCAAAACTTCAACACGGCACAAGTATGGCAATTTCTCAAATCCCTTGGTATCGGCAAAGCTGCTGATGACAGCACGCCTGATATGGACCTTAACGCAATTAATCTACATTTCGCAAAGCCCCCTGTCACTCTTGACGTCAACGTTAAAGCATCCACTCTTGACAATCTCTCTAAACTTCCTCTGCCAATGTGTACTTCATTCTCATTTCACCCGGTTACAGAGGGGGATATAAAGCGAGCCATCACATCTATATCCACGAAGGCTGTGGGTGATGATGGTCTACAACTCCAGATGCTTCTTCCCATCCTAAATGAACTCACTCCTGTTATACTCCACATTATCAACTACTCCCTCTTTTCTGGCTGCTTTCCTTCAGCTTGGAAGAAAGCACATGTTTTGCCTCTACCCAAGGTCCCTAATCCTTCATCAGTATCCCAGTTCCGTCCTATTTCTATTCTTCCAATCCTATCTAAAGTCCTTGAGAGTGTTGTCAATAATCAGCTGTCTCATTACCTCTCCTCTAATAGCCTGCTAAGTCCTTATCAATCTGGATTCCGTCCTGGCCACAGCACTGTATCGGCGTTAGTCAAAATAACTGACGATATCCGACTGGCCATGGAAAACAGACTCCTTACAATATTGATTTTACTGGACTTTAGCAGTGCTTTTAATTCAGTTGATTTTGACATCCTCTTAGGTATTCTATCCTCTCTTAATGTATCCCCTGCTGTGATCGCGTGGTTTAACTCTTATCTTCGGGGTCGCTCGCAGTCGGTCCGCTCAGAGGAGGGTTCCTCTGATTGGTGCGATTTGGATGCGGGTGTTCCTCAGGGTGGCGTCCTTTCTCCTCTTCTTTTCTCCGTTTTTATAAACGCTATCACTAAGGTCTTATCTTCACACTATCATCTCTATGCCGACGACCTGCAGCTTTACCGCCACTTCAAATTTGAAGAGCTCACTGGATCTATCGATGCCATCAATAATGATCTTGAAAATATCTATCAGTGGGCTAAAAGTTTTGGACTTTTAGTAAACCCAACAAAATCACAAGCTATCATTATTGGTGGCAGACATTACATCAATTTATTGAGCAACCAGTCTCTCCCACCTGTTTTATATGATGCCGTCGCTATAGCCTACTCCAAAAAAGTCAAAAGCTTAGGTGTTTTCTTGGACTGCAACCTATCTTGGAATGTTCACATTGCTGAAGTAAGCAGGAGGGTGTTTTGGTCGTTTCGGTCTCTAAAACGGCTCCAGAAGTTCCTGCCTTTCTCAACTAAAGTTACTCTTGCTCAGTCTCCTCTTCTTGACTATGCTGATGTCTGCTTTCTTGATGCCACTGAGGAACTTCTTGATAAGCTCGAGCGTTTGCAGAATTTGTGCATCCGCTTCATTTTTGGCCTCCGAAAGTACGACCATGTGTCGGAATTTCGGAAGCGGTTGAAGTGGCTGCCTATTCGGCAGCGCCGAGATACCCACACTCTTTCTCTACTCTTTTCTGTTCTTCACAATCCTACCTCTCCTTCATATCTTAAAGAACGCTTTGAGTATCTTGTTCCGAGAGGAAAGCCTTGCCGCTCCTCATCATCTCTTCTCCTTCGTTTTCCTCCCCACTCATCAAGTCGTTACGGTGGATCATTTACTGTTCGTGCTATCCGCCTCTGGAATAATCTTCCTCATTCCATACGGGATAGCCCTTCACTGCATATATTCAGGAGAAGAATTAAGGAACATTTCCTGTCAACATGACGCATAAATATGTATGTATTTTAGATTTATGTATGTATTATATGTTTATATATTATGTGCTGTACAGGTATTTGTGTAGTGTATTTAGTTAGTAAGAATTCAAATGTTTTTTAGTATTTGTTGTGCACTTTTGTTAACTGTCCTAATTTTGTAAATTTCTCTTTAGCACTGAGGTTTGCTGTCAGAGAACCCAATTATGGGTTAAGCTCGCCTTTGTACATAAGTTTTCCTTTTGTATTTTTTAATGTTTATTTTGTGTACAATAAAGAATATGAATATATATGAATATCTTTATTTATATATATGTGTATGTATATATATATTATACATAAGTATCTATATATTTTGCAATTATGTATTTATATTTGTATATGTCCACCATCACACTATTTGTGTAGGTGCGCTAATTTTTATATCTTAGTTTAAGACGTTCACTTTTCTTATTTTCCTGTTCTCACACACTATTGTCTACATTTCTTTTTCATTTTTTCTTTTCGCGGGTCTGCTGGCAGAAATTTCTTAAGAAATAAGCAGTGCCCTTGTACTCTTTTATCTTGATGTGTTGTCTTTATGTAAGATGGAGCACGCTTGCCTAGAAGTAACCTATTCACTCTTGACTTAAAGATAAAAAAAAGATAGATATCATATTTTGTTGATAGCAAACGATTACGCTTTTCCTCATAAATTATGCCTGCTTCCGAAAATAGCCACTATATACACTGATACCGGGCAAAGATAAATAAATCTTAACAAATTCTGCTAGGCTTGGATAATGTTTTGCGTTTACTGACCACCACTTTGTAAGGGGCAGGTTGGAAACCTCTTACCCGCGAATTGTAGTAAGTATCGCTGAATATTCGGCCGCCCAATATGCGGCGCTTCGGCCGAGAGCACAAGTGGTTTTCTTTCGCAGAAAAAAATGATGATAGGAAATACAGCTTATAAAAACTTTAAACCTTATTTGCTCTTGCAATGACCATCATAATGAATCATTACTCTTCATTAAATTCGAGCAGATAATACACAAAAAAAAAAGGAAAAATATAAATGGTGAAGGAGCATTTCCTTCTATATTTGATATTTATTAGTGTATTATTTATATTGTAAGTATGTATTTTATGTAATATCTAAGTACTCAATTATTTAAGATATTTTTGTACACCGACAGCCCTATGTCTATCTCCTCTCGTTCAGTCCATCCAAAGGTTGTCTGTAAGAGATTGCCCTGTGCGATAAGACCGTCCATTTTACACTTATCTTTATAAATGTTTTGTCCTTATAATTACTTATTTAGGTGGTGTACAATAAAGTATATAATAAATAAATAAATAACAGCTTCATTTCCAAGACCTGAATCTAAAATCATGTTTGGGAATATAGAATCTTTAAAATTACTATGTTGCTTTTGTTTGCAGGGTTCACTGGAATCCCAAATCGACTCAGTCAGCATGCAAGGATCCCAACACATACCCACACCAGAACGCAAGCCTAGCCTGACTCGATCACAGACTGACTCCAACATTACTTACGTCGTTGAAGAAATACAGGAGGCTCCTGGATCTTTGCACTATATTACAAAAGACGGTGATATTGATTTCCAAGTGGTTCTAAAGGTAAGCCTGGGTCTTATTTAATCAGTTTGTTTTTTTGTCTATTATAAATATGTATAACTATAAAATATGTGCTGCTTTTCTAGAATATATTACGGTAAGTACCTTGCCTCAATATTTATATATTAGCCCATAGGCTCAGTGCAAACGGGCCACCAACCACAGCCACCGGTGGTCAGCGACAGCGACTTAACACACTTTTCCATACATTTTATATAGACGCACCGCACACGTGTACATGGTGGCGGCCACTCGCTACAGCAGTGTCCGCGACTCGCCACATGTGGTTGCTGCGGGCCACACAAGATGCCGAGACCCGCCACTATCGCGCTTCTCCACCGCCGCGCACTCAGGTGTTAGGCGTCCTACGCATCGCACGCGTCACCATGGAGCAACACAACGCCTCAATGGATATCGATACTTTCATATCGGCAATCCAATTACTTCCCTCTATTTGGGATTCATATTCTGATCCATACAGCAGTAGAAACGTAGCGGCTTCCGAACACCGGTGGCTGTGGTTGGTGGCCCGTTTGCGTCGATACATATTTTAGTTTAAGATCTTTTTGTCCTTTTTAAATACACGCATATCGCACATTATTATTCATGCCAGAAACAAATTTCAACTCTAAATAACCGAATGCTTATCGAAATTACAGGCAGTCTATTCCGTATCGACGATGGACAGTTTCTACATAACCCTACGTGTTATGGAAGTTATGTTGAATTTGGTAGACACTCTCATGGAAATGGGTGTCCACAAGAATTGGCAAAATAGCAAAAATGAGGAAGCACAGCCTGGCAATGTTGATCCTATGGCGGAGTTCAACAAAGATAAGGATAGCAAAGTAAGTGTTATACAAAATCAAGGCACTCATGCTATATAATAGAGGTCATTTTTCTCCCTTTTAAGCACTTCCCTGACACTCACCGCTAAGTCACTCTTTCGCTCCAAACTTACTGTTCTAAATGTTCCTAGAAATGTTACAAATGAAAACTCATGATATGCTATATTGTTTTACAGGAAAGAGATTCAGGCATCCCATGTGCCCAAAGCCAGGAATCAACCAACATGGAAAGTGGCGACAGCACAAAGGAGAGAACGAGAGAGGAAGACAACTTGGATTGCCCTTATTACATGATCATGCACGTTATTCTCAGGTAAGTTTAGAGACAAGAATCTTTTTAGATCCATATAATAAATAGCATTATTGTTTTTCCAAGTATTCTCCAAACTGAAATAAACAAGGTCCATAAATAAAATTAACTCTTTCTTGTCTCTGCCAATAGTTGAACCTACATATAAAAACTCGCAAAGCTCTACTAGGGAGCGGTTCTTACTTTGTCAGGTGTACACGTTTTTAAGAGATATGAATTCACATGTAATGAACCCGTTAACTGCATGCGATTAACGAAAAAATAGTAAATAAAAAAAAAACCCGGCTGCAAAGATGTAAACAAGAAGAAAATCATGATGTGCAGTCGGATGATAAACATTCATGAGATGGCTGACCAAAACTATAGATATCCTCGAGTCGGGTTTTTTAATTTTATTAACTTTTTTTATTTACAACTTTTTAGGTATACTTTTAAACATATAAGTGGTATACATTTTTGTAATCACCTCTAAAAACTTATACCCCACTCTATGGGTGTTAAAGAAAAAAAAAAATAGCCCCACAATATGGCGCCCAAAATTTGCCATGTTCCTTTTTTTTTAACGGCACTTGTCTAAGAACACTTGGCCAGCCAAGACCTATCTAACGATCTTAATTATAAAAATCCGTCAGGTGGTTTAGAAGATACGAGGTAATAAATAATATTACATACATACATACATACAAGATACTCACGAAAAACATAACCCTTTCCTTGCAGCCGGTTAAAAAGGATGATTTCGCGCAGCACTGGGCGTCTAAACATGACTGTATAGATTTTTTCAAATGTGTAATTTTTTGTTGTCTAGGCTACTTCGCCAATTAGGCTGTTCTCACGGCTGCACCACAGCCCTCCGCGGTCCTCAAGCCGAATGCCTCCGTGTCCAAGCCAGGAACTCTCTCCGTCAACTACGATCAGCTTCCATACCCAAGTTCACCACTCGCTTGAAGGAAATGACCAAGTACTCACCAATAAGAGAGGTGCTGGATAACTTGCATGCGGCCGTTGGGTTCTGTGCTGAGCCTGCTACCATGGTATCGCCTATGAGTAAGTAATTATTTTTTTCCACTACCTTGTCTTTATGTAACACTCCGAAACGAATCATATGCAATGCCTAAGAAATTCGTTTCGAAATATGAACATTTAGACACAAAATTATAAAAAAAAATTAAATAAACAAAATTACATAATAATAGTTACGAAATGACTTGTATGGATCATTATGTAACTGGCAGAATGATACAGAACCTGTTACCTCTCGAAAAAGCGCGCGTTGATTGTGTGTATATAGTCTGTGGTTTTAAGTCTGAACGTTTCTAATAAATTGTTGTTGGAAATTATTTGCATTTAATTAAGTAAACTCATCAGGTAGTGGACAAAGAATCGTTCGTGTCTCGCATAAAATGGCTTTATTTTAAAACTCGCATGTAGCTTTCGACGTTCACCTTCGGCTCGCGTCGAAATTGGCTACAGATCGTGTTAAAATCTCGACTTTTTATGCTCGACTCGAAATTTACTATTAAGTTCTACATTTATACAAATGAAACTTCCTGTGGTAGATTCTAGCGCAGGAGTGCCGACGAATGGGAGGCGGTCAACCTACTAACATTACAGAGAGTTTGCATTTATGTTGCCATCCTGTAGCAAAATTGCTGTTTGAATGTGATTTCTTTTCGAATGTTAATCAGGCTGGACGAGTCCTAAAATGTCACAACTGTATATTTTATAGCATCAGCGTTCCTGTCTTGGTGTTGGAAATTTAACCGTATCAAAAAGGACTGTCAATCTTGTGCTATTTTAATTTTTATTTCAGTTTTTAAAACTGATGTTACAAAATCTTTCCAGACCAACAAAAACGCAATTTCACCAAGTCCCCAGACATAAGTAACCTACAATCAGGTTACGCCACTAACTTCGGAGCCGGCCAGAGCCCGAACGCGAGCCGAGCTATCGAGACGTTTATCATTGAAACCACGTTCAGGGTACTTGTTACCAGATTCGCTTTGATGCATAAGGAGCTAAAGATGTTGGATAATTCTGTGAGTGTCTTTTTTTAAATCTTGGATAACTAGTTTTTCATCGTCATTATCATTTCAGCCGAAAGACGTCCACTGCTGGACATAAGGCTTTCTCAAAGCTTCGCCATCCTGATCGATAATGTACGTTTCGTATCCTGCGGACCGCAGCCTTGACCAGGCCTAGCTTTTGGCATTCTTGTTTTATTTCAGAGTCAAAGCGAAACACAAAAAAAAACACAGCCCTTTACAACTTCATGCAAACATTTCAATGGGGATAAAAAAGACGCGCGCAATCGAAGGAATGCAATCGTCTTTTTAAGGTTGACAGTACTTTATAAGTTGTCTAGAAAGCAACTACATTTGCTAAGCTCAGGAAGCGTCAGTGGTATTTGTATAATTGGTTGTCAAAAATAACGATAACCAATCATGTATAGTCTCCGGCATGTAACTTAACTGACCAACCACCATATAGAGCGAACGGTACGTGAACGCGCCGCGATTGGTCAATCGATCCTTGTGTCAACTGACCAACCAATCGCGCGCTCGTGACGTTCGCAGCGCCCCACCTCGTTACCAAAGAGACCTAAAAACGACTTCTACGCATCTGAGTTAGATGCGTAGAAGTCTTCATCTTGCCAACTTACGTGCCGGGGATTGTAGTGGGTTAATCAAGTCCAATTTATCCCTGCAGACTTTATACATGGAAGTGCGTCTGCTTCTGAGCTATGTGCGAGAAGCCCACGGAGGGGAGTTCCGTGTGGTTGCGTTCAGTGCACTGCTGGATACCGCAGAAAGACCTGACAGCCAGTTGAAGGAATCTAACATGCAGACTACACGAGTTATCAGGTTTGTTACTGCCTGTTCCTACGTTATCTACTCAGGGTTCATAAGTTCTTACCCCCAGTTGCCCAGCTCAAAATTATCGGTGAATGAATGTGACAAATTGTCAAGAACGCGTTATCTGCTGTGATTGGTTGAATGAATTTTCAACAGCCAATCACAGCAGATAACGCCTGCTTGACAATTTGTCACATTTATTCCCTGATAATTTTAAGGGGATTAGAGTAAGGTAATTTTGAGTGTGTGTAATAAAAGACATATACATCTGTACCTTACACAAACTCAAACTAATCTTACTCTACGAGCTTATATGGTCGTCTCACAGGTTCCTTTTCCTAGAATGATCCTCAAATGTTTTTGAAATTGTACGGTGTAATTTGTCAGTTGGATCAACGGTCAATGCTATCAACTATTGGCAAGTTTCTGCATTAATAATTTGGAGTAATGTATCAAACCATACTTGAATGCCAACGTTTGACAGCTTAAAAGGCTAGGGTTTAAAATATATTCAACTTCAAATTCTTATTTCAGAAATCAGGTCTTAGTATCTCGTGCCAAAAGATTTGAATTCGAATTGATACAGACATTTATAGGGACATGAACATTAGCAAGTGTTGGTTACCATCTGGAGCTCAGTTTCAGAAGGTTCTAGTTCATGGCTCTCATTCGATTTTAGCAGCATATTGATGAATTGCATAATCAACATTGCATTTTCACTCTTATTTACATACGTTTTAGGCACATTCCTCGTCAAAGCGAAGAGGAGCGTGGTTCAGACACGGGTGCTGACTCCGGTTGTGCACCTGACGAGCGATCTCATAAGAAGTTTACTTTCAAGAAGAGAAGTTGTTCTTCTACTGGGGCACATGTAAGTAAATGAATTCATAGAATTTGGTTTCGATATGAAATAATTACTATTCGCGGGCTCATGGCTCATCGGGTTTTAGTAAAAGTCGACTTTGTCACAGATAACATAATACTAGCATACAGATGCCTCATCCCATACAAAGTAACCGTGCCGAAGTAACTAGCGTTTTTCATCTGATTATACCGCTTATTTTTTGTAAATCGATCGCGTTCGGTTCCGTTCCACGGCGATAGATAGATCACCATGTATATCCGTGGAACGGAACGGAACGGAACCGATAGCCATTGATGTACAAAAAAAATTCAGTTAAGAACGTCGGTACGGTTTCTTTGTATGGGATGAGACACCACTGACTTTGTATAGAGAATTCTATGTTGGCCCAGTCTGTGCGACGATTTCTTTCTACGACTCTGTGTGTTATTAAGGTGAGAATTGACTAGAGCATTTACTTGTAACAGAACATCGAGCACGAACCACACTTCGAACATGACGCTCGATGTTTTGGTAGAACCTGAGTTTAAAAACCAACGAGCGTTTTGGTGTAACATTTTATTGAGCAAAGGCACAAGCGTCGGTGACGTGGAGTGTGGGCAATAATGAACGCAAGTTACAAATAAATGTTATAGATAAATGCTCGCTCGCCGTGAGCATTGCGTCGAACACAGCTTCGAACATTCGCAAGAACGTTACATTACATGGCAATGCTTTAGGATACTGAGCATTTGTCTGTATTGTACCATTCGTAAGAACGTTACATTGCAATGTAATGCTCGCAAAAATACTCTATTGTATACCTTTTAATACAAACAACTCTACCAAAATTATTTAACTAAGAAACCAAAGCAAACTTTCGGAAACGTTTTTGAAAAGTTTTCCTCTCTGATTGATAACACTCCTTACCGTAACGTAACGTCTTTTTCACCAACCATTTACTATTACCCGACTACGCGATATCACTGAGGGCGGGTTTACATTAGGTCGGACCGACAGGTTTACCGCAACAACAAAGCTGTCGGAAGCAAATTTGGGCGACCTGATAAACCTGTCGGCTACGACACATTTACCGGTCATTCAGTCACGATTTATGTCGGGTTGGATATAATATTGGCATACTTATTTGTATAGCGCCGTTCAAACTAATCGGCTCGTAGAGGTGAAGCCACCATGCATGCTCTCGCCAGAAGTTTAGCCGGCGCGCAGGGAGGACACGTTTATAAACATGGAGGAAGAAATTAATATAGAAGTTTTGATTTCTCTTGTAAAATACAGTCGGTTGAGAACGTCGTCGTCGTCCATTGTACATAGAAGCCAACTCACTACTGCTTTGTGGCAAGCGGTTAACGGCGGAGGTGTTCACATTAAGTCGGACGGGCAACTTATAGTATGAACACCATAACCCGATAGTCGGCCGAAGGTCCGACTAAATGTGAACCTGGCCTGACAGGGTCATGTTTAGAAAAACTGTGCAGATCTCTTTGTGATTATAATTATGTATGATATGTAATTACTTATGGCGCCAAATAAACATATAATACTTAACCTACCCCACAGAGCCTCTTAGAAACAGAAGGCGGCGAAGAATCAGCGAGCCAGTCTCCCCTGTCGGTGCGCACGCGCCGCTACCAGCTGACGCCGCGCCAGTCGGAGCGCACCATCCCGTCCGCGTCGTCCGCCGACATCACGCCTCACCACAAGATCTCTCACTCCAAGTCCATTCCCTCCAAGTTCCACATCGCTGGCATTGGTAAAATAAAACATTGTTGTGCTGATCTGCGAATACGAAAGTGTATGTATAACACCTGATTGGTTCGTTTGTCACCGCGATTAGTTTTCGAGAATCATTGTTTAGATGCTCATAGCCTGATAATAAATACAATTTTGCGGCATTTAAAAATACTAATATTGAAGTATTACCTTAGTTTAATATCAAATGACAAATTTAAAAGAATCGTTTATTGGCACAAAAATAAATTATAGATTAAGTTTTGACAACATGTTTGCCGCATTGGTTGAGCGATCGACTGCTGCGCTGCGTGTCGCAGTTTCGATTCCCGCCCGGAACAAATATTTGTATGGCCTACAGATAGTTATTTCGGTCTGGGTGTTTGTGTATGTGAGTTTTTATGTTTGTAAATGCACTCACGATACAGGAGAAATTCCTAGTGCGGTTTTTTTTTTTTAAAGTAATGTAAAATATTGAAAAATATTAACGGTATATTAAAAAATACTAATAATGTAAAAAACCTTATTATAATATCCGACGACAATATAATTTTAAAGAAATCGTTTATTAGCCTAGCATGCCGTCACTAATACACAAGAAGTCGCTGTCGCCCCGCTACAACCCACAACATTTCAACTTAGTCCATTCCTTTAGCAAAATAGCATGCATGCATTTACTTACCCAACTTATACTCTATTTGCTGGAGCAAAAAATAAAAGGTAAACAAACAAATGTCAAACGATTATAATCCGAATAATTTTAAAAATACAACCTTACAACGCAAAATGTATACTTTTGTAGCTCTCTTTAATTTATTATCATAATAGTTCCGAAATCCAGGCTTTCGAGATGCTTTTTAATGTCGGCTATTGGTTTTAGTTTCAATAGTATTTTTTTTTTGTTTATGCATTAAAAATATTGATTTTGTTTGACATATTTATGTGTGTTTATTTGGTTGTTATATGAAATAAATATCATCTCAGGATTTTTGCGATTTTAGTGACAGCAAAGAAGACACTGTAAAAACCACAGATATAAATCTAGCTAGATAACGCAAGTCCCTCCATCTGTACGAAAACCAAGCGTGACACTTTTACACAAACAATCTAAAAACAAATTTACTTACCAATGAAAGAAAACATTTCCAATGCCTCGGTCTACGTTTTCTATACATTCTTTACAGCTCAATATGGCATAAAAAGGCATTATTCTAGATTTCGGTGGATTTCCGGTGCCGATAATGCTAAATGAAAAGCTCAGATTACAATCATTGGTCGTAACTTTACTCCGTTTTTTGGCACGCGTAGTACATACAATCGCGTCATCTGGTAAGATTTATGTCTGTGGTAAAAACCTTTTAATGGTTTGTTTATCTTTTATTTTTTACTACAGCGAATAGAGTATAGTATCAACCAACTTCAAAAACTTCGAACATTTCCTTCTAGTGAATTGGTTCCGTCAGAAACCCCATCACTCGCAGTCACTGATCCGCAATGGGGGAGGTTCGGGGGAGTCTCTGCCGATCTCTGGTAGCATGATATCGTTGGCTCGACCCCCACATCTGCCGCCGCCGCATACGTCACGACCTGTACATGTTAAGAGGAGAGTTGGATATACTTTGAACAGGTAAGTTATAGAAATTTTTTTTATTCATTTTATTTTGTTTTTGTTTTTGTATATTCACAAGAATATACAAAAACAAAAGAAACTTAAGGTCACAGCTCATCAGAGCCACCCGGCACCCACTCCGCACCGCCTCGCCTCCAGCGGCTAGTATTCTTTATATGGACTTTTATGGGTATGCGCTCACTACATCAACTCCGTAGCATCACCGGATCGCTTCGGTCGTAAGCCCTCCACGCGCGGACGGCAGGTGGACCACTCGGTGACAACTCCCTGCTCGCATTCTTGTCTTGCGTTGACTGCGCATTGCCGCATTGTTTGACCGCGCGTCGTTTATTAGTGATTACGCGGCTTCCACCCGTGGACCTCCTGTCGACAACGAGTGGACGCCGTGCGATGAGGTGGTGCGGGGTCGGTGCTGGGTGGCTCTAATGAGCCACCTTTAAAGCTAAAAAAACATACAACGGGCGACCATATCGCATGCCGCGATCTCGCCCAGGCAACCTGGAACCGACAGTAATGAGGATGAACTAATTAACATCAGTTTAAACTTGGAACGTTGACTAAGGTCCAGAAGTTTAGATATTTCAAAATTTGTTACGTATCTACTACGGGCGTGAAAACCAGTTTACATTTTAAATTATAAATTTAAATCATATTTAATACCTTAAAGCAGTGACATTCATTGACCCGTAACTTATATTTGCCTTAACTAATCTGAAGTATCGCATAATATTCACAAAAACACAATAATATAATTAGGACAAAACCCGTACACTCACAACACAAACCATGGAGTTTGACATATCTGAACCTTAAGATACATCAGCGCCTCTAGCGGCAAATTCGGCCCATTGCCTGAACATGACCTGGGGTTGTCAGTGGTGCGATATTTGTGGTATTTATTCATGGCATGACTGTTTCAGAGCTCGAAAGAGGGTAGAAGACAGACTGAACAGATTTGGACTGCGGAAGATGGGAAAAAAGAGAGATGGCAGTATAGAAGATACCAGTGGCGGTTGTGAGTCCAAATATTTATCATTACAATAGTTTTTTTTTTTAACCTCCTTTCTATCGCGGATACACCTGGCTGATAGGACCACAGAATAATGTCTAAATAGAGACGAGTAAATCTGTGCTTTTAATCTCTGTTTTCCTCTACGTTACGCCCTCAAACCTCTTATTTATGTAGTACTATGTATGCTTGGTAAGTGGGAGCAAAAGGTTATGATTTTTCTAACTTTATAAAAAGCCCAATCTTTAATAATAATTAAAAAAAGAAGCATTTTAATAATTAATGCGGTAAGAGGTATAAACTCCTATTTTCTGAAGTCTCCGTCAGTCGTAACCTATTTTTTTTTATATACATTATAGGCTCGCGCTAATAATAACCTAATAACTAACCTCAATAGGGATATCACCGCATTTGTTTTAAATAAACACTTTTACTTAAACAATTACCTTTATTTCACAGAAATAATTACCTGTATCACGGGGTCACAGCAACATTTTCTAGAATTGATAATAAAAATTGTATTTTATTTTTTAATCAACTCTCCTAAGCACAAAATTATGAAATATTTGGCTCTTAATTAACATTTCAAAGATTAATTGAACGGATCATTTAAAATTGATTCCAATAGATGGCGCGGTTTCAAATTTCTGAGGCATAAAACACGATTTTTTAAATGTGTATTGTAAAACATGTTGTTACAATGAAACTGTAAAAACTTGCAAAAAAACACTATAAAACAAATCGTCACTGATTTAAAGAATAATATACAAACCGAGAAAAGCCTTTTACTTGCAAGTCGCTGCTAACACCATCTATAGCCGTGGAACGGAAATGAACGCGATCGAAATACTTATAAAAATAATCATCTGAATCAGACGAAAAACGTCGGCACGGTTTCTTCGTATGGGATGAGGCATCTGCATGCTAGTATTATATTATCTGTGCCTCTATTTCATAGAAACAATTACCTCTATTTCTCAGATATGTCGCGCCGTGGCTCCGCAGAAGGCGGTTCGGGCGGTGGCGAGTCAGAAGTAGTGATACTAAAGCGCCGTCGCCTAGTGGCCGCCGCGCCGCTGTACGCGGGACTCGCGCGGTTCAACTTCTTGTTAGACGCCACACAGCCTGGTGGCACACCTGACGCGCTTTTCATGGCCGCAATCTTAGATCTGGTGAGTGGATATTGAATCATAATCTGCCTAGGTGTTAGAATAGTAGATTGTTGCATCGAGCGCAAAGTGAGTTATTAATGCATGAGTGTTATGTTGTAGCCCGAGCGCACGCGAGGGCCACTAAATTAACACGAGTGCATTAATTACTCAATTTAGCGACGTGCGTAATCTACTTTTCTTTCAACTACCAATCTACCTCTCATCTATTTCCATTTTTTTATACTTTTCTTGTTAAATATGAAGTACCTACCTATCAAAGTTTTACAATGGTACAAAATGCGGGGCATTCTTCACCTAATTGGTTTTATACGCCGATTTTTTCCTCACTCGTACCACGCCAGTACCTTTTTCGATCTACTGCATATATTTTATATTAAACTTAATGAGAGACATTAAACCTCTGTGGTAAATTTATATCTAAACTAGCTAACCCCCGCGGCTTCGCTCCCGTCAACTGGTTACCAATCTACCTACCACTACCTTAGGTAGGTAGTGGTCCTCCCTGCCTTCCTTACCTACTCTGCCTACCCTGCCTAGCTTATCCTGCCTACCCTGCCTAGCCTAACCAGCCTACCCTTCCTACCCTACCTACTCTACTTACTCTACCTTCTCTACCTTCTCTACCTATTCTACCTTCTCTACCTACTCTACATACTCTACCTTCTTTACCTACTCTACCTACTCTACCTTCTCTACCTACTCTACCTACTTTACTTACTTTATCTTCTCTACTTACTTTACTTTCTCTACCTACTCTACCTTCTCTACCTACTCTTCTTACTCTACCTTCTCAACCTACTCTACTTACTCTACGTTCTCTACCTACTCTACCTTCTCTACATACTCTTCCTACTCTACCAACTCTACTTACACTACCTTCTCTACCTACTCTAACTACTCTACTAACTATACCTATTCTACTTAGTCTATCTTCTCTACCTAATCTACCTACTTAACCTACTCTACCTTCTCTACCTACTCTATCTATACTCTATTAGTTTAGATAAAATATACAAAACAGTGCATTAAAGTAAAACAGTGCAACAATGAGATTTCATATAACTTTTCTGCACTGTTTTGGTTCTAAGCAATAAATACGTACTTTGTGATCAGTTTTGTAGTGATTAATGATAACATTACTACGTAGTTGGAAGAAAATCATATTATGGATTCTTTCTTTTAATTTTTTGTTTATATTCTGGTCATGGTCATCATGTTGCAGTGAGACTTCGGGTTGCCATAATTTGCTTAACGATGCGACGCCATCCCTCTCTATCGGCTGTTATTCGTGTGCACTCATGCAATGGGCCACTCAATGCAGACTTAATCTGGTCGGTCCATCGCATGGGCGACCTGCCGCGCGCTCTCGTTCCTTCCACTCTACCCTGAACTACAAGCCGCTCGATAGAGTCGTTGCCTCGTCGGGACACGTGTCCAAAGAACTGGAGTACTCGAGCTTGTACTATAGCCGATAGATGTTGCCTAATACCGAGTTCTTGCAGGATGGATATTTTAGTGCGAAACTCAGTCCAGGACACTCCTAGCATTTTTCTCCAGCACCACATTTCCAGAGCGTCTATTCTCTTCCTCTCAGTGTCTCTCAGCGTCCAGTTCTCGGCTGCGTATAGAAATATGGGGAACACAAGTGCCCCGTATGAGCCGAGTTTTCCTGGCTTTGGTGATATCGTGATTCCTCCATATTTTCTTCAACCTATCTATGGCAGACGTGGCCATAGCCATGCGTCGCTTGATCTCGTCTCCGCAACCACCGTGGTTTGATATTCAATTTTAGATTTGAGTGACTTCTGGCGAATTTTCGGTAATGCGATCGACAATCATTATCTTCGTCTTGGTTCTGTTAATTCTCAAACCGAATTTGTTTATATACTTAAGTTTTTTTTTTCTGTTTATATATCTTGTACGAGTCACAAATCAATACTTGTAAATAAGTTCTAATGATTAGTGTTTTACAGCCGCATACTGTTGTTGTTGGAAGAGCCGCGATACTCTTAGAATGTGCGCACTTGGTGCATAACTGCAATAAAGGCCAGTGGCCTTATTGGCTCAAATCGAATACGTCCAAAGCTGCTGGTAAGAATTTATTCTATTTACTATTATAATTATGAAATAAATCATAAAGTTTATGTTATAAATAAAATCTTTTATTTTTCAGTATCTATAAATCCTCAACTGAAGAGGCAACGTTTGGCGGGCAAATTATTTTATCAATGGGCTGAGGTAAGTTATCATATTATGGCTTAGTAACTGTGCGTCTTAGGTCTGCTCGGGTGAAAATAGAGAAAACGACGTTTTCTAAAAATTTTACCTAGCTAGATCGACTCTGCATAACACATTTCATGAAAATCGTTGGAGCCGTTTCCGAGATTCAGATTATATATTTATATAGGTATATACAAGAATTAGGAGGAACTCGTGGCTAAATAATAACAGCCGCACGGGTCGATCTTTAAGGTTAAGCAACGCTTGACAAGGTCGGTCCGTGGATGGGTGACCATTTCAACATACCGAGTTTCCTCCGTGCCTCGGAAAGCGTTCATTAAGCCGTTCGTTAAGCCGTTGGTCCCGGCTGCCATTTGAAGATCTTTGACAGTCGTTACGAATAGTCAGACGCTTGAGATCTGACACCAGTCTAGCCAAGGGGTACCGTGTTAACCAGTTACTGGGTTGTGGAGGTCAGATAGGCAGTCGCTCCATGTAAAACACTGATACTCAGCTAAATCCGGTTAGACTGGAAGCCGACCCCAACATAGTTGGGAAAAGGCTAGGCAGATGATGATGATACAAGAATTGCTCGTTTAAAGGCATTCGATTAGAACAATATGTCGTATCAAGTTCATCAACCAACATGCACTGAGCTCGCGTGCAGGATTCAGGCATGCTCCCTCTCATAAAAGCGAGGATTGTGTCCCATTTGTGATATTTAAGCCCGATAATTCACGGAGGGTTCATGAAAAATTATACTTACAAAACCATTACTTATAATCTCTCAATGCTCTAGGCTATAGGAAACAGACTGGAAGAAATGTTGATCGAAGACAAGAAGCACATTGATACTGTGGTCAACTTAGTAAATGACCCGGATGGACAACGTGAACTTTTGCAGCAAGATGAAGAAGAGGATTTCTTAGACGAAGGTAAGCCTGGTTTCAATGCAATAAGGGAAAGTATGAAAGCTCCCACAGAGGGCAGCACCTTCGACGTGGTAAATTATTAAATCTATACTGAAAACTAAGTTTACAATGCTTTGTAGCGTCGTTTGTATTAATTTCAATATTGCATCCTATTGATCTGAAAATAGAATCCCTTTTTGCTTTTACAATATGAAGAATTACCATTCCTACAGCCAGTATTCGTCTGCCTGGAAAACCAGTTGGCGCTGATTGTCCCCGAGCCCTTAGAATAATCGCTTGTGTACTGCTTTTTGAAATAACGGCGTTCCTACGCGAAACCTACCAGATCCTACCGAAAACTTGCCGATCCTCGCTCAAGGAAAGAGGACCTTGGGACAGAGTTTACAGGTACCAAATTCCCTTGCATTCTATTGTTAGAAGATTATTTTTGGTAAGTAGCTTATGAATTGTTTGGTGTAAAACGTTTTATTTTTTGTCATTATATTATGCGAAGATGGATGGAAAAACGACGTATTGTGTGTAAGACTAAGTGAGTTCATTATCTTCAGTTCATATGAGATGTATTAAGAAGAGTGCATAATTATATTTGACAATACTTTTATTTTAACAGGGCTCTTAGCAGTCAACACACGTTAATGCCAGTCGAGTATGTTTTCAAAAGAAATAATGCATGTTTCCTTGCATACGGCACTAAGCGTGCATGCGTATGTAGAATGTACATAATTTTGAATAACGTACACTTTTAAAATGGAAGTATTATGTACAAATTTCACTTGGACCGATGTGACTCTTATAGCGAATATTGTTCACTTATTGGCAAATTTTGGCACTCGAGATTCACAATTGTTGCTACATCTAACGCTAAGTTTCATAAAACAAACTTTAATATTCCGTGCGAGTCCTCCACTTGTTACATGCAGCTTCATTTGTGACGATCTCTTCTCCACGATCTTAGTTATAATAAAAAGAAATTCAATTCTACCGTATAATGTGCATATGCACAATTAAATGCATGGAATGTTGTAAAATAATACACCTAAATTAACGATTAAAATTATTCTAAAATTTTACACGAATATTAAAATTGTTTTGTGAAATACACACCCTTTCGAAATTTTATCCAATAGTTTTATTCAGTGATAAAATAGTTTAGATAAAATTAGAGAAAAGTACAAACGCTTTTGCTACATTGGCATGTGAGATCAAACAGTAAGAATTGAAAGGAGTTTGTATAGTAAAGAGTAATAGAAGCTACAGTAAAATAGCTGGTAAATGCAAGCTAACTCGTTCGTGGACTTAAGGGTCCATTGACGCGTTGAAATGTGAATAACTTGGATCACAGGGAAGCTAACCGTCGATGGAGTATGGCTCTGTCGAGCATGGGACATTCACAGGCGTCTGCGCAAAGCTTGCAATCGATAGCAGGAGCAGAGACTGAGAGGAAAATATCGTTTGTTCTGCACGAACCTGAGAACGTGTCTGGTGGGAGTAATGTAACTGTAAGCAAACAAATAAATAATATAATAGATTGCGCTTTTAATCGCATAGACAAGTCGAAGCTTCCAGCTAACGCTTAGCTAGTTTAATACGCGAAGTAAAAGGACCCTTTCAATAACTATTTTTTTATAGTTAGCAGATGCTATACCCCCGGCAGTGGATGATAAAAAGGGCCGTCTTGGGTCTCGTGGTAAAGGAGGTATGCATCGTCGTAATACACAACAAACTCATTCCGCTTATGGTTCGTTCAAGAGACGGTCTATCAAACTGAGACAGAAGGATACTAGAGATGTTGTTGATGAGTGTAAGTAGTTGTTTATTTTTCTAAATATTTAACTGAATATTGCAAACAATCCACAGAAACTCTGTCTCACAATAATATTGATACGAGCTGGGGTTCAGGAATAATTTATTCAAAACAGCAGACTTTATTTGATCACAATTAAACACTCAAACACTTCTTAAACAATTTTATTACTTCACACTGTTTAGTTTTCGTTCGCTCTGTATCGCTTTCAAATCGAAACTTGCCCATGACGAAGACAACCGCCCTTTATATAGCACGGAAAATGTTTCTGGAATGTACCATACTGTTCTAGATATTTCGAGAACCTTCCAGAATAATCGGATCAGAAATACCTTCGTAAAAAGAAAGTTCTCCTAACTTTCGAGATCGTTCTCGACGCGACTAGAACTTGCCAGAACGTTTTCCTGACAAACTGCAGCGACACAAACATCCGAAAAGATTACTTCTGCTATTCAATACGCTATGGCGCTACTATCTACTACTAGTTCTTCCTCCCGCCACTAGATGGCGTTGCCTTCGTAACAATATTTTTTATATCGATACATACCAATTTATGAGTTTATCAATGGTCAAAATGGGTTTATTTTCTTTTTAGTTGTAACAAGGAGATCCGATTCTATACAAAGCAGACGGAAAGTTTCTTCGCTATCTGATAGAAGTGACACTTCAGAGGTATATCCAGGTGCAGGTAAGAACCTTAGACTTTTAGACCAACAGTACTTATAATATTTGCTGTACATTTTCAGGAAATCAAGGGTAAAAAATCTGGTACCTGTTTATTGGTAGTTGAGTCCCAGTCCTTGTCGAACTACGACCAGTACATAATTTTTAGGAAATTACTATTACTATTTTAAATGACTTAAATCTGAAATGGTTTTTGTTCGTTTACTAATAGGTGGAACAGTGATAATGTCAAATGAAGTAGACAGTGGTGGCGAGGAAAGTCCTGGAGTACTTTCTGATGATCATGACCACCCCCCGGATAGTCCTGATAGTAATTCTACAGATCCACCTGATACCAACAAAGGATTCCCGTGGCTTAAGGTAAGTTACATTGCAGTATCATTATTTGTACTTGTGTCTTCACATCATCATATCAACCGAAAGACGTGCACTGCTGGACATACGCCTCCCCCAAGCGTCGCCACATTGACCGGGTCCGTGCGTACCGATCCCCGCAACCTTCACCAGGTCATCGGTCCACCTAGTGGACGGACGATTCGATCTCGCAAGGAAACTCCGAGCATAGCCATCTCCATTGCCCTTTGAGTGACTGTAAGCTTTCTGATAAGGCCCATTGTGAGCGACCACGTCTCAGAGCCAAAGGCCATCACTGGCAACACACACTGGTCATAGACTTTCGTCTTGAGACACTGTGGTAAGTTGAACGAGAAGATACCGCGCAACTCACGTGTCTTCTCAAGTTGTATAAAATAAAGAGGTCTTATGAAAATGAGAGATGATTATGATTATGTTGAACATAGAACCTCCTCCTTTTTGGAAAGTCGGTTAAAAAGATAAGACAGTTGTAATGTAAAGTAAGTAGCTTGGGTCTGACTGTCTTATTACCCCGAAGCGAGTGAAAAACTGTCACTCATTGAG